>LS997564.1:10828090-13228090 GCA_000469685.2 Haemonchus contortus
ATAGATAGATAGATAGATAGATAGATAGATAGATAGATAGATAGATAGATAGATAGATAGATAGATAGATAGATAGATAGATAGATAGAATAGATAGATAGATGAGATAGATAGATAGATAATGATAGATAGATAGATAGATAGATAGATAGACAGATAAGAGAGATAGATAGAAAAGTAGAGACTTACTGATGAACAATCCTAATTCTTGAAATTGTGTAACGTTAATTCCTTTGCGACTGTGACAAGGAAGCGGGGAGCTCAGATGTCAAAAGACCTTCTCTGTGATTACTTACACTGCAACATAAGCTTCCTCCGTCGTCCTGACGGTACAGTCACTTGCTTCGACGTGATGTTTTGTAAAATTGTAGTAAATCGCCGCATTATCCATGCCGAAATCTCACAAGATCGAAAGGCATGGGCGAATTCTCCCACTGACACCCCAAACTTGTGACGACGACAACTGCATCTCGAAGGGCAACGATGATTGTTATCCACAACTTGTTCATCTAGTGGATGTGTTTGCCTGGCTACGTAGAATCTTATTGTTGAGCAGGATGAATGGGGTTGTTCCACCGATTCTTCCTTCCGAAATTATGCTCAGGACACGATTTCTACTGTTCCCCTTTACCAGAGGGTCCAAAAGTGAGATCAACAATGGGGCGGCCATATTGACAAGAAAGAGAAGAGCCTGGCGTCAGAGGGCGATCAGCTGATATGTAAATACTAAAATTGTTGCATATAGTGACTGGCCTTGCCGATTTTGTTCGCTGTGAAACATTTTTCAAACTTACTACAGTGCCAGTTCCTCCTCCACCTCCGCCATCTGTTGTGGTGCTGAGGTCAAAAACGTCCTCTGTTGTGGTCTCCTGTAGCGGTGAGAATTAATTTTAATTGTTCAATGCCATTGTGATGAGGAGACCCTAGCTTTGAGAAGGATAGGTAGACAGACAAATATATAGACAGATAGATAGATAGATAGATAGATAGATAGATAGATAGATAGATAGATAGATAGATAGATAGATAGATAGATAGATAGATAGATAGATAGAGATAGATAGATAGATAGATAGATAGATAGATAGATAGATAGATAGATAGATAGATAGATTAGATAGATAGATAGATAGATAGATAGATAGATAGATAGATAGATAGATAGATAGATAGATAGATAGATAGATAGATAGATAGATAGATAGATAGATAGATAGATAGATAGATAGATAGATAGATAGATAGATAGATAGATAGATAGATAGATAGATAGACAGATAGAGAGATAGATAGAAAAGTAGAGACGTTACTGATGGAACAATCCTAATTCTTGAAATTGTGTAACGTTAACTTCCTTTGCGACTGTGACAAGGAAGCGGGGAGCTCAGATGTCAAAAGACCTTCTCTGTGATTACTTACACTGCAACATAAGCTTCCTCCGTCGTCCTGACGGTACAGTCACTTTGCTTCGACGTGATGTTTTGTAAAATTGTAGTAAATCGCCGCATTATCCATGCCGAAATCTCACAAGATCGAAAGGCATGGGCGAATTCTCCCACTGACACCCCAAACTTGTGACGACGACAACTGCATCTCGAAGGGCAACGATGATTGTTATCCACAACTTGTTCATCTAGTGGATGTGTTTGCCTGGCTACGTAGAATCTTATTGTTGAGCAGGATGGATGGGGTTGTTCCACCGATTCTTCCTTCCGAAATTATGCTCAGGACACGATTTCTACTGTTCCCCTTTACCAGAGGGTCCAAAAGTGAGATCAACAATGGGGCGGCCATATTGACAAGAAAGAGAAGAGCCTGGCGTCAGAGGGCGATCAGCTGATATGTAAATACTAAAATTGTTGCATATAGTGACTGGCCTTGCCGATTTTGTTCGCTGTGAAACATTTTTCAAACTTACTACAGTGCCAGTTCCTCCTCCACCTCCGCCATCTGTTGTGGTGCTGAGGTCAAAAACGTCCTCTGTTGTGGTCTCCTGTAGCGGTGAGAATTAATTTTAATTGTTCAATGCCATTGTGATGAGGAGACCCTAGCTTTAGAAGGATAGGTAGACAGACAAATATATAGACAGATAGATAGATAGATAGATAGATAGATAGATAGATAGATAGATAGATAGATAGATAGATAGATAGATAGATAGATAGATAGATAGATAGATAGATAGATAGATAGATAGATAGATAGATAGATAGATAGATAGATAGATAGATAGATAGA
Source organism: Haemonchus contortus (assembly GCA_000469685.2). NCBI lineage: Eukaryota > Metazoa > Nematoda > Chromadorea > Rhabditida > Trichostrongylidae > Haemonchus > Haemonchus contortus. The sequence goes on from LS997564.1 coordinate 10,830,329, forward strand.
TAGATAGATAGATAGATAGATAGATAGATAGATAGATAGATAGATAGATAGATAGATAGATAGATAGATAGATAGATAGATAGATAGATAGATAGATAGATAGATAGATAGATAGATAGATAGATAGATAGATAGATAGATAGATAGATAGATAGATAGATAGATAGATAGATAGATAGATAGATAGATAGATAGATAGATAGATAGATAGATAGATAGATAGATAGATAGATAGATAGATAGATAGATAGATAGATAGATAGATAGATAGATAGATAGATAGATAGATAGATAGATAGATAGATAGATAGATAGATAGATAGATAGATAGATAGATAGATAGATAGATAGATAGATAGATAGATAGATAGATAGATAGATAGATAGATAGATAGATAGATAGATAGATAGATAGATAGATAGATAAGATAGATAGATAGTAGATAGATAGATAGATAGATAGATAGATAGAAGATAGATAGAGATAGATAGATAGATAGATAGATAGATAGATGACGTTACGGAATATGAAATGCCATAGTTGATTTTCGAAATTTTAGCAAGGTTTTATAACGTACGCGAGGGTTTGTAATAGGCTCTGCTGTGGCAGTTGTTCCCTTATTTGCAAACCATGGGAACGATTCCTCTTCCTGGATTCTGCCAAAAGTTAGTTTGTTTGCTGAGTTCCCTGAACCATCTCAATGTTTTAGCCTTAAACAATTTTCAAACACATATATAGCATATAGTTAGTTAGATCATTTTCATACTTCCGGCCAAAGTAAACCTAAGCGTTTGCAGTTTGCAAAGGTTTATTCTTTTCTTCTAAGTTGGCCCTCTCGATTCCAACTTGCTCCGTTGCCGGAGCCTGTCGAGGTTAGGGTTTATCTCAATCCTTGACTTACCATAGTGTTTTGCCCACCTCGAACCTATAGTTTGTGTATCTCTACTACTGTGTTAATAAAGCAGGGAGCTTAAATATAAGAGGCGCGTCTCTGTGAATGTTCACATACCAAGATGACCCTTCATCGTACTGATGGTACAGTCACTTGCTTTGACTAGATGTTTTGTAAACTCCTGGTGTTACGCAAGTTCTGTCATAGGCACACTAATCTTGTGGAAACGATTACTCCAGCTCGAAGGGCAACGGTGAAGGTTACCCACAAGTTCTTCTCTGATCAACAACTTTTACCTGCCATCTTACACTTAGGCAGGGAGGAAGGTGTTGTCTCTTCAAATCTCCCTCCCGCAATTTCACATTGGGTTACGTTTTTGAAGAATCGCATCGCACCCGTCTCAGACGTGGATTACACCAGATCATCTCACAAGCCTCTTGAACTCATCGACAAAACCCCGACTCATAACTCAGTACCTAAAAGCAGGGATAGCTGAGTATGTAAGAATGCTGGCATATGTTTACGCTCAGGAATATATCTGCAAAAATGGTGTCAGTAACTGATAGTGCATCCTTTCACGGCAAATATGCTTCAAGCCTCTGATGGGTTCCGTTTAAAAACTAGATCGCCACCTGTGAAAAGCGCTTAAGATCTTGTGCCGGGTTCTCCGGAATTGGAGAGGGTGCCAAACTCTACAACAACGGGGAAAACACCAAACAGCGCCTCCGTCGTTAATAGGATTGGCGGTTGAATGACGGCTATGAGGATAGATACGAAGGAAAGGTATGAACAGTAACGCCCGTGTACGCACAGCAAAATGGCTGTCCCGAGTAGGAAACGGCCGAGTTCTACCTCTCCCTTGACGATGCCATTAGCTCAGTTCCTGTAGGAAACTCTCTAACTATAGAGGTTGGTCTGCAGTGCCACGATGATAGCGGTCGGTTCGGCCTAGAGAGTAGACGAAGAGGCGACAGTAACGAAGAAGGCAAGAAACAGCCATTGACCTAGCTACAGTCCATGGGATGGCAGCAAATTGTACCCTTTTAACAAGAAGGAAGACTCAGAAGATGGGTTTCAGCAGTGGAAGAAACAAATGAAAATCAGTCATGCGCTTGTAAGAATATTGTCTCCGGAACTAAGAAGAACCTCAAGGTTCTGTCGTCATCAAATTGGCTACTCAACACAACGCTTTCCTAACGAACGTAGCCATCGAGCTCACGGACCCGTTCGGCAAACGTGGGATGACGCATTCAATGTCATTCTGCAGTGCTCAAAAGGAAAATCACACGAGACGTGATATGTTCTCAAAGGAGACAAGACTGCATGGCTCTGGAACGACGAAGTCCAAATAGTCGTTGAACAGAGGAGAACTTAGCTGCTTGTAGAAATTGCAAGAGGCTCGCCAGGTTGCAGTAGCGAAGGCCAAGAACACTGAAATGGATGCCGAGTACAAAAAGCCAGCTGATCGAGACGGAGAGATGCTGTCGGCAGGTTAAAGCCCAGCATAAGTCTACGCAGGACATGGGGATAGTGAAGTAGGTGATGTCAGCGAGAGTGCCATTCTAAGAAACCCAGCCGAGGTCAAGCGCTGGTGGCAAGAACAATTTTGTGGGGGAATACTTAAACGAAATATTCAATCGTTAGAATAGTTCCCAGCTAAAGGCGACCGGTGGCCCCAAAGCATTCTACACAGAGGATGAGATCCGTCAAGCAATAGGGAAGATGAAGGTTGGGAAGCGATTATTACGAATGAAGTGTCAGGAGGTCTTGAAGACTTTCGAAGAGTACAGAATTAGGTGGAATTTTTTTCACTGAAATCTTGAACATTGTAGACTGATGAAGGAAGCATCCTAGAACCGTGAAAGAGCATTACTATCGTTACCATCTTCAAGCACAACGGGAGTTTCTGAGATTTTCCCAAAGGATGAATCCTAGGCTCTCTCGTATACCGAATCTGAGGCCTAAAAAACGGCCTAGTTAGGGCGTTACAAACGATTGTATCGTGTGCATCCTCGGACGGGTTTCAGAGGCATTGCGCAGGCTGTGCCATTCATAAGGGAACCCATGTAGGAGGCTCAAGCAACGTGACATGGCCCATAGCGAAGGACCCCATATCTGTACAGTGCTAGCTTGATGTAGTCAGCTCTTTGTGCGATTGCTACAACAGAAATCTCGTCCAAACACCCCTAACTTGTTATTTACAGAAATGCTTAATCTCGTCCTATCTTTACCTTCCTCACTTATGAGTAGTGCTACTTTTCTCGAAAATCGCGGATTTTCTCACTTTCTTCACTACCGATCGGCCTGCCAACCTATGGCTTTCTGAAAAAAGGGGCACCTGAAAATTATCGTGAACTGTGCCTTTGAGGGCTATTGAGGGAGCCATCTTCACCGAGCTGGAGAAAGCTTTCACTGAGGTCTCGAGGTGAAATTGCAGTTCCACCAAGTGTCAGTGGAGCGAAGGATTTGCATTCGTGAATGTTATTTTCTCTTTAAGCTGACTGTCGTGGACCAAGCTCAAATAGTATGCACCACTGACAGGCTGTCCCGCCGAATGCGACGGCTGCGGCGTGACTAGTTTCGCGGACGCGCGCAACGAAGGGTACCCCTGATCCGAGAAGGAAAGTTCCAAGGCACGTGATGCTCCCGGTCATGGGCATATAAGATAGTTCCACGATAGCAACTCGCACGTCACACTGCCCGACTGAAGTCATCATGAAAGGAGTCCTGGATAGATTACTGAAGACCATCTTCTACGCCGATATCAGAGAGTCAGGAGATGAGGTCCGGTTGAGTGTGAAAAACACCAAGTTCCGGAGGAGGTCGCAGAGCCAATCGTGGCCTGTCTTGGGTAACTGCCGAAGGTAGTGTGAGCCAGGCAGTGAAGGCTCGATTAACTGCATGGACGAAATGGAATGAAATGAAGCTTCCCCTGGAATCTTCTCCAGGGTGTTCAAAGGAAACGTGTACCAGACAGTGGTGAGACCCGGCATGCTCTTCGGCAGTGAGTGTGCTCGTAGGCAAAAACTACGGGAGGAAATTTTTTTTTGCAGAAGTGGAGATGTCGAAATGACCAAGAGAGAAACGAATAAAAAAGGATAAGCATGCAAACAATCCCTGTCAGCTTAAGGTGAAAGACCAGCAATTGCGTCAGCACGGTACTGCGAAGGCGGCAGAAGCATAAGGTATGAATGCAAACGAAATTCGAGGTTTAAGAGAAGCGATCACGAGAAGCTTCAAAAAAGATGTGCCAAGACGTGATCATGACGGACCTCGAATGAACGGAAACGAGTAACAAGAAGAGCTGACCCTGCGATGGGGTGGAGTTGGGTTGGCGAAAAGAAGCGAAGGACATTTTACGCAGCACCCGTTTTATTATAGAGTGCCCTCTTCGCGGAGAGCTGTGCTGTGCTGTCCGCGGAGAGACTCATAGACAAACCTTAGGAAAGCTCGAGCAATCTCACCTTTGTTGCTGTGATATAATTTTCTGTAGCGTAAATGTAAATGTAAATATATCTGTAAGTGTAATACTTTTGAATGAAAGAAGTGCTCAGAAGACGCTCGTGCTGTGCATGTGTTAAAGCGATCAATGCTCTTGCTAGTCATACTGTGCACAGCTCTTTACGGTAGTTTGTTCCTAATTTTCAAACGCTATCGTTAGTCTTGCAAATACACGATTCATAACTTACTTCTATTCTACAGAGACGTCTAGCTGCCTACGTGCCATCTTAGGTAGAATGGATAATCTAGTTCATTCGGTTCTCTCTTCCGAAGTTCTACACGGGATACGCCGATCGCACTGCACCCGGGCCGGACAATTTTAGACTAGATCATTCAAGATCACCCAGACTCTCTCAGAAGTCAATATCAAAACAACGAATAGATTATTCTCGCAGTACCTATTTTACTGTAAAGTGCCCACTGCGGATTATCATGCAGAACCGCTGAAACAGTGTTGCCCTACAGGAAGGGAGAACTGGATGATATTAGTAACAAGGCTCGATCTACCTGACGACCGCAATCCATGATTTTCACACGAGTCATATGCAGCATAGATAGATAGAAAGATAGATTAGATAGATAGATAGATAGATAGATAGATAGATAGATAGATAGATAGATAGATAGATAGATAGATAGATAGATAGATAGATAGATAGATAGATTAGATAGATAGATAGATAGATAGATAGATAGATAGATAGATAGATAGATAGATAGATAGATAGATAGATAGATAGATAGATAGATAGATAGATAGACAGATAGATAGATAGATAGATAGATAGATAGATAGATAGATAGATAGATAGATAGATAGATAGATAGATAGATAGATAGATAGATAGATAGATAGATAGATAGATAGATAGATAGATAGATAGATAGATAGATAGATAGATAGATAGATAGATAGATAGATAGATAGATAGATAGATAGATAGATAGATAGATAGATAGATAGATAGATAGATAGATAGATAGATTAGATAGATAGATAGATTAGATAGATAGATAGAATAGATAGATAGATAGATAGATAGATAGATAGATAGATAGATAGATAGATAGATAGATAGATTAGATAGATAGATAGATAGATAGATAGATAGATAGATAGATAGATAGATAGATAGATAGATAGATAGATAGATAGATAGATAGATAGATAGATAGATAGATAGATAGATAGATAGATAGATAGATTAGATAGATAGATAATAGATAGATAGATAGATAGATAGATAGATAGATAGATAGATAGATAGATAGATAGATAGATAGATAGATAGATAATAGATAAGATAGATAGATAGATAGATAGATAGATAGATAGATAGATAGATAGATAGATAGATTAGATAGATAGATAGATAGATAGATAGATAGATAGATAGATAGATTAGATAGATAGATAGATAGATAGATAGATAGATAGATAGATAGATAGATTAGATAGATAGATAGATAGATAGATAGATAGATAGATAGATAGATAGATAGATAGATAGATAGATAGATAGATAGATAGATAGATAGATAGATAGATAGATAAATATTAGGTTGTTCGGAAAGGAATGCACGTTTGAGTTCAAAAATTTTGCTATTATAAAAACGAAACTAAACAAGATCGATTCGAATGATATTTTCCATTACTATCGATGACTCGTTGTCCTAGGTTTACGCAAAGAATGGATTCTTCTTATGAAGAACTCGGGCGGCTGCAACCCAAAGTAGTTTGGACACCCTTAGTTGAACTTTTTCGCGGGTTTTGAATTTTCTCTCGGCCAATAAGTGCTGCATTGACCGGAACAGATGGTCATCGGATGGAATCAGCTCTGGGCTGTAAGGCGGATGAGGCAGTAATTCCCAACCCCTATTCCTCAATTTTTTTCCAAGGTGGTTTTCGCAACATATTGACAAGCGTTGTCGAGGAGGAATTTTGTCGACGTCGTTTCGACACCTTGATGACGCAGTGCCTGATCCACGCGGTACAACTGATTTTCGTAAATGTCCGCCGTAACCGTTTGACCCGAATTCAGGACTTCAAACTACAGTCAACCTTTGCTGTTCCACCAAACACAGAGCATCACCTATCTGCCGTGTGTATCCGGTTTCGGAGTGGGTTTTGAAGTATCACCGGCGTCTAACCACTGTCTCCTTCGTGTTGTGTTGTCGAAGCAGATCCATTCCTCGCCTGATGTAATTTTAGAGTTGGAAAAACCGCTGTTCTTGGAGTGATGAAGAAGAATTTCGGCCATTGCCACTCGTGTTGCCTGGTTTGCGTCGCTCAGCTGGTGCGGTGTTCTTCTTGCCAATTGCCAGCAAATGCTCATGGATGGTAGAGCTAGAGCAGCCAACATGTGTTGCCAGTTTTCGGGTGGTTTGGTGTGGATCCAATTCAATGACGGTCTTCAACACTTGGTTATCGACGAATTGGGTCCGACTACCATGTTCTTCGTCCTCCAAGCTTTCATTACCCTTTTTGAAACGCCTATACCATCGTCGACACTGGCTTTCTGACAGGGCTTTTTCGCCGTATACTTCAGTTGTGGCACGATGAGATTCAGCAGCCGATTTCCCTTGCTTGAAGCTGTACCACATGCAAGCCCGCAGAAGGCATTTTTGGTCAAGCACCTTTTAAACTTTTTTCTCAGAAAAAAACAAAGTAGACATAGACGAGAGTATGTCAAAAGATGCGCAATGAAAATCTTTTGCGAATAGTCGAGACTGCTCTGAAAAATATTTCATAGTAGGGTAAAAATGAATGGGCAAAGTTAGCGCGCATTCCTTTCCGAACAACCTAATAGATAGATAGATAGATACATACATAGATAAATAGATAGATAGATAGATAGATAGATAGATAGATAGATAGATAGATAGATAGATAGATAGATAGATAGATAGATAGATAGATAGATAGATAGATAGATAGATAGATAGATAGATAGATAGATAGATAGATAGATAGATAGATAGATAGATAGATAGATAGATAGATAGATAGATAGATAGATAGATAGATAGATAGATAGATAGATAGATAGATAGATAGATAGATAGGTAGATAGATAGATAGATAGATAGATAGATAGATAGATAGATAGATAGATAGATAGATAGATAGATAGATAGATAGATAGGTAGATAGATAGATAGATAGAAAGAAAGATAGATAGATAGATAGATAGATAGATAGATAGATAGATAGATAGATAGATAGATAGATAGATAGACAGACAGACAGATAGAGAGATAGATAGAAAAGTAGAGACGTTACTGATGAACAATCCTAATTCTTGAAATTGTGTAACGTTAACCTCCTTTGCGACTGTGACAAGGAAGCGGGGAGCTCAGATGTCAAAAGACCTTCTCTGTGATTACTTACACTGCAACATAAGCTTCCTCCGTCGTCCTGACGGTACAGTCACTTGCTTCGACGTGATGTTTTGTAAAATTGTAGTAAATCGCCGCATTACCTATGCCGAAATCTCACAAGATTGAAAGGCATGGGCTAATTCTCCCGCTGACACCCCAAACTAGTGACGACGACAACTGCATCTCGAAGGGCAACGATGATTGTTATCCACAACTCGTTCATCCAATGGATGTGTTTGCCTGGCTACGTAGAATCTTATTGTTGAGCAGGATGGATGGGGTTGTTCCTCCGATTCTTCCTTCCGAAATTATGCTCAGGACACGATTTCTACTGTTCCTCTTTACCAGTGGGTCCAAATGTGAGATCAACAATCGGGGGGTAATATTGACAAGAAAGAGAAGAGAGCCCGGCGTCAGATGGCGAACAACTGACATATAAAAACTAAAATAGCTACATATACCCACTGGCCTTGCCGATTTTGTTCGCTGTGAAACAGAATTGCTGCAGCTAGACACAGGTTGAATTTTTCAAACTTACTACAGGAGCGACAGTTCCTTCTTCACGTCCGTCATCTGTTGTGGTGCTGTAGTCATAAACTTCCTCTGTTGTGGTCTCCTGGAGCTGTGAAAAATAATTTTAATTGTTCACTGCCATTTTGATGAGGAGATCCTAACTTCAGAAGGATTGGTAGATAGACAAATAGATAGATAGATAGGTAGATAGATAGATAGATAGATAGATAGATAGATAGATAGATAGATAGATAGATAGATAGATAGATAGATAGATAGATAGATAGATAGATAGATAGATAGATAGATAGATAGATAGATAGATAGATAGATAGATAGATAGATAGATAGATAGATAGATAGATAGATAGATAGATAGATAGATAGATAGATAGATAGATAGATAGATAGATAGATAGATAGATAGATAGATAGATAGATAGATAGATAGATAGATAGATAGATAGATAGATAGATAGATAGATAGATAGATAGATAGATAGATAGATAGATAGATAGATAGATAGATAGATAGATAGATAGATAGATAGATAGATAGATAGAGAGATAGATGTTATAGATAGATAGATAGATAGATAGATAGATAGATAGATAGGTAGATAGATAGATAGATAGATAGATAGATAGATAGATAGATAGATAGATAGATAGATGACGTTACGGAATATGAAATGCCATAGTTGATTTTCGAAATTTTAGCAAGGTTTTATAACGTACGCGAGGGTTTGTAATAGGCTCTGCTGTGGCAGTTGTTCCCTTATTTGCAACCATGGGAACGATTCCTCTTCCTGGATTCTGCAAAAGTTAGTTTTTTTGCTGAGTTCCCTGAACCATCTCAATGTTTAGCCTTAACAATTTTCAAACACATATATAGCATATAGTTAGTTAGATCATTTTCATACTTCCGGCAAAGTAAACCTAAGCGTTTGCAGTTTGCAAAGGTTTATTCTTTTCTTCTAAGTTGGCCTCTCGATTCCAACTTGCTCCGTTGCCGGAGCCTGTCGAGGTTAGGGTTTATCTCAATCCTTGACTTACCATAGTGTTTTGCCCACCTCGAACCTATAGTTTGTGTATCTCTACTACTGTGTTAATAAAGCAGGGAGCTTAAATATAAGAGGCGCGTCTCTGTGAATGTTCACATACCAAGATGACCCTTCATCGTACTGATGGTACAGTCACTTGCTTTGACTAGATGTTTTGTAAACTCCTGGTGTTACGCAAGTTCTGTCATAGGCACACTAATCTTGTGGAAACGATTACTCCAGCTCGAAGGGCAACGGTGAAGGTTACCCACAAGTTCTTCTCTGATCAACAACTTTTACCTGCCATCTTACACTTAGGCAGGGAGGAAGGTGTTGTCTCTTCAAATCTCCCTCCCGCAATTTCACATTGGGTTACGTTTTTGAAGAATCGCATCGCACCCGTCTCAGACGTGGATTACACCAGATCATCTCACAAGCCTCTTGAACTCATCGACAAAACCCCGACTCATAACTCAGTACCTAAAAGCAGGGATAGCTGAGTATGTAAGAATGCTGGCATATGTTTACGCTCAGGAATATATCTGCAAAAATGGTGTCGGTAACTGATAGTGCATCCTTTCACGGCAAATATGCTTCAAGCCTCTGAAGGGTTCCGTTTAAAAACTAGATCGCCACCTGTGAAAAGCGCTTAAGATCTTGTGCCGGGTTCTCCGGAATTGGAGAGGGTGCCAAACTCTACAACAACGGGGAAAACACCAAACAGCGCCTCCGTCGTTAATAGGATTGGCGGTTGAATGACGGCTATGAGGATAGATACGAAGGAAAGGTATGAACAGTAACGCCCGTGTACGCACAGCAAAATGGCTGTCCCGAGTAGGAAACGGCCGAGTTCTACCTCTCCCTTGACGATGCCATTAGCTCAGTTCCTGTAGGAAACTCTCTAACTATAGAGGTTGGTCTGCAGTGCCACGATGATAGCGGTCGGTTCGGCCTAGAGAGTAGACGAAGAGGCGACAGTAACGAAGAAGGCAAGAAACAGCCATTGACCTAGCTACAGTCCATGGGATGGCAGCAAATTGTACCCTTTTAACAAGAAGGAAGACTCAGAAGATGGGTTTCAGCAGTGGAAGAAACAAATGAAAATCAGTCATGCGCTTGTAAGAATATTGTCTCCGGAACTAAGAAGAACCTCAAGGTTCTGTCGTCATCAAATTGGCTACTCAACACAACGCTTTCCTAACGAACGTAGCCATCGAGCTCACGGACCCGTTCGGCAAACGTGGGATGACGCATTCAATGTCATTCTGCAGTGCTCAAAAGGAAAATCACACGAGACGTGATATGTTCTCAAAGGAGACAAGACTGCATGGCTCTGGAACGACGAAGTCCAAATAGTCGTTGAACAGAGGAGAACTTAGCTGCTTGTAGAAATTGCAAGAGGCTCGCCAGGTTGCAGTAGCGAAGGCCAAGAACACTGAAATGGATGCCGAGTACAAAAAGCCAGCTGATCGAGACGGAGAGATGCTGTCGGCAGGTTAAAGCCCAGCATAAGTCTACGCAGGACATGGGGATAGTGAAGTAGGTGATGTCAGCGAGAGTGCCATTCTAAGAAACCCAGCCGAGGTCAAGCGCTGGTGGCAAGAACAATTTTGTGGGGGAATACTTAAACGAAATATTCAATCGTTAGAATAGTTCCCAGCTAAAGGCGACCGGTGGCCCCAAAGCATTCTACACAGAGGATGAGATCCGTCAAGCAATAGGGAAGATGAAGGTTGGGAAGCGATTATTACGAATGAAGTGTCAGGAGGTCTTGAAGACTTTCGAAGAGTACAGAATTAGGTGGAATTTTTTTCACTGAAATCTTGAACATTGTAGACTGATGAAGGAAGCATCCTAGAACCGTGAAAGAGCATTACTATCGTTACCATCTTCAAGCACAACGGGAGTTTCTGAGATTTTCCCAAAGGATGAATCCTAGGCTCTCTCGTATACCGAATCTGAGGCCTAAAAAACGGCCTAGTTAGGGCGTTACAAACGATTGTATCGTGTGCATCCTCGGACGGGTTTCAGAGGCATTGCGCAGGCTGTGCCATTCATAAGGGAACCCATGTAGGAGGCTCAAGCAACGTGACATGGCCCATAGCGAAGGACCCCATATCTGTACAGTGCTAGCTTGATGTAGTCAGCTCTTTGTGCGATTGCTACAACAGAAATCTCGTCCAAACACCCCTAACTTGTTATTTACAGAAATGCTTAATCTCGTCCTATCTTTACCTTCCTCACTTATGAGTAGTGCTACTTTTCTCGAAAATCGCGGATTTTCTCACTTTCTTCACTACCGATCGGCCTGCCAACCTATGGCTTTCTGAAAAAAGGGGCACCTGAAAATTATCGTGAACTGTGCCTTTGAGGGCTATTGAGGGAGCCATCTTCACCGAGCTGGAGAAGGCTTTCACTGAGGTCTCGAGGTGAAATTGCAGTTCCACCAAGTGTCAGTGGAGCGAAGGATTTGCATTCGTGAATGTTATTTTCTCTTTAAGCTGACTGTCGTGGACCAAGCTCAAATAGTATGCACCACTGACAGGCTGTCCCGCCGAATGCGACGGCTGCGGCGTGACTAGTTTCGCGGACGCGCGCAACGAAGGGTACCCCTGATCCGAGAAGGAAAGTTCCAAGGCACGTGATGCTCCCGGTCATGGGCATATAAGATAGTTCCACGATAGCAACTCGCACGTCACACTGCCCGACTGAAGTCATCATGAAAGGAGTCCTGGATAGATTACTGAAGACCATCTTCTACGCCGATATCAGAGAGTCAGGAGATGAGGTCCGGTTGAGTGTGAAAAACACCAAGTTCCGGAGGAGGTCGCAGAGCCAATCGTGGCCTGTCTTGGGTAACTGCCGAAGGTAGTGTGAGCCAGGCAGTGAAGGCTCGATTAACTGCATGGACGAAATGGAATGAAATGAAGCTTCCCCTGGAATCTTCTCCAGGGTGTTCAAAGGAAACGTGTACCAGACAGTGGTGAGACCCGGCATGCTCTTCGGCAGTGAGTGTGCTCGTAGGCAAAAACTACGGGAGGAAATTTTTTTTTGCAGAAGTGGAGATGTCGAAATGACCGAGAGAGAAACGAATAAAAAAGGATAAGCATGCAAACAGGCCCTGTCAGCTTAAGGTGAAAGACCAGCAATTGCGTCAGCACGGTACTGCGAAGGCGGCAGAAGCATAAGGTATGAATGCAAACGAAATTCGAGGTTTAAGAGAAGCGATCACGAGAAGCTTCAAAAAAGATGTGGCAAGACGTGATCATGACGGACCTCGAATGAACGGAAACGAGTAACAAGAAGAGCTGACCCTGCGATGGGGTGGAGTTGGGTTGGCGAAAAGAAGCGAAGGACATTTTACGCAGCACCCGTTTTATTATAGAGTGCCCTCTTCGCGGAGAGCTGTGCTGTGCTGTCCGCGGAGAGACTCATAGACAAACCTTAGGAAAGCTCGAGCAATCTCACCTTTGTTGCTGTGATATAATTTTCTGTAGCGTAAATGTAAATGTAAATATATCTGTAAGTGTAATACTTTTGAATGAAAGAAGTGCTCAGAAGACGCTCGTGCTGTGCATGTGTTAAAGCGATCAATGCTCTTGCTAGTCATACTGTGCGCAGCTCTTTACGGTAGTTTGTTCCTAACTTTCAAACGCTATCGTTAGTCTTGCAAATACACGATTCATAACTTACTTCTGTTCTACAGAGACGTCTAGCTGCCTACGTGCCATCTTAGGTAGAATGGATAATCTAGTTCATTCGGTTCTCTATTCCGAAGTTCTACACGGGATACGCCGATCGCACTGCACCCGGGCCGGACAATTTTAGACTAGATCATTCCACGACTCTCTCAGAAGTCAATGTCGAAACAACGAATAGATTATTCTCGCAGTACCTATTTTACTGTAAAGTGCCCACTGCGGATTATCATGCAGAACCGCTGAAACAGTGTTGCCCTACAGGAAGGGAGAACTGGATGATATTAGTAACAAGGCTCGATCTACCTGACGACCGCAATCCATGATTTTCACACGAGTCATATGCAGCAAAATATCAGATGGAGAACGTAAATGCGAGCAGGCAGGATTTCGGATGGAGCTCACTACAATCGACAACATACACGTCTTCACAAGACTCATTCAATCATGAGGAGGGTACGCGGTACCGTTATGTCCTGCATTCATTATTTGAAGACATTTCTCAATATTGTCAAGACAGAAATGATATTCCATGTCCTAGACGGGCATTTCTAATCTGCATAAGTATAATATTTAATTCTGGTCGTGGAGCTGTAATCTTTTCTATAATCTCACGACCAGAATTCCGCCCGTGTTCAAGGGAGGCATTGCCAATGTGAAGGAATGTAATAGAAAGAGCGCGAGTTCAATCCGTGCGGTCGGGAAATTCATGCCATGAAAATTGCAAAAATGGAATCAGTACTAGTGTCGGACTTAGGTTGACAGATGGCCGATGGACGAAGCCAGTCACACCAACCATGTCTGAATTTTCAAAATAAACCAGTGTTAGAGCTAGGACGCCACCCGGAAGTGACATAAAGAATCCCACTTAAGACTCATGGCCTAGGCGAGGTTTACCGATAAGGTGTGATCATAGCAGTGGCGCAGTCCTTCAAAGATTGAGTCCTCGCCGTGAACAGGATCAGCGGTTGAGTCATTACAGTGAGTATAGACACGACACACAAAAAGGGGTACTGGACAATGATATCAGTGTCACCACAAGCCCGAGTGTGAAAAAGATGAATCCTATTCGAGTCACAATGGTGCCGGAAGGAGACTATCTCACTATAGAAGTGATCTAATGGGCACGTCGGCAGTAAAACGAGGTGGGCTGGAAATTGTGTAATGAGGTAGAGGAATAGGTTCAGAGATGAAGAAACGTCCTCAATTTGTTCATAGACCCTGATTTGACAGATGCAGCACTCTACTTGCGAAAAGGAAGAGTCAGAAAGTAACATTCATAAGCGAATGGAATAAAGGGGAAATAGAGTAGGTCTCTTTCAACTGTGAGGCATATCATGGTGCTGCCTGGCGAAGAATGGACCACGTAGCACTTGTCTCGTCTAGCAGACACAGCCATAGAGCTTCCCAAGAAATCGAAAAATAGAACAGAGCAGAGGATCATTGGTACTAAAATCCGATTTTTTAGAAACAACGATCCAGTAAACCTGCAGAAAAATCGGGAAAGCCATTCTGCGATGTGCAAGGAAAATGCTGTGAGAGACTCGAGGTAGATTAAGGGGAGGTAAGGAAGCGCGGTTCTGGAGCGATAAAGTTTAGAAAGCTGTGAGGCAGAAGGAAGTGGCCTACAAGCGCTGGCAAAAGACGAGCTCCAGGAGACCTAGCGATCTACAAATCTTCCGAAAGTTCCGCCAACTGCTGTAGCAAGAGCAAAAAATACGGAAAATGACACCTTGTTCTATAAGCGCGATGGTCGAGAAGGAGAGAACTTCGTTTTCTGGCAGACGAAAGCGCGGTCGAGCCACTCAGGACATCTGGGTAGCGAAGTCGGAAACAGCAAGAAAACCATTCTGAGCAAGCCTGGTGAGGTCAGCGGTAGGTGGAACGAACACTTCGACAGGCTCCTAAACGAAGAATCGCACAGCGAAACCAGTCCCCAAATAGAGGCGACGAGTTGTACTATGGCATTTGGACAGCGGATGAGGTGCAAGGGGCAACTAGAAAAGTGAAGGTTGTGGAAAAGCAATCGGTGAGAATGGGGACTATATCGAGGCATGGAAGACGTTTCGAGAGGACGTGCTAAGCGTCTCACCTGATCCCTGATCATTGTGTCCACTGAAAAAAGAATCGAAGATGTTGCGAGGGACACGACCGTCGTTTCTATATTCGAGCAAAAGGTGGACACGATGGGATGGGGTGTTCCAAATACCTGGCGATTAGGCTGACCGCTTCCACGAAGCTGTACGAGCGGCTAGCCAATTCAAGGTTGAGAGAACTCGCCCATATCTCACGGGAGCAGTTCGGCTTCATGTCAGAAAAGTCATGAAGCGCCCGTGAGTGTCAGAGCTTAGTATCAAGGTTAGGGTGGGGTTGCCATGAGTGATGGTGCACCTCATTACAATGGATGCCGCAACTTATGAGAGTACTCATTGATGGGGTGCACCATCAGCCACGGCCGGCCAACTTAAGCTCTGAGACTATTCCTGCGATTTCCGTAGCTCATGATTTTTTGTCTCGGATCAGATCGATCTATTCTTGGCTTTTCTGAATGCAGATATGGGTCTATGTTTTAACGCCTGATTTTCGATGCTTAGCACTATGCATATGTACAACAGAGTCGTCATAGCCATTTTCAAAACTGATTTGAAGCTTTCTGACCTACCTTATATATTGAGTCATCTTGATAATCGCCATTATCATAATCATAGTCTTCGAAATACCTCGATCGAAATCCTTGCACTTCTCGAAAGATTGGCTCAAGTCTCACTAATACTCGAGCGCATGATGAAAAGAGTGCAAAGACAAGGAGCAGCCTCACTGTTGTCTTCATTATCCCGTTGATGGAAAACACCTCAAAATCTCATGGTATGCTCTTGTTACATGATATAGTATATCACTATAGCCACTCCCACACACTCACGAAGGGATAGGTGCCTGACAGAAAAGGGCGGAGCGTTATAGGACAATCACTAGCTAGCAAAAGGCTAGGTAAATCGTGGTAGCTAGCAGTAGCCAATCTGAGATTCAATTGAGAAACAGTTGAATCTCAAGAAATGCTCACTATAATTAGCCTTCGTCCGCATCAAGACCACAAATTCATAGTTCTAATCGGGGGTTTCCATGAGCTCGTGACCATTTTCAAAAGAAACATAGATGAAGATTCATATGTTGAAAGCCCTACTTTTGAAAAATGACCGTTTGATTTTCATTCTAAACTGTTATGTATCAGTACGTGGTGAGTGTGTGTAGGTGCGTGTATGCACATACGTGCATGTGTATGTGTATGTGTATATGAATGTATGTATGAATGTGTATGCGTGTCCAGCAGCTCATTACGGCTGTTACCCTACGTCTGACCATTTGAATGTTCAGGGACTATAGCCACCAGACCGGGTATAATGATAGACGGTTGTGACAAAGTGACATCTACCTTGATGAGCACTGTTTAAGGCCAGTACCAGAGAGGACAGCAAAGTGCACAGAAATGTTACGACCTCAAGATGTCGTGTGTCAGAGACTGGAGTAAGTTATCCCTTGTACTCCGTATTACTCGTTGCGAAGGAACTTACCCACCACCAATTAGTACAAAAGGCCAACTACTGCATTATCGTTCATGATACTGCCATAATCCGCCGATACCATTCAAAGTTTCGGTTGTCTCCGCAGCCTATTCTAAGACTTTTGGCTTTTAGGCTTGACTCAGTTCCAGCCGTTTATGGTGCTAAGCCATCATTGGGTCATACTAAATTGTGCTCTCTTTCTCCATCTGTTCCAAGTGGCTCGAATTCCCAGTTGGCTCAAATGCGTGGGATTTGCAGACAAGGCGGCAAAACTAGAAATTTCGCTGGGCGCGGGTGCTTCTTAGCTCCCTACCCCCTATCCCTTGTCCAACATCTACATCGTTCATGCAATAACAGCGCCATGATAGTAAAAGATGTGCCAAAAATTAGCTCCTTTGCCATTGACGTGGCATTTACTATTCACTGGTCGGGTTTTAAGAGTGTCGAGAAGGATGACCATAGAAAAGATTTCCAAAGCGATCATGCTACCAATTTTTCATCCAGAAAGCGCTGCGACATTAGCGATTTTGCCACCTAAGCCAAAAAATAGATCAGCTGAGAGCAGCTCGGTTCGCAGGAAGTTTGTGAAAGCATAGAGACGCTGCTCGAAAAAAAAAGGTGTACCTGATACTGCCTTCCGAATTTCTTCTTCCAACTTGTTAGCTGAGCACACCCCAGCAGAATGAACCTATCCTCACAAGCTGGCACTTAGATACCTCAACCAATTCATATCAATGAAAGAACGGTAAACAATACAGCTCAGGTTAGATCACACGTTTTCATTACACAGCAACTCACTAGCACTCATAGAAACTAATGGTAAACAGTCTTAAGTATGTCACCCATCCGTTTTGCAGAAAAATAGATGGAAACTATTTTTCACTACGGTTGCAGTTTAAGTTCCAGATTACATCTTTCTCCTTCGGTAATCGTTCTTCTAAAGATGAGGACGGCCTCCGATTCATGCTGGGGTATTCGTGCTTTCGCATTCTCGAAGCCAGTCGCAGCTGATGTCTCCCTTATTGAGATCACACCAGAACCAATGATGCCACTTGATGGCTCTTGCCTTTACTACTACACAGCATTCCCGAGTGTGAGGGTATCTTTTATCTCTCGAAAAACGGGACTCTCACTAAGAAAGATTAGCACCTTTTACTCTCTCTCATATTCGAACCTTGTTACGCCCCCCACCTTCCCTCACATCCTCTCCCGTTAGTGCCTACTTTGAGGAAAACCAACCAGTCTGCACGAATGTATGGAATGGGAGACCTGTAGGCGCAGGCAACTATTTAAAGGCTGTTAGTGCTGGGTTTACTTCATAAACTCTTCACAGATTCTCTCAAAAGAATGAGCAGAAACCTGGGCGAAGAGCAGCCACGCAGTAAGCAGAGTTTCCAAAACGGCTCCGTACGATATAGTATCATATTTACACAATCATAGGGGTCATCGAATTATTGCTGAAGATGCTGTCATGCCTGACATGCAACAATCCGTAAAAGAAATTTCAGCGGTGCTGAGGGAGAAGCGATAATTCATGCCTAGGAATAAGGCTATTTTGTAAGTTCTATATTAGCTTCACGTAGAGAATATCGCCAATCTATTAGTTTGTACTTTCGTAGGAGTAATGTTAAAGGACTGTTATTTTTTGTGGTGATTACAGACCAGGAGAGTTTACGGCATCGCAATCGGTGATAAGATCGAGACTCAACATCGACCTTTTTCTATGAGGCTGAGAAGAGTTAAAGCGAGGTTTTCTTACGTTCGCTTGCTTTTCTGCAAGACGACATCGGTGATGCGTATAACGCCAAGTGGTGAGTGACCGTAAGAATGCTGACTGAATTCAACAGCGCTCGTGGAAGTTCTTCTGTGGTTCAGCATGACGATGAACTGGTTCTAATTTCGAGCAAAACGAATGAACATAGCACAATCATTGAAGAATGTCAGGGAGTAGGGAAGGCCATGATGAAAACTCTCTAGCTGGCTTTAAAGGACATTCTCGCAACATGGAGTCTGGCATGTTTGTGGTGGAACGACACTTCATGCTATTTTCTTGCGATCAACGGCCGCTTGTAGGTGAGAGCATCCTACAAACTGTCAAGTTGGGGTTCGTAGCGGTCAGCAGTAACAGTTTCGTTCGGGTTCAGCAGCTTATAGTACACAACAACCTTTTATCCCACCACCAAATGCACGCACAGCATTACTTTTTGGCAATGGACATTCAGCTTTCGTTGCAAGCTTTCTAGTGAAAAGAAACCATCTCAGCAGGTTCGTTCAGATGAAGCGTGTTCTCCATAGAAGCATCCGATAGGCCTCAATGCCAACTTTCTTAAAATCAAACAGCAAGGGAAGGGCCCCCCGGGGGAACGGTTCATCGCGTTCTATGACCAATCAGTCTGAGAGCAACAGGAATTTGGGGCAAAACTGATCTGGTTGCCCTTAAGTAGGTAGTCAATAACTACCTTACAAAACATGACAGGTTTCACCGGTAAACATCTAACATGGTTCGCGCAACGGCCCTTGAAATCCAGCGGCGGAAATTAATGCACACACCTAGTACATATTTGTTTCAAAGAAGGGGTGGAGATTTAGCCAATCACCACGACTTTGTCAAAGAAGGGGGGAAGCGGGCGAACCGACTTTACATTAAAAGGAGGATGCCCGGCGATAGCCGGGCAATTATCCATCTTATATATAAAGCAGTAACTTGGTTTGTCGGTTCGTCGGTATGTCGGTATGTCGGTACGTCGGTCTGTCCGTCCGGGTTGCTTTGTGATTATGGTAAACGTAGTGGTATGGAAAACTTATCCTACTTTATATGATTCGCTAAGTGTGTCTGTTCGTGTGTCGGTGTGTTTGTGTGTGTGTGTGTGTCGGTGTGTGTGTCTGGCCGGAAATTCATAACCCCTGTCCCCGTGGACTTAGAACGTTCAAATTTGGTAGGAGTAAAGGGGGCAGGATGAGAACACCTATGGTAATGGCAGGACCGGACTCCGTTCACAGGGAGCGAGGCGTGCACGATAAAAATTTTAGGACGCAAATTCATAACTCCTGTCCCCGTGGACCTGGAGCGTTCAAACTTGGTAGGAGCACAGGCGACAGGAGGAGAACACTTATGGTGGGCGGCAGGACCAGAATCCGTGCACAAGGGCGGGAATTTGCCCGAAATAGTCAATTAAGCCCCAGGGCGTTCAAACTTGGCACGAGTACAGGCGGCAGGATGAGAACATTTATCGTAAGTGGGAGGAGCGGACCCCGCTCATAGAAGGCGAGGTTACGCCAAAATTTTCAGTTTTGCTCTAGGGCGTTCAAACTTGATAGGAGGCAGGCGGCAGTATGGGAGCATTTACGATGAATAGTAGGGTCGGACTCAGCCCCTGGGGACGGGTTTCCGCTAAATAAATGAGTGGAAATCCATAACTCCTGATCCCGTGGACTTGGAGAGCAAAATCACTAAGAGGAGGCAAAATGAAACACTGACAATAGAAGAGGCCTTAGAGAAGAAGATCCACTCACCAATCACCTCCTAGCGCCTTTGCTATTTACGATCTAGCTTTGACTTTTTGATAAGTTTCATTCGACAATAAGGGTAAGTTGTGTGATTATAAGGAGATGAATTCGGTTCACTTCTTGTTATCAGATTACGACCGCTACCCAACAGAGTTTGCGATCAAGTGAAAGATCACGGTTGCTCTTTGCTTCGATATCATTCTTAGCAAAATTTATCCGACCGCTAATGATGTTGGATTCACATTTAATGATGTATCGGTAGAGAAAAGGACGTACATCTTCAAAGGTATTTGATAGTCTATACTCCCGCTCTGCGAAACAGCGTAATAACCTAGAAAAAAGGGAAAGAATTTCATTAGTTTGATGTTTTCGGGCGAAGTCCCTTCGCCTCAAGAAGGAGGAGAGCCTGGCGTCAGCCGGACGATCTCACTGGTATAACTTACTCCGAAACCAATACTAGTGGAACTCCTTCATTAGAACAAACGGCTCAACCACTTTGCAGAAAAATAGTTGGAACCTGTATTTACTACAGCTGCAGTTTGCCTTTCCGATTACATCTTTTTCTTTAGTAAAGGCTCGTATAAAAATGAGGACAGCCTTCGATAAATTAGTATCTTACATCACTCAAAGAGGGTACTCTTGTTAGAGAACATTGGAACATGTTTCTCCCTTTCACATAAGATCCTGTTACGCCTTTTTTCGAGCGCACCTTTGCTTACATACTCTCTCTTCTCAGGTGCCTACTTCAAGGAAACTAACAAGACTGTCCTGCTGTGTGGGTCGAGAGGCCTGGGAAATAGGAAATCATCGTCCGCTCTGCCTGCTGTGCTTACCTCCTAAAGTCTTCAGAGTTATAGTCTTCAGAGTTATCCTCTAGAGAGTTGTCAGTAAAAACGTATACAAAAATTTACTTTTCGACAAAGGATACAAACAAGTTATGAAAGCATAAAATATGCACGAATGAGATGGTAAGAAATGCAGTGCAAAGCCAGGAGCGGCGAAGTATCAAAGTATAAAAGAACATTTCCAGGGCGTTCCATGGGTTATGTGCACGTCTACACGATGACCAGCCCTTCGTGACCTGTCGATGTTCTCTTCCTCAAGCAAAGGCTTTATTGCAACATCAGACAAATCAGCAAGGCAGCGAAGCGCAGCATTTTTTCCCCAGTCCCTGAACACCACGTTTATCAAACCCTTCCAATACTTATGTGAACAAAAGAAAGGATCGCCTGGGTGTCAAACGCTCAAAAGCGTAATGCGTGGCTTAAGCGGGAAGAGGTGAGTGGAAAGCATAGATACTACCTCGGCGATGTGTATAACAACGAATATTGAGCAACGTAAAGAGTGCTGGCTGAATTTAGCAGCGCTTGCGTAAAGACCTGCTGTGACTGAACATGACGAAGAACTACTTTTTGAGCGAATAAAAGGAGAAACATAGTAAGCACTAAAGAATGTCGATGGAGTAGGAAAGGCAATGAAGGAAACACTCTAGCTCGATATAAGCTTAACGGCGCGCAGCAGGTCAAGGATGGGGATTCAGCAAGCATCTTTCAAGAGGCCATAAAAAGGACAGAGCTAGTATTCCCGCCACGCGCGCAAGCACAATAAGATTGAGAGCTTCTGGCTCCATCAGTGAGTAGAGATCAGGACATGCTAAGAAATCGCATATCAAGAGGACCGGTCAGGTCATGTGATTTCATAATGACTTCGGGACCTTGGTGGTAAGCGAGTGAATGTCACATGAGTCAAATGATTACCACGATAGCCGGGCAACGACCAGCTTCTCAACAAAGCCATTATCTAAAAGAGTGAGAAAGGCTTGTGTTATCAGAGCGAGGTTGGTTCACGTTGTATAGGCGATAGGGGACCTTATTAGAGCCTGCTCGAGATTAGTCGTCGGGATAGTACGGTATGAGGTGTGCTTCTTTGCGCATTACTAGTCTATTATCGATTGTTGGCCTGTGGCCAAGTTTGCTGAGCTCAGAAATGTTCCAATGATTCTTTCATGCACAAGATCCAAAAAAAAAACAGTCTTCAAACCACTTAGTCGTTTGTAACTGTAGAAGACAGTAAGATTGGCAAGTTGATGTGGGGGAGATGGCGGTAGATTTATCGAGCACCGATGCATATTGCGCCGGTGACCATTCCGGAAGTTGGAAAGTTGGCTGGAAGTCGTCATCCAAATGAAGAATCTATCATTAACTGTGTTTACCATCTGTACAAGCCCTTGGGAACCTAACTCAAATTCATATTCCAACCCCGTATGTGCATAGGCCTAACAGGTCTGATGATCCAACAGGTAAACATTTGCCATAGCTTTAGTAAAGGGATGACGTCCTGAATTGTAGTTCCCTACTGTTATCAACTTGCATCGACTGAAATGATCGCTTTTTGCACCAGGATGAAGAAGGCTGGCTGGATCTTCTGTGAAATGGTTGTAGGATTTGGAACTTTCCCATTTCAGCTAAATGGATCTTAGTAGTAACTAGGCAACTAAAACTGGTGTATAGAGTGCAAAAAGGTTAACGGGCACTTCCACGCATTCAGTTTTCATGCATTGTGGTCGCTCATTGACTCAATCGCTACAGATCTGTGGCAAATCTCAATCTGTGGCCCCCTATACGACGAACTCTCGTAGGTACAATTAGCGAATGAAACGGTTTCTAAGTTTCCCCCATAGAATGAATTCGAGGTTCTTTCTGATACCGCATTGACGATGTCAGGTCGAGTAATTTTCTGCAGTACAGTAGGGCACAGTAACGGGCCCAAGAGATTATCGTCTAAATGCCTCACCCATAGTA
This sequence comes from Haemonchus contortus, assembly GCA_000469685.2. Classification (NCBI taxonomy): domain Eukaryota; kingdom Metazoa; phylum Nematoda; class Chromadorea; order Rhabditida; family Trichostrongylidae; genus Haemonchus; species Haemonchus contortus. The sequence goes on from LS997564.1 coordinate 10,853,226, forward strand.
GACGAGTTTTAACTGCATGGTAGAGTGTGCACCATTCACAAGGGGACCAAAGTAGACACAACTTGTTATGGCCTATCGCATCAGTGAAAGGCAACTCGAACAGTTTTGACTCGATGTAATCAGCTCCTCGAGCAATTACAACGACTGAAATCTCATCCGAATACCCCTTCCATGTCATTTTCGTCGTGGTATCTCGTACGACCTTCATTATAATGGGAACCTTATTCTCCGCGAATTCGGCGAATTTTCTTGCTTTTTTCACCACCGATGCACTGATCCCAACCAGTACGACCCCTCTTCGACTTAAAAGCGGTACCTCAAAAATGTCGTGTACTGTGCCTTTCACCGCCTGTATATCTAGCAGGAACAGTGAGCGTCTCTTTTGTGTAACATTGGACGAGCCTTTGAACCTGCCAAAAGTATAAGCAGTTCGTCTTGTAATGCTCTTTGTAAAATCTAGTGATAGAGTTAAAATCAGGTTCGGAACGGTCTACAAATAGGATGGAAAACACAGAAGACAGTTCGTCTCTCCAACAAATACACTTTATTCGTGAGGCGCACATGAATTAGTGATAAATCAGGGGAATAGTTAAGTAGAAGTTGCATGGGGGTGTTAGTAATTGATCTACAACAATACCCAGTAATATACGTTCCAATAGCGCCGTGAAGGGAGCATACTAATATGAATTGATCGCAGAAGTTCTTCGCAGATGATAGCGACTAATATCGATTGAATCCATGATGACAGGTTTTTGATCGATTTTGTAGATTTACTTCCCTGCCCATGCGTAGAACTGTTTTCGTTTTTCATATGGAGGATGGCTTCGTTTTCCTGCCCACGCGTAAAATCTGAAATGACACGTTTTCCTGCCCACGCGTAAAATCTGAAATGACGGCTCCTTCAATATTCAAGCCATTTATTGCCATTCTAAAGTAGTCTATCTAACTCACATGTATATTCATTTCTATTAAGTTTCAAGTTTAAGTAATAAAGCCACAGTAAGAAGCCAGTTCCTACGTTATTAGGGCTGGGGTGGGGGGGGGGGATGAGAGCCCAAATGGGCAACAACCAGTTTTGCCCAACAAAGCTGCATAATCTTGCATAATCTTTTCCTTCTACCGTTAGGTGAGATTCCTTAGGTAAAGTCTATCTCAACATCTGCCATTCCGATGATTCACCACAAAAATTAAGCAATAGACTGCCAGTGAGCAGCAGTGAGACTATAGAAAAGCTGCTATTGGCGTGAAGCCTCCAATGCCAGTCTTTCAAGTCTATCAGTTTGTCTCAAACCAAAGTCGATGACATGGGCAATGGGTAGGTGAATTATACATGAGTACGTAGACGATGCCGTGAACAGTGACGAGGTTGAGTTAGGCCTTGAGGTTAAATATAGAGTTTTTGGCATTAGTCGGTCCCAATTTGGGTTGAGTCCCGCATTTGCCTTCTTCAGAATCGCAAAGGCGTATTGAATGTGTATTTGGCCGATGGAATCACTTGTGGTGGTCAGGCAATGTACAAGTCAGTGCTTTTATCCTCTCAGACGAGTCTGGAACCAATTAATCGTTTTGAAAAGATGAATAGTCTGGTTGGTTAGGTAGATATCGATTAGGAATTCGATCCTCGGACCATGAGTATGCGGTAGTGCGCCCCACTTCCGCTCGAGATATGCAAACCAGCCCGTTTGGCCTTCTGCTGGATGCTTTTCATTATCCTGCGATTCTGTTTAAAGGTCTCATAATCCCCCTCAGGGAATGTACGTGGGGAGTCACTTTTAAATTCCAGGTGGAAGACACTTCTTTGTTAATATGTGGAAGAGATTGGGCGAATATATGAATCAACTGGTTAAAGCCCACCATACTGTCACAGTTGCACAGCAGCCCTACGTACACAGTATAAAGAACTTCCACCTGGGATTTAGAAGCGACTCCCCATGTACATTCCCTGAGTGGGATTATGAGACCCTTAAACAGAATCGAAGAATAAGGAAATGCATCCAGCAGAAGGGCCAAACGGGCTGGTTTGCTTACCTCCTTCAGCTCGAAGTGAATTGTGCCGACAATAACCTTGGAGTAACTGTGCGAGTAGACTAAGTTGTTCAACCGCTGCTTGGACATTTTATATCGTTGCCAAAAGTTGAACATAGGTCTACCATGCTCCTACAGCCACCTCAGCAGTAAACGTAGTTCCTCGATGAAGGTATTTATATCATTGAAACTGAAGAAGGCTTTGTACAGCAACCCAGTCAGAGGGTTAGGTCGGAGGGGGAGGGGGAATGGCCTTATGAGCAAGTTGCGTGGCGCCTTTACGTCCGAGATCGTGAGCGCCTCTATTGAGAACCGTTTATAAATGTGAGTTTTAAAGATTTTTCGACGAGAAACTCTTAGTTGATCCAGCGGCAACCCACACAAAGCCCTTAGTCAGTTATTTGAGTGAAGCTTCAATCGGACACGGGTTGTTGGCGCTTGTAGTCGCTTAATTGGCAATTGAAAACGGTTCCTAATAAAGGGTAAAAAGGACTATAAAGTCGAATTCATTGCTATGAGGACCTTATTAATATTCACGCAAAAGCTATAGTGTTGCCAATGTTATACATCTCACGGATCTCACGGAACGGACGATGATGATGAGATTAAACGATAGCGGGTTTGCCTTTGGTGTACGCCATGTAATCGACTTCAGTTTGAAGTCAAGTTCAAAGGTCATTTCACTTCACATCCGTTCGCCTTTGATATAGGCGTGAAGTACTTAAGCGGAACGTGGCGAGGTTTTCATTTTAGTTTCTTCTTCGCCCACAACGATGGCGTTTTTGCCATATTTTGGGGCCTAAAAAGACGAAAATCACCCGGGAAACAATCTGTTCGAGCCATTTACATTTACAGCAACATATGGGGAAAAATACCCAGATTCAATGGCACTCAAACTTGGTCAATGTAGTTTGCATCCCTCCATTCTATATATCCCCATAAAAAGGATGCTCCCCATTCGTGGCACTTATCTATTTTGCTTGAATGTCCCTCGGGCTGCATGCTATTTTTCTCTGTGAATTCGACTCTGGTAAAGGATTCTCTGGTTTGAAATAGCGTGCGGAAAAGACTATCAGCAACAGTTTTCCAAGCTACAGGGTTAAGTGATCTTTTACGGGATAGAACTTCGATAGGATAGATCCTTGAAAAGAAGTCTCTGGTCGACTGGTGACATGATTCTGTCCTTCCGACCTGATAAGGGTTCCTCCGATCCGAGGACGGGCTGCTTTCCTTCCTTCCTCCTTGTAAAAGACTGGATCGATGAAGGCTGCTTTCAGGCCAACATATAATGTTTGGTTCATATGTTCAGTTTTTACGCCTGTCGCCGGAAAACAGGAACCGTATCGAATATAATCATAGTACAGTATCCGAATTCGGCAGAGGAATCATTTCTGTATTACGTTGGGATCGAGCTTTGACTTCGCACTCGCCTTTCTGCCTTCGCACTAAACTCGGCCTCTGGAAAAGGACTGTTTTTGTTGGGCAGTGCTAGTGTCTCAACCGTCTATGACACGCTCCTGAACTCGGAAGGATTTCTCCATGTCTCCACGAAAAAGCTATGGCTTCAGACTGGTTGGGACTTCCAAAGCGATTCCTTGCGAGTATCTCCAGTCTGCAGTATATCTCATGCGCATATCCATAGATGAGCCAGCGTTTGCGCCAGCGTTACTGACGTTTTGCAGCTTTTGAATTCCATTTATTACTCATAGATTAGCTTTCAAGGCCAATTAATCGAAGCGGGGAGATTGTCCTCAGAGGGATTCGCATGATTGAGAAGGGCTGGGCTGGCTTCTGGTTTCCGAGGGTAGTTCTGGAAGTCAGGGATCAGTGGCCTGGGAAGAGCAATAGCTGACTTTATGAAATAAAAAGTTAGTAAGGAAATCTACCAAGAAACTTTCGAAAGTTAGTTAAGGAAACGGATTTCATGGGGGATGGACCACAATGACGGAAGAACTGCAACTCTAGAACTTCGCGATGGAGAGGAAATAGAGTGAACTGAAGGGACATTTTTAAGCTACGGTGGAGTGAGGAGGAAGAAAAATTCATAATGTTGGTTGGTTTCGATGAATAGTCATGTGAAGTTAAGCGGCTCACTATCACGCGCAGGGAAATAGAACCCCGTTTGGTACTCTCCGGGACCAGCCAGACCTTACTGGTACCAAACTCGTCTGGGAGGATAAAAGCACTGACTCGTACGTCAGCTAACCACCGCAGGTCTTTGAGTAGGCCACACACGTATCTAGAACGTCACTACAATCCTGAATGGAAGTCGAAAGAAGGGGTGCATCCCCCACCTAGAAGACCTTAGCCTTCATCCTTTCATAGCCTAGTTCGATGACACGAACGGCAATAATTGAGCTACGAGACATTTGATTCAAATGCTAACAGAAAATTCAGGGTTCAAGAGACATTCTGACAATAATGAAGTTCACGGATAGTTTTCTTGATGTGGGGTTTGAAGCACAGGACTATCACCTTCCAGCTTCAGTAGTTCTCCAGGTAACGAAGAAGCCATTTGATTCAATTTAACACTTTTAGATAAGGACCAGACAGAATGGATCCACACTGCTGTGAGTAGTGAATGCAATTCTGACCGTTTCTCAAAGATCCGTTAAGCAGCTTTCCCTTTAACTCTGTAGGATTAGTTTTGCGGGAGTTGCATATGCATTGTTGCAATGTCTGAATGGCATCATGCCACTTAGCAGCTCAGACAGTCTATTCTATTCTGACACTTAATGCAAATAGAAACATTCTTGGAAAGGTTATCATAAGGGGACGGGCCGGATTAGATGACTAGACGTATTTAGAGCTGGACTGGAGCGATGAGTTAACTGAGAAACCCTATTTTTTCCTTAATACCTCGAATAAATTGAACAGTAAGTACGTGAAGGTAACAGGTAATTAAAAATCATGGATCTATAACCCCTAAATGATTGGTCACTATTTTATTGAATGAGAGCGCCTACAAACTATTCAGGTTTTTTCTGGATAAGAAACTTATCTTCCTAGTCAACCGGGACTTCAAAACTGAAGGAGTCTTTTATTCGCTCGCAAACCTGGTTAAATCATAAAAATTCTATAAAAAATTACGAAAGAGGTTTTTTGCGCCATAAAATTTATGGGATGCATTTGGCTTTCTTTCCGAACCAACAATTTTCGAACGCGTGTACAATAACTTGTCTCTGGCCGATGTACAAACCAGGGCTTTTATCCTCTCAGACAAAGCTGAAAGGCTTAGTTGCCTTGGGCAGATACGATCTAAAATTCGATCACCGGACCATGCATGTGATAGTGCGCCTTTTGCCGCAACACTACCTCTGTCCCAGAAAATTTATATATGGTACGGTAAATAAGTCTATAACAAATAAGTCTATAATATTTGCAGTGCTTGGCAAGGTAGATATCATTGTTTCAAAGGCTATAGCTCGAGCAAATCCTGTTTTCATTTCAGTAACACTCTAAACTCGCTTCACGTACTGTTTCCTCTTTGAATCAGAACCCTTCATCAGACTTGGAACGTACTCGCTGCTGCCGATGTCGTCCATGAAATATCGGCTCATCTGAATGAAAAAAAAAACTGATTTCCTCGATAGCATTTATTGTAATCATTTTTATTGGGTATACTGGGAAATGATCTAGATAGTTTTTGTCTTTCAGTTGCGTGTTTCGTTACTGTTTCTTGGTTTTAGTTAGAAACTGCTGAATTATTAGACGATATCAGCCGATTCCATCAAATTTCATATTAGTTCGTGCTTGACTTTCAGTTTTTGCTCTTCAAATGGTTTCTTAAATGAAATCATTTAAGGTTTCCTGCGATGCCCTATCACTAATTGCCTTGCCAACAATCGCTTCTTAAGGAAGACGTGAAGTTCCTTCGTCACCCCTTCGCCATACTGGTTATTATGCTCCCTTAAGTAGGAGTTCAAATGCTCGGGAGGACAGTTTCCGAGCTAAGTTTGGATAATCAAATGTCCAACTTAGTTCTCATTCTATTCTCCTAGGAAGATGTACTTTCAGTGGCCTTATTTCTTTCACAGAAACATTTTCAATAGAACTGGTACTAGCTGTAATTGCCATTATAATCAGGTTAACAAAGGAGAGCAGATGGACTATCCGTTTCTCGAACCCTGGCTAACGCCTAGATTGGCCCAAGGACTACTGGAGATAGGCTGTCGGCTGGTTAATTTTTTGCACTCATGTCCAAGATGACCTGTTTTCATCGCCTAAGTTTCGAGGAAGCCACTTCGGTAATTGCCTGGGAATTTTGGGCACAAATAGGGGTTCACTGCAGATCTAACCGTCCTCAGCCAAGTGTAAACCTCATGTTCGACAGTAATTGCTACCTTGCCACCATTCTAAAATATACAGATGCTATCCGCTCACAGTATACAGTTACAGTATACTGATTATTCAAGATTCTAATTGATTGGGCAACAAACGGCAGGCGTCTAACGGCTCTGGCTGTATAGTTCATTCTGTTGTTGAGAATGTATCCTATTCTTCCGAATTGAGCCATTTACCAGGCCTTTTCTAATAAATGAAATCCCACTACAACCCAGCAGAATTTCATCGAAGATCTGGATATTTTAACGATTCGGATCGATTTAGAATCCTTGGGAGATTTCATGAAGATAAATCAACCCTGAGCTGTTTACTCTTCGTTCTTTATATGAAATCAGATTAGGGGCACTGATGACGCAGCTGAGTTCTTCATAGGCGCCTCCTCCCTCGTAATATAATCATCACGGGTATCATTTTCCGAGAATGGATGACTATATCATCATCATCCAAGAAAGTATTAACTGCTAAGGGAAGTATAATCGTGGACTAGACGCAGCTACATAGCTGTTGTGATATCTAGTGGATTAATAGGACAAAAGCATTCTGTGAACGAGAGGGTAGACGACCAAAGAACTGTCTGGCAAGCGTGTATGCTTGCTTAAGCCTTTTCCAAGATCTTGAACTTTACTGGACCGAGATTTTGGAAAGTTCCCTTTCGTCAAAGCCTGGAAGTTGAAGAACCATTCAGATCTGGTTCTCTTACAAAACGAGACGAAGCTTAAAGCTTTCTAATGTAGGAGAGCCCCCTAGATCCCTATACGAAGGTGCTACGAGAATTAAAGTAAGAGTGTCCAGCAAGCGATATGACAGTGGCATGACATCGAAACTGACAAATGGATGACGCTGTAACGGGCCAATGAAGAGATACCTGTCGGCTACAGTAAGCGATTGAAAACTGGCAATCGGGAGTACCTGAGAAACAGGCAGCTTACTGACTTTCTGGATACTTAGAAACACCGTAATCACCTTTTTTCCAAAAAGGACAACCGATCTTTTGCAGAAAATGTGGAAAAATGAAATTACTAGAATTAATTCGTATGATATTCGAGCCAGAATTCTCTCAGGGAAAATGCGAGCCACATCGAAGATTACGACGTTGAATAATAATCTACTCCAATGAGACATAGCCTTGATAAAAGGACACGTCTTATCTGCACTATGCCGTATTTCTTGTCGATCGGCACTTTGTAGTGGAGCAGGAAACGGGTAAGATGAGATTCAGCCGAAAATGAACAGTTAGTGACAAGCCTTTTCTCAGAAGACAACTGCTGAAGGGGCGAAAGGAGCCGATAACGATGCTGCTTAAGGGGTGACAGTTAGGAAATCGAGTTTTAGGGGTAACAGTGTTAGTACGGCGTCATTCAAACTCGACCCGTCAACAGAATGTCTTCACTGGAGAAGGTGTCAGAAAAGGCCATTCGATTACGATTCGAGAGAATCGAACGCTGTGATTAGGGATGTTTAGATCGTTTTTTCTAGTTCGCTCTGTACCACTACCCAAGCTTTTCGTCTCTTCCAGTTGCTTCTGAGTTGAACATTTCTAATGAATGGACGAAAAAGACTTCACACCATTAGAGGACTAGTAGTTCCTCTGAGAACAAGTGATAAACCGATTTGTATAGCTGATTCTCTGCTACTATCTCATTTGCTTTTCTTGGTCTCATGAGTTAGATTGATAAGTCGGACTGGACTAATTAAATACGTTACATACCAGCTTAGTCTTTAATTAGCAGTTAGGAGCAGATTGTTGGCCTTCAATGTTCTTCAGCTTATTCTTTCACCACTCAATTACTTCTGTGATTTTAGATAAATTCGGGTGCGTGTCCCACTCCTCGTTATTAGAGTGAACACTCCTTTGAAAGCGTAGCACATATATCACAGAATGTAATAGCCTTGAAGCTGGCACGAAAGAAATTGAAGTTGCCAACCCTATCCCTGAGAAATTGACTGAGCAGTTCTGTCCGTACATAGCCACATGAAGGGTCCCAGGGAATCCTTCATGTAACTTGATAAGAACAGAACTGCCAGTCATTTATTTCTATTACCGAGTGAATATTTCTTATCAGAACAATGATTAAGGGAAAATTCAAAAAATCTAGGTTAATTTGAAAATACCGTAGTTACCGTACCTCCGGTGAAAGTTGTTCCCTCTGACAGCTCACCAAAACGGCAAGCATAGCGATGAAGATCACTAGAAGACGTTGCATCGCTGGATGTGCGACGTGGAAATTCGACTGAACCCCTTCAGTCCCAACATCTCATCGTTCCGCCCCCTGACGAGTCCTATTGGTCGACTCCACCCACTTCATAGCCAATTCGCCCCGCCCACAAGATATAACGAATTTGAGATGGCCACGAGTAATTGTAGAGCTCAATAAGTAATACGGACTATCATATGAGCAGTTAGTTCAACTGATTCATGAACGCCAGAGCGGACACCTCTTTGCAAACGGAAAACTATTCGGGCTACTCAACTGGACAGCAGAAAATATTGTTTTTTAGAGATCAATAAGATTTTCCTTGGATGTCTAAACCCCCCCCCCCTTTCCCCCTGCTTTTTATGGCAGCAACTACTCAACGATTAGGATGTGTTAGGATGTAAAACGAACCGCTAGCATCCAAAGAAGTAGCCGTAACTCCTTAACTAACAATCCTAATTAACTTCATAACTGCAATGTTCGAAGAGTGCATAGCTACGCTAGCACAAAGAAAATTCTTGACTTCAATGTATGTCATCGCGATGTATCCAACATGACTTTCTGACTTGGAAGGTCACAGAAAATGGCAATGGAGGGCACAGTGCTGAGTGGAAACACCTTAGAAGCTGTATTTCGTGAGATTACAAGATATTCAGTTCACCTATTCAAAGGCTTGGTCTTTAAGCTCGTGGATACTTGACAAGGACTGATAATTATTTATATCAGTACTGGTCGGTATCTTGTACTCTTATGCGGTGGTCCACTGCTATTTTCCATAAGACTCAAAATTAGCTAGTTCAAGGTTCACAGAAAGAATAACAACCGGCTAAGGAAGGATAAGGATGAAGGACATAGCCTTTGGCATGATCAAGCCCGTCTTTGTGATGCGCCCCCGCACTCGAGTTCCGTTCAGAATCGCAGTGGCGATTGAATGCGTATGTGACCTATTCAAAGAATTGAGAAGGTCAGCCGATGTATGAGTTAGTGCTTTTGCCCTTCTAGACAAGTCTGGTAGTGGACGTTCGACCCCGGAAGGGTGTAAGATTTGTTTGTCCTAGGAGGAATCGACCCAGGACTCGATCCCTGCGAGAAGCGTGTATGATAAAGTGCCATTTGGTACTACAACGCCTTCACCCTTAATCGGCTGATACCATTTGAAAGCTATTGACCTTCCTAAAAAATGACCTGAAAGGCTACAATATGAATAAGTGTGGTCCTAAAAGGTAATCCACAGGGCCACGCATCAATCTGAATCTCCACAGGGCCACGCATCAATCTACATCATCACCTTTAAATTGATGATGAGCATCGTGGGAGCCTTAGGTTGGAAGAGATCAAAGGCAAATCTGCCTTCTGAAGGGGCTGGAGGAGGAATAGTGAGGGAGCTGGATATCAGCAGACTGACCGTCCATGTATTAAGTAAAATAAGGTCGAAAAGTAATTATCACCGAAGGGAAAAGATACAAGTACATGAGAAACTTCATTAGAGAACGTACTCCGTGGCGGTTGCGGAATAATGTGGTTAAGAGTTCAGTGTAGCATTTATCTACTGACTCGAAGAGAACCTTATCTCCAGCAGAGCTAAATATTGAATATTAATTTTTATTATGAATGGACTAACTGAAATATGATCGTGAACATTCCTCTTCACTTTCGAATCGCTGCACCGAGAATTTTCAATGTGAAGCCCACATCCCCATAGGGCAAAGTACACAATGACAGGTTTTTGTTCAGCGAGCCTTCCATCGAACCCTGGTCTTCACATGTACTTAGGACCACTCTAACCATTTTTCTCATACGTATCTCCCATAGGGTATTGATTAGGGTAAGTTTCCTGTTCTCGATGTATGCTATTTTAGGCGACAAATAACAAGATTATTTTCAATTCAGGATATCCTATTTCACCCACGCTGCTCTAACATCTAAGAATCTATGTAGGTTTCGGTTGTCCAAACTAACTATGCATCCAAAAAGTAAGATGAATAACACAAATTCTCTCCCCTAAAACTTTCAAAACATTTTGGCATGACTGCTATATAATGAAGTTGTCTTGCTGACCTTTTCATGCCTTTTTATTAAATCTGCACCAGAGGGGCTATGTAGACGTTTGGTCGGGAAGTCAACCTCAACTTGTTTTGTTCCTTTCGAAGTCTCAAGAAGGCGTTCTTTCCGAACTGCCAGCCTAACGCAGGTTATATGAAAACTTGTGAGGAGCTCAGAAATCAAAATCTACTTTTAAAAGTGTTTCTTCTAGGTATGGGTGCAACGTGGAACATGAGCAATTTTTCTTCCCATTTCTTTTTTCTTTTTGTAGAATAAGTAATCGAGTGAACGATTCCCCATGGAGACTAGACTAATGGATTGAAATGCGGTAGTAGCCTTTTTGAAAATCCTCCATTTCTAATGCCCGGCTACATGCTCGATAATGCGCCAAGGCAACGAGCACAGAGAAAACTCCCTCGTTTAGGTTCTCTAATGAACTAGGTCACATGAAGCTATATCGTGACCTTTACCAAGGCACATATTCTCATTCCTATAGAGCTTTTATCCCGAATAAAGCTACGGGCTACTATTCGCTTATGGGATGGCTCAAAGAGGAAAAGAGTGGGATGTTGGGGACGGCAACGGAGGGGGAGGGAGAAAGAGTGAGAAGAATCGTTGCGGGAAGGAGATCCAAGAAACGTGCAAGCTGAGTTCACGAGGGGGGGAAAGTACCGTTGAAAGGTGTCGATGACTGACTCACAGGGAAACAGTCATATATTATGTGCATTTAACTGGAGAGCAGCTTAACCTCATATTTTACCCAAAGGTACTTGTTAAATTGAAAATGTATAGAAACCGAAAAGGTATAGAATTCCCTTTCTTTTTTACCCACCATTGCTCCGACTGCAATCCTTTAATATCGAGCTGAACGGTTCCATAATGGTTGTGAAAAAGAGATTGTAAAAGAAAGCTTTCGGCCTTTATAACTCATATCTTGAATCCAATAGCCTTAAAAATTCGGGGGTCGTTGAACCATGTCAGACCACTTTTCCGATCCAAAGTAATCGCAAACATTCAGATCTTGAAGTTATCCTTATAAAAAAGGGACAATAGTGAGTGCTCACGGGGTTTCCCAGAGGCCAGAGTAGATTCTAATCGTTCGCTTGGCAATCGAAATGTCATACTTATGGTCTTCCAAATTGAAGTTCGTGACTCAGGGAAAGACTTGCAAGGAACTTGCCCTTTGCTGTTACCAGTTATCTTTGCTCTAATTCCCTTCCCTGTTGGACGGATCAAAAAAAAGGAATAGACAGGGAATCCATCGCGACATTTGCTCGATGATAGAAAAGCAGCCTGCTCATATCCCTTGGGACCCTCTCGAACCTATGAAATTCGCCAACTTTTCCAACAGCGTAAACTCACCGAATCGGATATCAACCCCTCATCTCAAGCTCAATATCCATTTAATCGTTGGAAGCTTCCAACTACTGCTTGCAATCAAGGGTAGAAATCCTGTTCATGGCGCATTCCAATGATTTAATCAGCAGAGGTCTTTCCATCCCAATATTTTCGTATCATATGTAAACCATTATGTCCGCAAAGTGTAGATCAAAACGATACTAACTATAATAAATAACGATATCACTGAATCGCTGCGAGTAGCTAAGTGTCTTCGAAGAAGGGATTCTTTCATTTCACGCAATTGAAAAACCAGGATGTTCATCAATGGGGCTTGTCAAGGCTGCACTCACAGCACCTTCAAACTCAACTATTTGATACTAGTTTTCAAGTTGTGAAGGACGAGAGCAGGAAAGTTTTTGAACTTTATGACCTTATCCATCGACCCGCTGATCTCAGTATAGAATAAAATTCTACATTCAAACTTTTCATTTACAATCGAACTGCTCTCAAGTTTTGGCTTCTCCTATATACCGGTGTAATTCTGAATGTATACAACTTTCCAAATTTCGCGTGATATATTGGCTGAGCCGGTCTTCCTTTCCGTCCTCATTTTTCTCTTACTGGAATACAATCCCCATGAGGAGACCACGGAGAGAGGAGACCCAAGATTCTTTCGACATTGTGGATGATAGGACACTCACTCTTACCGCCAAATTCGTATTGCCCGAGAGTTGACTGTACAACTTCAACTTTAGTAATTCGAAGGGCCTGGACATTACGTGATAGCCATGTTTTTGAACGAGGTGAAGAGCGTCTTTGAGTATATTCCATGCTCTCCAACTGCCCATTGGCCCCAACCCCATTGATCCATAATGTGCTAAAAATTTGTAGAATCGTGCTCAAAAATCATCCCAAACTTCCTCCCCAGAGGTCACGTTCATAAACTAGAATTCCTAGAAGAAATTTCCCACTCAGAATTGGCTTCTTTTTCTGAAAACGGAACACCCAGTTGTCACCTGCAAAGTCGCATTCATCACTGTTTCCGTGTTCCATGAAGAAATCATTGAGCAACTGCGTACTCAGGTAATTTCGTTGAGTAGCACATACTTTATTTGAACAACTCCACTTGCCCACTAACACTTCCTGAATAATTAACTTCCGCTAGGCGTGATCATGGGCTAGGCGATGAAAAGCTTTCGAATGAGACCAAGTGGAAGCATTTTGCAGGATTGCAGGTAAACATTTAAAAAAATACTCGCTGCTCTACATCAACTGCTATAATCCGAGCTGCAGATAGTAAGACAAAGGAGAACAAGGGCGAATGGTAAGTGGTTAGAGTGCGTCATGAAGACTGTGCTGGAAGCCCTTTTGCAACACTGCTTCCCTTAGTAAACCTTGACAGAGAATGGTGATCCTTTCCTGTTATACCTTCATCTGATTAACTCTCAGCGATTTTCTGGAAATCTTAAGAGAATTTGGAAAGCTGAAGTCATGCACTTGGGGTCACTGCAGTGTTATTGCTCTATCCCACCAAGAAGAAATACTTGAAGAGAGCAGCGCTGAGCTCGAAAATTGGGAGTTCCACGTCAATGGTAACTTGGTGGCGTCGTTGCGGTGGAAGACCTGCAAACGGTTGGTAATTAGATCATCACAAAAAAGGTCCCTTGAGTATGTATGAAGTGGAACTTCTCAGTATAAACGTTTCCTTAGTTTCGTGAGGATCGATTCCGCTGAGGGCCCAAGGAATTCTAAGAAGGAATGGGCAATGGAATAAGGGTGAAATCTTAAAGGAATGATCTGTTACGAGCACCTTGTCTCATTTCTTCCTGTTAAATACATTGAGACAGGCAAGCCATTGGAATCGCAAGACTTGGAAACGCGGTCCCTCGAATCGAAGGCTCTCAATTAGTCAAAGGTCTCCATAGTCAGACTAAGCGAACGTAAAATGACAAAAATGACAAAATGACAGGGACAAAGTCTCTGGGCGTTGATCGATCCCGTCTGAGGTGGATTGGTGGTCATATGCCTAGACAGCGGGTATTAGAAATCGGATGTTGTGGACAATCTCAAAAACGGAATTGAGTGACGACGAACGACCTTATCCATTATGCAGTGAAGCCAACTAATTCATTTCTCGTAGTGGGGTTCACCCCTTTCCAATTGTTTACCTGGATTCTTAACGATGACGTCATAGTATTTTTTCAGGTTGAGTAGTTCGAGGGATCAATTCGTACGATTCTCCCAACAATTTAATGAAGCTGTGTGACTTTCAATTTGCCAGTTTTTGATCACTTACAGGTTGTGTTTGAGGCAGGTTTACCTTTGGTGTGCAGAAATTTTCGGATACAGCGTCATACGAGGGTTACCTTCCTGAACCAACCGGATACTCTCCACTAATGGACTCTTTCTTTTTCATTCCTTGACCCTGTTCACGGTGAATCCTTTACATACTGAAGACTTTCAGCTTAAACATCGGGATGAGGCCGAAATAATTCTTGGCTCCTCTGCGAGAAAAATTTTCAGAATTCAAGTAGCGTTCGAAAGGCAAAGTTGATAAGCATTCCTCCATAAGTAGCAAATTCCGTGAATTTTTCGATCAAGGTCTTCCTACTTTCGCAAAAAAAAAGTAGTCAGGCAACGGTAAAAGGAAATCTCATGGCTTCATGTACTTGAAAGGCACTTACACTGAAATTTAATGGGAATCACTTTATGCAAATTTCTTACTAAAATGCGATACACTTGCTCTTGGCTTCTAGGGTATCTTTCCCGGATGCACTTTGGGATAAAAACAATGTGGGCTTCACAGTTCACTCATCTTTTATTTTCTTACAACTTTTACCACCCCACTCCAGTCAGTCGGTCGGTCCGTCAATCTGCCTGTTTGTCTGTCTGTCTGTCTGTCTGTCTGTCTGTCTGTCTGTCTGTCTGTCTGTCTGTCTGTCTGTCTGTCTGTCTGTCTGTCTGTCTGACTGTCTGTCTGTCTGTCTGTCAGAAGGTTAACTACGTGTGGGACTAATCTCATTCCTCAGAACGTCAAGTATTTTCACTTACCTGTATGCGCTATAGTCTTCCGTAAGTGTTATGGCTATGGGAACCCAAGTGTTTTGTATTGGGTGGGCTGTGCCACTTTAAGCCCTCTCATAGTTCAAAAGTGCAAGGGCAATAATAGCATCACATAAATTTACTACTTCAGATCTATTTGTCTCCTCCTAAAGTCTGTCTAAAGTTTTGCCGAGAGGAACACACGGTCACTCCTGCCGAGCTGAATTATTCTTCATCCCCAAATATCTCTCAAGAGAGGCCAATTTCTGGTAGTAAAACTGAAAGAGACATTCGTATAGATTCAAATTTTATTTTATAGAGTTTACCAAAGAGCCTTTCCGATTGCTTCTACACGCAATTCCTTTCAAGGCACAGTTTTCTCTACTACTTTCTCAGAAACGAAAACAAGATCTGATCGAACCTCCGGAGACGCACTATCTATGATAGAACTCTTGAAGAACACTCAAATACTCGATGTATTAACAACGGAAGGGAGCACTACCCTTTCTGATGTTTCAGCTGAATTACTGGCCGAAATTTATTCGAACATGAATTGGAAATGACGTCGATTTCGACGTATTCAGTTTGACTTCTTTTTACTTGAATTGAGAGTTTTGCTTGAGTTTTGCTAATTTTTCACTTTCGCTTTACAACAAATCATTTACTAATTGACATTTGATTTACTTGAACAAAATTCCTCATCTATTTTGAAGTTTTTGCAATCCATTTTCGATTCAAAAATTCTACCAGTGATTAAGAAGAATTATCTCTGAGGGTGAATTTGATAAAACAAAATGGTCTTCTATGAATATGCAAATACTTCTTTGCATTTTTTGAAATTATATTTTTCTCTAGTCGCAGTAGAAATCTTCTCAATCTCGTCAGAGTTATTAACTTTAGGGAATTCTAAAATTCTTGGTTATTTCCGAATTTTTTTGCTGCGAAGGCCACCATGTCAGTAATGATGAGGCAGGTGAGCAAAATATCTCAAGGGAGTTACCATAATGGAATCTCAAATATGCAGGGAGAAAGAAGGCGATGAGAAGGAATAGGTGGAGGTAGACTAGAAGATATGAACAGCCTCCCAGTGACAGTAAATAGATTAGGAAAGGGTGGTATTAGCAAGGTTTCAGCGGAAGCTCCCAACTACTGTCATCTAGTGATACGTAGAGAAAGTTAATAATCAGAAATGGTTCTTTGGCAAAGGAACTTCTTTAATTCGTCGCTATCCTATGCAGAAGATCATGTGGAGCGAGAAGGGTCGCCAGAACCATTTTCGCTGAGTCAGCATGTTCTTACTCGAAGTGTTGGAGCTAGCTCGATGTCATACCATTGGCTCGTACTTTACGTTAGGAAAGACTTGACCTTAAAGTTTTCCTCATGTCTCGTTCGAAGACTTACGAAAACAGAGGGCATCATCGCCAGTACCGTAGCCAACAAAATTTTGCTGAAATTGGAATTTTCCGAGAAGCCTACGGCTTTTTTAGAAGAATTAAATTACAAAGCTCGAGGACCTCCAACTAATACAATCGCGTTCTAGTGAAAGTTTGCGTTTGGAAGCCAAAATTCCGAATTATTCCAAATTATCGCACAGAACTTGTCTCTAGGAACCTCTAGGAACATTTTGGACTGTTAGGAAGCAAACGCAAACTTAAGTACTGAGACTTTTTATACGAGTAGATGGCAATCCCCTTATAATCGAAAATAACGCAGTCACATTCAGGTGAAAGCCTGACCGATCATTTTTCAGTTGTCCCATTTCCCCGAATACGAAGTTCTTTAAACTTTTTACATAAATACTTAGATTTAAATGTAAAGCTGTTTGTCGCCTCCACTGAAATCCTTGACATTTCCTTAGCTCTATTCACTTTATATAAACACTTGTCACGAGAGTTATGTTTTTAGGGCTAGTTTTTCAATATATTCATGTCTCTGCCTTTAAGATATTTGCCATGTATAACTTAAGCATCATAAATTATTCCAAACAGTTCTACATGCTTCCGTGATGATGTTCCAAGTACGTTGTTTGAAATCATACTCCGATTTCCCAAGATATTCGCTACCTAGGGCGGGAGGGAGGGGAAGCATGAATCGTATTAGCGTTCTTGAAGAATTCTGCCATGAAAATCGTCTTCAACGACCCGTGAAGAAGATGTACTTCAACATTAGCTAACTCCAATGATAGAAAAATGGAGCGCTAAGGGGCTTCAACAGTGGCTCGCTTCAGATAGAAGAATGAAGTCTCCTGCGTCAATCCCTCGTGGAATGTACCCCAAACTTGACTTCTCATCTGCGTCGTACATACAGTAGCGCTCAAAAGTCTTCGGTGAAATGGCTCTTCAGCCGTACTTTTCAGTCGTAACTCCCTTCCTACTGGATCTAATCTTGCGAAATTTCTATATTTGGAGCGTGGGTGTACTGCGAATATTTACCACTATTAACCTGCAATCTGATCATGTTCCAGATATCCCAAAGAGCATGGATTCAAAATCGACCGAAAATACAGATGATTGCCCTTCTAAAATCTCTTTCCTTTATGTCATGCCTAATGTGTACGAGCGGTAACGCTGAACACAATAGATGAGAAAAACGCACATGAGGTGCGAATAAGTGCATACGTCAACAACTTTACTTTTAGCAAAATCTGCTACCGCAACAAACACCTTGCTCTATCTGTGGATGTTGCAGCTTTCCAGTCAAATAGTATTGTGTAATGTGCAATATGCTCTAGTTAAACATATCCAAATTTTGCGCGATTTGGTCGACTGAGAAAAAAGTTATGAACAAAAAATCATCGAAGCATTTCACCGAAGACTTTTGAGCGCTACTGTATGGCGTTTCGAGTAGGGACATGTCCAAGACAATGATCTGCGCTGGATAGCCGATGTATAAACCAGCAATCCCACCCCCTTATCTGACAGATTTGGCTGTCCATTCCAGAGATAATAAAAACCTATTCTGACCACAAAATAGAACCATGTAACTTTTTCAGACAAGATTCCAGGCACTATGAATACACTGTGGCCAAGTTATGACATATTCCGATGATGAAGTTGAGCTTCATAAACAGTGAGAGACGAGATAGAGACGTTATTATCATCCCATTGTCATTAGGGCCGAAAGGTGAATCGCTCAGTAAGTGGGGCCAGCGCTTACTGAGTAATGCTCATTGTAGGTCGCGCTGGATCTGAGGAGTGTGAGCCTCCTCAAACCGCATCTCTATCCACTTCAGAGTAGCTAATGAACAGCGTAAGCCATTGCTTCGAATCATCCTCAGTTCATCATCAACTTTGTAAATTAATTAACCCATTGGCAACCGCGCTTATATATTGTCCTTACAATAACCTTTATATTCTCTTATATCAGTAGTTAGAAATGAATGATTCCTGGACCGCAATGCTTCAAGATTCTTTAAGAAGGATGTAAGCTCAGCTGATACGTGTAAACGTGAAAAAATTATAGGAACATCTGATAAAAAATATAAATACCCCCCGAGCCAAGAACGTGCGTCCTGGCATCGGGACGCATTGTTGCCAATGTGTTAATAGTTAGATAAAAAGCCTGTTCACCATCTCGATTCTCGCCCTGAGGGGCCTAACAAAATATTCTTTCTCAAAGGGTACATAAAGATGATGCCTCCTCATGAATTACGAAAAGAAAGCCTCTTGAAGCATGTCCTTCAGTATCAGATTTTTAGACTGAAATTCTCTGCTCAACCGAAAATTGTTAGTATGGCTGTCGTCTCCTACCGCCAATCTCCCTGATAAACCCACCAAACCAATTTATGTTGGAATGTTTTGACGCATGAAAATAGTTCATATCCTTGCGGTCTTCCCGAATGCAGAATTGACAGAATCCTCTTGGGGCTTTATAATGGAGACTTTCCGTATGCTTTTCAGTTCTTTAGCTCCAAAATCTTTATGGTCCTTGGCGAAAGCTTTCTTTTAATCTCAAATTTCATGCTATAAGATATAATTCATGAGCGATTTACAGAAGCTTATGTCTATCCTTTGGCTGGTAAACCTATTATAACGGGTAAAAATATAGCCTAAAGTTCAGTTTGACGGAAATAAAAGGACCCATTAGCTAAACGGTTGGTCGAGGTTGGATTAATATCTATAGTGGAAAAGGGAGCGACGATTGATGGGCAGCACATTTTAGCCATAAAGTTATACCATTTTTACGATGCTCAAAATACATGACGCAGAATTTTATTACCGTTAATCTTTGAGGCTTGCAATGACGTGTTGTATGAGGCTCTGATTGAAGAGAATGCTTCGCGAATAATGCAGAATTCCGCGTTTATCGTTAATCTTGCGCACCATTTAGTTTATTCACATCAAAGTCCTCGTTCACAATATCACTGCTCTTCTAAGAGAGCTCAACGAATTAACTAGGGAGACCTTCGTTTCCACAATTTTCCTTTCCGACAGTTCGGTAGGTACTGATCGCTGGAGAAAAAAATCAACACCGATCCTCAGCCAGCATCACTCAGCCAGCATCACAAATGTCCTGATTCCTGGTGAATTAAACGAAACTCTTGGAGAAATCCATTAAGGCCATACCGAAAGGCAGTAACTTACTGTTCTTTTCCATGTTCAGAACTGAAAGAGTACGGACAGTGAGTTGGAGGCCCTTGTAGTGTGTAGCAGGAAGTGATAACAACTGATAAGGGCTGATAGGGTGCCAAAAAGAAATAGGTACGTCGTTGATGTTCCCCTCTACGATGGCCATGCCATAAACCTCATCATGGAATTCCCGTTGTGATGAAAGAATTTAGAATTTTCGCGAGATTGGTACATATACGTTATTAGATTGGGGTTTTGAAGGATGGCCTTCTTTGGAGTATGGTAAGAGCATAACAATTGATAAGTTTTTTGCTTGCAGAGCTGCGTTCGACATCTAAAAAGCAGAAGCATCATCTAGGAAAGTTGAAGCTGAGGTTGGTTGCCCTTCTTCACTATACGTGTGCTCTATTAGGTCTCAATTATCAATCGTCCCATCGCGCAATGGAGTCGTATGAGTGGATAGTCACAAAATGTTTTGATCTCTGTAAAGTCCCTCTTATCGAGGCGCCATTGCCGACTGGTGCAGGTAGTCGACCTGGATTCCACCCGACCGCTATAGACTAGAGGGGTCTCCTGTTTGTCAGTTACGGTATGACTGACTGTCATCTACAGTGTTCAGCTACCTCTATTTCTTGTATAGATTCTAAGGATTTCAACTCATTTGGTTGAATTGTTACCGCTTTTTCTGTACTAGTAAGGCGCGTGAAGTGACACGCATGAATAAGTAAATAAATAAATTAATTAATTAATCTCTGTTGAAGATCCTGCCTGAACATCTGTCTAATAAGGTTACCCTCCATCTTCATGAATAGTTCAAGCGATTTTTGTCACGCTGACACCACACCAAGCAAAAAACAATGACAGATTGGAGGGATAAATGATGGTAAGCAGAACCGATAAATGTTGGTAACTGTGATAACGAGTGATAAAGGACAGTAACACAAAAGCATAAAAAATTTGCTGTGTTCTTCATTGTTACACTGCGGCCGCGACGTCTCAAGTTTAACAGACTCAATGAGTTACTACCTTTTTATCGCCAATTCCGTTACCAGTTCTAACCAAACACTCATCCACCAATGCCTGATATAGCAGAGGACGTTCGATGTCAATCAGAAAGCCATAGTTATCTGTGAACATTCACTGTATGACTCCTTGCTCATTGATAGAGTGGAAAACCATTGCCCACATCAACAGTAGACGTCATTCAAGACACTTCTACCGGGTAAAGAGCAGCTATTTAGGCTGCCCTGCAGAGGTGTTAACTAATGGGTAGATTCAAATGAGGGAAATTGACGAGGGCAATCATTGGATAATCGTTGCAAATGGTGATCTCAAGTATCAGAAGGGACTATATTTTCAGAAAAGCACACATATTTATATTACAGTTAACAGATGTTGATGTAGTATGATGACAAGTGACGCACTATCACACCCGTACGATTCGGGTATAGAATCCTGGATCGATACTCGCCCAAGCCAACCAAGCCTTCCATCACTACGGGATCGAATAATGATACCAGACACTGCTAAGAGGACAGAAGCACTGACTTGTACACCGGCTGGGCATCGCAACTCATTGTATAGGACGCATTCAGTACGACACTATGATTCTCAGGATGTAAAATGAATAATTAAACAATTAAAAGATTTCCAGTCACAGTAAACTGGAAATACGATCAGCCTGATTGAACTGAAGTAAACACATTTTGAAAGATGCGGGTTGCGGTGACTAGAAACGCTCTCAACGCACACTTTTTCTGAGATCGGATCCTGTGCAAGCCATTTACGGTTTCCCTTCGCTGGTCCAAGATTTCTTGCTTGCCGAAGAAGTTGCCGTTCAGCCACCGCAACCCGCATCTTTCATCTTAAGAAGGGTACCACCTGATACGTTAATCCACTAAACTTGGAAAATAATTTGCTTAAGCTTTATAAACACTAAAATAAACACTAAAGTGACACACTACCCTACTCAAAAGTCGAGTAGTCTCTCTCTGCACTATAGAACCATACGGGCAGTAGAGCGCCCATTCCGGCCATGAGTTTTCGGAAAGGCAATCCTTGTTTTCAGTGTCCATTTGGAGAATTTCAATTGACAAGTGAGCCCACATACTGATGAACAGCTTAGCTAGGCAGTGGACTGAGATAACAATTTCTGGCGTAGGCTCAAGAATATTTATAGAAGCCCGAATATATGAAAAGTAAGCAAAGCCTACAAAGGCTCAGGTTTGGGTACCTCTCATCCATTCCTGTTCCTCATGCGCACCAAAGTTTGAAAATCAAACAGAAACTATTAGTTTCTCCAGAGCAATCACTTGTTTGAAACCCTAAGCCGAAGTAAGTCTTCCACGAAATGAGATTTTCAGAAAGTTCGCTTCTAGTTTATTGATTATAACACTTATTTGTTTATTAACCTTAGTTTCCTGCTCACCTGCTGTTTTTCTGTCAATATTTGCGAAAGCCATCAAAAGATTGTTGGGTTACAAACAAAACTTTGGCGCAGGACGAGATCGAACCCTGATAATGTGACTAGAAAGCATCAGTAGATGTTCGAGTCTTATCGAGATTAAGGTTCCCCTTTCACTTGGTATCATTGCTGTTCTTCATCTGATTATTTCATTTCACCCCCCCCCCCCCCCCCCCCCCCCCAATTTTTCACATAGGTCCACCCTAACGAGTTCATGGGTTTGAAGAAGTTCTAGTGAGTGCAGACAAGGCCATCTGCTCTGCAAATAGGCTGCACAAGGAGTACTAACAATCTTGAATCTCCACATTTGAAGCACCCTTAGCGAAAGTTGGCAAACCATCAGGTACAAGTTATCAGATCCTATCAAGTTTTCCTCTGTTTTAGTAATCTTTCCTACCTCAAATCTCGAACGGTGAGATCGCTCATGATGGAATGGAGTTACCTAGGCTGCGAACAGTACCGGCGTTTCTGCCTCCTAGGGTTGATGTATAAAATCACCTAATGTAGAATTGTGTTCAGCGAGGTTGTTCAGGATCGAGAGGTATGCTATCACATCCATGGTCGAGTCCTGGAATTATGTTCGCCAAAGCCATCTGAGTCTGCTATCCTTCCAGGTGTTCCAGGTACGGTCATTCGGTAAAGGATCGTTTGAGGAAGAATAGCACTGCTTGTACATTGGGTAGCCATCGCAAGCCATTGTATAAGCCATGCATTCAAAATGGCGCTATGATGCTGAATGGAAGCGGAATGAGAAGAAATAAGATTAAAAACGCCGGAGGACTTATAAAGGCGTTTATACTGCTGGGAAATGAGCGTAATGATTTATTTGGCTTTCTGTGAAGACTGTCACTACCGCCATTCTTCTACTTGCTATCTCTACGTCCTGAAAACTTGGAGAAAGAGTCAAAACGTTAAGTGAAGGCGAACCCAAGTGGATCGACACATCACATAGGGTGCCTAACTTTTAGGGAGGCAGGACTGAGAAGTAAACTGAATAGGAAGAAGATCACAGAGGACTCTTATGCATGGCTTAATCTCAGAACTGAAATCAAGAACAACTGCAATGACGGCAATGGGGGAATTACATTGCGTGGGGTATTTTTATGCTAGTAATATGATTTCGTCTGAAAATTGAGCTGGACCAGTTGTTTTCGATTACTGACTTGCATAGGCGCGAGGGATGGAATGCAAACGAAGAGCTTCTTTTGCTACAAGAGACTTACTTGGCTTCCTTTAGTCGAGGGATGTTTTTCAAGTAGTTCCACTTATACTTTGCAATAACTTCCGACAATTCCCCCTGGTCATGATAGCCTTCCCGATTGTTCTATTTTGGAGCTAAATGAGAAAATTTTGGATATGTCTCCAAATAGTCGCTATCCACTTGTTGTTAAACTATGCTCAACTGAATCATCTTGGCAGCAATTGAATTCCACACGTTCAATGCGGATATGTTCATTCACCCATATCTTTCCAAGTCTTAAGCATTCATGTGTGTGGGGGGGGGGGGGGGGGGGGGGGGTACGAAAGCCATGACGGGGGTCTGTGTACTGCAGCCAAGTAGTAGCTTGAAGGGCTTTAGTTACCGAAAGCCAACTAAGATAGGAACATTTTCAGTTTCCACTTATATCCTCAGGAGGTAAAAGAAGTAGTAGAAGACGTTACTATAGAACTGCGCCTCAAGCCTCTCATTTTTCCACTATTATAACAGCTTGTACAGTGAAACGACCCACAGGTTTTCATCCAGAACGTTTCCGAAGAATTTTGTTAATTTTTCATTTTAACCAGCTAGAGTCCATCATTACTATATTTGAGTTCTGACGAAAATTAGACCAATTATGTCATGAGTACATTGCGAAATTCTCTTATAGGAAATAAACCCCTACTTGATGGATAGCTTTCCGTAGCAAATCCGACAGCTTCAGGATAGAGGAAGAGAGCTGTAGTTTTTTGGAGCTTTGTGGAAGGACCACTTCCTCTCCTTGCTGAGACAGTAAGCTGCAAAAGTGGTCGCTTCCATATCACAACTGTTATGGGCCTCTAAATTGTTCTGTTCTTTCCAAGCCCTTCAAATAATCAAAAAAGGAAATCGTCCCGATTCCAAAAAATGTTTGCTTCTGCAAATGGATCAGGTGTTTGGACCCAACATATAAAGAAGTAGAGGGGGAGGCGAAGCTTAAAAGGTTTTTGGCTCTCATTTCGCGTAGTATTGAGCCAGTATGAGCCCAAATACAAACCGACACGTTTCAAATCAAAAGAGAAACACGTTGACCACCGCATCGAACCCAACATTAAAAAAAATGGTAAGTTCAGTTTTATTGCCGTCACGATACCGTTCCAAGCCTTCCAAGCATGTAATTCGCTTAGACGTTTAAAGTTTCCATTCCGCAAACAACAATACGCATGAGGAACGATGTTTACACCCTGACTCGTTGGGAATCCGCTTCCTGACGGTTTGGGTTGGAGACAAGTTCCACTATGTAGAAAGCCAATGTTACGAATAACGACTACCACTAATGATTTGAGTCAGTTTTTCTTATCTTATAGGTATCTTAAACAGACTCAAACGAATTAACTGACCGCATGTTAGAAGGAGAAACAGCTGGTTCAGACTGGCTCGAATCCCACAGATTCCCGACTGGTAAGTCGTTACTGTTGGCAAAAGACCATCTCATGAATTCATCTTGTACTTTATGAAATGTTTTTGGGTCTAGCGGAAAGCAGTAAGAAGGAAAATAGGAAAAATCAACAAGACAGCAACACTTATTCGTTCCAAACGGAACTAAAGTGAATAGCTGCCTGATTGGAATCCAACCATCAGTAGCAATAACAACAAAATGGAGCTCAAAACCCGCCACAAAAAATGCACTTATTTGGGGACAAAAGCTACTTCACGGGTCACTGACCGGGGATCTCAATTTCACGCTTTTAGAAAGTAGCTGGTTCTCTGAAAAGTACTGTATTTGTATTCGTCCTATCTAAATAGCTTCGTATCAACAGCTGGTTGTAAGCACTAGGCCAAATATCGAAAGCTGGTGAAAAGGGTTTCAGCAAATGATTTTTCACAAATCCTCCAAGGTGGCCTGTCACTGTGCCACGGTTATATCGGTGACTTCACAAAGAATAACTGGCAAACAAGTAATTTTATAGAAAATCCGACGTCAGAACAACAAAATCAACAACATCTGAACGAATCTGATTCTACTCAACAAATCAGTAAAAACTCAACAGCTTAACAACTCATTAGTGAACGTGTGGATAACAAAGACAAGAACAAGCAACTTAAAGACTGGGCAAGAGCGTTAGTGCTTTTTCTTACGACGGAATTTTTTTGCTTTCAATTGATGAGTAGTGATGAGTTTACGTGCCCTTCTCTTTTGCGCTTCCGCCTCTACTAATTTCTCTTCCAACGATTCCAACGAGTTCATAGATGTAGAAGAAACCTGAACCCATTAATTTAAAAAATTAATCGCATGCACAACTTTTGAAAACAACAGAATGGCGATCTCATTAAAAAAAAAAACTCTTCAGCGCACAGGACTTGAATGATAAAAGGATAGGTTCCAGGAAGTTGACCAATCCCGTCCGAGGAATACGCATCCGCATTCGACTTCCATGGCAG
Source organism: Haemonchus contortus (assembly GCA_000469685.2). NCBI lineage: Eukaryota > Metazoa > Nematoda > Chromadorea > Rhabditida > Trichostrongylidae > Haemonchus > Haemonchus contortus. The sequence continues at coordinate 10,878,867 of LS997564.1, forward strand.
TGACCAGCTTATAGACGAATCAGTGCTTTGATCCTCCCAGACGAGGTATCAATTGACCGACCCTGGAGGGTGTAAGGCTAGGTTGGTCTAAGCGTATATCGATCCAGGATTCGAACCCGTGACCATACATGTGTGAAAGTGCGCCGTTTGCCACTACACCACCTCCCCCGATTTGGATGATGTGGAGTATTACCGAGAAATGAAAGCTAAGGATGATAGAAAGTCACTAAGTCTTCCGCATCAAGCAAAGTTCATGACGACACGATTCTGTTCTACTCTGTTAACCTATTATACATTTATTTTTTGAATCAAGAATGGAATCGTTGTTGCTAAAAAATGTCAACGGCGAGAAAAAAAAGAAGAAAAAACAATTATCCCTGGGATGAACCATCCTTAGCGGAGTTCAGTTTCAACATTATAGGATGTACTTGAGCGAGGAGAGGGGAGAATATTGGTTTTCGATTAGTTTGATAGTGATTGAAGTGTCAAATGATTTCCTTTCTATTAATCTCCTTTCTCTCCCTCCGTGTCAAACTATTCCCTAGCTATTCCCTTTCTCTCATTACATCATAGCCTTATTCAATGAGAGAACGCTCAAAACGACTCCCATTTTGGAAGCAATGTACTTTTAGCAGCTCTTCCTACGCATCGAGCAGTGGTTCTTTGTGTTATATTCTTCTGACCAATAAATGTGCCCCAAACAAAAACAGAAAATTAGATGAATGGAAAATTTTTACCTTTTCATACTGCGCGACCACATCCGGATTGATGTACCGGGTTTTCTGAAAACAATGACTTAGGCGATTTTCACTCACTGCCATGAAGAGAAGACTGGGACTGGCAAGAATCCTTACTACTCATGACGCGCTAGCGTCTGTCTGTCTGTCTGGCTGTCACAAAATTTGTCCTCACCTGAAGATGCACATGGAGAGGTGGGGTTAAGTTTGGCATATGTTGGGCATACGGCAATACTAACAGAAGAGATGTAGTCTCAGCCAAGCCCCGCCCACGCGGGGTAGGACCTACATCGAGTTATGTGGTGCTATCATCAAAACATACTACAAACGTTTTCATAATAGTCAAGCCGCCGAGAAAAAAATTAAAAAAGGTGAGGAATGGTGGCTCAACAAATGGAATGAAGATGACCCCCTCCTGTGCGCGGAGCATCTCGTAGTAGGCGGTAGTACTGGAAGTTTTTAAAGTAAGGATGATAAAGATTTAACGGTATGCGGAGCTAAGATCAAACACCCATAGCGCTCAAAACGTTCTAGAGTAATCATCAAATATAGAACGGGCGTCTTTCTGTCACGGAACTTTTGTACTACCTGAGGACCCGGTAGAAGATTCAACACATGAAACGAAAGGTATACACCCGCGGAGCCGTACTCACGGTGAGTAAAGTTTTTTATGAGTTTATGTAGAATATATGTGAACCCCACCATACTTTCATTATAAATTCATAAAATTCTCGACTCGATTCCAAAAAAAGCAAGTATGCCAAATGAAGATTAGATCCAAATTTCATATCTCTGCTCAAACCATTGTTTGTTGTGTGTACGTGTTAATGAACTGGTAGCCCAACTGATACACTTCCATCGTGCACAGAGTTATGTAGAGCCCATCACGAAAAAAACCGAGAAATCAAGAAATCGTCAGTCCTCTTTCTATAATTACATCTTCTTCCGTAAAATTGTTTCTTTACTAAGTTCGAAGAGATCAGAAGGCTTGCTTCCATTTGTTGCCTTTCTGTCATGAATGCTTCCTTGATGACGGCGCTTTTGTAATAAAGAACTTGCAACCAAGATGTTTTTGATGGCCGTAACAAGCCAACATGAGTGACAATCACAAGATTTCACGGCGATTCTATCACTAAAGTTATGGCATCAACAAAAGCAGAGTTGAGAAAAGCTTGTTGGGCGTCAAGAGGCTTCGAAATTTTATAAGTTCAAAGACAGGAAAGATATCGAGAAATATTGTGGCAATGAGCAACTAACCGGTAGATTGATTTTAGCGATGCTCGGGAGCGGTTCAGCGAGCTCAGCTCTTAATTCGGCCTGCAAAACTATCTCCTTCTCTTTGATCGAGTTCATCTCATTATTCGAATTTTCCTGTTCAGCTTGCCTGAAATTGATGGCGAAATGAGTGATGAAGTCCAGAATTCATACTGAAACCACTCTCTAAAGTGTGACTTGTTATTTAACGCTTGTGAAAAGGAAGCTGGGAGTAACCGTGATGGCATAAGGGTACAAGAATGAGATATCGGAAGATGGGCCGGTACTCAAGAAGAATGTATAGGGTGGAGGTGCATCGTTCTATTTTCAGATGGCTTGCTCGACCGGATCTGACGACCATCTATTTTCACTCTTACTTCAATCATTTCTGTTTGAAGGAGCTCTGTCATTTCAAGTCATAGATCATTGTTGACGAGTATGAAAGCTACTGCCGCAAAAAAGGATGAAGGTTTAAGTCGTTGTAATCATTCAATCTGGTCCTCCGCATTCGACTCCTATTCACAACCGTAGTGACGGTTGAATGGGCTTGTGGCCTATACGACGGCATGCCGTAGTCAACAGATGTACAGGCTTTCATCTTCCCACATGATACGATTAATCGACTTCGGAAGGACGGGAGTCTTGATTGGCTCACACGAGTATTGATACGGGATCCGAACTCGGGGCCGTGCGGGTGATAATGAGCCACTTGCCACTAAACCTCGTCCTCCCGCTGGTACACTAAAAGTGATGAATATAGTCAAAACACGCGCCCATGAATAGCTTCCTCCACCAATGAAAAATATATCATGGCCCAAGCTGTATCAGCGCATAGATTCTCAGTCACACTAACACTAACTGTAAAACAATCGATACCTTAGATCATCTACTCCTAAGTCTGCTTCTCGTATTATTTTATCGAACCAATTTTCAGAAAGACGAATCTGCAAAAAAAAATTGAAGAACACTTTTCATATACAATATAGGATAGATAGAAAAATGTAATGCAATTATCGAGAGATAAGAATATCGAGCACAAAGCTTGGAGTTTTCTGGCTAACAAACATGAAAAAGGTTGAGATTCAGAGAAATGTAAAGATGCTCATTCACCTTTTTACTCCTGTGGGCGAGCGTATCTAAATCCGAAGCCAGCCTCACACGTGTTGTCAATCGTTTCATTAATTCAATACAATCAATTGGGAACACCGGCAAATCTTTCTCTGGAGTGCATGTCTTCTACAGATTACCACAGTAAATTTTATCGTAAGCTATGACTCACCTCGATTAAGATTCTTGCACAATCGGCGGTACAGATGAGCATCTTTGGAGTCGACAATAAGTACCGACAGACCTTTTCGAGAAGCTCGTGCTGTTCGTCCTGATCGATGGATATACATCTGAACAGTCAGCAGACGACTCAAAGTTTAACGATGAAGAGATAACTGTGAAGGAATATGTCCGATGTTTCTTCGACATTTAAGGTCATGAAGGATTAGATCAATGTTCTGCAAATTTCCTAACCAAGAAAAAACGTTCGATCATGAAGCGTAGAGCGTGCGAGTGAGCATTTCCCTACACTTGGACGTTCCTGCAGTTTGGTTGACATCACTTATTCGTTTTCTTCTGCTGCCGTTTTGGCAATTAGTCATAAATGCTTAGTGATCGTACTTTTGAAGAGCTTTTTCACTCATAACTTGCTAGCAGGAAGACGAACGTGAGGAAACGGTTCAACTAGTAGTGCTAATGCACTACCAGCTTTGAATGAGCTTCTACAGACTAGTGACCGAAAAATGTTTCGTTTGTTTTCGCTCATCCGCCATAGTTCAAAAAGGAATTGAAAAACGTACTTCTGCAGTTTTTGGTACTTGATAGTGAATGACATTATCGATTCCTTGGATGTCAAGCCCTCGTGCTGCAACATCGGTCGCCAACAACACGCTTCTTGAGTCCGCTGAAGGAGTCACTGATCACTTGAGAAGTCTCATAGAAATCCTATAAACCCTATTCGAAAATAGGAAGGAATCCGAAAATCGGCAGACTTTAGAGGTGATATACAACCCTAGAAGTTGGTCTGGGTTGTATCAAGCAGGGAACTGAAAGATGTAGAAAGAAGTCCTTGGCGAACTTCTCGTTTCATAATAAGTGAGCCTGTTGGAAATGTAATCGCACCCAGTTTGTATTACAATTGGTACGAAGACAAATTTTTCGTCTACCTGCGAATTTTTCCAAATTCTTCAAGCGGACTTTCTGCTCCATCTTCGCATGTATCATCAATGGTTGTAACTTTAACAACTTTAAAATTCCATACATCCGTCGTGAAGCATCCACCGAATTCGTGAATATCAAGGTACGACCTTTGTATCGTTCCAGAAGGTAGACTATTGTCGTATCCTGTAGGAAAATGAAAGTTTAGAACGAATTTGCGCAGACTTTAATAGAATTACCTTTTCGAGAAGGCTTGTGCAATTAATCCTTGTCTCCACCAACGCCTCTGCTGTACCAAATTCGCGAGTAATGTCAAAAATCTTACAATGAGGCCGCATTCCAGTGAGTTGAACAAGCTCCTCTGAATCAAAACATAATATAAAAAATCTTGCAAGTTCACTAAACCTTCACCATCTGAAAGGAGTAAAATTCAAGAGGAACTCATCTCATATTAACTAATACTAAATCCAATCACTCGAAAGATGAAAAAATTAACAGGGAGACTTTATGCATTCAAAGGATGGCACGATTAAAATCAGAACTTTCTGGTTTTTTTTATCTAACCTGGCACCACCCGAGAGTTAAAAAAGAGCACTAACTTATTTTCTGTTGTGGTGTCAGCTCCTTCTTCGCAGTATGAAGTCGAGACTGATCGTGGTGAACATATGTCAAAGTCGCAGAGAAAACCAAAGTTTGCAGCTTATCTGACGCTGACCTGATACATATTGAGTAACTAGGAGCAGATTTAGCGAGAGCTTCTATCTACTCACTTCCTGACACATTTTAAAATATCTTCCATTTCTTCAAAATGTCCCTTTTCTACCATACGATCCGTCTCGTCCACAACCAAACACACTAAACCGCTCCAATCCGACAGATACTGGCATACAGGTTGACCTTCCCCCTAAAATCCTGTCTCACTAAGCCTTTTCTGACTTTTAATTCTTCAATCTGTACCATTTCCTTCATCATAGCCCAGAGGCGGCCAGGGGTGGCCACAATCACTTCCGGTTTCTGCTCTTTCAGAATTCGTGCTTGCTTTACTTGCGCTAAACCGCCAACGATTGAGAATGCCTTAAACAGAAAATTATTTATGACCCTCAACGATCAGCTGCCAATACCGGATTCTCGATAGATACTCAACACTGGGATTGAGCCTCAGTCAATAGCTTACTTTGAAGTCGGTGTATTTCAGTACAGCTGTCACATGCTTCATAACTTGCACAACCAGCTCTCTCGTCGGTGCTAATATTAGCGCTTTAGGGCCAGTTTTCTTTAGGCGAGCTTCTTGGGGCAATTCGAGAAGTCGGGTTACCATCGGTATAGCGTAAGCCAACGTCTTGCCACTGCCCTAAAAATTTAGATTCGACATTAGTGCATCTCAAATAGGAACCTAACTCAGCCAAACAGTTGAGTTATAAAGTGCCTCTTACGGTTTCCGCTGCTCCCAAAATATCACAGTGATCACGAACGGCAACAGGAAGCACTTGTTTCTGTATCTCAGTAGGAGCTTTGAACCTAGAAAAGCGATATGTACAATTACCCAACTGGGACAGATGCGCAACATGATTTTTTTCTCCAACCCACATATTAGCTGCTCTAGGAACTCCGATGAATCTGAATCAAGGTCACAGGAGATTGATACAAATATGCTAGAAAAAACTAGACGTAAAGACTACACGTTCCAAAGCATGGGGTAGAAAGCTAACCCGTCCCTCGGGATAACCAGAGCAGTCCCGAAGCGTAACTCGTGTGATGCACGAGGCCCTCGTAATTCTTGGATAGTCCCACTAAGCAAGATACGGATACTAGGATCAGTTTCTCCAACCTGTGGATAGTAGAATTGCTGCACGTCCCATTTCCACATTACGAGACCCTAATGACTTATTTTACTGCTGAATTGTTTGGATGCTTTGTGAACCCTGTGAAAACGAAAACTACCCCAAATCTCGGATCGCCCACAAGATCTGTTCGGGTAGATACAACTCGCTCCATGACGACTCTGAGGCCTGCTTTGAACCACCTGAAAGAAAGAAACGATATGAAACTAGATGTCTTCTCAATTCGAGGAAGAGTTAAGCCTAATCAACGGGCTCACCATCATCGTCAGACTCCTCATCGTCGATAACGATTCGATGCACGATTTCCTGTCGTTGCTCGGCAGATGGTGAAGAGCCCTCCCCTTTCAGTGATGCCTCTGAGGCATGCGCTGAATCTTCAACGGCAAACTTCACTTTTTTGGCAGTCGTAGGTTCTTCATCCTTTTCAGCTCTACTTTTCTTTTTCTTTCTCTAGATCAAAGGTTCTGCGTCGAGTACCAGTAAGAAGAAACAACGAATGTAAGAAAACTGACTTTCTTTGTTTTCTCGTTACCGTTGCTCAATTGACCGCTTTCTGTAGCATCAGCATTCGCAGTTTCTACCGTGGCCACCTCTTTGCTTTCCTTAACCTTCTTTTTCTTTGCTCTCTTTTTCTTCTTTTTCACCTTGTCAACCGTTCCTTCTGCATTTAGGGAGCCACTCTCAGTTTCGCCATCTTTAACCTGAAAATGGGATTAATTGTTAGAAAACAACAACAGTTCTTATTGATTCCCCATGGTAGGGCGGAGGTGTAGTGCCAAGGTGTCAAGTGGCGCACTACATACACATGGTCGCGGGTTTGAATCCCGGATCGATATCCACCTAAGTCAACCAAGCCCTCCTCTCTAAGGGGTCGGTTAGTTGGTACCGAGCTCGTCTGGGAGAATAAAAACATTGATTCTACGGCTGGCCACCGCAAGCCATTGTATAGGCCACCTTCGCATTCAAAACGCCGCTACAATTCTGAATGGAGGTCGAAGGCGGGGTTGCATCCCTCGCACAAGATTGGTCAGCGCCCGAAGACTTTATCCTTTACTCCATGCATTGAAACTATTGACAAAATTAATGCTATGAGCATGTAAAGTTCGTCGCAACAAAAAATTAGGAGGCTGAAGAGATATGCGCACCATTCAGGCGTCACATTTTCAAAATACCGTCACCATATTCACCATAAGTTCACTTTACATGGAGCTCACCTTATCAAGCTTTTTGTTATTTTTCTTTTTTGTTTTTGTCGAGGATTGAAGATCTTCTGGCAGAAGCTCCTGAAACAATCCCAAATATCCAAACTCGGCATCTTTCAAATCGCCAGTCATCGCACCATCTCTCCACTGGGCCCCGCTTGATAGTGATACCACCTTCGGCATATTGTATCTAGGTAGCTAAAAGATATCATTTCAGCAGGCAAATAGTTGTATTTTAACCCAGGTATCATACAGAATTACTTCTTCAAAGAATTGGATAGACAAAGACCTAATGAATTGGATGGACTATTAAATGAGAAGATTTGATTTTTATTTCAATGAGACCAACATCAACAATTTCAGCAAAATCAACAATATCAAGTAACAAAACAACATAACAGACAAAGTGAGTAAACAGCCGAATCAAACATAAACTATTTCAGGACAAGCCATACACGCTTATAAATAACAATTTTTCACAGAAACAATTCAGGACTTAACACTCCATACTCTGTGTGTCATTCTTTCGCTGCAGCTTCCGAGCTGCCAAAATATATCGTAAGCCAAATTTGTTTTGATCAGCTCTGTAAACATAAATTGTCTACGCCTGGTAAGAAAATACTAATAAAAAACAAATTCGACAAAGTACAACTCACAACTTGGAGATCATCTGGGTATGATGAGCAACAATCTGTTGAATTCCGGTCAATATAGCAACATCTGTTCGTCCTTTTAGACGCATGCCATGAATATTGAGAATATGCCGCAGCCATATCTAAAAAAATTAATATGCAGCTACTCACAAATCAATAGATACTTGACCAATATGGTTTGAATATTGAAAAAGAGCAGAACGCGTTTTGTCGATGAAGAAAGATCGGTTTTCACCATACAGGGATGCGATAAGGTGGCCTGTTCCGATGTGGCAGTATTGCGAAATTTACGGTGGATTATAAAGTCGACTATGCTTTTTAGCTCTCCAAAGAGGGTCTATTGGTAACATATCCATCTATGAAAATAAAGTGCATATCCGACGCTTTTTTAGTGCAGGCTTTCGAAAGGGAGATCACAAGTTTTTGGTTAGCCGTAGGAGATTTTGAACTATGTTGTCCTATAGGTGGTGCTGCTAGCGATTCGACTGAACGTTTTCCTTCCCTTTCAGTTCTCTTCAAAGGGACTGAGGCCTCTTCTTTTTTTTCCCTCTTTCTCCTCTATAGGTCTCTCTGTGAGCAGCCATTCAAAATTTCTAAATCTGAAGGACCTCATTACTGCAGAATTGTGAACCTAAAGCCCCTTGAGTTTAGCAATCCTAAAATTTCGCCAATCAAACTTTTGCTAATTTCGAGAAAGTGACTACCGAAATCCACTTCGACCACAAGTCACAACGCGATCAACCATCACCGGAAACAGATTTATTATATTTCTGCATAGAAAGAGCAAAGATGGGATGAAATGAAGACTTATAAAAAAATGGGAATTCTCACCATGTAAAAGTGCACATGCGTTGAACTCGCCACTACTCGACCATCAGTCATCCACTTCAGCAGCTTTTCCACATACGATAAGGGCAGGGAACGAACAACTAATTCGACTGAAATTCGTTTTTGCAACCAGCAACATATATTTGTGACAGAGAATAGCTATGGTACTGACTCTGCTCCAAAGATGTACTTTCCATACTTCTCTGTATTAGTGAAGTATCGTTCAGCCGCAAACTCGCCATGAGAGCAGTTGAATAATCGCTCAACGAAAGAGCGCTGAAAAACAAAATGAAAAAGGGGATCTTGATTTCAATGATTCACAACTCACTTTTTTATCATTGCAGGCGTCGTCTGACTGTCTAGCTGGAACGGATCGAACAAGCCTACTGTATCCAATGAGTACACCCCGACACCTTCCGTACTGCACACGGCAAATTGTCGACCTACAATGTAGAAAGGTAGCACAGAGTCGCTGAATAATTAAGCAAGTCAAGATTACCTGTCGGACAAAAAGTCACTGCATAGACTGCTATTTGAGGTCGTGCAGATCGCTCTCCCAAATCAAAATGCTTTGAGCCAGGGAGCCGAATAGCTCGCTTGCCATCCGGTTCAGTCTCGGAATCCGATGAGTCGTAAAGGGCCATGTTACCAAATTCGGTGAAGTTACGACGATTCACATCCAACTGAAAGAAGGATGAACATCTCGAGTAGAGGATCGTTAGTGTAGTGCATTTCTTTTCTTTGTCAGGCGAAAAAACCTCATCGAAAGGTGTTGAAGCTACGCTTCTGGATTATTTATTTTCGACAATAAAAACAATCCACATTTCTATCCGGCAGCAGTGATGTTAACCCATTCTTCAGTGCTTTATCATGACAGGGAAAATAGGGCGGAGTAATGAGCAGCTAATAATGTGACGCTGTAAATTCTGGACTGAAAGTCAGGAAACGCACCACAACTCCATCAAGACTTCGATTTTCTGTGATCTGAAACTTCTTCACGAGCATACGATCCACCACCGAATACATGCAGAAGTTGTTCGAGTCTCCACCCAATAACAGCAATGAGCTATCAGGAGAAAACTGCATGCACGTGAATGATCTAAACCGCAAGTTAATCAGTTGCAGAAAGACAATAATTCCTTCAAAAACTATGTACTACAAGGAAACTCACTTGCTCTGAGCTGCATTTTGCCGTGTGATCAAGTCAGTTTGTCCTCTTGAAGGGTCCAGGTCTAACCTGGCATCAATCGTCCCAATGAAAGTCATCTTAACAGAAGGTATTCAAATGAGATCACTTATAAACTCTACTAAGGGGTATTGTTAGATGCGCCTTGAGTGAGTGAACGAGAGGATTTTAGTGACGTTAATGCATTTGAACTCCTCAGTAACCCACATCCTTTCCATAAAAAGTGATATTTGAGTCGACAGTGAGCACAGCTATCATCAGTCCGCACGGTGAAAACGACACAGCGATACCTTCTTGCACAAGGTCAGTTGTCTCACATGTCGAGTCCACAATGTTCCACAATCTAAAGATAGTTGAAAGCAAGCGAATAGACTCCAGGTTTACCTTGCAATAAGCAAACAACATGAAAAGCGTTCGCGAACAACACTTGGAAACCTACTTCAACGTCCGATCCCATGAAACACTAACTAACGCATTTCCATTCATACTTATACCAGCAATATTTGATTGATGTCCGCTCAGCACATCTAGCAGAGAACCATTTTCCATACTCCATACAAAAATCTTAGTAGATAACCCGTTGAGACGATGGGAAACTCGAAAACACTAGTTTATTTCTTAAACACTTACATTGAACACTTCTTTTGCCGCGGCTACTACTATATCACCGGAGTGATCCACGGCTAAGCTACCGAGTTGCGTCGGCTCCGGACATACAAGAGTACGGAAGTTTCGATATCTTGAATGGTTCATTATCGAAAAAACATTTTACCAATTTAGACTTTCACCTGCTTAAAACCTTTGACAGGCACTATTTACCCTTTACTGCCCCACTTTGTCAAGAATGTGCTGGATTTTCATCGAATTTTTTTCGAGACGATGAAACCGACTAGAAACTTGCCTGGAGGGGTAATTTGACCCGTAGAACACGAATGTCGCATCCACTCGTGATGAAGAAGCCTAGCGCTCGCACCACACGCGCCAGCGCCAAATGGAGCTAGGTACCAATCTTGCTGAAAACTTGCCCCTAAGTAGTGTGTTAGAACATTTCGTGACGAATGGATGGGATATTTGTGTTCTACGTGTCAAATTACCCCTCCAGGCAAGTTTCTACTCGGTTTCATCCTCTTGAAAATAATTCGATGGAAATCTAGCCCATTCTCGACAAAGTGGGGCAGTAAAGGGTAAATAAGTGAACTTTGACAAAATTACCTTTTCAGATCATGAGCTCGCACCGTTCCATCCAAAGAGGCGCTGAGGATTGCTTTACCGCTTTGCGTCCAGCAAACGCCTGTCACGGCCGAGGTGTGCTCATCGAACGTCACCGTGCAGAAGGCTGTATTACCGTTCCAGATTTTCACCTATGCGTAGTGGTTACATTCATACGCTCGTACGAAAAATTTTTTCTTTTTCAAAGAATCATCATATCAGCCAACAGGATCAGAGCTTAAGATGAGAATGAAGAGCTCACTGCAGCTTCACAGCCACAAAATAATATTACTACATATCAATTGCATTGCAGAAAATCCACACAAGGGCGACAATGTAGTCTTCTTACCTTCCCATCTTCTGCTCCAGTTGCAAGTAAGGAGCCATCTGGCGAGTACTGCACTGCGAGAACTCGTTGTGAATGAGCTTGCTGTTTCAAAACGTAGGTCTCCGATTGCCATTCCCAGACCTGGAATCGAGATTTAAGATTGCAAAAAATCTGCAATCGTTGATTCTCTCAAGGAACTATGTCAACTCACCACCAACTGTGCCGCAGACCCTTTACCACAGCCTAACGCTAACCAGTCTCCCGTATTGTTTATCGCTACGGTGGTAATTTGCATTTCTGACACCCTTAACATTTCCCCATTATAGACAATGCACTTCTCATCGATACACAAATATAATAAGATGTAGGCTAACCGTAAATTATGAATCAAGGCAAATGAGGGCACTTCATGAAGAACAAATACGCCATTGGAGTACGCAGTTACCAAGATATTCGTCTTTATGTGTATACGGCAAGATGTGACATCGATTCCTGACTTACCGCTGCCAGACGATTCCAGAAGTGAGTATCTGGAGCAATATTACCTTATGTGTATGTTTCGGATGTTTCTCAAATTATTTCATCAAACCATTTAAGAAACTAGAAAACACACAATAATCACAGATGGTGATCAATAGATAGCACAAATCAAAAGACCTGAATTGGCTCTCGAAGCAGATCAAGAATGCAAGTAGATAGAGAATGTAATGAAGCGCTATTTGAAGAAAAGACGGAACCGAGTTTGCCAAACCTTTTGGTTTTCTCATAATGAAGTCTTGTCACTGATTCATCTTCACTTTCCATTTCATTTTCGTCTGGCTTCGTCCACTTACCTGGAAAGACTTCTACAACTAATTTGTCTGCAAGAAAGAATCAGTTTTATTGGCACGACATACTAGAAAATAAGATGTGAATTCAGCTTCTGCGAGCCACAAATTTTTGAAAGGTTTCGAGGTGAAATCATCTAAAGTTTGACAGACTCGGACTCATTTTGCATAATCCAGATCGTAAGAAGTCATTTTCCACGCTATTAGTGTGCGGCACTGAGTGTGGGCATAAACTGTTTATCAATAACATATGGAGCAAAGTTTAAACACAGCCTGGAACCCACGAACCTTCAACAAGATCTCCAGGTTGAATCGACGCTGTCCAAACATTGGCAATACCACGTTTACATACAGACAACAACTAAAACACAATTTTCAAAAACGACATAAACAAAAAGAGCGAAATCATTGCATTGTATGGAACTTACATCATAATTATTGTTCAAAAACTGGCATGTCACAATGGGGCCTTGATGTGAAGCCAATGGATGAATGAAAAGGTTCCGGTAGTCACGGGCGCCTACTATTCGAACAATATGATCTTCTCCACCAGCTACAACGAGGCTGAAAGAACGCAGATTATGGTAACTTCTACTCTTCATATCTTTTTTGGCCGTAGCAAAAACGGGAAGCTTTCTTCTTCAGATAAAACGACAATTTGTTAAGTCCGCACCATTGGTTAGTAAAATAAATCTGAGGCTGCATTAGCGGAAGGCTGTTCCCACTGATCGCCTAGTTCCGGGCTTAAACATGTGGAACGACAAGAAACCTATATAACATTGGTATCATCCTTGAGGGACGCGCAAAAAAGTAAATTTCAATGTAATACAAAAAAAATTTCGACGCATCCTTTTCTACAATGCTTGTAATTGCCTGTTTCGTACTAGTCAGATCTAACAAGTCTCATTGCAAGCTTAACCCAGTTTCTTCAATTTTCTGCTGGAGCTCTCGTTTGAGGAAAACATATTAAAATATAATCAAGCAGCTGAAACCGAATGCTCAAAAAATATGCAGCTGTATCATACTAAATTGAATTTTCAACTTCAGCAAGCTCACCATCCATCGCTCGACCAATCGACACAGTTCAAAGTCTCTGATGACAACTTATACGTCTTAGAAAGATGAAACGGATAATACATTGACATTGACTGTTTTCCAATTTCTTGTATTTGTAAGTCCATATCACGGCATATCGCAATAAACCTAAAATTTGATAAATATCCGTGACTTATTAAGAAAAGTTACGTAAACTTATCAGTAAAGTTCATAACAAGTCGTTGCAAAGCTTCACATATACATACTTCCCGTCCGGTGAGAACTGCACAGCTCGTACGGTTCTGTTTGCTCTGAACTTGAAAATCACAGTTTCTGTACTCGTGTTGATGTAGAGGACATGTCCACCTGCAACAACATTATTACTACTAACACTCTGGACTAATGAGTTAGGAAAGAGAAGAAACCACTTGGGAAGCAGGTGTGGAACATCATGAATTCCTAATTTGAACTGAAAACCAAAAAAATATACGAACCTTCGTTGGAAACAATCATGTGCGACCCTGTGCTGTTCATGGCCACTGCCATGATATTGTGCAAACAATCGAAAGACAACGTCCTTGATACATTACTGGAATTTCGTATTATAAACAATGAAAAATGGATCATTGATTACGTTCATACTTCCGAGGTCGACGCCAGCGTCGGCATCGGCCATCGATGAATATGAGCGCAAGCTGATTACTGGAGCTGGAAGCTAGGATTACTCACTTTTTAAGATCGAAAATAGATATTTTGTTTCCAACCGGACTTATAACAGAGTTTCCATCAGGTGAAAATATCACATTTCCATTTCGGTAAACAGAACCAATCAGGTTCGAGAACTGCAATTACTGGTGAGTATGACTTATTGCAGTCCATCGAAAGTGGAAATAGCTGTGAAAGTACTCTGAAAACTTGACGTACTCGGAAGTTCAAGTCCATGTGAAACCCGTTTTGAAGCCAGTGCAATTATAGAAGTTTTGATACAAAGAAATAGATCTGAAAAGGCAAGATCAGAAAACATATAATGAAAATTATTCACGATTCAGACAAACGTAAAATGCACATAACCACATAGGTCAATCGCTTAAATTCACGCGAAGTGATAACAAGAAAGGGGAAGAAAAGGGGAGGGTGCTAAGTGGGTCTTTTTCATGTTATAACTGTGTATTTTTCATCTAATTTTAGGAAGGGAAGGGGCTCCGGGGTGGGTGAGCCAATTGGACGTTCAACTTTTATCTCATCTCAGCTTTTTTGCACGAGATAACCATCTCACCCACCCCGGAGCCCCTCCCTTTTCTAAAAAATAGGTTTCATCGGCTCAGAAGAAGACCATCCATTATAAGCTAGCATATCAACATGTTCCAAGAGTTAGTTTGTTCTAAATTTCGAAACACATCAGTACAACCTCACCATCCCTTCCCAGACTCAAGCCCAGTACTACCATTGCAACACTCGCAGCTAAATCTACACCCCGAAAAATTGGCGGACGAGTTGCGCGCGACATTTGTCAAATTTTTGCGACAACTGTCTAGCTTAAAATCAGGCAATTCGTTGCGGGACCACCAGCAGCTGCCTCTCAACGCCGATCAATGCAACCTTCCCTCTGTTTTTCTATTCCCTGCGCTATTCTATTCTATTATTCTAATCTGATGTCTGTTAGATACTACAAGATTCTCTGCTGAACGTTATTCTGCTGCCGTTCTGCTGGATACCCCGCGCTAACCGAGGCTCAAGCACTGTTCGCATTTCATTTGTGTTTTTATTCTGCTGGTACTACATTCTACTTATTATCCATTCACCCTCTGGCTTTTGTAACTCGTATTCCGTATTTGACAATTCTGACTCTACTTTGCAGTGACTTTGTATTTTACGCTGCTTGTAATTACAATTCTGTTATTGCTATTCACCGCAGCAGTGGATACTGGGAAACACTTGTGGTGAGATTTAAGTCTACATTTATTGCTTCTTCGTTTCTAGCTTTTGTTTTTTAATCGTTCTTGCGCCTTTTGAAATTCATTCTGTGTATTGCTTTCATATAGCTGTCTTTTAGTTTTTTCTGCTTGAATTCTCTCCTAGTCACGCATTTATGCGGCAGCATAGGACTGAACTGTGGGAGGACTTATATGATTCTACCCCTTTTCATTTTTATGCTGCTTCGGAGGTGAATTCACAACTTTCTCGCTAATGTCCACCATTCTGCCTCTCAACCAAGCAATGAGTAGTTTTCGCTGCATCTTCTCCACTTATATTCTTTAACTGCTTCCACGAACTCTTCTCTTGGTCAATTTTATCCGGTCACCGTTCACAATTACAACAGCATTATTAATTCTACAATATGGAACAGTTCGAAGATAAAATTTCATCTCTCATGTCACCTGCTGCATATGCTTCCAGTTTGCAATCTCAGAAGAATTTGAGTGTGCTAGTGTTCCAACTTTGTTGTAATCTTTCAACAACTGATTATAATTTATTTGGCATACTGTCGCGGTGAATAGGTACACCGTACTGCACTTGCTACGTACTTGCTAGTATCACTCTGGTTTACAGTGAGTTTCGTTTCATACTACAAGGTTTTATCAGCGATCGGTTTGGGCCTTTGCTGGATGCGAGTTACCTCATCGCATTTCACTTTCGTGTTTTCACTGGATATCGATGATTGCTTGGAATACCCCCTTTTCACGTTACGTTAAATAGATACTTCACATTACATAACATACAGAGAGCTCGAATCCGATGAGAAATTAGAAGGAAGAAGCAATCCGTGGAGGACATAAGAGTTGATCCCGAGGAATTTCATTCTGTTGGATTTCTTTCGAGGAACATCCCGCTCTCCCAGAAGACATGGATCCAGTAGAACCAGATGTCAGAGAAACACAGTGGGTGGCTGCACGCAGTGCTGCGTTTGGGTGCACGCTGTGTGTGCGCGAGGTGTGCAACATCGAAACTGTAGAGCTTGCATGAAGGGGATATTCAGTATCCATGTTTAATGTGGGTCAGGAACACGGGGTTTAATGTAAAAAATTAAGGGCCAATGAGATATGAGAAATCATCGCGGGATTTCTACATATTGTAAATTAATAATGCTGTTGTAATTGTGAACGGTTACTGGATAAAATTGATCAAGAGAAGAGTTCGTGGAAGCAGTTAAGAATATAAGTGGAGAAGATGCAGCGAAAACTACTCATTGCTTGGTTGAGAGGCAGAATGGTGGACATTAGCGAGAAAGTTTTGAATTCACCTCCGAAGCAGCATTAAAATGAAAAGGGGTAGAATCATATAAGTCCTCCCACAGTTCAGTCCTATGCTGCCGCATAAATGCGTGACTAGGAGAGAATTCAAGCAGAAAAAACTAAAAGACAGCTATATGAAAGCAATACACAGAATGAATTTCAAAAGGCGCAAGAACGATCAAAAAACAAAAGCTAGAAACGAAGAAGCAATAAATGTAGATTAAATCTCACCACAAGTGTTTCCCAGTATCCACTGCTGCGGTGAATAGCAATAACAGAATTGTAATTACAAGCAGCGTAAAATACGAAGTCACTGCAAAGTAGAGTCAGAATTGTCAAATACGGAATACGAGTTACAAAAGCCAGAGGGTGAATGGATAATAAGTAGAATGTAGTACCAGCAGAATAAAAACACAAATGAAATGCGAACAGTGCTTGAGCCTCGGTTAGCGCGGGGTATCCAGCAGAACGGCAGCAGAATAACGTTCAGCAGAGAATCTTGTAGTATCTAACAGACATCAGATTAGAATAATAGAATAGAATAGCGCAGGGAATAGAAAAACAGAGGGAAGGTTGCATTGATCGGCGTTGAGAGGCAGCTGCTGGTGGTCCCGCAACGAATTGCCTGATTTTAAGCTAGACAGTTGTCGCAAAAATTTGACAAATGTCGCGCGCAACTCGTCCGCCAATTTTTCGGGGTGTAGATTTAGCTGCGAGTCCATTGCAACTTAATCAGGATCCGAATAAATTAGAAACTGACGATAATACTCGATAATCGGTTCAATAACGCTACCAGTCAAGTAAGAACGTAGAACCCATAGCAGTTCAGAACTCCCTCAAGAACAAACATCGACATGAACCCCAGGAGATCATCTCCCTTCAAGCACGAAGTGCTTGCCTTGAAGTGCTCTAATCAACCATCGAATACTCAGCGTAAAAGGTGGGCGGGTCGTTGGCCGGATGCCAACGTTCCCGCCGTCGTTGGCGGTCGATATCGTGCTCGCCCGCGCTGCCGCAAGCCAAGAGTTCCGCATTGCTGTCGGTAAGTTTGTGACGTAATCAATAATGTTTTTATCAAAAGAAATTATGGCATTGGACATACCCACCTCTCAGCCCCATTTGCCCCTTTTCGTTCAATGCTTGACTTGCATAAAGGTGCCCTTCCGACTCATTCGAAGGGTCACAATCCCGATTTCTGACTTGCGATTTTCTAAACGTCTATTTATGAGACTTTTCAACCACATACTTTTCTTTGAAACTCTTATGTCCTGAGAAGCCCTGATAAATCTTTAAAATAGGTGCGCTCTTGGTGCGAAACATGACGTTTGAATCTTTGAACAATTTTCTCCACACTCTTACTTATATTTGTTCTTAATTTCTGAAGGGGTGAGTTAATCTCAGAGTAAATGATATTTGACGTAATTTTAGAGTTGTATATGTTTTCACTTACAAACGTTCGATGATATTAATCTAAACACAAGCTTCTGATATGGAGAAATCGCTTGGGCAACAGATGCTGGGGGAATCGTTATTGTAATTTTGCGGGGTAGAAGCTGGAGCTAGCTTTCAGAAATAGAATTATGTTTTAGTTTAACATGCTTGGTAGGGAGAGATTTTGCTTCATGAGGATATTCCTTAGCGTGAAATCTATGAGTTTTCGGAAAGATGATTTCATCTCGGTCTACTTCTAATTACTTCCTGAGAACTTCCCTTAACGCCGAAGTGGTAATCCACGTGATCTCTGATCATGCATACCCGATGATCCTATGAGGGGCCACTGAATAAATCACTTGGATAACCTGTGGCAAGCTATCAATCTTGTTTTTTTTTCTCGTTATTTTTTACAACAATAACGCATTAATCACTGACAGTCGTGTAAAGCTATACAGCTTTGATGGGAATCTGTAGTTGTCGGAAAGCTACCCATATGGTGTTTATAAATTGCACGGATAGTGCTGGATGGTTTTTATTATCTGCACTGCATAATACTGGGTAGGATGAAGTGAATCCTTACCAAGAGTATGTTCAAGGAATTGGATCTCTTACCCATAACCACCTAGGCAAACCAAGCCCTCCATTTTCAGTTCCGACGTAGGTCAATTAGTACTGGATTCGTTCGGGAGGAGAAAGCACTTGTAATCATTGTTCATGCCATATTCAGTCTCAACTCCTTAATTTTGAAGGAAAGTCGAATAAGTTGAATATAAAGGGCACATCCAAAGTGGATTACTCAGCCAACAAAGGCTTTGCACTTTTAGACATCAAATGTTGATTAGTTTTTATCAACATTGCTAGTACTATTGGCATTACCCGTCTGTACTACACTGTGAATGAAAACATATCTCCACTTATGTTTTTATCTGCAGGGCTAACGGATAATCCTGATGAAAATCGTTGTTTTGCAGTTGGATCCCAAATCGCTGCCTTGGAATTCTTCCTAAAGGCGCATCTGTAAAGAATTGTTGTGTGTTCTGATCACAAATATCATATACGATTTGTTAATTATCATACTTCCAGAATTACATATGACCCTCAGAAAAAAAAACTGTGTGATCATGAACAGTTCGGTCAATTACTGCTACAGAAAAAAAAACAATTTTTGGCTCTCTGTTACTGCCGCATTTCAATTATGACGCTTATTTATAATACCGCTGTAACTGCTAAGAACTCGTAAAGAGGTAGTAACTTGAATACGGCTGCGATTCATGTGATAAAATTCTGTTAAACGAAATGAGCGTTGCACTACACCAAGCCACGGGAAAATACAGCGAATCACTTTCGAATTTTCCCAAGATATGTAAATTAGTCTTATAAAGTTGTCATCGATCGCTGAATATTCACGATGGTACAGTTCCAGTTACATTTCTGGAATTACCTAGGCTTTGAAAAGTTCAATCAAATAGTAATCATCGTATGAGCTTGTTCATTTTACTCCAAAGGTTCAACACGATTTTAAGGAAAAAGCTGTTGACTTGTTGGAAAGGTGAACTAGGGGCTTGGGAGGCTCATCTTTTAATCTAGCGATTTGACGTAAGTCATTCACGGTCACATGGTGTGACTCTCGAGGTGACTGTGTTAAGCATTCGACTATTACGTCAGGTGTGAACCTCGATTTATAAGCGTTTTCGCTAATGGAATTTGGCCCAATTTGTCATTCGTTGGTGCGCTTCGCCCAAAAGTTTTCTAATATTCATAGTTGGTACTCTTTCTCTTGGTGCACCTCGAATCAAGACTTTGGCAGTGATACGATAATAGATTTGGATTTTTGATGTGAATTTAGGTTGTTAGGGCTATTCTAGTTTTTTTGTTTGGATGCAACTAAAATGATTTCTAAAACACATGGTCATATAGAAGCTGGGAATACTTGGGCACACCTTACGATCAATAAAATTTCGTCGACAACGAAGGGATTATGCGCATGAATATTATGAGTGGCGCACGCAGTCAAATTCACCACCCATCGGGGTGGCAGTCGGCTTTCAGCTGAATTCGAGAAAGCCGCAGAGCAATGTTCAATGTTTCTTTGTACATGCTACTATGGGTAGTATCGTTAAAAAGGGTAGGCCATACATGAGGCGCATATCCTGACACTATTCTGTACGCTTCCAGGCTGCTTTGTGACTGGAGGGTTTTGCGTTTCTTACCAACTACTCTAGTTAAACCTAGGCAGATAACGGCATAACTTATTGGTTTTTCCAGTTCAGATACGTAGAAAGGGAAGAGGCTGCGGGAGGGTCTGACCTGCAGGTTCATCAAAGGGTTGCAATTTGTATCTACCATTTTCCGTGATCCACTCACAGATTCTCACAGAGTTTTTTGCATGAGCGAGGTGCCGTGTGGTTTTTACCATTTTGTGTAAAATAAGCGGCGTTTGGCCTTCAGTGGCGGCGTTTTTTCATAGGTTGATTGCCATTAAATTTGATTTGTAATGGCTCTCTTTTACAGTGTGGAATGTCACGGCGTTCGCGTGTTTCTGATGAAATTGACGTGATATCGAGCAGTGACGATGAGGTGCCAATTCCACCATCAAAACCGCCGATAACAATACGCGGCGTTGGTCATATAACCATGTGAGATTCTTCATCTTTTTTTTTGTTTTCTAGCAGGGAGCAGTTTATTATTGTTCTACTGATTAATAAGGGCTAGGATCTGAATGGTGGATTGGTTTCGTATTATTAATTGAGGGGACATATTCACTCATTCATTCCAAGCAAGCTTCTCTTACATACCTATCTGACGTTTGCCTTTGCTCAGTTAAGTTGTGACCAATGAAGTCGTGAAGAAAACTGATTAAAAGACCGTCAGTTCTAAAGTGCAAGCTATAGTAGGCTAAATAATCAAGAAATCAGCGGAAAAACTTCAAAATTGTTTTTGCTTCTCATATGAGCAGCTGTTGTCCTACGTACAGAATGTGGCACCCAAGTTCAATACCGAGGGGTTGCAAACCGGATTAGATGAAAAGCGGAAGGCTAGATGTTTAACATTTCTTGAAATACTATGTAAGTTGCATCGTTCCAACTGGAAGCGGACGAGCCATTGGCTTCATTCAGGGTTGGCGGCAGTCGCCAAATATGCGTCACCGTCCCCACATGATCAGTCGTTAGCGGGACCTTATTTGATATAATCTTTGGTCCTCTAACCTCTTCAAACTTCGAATTTTAGGGCATTGTCTGACAGATTCGCGAAATACTTCCTTTCGCATGGTTTCAATGGTTGATTGAAAAGGACGACGTCCTTTTCGAGAATGAAGTAGGGGCAGGTGTAAATCTCGCTGAGGCATATTTTCCTTTTTCCAGTGCCATTTACGACGTAGGAATTACTCTTCGATGGAATGCTTTTAACCAGTTCAGTCCAAATTTTTATGACGTTAGAATGACTAATCGAATGATGACGAATCATCAGCGAATGCCTTCCATATGGTGTGGTTGCACTCTCCCATTATGACTAATACGGCTTCTGTCACATCCGATACTCGTCACACATCATGAAATTCTTCAAAGATTAAGAAACGATATGAGCTCCAAGTTGAGTGAAAGAATCATAAATTAGTCTCACTTTGCTGCGCTGTGGTCTATATGGTGTAGCTGGATTCTTACCTAACGTAATGAATTCATGCTGTTTCCAAGGATAGTGTTGACCCGGAGAACTAAAGTGGTATGTCACTGACAGCATTTCTCGAATTTTCTTTTGCAGGTCGGACATATTTTTCTCAGCTTGTCAGGTTAGTTTTGTGGTTGATCGCTTAAAGCCCCGTGAACCTAAACAAATCGAAATCCTTGTTTGATAGGTGCTTAGGTTCAGTTTTTTTTTTCTGGAGATGGGCACTCTTTCACTTTCTGTTGAAGTGGGAAGCGAGGCTTATACTCAAGCGGTAATTCAGATCTTTTTTTCGTAAAAGTAATTGCTACATAATGCTCCTTCGAAATTAAAGACAACTCTTCCGGCTTGTGTCCACTGAAACCGTTGAAAGCGTTCCAGTGAGGATACTGCTGTTGGTGCCGGGCCTAACTATGCCGGCTACGGTTATTTCGCTGAACCAGTCGCCCAATTACAAGTAACAGCTAGCGTGGGAGATGCAATCGGACGACTTTAATAACGTAACGAGACAGCGACAATATTCTCCGGCTTGAGAGAATAGGAGAATTGATGAAGAGGAGAGACACTTATTTGTTCAGTTGACTGTACTATTCCTGCGTTTCCGTTTCTCCGATTATTAGGAAGCGGGGTCAGCACAAATCATGCTACATTTTGCAGTTTCTCCGACTCTGCCATTATTCTCTCTCGATTCTCTTTCTCGCAGGATACCTATGCTGCTCAGACAATGCATTTGATCACTTAGGTTACAGTACTGATAAATGGTCCCAATAGAGTACATCGGAACTGGTAAATATCGGTGTTCCGAAAGCAGCATAAAATTCAGTAAAAATTGCGATTTCATGAAATGCTATTATTCTGGTTTTTCATTCTAGGTTTTCTGTTGTATTTTCAGGATGGACGAAAATATTGGGTTTTAGCTTCAAGGGTTTTGTTGCATTTGTGGCAGTCCATATTTGAGTGTCCTTCAATTTTCGGGACAGAGACACTTCCTTGTTGACCCTTTGTTGTCCTTCTATGGGTCAACTCTTCCAAATATTTACTTTTGAAAATGTACTGTTGCTAATTTTCGTATTCGTTATGTCGTTTGTGATTTTACGCTTTGGTGGATGAAAAGAGTATTTAACTCCAGTATGAGTTGATAAATGATGTGAAGGCGTAGCTCTGAATGGTAAACATCAATCAACAGTGGGAACCATCCTAGTGAAAAGAAGGTGCCATTTGGAATACTCGGCAATGGTTTGGAAACAAGAAGACAGAGGCAGGAAATTTTCCCTGATTCCATATGGGAAAGCACATGTTGTATATTGTGCAGGAAGGATGTGACCATCATACAGTATGTGGTGGAGTAGTTGTTCTTTAGGATTAACATTTTCCACGTTAAAATTGTAATGGAACTCGTTCGTGACGTTCTCTCATGCTAGCTATAACTCTTTGGCATTTCATTTGAAAGAGCTTGTTTACATCAACTACTATAACGCCAGCGCTTTTCTCATCCAGGTTTTGTTTAGGTTTGGCCTCAATTCCCGGTTTGATACAGAATTTCCCAGTGAACTTATTGGACGTGTCGCTCCTGAAGAACTATCCGATACCCTTGAACGGATAAATAGTGTACTGAAACGGCACGTGCAAATGTCTAGGTGAGGAATTCATTACTCTTCGATAGCTTTATTAGTCAGAATTAACTCTTTTGTTTCAGTCGATGGTTGTTGTGCGGTTTACTGTTCTGCTGCTGCTCATTTGGATGTTCCTTGTTCCCTGTTGTTTGCCTTAATAGGAGGGTTAGTTATTCATTTGAGTGGTTTTCCTTTTTGGATAATGGTCCATTCTAACACCCATATGCTGTATAGATAAATTATATCTGGTTTTTTTTTACATTTCGTCAGGCCTAATATAAATTTCATCGGATCAAATTGCGGTTGCACCCCCGAGTAAACTTGTATACGACAAGCCAGCCACCTGCACGAGCCTATTGTCGTTTAGAATTCGTACCTCCAACTTGACCCTATCTATATTATTATTTTTTAACACTATGAAGAATATCGTTGGAATACACTCTTCACGATTATGTGCTAACGGGCTTCGCTACATTGTGCAAAGTGGTAATCCCTAGAAAACGAATTTCCAAGTAAGTTGCCCAGCCAACTAGTACTGCTCTTGGGTAGCTTGATTCCTTCTAGTGGGATCTTGGATTAAAGGCTCAGTTCACGATGAAAATGATTTCTGAGATTCTCCCTCAGGATGATTTTGAGGCCCCGCGTATACCATATCTGGCACTATTAGGTCGGGGAACGGCCTAGTTGGGGGATTATATAGCTCAAAGATTGGCTCGTGTGTACCTTCGGACGATTTTCACCGGCATTGTATAGGCTGCACCGATCACAAGGGAACTCACGTAGGAAGTTGAAACTACTTGTCATGACCCATAGCGACAAAGAAAGACAGTTCTCTACGGTTCCGGCTTGATGTAGTCAGCTCTTTGCGCTATTGCAACAACCGAAATCTCACTCGAGTACCCCTTGCATGTTATTTCCGTCATGGTAATCTCGTCCAACCTCTATCTTCCCTACTTTTAAGGAGCCATATTTTTCTCTATATCGGCGAATTCTCTCGCTTTTTTCACTACCTATGAACTATTCCCAATCTACTTTCGCTTTTTGAATAAAAACGGGTACCTCAAAATTATCGTGAACTGTGCCTTTAACGAACCCTGAGGTGAAGACGGTACATGCTGTGATTACTTTTTTTGAATCATCTGTCCACACGGTAACTAATGTAATGGATGGAACTGTCCGGGCACTGCGTCGCTATGCCTTTTAATACGCAAACCTAATTACACTTTATATACTATAAGTTTTTTTGCTTAGTTCCTTCCCTGCATCCCCTTTGTTTTTTTCCTCTCCGAAAAGTGTTAGGTGACCCAGATCCGTTTGTTTAGTTAACAACCAAAGTTAATTTCGACAAAACAGTCTTGTTCTATCACAGAGGGGCATGAAGTGACTTTTTTTAGGAAGGGTTCGCAATAATAGCCCGCAATTATTTATTTACAAAGCAAGTTCGATAGGTGAAGGTAACGGCATGTATCTCTAATCTTGGCGAGGTTCTGCACTGTTGTGAAAGTCTTTGAATCATTATAAGATTTCTTCAAGGGCTGTCACTTGGAATTTCTTGGACGAGTAGCTTCTAGAGAACTAGCTTGAAAATTATTCAATAGAAGGAGGGATAACGCTTATGAGATCGGTGAAATCATGCCACTGAGCACATTCATCATCACGTTTTTTCTTCTTGCTTTATTATTGGAAACCTATGATTTCTTATTTCAATCCTTTAAATGTTATCCCGGCTTTCGGTACCGTTTCTTACTTCTGCTTATAAAGCTAAATCCCTATGCAATGCAATGAAGTCCCTAATATTAGAAATTGTTATATTTCTATCTCAGACAGTGACGGCCGTTGAGAAGACGTTGGATCATGAAAACGTTTGTCTCTATCATAAACTTGGTCTTCATTGGCGTTTAGTCAAACGCCCAGTGGACGGTTCACGTTTAACTGAATATGTGCTGGAACTTCAGACTCTTCCTAAAATTCAATTAATGTTGCCGGATTGACACGTGATTTCTACATTCGAAATATTCTTTTCTGAATGATTTTTTCGCTTAGGAGAGTCATGTCTGAGGACAGAGCTAGACGACGGACTTCTTATATATGTGCTCCGCAGTCAAGGTGTAATTGCGTGCAAGGCTGTAGTGCTACGGTTTATGCGGTCTCCTTGGATATTAAGCAAACAAGTTTGCGCTGTGAAATTTTGTCGTCGGGTCTTTTGCGTTCCTTCTGCCTAGGAGTATAGGCCAAAGTATATACATATAGTTTACAATTTACAATATTTATTTTCGTACTCTAACCGTTTTTAGATCCCGTTATTTGAAAGTAGCTGGACTGTGCTGAACAGTAGGTAGTAAGAACAGTTTGTCACTTCGTCAGGCAATCGCCGCTTGAGCGTACTCCTTTCCTGACCCGGGTGGGTTCGGCAATTGCAATAGTCTATTGACTCGCGATACAGGAGTCCATTAAGTAGATATACTCACCCTTTCGTCAGCGGGAATGGGATAGGCTTCCCTGATCTCACAAAACGTGTCACCTCTTGCGTCCGCATAGGTGCGCAGTTTCAGGTTCACTGAATATCCATCCGAACTGATCCGGTGAGAGGAGTACGTATATGTAGCGAAATATAACCCTATTGCGCGCAGGAAGTCTGCAGATATCCGATCGTATCATATTGAGAAATAGAACAAATCTTACTATTTTTATCGCGCGATAAACAGAGAAAGATGAAGCACCCGTCAACTGTCAAATTCGGCAGTTTTCTAAGGTTCTGTCCGTTGTTATGGCTCTTTCTTGTATATATGCATAAGGATTTCAGGTGTTGAGCTTGTTACGGTATGTTATCATTTATGTGAGTTGTTAGGTACGAACAGCTGACAGCTACTGTACAGAAGGGTGCAGTAGCAAGCCTCAGACATCCACTATGGGTTGATCATTGTAGTCAGCTGCGCGTGACTACAATCTTTTATGAATGATCACGTTTTTGTACGCTAGGCGTTGTGATATGGTTTCTATAGCCTTGCGTCAGATCAATATATCTATCAACGCCTATTTGTTCGGTATTGTTTGATTCATTCGTGAGAGGAAGTATTATACATAGTCTATATTCTAGTATGTTGCTGTCATTGTTGTTTCGTTAGACGGTCATATCTATTCGATGTAAACCTCGTTGCATGTATATTATAGTCGCGGAAGAAATGCATATGTTTTGGTTTGTAAAGAAAGAAATAACGATATGGGTAGAGAAAAGCTATTAAGATGTGTGTTTGTGTGTATTAGTTGAAGCAATGTTTATCCAATTGAAACACCATCGATCTGTGCTGGGGAGATTGTCACCATATATTTGATGTAATCTTATGAGTCAAAAAAGCTTTAGGAGTAACCATTGTGTATTTGTTATTCTTCGGTTACGCTGTATACAGTGATATGAAATTCGATGAAAATGCTAATAGTCACCAGTGTACCGTGTTTTCTTGTTCAGTGGAACTCCGCTAACAGTACTTTCTTACTTGTAACTTAATTCATTTGCATTTGGATTATCCTGCTTCATATAACGTGCTGAGTGTGTACTGATTTGTCGATTTAAGTGTGTGCCCAACCGGGAGTTTATAGCTACTTTTCCCTCAATCCTATAGCGTTCACATTTAGTTGGGATACAAAGGACAGGATGGGAACACTAATAGTAAGTGGCAAGGTTAGACTACGCCTATGGGTGTGGAGTATGCATGGAAGATATTCCCTTAGAGCTAACTTTACATATTCCGAAGGTATGTAAGTGGTAGATAGAGACACTGGTGTACTGGCAAGCTGGGGCATCGTCCAGGGAAGAGGGCGTGCTCAAAATTTTGTCAACTCAGAGTTAGAGCGTTTGGATTTGTTGTTGATGTATGCGGTGGGAACGGGTCACGTATAATTAGTGGTACGAATGGACTCCACTCTGAGGTGCGGGGCGTGCTCAAAAAGTTCTTTTGGACCTAATACCTCGAGTTTTTGAAGGGCTCGCACGGCAGTTTAAAAACACGATGATGGGAGGCAGGGCTAAAGACGGCGCTTGCGCGAGTTGAGTATAATCTGAGTGGGACTACGCAGCCGTTACTCCAGCGCACATGTCTAAAAAGGATTACGCTATGACGACTGGGCCCTTAGGAAGTATTGGGGGGTGCGTTTACTCGGAAGTTCATAACGAGGGCATTAAAATTTAGAAGTTAAGTGGCCGGAGGCAGGTCAACCCTAATAAAAGAAGGAAAGGGGGGGGGGGGTGTTAGGCGGGCTAGAAACACATACATATACCGTGATCAAATATTTAACGCGAAAAGCAGAAGAGTCCGGGAACCTGATGATGCTAGCGTAGATAATTTCCCAGTGGATTTGTTTTGAAGTCTCTTGAGCCTACTTGCTATTTTCACCCTTCCCGTAGAAAAAGGAGATACTTTGCTCAAAAATTGGTCTGATACAACTCTAATATGATCCAGTGATTAATGAAGGCCTTGTGACCAATAGCGTTGTACTCGGAAGAGCAAAGCAGGTTGTTGAATCGGAATGAAGTCACTCTTAAATTGAACGCTTGGTATGATTGCGATAAAAGGACTATTTATGCTCAGTAGCTCTTTAATAGTGCTAAAGCTAGCATGTCAGGTAGACCTGAGAATGTCAACCTAACTAGAAACGAAGCAGTATTTGATGAGTTGTGCGAGAAAAACTGTTTTCAAGGCTGGTTTTTAGATGTCGAAAAATATAAAAACACCGACAAATCAGAAATTGCTTACGAATGTGGCGGTAGTGCGGATGAAGAAGATGGGTAAGCGTTTTGAGATCGCATGTTACAAGAACAAGGTCGTCAACTGGAGAAATAAAACGTGAGTTTTTTCTTTCTTTCCTTTTATTGAATGCTCGACTAAGATGTGAATGGGAAAGTTGTACTGATATCTTTGAGAAGTCATTATCTTGTCCTTAGTCGTTTTTATGGAACTTTTTTTGAAACACTTTCGTTTTCGTTTTCGCTTTGAAAGTGATTTCCATTCAGAATCGTTTGCATATGATTACCCGTTAGTATATTAATGCAATACTTGTAGAAACCTACCAATGTGGAGGCTATTACTTTTCTTGCTACTGCACGCGACTCACGCCCATAAGCCCTCAGAGTAATAGGAGTCTCAGCTGACTCAATAGGAGTTCGATCCTGGATCCGATCTCGGTCAGATTATTAGGGACAGTTGAGTGTTCTGAATCCCGGATCGATATCTGGGCCTATCAAACCTTATCCATTCAGCGTCGGTTAATTAGGACGAGCCTCTTATAGGAGGATACGAGCACTGACTTGTACTTTGGCTGGTCACCGCAAGGCATTGTATTGGGCATATACGGACTTAGACCGCCGCTGTGACTTTGACTCCGCTAGTGATG
This sequence comes from Haemonchus contortus, assembly GCA_000469685.2. Taxonomy (NCBI): domain Eukaryota; kingdom Metazoa; phylum Nematoda; class Chromadorea; order Rhabditida; family Trichostrongylidae; genus Haemonchus; species Haemonchus contortus. The sequence continues at coordinate 10,907,503 of LS997564.1, forward strand.
AGTTTTCCCGCTGATGAGAATTCAGCTTGTCTGCGGTTGTACTAGATCCTTATTCGCTTCAATTTACGTTTACAGCGGAAATGTAAAACGTTAGCTTAGTGGCATGATTGATCTACCATTCAGTCCAACTCGTGAATGTCATCTGTAGACACCTTTGGATAAGAATCGCCAGCCTATTTAGCTATCAGCATCACATGCCGATGTCTATTAGCGTAGCATAGACATCGGCATGTGATGCGTGTGATGCATCGACATGTGCAGCATAGAAATCCCTGCTCCTATTTGTATCAAATTATTTTTGCAGAGAGAAAAATATCGATGAAGTACTTCAAACGCATACGGTCTTCTCAAATGTGTCCAAAGGGCAAGTAGCGAAAAAGGACGAATTATCAGCAGCATTTGGCACCGAAGATCAATTAGAAATTTGCAAAATTGTACGTTCTGTTTATTAGTTAAGCCGTATCGGGTGATATCCCCAACGATATATGATATCACAGATATTGGAAAAGGGAGATTTACAAGTATCTGACAAAGAACGCCAGGCACAGACAGATCAAACATACAAAGAGGTATGTTTTTTATTGTTCTTTTTTATCTAATGGTGTTTTTTCTTTTTCTTTCTTTTTTTTCATTTATGTTGTGCTACAAGAGTACGCTAACCTTGTTGGTAAGGTGTTTGAAGTCTTCCTAGATTTCATTCATTCAGGTATCACAGTTGATTGCGGAAATGGTAGTAAATCCTGATACAAAACGCCCAATTCCAACATCCGTCATCGACAAAGCTCTACATGAACTTCATTTTTCTTTGAAGCCCAACAGAAATGCAAAGCAACAAGTGAGCCCAGTTTTTACTATTCGAATTAGCACGTTCTTTCAATATTCAGTTTCTAGGCATTGGAGGCGATTCCTAAGCTTCGAGAAGCCATTCGTCTCGAGCGTGCAAAGATGAGAATCCGTATAGCGATGCCATCGCATGAGGCTAAAATCACACACTCACGATTGAAAGCTCTTTTCTCGGAACTGGAGCTGGAAGACTGGGCAGAGGGCGGTCTCGAGATGGTAAGTTTCGCAAATATAGCTGTCTTCAGCTGGACTACTTCGGCCAAATAACTGATTTGAGGCTGTGATTTATTTTCCCTATCCGTTTTAAAATCCAATTTTCTACGAACTTAGGTCGGTTTGATTGAACCGGGCAGTTTCCGACCAGCGGATGAGTTGGTCCGCAATGAAAGCAAAGGTCATGGGCGACTAGAAATCCTCAGCTTGAAAGAAGTCCGTGAAGGAGAAGTGGAGATTTCGTAGATCAAACGCTAGACTGTTTCTTGAGCTTTCTGCCCTGTTTTATCAAAGATTTGCATTATGCCTAACATTTTTATCACTTCTTGACAGCTGCTCCACTAAAGCAAACTTAGGCGGTGACATTTGTCCAGTTTTGAAGACTATTTCCGGTTGCCTGACACGTCCAGTAGCCTGGTGACCATTGTTCTTTGTGAAAAATGTATAGCATCTACTCATTGCACTTGTTGTGTTTGTTCTTTCGGAAGGAATAGCCGTTCTATGTTTATGAAAGTATCTGGGAAGTTGGAGCTTGCACTACTGGAAGCCTATTCATTTTGGAGGAAAGAGTAGATACTGGTCCCAATTCAACGAAAAAACCATTTCATTTCACATGTGCTCAAAAATGTTTCCAACGGCTAACGACCAATGCTGCTCACCACCTTTTGCCGTGGAAGGCCAGCTTTTCGGCACACCTAAGGAAGTTTCCTAGAAACAGAAATTTACAATAATGACAGTGAGGTTGGTCGCCTTTAGAGGGCTGCTGAAAGACAGAAACACTATTTACTTTGTGCGGCGATGTTTCACGAAGATGATCTCTGACGTTGCTTACATGCAGGCTCGGAATTTTCTGAGTCGGTTGCCTTGTATTCCTAAGGTGCTCAGTTTGCTATTAGGAACTAGTAGAGTATGGGAGAGGAGTAAAGCGGCTAGTGGTGAGATGAGCAACCTCCAAGCTGATTTTGATTGCAATACCAGAACAGGAACAGAAAGTTATAATTAGAGCTGCCATACATAAAGGAAAAGTGGCCTAGCCAGCTATAAGCCCTATCATTGTTATCAGTTCTTGTACGTACGATCCATTACATTCCATATCTCCACTCACACCTAAACGGCCAAAGTTCCGCATTTTCACCTCGAACACATTACGAACTCCAAGATTTTTGCCTTCTATAGCACCGTAGTCCTAAACCCAGTCCGAAATGACACTCTTAACAAATTCCATAGGTCCCACTGTCAACACGAAGGAGGTCACCATTTATGTGATTCCCGTTCTCCATAGCTAATAATCAACCTTTATCAGTTTCTTTCGTCTTTTCATCGTTGTGCCCTCAGGATTAAGAGAGCAGTAGTAATGCCTTTACAGGAAGACATATTCGAAATGACAGTTCTGCTGTAAATCTCGATTATCGCCTGATAGCGTAAAGAGGCGCTTTTCCCACAATTTTACATGCCACACTATCTTCCTAACACTTCGAAAATCATATCATATTCATTGAAATCTATAAAAACGTTATCACAGGCAATACCGTTAACAATACATTTCGTGTATAACATAATACACTAAATTCCATAAAATACGTGAAACGTTACCTCGTAGAGCTATTGGAACGAAAAATATAATACTACAATCGCACTTCAACATGGAAGCTTCAAGATCACCGCCTAACGTAAAGAAACATTCTCAAAGAAATGAATATGATGCAACCCAGGTCATGAATGTACATATGTGGCAGATGGGGCAACAAAATTACAAAAGTCGACCTTTGAAAGCTGGAGGTGTAGTCACGTTACAGGCGAGTCAGTCAACTCAAAAAAAAAGCAACAGTTGAGGATCTCAAACCGAGGGGTTTGGACATCAAAACAGCTTATTCTAAGAAGCTTCGGGTCACAAGCAATGCCTCGGACAGAGGGAATAAAAATGACAATCATAAACTGATGAATCACTTTCAATCCATCAATCACAAAGTGAAAATCACTTCGCTATGAATTCTTTATAATCCATATTTATTTTCGACATTAGTCGCCATATACGGTGAGCACTACACGTCCTCAGCTTCCCATACAACTCCCATAGCAATCAGCTTCCCTCGAAGAAGGCAGATCCTAAGGGACTAAACGCTCATACTATTTCCTGATACGATTCAGAAGCTCATGGAATCAAGATGCCTAATGCTGACGGCTCCGTCTTGGTCTGCTCGCTTTCACCCAGACTAATTACAATGTACTTCTACAAAATAAGGTAATAGTTGCCGATCTTCCAGGGAATTGGATTATGTCAAGTTATACACAACCCAGACTGAAATGTTACCCGTGATAGGGCGTATCAGTGCTAGTTTGATATGGGCACAATATTGCAAACGAAGGCCACTCAGACTTAGAAGCAACAGTGGAAAGTTCTTACACACTCCAGTCACTGCCTCCGACTATTTGCCAACATTTGTTTGGACACCTTTCTTATTCTTTCCTTTCTATCGTTTTTTCGTTACCTTACATACATGAAGGAAGAATCCTCGAGAAGCGAAACATCAAATGTTGACAAATGCCAGATCAGTAGGAGGTGTCGAGAACTGCCTTTAGAGAAGACGTGCACGACGAAATTTTTTGGGCGCAGCTACAGTGGCTATGGAGCGGCCATACTTGGACCAGTTAGCTAACTCAACAATTTACAAACAGACCGTCAACTCCGCCATCACCAATCAACTGTTTCTCAAAGCGTGAGGTAGTAACACACTGAAAAGGCAAACACCTAAGTGTAGAATACTACCACTCACTTTGCTTCCTAAAGCCCAATAAACCGGAAAAATAAGTGAGCACAATCGAAAACTCGAGAAAAATAGGAGCAGAGAAAATACTGCTCAGATCAAAAAACAAAGTTACGTCTGAGTACCCATACTTAGCGGAAACTAGCCTAACTGTTCAGCAAAGACTTTTAACGCGTTGGTTTGTCCACTCGGTTCGGATCATTCACGACCATCACTGCTTTTCTGTACCACTCTTCACCATTCTTATGAACGTCTTCTGTTTTCTTCGCCACCAGTTCGTCTGGTGTTCCTAAGAAAACCAAGTTTTATTAGAAAGCCATAGAGGCCTGACGATCAGGTTTTCCAGCATAGAACCGGACGTACCATAGTTAGGAGGGTTCGCATCTGGGTCGTAACCCAACTGCCGCAACATCGGTGCCACACTATCCATTTCTTTTACAACATCCTCAGGTATCACACCTACCCATTTCGACAATGCATCCACATTTACCGGTTTGACAACCTGATAAAAAATATTCGGTTCAATATAAATATACATTATATTAAGTTTCACATAAGACCCATGCTCAAACTTTCAAAAACGGAAGTCATGAAATAAAATCAAAGCTCTGGATTAAGATGTGAAGGAAAAGCTCTCACCTGATCTGAGCTGCGCTCCACTTTTGATAGAGAGATATCCTTTCCTATAAACTGCTCATGATGCAAAACCGTGGAGTTCCACGGAAGATTCAAGAACTCTAATATTCGCCGCATTTGTGATTCAGGATGCAATACTAGTTGTTCGTAATACACCTAAATTAATGCGTTTATAGTAATGCGACTTTATTACATTACAACAAAATATTTGGTTGCTTTTGCAAACAGCCGCATATCAAAGTAAACGTTGAGCGTGGGATCGCTTCGCCTCAGACGTAAATTACGTCATCATTTTACAATACCAACACTTAATTTTCATTTACTGATGTTGTTCCATTTTGACAAGGATTCCCTCTAAGTCGTCCCAAGAAATTTATACTGTACCATATTTTGAATATATGTATGAGTAAAACGTTTTAGAGTACCTTAGTCTGATGTAGAGGGATGACGATTCTTCCTATTCTATTCTATAGTGTAACATTGGTAACCCATTGAAAGTATTGCATGAAAGCTGAATTTCTACGGCAGAGATAAAACAATAAAAAGTATCTAAGTGGCCGTGTTCGTTGACTACAATGAGTTTCAATATCAGAATTCGCAAGGTTTGCAAAGATTTGTCACTTTCTGTATATTATCTACGACAAATTAGGCATAAGAACATTGAGCTGCTTCAAAATGTCACCCTTGTATAAATGATAACGGTAAAAGGATGACCTGAGAAAAATATACGAAAGGGAATGCTACCATTTTCCAATCTTACCCACCCGTAAGCATTTACTGCCGATGTTACTGCATTGTTCATCCATGACTGATATCGCAGCGTTCCATTTAGTTAAACTTTGACGATAGCTAGACAGATCGAAACCAGTAATTGTCACCTAAAAAGAATACTGACTTCTGACTAATAAATATACTAAGAGTTTTCAAAAAAAAGACGAATTTCGATGCATAAATAAAAAATTACCTTTCTGGAAATTATACTGTGAACGGTCGCTCTCCCGTCTCTGATCATAAAAATAAACTTAGCATTAGGAAACAGCTCAGCCAAAAATGATGCCGATTTCATTGTGAATGGATCCTTGTTGCATAATCGAGGAGCCGGTGCGCCATGACCAGCAATAATCTGAACTAGTGCTAATTAAAAATCGACCAATTAGGAATAAATTTGGTTAAAAAAAAAATATCGCACAAGCTAAGATATAACATGATTTTCGGTCTTCTTGGCATTCTGTCCACTCTTGTCCGAAGTTCTCCAATACTCTACGTATTACTTTCACAAAGTGTAGGGTATCAAGCATGAATTTCGCTAAAACAAAGAAGCAGGTGCAGAAATCTTCCGCAATTGCCTAATTGTCCTGATCCAGCAAGAACGAATGGGGGTGGGACAAGTCCCGCAATCTAGATCTAGATCTTGGACCTTGAGTACAAGCTGCAAATGGCACCGTAACCTTGTGTTCAGAATAACAGAATATGCGTACATAGAACTCCATCTACTGAGCTCTGAGAAGTGGTGCAAAGAAAGGAAAGGGTAGATTTCGTAACAACAACCTCGAATTTCACACACCGCTCTCGAAGGCTGGTTTCTCCCGAGATAATGCAACAAACCAGCCTAATTTTCGTCTACATTTCTATGGTGGTAGAATAAGTTCTGTAGCGCAAGGGGATGAGACCTCAGACGAAAATAACCTAGCACTTCAAGGTTTCATCAACTAGGCTGACCAGGCCTGCCTAGTTGATAAAACTTTGAACAGCTACGTTATTTTATTCTGTACTCCCACAGCCAAATTTAGGAAAAAGGAAGCTACTCCTCACAAACATAATTCGTATAAGCTGTGGCACGACTTTATACCATGCTGGTCAGGAAACCCCATTTAGAGTATTATACATAAAAAGCGTTCAAATAGGAAAAGTTGTATGAAAATTCCACGAGGAAAACTATAAAAGAAACTGTAAACTACAGAAGAAGAGAGTAGTAAAGTTCACGTACTTGTATGACGAATGATGATATGGCTCTGTTGATGACTTCATTAGTAACACCCGCTTGCTGTAAACGATTCCATTCCTAAATTCAAAATGATGTACTACTTCATTTGGTACGTCGTTTGTCTGGAAATTAACTAGAAAATCTTCAATGAGATGACGAAAACAAAATGAAAGGTACTTTCTGCAGTTTTTGAGAAAGGCTAAAAGAAGTTTCGACAAAGTCAGGGTGGATACATTACCAGAGGACAAAACGCAATGCGACATTTATTATCCCTCAAAGTCCAACTCTTCTTCAAAACTTCTTCTACAACTTTCTTGAATAGTTTGACACGCCAGACACGAATAAGGCGTCCAATGAGCCTAGCGCAAGCGGCCGACAAAAGCGCCTCGATACCTCAAAAAACTGGTCAAAACCAGACTCTCAGAAGTTTCTTGACACGCAGATCACGAGTACTGCGTTTGCCATATTCAAGCTCGTATAGCGTCCACGTCATGGCATAGGCACCTTAGAGACTAGAAGGTCTCCACAAAAAGTCTCAGCCTCATGCTCAGATGCGATATTTGATATTGGCCTGTCAAATTTTTCTGGTAAGCACTTCTCAATAATCGCGGATCTGACGGTATAAACTGTCTCAGCGTCTTAGGTTTCTGAACTTAACAGCAGTTTCTTCGTTCGTGCTAAGTGAGTACCAATCAAGTCACCTGTCTATGGGACAAAATCAAGAATTATCAATCCGGAAATGATATGCACATATGCATTAAAAAATGATATGCGCTAGACAAATAGTGCCTGCATAGTGCAGTTTCGGTGCAGCTCCCCAGTTCTACAAAGATGAATCAGCTTCTAAGGGCATCATCGAAAAAATTGACTTGGATGAGTGTCAGAACCCTCTATTATACTTTGCAAACGATAAAATTTCATAAGAAAAACACTGTGTAAATAACATATGGAAATAAAAGCTAGAAACTATAACTGCGAACCTTTTCACTTCTTTTCCACTGCGCTCGGAGACCAAGTATCCTAGGTATAACTCTCGTTTCTTCGCCACATCTCACATCCGGATGAGCATCTAACATGGCACGCATAAGAGTAGTGCCCGATCGCGGAACGCCACCTTTAATTTGTTGATAAATGAAACTCATTAACGAAACTGGAGAGTCTCGATGACTTGCCGATGAATATAAACGGTGATTTTTCATTCACGTCGCCATAGGGAGTAGGTTTCATCAATATATTATTGTCACCACGTTCGAATGTTCTAAAAATTTCAATAGGGGAGATGAAAGGACAGATGTTTTGAAAATACAAAGCGGAAAAAAGGTATTTGCTTGTGTTGTTAGCATGCTGAGAGCATTAGAGAGGCAAATCAAACTATTCTGCGCTTGAAGGTGAAGAAGGAAGTCTAACTGAGATCACAATCGGCGAATTGATAGCTACAGTTCAAGCCTCAGGCATTGCGTTGCTATTCCTACACACGCTCACATTTATGGAGTATGGTAGCCCGACCAAGAGTGGCTGTCTGATTGCCGTGGTTCTCGAACAAGCAGTCGCCGAGTGTGATCGCATCCCAACGCCAACCTTGTTTAGCGCAGCTTTTCCTTGCTATAAGTGCCATCCGAAGGAAGCAGTGCGAACACCGTTTGACAAAAACATGGTACTTAAATCAATCGATGCCTGTCAAATATTAGTGACAGGAGACACTTATTACAAGTACTTCCGCTCTACTGGAAGATATGGGTCTCCACCAAGAAGTCTGATTCAGATTTCTAAGGTGGCAGAGCAGGTACGCTTAAGTAAAGATAAGAGTGTAAATGATTGGAAAGTTCCAAAAACGCTCCCAAAAGCATTAACCCTTTGACGACAATGACACCCACCGGTGGGTGCCACTATGACTGGAACATGGGACATTGGCATCCAATTCTGGGAGCCACCACTCTTCCTTGTTTCTTACCAATTGCTGAATTCAGTGAGTCAGTGAAAGAACTTTCTTATGGGACAGGGCCACCCACTGGTGGGTGCAAGTCGCGCGCGAAAGGAAGGGAGCGTGGTCCTATGGGCGCGTCACGTCGAAATTCGTATTGTCGTCAAAGGGTTAATCTTGAACAGCACCTTTACCTCAGAGAAGTTGCTCGGATACTCTATTATTACTGAAGCAAGTCATCAATTTCACACCCTTTTCTTCATAGGATTTTTAAATACTCTAAAGCATCTACAGAAGCGAAATATTAATCTCAACGAAAGCCCAAGCGTTAGGGCAAACGACTAACAAGCTAATGAAAGGCAATCCCAATCCGTCCAGTAATGACTTAACCAAGCGCCACACTTGCAACCCACACCTCTGTTTACGTTGCACCTCACTTAAAGAAACTTTTTATAGCTCGGCAAGTCAATTCCGACAGCATCATCAGCACTGAGCTTTCCACTACACTTTGGTAAAGGAATTCTAATGAAAGGGAACTGAAAGAAATGAAAACATAAACACTTACCTTGTAGAAAACAAAAAATAGGTAACGCACAGCATACCAAAAACAACCAAATATATGTATCTGAGACGTCGCATATTGTCGGCGATGAATGTCATGAAACGGCTATCGCATAACGATCTGTAAAGACACACGGATCTCAAAGACGGATGAAACGAAGCGTTCAACTATCAAAAGCCACGTTTAAGAACACAACAACTATGGCAGGATACGACTAAAGAAGCTAGTAAATGCTACAAAATTGGTCAGAAGTCAGAGGAGCGAAGCAAGGAGAAAAAGAAATGCAAGTTCCATGCTCCGTATAATCGAAACTCTCGACAGAAAACGAGGGGGAGAATCCGAATTAATCACAGCTTTAATAGGTTAATATGATTAAATCTCAAATGTGTGCGGAATCACAATTAATTGCATGGCTAGGTACCCTAAGCCTATGCATGTCCAGAAAAATACGACCATGCCGAAGGCATATTAAAGGTCTCGATATGCGAAATCAGATCGCCCTGAATTCAGGCACCACGTTTGCCTTGGTCCCAGTTTTGGAAACTGTCATCTACAACGTGCATTTTAAATTTTAACTTACTGACCACGCGGCATATGCGGTGTAGCTCGAAGTGGCTCAATAACACACCCATGAGATGGGAATCAAATTTTGAAATGATATCCATCTGCTCCAATCCAGCCTTCTATTCTTACGAGATCGGATGTTGGCAGCAGGCTTGTCTGAGGGTCGTCTATACATCGGTAATTAACCGCAAGCCATTTTGTAGACCAATTGCTATTTAGAATAAAAGTTGAATGGAGGGGCGCATCCGAAAAAAACGGGATTGATCAAAGGCAGATTCCTTCATGCTTTGATTTTCAACTTTATCCGGTGTTCACTTGTGAAAAATTGCGGATATTCTCGTGATACAATTACGTTTTTGGTTTTTTACATGAAATCGGGTTAGAGCTGCAGAAACCTTCTTCCACGAAGTCAGAAGGCTATTACCTGGAAAACTGGGAGCCCAGAAACAATCGCTTTGATGCCGACACTCTTTACCGAGTACTTCTTGCAGCTTGAGCCTTGCAAGATTAGGGGTGTGTTGCGATTCATGCGATTCTGGGTGCGCGCGGCAAATTGCGTGGCGAAATTCGGTGCGATTTGGATGAGTGGATGATTTGGATGCTGAGTTTATCATTGGGGTCCACATTTGAAGTAAAATAGATTAGTAGGATTGTCCGACCCTACCAAAGTACTCCAAGTTTGTGCCCCAATGATAGGCGCCAGAGGTGTTTGAATCATCGCGAATTTCGCCGCGCAATTTGCCGCGAGCACCCAGAATCGCACGAATCGCCCGTCCCCCCAAGATTAGCGTAGCAAAGCCTACTCGAAGGAGCCTGCAACCGTAGTCGCGACACATAAATATGGAAGACTGAGGAAAGAGTAAGTTGTGAGAAATGCACTGCCTCCGTATGAGATCATTGGTGGAATAGCCCAAATGTATCTTTTTGACTGATCACTCAATCAGCAAAGTTTGCATGACAGCTTTGCCGACGCATTGAGTGACCTTGTCAAGAAAAGCTCTGAATTCAGAGGAGGAATCGTCAGCTGGACAACCTTTTCCTGTTCGAAGAGTAATCCTGCGTGCACTAGGGTCCTTTAACACCCAATACCCTCCTGGTTTCGAGCAATTTCTGCTGCAGCACCGGTTGTAGCCTTAAGAGGAAAAGGCCTCCGACAGATAGCTGTAATTAGCTGCCAACTGCAGCAATACACTCACCAAGGGAAGGTTTCAACTTTCAAAGAAATTTCCCCAGAGATCTAAGATATCGTATGTTTGGATGGCTATTTACAAATGTGGGAATCGATTAATGAATGAGTAACCGAACCAAACTGTGAGCGATCAAAGCTCGCTCGAGGCCTCATCGGTTTGAACAGCAGAGTTACGCGTTCGGTAGTCAGATCCGCCTGGCGTAACGTCACTAGTCTCCACCTTCATAGGGGCGTGTGAGATAGTTTCTGCGGTTGCGAGAAATTTCGCAGTATTATTCCTAACTTGCAGAATTTTTATGCATTCTCTGACACTTATTCAAATGAGGGTCCTATTTCAATTTTTATTTACGCCATTAAACTGGTTCCGCACGTTTATCATATGATTCTGTTTTATTATCAACATTGGGAAAAATAGAAATTGCTTTTGAATGGTCCTGCAATTGACAAGCACAATCAATCCATATTCCGTAAGCGCAACGTGGCGTAAAAAATGATGGATGTAAGGCGCTAATCTGAATAGCCGGAAAATGCTTTTATGTTTTACTGGAAAGGAAGCAAACTATGCAAAACTTTCAGTAACAGCAGACAGTAAACCTAACACTTGCGCCACCGAAAAAAAATCCCTACCACTAGGCTACCGCGAATAAACGGATTATCAATCGGTGGACCGCATGCACTGATCCATAATGTCTTGAAGCAAGTTTTGACCGCCCATTCTTTACTGGGGAAACTCACTTTAAAATTTAAAATTTCATAATAACTACAGCATCCTGAACTCTACCTGTATATCTAGACCTTCATAGAAATTTTCGTTGAAACTTGAAACCCTCCGTGTGGTACAGTTCGATTGGTCTGATCGACAATCATAGCAGGAACCCTGATCGAGAAGACTATTTCCAACCTCCTTATTGGATTTCCTGGTATACCAATCCCAATTTGATTTTTCCATATCAAAGCTTTTACGAAGTGTCTCCAGGAAATTCTAATGTTATTCATCCAGATCCGTGGGTAACACAGAGCGATAGCTAGTCTATAATTTTGTAAATGTTGTAAAAGGAAATGCTGCTTAATTAAAATGACTCCTCCTATATAAACGACGATCAGGACCGCGTTGGAGTTGAAGAGAGCAGCCGGACAATTCAAATGTTTAAAGGACTCCCTATCTCACAAATTGCGCACTCCAATCTTCCATCGCAATCCTGCGATAGGCAGCGGGTGCGGCGTGTGCGAAGCCGTGTTAGGGGAGAAGTTCCCGGACCCGCGGTAGCCGACCCTGATTGATTCACCTCCCGTTTTCCAAAACCTTTCCTTGGTTGCTACCTCATAAAGGCAGAGGCAACTAGTCTCGCTAGAAACTAACTTCGAAATTTGCTGAAGAAAAAATATACGAGCAATCCCGAATGCAAAAAAAACGGAATTCGCCAGCATAAGACATTTGAGGAAAAGTTTCGATGACTGCGGAGCGCAATTTCTAGAAGTCCTAAGATTTGAGAGATTAGAAGGAGAACGATCGATAGAGAAAAGGAACGAAAGATTGAAACGTCAAAGGGAATTGGCCGACGAAAAAAAGGGAAACTTTGACGAGATTGAGAAGGATTGGAAAGTCCAATCCAATAATGTTCTTCGAACACAATCGTGCACTGAACTTCTGCTGACCTCGTAATATCGAAATTGAGCATAACGTGTTATCATGCAAACGGAAGAGACTTCAATTTCACAGTTGATTACATCTTTCGGTAATTGAAAAAAAAAGCTTCGCGAGACGGCTAGACTTCAAATAAACACCAGAAAAGAACTTTCGAATCAAAAGCTGTACGGATTAGAAGGCTACAGCGCTGAAGGACACCTCCTAGAAATTCGTGTGCTGCCACACTTTTAAAATGGTGAAACTAGTTTTAACATAATTTTGTCCATTCAACAGGTTCTAACTAATAAATCACCTGCACCCTGAGTGTGATAGCTACAGCGATGCAATCACGGTAATCAGGCAACATTACCTAAACCTATCTACGCAACTGGTTGGGAAACCCAGCGAAAACTCTGCTGACTCGCGTGAGGTGAAAATTTGATCGAGAGAAAAAATTCAAAAAAAAAAAACTAAGACAATTAACCACCTTTCTGAAATGAGGGGTGCGTAGAAAGTCTAAAACGAAAGCAGGAAAAAGGAAAGGAGAAACGTTCACGCAGACCTCAACTATTTATGAACAATAACAAGAAGAAGTATAGCATGAGCAAGTACCAGTGCAGCGGAAGACTGCCATTCTGTGCAGCCCTAACACAAAGAGAACTCGCTGATGTATGAAACAAATCCTAATAACAGAGAAGCTAATATGTAGCTATCCGCCGAGCATCAACAAGCAACATCTCGCGTATTTTGACGACGAGCCATGTTACAGCACTCTTTCCTGGATTGAAAAGGTGTATTTGTACGGGGCAACACAAAACCGCCTCCCTGCAGGTTGTAAAAGTGCGAAAGACGTTTAACAAGGATAATCATCCCAGGCTACCATTGCTTTTGAGAAGCTCAAGCATGATTGTTCTGGTTTGCTACTCAAAACAACACACAAAGCTCTCAATAAAGTCTGTGACCAGTTCATGCGCAAAAAGACAAAAGAGCCATGTAGCTCTTCAAAACAACTGAATCCTACCATGAATGACTAACCGAACACAGGTATAGCAATACAGGAATGAAATTCAGTAACGGCATTCGGTTCTAACAGTGACCTCACGGTGGAATAAAAGCAGTGGACGGTGAATTTCACAGGCAACGCATTTTCTTTGAAAGGCACAGGTCATGCAAGCGATGCATCGAAAAGGAACCTTGGGCAAGGATTTACGCGAGCGGATGATTAAGTAGCTACAAGGCTGCATTGCAACACGAGAAATCGTCCGACGCAGGACCCACAGCCGAATTAGTGTAGGAACCGAGCAGGACCGAACAGCCGTACTGGATTTCCGTTTCGCTTTGTATTCGATAAAATGATCTGAAAAATCCAGCACGCGACAAAACCGAACAGTACATTCATTTATCGATGTAATGACCTGATAGTGCTACCGCCCTGACTTTATAAGCTCAAAATTTGCCCACATTCTCGTTTGCTCTACTTATTCTCTCTAGATGAACAAGGGTAGCGCTGAGCGCGATAATGTGCATCTAAGCAACAGAATGTCAATGCGTCTCAGCCGATGCCTAATTCGACTTTATACCAAGCTGCAGACGTTTTTTCGCCCTGGAAAACAGGATCAATGTGACTTCTTTCATGAAGTTTCCCAAGCAAACTGAGTTGGACGCTGCAGATGCAGACAAATACGCCTATTTGGAGATAGAAAATGAAGTCATGCACCAACCGAAATGACTGAGAACGGCAGGGAATGGAGTGACCCGTTCGCTAATCCTTCGCTCCGCCTTTTTTGGCTGCGGAGACGTCAGAATTGCGAGTCAAGACACGTGATTGTTCAAATTGAAAAATTTAACATTTTCTTAGAAATAGCAGCAGAAGCTGAACTAGATGAATAACAGGTACAGTCTCTCTAATGCATATAGAAGCACGTTTGAGCGCAATTACTTGAAAAGTACGCTACAGGATTACAAGTACAGAAGATATGACGAAACCATTGTTTAGTCCCGGCGGAATATTCTGTGTCAAGCACTCGATCAAAGGTCAGCGACTAATTCAATTAGCGGAAATTTCTGCCTCAACATAGTCGCAATGGGTCACGGGCCGCGTTTGGGAGCAATCAGAGTACCTGCATTTTCGCAGATAAATCAGGTACTATGAATTCGGACTATGCGGGTGACCTTATAATACCGGCGATCAAGTCGCAGCACATCCAGCGTTCCAGCAATGACCGCTCTTTAGCCCACCTCAATGCACGAAGCAGTTGCTATGCAAGGAATGTCCGCAACCACATCTAGAAATGACTAGATCCATAAAAAAGAATCAAGAAGTACAGCAACATTTTTTCAATCAATGAAAATCACGATTGCATTTCCTTTCAGTACGACCAGTTACATTCACACACAACGGAGGTGACAGTAGGCAGTTAGAGGCACAATCCACCTTCATCGAGTGGAAATGTGGTAGCAGAAACTCAAATATTATCAAATGTTTTGAAAACGAGCATGTTGAATGCTCTGTCGAGTTGAGGAAGGAAGGAAAAAAGCCAATTGAACTCTCTAGCCTGTGGGGAAGTGATAGAACCCCATCTTTCACCAAAAATCTGTCATGGAACGTTAGGTCACAACGAAAAACGGCATATTCTGTTAGTCTGAGCTCTCCCAGTCATCGAAAGTTCCTTTACCACTTGATCTTACTCGCCAACTAAAGTAATGGTGGAAAAATCATCACAAGTGGACCTAGCCTTCATAATTTTACAGCGAAATCACTCCAAACACCTGCTGGCAGGGTTAACGACGAGTATCGACATTATCCCATTATAGGCGGATCATCTTGATGGAGACCACGAAGGTGCGTTGAATCATCAGCAAAACATTCAAGAAAACGAATCATTTCAAACAGAAAACAAGACCGCAATTTAGTTCGAATATCATTAAAATTGAGAAGAACACTGTCCAACACTTACTAAAACAATTAACAATTAGTAATTGAGAACGACATTCACGAAAAGGGGACGGTCAAGGTAAACCAAGAAGGCATATCCGCTTTCCCTACAGTATTACACTTTATATCTGCCAATCCCGACCTTCAAATGTCTTAGATCATCTAAGTTATGCGAAAAGTATCTGCTCGTATGAACAATTACCAAAGTCTAATTTTCAGAGGTACGGGCCCTGAGACCCAAAACGTCGACGCAATTAGGGAAGAAGAGCAAACGATGATCCAAATAACAGAAATGATCGACGTGTTCCTAAAACACGACAACAAAACGATACGAAAGTGATTCCTGGGAATATTGGTTTCTGAAGGAGAAGCTCGATACAGTAACCGACTATAAAACCCTAAAATGAGAACAAAAGAAAACGACTTTCCCCGAGGGAATAGCCCAGAGTGCCCATTAGGCGAAAAATCCAGTAAACAAAATCCCTAATCTTGCGCATCCAATGTATCCCATCTTCATTCAGGGCTTTCTGCATTCGTATAATGTAATAGTTACCAAAGAAACACTGTCTTGGAATTAAGACAAAACCCTGAACTTCATAACCTTACAGTAAGGTTATTCAAGTAGGACCATCCCGGACAATATTCCGATTAAACAAGTTGGAAGAAGAAAAGTAGACTAACAACCGTCGTCATAGAGCCCTAAAATCGACGTGATGTACTCGAAATATACTCCCTCGAACTCCCTATGCGAAATAAGCGCTTTCCTGCAGTGGTCTGACTGAACACTGCACTCTTGTGAAGTCATTACGTCCAGTCGGCCATTTCTGTTTATTGTTATTACTGCTATGAGAGCCTGATTGGTAATGGCTTGAGGTTACGTCATCATATACGCGCTTTGCTTTTTATTTGACATAACCTCAGCCATGCTGAAAAGGCAGTCGCCAGTAGTAACAAAATGGTTCCTTTTGCTGATGTCAACTATGTTGTTCCCAGCATTACAATTTCCAGCAATTCGATACAGCATCCAAATGTTATTGCTTATGGCAGTTTCGCGTCTTTTATACCCTGCCCGTCCACTGTGAATGGCATCCTTTGAGCAAATGCCAAGCAAAAGCAAATTGCTTTTTATTTGACATAACCTCAGGCCATGCCGAAAAGGCAGTCGCCAGTAGTAACAAATGGTTCCTTTTGCTGATGTCAACTATGTTGTTCCCCAGCATTACAATTTCCAGTAATTCGATACAGCATCTAAATGTTTCTGCTTATGGCAGTTTCGCGTTTTTGTACCCTGCCCGTCCACTGTAAGTGGCAGCCTTTGAGCAAATGCCTAGCAACTTCACCACTAAGGAGATGTCATTGCATTAACGTTCAACTAGGAGTTCTGACTTGTATCCCTCTCATTCCTAATTCGCGGAAGGGATGCGAAACTTAGGTTCAGATACCTTGTAGACGCGACAAGTATGCAAACATGTTTGTAATCCGCACTGTACACTTCAGTTCCGCCACCTCTCACCTCTCCGAGAGCGCAGCCGATCTTAGGGAAAGACAGAAATCAGCCATTCATAGCGGTGCGAGATTGCGCTGAGCATTTGCTTGGTACACAATAGCGTTGCTCCTGTCATTTCCATGTTTTGTTTTGTCGAGCTCGTTAGGGAGGATTCACACAAAAACCAGGGTTGTTAGTGTCAGCCTCTTGTGAAGGATGTGGAGAAACAGTTTTTCGTATCCTGAGAAAACGAGAGGATAAGTCCAGTCATTTACAATGAACTACAAGACAGTATACGATTCCCATCTTTCTCAGATGAAGGACTTCGGTAAAGTCTGATATCGTCGTCTACGGCGACGATGCCCTATAACTATCTCGTAGTCTCATTCTCTGAGACGACTCCCTAACTGGACCCACGCCTTTAAATGGTGCGGGGTCAAGCGGACCCAAGATAAGTGGGTCCGCACTACTTCCTATAAAAGCTTCACGTTCAAGACGTAAGTTATATGTCTTATAAAGTATTTATTACCATTATTCTGTGCTTAACTAGCGGGAACGTCCGCACTTACTAGATCATTGTGTTATACTTACTCCGTTATCACCGGAGCCCCAATAATCATCCAGTGAATCACCCGCACATCTGATATAACCAATTGAAGCGACCTTATGGCTCTAGTCCGAGATTTGCAATATTCCCTTTCTAATGCAGAGACAAAGTAGAAAGCTTGACTTGCTGCATCGGAGACTGTCGCTCATTAAGGAGAGCTAGTGCACTAGTGCACGGCACTTTTGCAGTGCTTAGTCTACAACAATATGTAGCAGAAGCTGATGGGAACACAACAATATTGGTAAATTCGTTTAACCAACGACCCATGCCGTCTCCATAATAGATAGCTTTCCTTTGCATGGAGAAGAGTGGTACTCCGTTACAAGTTCAAGATGTTCACGAGTGAGACAGAGAGAAGTCGAAAAGCACCCGGCATTCTCCAAACGTTCTCGATCAGAAGCCAAATCGTACAGTAATTTGGACGGTTTTCGCAATTTCGGCTGCCATTTTATCCAGCAGCACAGGTTTGCCGAATCGAGTGTGTTGTGGGGCAGCGTGAATGATGTTGTTGCAATCCCACCAACAACTGACTAAACCTTCAATGGATGTAGACACAATTTCAGACTTAGGCCGCACATCCTTGTCAACACCGCTCGACAGTTGAGACGATGTCTTCAGCTGTCGAATGAATAGCTGAACAAGAACAGTCAATATTGGAACACCCTTGCGTCAGTTTACATGTAGTGTCTCTTGGATCTACATTTCCAGCTGTTCAATCGATCACCACGAATTCGAGCGGAGGTTCCGAAAGGAATATTCGAAGTTAGACAAGCCAACTATAAAAAAAGATCGAGCTGGTCTTGCAAAGCATTCGAACACCGTACCAGCACACAGACGACATCAATGGGACGGATGATTCGCCGTGTTCGAAGCCATATAGTAAAAGAAATGAACGTATTGATCCAAAGAAATACCTGTCAGAAGAAATTATGCAAACTCTACAACTAATCGTTAAATTATGCATGCACACACGTATTTCCTTCAGGAAACCTTGCACAATCGCGATTATTTCAACGTCACAGAGAACAGACTAGGCGCATAATAAAATATTTCATTCGTTGCCGAGTCTCCATGATACCACAGCGAGCAAACGGCAAAATTTAACCATGGCTCTCTTCACAGGCCTACCACCGCCCGTACACACATACATACGCATAATATGCAGGATTGATAAGCATTTAAAAGAATCCCCACTCTTCCACCTACTGCAACGTGTATATCTCCTATTTTCTACCTATTTCCTATTGTTTGTGTTACAAGCACGACACCGCACTATAAAATACCACAAAAGACTGCTAGAAAGACATTTGCTTTGACGTGTAGCAAAAGCGCTTTGGCCATTCAGAAAAGCAATGATTCCCATGCACAATCAAGGGAAATTGTTGCATATGATTTGAAATATGAAAAACAAAATTGCTGACAACAAGCAGCACATTCCCATACTTTACATTCGACGAATCAATAATCTTCATGCGCTTTAATCGCACAAGAGACTTCATGGGGAGTGATTAAGGCAGCACTGCATAAGCTCATTCCCATATCATTCATACACCACCTTGAAACTTTGGAAGACTTGAATATCCGTGAAGGTTAGCTATTGAAAAAAAGGCACCACTTTCTCTTACACTTGTATAACGAAGAAAGAGAGGATGTTGCATATCCAGCGATGAACGTGGTGATGGCCAACATGGAATCAAAAACCTTTTTTGTAGGTTTGATGAACTCGTTCAGGCTTACTCAACATCCAAAATCATCTTCGAAATGAGAAGCCACCAAACTATCATCAACATAGAAATAAAGAAGTACAAAAATGAAGTGAAAAGAATAAAATAGATAGAAAGATTAAGTTAGAAATGTGGCAGAAGAGTTCCAGTAGTGCTACTGTTCATCAGTGTTCAAAGCCTGCAATATATGCCCATCTATTGATTAACAAAAGTCTGGTGAAGTAGTTAGACCCATGATTACTGAGTAACTTCGAAACGAAAGCGATAACGACGCAAATTGATAATAGGAGGCTAAGAACAGTTTGACGGAGGCATGGTTGGATTATCTAGTGCCCTGAAACGTATTTAATTCTCTCCTCAGAGCGAACTCTTCGGGAACCATGGTGGAGGGCTCACCCCCTGAATGAATCACGTATTCACGTCTAGGTAAATATTTTCAGAATATATTACATGTACATATATAATTATGTACATGAAGAGGGTGAATTTGTTGTTGTTTGTCTATGCTTGTTATGATTCTACGGGATAATCAGATGCAGTGGACGTTATTAATTAGTAAACAGGCGTCTATCATGAATAAAAAGGCATCTACTACTAGAAAAAAATGCATATACTAAAATCTGTACGTTTCGGAGTCCATTTCAAGAAACAGACACCAGACACCAACAAAAACAAGATTGTTGCGAAGCAGTTTTTTCAATTCTCTACCAATTGATTTGATCCATCGAAGTGAAGCTTCAGCAGGAAAAGTGTAAATGTTCGAGTTCTCACCAGGAATACCCTATTTATTTCACAGAAAAAGCAAAAAGAATTCAGAGCAGCGGTTCTTACTACAAAGTTACGTCAGAAAACTAGTTAGCGAGACTTTCACACAGTAGCTTTCTAACATTTAGAAACAAAATGTTTGAACTTTAAAAAAATTCAGTGTATTTCCTTCAGTTTAAACTTAATACTGGAGCTATTAGAATGAAGAGAGATGTACTTAAGACAAAAATCCGTTCCTCCTGAGACAATCACTTTCTCAGGTTGTTTCTCACAAAGGATTACTTCCAATAGATTTAAACTTTTGATTAAACCTCCCACGCCTCATTGGTAAACTAAAGGTAGGCATAAAACTAACTTTAAAGAAATCAACGATACGACTTGGACATCCATAGCGTTCATGGGATGTTACGCATAATGTAATTGAAAAGAAGGTTAACAGTTTGATGACTTTGGAGTAGTAGCTATGACTCAAAATGCGATATGATTAATTACCTTGGTAACCACACAACAAATGCTGGTTGTGTGCGAAAGGAGTTTTCAAAAAGCAACTTCATTCGCGCTGGGGCAGAAATTCATCACTGGAGCGCTGTTTCCTTCTCTAGCAGAGGCAAACAGTCGATATCAGCAAACTCTTTGCTTTACTCCTTAAATATTACTCCAAGTAGGAATAAAATCGAGGTGTCACGTCCCTACTCACACATCACAATGATCAAATCCCAAATTCCACGCTACGCAGGAATACCGTATACGAACTCCACGATCCACCAAGACTTGGTTAATTGGTAACAGCCTTAGATGAATGAACAGCAACAATAACTAACATTGGCTGGTCGAAATTATACGTTTGAAACACAAGCAGGGGTACCACTTGAATATAAATAGAAGTGAAGGGCGTGACGCAGCTGAAAAGAGATTGATCTCGGTGCTAGAAGTAATTGGAAAAGGACGCCTGATTTGTTTCACGAATGCCTTGCAAAGGTGTATGGGTCGCCTATGCTACCACAAGGGGCTGTAGATGTTACGACAAATGCGAGTTCGGACAAATGTCGAATACAAGACGCATCGTAAAATGATAACGAATATCAGTGAACTACAAATATTCTTATTACTATTCATATTAATGACATTTTATTAGATTACTAACGGCCACGTCGGTTGAGGTGGGCTAGCAGCTCAACGATCAGATTGGCGCACTATCACACGCCCGCCGTCACGGGTTCCATTCCCGGGTGGGTACCTACCTAGGGCAACCGAGCCTTCCATCCGTCCAGGTCGGTTAATTGGTACCACACTTGTCTGAGAGGATAAAAGTACTGACTTAGACACCGGCTGGTTACCACAAGTCATTGTATAGGCCACATACGCGTCCAATCCACCACTACGATTCGAATGGAACTAGAATGCGGGGACGCATCCCTCCCACGGGCTTCTAAGCCCAAACACTTCACTTTTACTTATGAGTACACCATTAAAGTTAGAACAAATTAGAAAAGTGTTGTAAAAAAGATTGCCAAGTATGTCGCCATGGTCTATAACAGTCAGTCAGACAGGGAAAATCTGGGACAATCGTAAAATTTATTTCATCACATAAACACAACGGCTCGTCGACAATCCAACACCAAAAATGGAAGACAGGCGTTTCCGCGGGTGGACAAAACGAGAAGGCGAACCAGCGCCATCCCGAACTGTTCGCTCAGACCTTCTACGGCGGCAGGTTGTCCAGGTCGAGTTTCTCGGCGACGACGTATCCGTAATGGTATGGGCACTAAACGAGTTTTGGCATATGAATCAAAAGTATTGCAGTCGCTTCACATCAATCCATTATCACCTTCCCACGATGCATCTCAGTCTTTAGCTCAAGTCCGAGAAGCTTATTAGAATTCCAGCAATCACAAGTTCTCCAACATGAATTGACTTACAGGGTGACATGACCCATAAGATGCGGTCATCAAAAGCAATAGGTGCCATGCATCTGCTTTTGAAATCATGGAGAATTTAGGTATTAATAGATATATAGAGCAAGTTGTGGAATCCAGCCAATACTCAAAACATCTTTCCTTTTCTATACTGTACTACAAAAAAAAGGGATAACAAAAGGTAACCTTTAAGGATTCCCATGAAACGTGAAAATATGGCGGATGAGGCTTAGCTACTAGGTCTCGCCCTCCTATTTGGAAAAACAGGTGAACATTACATGGCTGAGCCACCAAAAAATCTTTAAAGCAGATGACTGAAGTTCATGATAAGAGGACTCCCTGACTAATAAATCAGTCAGATCAATTGGATGGAGGATCATGGCAGGTTCCGAATCGAAAATCAATGGAGAACTGGATTCGCACAATCTGAAGATAACGATGCAACTAGAGAAATCGGCATCAGGTCTGAGGATTACGGGCATTAGAAACACAATACATTGAAAGCTATCTAGATTCGACTGATCTTTTTTTTTTTTTCGAGTTCCTATGAAAGGAAGAAGCACCGCAATCAAAATATGAGATCCTGATTATTCACACATTCAGATATATTTGGAGTGTTTCGGTAATTTCCAAACGGATTTTTGGTGTTCTCCTTTACAGTTCTAAACGATCCTGAGGGAATTCTAAGATTTCAGAGAGAAAGAACAGGGAAAAAATTTATTTATGATTTAATTAATTCTCATTATTACCATTATTTTGCTTACTTATTTACTATTTATTTATTTATTACTTTATTGATTTTGATAGTTCTATTTATTCTGTTTGATATTTGGTAATCGTCCAGTTGTTATAATTTCAAAAAATAAAGTTTCGCAATTGGATAACTACACGATCCAGAGTCTATGGAAGCATTACTCACAACATGATCTAAAAAGTATGATAATAGGTGGATTAGGTGATAATAAAAGTCGCAAGTGGTCGACATTCGTTTCGACTAGATGAACGGGTAGGTCGTTGGGCAATCTAGGCCCCGCCTATGAGTGAAGGGCTGTCATAGAAACTGCCAGGAGAGCAGTTTATGAAAGATGACTCATGAAGGACCAAAACAGCAAAGCTATCGCTTGGCTGGTTGTCAAAGCATGAAGTGTTCGAACATCTTCTAAAATAGGTAAAGTTTCCGTTATTAACCTTTTCGAGCAATTTAGTCGAATCTGCCCTAAAGATTCCTACCAAATTTATGATTTAATAGGATTTTGGGTTGAGCTGTCACTAAGAATCCTATCGAGCTACTGAATGCAAAGTCAAATCAAGCACCTGCTGTATACATCTGAAAGTGGATGGCAAGCAGGCAGTGGGAGAATAACTACAATTGTCTAGCCAACAAATACCATTTATTCAAAACAAGATCCTAGAACTGGTCAAAAACAACAAGTGGAACAATGTCTAAGACGCCCTCGAACGCGAGCCGCGCGCGACAGGCTTATTCTTTGGCGTAGACTGGCTACGGCGACCACGAAAAATATTTTGGCCAATTGTCTGGTTGACCTTTTAAAGTGGCTTCGATTGCCAATCTTGTGATTCACTATAAGCTGGCATTCAAAGGCGACGGCAAAGAGCCATTTTCAAGCAAATGTAAATAGTTCTATGAATCACTACCAGCCTTGATGATTTCGTTCTTGATTATAGAAAGGATAAAGTCTACTGGCATGGATCGAATCCATTTTCGGGATGCGCACCACAATCAACTCGACTGGATGTATAAGCGTGGTGGCCTATACCATGACTTGCGGCGACAAACCTCTAAATTATAAATCAACACTTTTCTCCTCCTAGACAAATCTATTACCGTTGAACAACCCTCTGAGCGATGGAAGGTATGACTACTTGCGTTGTGTTAACTTGAGATTCGATCCTTGGACCATACGGACGATGGCATGAGCACCACAACTCCCACTGCTTATTGTATCCTGACTTATATTACCGCCAATTTGAAGAAATTAGTCGAAGGTCAAAGCGCCAAACATCATTCATATTATTGAAACCAACTGCTCAGACTGAAGCTAATTCGTGGGCTACAGGAGCTACGTAGCGCTTCTACGTTCGCGCACGAAGATTCTTTTTGAGCGAGTCAGCTTTATATAATGTCTGAATCGTTTGAGTAGTTCAACCCCTACTGTAGAACGCAGAAGAAGCAAGGTGACCATAATTAGACATATTCTAGCGGTTCTATAGAGTAATAAGAAAACATCAAACGCTACGTGAATTTGAACGAAAGCCAAAAAGGTGGCGTATCTCGCAGGCAACACTCTTCATTCCTACGATACCGATCGAACGAAAATTCATAGAGAATCGTGGATTTACATGATAAAATTAACTTTGCAAGATTAACGATAGGTAACTTCGACTGTGAATGATGGGAAAATATAGAGTAAAAGTTGAGAATAGTAGAAAGTAAAACCAGTAATCCCATCACGCTATTTCCCCATTGCGCCTCAATG
Source organism: Haemonchus contortus (assembly GCA_000469685.2). NCBI lineage: Eukaryota > Metazoa > Nematoda > Chromadorea > Rhabditida > Trichostrongylidae > Haemonchus > Haemonchus contortus. The sequence continues at coordinate 10,931,738 of LS997564.1, forward strand.
CAGACTTGCAATAAGACTTGCGGAAACCTCATGAAGGATAGTTTTCTGGGACGCACTGAATTATAGACCATTAGTCATACGAACAATAAATAGGTACTGCACTTTGGAGGCACTTCGGGATAGAACCAATTAGGCTTGGTCAATGCAGAATTATTGGCCGTTCTAATTGACCTGTAGAGCTAATTGGACGATCGGGTTTACCCCATTCAACCAACTGGCTCTACAAGTTATTTAGAACTGCCGAAATGAAATGAAATTATGGGTTAGACGGTCAACGTTATTCAATCGGCGGGTCTTGGGGCTGATTCAATAGGTAAAGATGGCGCAGCAGATAAACCTCAGGTATGCACTTGAGGACGTCGAAGTTTGCATCACCATAAATGGAAAAGACACAATTATAATATATAGAGACCTTAGGATCAAATCTCCGCCACACCATATGATAAAATGCAGACACTTGCGAGGATTTCGGTAAGCTGGCACTGCCACCGACCAGTTAATGTGAGGCAACCGAAAAATGTTATTATCCCGTATTTATCTTGAAGCTGTCGTGGTCTAGCCGACTTGTACATCACCGCCACTCTATCCACTCGAATGACTTGCTGATTGATTAGATTTTAGAGTACTTGGGAAAACACATTTGTGCGTCTACAGCTGTGTCAACATCATTGGCAATGAGAGCAGTAGAAAAAAATCATCGGGTAAAGTGAATGGAAAAGGAGAGAAATGTTATAGAACTTTCATATATTAGCTTAATCGTGGGTACCCAGAGGAATGATTCAGATGTGATTACAACACCAATAAAAACCAAAGGGAGGACGCCATACAGTGGCAAGCAGCGCGCTACATACAAACAAAGAAACATGGTCAGGGTTCGAATCCCGGATGGAGTCTCGCTCTGGTCAACTAAACCTTCCATCTTTTCGGAGTCGGTTTATTTTCACCAGACACGTATGCGATTAATATTGGAAATGCAAAATAGGTGGCTGAGATACTTTCTGGAGGGACAATATTCCGTCAACAGCCAAAGTTGTATCGTTCATCAGTCGATTTCTTCAACTCAAGATTGAATATGGAACACGAACTAAAGCGAAATACTGGCACACAGATCGGTTCCTTCTGTCGAATGGTGCCTACGTCAACCAACCTTTCAGTAGTCTTCAATTAAGAGGGACTTGTTCTAGTTTCATGGTTAAGCCAGTTATGAAGAGCCATACATATCCGGAAGAACGAAATAGTCAGTCCATGACTCACTCTTACAACAATATTGACTCTTCATCAGAAATCCTAACTTATATTAACTTGCACTAGGATGTCCCACGACTAAAGAGATTAGGACAAAAAGTGAGTGCGGATGTCCCACGATTTTGAGCGAAATTCGAGTGCGCGGTACGGTCAATTAAGTTAAACTTTATATCATCGAATACTCTGTTTTCTCTGACAAAACCTCCAATTGCTAACAGAAAGGGGGAAAAGGCAAAGTAAAAGGGCCTATCGGTCAAAGCCTCACTCTTCGATTCTACATATTTCTACAAATACGTATCCAGCCAAAAGAATGGGAGCTTCGTAGCAAAAAGGAATAACTGCTAGCTCTCTGTCTATAGCTTATCAAAATAGCTTATACCTGAAGGGCTCCGTCAATTCTGACAGCCCAAACAGCCCTTATTATTATAAACAAATGAGAGCTGAACATATTACAGAATCTTGCTCAGTCGGCCATGATGGCTAGTAAAAACGAATGAGGCTGTCAATAGCAGAACGACGAGCAAAAAAATATTTGTCTCAACGGTCCTGTTGATGAAATGTTCCCAGTTGCAAACTAGATGAGGTATCAACTAGATCGACAGAAGCTCTGTTAGGGGAGCTATTGGAAAACTATGGGCTATAGAATTGATCAATTTCCCCGTGTTTCCAGATGATAACAGGAAAGTTGAGTTAAAATGGAAATCACTGATATCGGTTTTATGAGAAGGACTCGGTTAGCATCTCCGATAATTGGCGAATTACTTGCACTTGCAGACGCGCACACCCTCGTACCTTGTCTACGATTGAAAGTCTGTGGAAAAAGAGGAATCATGGAGACAAAACATTCAGAGGAGAACCATAAACCTTGTCAATTCTAACTGAAGATACTCGATGAGTTTTTCCTCAGTAGATGCTTTGAAAGAGGGCCATTTGAGATGAATCGTGTCAGCCAGAAATCGCTTGCGGTCGAATTGTCGTCTGCGGCGCTAAAATTAGGCCAACCCCATGCCCTTTTGACATGCACAGCCATTCAAGGCTATTCAAAAAGAGTGGTTGGATATGGAACAATCAACTCTAGGAGAAGATGTGAGGCAGTAGCCATTCAGTGAGTTGAAAAGGAACTATCGTAAGACCCATCTAGCATCTAAAAGTACTACAGCTGAACAGTTCTGCTGCAATATGTAGTGTTCCCTGTGGGCCGCTGGACGTCGGAGGAGAGTAGGAAGAAGTAGTTTATTATGAGTGTATAGGCCTTTTATAGGCCAACACAAACAATAACAACTAAATCACTTTTATCATTGCTTCGGTGGTTCATTTTTCTCTATTGTAAACATCAACCTGGTTGGACGTGGGTTGATAATAGAGGAATCTCTATACTCCGCGGCGGGCTGTGTTGCTGACGTAGACCGCTGAAAATACTCCGATTCATTATTTCGTTTCGTGGTGAAATGAGCCGTCTGCAAGTGGTGATGTATTCCTGTTTCATTGAGTCGTCTGGCGAGTTCTGTGGTTGAATTTCACTCTGATCGTGATGAGTTCGTCGTGGCTTGAGGTTGTAACGACGACTGCGCCTCACTTGTGAGTTCTCCCGCCTCCTGCTGTTGTCGACGACTGGTGATTCCTCTGTATCTTCGTCAACTGAAGAAGCTTCAGTTTCGGAGTCTGGCTCTTCCGATGAAGCCTCTACGGATGAAGGAACTTTGCTTTCACTCTCTGATGCCGATGAATCACTATTCTCGCAGATTGAGCTTGGCTGTACTTTTTGTTCAACTTCTTCCGATGGTTCAGCTGTAGGGATACGCTTAGCTCCTTTGGTATTCTCTTGAAGTTCTTTTGAGTCAGAAGTCTTACTGTTGCAATCCTCTCTTTTCACTCCGGACTCTGAAGGCCTTTGTTTCATGCGCGGTTTTTTCTTTTCCTGCCCGGAAGGTTCTTTCTTTGAAAGTCCCTGTGAATTCTCCTCGTCGTCTTCAGGTTCGTATTTCATGAGAGTCCTACGTTTCCGAAATTCTTTACCATGCTTGAATTCAGCTGCGGAACTCTGAGACATGACGTTGTTTGGCTCAGCCTTCTTCTTGATGCGCTCCTTTTGGGCCTTCTTCTGAATTTTGACAGGTTCCTTGACATTTGGCACCTTCCCATTCTTTTTCATTGGCTCTCTATTGGGAACCTCGACCTTTGAAGGTAATGGTTCCTGTGCTACATGAGAGCGTCTGCGCGAAGCAACCGTTCCTTGAAATACTGGGTCAGAACCATTCGTTAGTTGTCGCTCTTCTGATGCAGGGCCCGCAAATTCGTTGGTGCCATTTCTCTCGAACCCACAGAATTGTTCCCATAATTGCTGTGCTTCCTGCTGAGACGGTAATTCTTCCTGTGTGTTTGTCTTTTGGACAGTCTGGACAGGGGGTTTCTCATGGTTAATTACTTGTGCGCTGTTTCGTCCTGTTATGAGATATCCCAATCTGGATGGAATCAGTTTAAGTCCAGACGGTAATGTATATCCTGTCTTCAATCCAACATCAAGAAGTGAAGGGAGGTCGGCACATCCAAGAAGAACCGCTGGTTGGAGTTTTTTGATGGATGGGTCAATGGATACATGAATGTTGTTTTCCGTGAGAAATTTCTTGTCTTCGGTGCTGAGGCTGCTACGTTTTAGTGGTCTGGTGATGGTGTCGATACGGGTGACGCTGAATGCATGCTGGGTTCCTTCCATGTCCCACATTCTGAGAAAGGTGTTGGTAGAGGTCTTTTTCATTGGCTTACGCGAGCCAAACGTGTTGATTTCTAATCTCGTTGTGTTAACGGACTTGAGTTGAAGCCGATCGGCGAGATCGTTCCTGATGAATGAGCGATTTGCTCCGGTATCGAGCATGACGTAAATTGCTTCAAGCTCTCCAGTAGTGGGATTCAAGACTTGTGCTTGACCAACCAAAACTTGGAAGTCTTGGAAATCTTCGAAAGGAGGTCTATCCTGTGGTTTGGGATGCTCGAGAGCAGAAGTAGACGTAATGTTGATGGTGGTTGACGACTTAATGGTATGGGGATTCGTGGTTGTCATTATCGATGCAGCTGTTTTAAGAATCGGTGTTTCGTCACTCGGTAGGAGATTCAATTTTTCGCAAATGGAAGTATGGTGACCACTTTCCCTGCATAACCGACAGGTACCGCCGGTACAGTTTGCAGCAATGTGGTCTTTCTACCACAGTTCCTGCATAGCTTCTGAGTTTTAATGATTTGGACAGGCACGAAAATTCAGTCCGGCACTCGGCTCTTACAGTAATCCGGCACGTGTTAACACGTAAATTTTTACCCGTCACATATACGACGCGTCGAAAAGAGGCTTTGGGCAAGGACACGGGGGTGGGTGGTGGGGTAAGCCAGGGGATTACTGTAAGAGCCGAGTGCCGGACTGAATTTTCGTTTTAGTATGATTTGGAGTCGTTGTTTCAACGACGTAGCTTCGTTGCACTTCACTGGCTGATGCCCACTCTTTCCACAGTAGAAGCAGAGATTCTGTCGAAGTTTGCGGTGCTGAGTCTCATACGGGTTGCTGTATATTTCTTGCGATGTATCGCAGATGGTCCACTGCTTCATCTGGCGTGTGACTCTGATCTCTCCTTTGATATACTCTTTAGCTTTCGACAGTGATGTCAGTGTGTTCCACGATCCCTCAGCTTCGTTCTTCGTCTTCTGTCGGATGACATGCTTTTGTACTTCCGGTGAAAATTTACTGATCAATTGCCTTTGCAGAAACACATTGTCAACATGTTCGCCTTTGATTTTAAGCTGTGATACGATAGACTCCAGTTCTTCGCACAGCGATTCTTGGTCCTCTAGACGGTCTGTATGGGCGCGCGCATATTGAAGATTGTGAAGGAGCCTTTCTATCAGGGCTTCCTTGTCGTCATATTTGTTTTTGAGGTATGCGACCACCAAAGGATACGCCGCTCCTGATACTTCGAAGTGCTTCACAGATTCTCTAACCCTTCCTTGTAGTGAGTCCAAAAGGTAGTTCAGTTTGTAGATATCATCAATGTTCTTTGAGTCGACACTGTGCTCGAAGCTCTTCCAGAACGTTTCCCACTCCCAAATTTCGCCACTGAATTTGGGAACTGGTATCGGTGCTTGTTTCATGCTTGAGATACATGAGCTATCAGGCGTTTCCGAGGAATGGGTCACATCCAAAGACTCCAATTCCTGCTGAAGGACTGTCAATGTCGTAAGTGCCGTCAGAGCTTCGTCCAGGAGCTCATGTGCTGCATCGACGTTTGTTTCAACTTTCTCCAGAGTATCCGACGGCATTTGCACGTTTGCGTCCAAATTGTCAGCTGTACTGGTATATTTATCTAATGCGCTTTCGAGTCTTTCTCTCTCTAGGTGGATTGCTGTCTCTGCTCGCTTGACTGCTCTCAGAAGCACTTTCCGATCTTCTGCCCCTGGTTCTTGTCCTGAGCCCAGTCTTTGTGTGAGAAGATCCGTGTGGTCGTGCAACAGAGACGACAGTCGGTTGATAGATCGACGAAGAATCCCTTGCCGGGATGCCAAGGATGACGACATAGTGAAAAATCACTTACGTCACTGAAGTAGAAGCGTGTATAGATAGGAGGATAGTCGTTTGATAGTCGGAGGAGTGATGCCTATATAGGAGTATAGTCGCTTGAAGGCTTCTTCGACTCGACTGCTTCCGTTGGCTCTGGATCCGTGTCTGGGCCGATGCACCAATTGTAGTGTTCCCTGTGGGCCGCTGGACGTCGGAGGAGAGTAGTAAGAAGTAGTTTATTATGAGTGTATAGGCCTTTTATAGGCCAACACAAACAATAACAACTAAATCACTTTTATCATTGCTTCGGTGGTTCATTTTTCTCTATTGTAAACATCAACCTGGTTGGACGTGGGTTGATAATAGAGGAATCTCTATACAATATGAGGTATAACCGTTACTCAGATATTCATTGAACAGTTCAGCAGTTTGGGAGAGAATATGTCTGTGACTGTTATTGAAACATACAAATTCGCTTGAAAATAAAACTGAAACACGTACTTTTCTGCCTACTCCGAACCGGAAGCGACAGCGAATTTGCTTTTTTCTCCAAACACCTCAAATCCTACATGAGAACCCATAACCACTGCTTTTTCTCGTTGGAAACTGAAACCAGGCGTTATAATCGCCCTTCCGACCAGGTAAAACCGAACAGAGCGCTAATAATTGACATACTGAAACGCAAGGTAGCTTTCAAGGGCACAGCCAGAAATTCATAGTCGGTGTCGACTTCCTTTTCTCGAGAAGGCTGATGACCATTTTCCATAAGTTCAAATAGGGTGATACGATCAATTTGGAAATAAAGAGATGGAGGAGAAGGTAATTGTAAAACGAAAAAGAAAAAATGAACGCTCAGCTAGACAAAATCAATTACTCCACTTTGAAGCGAGAATGGAATGAAAGGCGTACTCACTGCAATCATCTGAGGTTACCAAAGCGCGTCTAACCCAAGCACTTTCCATAAACAACAATAAAGGAGCATCATGGCATCATGTAATTAGTGAAACGTGACGAACAACATTTTTCTAATTCTGCAGACTAATGGTAAGCTTAGCCGAGAGCTCTGGCATGATGTGATTACTTTGGGAAACGGGTAGTAGAATCGCTTTTGCGTAACTGATTCGCCGCAACGCGACAATTTCGATTCTACTGCACCACACCTGATTACTTTGAGACCGGCTTGTTAGGACCAGTCGCTTCGCCGTTACTACAGGTCTAGCGTTCTTTACACAGCTCAATCGATATGCAATCTTTATGTAAAGGATGATTCTACTATTAGTTCCTTTGCTCTTGCATTTCTTACCTGCTGTTGCATACTGAAAACTTCCTTCACGCGCGGCGTCCCTCTCGCCGCGACGCGACAAGTTCGATCCTACTGCACCACACCCGAATACGTTGATACCGGCCTCTTAGTGCTGCTTTCTGGCTCTCCGCAAGTTACCTAGTGTTTCAGCGTGTCAATTATGAAGGCTCTTCCAATTATATATAGTTATAAATACAATGGTGTTAAGTCGTAAGTAACCGTGCTCTTCATCCATATAAAGGGATATTGTAATTGGCTCAGACAGCCATTAGTTCTATTTATAAATAGGGTCTACAGGCGACAAGCCATTGATACGGAAGTGCGGACACAACTTAAGTGCCGATTAGTTAGTGCCGCTTGGCTTAAGATTGCCCTAATTCTCCATGATTTCATAGAACACATGGTTAAACTGGTTCTACCCTAACTTCGCCTCTTTTTTTCATAGAAAGGGAGAATATCATCTAAAATTGTGAACGATAAAAAAAAAAAAAAATTTTGCAGAATGTTGCCATCTCTGTGCTCCAACACATTTGAATATCTATCAAATATCTAATTATATCCATCTAAAAACTAAGGGTTTTCGGGAAATTGACCTCATCACAATAGTCGTATACAATTAGCAACAACATTATGGACACATTCGTTGATATGTAGCAGAATCAAGGAGGATTGGACATGTTCATAAAAACCATGTAATCGGTCCCAGGAAATTAGATAAATGTATTGGAGTTGATTCCGGGTTATGTTTCTCCCGTGTTCCCATCCCGCCACTGGAATTGTACTAGGTATTTGCACAGAATGCTATTGACAGAACCGTCTGAATCTCGGTGTCTGGAATTCTCCCATGAATTGCTCCCTCTATCCTCTAAGCGAAACTGAATAATGGTACTCTGCTGTTAACAATCTTATTTGCGCTGTATCAACAAAACTTTTCCCTGCACTCAACTCCCATAGAGCCGGGATAACTCTCGGCTCTGTGGGAGTTGAGAGCAGGGAAAAGTCTAGGCTCCTCAGATACAGTAGCAGAGGGAATCGAAGGACGACTTAAGGAGGAACTCAAGATTTTTCACCACACTATTCACCGAAATTATAACTTGATTGTTGGCAAGACGCAAAATGTGGAACACTGTGAACCATTCCTACATTCAATGCGGTTCCATCGCAATCATGCCTGCTTGTGGTAATTCACCAAGCCAAAAGGTTGCGGTATATATCATGGAAATTCCGCGAACCGACGGTCTACCACCTCAACGTGGTGGGAGGGTGGCGTTTAGGCTTGTAGGCGTGTCCGATTTTAAAGTTTTGTTTATGTAACAATAATACTCCTGTTTCTTTCTGGTTTTTTTAGTATTTTATCACAAGCTCTAATTCAAAGCTCCGGTGCTCTTCAGTCATGCGGGGGTTTATCTTGACCGACTTGCCGCTTTGCGTTCGAAGCTGTGGTCAGGTAGACGTGCGAAGAACCGGAGGGATGGCGGCCCCCTTGCTTGAGTCCCCCTTATCCGTCCGCCCGAGGTCGCGGTTGAATTCGTTCCTCACGCGTTAAGTTGCACACAGCAAGCCCCGGTACGTTACGTCTAATGTAAGTCATCGCGTTCTGGATCAAGGACCAGGACTCGCTCGGGAAAATATCCGCCTACTAAAGGGGAGGCGTCCTGTCGCCCTGCCACATGCTCTCGTCACTACCATCAGATGCCGGCTTGTATGGTCCGAAAACTCTCGCCTAAATTTCCTACTGGTCAACGGAGTTTTGCGTTAGAGCCTTCATCATTTTTTTTTTTCCAATAACCATCTACATATATAAACATCTCTATATAACTAATAGTTCAACGGCACGTCTGCATGTCTGAACGGCTAAGAGTAGGCCTCAGCTCCCTCTGATCCAGAATGGCTACAGCCACGATGGTGAAGACTCAGCACTGGCCCTGGCAAGGCAGTGTTTGAGACTCCAGGGGGCAAGCTCGCTAAAACAGCAATAAAACAGCCTCAGTACCCCGCACACTGGGCCCAGCCGTCTCCGGCATCGGACGGTATGGCGACCGGTAAAAGGCGAAGAAATCTCGGGTTGCGCAGGGCGCCTTGGATTTTGGACTATGACAGCACTCCCCCCACACGACACAGAGACTGTTTCCTACTCTATACCTATAACGCGAGAACAGTCTCTTCCAATGCCGCTCTCCATGAGCTCCTCGATGCGGCCTCTCACATTAAATATCATGTGATTGCGCTGCAAGAAACCAAGAGCAGGAGAACCGACGTGCGACGAATGAACGATGGAACCCTCATCATTCGTGGTGAAAAGCTTCCATCGCGAAACGTCGGCGGCGTTGGTTTCGTCGTGCACCCATCTGTCGTCCATCTCGTCGATTCTCACGAGATCCTGTCTCCTCGCTTTGCCATCCTACGCCTACGACATACGCACATGAAGACCATCTCTATCGTCAACTGCTACTCTCCACACTCAACAGCTGACGAAGAAGAGCTCGATGCGTTTTACGACCAACTTGAGGAAATCATCCACAACGAAAAGTCCTTTTACAAATTCGTTGTTGGAGATTTCAACGCTAGGCTTGGCGAAGCACGAGAGGAGGAGTTCAGGATTGGAAAGTTCGGAATGGGGGACAGGAACGAGAACGGAAACCGTCTAGCGGGACTCCTGTCCGCGGCTCGACTCTTCCATGGAAATTCTTTCTTCCAAAAGAAGGAACATCGCCGCTGGACATGGGAGTCTCCAAACGGTACAACTCATGCTGAACTGGACCACGTATTAACAAACAGAAAGTGGTGCTTACTAGATGTTGGTGTGGTACCATCTTTTTGCAGTGGTTCCGATCATCGACTCCTTCGCGCTAAGATCAGATTCAGTCACAAGCTGGAAAAGATCTCTCAACATCGCGCGAAAAGCTCGAAGCATGCTGTATACGACGGAGATGTTCTGAATGACGTCTTGTCCCGATATGACTGGCAGGTCCTGGATGACCCGACCGAAGACTACGACGCGCTAGTTCGGGGTCTCCTCTCCTGTGCTGAACAGGCTAAGCTTCCGCGAGTGGATACCTCCGCTCGCATTTCAGATGCGACGAAGGATCTTCTCAGAACAAGAAGAAGCCTGAGGCTTGACCAGAACGCCACACATCTCGAAAGGCTGCAAGCGAATATCAGCTGCAGACAAGCAGTGCGGCGAGACCTTCAGCTATACAGGGAGAGGAGACTACTGGAGGCAGCCTTGAACAGAACTAGTCTGAGAAAATGTCATCGGGATCTTCAGGACCACAGTTTTCCACTTTCGTGCTTGAAGAAGGAGGACGGAACACTCACAACATCGAGATTTGAGATGGAAGAAGTTACACGGAGGTTTTACACCAAACTCTACCGGTCCACGACACACGTGCGAAAACCTAAAATCCCCACTGGCGGAACAGCACCTCGGATCCTTCCTTCGGAGGTGAGAGTTGCGATTGCGAGCATGAAAAGGGGCACAACTCCAGGCCCCGACAAGATCTCAGCCGACCTACTCCGCGCAGGAGGCTACGAACTTCATGCGCTTCTCGCAGCACATATGACATCCTACCTCCAGAAGGAGAAGATCCCCGACCAGTGGAGGAACTCGCGGATGGTCATTCTTCACAAGAAGGGAGACCGGGATGATCTTCACAATTACCGCCCAATAAGCTTGTTAAGTGTGCTTTACAAGCTATTCACGAAGATCATTCTGACCCGCATATCGCGAACGCTGGACGAAGCTCAACCTGTAGAGCAGGCCGGATTCCGGAAGGGATTCAGCTGCTTAGACCACATCCAAGCGGTCGCAATGGTCACCGAAGTGTGCCGAGAATTCCGAATGCCTCTTGTCCTTACCTTTGTCGACTATGAAAAAGCTTTTGACAGCGTCGAAACGAACGCGGTTCTGTCAGCGCTGGTCGATCAAGGAGTGGACCCTCCCTACATAAGAATTCTAGCTGACTGTAGCAGTCGCTGCAGCGCGACGGTGCAGCTATTCCAACGACCTCTCCCCATTCCCATAGGGAAGGGTGTGAGACAGGGCGACACTATTTCGCCGAAGCTGTTCACAGCCGCGCTGCAGTGGGTTATGAAGTCGCTCGACTGGGACGAAAAGGGCATTCGTGTGGACGGACGGTTCCTCTCAAATCTCCGTTTTGCGGACGACATCGTTCTCTTTTCAAGCAGCATTGCGGAAGCTGAGACTATGCTTGCTGAGCTTAATAAAGCAGGAAAGAAGGTAGGGCTGCGGATCAACCAAACAAAGACACAATTCATGAAGAATGCTTGGGTTGACGAAGGTCAAATCAAGATCGATGGTACACCCATCAAGGAGACCTCGTCATACGTTTATCTCGGGCGTTCCATGAATATGGACAACGACATGAGAGAAGAACTGGTGAGACGGCAGAAAGCAGCGTGGGCAGCCTTCGGACTTCTGAAAGAGGTCACCAATCATCTGGCTGACCCGGAACGTCGCGCTAATCTGTTCGATTCCACAGTTCTTCCTGCGCTCTGTTACGGGTCTGAGACCTGGGTGACCAGTGCATCCACGTCAAGGGCTCTGAATACAAGTCACAGAGCACTCGAGCGATGTCTTTTGAGGTTCAACCGACTCACGCAATATCGAGCCGGACTCCACAGCTCCGATATGCGCAGAATGTCTCGACTCCGCGACCCGGTGGAATACATAAAGAACGCAAAATTTCGGTGGGCCGGTCATATAATGAGAAGAGATGACGACAGATGGACAAGAAGAACAGTCGAGTGGGCTCCCATAGGATCTTCACGACCTAGGGGCAGGCCTGCTGCGAGATGGGGGGATGTGCTTGTCGATCACGTGAGACAGCTGCGACAGCAGCTGAACGATTCCTCACATCGCCATCTTCGTCGAATCCTGAGTCTACCGTGGATGGCGATCGCGAAAGACAGAAGCGAATGGTTTGTTGCTGGTGCTCGCACATGAGTGAAGACGAGCCGTATAAGTATAAGTAAGTAAGTAATTCCGCGAAGGAGCACATAACGGCTCAGGTAACGAAATCTTTCACGATCGTACATTTGGAACTGATCTTTGGTAAGTTTCTCAGCTTTCCGCTGTTCTGAACCGGCAGTTCCATTGAAAGACTCACAATCAGTCGACTTGTGGACAAAACATCGGCGTCCGAAGGGACTCCATCCGGTACTTGTACTTTCCGGCCCCTTACACTACTGAGACCATGCCTGCTCTCACCTTCTTAACGGTACCTTGCCGATATCTGCTGACATCAGCTCGCCGCCTTCTACAGTTTATTGCTAAAGAGGTAGGACGAAATGATTAAGAAGGTGAGGCATGCGAAGCCTCAGTGGTGTAAGGGATAACGAGCACGGCGCCCAGATAGTTCAAGTATGAGTTGGAGTCCCGTTCGAGTTTTTGCCCGCAACTCGCCATCTTTGTGGGAATCGCATTGTGCACTGCGGCGAGATAACAGCAGCTAAAAAAATTAAGCCAACATATAAATTAAAACTCCTCTTACGGTAAATCGCACAAAAGACAAAGGCAGGACAAAGAATAAGGGTTGCGATAGGATGTTTTCCGGAACATGATAAAAGGATATTAAAGGCTGATAGATTCCAGAATAGACGGTTGATGCACCAACCAGCGGCCATTCTTTCATCGCGTGTTTGACCAAGCATGCACGTACTCCTATCTGGCTACCGTCGGATATGGAGATTAGATGCCGCTTTTCAGAGACTCAATAAACTCGGCATTTCCTCCCCCTAATGACCTGGCAAATCCACCCCCCAATGACAACTTTTCTAAAGACTTCTAAACGAGTTCTAAACCTAAAACTTGGAACGAGCCTGTTGGCGCTCCTTTTCTTTCACTCAAGAAACTTCACAGGCTCATTAATTTTGCGAAATGAGCTATATGAATGCTTCCAGTAATCGAAACATAGCAGCAGCTCAGTTCTGCTTTTGGAACTCTGCACTTTTCCCTTAATCTATTGAATTTTACTCGATGAGCTGATAACTCTTCAGTAAACAACTATGAATCAATCCACCTACAGCCTGTTCACCGAGGTGACCTTATACAGGGGTAGTTGTCAAGAAGTTTCCGTATTTTTGAGTCCGGAATGATCAATTCGAAAACAGCAGTAACGAGAAGGAGCTACAGCGCCAGCCTGGAATATCGTAGCTGATGGCTTCAAAAGTGTAGGCGAACTTTGAGATCCTAATGCCACGAAAGACAAGCACGCTCAACTATGTATAAGCTGGAACGAAAAAAACCTTGAAGAAAAAACTGGTGGCTCGCTTCTCTCGGAGAAATTTTGTGTAGTAATTTCCATAAAATCGCTCTCGAAAGAATAAAAATTCTAACATTGAGATTATGCAGTGTTCTCAATCCATCACTTTCTTTGACCAGAATCCGGGACTTCATTTGTCGCGTCCATGCTTTGTTGAGATCGTTTTTTCCTTCGCTTGCCTTAGAGATATGAACTTTTACGCCTTTTATGTCATTTTTGATGGGAAAAGAGGGTGTAAGTATAACAGAGGAACGACTCACAGAACTAGTCACCAGAACGGTACAGCCTATATCTGTCAAAATACCGATTCGGCAAAGAATGCTGTTGAAAACAGTAGAACCTGAAAGACAACTTAATTTGGTATACTTCTAGAATTCTTATAGGTGAAAAACTTTGATTCTAATTTATTTCCGCAGAAAACCACCGCATATTCATGACAGCTTTTACTTGTATGCATGGAAAACTGGTAGTGATCGGAAAAGGGTCCCAACTCACGCGTCATATTTTCATCCAGTTGGCGATCATCGAACATTTCAAACACACTATCGATCACGACAAGTCGGAAATTATTGGTTTCCATTTTGTCCTTAAATGACAATCTATTTACATCATCACACAATACATAAAGCGTGAAGATAATTGGACTCCTAAATAAACTGCGGCCGCGTGTTCTTATAAATTTCTTCGGGAAGCATTTCGATTTTCAGAGGGGCAGTGCCTCGAAGGGTTGACTTAGATGTAACATCCCCTCTACACAGCTCCAGCTAAATAAAAAGTCTCTACTAGGGCTGGTCCACTGCCCTTAAAGCAGACATCTGCCCCGAGACTAAGACTGAATACCACAGCAAGCAGCGTATGTCGCGAAAAAAGGATTTGGCAGCTTTTGGATAAACTTAGGCCACAGGCTACATTTTGTGGACAATTATGGTTAACAGATTTTATTTCAGACATTGATCGCACGGTGAATGCAAATTTGCAGACGATAAACACCCACCCTTGGCTAGAACAAAATACCTTCAATATCTGGTGCGCATGACCAGCAGCCACGTCTCATTACTGGATAATAACAGCTCTACCCTGTTGGCTGGCATCTACAGCTCGCCATACGGACCAAGTGCACATTACAAGGTTCCGCTGGCTCCAAGTAATGATCAAATACTAGAAATGGTGAATTGCAGAATGGAGAGGAATGAACGAGTGGAAGCATGCTCTAATCACTACCTGAACAGCAGCAAAAAACCCTCTCAACTGACTTCCGACTTGAAAAGGAACTATTCAGGAACCTTAAGTGCCACTGTTTTATGCAAAATTTCAGACGTACCACCCATTGCTGAACTAATGTAAGCAGAAAGTTCAAAGTTTTGTATAATATTTTACATCAAACATTCTCGACAAACCTACATCGATAAATTCGAGGGCATCGAGTAGCTGCGTCTGATCAGACACTCGAGCAACGCATATGCGATCCAGCAGCGAACTCTGTAAAAAATGGAAAACATGACAACATCATGCGACAAGAGCGAGGTCACGATAAGCGAGAACCCATGATCTTGGCGGGCAAAAATTTGAAGGCATTTTGGATTGACGCGCAAGTCCGAGCATGAGCAGTAAAGTTGTCTGGTCATTTCACACAATCTCGCTCCTTTTCCTGACGTATAGAGGCTTAAATATTCATCGGCATCAAATCGCGGTTTACGTCAAATGGAAACAATCCATTGCGAATTGGTCTAGAGATGACTGAAGCGACTGTTAACGTTCATCTGGACGAACCCCACATTGCAATTCGCTAGATCCATCTAGGTGCCTTTGTTCTATGTTGGACCGAACTGAAACCTAAATTGTCGTTTGAAAGGTTGAATCTTAGATAACTCAAGCTTACTGGCCCCGACGAAGGCAATAGGGCTTATCGGGGTTGTCGAGCTGGTCGAATAGAGTTGTACTATCGCGGTCAAAGCTCCACAGTCATATTTTCGAAACAGATATAACCATTCCTTTCACTTACTGCGATGTATCACAATAGAAAGCTAAGGTTTGTTACACCTAGCCGTGAGCAGGAGCACTGCTAATTTGTCTATCGTACTGTATTGGTAAATTAAAGTCGAACAAAACGGATCTCGCTCTCATGCTACTCTGTAGCCTCATGTCATCGTAACCGAGTCCAACGATCAGTAGTCTCTCGCGCTCCATAATAAGGTTTGCATATTTGGTTGTTCAAGCATCACAGAGCTAACAGGATGCTGGCTACACGCATAAAATATCTTGTTACTCACTATCAAACTCTATTTGGGGGATGAAAAGATAATAAATGAAACCAATTATACCATCCATAAGGTTGATCGAAGGTAAAACTCACAACAACATCAGCATCGTTAATTCCTCTCCCATTTATGAGCTCGACCAATCGATGTGAACGATAAGAACCATTAGAATCCAACCATGCTACATTGAACTTAGTGTGAATGAGGGTGTTGGCAACAATAGCGTAGCATAACTGAAAGGATCCGGGTAAAAACAGTCGATAACATTCGATTTTCCCTGAAATTGAAAAAAAAAGGAAATACCATGAGGAAAATCTTACCTGAGTTTTCCCCGCACCTGAGTCACCTACTATCTCCGACATTTCACCTAACTGAAGATCATTTTGCAGCAGGTTGTCAATGCTGGGCAAACCCGTTTGGAGGGCCAACGGTACTCCGAGTGCCACCAAAGCATCAATGGCCGTCTCGCTGTTTAGGTCACACATAGTATTTTCTCTAGAACACAAAGTTTAACTCTGAAATAAAATAGTCAAGTCGCAAAGTATTGCTTGGTGAAACACTTCGCGAAGAGAAAGAAATTCAGGAAGTATTTATTTAAAAAAAAACAAAGAGCTAATAGGAATAGAGGAATCTTCCCTTTTACACAAATGCTTCATTTTTTACTCATCCTCAACAGTAAACCCACTTCCCTCGCACTGAGTTCTTTTTGTGAGAAGATAACAGCACGCATGTATGAGCGAAACAGATGTGTCACCAGAGAATTTTCGAGTATCCTACTCAAGAGAATCATTATGGTATCTAAGTTACCAGAATTATAACAAGTGCATGGTATGTAGAACTTGTTAAAATTACCACCGCATGGAATCAGACACGTTCCCTATTTGCTATGTATTGTAGCAATAAAAAAATATTTGTGCGCTCAATGCTACGGACCTCTGTGTAAACGCCTTTCCTGATGCCTGCGAATACACCTCGCTTGAAATAGTTCGACGTATATTCTCGTTGGAACTGCTTCGAAATTATCTGAAGGAACAAATCGTGCACTAAGTTGAGAAGTTACAATAAGGGTGTGGAAAACTATAATCCATGCATAGCGTACATCCTGAGGTAGGGAACCATCTACCAACCGAACTGTGTTGCGAAACGCCCTCCATGTTACACTCCTCCCCTTGTCTTCAAGTCCTCTACGCCTTTCTTACCCGAGTAATTTCGATTTTCACCAAAGCAAACTGTCACAATCAGGGCCCTATTCTTGCCCGTGTTTTTGTTGAATTGTTTGATTCTCTACACACTGATGGACAAATGGTCAAATCCAATCACAACTTGTTTTGCAATATCTTACATACCTTTTCAGCCCCGTCTTAATTAACATGTGACTTATATGAGGTCTGATCAGAGTCGCAATGAGACGAAGTAATCGGAAAACAAGGTTACAATTGAAAAATCGCCGTTTGTGGTAAGTCTTTACCAATTTTGATTCGTGGAGCAGTGTTAGGTCGTGAATCAAAAAAACAGGTGTCAAAAAAGCGATAAGGGAAGTAACGAGAGTCTAATGTTCCTTGTATCACCTTAACCTACATATACGTTTGAACTATTTCTAGAGATCGATTACTCTTCATAACGAACACATGAACCTGAAATGTATTTTATGTTTCAAGTTACAAAGGAAACATGGAAAGTGTTGAAATCGGTCATAGGAATTAAACAGTTCTTCAGGGAATAGTAACAAGTGTACAAAATCAAGTTAGAATGGTGAAGCGCTAGTGATCTGTCTTTATGGAATCAGTAAGCATGAAAAAAACATGTAGATGCTCCAACGTCATAATGGAGGATGAATACGTTCATTTATCAAACAACACTCGTGTTAAATTTACAATCACACTCGAAGTAATATTTAAAATCACGTCTGCGTCGTATACTATCTATAATACACCTGCAAATAGTAAAAATGACAAAATATCTTCCAGAATAAGCATAGCTAATTGCTAGAAAACTGTACTGGAACGCATGCATACGCGTGCAACAACTATTGCGGAGATATCGTCGGTGGCAGGAGATACAGGTAAAACCCTAAGATTGCTGACTTGGAAGGATCGGAACGATTAGATGTTCTTGAGCCATCAAATTGTACTTCGTTACGTAGGTGGTGAAGCTAAATTACAAGAATATTTCAAACTATCATTTGAATTGAATCTAACTCATCACAAACAAAATGTTGCGTTTTTTACTTTCAACAACGCAAAAAAAAGATGTGTAATCGTGAATGGGCAGTAGCTGTAACCTATTACTCATGTTGGAAAACAGTGGAGACCCAGAGACCCGGTTCTAAAAGACTATAAAGACTATAAAGATAGGTGTCGAACTTGCGAATGAGAAAATCCCATTCTCGTGATCCCACATTTCCTGAATAATGGTCCATAAGTAATACTTGATAGAGGTAGAGGACCACTGCAAATTGAATAATAACGATGAGAAGCCATCGCATATCCTTTACCATTGTCGGTATTGTTCATGCTCCAGAACTACGGAACGTCGTGTTGACTGAAGGATAATGATAAAAAAGGGTCCTATATGAGAATATGATAGCTCCGGAGGTAAAGCGGTAGAGTAAATAAGTCGTTTTTGAGAAGAAAAAAGGCATAGAGGAGACCCACGAAAAAAAAAAAGAAAAAGTGCGAGAAAAAAGTAACAAAGAACTTTAGGAAAAATATCAATACGACGGGATAGACTAGCAGACAAAAAAAGGTGCTCAGAAGATCTGCTCAGAGCTGAGCAGTTAGTCAAAACAATTTTTGTCACCCGTTACCACATAATAAGCCCATTCTGATGGAATTAAACATAGCAGGCCTTTTGATTATTGGACAACTTGGGAATACTAAACAAATATTGTAAAACAAAGGTATCATCATTAAAAAATTCAACTGACCGCTTGCAAAGATGAGTACTGCTCTCGAATTCATCGAATAATTGTCTATGATGGAAATAAGCATGTGAGAATATCCTGTAGACCCGCCGGCATACGGATCCTAATTTTGATAGCGACGATTCCTGAAGCATCTTTTTTTTGGTTGTAAAATAGTACGCTTGTAGCTCTTCTTTGTCAATTGATTGTAAGCTAACAAGAGAACAGAGTTCCAAAATAAAATCGGAAAAGTCGATCACTTTGTTTATGACTAAGATCCAAATTAGACAAGCGCCAAGGTTTTAACGAATCACTAGAAAGTCTAAGTGGTGCAACAGATGTCTTGAACATCAAGGGCGGCCTGCGGTTATCAAATACTCAAGTATATGGGGCAAATTGAGGGAAAGTTACTCGATAAAATGTAAAGGCTGCGAAAACCTGTTTGTCATCAGCGGCTCAAAAGAAGAAGATAATTCTGGATGTAAGTGTGATCCTCAACAGCACTCAGCAACTGATTCCAGAATGAACTACAAGCGGAGGTCACAAATTATTCTTCGCCTCCACCTTGCTACTTGCTGTACTGTTCACGATTCCGATTAGATTTCGCGATCAAGGACAGTACGGAAGCCTTCTCAGGACAAATGTGGTGAGTGAGAACTTTTTGAAGTAACACTCACCTTGATATTTATTCTACTCGGAAAATACTTGTTGCTGTTAAGAAGTGAGGCTGCACCATCGAGGGTATGTCTTGTGTAGTCAATAGCCGAACACTGAATAAAATTCATACCCTAATTGAACTTAACCATGAAAAGCAAAGCCTTAGAATAGTTGCCTTGAAAGCAAACCTCCTTTGGATTTTTATGGGCAGCACACAGGAAAATCCATTGTTCAGTCGCAGTCATTTGAATGCACGTTTCGGGATTGCACTCCTCCTTAACGAATCGTAATGAAGGCAGATGTAGATGAAAGATCTTGGGATAATTATAACGTTATCCGCCCACAACGCGGATATTTGCTTACTCTCTACCGTGAATTAAAACCGATTACTTCCACATAAACTTCCTGCAAGTTGCACCAAACGAATGAGCAAAGCGCTTTGAACAAAATTCAAAATACAATACAATTTTCACATTAGTCATGGGCAGCCATCAGCGCCCATGAAAAAGTTTATTGAGAGACTTTTACAAATTCTTCACAGTTCCTGTACGACTTCCGTACTGCACTTCGATTGACCCAACATAAACGAGGAAGAATATGCGATGGAAACAGGGCAGCTATGTTTTGAGGAAGACACACCTGAAGCATAAAGGCGAGCCCATTAAGTTGCAAGCAGAACTGACGGAGATGTTCATATTTCCACACGCCGTCATCAAGATCAGGAGGAGGCGTGAGAATCAAATCTGAATTGACTACCGTAGAATTAACTAGTTGTTCAGAGCGTTTGAAAGATCAAAAATTCACGAAGTGTGAACGTGAAGTCATAGAACTCGTACCTATGTCAGCAGGATTTTGTTGAATGGTCTGTTGAATGTATTGCTGGACATTAAGTGTTGAATCCATATCATCAAATGCTAAAGGTGGCCATCTGCACCAGTCCTGAACGGACGACGTTGACCTATTGACCAAAAGCCTAAGTTAATCCACTATTGGATCTCAAATAACGAATTTTTTTTTTTATGGCGAGCACGGAAGTCCTAATCGTCTCTAGTAGCACCAAAAGTGTCGGTTTACTTGACTCTGAAGGAAAACCTTCCCTGAGTACCGATTTTTCTTACTATACAATCACCAAATATTGAATCACTATATTATAACATGTATTCGGATAGCATCACTTTTCTATTTGCCTTTTCTATTGACAGAGGCAGTTTCCCCAACTGAAACGGCCTTTCCGAGTCCGAATTTGAAAATTTTCCCTGTTCTAAGATAAGAGAAAACGTTCACGAATAGAGGCAACCACTAACCTCTCTCTTCGTGCCTGGGTCGTTCCGACGAAAAATACGTGGCTGTTCTGCTGTTTGAACAGTCATTGTTGAAGATCTACAAATGAATCTTGTCTATTTGGATGTAGAAAACAACAAATGAAAGGAGAATGAACAAAACAGAAAAGGATTTGTTGAAGCGTGAATTGTTGTGTACTGTACGTAATAGACACGTCGCCACCGCGCAATTTTTTAAACGGTTCTTTGTTGTTGCGCTTTATCCATTTGATTGCAAACTGCTTTTAAACTGTATTGTTCGATTGAGGAGCAGATCGAAATGGGATTTCAGAAGATGTTCTAGCAAAAAAGATAGTTCGGTCTTCAAGGGTATATTCGCAAGGCAAGCTCCCTCGAGGACTGTCGCCTAAACCTACACCCCGAAGAAACGCCGGGCGAGTTGTCGCGAGACATTTGTCAAATTTTCGAACATTTGTCAACTATGTGGCTTGTGAATCAAGCAATTCGTTGCGGGACCCACGCTATCGACTCGACTTTCGTTTCATTTTGGCTCTACTTATGAATTGCTGTTCGAAGAAATGATATTAAGAGTGGCCGCACTCATTAGATATCCGAAATTGAGGAAAAAGATGACAATATACGTTGTTTGAAAGGTAAGCTGTCGTTTTGATAAGGAATATTGGCTTTTTCACCGAGTAGAAACCTCCTCTAAATCACTGGCACCTGACAACATGAAGAAGTAGGGAGAACCAAGATTTGCATTCTTGCTGCTTCCCTCGAAGAAAATGACGTTGCTTTAGGATCAGCATAGTATAATTGGAATAAATGTAGTCCTAGGTCACCACAAAAAGGCGAAAGGCAGGAGCACACCGCTTCGCCTCACAAGACATTGTATTGGATCAGATGGCTTTCAAAAACACTGCGGTCACGAATAAATGTTCATTACCTGGCATGTTGCTAAACGGTATCGTGCGCTCCACTTCCCTTTTCAACCTAGTAACTATGCGAGGCTTTCAGGAAATGGCATCAAATCGCATAGAGAAAAGAACTTCAGAAAAGAGTGCCATTTCGCTTCAAACCGCATTTAAACGAAGTTATACCATTAGATCAAAAGAAAACATGCTCGTCATTTTCAATTGTTTAAGAGACCGTTTAAAATGAGTAAGGTTGTAATTGATATCTGTCTTTTAGTCTATTTTTACTTATGAGCCATTTCCCGTGACGCAGTCTTGATTTCGACCATTTCACTCCATTTCAATCAAACGATTTATGATTGCTCAATCTTACTGTTGGATTATTAGTGTTAGTGTAATGCAATCGTAATCAATGTATTGTGGCTATCTACACAGTGAACCGTTTTAGGTTATAGGTTATATGACATCTTGGAAGGAGGAGGCACAAAACCGCACGATAATAGTCCTGCTCCACAGTAAATGTATCACTACTGTCCAAAGAAAAGAACCGCTGAGTGAAATTTGGACTGAAATGGAAATATTTGCCGTTCCGGACACCCGTTTCCACATTCATCGAGAAAGGTCCTTCGTAAAGCTCTCCTCCGGCCCTTCTTTTTGAAACTTCCCTCCAAAAATGCCATATAACCTCTTTAAACAACGTATATTGTCATCTTTTCCCTTAAATTCGGATCTCTCTATGTGCGGGCACGCTTAATATCATTTCTTTCAATAGCAATTCATGCGAAGCGCCAAAATAAAGCCACAGTAAAGGAATGATAGCGTGGGTCCCGCAACGGACTACATTCAAACCGTGGGCAGCTTGCCGAAAAACTCGCCCGGCGTTTCTTCAGGGTGTAGGTTTAGGCGACAGTCCCTCGAGGTGCTTATAAACGTGGTCCAGCAAGAGGGGCTGTATGTTAGCTTCGAGACGGCAATGTAGTTGTGGTAATACCTTGAACACCTCCATAGTTGAGGGGTTCTGGCTCACAGAGCTCCGGTGACAATGGTCTTCTGGAGTATTTCTGAAGCAGCTTTCAAGTTCGACAAAAGGGAATATCATCAGTTAACCAGGTCAAGTTGCAAACCTTCCTCGTTCTTTTCCGCTCGATTACTCGTTTTCAGGCTGCAGACTGATTTTCTGCAGGGTTAATAGAGGGCATTCTTTAGAACCGTAATGAAGTTTGTAACGTAGCCTCAAAAGTGTACGAACTGAGAGCAGACATTGTCTTCTAAGAGCCCTATGCTCGTTAACCCCCACTGCTCCGCATGGTAGGAGAGCTTATAAGGACCTTATTCTTGCAATTCAGTCTCTGTATTCATGTTTGGTTCCGCAATGGGTATTGTTTTGAACGAATCTTGTCTGTATGCACTGCGGTTATTAACCCAATCGACAGAAATTAAGACTGCAGTAATATGAAGTTAAAGAGCTTAGTCGGGGTCACTGCACTGCGTAGTATTGACATAATGGGCGCCGATCGATGTTCTCTAGACCCGAACTGTCGTTCTATGTACGCGATTTGTTGGGTACTTAATAAAAACACCGATACACATGAATTTACCTATACTACACGAGGGTAAAGAGAAAAGGTTAGTGCAGGTGTTCGCAAGTCTATTAGAGTCCACTTACCCATTCTCTATTGATTAGTGGGTCAACACATAACGCCGATTATTATCGGCATATTGATCGTAACGCGAGGTTAGTCGACAGAAAACTTAGTCCACTAAGTAAGTTTTTACTATTTTTTTTGATTTTAACTAATATTTCTCCCCCTCTGGTTGCCCAATTCTTTCCCTCAAAGTGAAACAGTTTAGTGGTCGCTGAAGAGCGGCTGAAAAAGGCATTATGCATCATACATCAGTTGCCCTGACTTCACCGACTTCTTTCCATTTCAAACGTCTTCTTTGCTTTTTTTTGGTTGTCAGTCAAATTTTGAACCGCTCATCATTGTATGTGCTTCTAGCGGTTGAATACACACGTTTTCCCTTGGGAAACTCTCGATCCTATCGTTTGGAACAGGTTTTTCGGCCCCTAGACTTACTGGTTAAATTTTTTCAGGTACTCTTCGTTGGTTTTCTCGACGTCAAAGGTTTTCCACTAGGCAAGGCAAGGACCATTTTGCCAATTCATATGGTAGGTTTAGTGAAGGAATCAGTTTAATCTGGGGTCATCTGCATAACTAGCCACCGATAAGAATTTTCGTTTCGATTATTAGTTGGCATCTAGCGCTATGTTCGCTCTTCGTATTGAGCCCCTCCAACTTGACTGCTTGCTATGGACGTCAGATGGGTTTTTAGGACTAGTTTAAAACTATGCTTTATACGGTTCTGCTTATTTGCAGGCGGATTCCATGAGCTGTCGGTTCTCAGACGACGGATGGCCGATACAATATGATTTCGTGAGTTTCTTGTTAAGCATTCAAGTGCACTTTTCAAAAAGAAATGTTAATTCAAGCCTGCTCACTTGCTTATTTTTGGGCGGTTATTTCTTGGACATGATCGTTAACAGCGAGGGATTCTGAGAGTGAGGTTGTACTGTACTCTTTATTTTTATTCCTAGGTATTTCTATAACGCTACAGTGCAATAATTGCTACTATGCAATCAACCTTCCTAAGTGTTCTCGCAGTAATCTGCGCTCTGACCTTCCACCGATCTTTCAATCCTGCAACGGGGAAGATGCGGTTCGGATTAGCCACTACCCTAAGTTTTGTGAAATGGAGTAATGGATTGCATGTCCTGCTGATACTGAATGAAACGTTTGGATACCTTTGTTATAATTATTAGAACTTATTTTCAAGGATCGTATTCTGCATAGTTATGAACTGATATATGATGAAGTTGAAAGGAATCCAGTCGAAGCTACAGTCGAAGAAGCTCCAATGCATATGGTATCTTTTTGATTCCTTTCTATATGTTCTTTCCATACCATCAGTGTATGAATGAGAAATTTATGCTAAAACCATTCGATCGCTTGGCTCATATGAGACTAACCTCGTTTTTGCGAAAAATTCTGATTACCTCGTCATTACGAGCACTCCTCTTTTCTCCGAATTTTTGATTGGGGATCGCCAGAAATTACAGTTAACATCCGAACATCATCTAGAACGTGGGCTTCGGCTCGAACAGCCCCTTCCACATTTGAACACATCAGGTCTGGAGCAACTGAGCCACAAACTTCCGGGCAACACCCACCCACACAAACACCTAACAGATACACCTTGCAAGTCCTATAGAGTTGATGTCACAGTACAGAACAAATGTGGTGTTTCCATGGCTGAGCTACGTAAATTATTTGCAAGGTAGCATCCCAGTTTCGAGAAAATCTTATCAAACGCGATCAAAAAATTTGTTCGATAGGAAGGAGGTTGAAAAATGATTTCTGTTACTATTCATTCTCAACCATATTTATAGTATGACTACGACGAAGTGATAAGTAAGCCAAGGATTTTCACACCACCCCTTCAGTATCAGCGTAACGCATTCGTACGCGATATTCTCTATACCTACATGGAAGATGCTGGTGAGAAAATTCGCAAAGTAGGTCAATTCTTCTTTGTTTCTGGTGTTCAATTCTCGATAATCGGTTTAGTTGGCCGTTCTCGGTTGTGGTTCGATGTCGTTAGAAAGATTCCTGGTCGCTCTGATGGGGAGCATGGGCATCGAGAGAGTGGTATCTGTAGATATTGATGAGAACGAATTAGCGAAAGGATTGAAGTTATTGAAGTGAGGTACAAGGCCATTAATCATTGGTCTTTGTGTAGCAAAATTTGCAAAACTTTTAATTTTCTGATAGTATTTTATAGGTACATCCGGAATTCTGTAATAGCAGCCAAGGCCAATTATCTGAGAAAAGCTGGCTCCTGCCTGTTATCATAGAATAAAGCCAGATCGTTAGCTCTTTTCTTGAGATTGCTTATATGTCTGTTTTTAGCCTAGCAGAGACTCAAAATGAGAATGTGATATGCAATTCGAATTCACTTCCGGTATTGCTCGACGTTTATAAAGGTGATTTATCAGGTTTTCTCAGTTTTCGATCTTCATTAAAGTACTGCACTTTATCGAGAAATACCTCTGTACTCAATAAATGCTGAAAATATTGCGATATACCCACCTTGCCAGAAACTATCAAAAGTTTCGCTGGAATTTTACAAATACATTCACCTCCGACAAAATCTGCTTTTGAAATGTAAACATGACGCAGTAGCATTTCGAACTGTCTGGCATTTAAACGGCATATATAAAGGACCAGTGGTTTCTGAGCGCTCTGTACAACGGAATTCTAGTGTGAGGACCGCTCAGAAGCAGTTTTTCATTCTACTGTCAGAACAAACATTATCATAAGGCCATTTCTCCTCACTACTTTCAAGATGCGTTTCACACGTCAAAATGACTCCGCTATAGCAAGGTTGATGCGATTTTGAAACTGAAGAATTGCACTACAACTGAGCTAAGTCTTGAAGATTGATTGCAATCATGGTAAATTTGATCTGCATTTAAGCAACAGCGAGTTCCCTGAAGGACGGCTTATCTGTCTCACCCTTTAACAGTTGTAATTCTGGTGGTTGTCATCAAAAATTCCCTCAACCGCACTTTTTAGGCGACATTCTTGAATATGATGAACGGTTAGCTGGTGCTGGATGTGTGTGCTCCACAGAAGTGTAGGTTTCCTCAAATTTTGAATTCTCAAGCGTAAATTCAACCTCACTGTCTTTTCTCGATATATTTTACAAACGCTTTGAAATGCAAGAGAACTGATCACTTTCAGAATTGAGCACATTCCAAAAGAGGATGCGGCACGGTATGTGCGGTCTGTTCTTCTGAATATCCGACCCCAATTGTTCATTATTTCCACTCCGAATCACGAATACAATGAAGTATTCGGTATGGCTCAAGGACAGTTTCGCCATGCTGATCATAAATTCGAGTTTACACGGCAACAGTTCAAAAATTGGTGAGGTGGCAACTTTTTTGACTGTCGTTCTCAAAAGATTCCTCTATACTCTCAGGCTGTTCGAAATATTGAGTGACTTTCTAACTGACTATGAATATACGGTGAAATATGTGGGCAATGTTCAAGGTGAACTAATCATTTTTATGCCTCTTTGTGCACGTTTCATAATCATTCATAATTGAAATCATTAATTTTAAGATAGAAAAATGATATTCCCAAGGTCTAGTGCCTGCACATTTTTTTCTTTTCAAACTTTAGGTTATAACCGATTTGGAGGTGCTACGCAATTCGGAATTATACGACGAAAACGGAACGAGATCATTACGATGTTGCCACACAGCTGCTCGAGGCCTTATAAGAAGGTTAGATATCTTCGTTCGTTGAAGAATTGTACAAAAACATTGGCAAAAAAGCAAGCGGTTCTTCACATTGTTTTAGGTTGGAGAACTTGTTGTGGAAAACTCCTTTTTCCCTCTGGAAAGAGAAAAGGTTAGGCAGGCCTTCATTCTGTGGTTGCAAGAGAATCCACTTCTGCAGGAGAATTTGATCAAGGTAATTTGTTCCGTTTAAAAAACTGGTCATGATTACAATATTCTTGTACCATGTAAGGTTTCTAGGTGCAATCATTCAGCAAATTAAGGCCCAACGTTTCAATGCATACGTCTTCTTCAGAGGTGAAGGTTCCAGTGCTCAAACGGAAGAACACGCTGTCGCTATTGACAGTCGCCTGTGGCGACAACGGATTCTTTCCGCTTGATCGGTAGAACTCAGCCTCTTGAAAAAACGATTGCGTCGAAACGTTAATGAACGAAATTTGAGAAATTAATCCACGTTAAAACATCGCATGGCACAACCTCGCACAAACAACTTTGCCGAGGGTAAAGCAAGAGAAAAGTTGGAGATTAATAATCATAAAATGAATTCAGAGCTACATCGGTGAGTTCTGGCGAGTATGTATGACAGCCGTCTTGAAGAATATAGAACTTCCTGCACAGTTGAAGAAGCGTCTGGATAAGAAGACATTGGTGTAGGTTTATTAACTTATTTATGTTCACTTCTAGGGTGTGCCCATCAATCACATAGACAAAAGGAAACTAGAAACTAGAAGTTATGGAAAATTGGCCTAAAGCAAGGCAAAAGAGAAACGCATAACAACAAAGCAAGGTAAAAAGTTTAGGACTAGAGAAGCGATGAAATAAGCAGAGAGATTAATAGACGTGCCCAGACATCAATAAAAACGAGGGAGAAGCTAGGGCATTCCATTGCGAGAACGATAAGGTTGCTTCCCCTTGTCAAGCAGATGAGGGGTCCTCCCGCTAGATCCTGGTCCTTCGGAACCCGAGCGAGCAGACCAAGGAGGACCTCAAACGGGGGGGGGGTTCATCAAACCGAAGGATTCTGAAACAACTAGAACCCACAACTAAGGCCCACAGCCCTAAGCGAAATATGCTCTCTGCATCGCATCCCACCAGCTTCAAGAAAAAAAAGTAGGAGGAGAGAAAATGCGGGAGGGAAGTGGAACTGGCAAGCAGATAGTCGCCCGAACAAGTATGAACTTAAGATAATCGCACATACAATGAAAGTAACACAGAGTAGACACAGAAGCCCCGAAAGATTCTCGAGGAAGGAGAAAAGAAGAGAAGTGGTGTGGGCAGATTGCCTGTGGATGCCTAAGAATAGAAAATAAGAATCATTGCATGGAGTTCAGAAACCGTGGAGTTCTGAAAAATTATGAAATTCAATCATATGTCATCAATATTATGGAATGCTCGTCGCAAGTACGAATGGCGATAACCTGTAGGGTGAACACCAATGCAGTAATTGCCTGAAAAATAGCAAGAGAGCATTAGATATACTCTGGAATACGCAATGTTCGCAATAAATCGATCTTGCTGATCCTTTTTCTGAATATTGCTGCTGGGTGCCTGTAGCACCTCAGGTGGAAGCAGTTCGAGCCGTCTCGCGCAACGATAGAAAAATTTGTTGATTATCGAAGTGTAGTGTCTAGGACGCATAGTGGAGGTTAAATCCATCCAACCTTTCACTTGTGGGTTTGAAACACCAGTACTCACTAGCACACAGCTTCACTTCTTTTCGAAGTACCCTAAAGCAGAACACAAGCCCAGCCGCTACCCGGCTGTATAGCAAGAACTTGAGAAAAAAGCGTTTGAGGAGTGCACCGATGAGGGTGGACGGAACCGGCTGCCCCAAGGTGTAGACCTACACCAAAGAATACGCGTAAACACTTGCTGGACTCGTTCTATCATGAGAATATCTTGTTGGTGAGATGGGCTCCAGACCTGCGAGCAATACTCTAGATAGGGTAGGACACAAGTTTTGTAAAGACGAAGCAGTACTATGATCGGATCCGAACATCTGGTATTTCTCATTAAGGCGAACATGGCGGCAAATGCTTTTTTACAGCCTCATCGATTTGCTCAGAAAACATGAGTGTGGTATCAAAAATAATTCCAAGGTCTTTGGTCGAGTCACAAATTGGTAGTCTTATTCCATCTGCGACGTAGTCAGTAGCAGCAGAGCTCCCAAAATGCATCACCAAGTATTTGCTCAGATTTAAGGGAATGTCCCAGTTGGATGCCCATATTCGCATTTTCTCAACTGATAACTCAAGTACTTTTTGTATAACTGCTCTATTTGAATATTCATACAAAGCGTAAAGTTTAATGTCATCTGCGTATACTTGCACGTGTACATCGCTGCATGTTTTAAGTATTTGTGGTAGCTCCGTGTTGTAAATCAAGAATAGTAAAGGTGATAGTACTCCACCAAGGGGGACCCTGCTAGTATAGACGTGCTCAATAGAGTAACTAGTACCAACTCGTACTGTTATGCTCCTGTCACTAAGGTACGGCTTGTTCCAGTCCAAAGCATTACCCCGAATTCCGTAGTGCTCCAGCTACTAGCCATTTTGTGTTTACCAATGGTATCAGTTGAACAGATATCGATCTGGAGAAAGTGAAATCGTGGAAACGTGAAGATATAGAATCATGAAAGCATAGAAATCTGGTAATCGAGCAGAAAATTCCCTCCTCTTGAATTATGAATTTATTTCGTGAACCACTATATAGTGAAATCGCGTAAGCATTGTAGAAATAAAACTCTAGCCGCACTAGAATAGTATACATTTGCAAAGCCGTGGAAGAGCGAATTAGTGGAAATGTTATGTCGATCGATGTCCATTGTTAGCTTCAGTACTGAATTGCACATTTCTCTCGTGCACTTCAGTGTTAAAAACAAAACAAAGTTATGTAAAGCACGTGCAGAAACGTCCCGTCTCAAGTAAGTGCCATGAGCTTAAACAGTAACTTGAAGGCCCTTCAATTAACATCAGAATGCTAATAAAAGTTTCTTTGAGGAGAAAAGCGCTGCGCAAAAACTGCGATAAGGGCGGGCAACAAGCTCACAACTTTCTCCTTTCAAGTGAGACCCTTCCAGGGATACGCTTGCTGTCATGCGGACAGCTGCAAACTTCAACCAAAGCTATCTTCAGACAAACTTTGAGAGCTCACAACTTTTATGGGCAACTCATATAGCAACTTCACGTTTTATAATTTGAATAGATTCCTGAACTCTATCTATGTACCTGAGTCTCTACTCAAAGTTAAATCCACTTGATCCATAATCATCAACAAAGTTGAAGCCCTTTCACTGTCACTAGTAAGAAAGCGTTGCCCACTCTGACCTTATTCTAATTTTGGGGTTGCCCAGCTGCATCGTCTGCGTGGAAGCTTCTTTGAAGGAACAGACCAAATATAAATTCTGTATTGAAGAATGAGGGATGAAGTTTTGAGGCGTTGATCAATCCCTTCTAAGGGGTGCGCCCACGCATTCGACTTCCACTAAGAATCGTAGTGGCTTTCTGAATGCGTATGTGACCTACACAATGATTTGCGGTGGCCAGCCGATGTAAAAGTCAGTGCATTTATTTTCCTTTGAGGTTGGGAGGCGTGGTTGACCTATGCGGGTATGGAACCGGGATTTGAACCCGTGACCATGCGTGTGTGAAGTGCGCCGCTTGCCACTATACCACCTGTGGTCTTATTAGATTCAATAGTACCGAAAGATTTTCAGAGATGTGCTGCGATTTCAATGCAATGGACGGGTTATCTACGAGACTTATGATGGCGAAATTTACTTGAACATTCCACACAATGTGACCAAAGATGAACTCATCGAAATAATGACCTCGAAAAGCTCATAAGTGTTCTCTAGATTTTTAGAAAATCTTTCCTTTCATCATCACTTTCAATGATACAATTTTTCTTGTGGAACAAGGACTTTTTGTACCAATAGGTACTACTTTTTGCGGATCAGCGTCGTTTTTGATGCTTTATAGATTGCAATGTTGGCTTTAATTTTCTTTTTCGATTAAAACTTTTGAAGCTTAGGTTACACTTTTTTTCTTATTTCTTGAAGATCGTTATCACGTCAAGCATAACATTGTAAATATGTTGTATTTAATCGATTTGCAGACTAGAAATGGTTTTCTCTACCTACTTACAGCCTGGCCTCTGAGGCATCTTTTTATCTCTGTATGAGTTCTTACTTAAAATTTGTTTTGCCTATAACGTCTACTCCGATCTGCTTTAACGCTGTTACTTTTCTCCTACATGTGTTATTATTTATTTGTGTTTATTTTGAATAACTATGTCGAATTAAACCTTACACTCCGGTATGTGTCGAGTACTCTGTGAATCCGAAACTTGCTCACCAAGAAAACATTTAATAAACCAGTAACATCGAACAAATTAGTAAATGTGCATAGATCGTGTTTAATTAGTTTTTCATGCTTGGTCGGTCGCTCACCATTCTTTTAGAAATTACGCTGGAAATGTGAAATTGTTACCAAACACTCTCAAAAACAAAGTTTCTTGATTTTGGGGGCAAGAACCCTACCAAGACTAATATAAGCACATTTTCTGTCGCACACTGAGGAAGTAGTTGGAAAATTCCTAACCCTCATAACTTACCCATAGGAAGTCAGGTTTGTTGTTTCCTCCTCCCTTTTAGGTCTTCCCTTCATTTCTTTCTTACTCTAATGATGATTTACAAAGGTTCTCTACAAGTGCACTCTGAAAACTTCCAAAAATCCTAGGGCGTACTCTGTTACCGTTTCCAGCCAGGTGCAGATATCAGTGGAGTTGAATACGGTATAAATCTATAGCATTACTGAATGGTTAGCAAATGTCACATACAGGAACGAAAATTCAGTCCGGTACTCGGCTCTTACAGCAATCCGGCACGTGTTACACGCAAGTTTTTACCCGTCACATATACGACGCGTCGAAAAGGGGCTTTGGGCAAGGACACGGAGGCGTGGGTAGGGGTAAGCCAGGGGGTTACTGTAGGAGTCGAGTGCCGGACTGAATTTTCGTCTTAGTATGTCACATTCCTGAGCAGGGGCTTGAGAGTTTTTACAAAATAGTCAATAAACTCACACCTACTTCTACTCGTAATTAAACTTTGAATTCAATCCTTTGGAGAAAAGGTATCTCCCTCAACTTCTAGGATTCTGGCTGAACTGACCATGAGAAAGGTCACACGAGCGGCGTTAGAAAGATCATGTGTTGGCCCCTACCCCCTGGGACGGTAAGCAACTATTTATCTACGTAGTAAAGCTTGATAGCAGTCAGAAAAGTGTCATCACATATACCAAAGGCTGTCATTTTGAGGGATCCCAAAATACTTACACATCACCTTTTAACATGTGCGACACCTTTCAGGAATCCAAGGAACCGGAATAAACTAACCTTTCAGAGCATCTCGTTTTCTACGCCGTTGAATGCGATCCCTGTCGATAATGTCTTGTTTAATGATTATATAATAGAGCGAGTAGATGAAGAAAAGAGCCAGTAGTGTTGTTAGTATTTTCTGGATAGTAGTAACCAAACGCATCAAGACGACCAACTTTTACAGGAGATCAGTAGGAAATGATGTTTTCGAGAGGATCTCATATCATCTGTTGTGCATGGAATTGATACCAAAGAGCGCAGCTGACTGCAACCATAAATCTTGAAAAGCCTAACCTTTATAATGAGTATAATGAGTAGCTATCGTTAACATAAGGTCACACTCTTTTAAGCTGGAATCCGGAGTTCCAATCTGTCCATGTCCTCTTCACAGAATTTGGTCTATACGTAATCTAGTCCGTTGTAGATGCTTCTTTCACTCTTCTCCGTGCTGAAAGGGATCAAGATTGCCTTACATCAAAGATGTAAGGCCGCTATCTGTTGATTCGTAGTTCATTCTAGCAGAGTACTACCTTTGCAAATGATCTTTTCTCTAAATTCCTATTGACATCCTTCTTCTACCCTCAGCGGTGTCTAGGAAGCGTTGAGAGTAGGGAGAAGGATGTCTGGGTCTGTTTGTTCAAACTTCACTATCGCTCCTTACTATGTATAGTATATAACGTGTTCTCTTTTTCTGCGTACAGAATTCGATACTATCTAAAGGAGCGCCCGAAATGTCGAGGGAAGCTCGGGATGATAGATTGTTGGGCCGGGGCAAGATTCAGAGCACATATGAGCTCAGAAAAGCTCTGCTCACAACTGGCGAAACACGGACCATAATGCATTGAGAGAAACTTTGTAACTAAGATTCAGAACAGCCTAGACACGGGGAAAAATGGGCAAAGATCAGACAATGGATCAAAACATCAGACAAGGGGAGAGATTCATCCTCGGTGGGCGGGGCGTACTTAGAATGGGTGGCGCTTTCACACGAGCTCAAACTACCTTATCTTCTAATCAGATTCTTGAGAAAAAAAGTTTAGATCAAAATGTTTATAACTCTGATTGCGTTCTTTGTTTCGATGGACGCTTAGTGTGCAGAGCCCAACTGGTCTGGGTATATGCTCTATTTGCATTATGTCAGATTGAAAACAAAATTTCGAAGATGACTGCCCGTAGAAGGAAGATTAAGTCGTGAAACTCTAAACTTTGGTGTTATTGCCTTGCCGTTGTTAATCTTTTGAACCTAACTCTTGTTTATCGTAGAATTTACGCGAATTCTTCAAATCCAATTCCAATAACAAAGTAACAAGGAAGTAACAAAATAAGCAGTGCACACAATCGTCAGCAAGTGATCAACATTCGTATGCCACACACCGCAAAAATGCGTGTTATTGAATACCGCCCAATTCTGCAAGCTACGCCTATGGGGCTGGACAATCACAAACATAGCACTTTTCGTCATCACGCTTTAGAAATAAGTAAGCATAGGTAAAAGTTTGGAGCCATATCTGGGGTCATTGAAAACGTTGCAACTATTTTGAGTGTACGAACTCGAGGTTAGTTTGATAAAAATCGTTGTCCCAAAGGCGCAGTTTACATAACTTTAGAGTATATTACTAGTTTCAGACGATTAATTCGAGCTATAGTTCAGAATAGTGCAAAAATGGTGAAGAAAACGCGAAATTCGGTGTTTTGAAGGATGGTAATGTCTCAAAAAAAAATGGTAAAATAGGTGATGGGCGGGAATGTGAGGACAAAAATCGGATGGAGAAGGATTTGAACGAGCTGTTCAAATGCGTGTGCCATTGCTTACAGTTGGCTATAGTGAGCTATCTGTGTGCAACGTGTGCGTTCCGATGCGGACGGGCAACCACTACAGCTTCCACAACGCCTAAAACTCGTCCACCATTGGGCGTGTGTGTCGGCCTGGTCATTTTTGGGGCCCTTAGTACACTTTATCTAGGCTGTTTTTCGACCCGATAGCGTCCCTTACGCTATCTTAAAGTCACAGATTCATCCTAGGGAGAAATCTTTTCTATCGAAAACTGTGCCTCTATGCAAACTGACTTCCTTAACATCACCTTAGGAACCCGAGAAGCAGAAAGTCCGGTATATTCTCAGAGAAGAAAGAATAGGTGAAAGAGTGAAAGAATAATATGTTTCTAAACTCCTGACGAAGGTTTTCGAATGAATTTCCAGAAAGAACAGACCAGTTCAACGGAGAAACTGGGATATGGAACAAAATTGTTCTTATCAGATGTTTATACTATCCCAGTAACCTGCTTTAACCCTGAGAAGTAACCTCCATTTCGTTTTTGTCGCCGGTATGATATTTCATCTATCCCGAAACCCGATCGGCTGTTCTATGGACATATTTCCGAGAAAGTGAAGTCAAAAGTGCCGGTCATCTCTGATTTTTTGTGCAGAATTTCGAATTATAAATTCATTTTTGCTCACGAAATCAAACACTTGCGATCGGTTCTGATCCCAAACAGAGATGCAGTGCAAGGCTTACTCAAAGCGGATTGGTTGGTACCGAAATGTTCAGCATTTTTGCTTCCTTGGATGTATTTTGTTATGCCGATTCAGCACTTTTATTTATCTGATACTTATTCGGAATATTTCGAATACTAATTGAAGCAAAAGTGTATAAAAAGAGATCGGTCTCCATTTACCCGACATCATGGGGATGTTTTTGGTGACGTTCTTCTGTTTATTCTTCACCGCCATCCAGGTAACTTTGAAATTTTATCATTTACAGCAAGTCCATCATCACTGGGTCAAGTGGGTGATTTGTGCAGTAATATGTGGCCCAGATAGATACGGTTCTTGAAGAATTTCAATTTCAAAGCCATGAAAACGCCTGAAAATTGTTAATATTTTGCTACAATTTCTAAGGTAAACGGAAAATTGTTTTTGTGACTCATTTAACGTTATTTACACTGTAAGGCGTAGTTCAGAGAGAAATTTGCTGCGCCATAAGGTTCCATAGGTCTGCCATAAAGTTTATTCAGAGAAATACATTTGATCGAAACTATGCGTTTGAAGATTTGCACGAAACTGGTACCAATTCACCGACCCCGGAGGATGGAAAGCCTAGGTATTTAAACGGATATCACCCGGGTTCAAAACCGTGATCATGCATGCGTGTTCTGTAGTGGGCCACTTGCTATTACTCCATATCCGCCACAAAATGATCCCACAAGATTGTCCAACAGAATAACGGAAGCTAAAGAACAAGATTAACCTGCTAGCTTTCCTAATAACGACGCCACGTATAGCTTAGCGGCCTCCCTTTTTCTTCTTTTCCGTCTGGTTTTCTCTTGTGTATCTTCGAAGTAGTAGAAATTCTTTAATGTTTTCTTTGCGGAACGAAACTCATGAGCAAAACTCTGCTTTCAGGCGCAGCCTCGTCCTCCGCCTCCCAACAACGGTCCTCCGCCACCACCTCCCAACAACGGTCCTCCGCCACCGCCTCCCAACAACGGTCCTCCGCCGCCGCCTCCCAACAACGGTCCTCGCCCTCCACCTCCTCCTCCTCCTCCTTTTTCCTATCCACCAACTCGATATACAACTCGTCCCACTACAACTCAAGGTCATTACAGACCTCCTACGACTCCCTGCTCTCTTTATCCATATCCTGGGAGTCCTTCTTCTCCCTGCTACGTGGCTACAAACAGGGATATGCAAGTGAGTTTATACTAACATACAGCTTAAATCTTCACATTTTGCTCACAAGCAGCAGAATGGACCACAACACATAGAGTTTTGTTTTAATTTGCTAGGATCCCCGGATTGAGATAGATTTGAACAACAGGGTGTTGGTTGTCTATGAACATTGTTCTTTTTTGAGCCCCTCCTTTCGCCTCTCACCCCATTAAGTATTTTCAGACGGCGATTGCAAACACCGCTTCAGTTACTTCGAATCTGGCCAGTGTTGGCAGAGACTATTCCAGTAACAATTTATTACGGTATGTGATGTACATTCAAAATGTAAAGAAGCAAATGAGTAGTGGCACTTTCGAATGTGCCACTCCGTTTGGTTTCCTAAACGGGAAGATTCCCTTCAATTTTTTGCCGAAGAAAACATGCCTTGGTTAGCTGAATATCCGCACATCTACATTTTTGAAGGGATGAGGGATAAAGAGGAATATCTTGATCAATCTCTGTATGGGATGCGCCATATATCCTGTTCCTATTAGCAACATTAGCAGCAACAACAGCTTGAATGGTAGTGGAGGTGGGGTAGGGGGGGGGGGGGGGAGTGTGAAATAATCGCGAAAATCATCATGTGTAAGTCATTACTGACTAATGGATCAAGATCAGATTAACCAGATTTGAATACAAAGCACCAGCCCGAGTGGTATTCGACCAGAGCTTGATCAGAATTGTTTCATTTCGGCGCCGCTAGCTAGTCCACCAGCTTAAAACTTTGAGGATGATAACTGTCGGAGAGTAGTTAAGGAAAATTGCTTCGGATGAAAGGGCAGCTAATCTGAGCCAGATCCAGAAGCACCAATAAACAGTGTCACAAACAAATAACAGCGTCAGTAGAAAACCATTTATCTTAATTTTGTTTCAGGCAAATTTCCAATGCTCTACGATCAATCCAGTATCTGTACTACGACTACGTGACGCTTATAATGCTCTCACCAGCCATAGCTCAAATGAAAGCGGCGGTATCTATCAGATTGCTAAAAAGAAGCTTTTGTAGAAAAGAATAAGTGCCAAACTGGGGCAGTAGAGTAAAGGAAACACACACTACCATGGTCCGTGAGATCGGAATCCGTTTCCTACCCTTTTTTGGAATCTGCAATGACAATGGCTGCGGGATCATCTGAGATTGATTCCTATGTCTTCGCAGAGTCTGGTACGAAGCCACCGGCTTTGACATATGAGGGATATTGTTGGCCGTGGTTGAAGTGAGTGATCTGGGTTGCGTTAATCGTGAACTCTCCTTCCTGAACGTGAACTTTCCCGGACCATAAGTGCGTGTGGCACTATTTAGTGACACATCGCCTCAGAGTAAATCCGGCGCAAGTTGAGAGATAGAAGACTCCAGTAACCTTGACAAAGTTTGGGTCAGAGGAACATCTCTGGACCATGAGTAGGGCGGACCTTTCCTTCCACTGCACCGCCTTCGAAGAATCACTATTATTCAGGTGATCGGTTATTGTTTCAGAGCACATCAGCATCGTACTACTGTAGACAGCAGCCTGTTTCACCTGGTGCGCTGTCTAATCTGGGGCAGAATGTGGGTTTCTTTCATAGTCTACGATTTTTCTATTATAGAGACACATCCAATTTGCCCAACGCGCCTGAAGAGCTAGAATTCGTAGATGAGCTCTTTGATGAAAATGGAAGTGTCGTCATTCTTTTGAGAACACTGTTGAGAACTTGTCCTTGCTTATTATCATTTGCTTTCAGTTGGTCTTTTGGACGAATAACGGACGCAATCCGAGCCCACAACAAGTGCAGAACCTATTCAACACTGCAAGCCAATTCCTTCAACAATATTGTTAATATATTGTTCGTGGAAGAATTATTCACCCGTTTGAATAAACAGAAGTTACCATCTCTTCCTTTCTATTAGGTTGAGTCATAAGTCCTCGGACAATGTGATAGTGATGACTTCTAGCGATCATAACTCGGGAAAGAGGTGACGAAAATGAACGAGCGAGGCATGGTTAGATAGAGTATGGAAAGCTCTTCCAAAAGCATACTGGAAAAGGCACCTACCTGTTTCCTTTCCAGCAACTGTGGCTCATGATTTTAAGCCGTCGCAACTCCACATCCGCAACACCATCATATTTATTTTTTTATCAGGCCATGAACCCGCGGCAAACGATAGAGGCATGAGGGACTTTCACAAGCAGGAGGTGTACAATTTACAAGTGGCACTAGAAGTTCGCATCGGGCGACTATTCCGTCGAAAATGAAGACCGTCCGGGACACTCAATGAAGTTGGATTTGAAAGTGCTGCGGAATCCAGGTGGGAGCCGATCCGTATCAAACTACTCGTGAACTGGCAGCCACCCTTGGGGAGTCAGTCCACAGTTCTTCGTGAATTGAAGTCAATCGACAAGGCGCGAAAGCTCGGTCTATAGATGCTTCATGCTTTGAAGCAGTATGACATAGACCGCCGCGACGACGTGGCACTTTCTCCCCTCACGCTCAAAGGCACCACACGTGGCTCGAGTACCTAGTCACCAGGGCTGCGAAGCCGAACCTCTACTCTAACGTTCACCGGCGTGCTCAATGGATTGACAAAGGTGCGCATGCAGAAGACTCCCCCGAACCCAACGTACACGCCAAGGAGGTTGTGCTCTGATTCTGGTGGAGCGCTCTCCGTGTCGAATAATAGGAGCTGCTAGAAGAAGGATGTACAGTGACCGCACACGTCTACGTTACGCAACTGAGGAATTTGAAGGCGAATCCCGAAGCTACACGTTCACAGCAGCACAAAGTTTACTTTCAGCACGACAACGCTCGCCCT
This sequence comes from Haemonchus contortus, assembly GCA_000469685.2. Taxonomy (NCBI): domain Eukaryota; kingdom Metazoa; phylum Nematoda; class Chromadorea; order Rhabditida; family Trichostrongylidae; genus Haemonchus; species Haemonchus contortus. The sequence continues at coordinate 10,970,358 of LS997564.1, forward strand.
CATATTGCAAGAACGACCGCAACTGATTTGACGAGTTTCGGCAGGACAACTTTACCATGCCAACCATGTTCCTCAGATCTGGATCCCTCGTATTACCACCTTTTTCCCCATCTTCAACGTCATCTGGATGGTCAGAACTTTCGAACCCGCGACGTCATCAAAATGGCACTGGTGCACTTCTCCAAGGGCCAGCTCCCAGCGTTCTAAAGCAAGGACATCTACGATCTGCCCAAGCATTGGCAGAAGACCATCGATGCTTATGGGGCATATTTCAAATGATTCGCTATTGTCGTTTAAAAATTGTAAGATAAATATTATCGTTGCCAATTCGTCCGAGGACTTATGACTCAACCTAATACTTACTGAACTACTGAATAAGCAGCTGGTAGTAAGTCAAAATTAGCAATCAGTCAAATGCTGGCTGATCTCGTGATCCTACAATATCCAATTCGCTAAGTGTGTCTGTTGGTTTGTAGGTGTATTTGTGTGTGTGTTTGTGTGTGTGTCGGTGTGTGTGTCCGACCGGAAATTCATAACTCCTGTCCCGTGGAACTAGAGCGTTCAAACTTGGTAGGGGTACAGGGGGCAGGATGAAAATACTTATGGTGGGTGGCAGGATCGGACTCCGTTCACAAGGGGCGTGCACGATAAAAATTTTGGGCCGCAAATTCATAACGCCTGTTTACGTGCACCTAGAGCGTTCAAAATTGGTGGGATTACACTTTTCGTATTAACAGTGGGACCTCGGCATTTTAATAAATTTTAATAAGTGATATAGGATATGACGGGATCTAGGCACTCGGTGATAGGAACAGGTAATAACTGTTAAGAGAAGACTAAGAGAGGCCTCCTACCGAACAAAATCCTAAAATCGGTATTTACGATGCAGCTTTGACTGTTCAGTATGTTTCATTCGATGAGACGGGATGCTAGAGTATGATGACAAAAGTGAGTTGTATGTGCAGTGATAGAGACCCATTGACGACGCTACGATAAGCAGATGAGAATTTCGTTCAATTCTCGCTATTAGATCACTACCGTACCCAGCAAGGGTTGTGACTCTATGAAGGACCCTCTGTGTTCGATATCATTTAGGACAAACCTGATCAACTGGCAGTAATCTGGAATACCCAACTAATGAAATCTCTGTGAACAAAAAGGTTCATTGTTAACAAGATCTGATGACGGTGTTGTCATCACTCGAAACAATTGTGAGTACCGTCCAAGGCTTCGGTTGCCTAACAATTGAACCTTCAATGGATATTTGCTTCAATGAACGAGAGCAAATGATCGAGACTTCCAATCAAAGACCTAAGCACCGACTTACACTGAATACAATATGCATTGCCCTGTTAGTCCTGTGCCAAACTTCATGTACAGGAGAATATTATTTGTTCCAATAGAGAAGACGTTCGAAAAAACTATACCACGCGCGACCCGCCCATTATGGGCGGGACTGCTCCTGCCACCCGCCATGAGCATTTCCATCCAGTAGCCTGTACTCCTACCGAATTTGAACGCTCTAGGTATACGGGAACAGGAGTTATGAATTTCTGGTCAAACACGCTCACAAACAAATACACGGGCAAGCAAATAGACACACTGAGTGAATTATACAGTGCGTCGCAAGATGATAAAGCCACCTCTAATTTTCCCAAAAACTCACAGTATGATGATGATGTTTCTGAAAAACTGCCAAAGTAAAAAATGTGTCAAATTTTGAATTGCAATTCGCACATATCACCAAATTCCAGCTCGAAAACACAAACAATTTTTTTGGTCAATTTTTCAACAAAGGGTGCTTTTCCACCGTGGCAAAATTATAAAGCCACTAACGAAATTAATTTATTTAACAACAAACATACAACAAAGAGAGAAATTTGCAAAGTCAATAATCAGCTGACCCACCATTCTTTCGAATTACTTTGATAATACGGTGGTCTAGGCTCGAAAAAAAATTATCGGTCAGCTTCTGGGCAACTTGGTGCCATGCTTCGTTTATCGCTTTTTTTAACTCCTTGACGCCTCGGAGTTGCTTGTTTTGGGCGTAAATCTTCCGCACCATGAAACCCCATACATTTTCCATCGGATTCAAATCGGGGCTTCGCCGGCCAGGGCGGAAGTGGAATCCGATGCCGAGAGAACCAAGCTTCGGTGCTCCTGCTGACGTAAATTGGAGCGTTATCTTGCGTAAAAACAAGAGTTCGGTGCAGATTCTGACGCCAAGATGGGAGAGGTGCACGGCGCATAACAGTTCGACAAAAGGATGAGCGCATCTTCTTTAATACAACTCGTAAACGGGTAAGCCTACTCGATGAAATTGCGGCCCAAACCATTACTCTCATCCCTTGAAGTTGCGTCAAGAAAACTGAAGTTCCTTTTTTCTCAGATCTTGCCATTGAAATCGGTTAACGTCTGGACCATCACAATTGAACTTCTTTTCATCGGAAAAACCGACTTGAAGAACAAAAACTATCAAGAGAAGGAAGGTCAAATGTCAGCACATGAAGAACACCTTATTCCACTCGGTTCGGCTGCACCGTCTGGCGAAAGCGACCCGATTCCCTTGATGTCTTTTTGTTATGAAGGACGCCTTACGCATTTTCCGCTAGAAAATGAACTTGGACTTTCTGATCACCTTCCAAACAGTGCTTTTTGAGACAGAAACGAACGGATTTCCATACAGGACTTGGTGGAGTTCGACGCTTCCCTCAAAATACGGCGCTTGTCCCTGTCGGAAAGGAGCGAAGGACGTCCAGCACTTCTTCTGGTTCCATATTCTTCAGGATTCTTGATGAAGTTATCCACAACTGTGTGAGATCGACCCAAATCTCGCGCGATTCTACGATTTGACAATCCCTGCTCCTTTTTCGCGAGGATTTGACCTTTCTCGAAATCCGAAAGCAAGCTTCCTCTTCCCATTGCCTGAAAATGAAGAACATTTCATAAACAAAGCAATTTCGCTGCGTTGAACTAAAAAACGACACGAAGACACGAAGTGGCTTTATCATTTTGCGACGTTGGAAAAGCACCCTTTATTGAAAAATTGACCAAAAAAATGTTTGTGTTTTCGAGCTGGAATTTGGTGATAATGTGCGAATTGCAATTCAAATTTGACACATTTTTTACTTTGGCAGTTTTTCAGAAACATCATATACTGTGAGTTTTTGGGAAAATTAGAGGTGGCTTTATCATTTTGCGACGCACTGTATTATACTATAGTAGGATGTTTCTATTTCTTTCAACGTTGTCTTTTTTAACCCAAACGGGTGAGTGCTCATTAGATTTGATCCAAAACAACTCTTCTACCTTCTATCACAAGACTTCACAGAAACCAATACTATTAACGAAATCACTTTTCCACAGTCAATAAATGGATTTTTAATGGTGTAAGCTACTTGTGAGGTGATATGTTATAAAGATTTTCAGTAAGGAAGAACTACATCTCACTGTATATAGTTTAAAACAAAGGTGTATTAAAGGCACAGTTCACGATAATTTTGGGTAATCCAGATTATGATGAAAAATGGAAGACAAGATCGAAACTAGTGCGACTGAGGTGAAGAAACTGCGTGCATCGGTGTTTCCAAAGTGGAAAAAGGCTTCGAAAAACCGTTAAAAAGGGGGCTGGACGAGAATGAAACCAGAAAAATGAAGAAGAGTGGGGCGTCCGGACGAGTTAAAAAGTGTGCTTCACTGCGCGCGTGTGGGTCCTGATGCGAATAGCAGACAATGGTAAGCAAAAATTCATTCACTTATAAGCATAAATGAACAAAAAAACCCTAGTAACAGCAAAAGTAGCTCACCTTTTTCAGCCTCTAGGAGTAGGAGATTAAATAAGGGATCGCGGCAGCAAAAAGAAAAACAGAGGAAAAAAGAATGGGAGAAAAACATCGCCTCATCACTCGGCAATTAGCTGATTGTGCGTGGGTCCTAGAACGAATAATAGCAATCTGTATTGTCTCGACACTCGTCTAACGTGACACCGATCGAGGGGCGGGAAAGCGAACTACGGCAACAACGGAGCTTCCACTATGCCCTAAGCGCCGAGATTGTGGGAGCGAGAGGGTCCCTTCTACCACCCATGAGGGGCGCTGAGTATTCCTAAAAGAAGAACTCAGTATTCTTTTCATCGTGAACCGTGCCTTTGAACAGACATTCCTGCAATTCCAGTTAATCCCTTGTGACCTGTTCACAGTAACCTTCATTCGCATCATTTTTATAGTCCGTAAAATGATCCATCTATCCCAGGATCACCTCTCCCATTTAACTACGTATTTTGATAGCTGAAGTCAACCAGAACCACTTCCATTAGTCGAGAATGCCATACACATGATCTCTGGCATTTTGTGTTGCATTTGAAATTATATTCATTTTGCTCATGAAATCAAACATTGGTCACGAATCGAGATGCAGTATAGAGTTTACCCAGAGAGGATTAGTTGTTATCGAAAAGAATCGGCGTTTGTGTTTCACGAAATATTTTTGTTATGCCATTTTAGTACTTTTATTTACGGGATAGTCCCTTCAAATATTTTGAATACGAATTGAATGAAAAGTGTATAAAAGGAAGTCAACCCCTTGTTTTATCATCAATATGGAGGTGCTCCTGGTGACGGTCTTCTGCTTGTTCTTCTCCGCTGTCCAGGTAACTTTAAAGGCACAGTCCACGATAAAAATGGTTCCTGAGATTGCCACACAGGATGAATTTGAGGCCCCCGCTTGTACCATATCTGGCACTATTAGGTCGTGTAGGGAGTTATAAAGGCTCAACGATTGGCCCATGTGTATACTCGGACGAGTTTCACCGGCATTGTAGAAGCTGCACCGATCACGAGGGAACCCGTGTAGGGGGCTCAAACAACTTATTATGACCGAAAGCGACGGCGAAAGGCAGTTCTGTGCAAATCTGGCTTGATGTACGTAGGCTGCCTTTTATATTTCGAGATTTGGGAACAGAAACAAATATCATTTATTGGAAATCGCTTTATTGCCTTTCAAAATTCTCCACTTTAAGATCTATACACTTTTGCATGGGCTCGAACCAATTTCCGAAGCACTTTTGCCACTCTGATGTAGGTAACTCTAAAACATGGATCTGAACGCATCAACGGCTTCTCCAGGTGTCGAAAAACGTTGACCTCCCATTTTTTTTACGTACGGGAAGAGAAGAAGACACCCGGGGACCTGTCAAATCGTTGTTTTGTGTGCTCAAAAATGCAGTTGTTTGAGCCGATGGGTGGGAGCTCGCATTGTCGTGGTGAAAATTGATCCGTCTTCAGCAGTTGGTTTTCTCGATTTTTTGGAAGTCAACTGGCAAACAAATGATGTTATACCACTCAGAATTGACTGTTCTGCTTGTTCTAGTGGTACGGTTGCGACATGTCCAGTTTTTCCAGAAAAAACAGTAGATCAATTGCTCGGAAGTGCTTGGTGCGCGGACAGCTTTTGATGGATTTGGCTCATCTCGAAATGCCCATATGGTCGACTGCTGTTTCCTTCCGGGCTCATACGCATAAATCCATGATCCATCATCTGTTTCGATGCTATAGACGTGTTTCACAAGCACTGCGATCGTATTTTTTGAGCATTTCTTTCGGCCAATCGACACGAGTCCTTTTTTGGGGGATTGACAAATTTTTCAAAAACAATTTTTTTACAGTCAAATGTTCATGCAATATCGAATGTATGCTGGTCCCACCAAGCCTAAGGTTGTCCCAATCTCACGATAGGTCACATTACGATCTTGCAGTACTAGTTTGTGCACAGCATCAGCCGTTTCCGAAACGACAACTGAATTTGGACGACCTCCACGAAATTCGTCTTCGGGTGAACTCACTAAACCATCGATAAACACTGGTTCTGGATGGGGCTTCATCCCCAAAAATTGAACTAAGTTCATCCATGCATTGCTGTTGAGTTAGTCCACGTCGTAAGTTGTAGAAAATCATCGCGCGAAAATGCTCACGATTCAACCCCATAACTTGGCCCAAACAAAATCTTATAGCTTAGTGTAAACAACACAAATCGCGCTCAAATTTCGCAACGTATCCTCAAAATAGTGATGTGATGTGAAATAGTTTACGACAGTGATGTTAGTTGCTAGATTGCTACACTAGTGTTGCCAAATCTCAAAATATAAAAGGCAGCCCTCGTAGTCAGCTCTTTGTGCAATTGAGAGGTAAGAGAATAAAACTATGCGATAAGGACCAGATAGACAGACTTCCTAGGAAACAATTCTGGAGCTATAGAAGTGCTTAAATTATATACCATTCACAATCATTTATGAAGCCTATTAAGAATTAATCCCCTGACTTTTCCGACATTATTTATTTGCGCTGTAAGGTAGCGTGTGAATTCGAAGATTACCCAGTTGAATAAGATTGTAAGATCTCTCGTTAAGTTGATTTAGGGGAATTGATCTGAACAAAACGATGCATTTGAATTCGCTAGTAGAACTGTTAGATCCACAGTGCTACAGAAAACCTGTAAAAATTGCTGAAAAGTGAATTTGTATAAGGATTTCAAGATGCGCTCTGAGCCCTCTATACACACAACCGCGACCCATAAATGACTGAACGTTCCTGATACATAAACCAAACACAATGGTAACATGGTTACCCGCAAAATATTATATTACTCATGGTAAACAAATGACCAAAAACACCTTCATAATGACGACGTCACGTATAATTTAGTGTGCTGTCGTTTTCGTCTAGGTTTTGCCTGCTGTTTTCCGGAATAGTAGAAACCGGTTGCTTTCGTGTATTGTCTGCGAACTTGAATTCATGGGTAGAAACCTTCTTTCAGACTCAATCTTCTACCGAAAATCCGCCATCGCCTCTCGTCGATGACATTCTAGCTGCTCCTCCTCCGCCCAGCACAACTCAGGGTCCTTTCAGGCCCCCTACGACTCCCTGCAGTCTTCAGCAGTCCTCTTCGGACTCCGGTTCTCCCTGCTATATAGCTACAAACAGGGATATGCAAGTAAGTCCATGCTAACAATTGGATTAAATCTTTACCTTTTTCAAAAAAGCAACGCAATGAGCTCAAGCATTAGCACATAAGGTCTAAAGTCTTTGAACGTTGGCTGATCCCTTCTGAGGGATGAGCTCCGCAATCAAACTGCATTCAAAACTTCGCATTGAATGCGTGTGTGGCTCCTACCATGATTTGCGGTGACCAACCTACAATTAGTGCTCTCATCCACCCAGGCGAGTCTGGTACCTATTGAACGACCCCCGGAGGGATTGAAGGCCTAGTTGGCCTAGTTGGATGTGGAGCCAAGTTTCGAACCTGTGACCGTGCGAGTGTGATACTGCACCTCTTGCCTTTTCAGTCCACCCATCGACACATCAAGCTTTCAAATTCTCCATGATCTCTGGATTGAGGGGAAGTTGAACAAGGTGTTTGTTGCCGATGAACGTAGCATCCATTTCGTGTCCCTCAATTAAACTGCAAAATTATTTTCAGGCGACGATTGCAAGCACTGCCTCAATTACTTCGACTCTGGCCAGAGTTGGTAGAGACTATTCAAGTGTCAACTTATTAAGGTAGGTGATGTGCATTCAAAATGTAGTGAAACAAGTTAATAGTGACAGAAGACGGCAATTTTATATATGGGACATCTAAATGATTTCCCAGATGGAGAATTCCCAGTTCCCTAGTTCAATTCTGAAGTGTTGTAGTGATCAGCTGAATATTCGCGCAAATTACATCTCTGAAAGGATGAGGGGTAGACGAAACTTTTTTGTCAGTCTCTGTATAGGATGTGACGAGTATCCAGTTTCTATTCTACAGGGTGCGGCAAAAGTTCTGGCAAAGTCCCGTTTCAGGTTCTCTATAAAAAATGAGGCCTTCGATCTCGACAGGATCTGTGCCACTATTTACTGCAAGTCCTCTTCTATACATTCCATAAACTGGCCGTTCTTGAATATGCCATTTTACAGAATAGTGACAAGCAAAGACCAACGAACCTCCATCCTGCACCTCCATCTGGCTGAATGCACGGCAAAAACCATCTTCACACAGCTCCAGTTTCCCTTGAGAACCGTGTACAACGACGTTAATAGGTACAAGGCGACAGGAACTATGGAGGACAAGCCAAAAAGTTGAAGACTGAAGAACGCAACGACAAAGGAGATAGCGAAAATCATTCGAGAGAAAATCCGCCCCCACCCTCGTAGGTCCAAGAGATAAACGGCTCTTGAGGTCGGAATTTCCGCTCGATGTGTCGGAAGGATTGTCACCAGCCACCATTGACCTCGTTCTTACAAGATCAGAAAAGCTCACATGCTAACTAAGCATATGAAGAAAACTAGGCTCAACAGATTTAAGGAGCGTTTAAAGCGATTCTCGCAGGCACGGCACAGCGACACCCTTTTCACTGACGAATGCCTGTTTTCCACAGATCAATTCCTGAACACCCAAAGGATGATAGCGGGAAGCCCTGCAGAAGCCAGCCAACATGGAGGGATTGCTCAGCTATCTGAACACCCCAAGCCGTTGACGGTTTTTGGGGCAATCAAATCGGACGGCAAGATGTCCCTGATTTTCTTGGAGAAAGGAGTCAAGGTGGATAGCAAAAACCTACCTAAAAGGCATGTTGGAGAAAGAGTTACCCCTTGGGCTAAATCCCGTTTCGGCAACCGGACATGGACTTATCAACAGGACTCAGCTCCAGCACACAGGACCAAGGTAGTACAGGACTGGTGCGCAACGCACTTCCCAAACTTCATCTCGTCGGACGATTGGTCCCCAAACAAACCAGGCCTGTATCCATTGGACTATTTTGTGTGGTCAGTTCTTAAGAGAAAAACCTGCTCTCTAAGCATAAGAGTTTACGTGCAACCCTTGTTGAAGCATGGGAGGATTTAGACGAAGACTACCTCCGTGCCGCCGTCGACCCACTTCCTAGGAGACTTTTAGCCTGTATTCGCGCAAAGGGAGGCTAGTTCGAGACCAAGTTTGTTTTCGTGATCTATATAGCTGTTGTTAAATGCTGTTGGAGTTGTATCATGAATCGATCGATTTGACCGTTTTTACGATCATGTTTACCGTTGCCAGAACTTTTGCCGCACCCTGTACATGGGTGTAAAATGATTTGCAAAAATCAGTCATCGGATCAATGCAAGTAATTTCTCTCAAATGGATCTGACTTAAACTCATCAGTGTCACAAAGTTAATAAAAAATCACTCATATTAATATGATTTCAGGCAAATTTCCAGTGCTCTGCAATCAATCCAGTATCAGTACTACGACTACGTGACGCTTATAATGCTCTCACCAGCCATAGCCCAAATGAAAGCAGCGGTATCTATTGGTTTACTAAGAAGAAACTTCTGTAGAAAAGATTTGGTGCTAAACTAAAGCTGTAAATTGAAGGAAACGCACCACTGCCATGGTCCGTGAGATCGGCATCCGCCCAAACTGCGTTCATAAAAACGTGATTTTAGTTCGAAGTGAGGGTTATCGGCTGGATTTGTAGATGTTTGGGTGAACTTACCAAAGATTCAGGTGCTTCTACGAAATGAAATATAATATGATTAATCATCGCCAGCTTATTTCAAGGACCAGTCCAAAAAGGTAACCCTACTTGCCGGTTGGTGATGAATCGTATTTTCACAATGCGCTTTTTGGCTTTTTGAACAGCACCAGGAAGTCTTATAGGCTTTTTTCGGACTGTAATGGTACAGACCCTTCCGAAGTTGGTTCTCATATCCTCCCTGGAGAGCCTCTTATGTATTCACGAGCGTCGGCCATCACCTCACCTCATAGTAAATCCAACGCTAGCAAATAAACAGCTCATAGGATGAAAGATTGATAGACCCGGGCGGAGCTCGGATAGGGATAACATCTCCGGACCATGAGTAGACCGGATTATCATTTTAAACTGCACCATCTTTGAGGAATCTTTCGTATGCATGGTTTCAGAGCACAGCGGCGTCGTACTACTGTAGACAGCAGCCAGTTTCACCTGGTGCGCTAACTAATCTCGGCAGAAATGTGGGTTTCCTTCATATCCTATTTTTATCTAATGCAGTGGCACGTCCTCATGCATAACACCTGAATCACTGGCATTTGCTGAAGCTGTTCGGTAAAAGTGTAGCTGTTGTCATTATGTGAACTGCAGCGTTGCAGAAGAGTTTTCTGTCTATTTTTCAGCATTTGCTTTCAGTTGGTCTTTTGGACGAATAACGGACGCAATCCAAGCCCACAACAAGTGATGAATCTTTTCAACACCGCAAGCCAGTTCCTTCAACAATATTGTTAACATATTGTTCTGAGAGAATTATTCACCCGTTTGAATAAACCGAAACCATCATCTTTTTCCTTCTATTACCAGTTGTTCAATGATTGAATGTCCACTCACCGCTCATCTACGATGGAGTCATTCAGCCTAATGTTTGATGTATCATAATGAAATAGTTATCTCCAGATTTGAACGCTGGGACCGCTCTGACAAGGAAGGTCTTTCAGGGCGTGGGACGCTTTTTGAAAATGGTTTTCTGCATGGTGTAGGGGCATCAGCACTGAGTATATAACTATGGTCCATTTCCGCTAAATGGCCTTCTGAATGCCAAAAAAGGGGCGAAAGAAAGTTTGGCAGAAATTGCCGTTTTAACCCACTAAGCGTCGTTCGTTTCAGTCATGGCGTCGACTGTTCGCACAGTAGAAGGGGCCAGCAGAGGCGACATCGAAAATAACGTGAAAGGTAGCCAAAACAGGGACCCACATGTTGAAAAGTGCGGGGAAGTTTCATATAGGCTCTCCTCGGTTCACCTGCCGGCAGCGACGGATGGTCTGATGGATAGCGATGAGGACTCCGAAGACGGACGGCTAGGATGGGTTGGTGGTTCGGATTCCTTGGGCTTTTGCGTTTTTGCATTTTATGCTGCCACCTCCAGATTGGCTCCTTATCGCACCAGGGCTAAAGCAAGTGCCTGACTGGTCATGGTCGTGTTCAGGACCAGCCAATCACACCTCTACAAGTCGTTAGAATTTGTTGTGTGGAGCGCTAGAAGTGAAGGAGCTTCTAGGCTTCACTCTCCCCCCAGGAGTCTCCCTTCCCCCTCCTCCTTCCCCCCCCCCCCCCCCATCTTCCTCACGTAGTTTTTCATCATTTTGGCCCACATCAAAAGTTCATTCAGTTGAAAAATGTTGGTAAAATGGTATGATATCATTTTGGTAGTCGAAAAATTCGATGTTATATCATCTGGTCCTTGGACATTGTATGGACATTGCTCAGTCCCTACAATTCTTTGGATGATTTGGACAGTAATGGTTTGATCGTAGTTTTATTTCGACCGAATTCCTTCGAAACTGATGAAAGGCCCATCTAATTTCGATGATTTCACCGTTTTTTAACCTTGCGTTGATCTCGCGCCGTTGAAGGGTTTTTGCCACTGTTCTGGTACATCTCCAATTCCTTCTCTCCTCACGATCAGTCACTCATCTTCTACAGTCACCTCGACTTCAGCAATGTCCTTCTTTATCGTGTCCTACCAGCCCCTCATAACGGGACGCGCAGAGTTAGAGGATCGTAGGTTGGAAACGGGTATCGCCCAAACCCTTCATCTAGTCATTAATCTAGTAATCCGGCGCTAGAATGAATTCCTCCAGGGCTGACATCTTTTTATATCAAGCCTAATGCTCATGCATGCTTCAGCAAGAAGATGAGTTGAAAAAAGGCTGATTCGTTTTCCCACAGGAGTTCGCTGTGGACGCCCAGAGGAAAGTAGGAATCGGGAATCCTGTTGTCTTTGCATTGACGAACGAGGTCGAGAACAGCTTCCATCGGATAAGAACCATATAATAGGGTTTGGACCACCATTACAACACTTCTATAGTGTGAAATTGGAAGACATTATTATACTCCTGGGAGTGGGAAGCCTGGAAGCACCTCCACGGATAGTGCTCCACACAACAAAGTCTAACGGCTTGTAGAGCTTATGTGCCTGGCTAGTCCTGGTCACGACCATGACCAGTCAGGCACTTGCGTTGGCCCTGGTACACTATGGAGCCAATCTGGAGGTGGCAGCATAAAATGCAAAAACGGCAAAGTCTCGGTAATCCGAACCACCAACCCATCCAAGTCGTCCGTCCTCGAAGTCCACATTGCTATCCACCAGACCATCCGTCGCTGCCGGCAGCTCAACCGTGGAGAGCCTATATGAAACTCCCCCGCACTTTTCAACATGTGGGTCCCTGTTTTGGCTGCCTTTCACGTTATTTTCGATGTCGCCTCTGCTGGCCCCTTCTACTGTGCGAACAGTCGACGCTATGACTGAAACGAACGACGCTTATTGGGTTAAAACGGCAATTTCTGGCAAACTTTTTTTCACCCCTTTTTGGCATTCAGAAGGCCATTTAGCGGAAATGGACCATAGTTGTATACTCAGTGCTGATGCCCCTACACCATGCAGGAAACCGTTTTCAAAAAGCGTCCCACGCCCTGAAAGACCTTCCTTGTGAGGGTATCCACTTAATATATTCCATTCGCGCAGAATTATTAATGGTTGATCATAGTCCTGTTTATCTCAGCGCAAATCCCTCAAAATTTGACAACCTTTCTTTGAGCTTAGCCTGATCATTTACTCAGCATTCTAGAACGTTTTTGATGGGAGCTATTAGTTTTTGACCGTAGCCCCGCCCACCTTGGTGCAAACCCCGCCCACTTCAGGAGTCTGGACACATTTCTTCTCTTGCCTTCAACCACATTTTTCTCGCTATAAAGCGTTGTTAAAGGGAGTTATCGACTTCTGATCTTAGTTCCGCCTATGTTGATCCAGACCCCGCCCATTTCAGAAATCTGGTCACATTCCTTGTATTACTTCTTACGGCATTTCTCATTTCTCCCACGTTCTAGAACGTCTTCGAGAGTTATTGATTTTTCAAAAAAAAAAAACTAGCAATTCAATGCATGCCCCTCAAGGATTTTACGTCTGCACAGCACGCATGGAGCCTCGCTCACTCCTGTTATTTATTCTGATATCCTTGGTTTCATTGAACCGAATTGTAAAGCCGCCCGTGGGATAACGCTCACCGCCGATGGATTTTCTTTCGCCCAATTGTTAACCAATCCCTCACTTTTGCCCATTTTTTTCCCGGCGTCTGGGCCGTTGTGAAATCGAATAAGGGAGTTTTGCCTATGACACCTCCCCCTCCTGTGCACATTCCGATCCCTATGGGTAGGGCTCCGCTGAGCTCACGTGGCTTTTTCGGTTTCGCTCTATGCCCAACCCATCCCACACTTGACCCGACTTCTGCAGGTGCTTCTTCAGGTTATATCCAATTCCCCTGCAAACAGACAGACAGACAGACAGACAGACAGACAGACAGACAGACAGACAAACAGACAGACAGACAGGCAGACAGACAGATAGACAAACAGACAGACAGACGGACGACAGACAGGCAGACAGACAGGCAAACAAACAAACAAACAAACAGACAGACAGGCAGACAGAGGCGGCGCTTTATGTATAGTTAGGACACTTCCATTTTCGAGCAGCCTCTAGTGGTTAACTTGGAATTAGCTGTCATTTGAATATAATAGCCGTGCGAACTTTTCATCAATAATCGACTCGAGCAGACAACACGTTCTCGACGAAAAACAGTTGTTTCCTTTACTGGAGGACAGTCCGGGATGTGTATCTTTGTGGTTTTCGAAAAACGGTGCAGAACACGAAGCCTTAGGTTGTTCAATGCATTGCGCCCATACATAAATACATTCTCCCCATGCACGCAGTTCGGGTAAAACAAAATAATTAATCATGTGCAACCGTAAAGGCTCAGTTGCAAATTGGGAAGCGCATTTTCGCACTCGTGAGTGGAAAGGATTTCGACCCGGAGTACCGAAGGGTTTATACAGGCTCCGTTGATCTCGAATCCACAGTGGAATTCCTGCTTCAGTTTTTGAAAATTTTTTCCTAAGCCACCAACACAGTCCAATAATAAAACCACTGAGAAACTGACAGCTATGGCTTTCTCTTTATTGCTCGGTTAGCCAGTACTGCCTAACCCTTGTTGAAAATAGATCATTTGGGGCTACCACCTGCATCATCTCGCGTCCTGCTGTTCATCGATTTCCTCGAGTAGGCGTCAGTAACGTCTCCATTTGCCCCTGTCGCGAGCCAGAATAGTTGTCGACCTCCACACGATTTGATGTTTATGGCCAAGGGAGTGTTAACAGGGACACCTACATCGCCGACCCCTCTTCTGTCGCATATTCTGAGAAACAATACATCCCCACTCGAAAAGGACGTACAGTGAGTGCTACATCATAGTCTCGAACAGTTCGATCACATCCTACTCGATCTTCCTGGCTTGCTTCATCAAATCTTCGATACACGCTTCTCATGCAGGTGTTCGTGCACTGGAAGTACAGATCGTCATACTAGTCCTCCTTCCGGGGCCAATTTGATCAATGTTTTTGACATATCATGGGTACCCACGAGTAGCGTGCCAGTCTCTGACGTGGGAACTCTGTAGGCACCGGGTGGCTAGACATAATATTCCATAGGAGAAAGAGAGCTTACCTATTGGAGGCCGTTTCGAATCGCCTCTCGGTTACTTCCCACACACTAAAATGCAAGCTTTCACTTGAGCCGGTGTGCAAGGTTCCCTGCACGTGCAGAGTCTCTCTATACAGAGTATTTATGGATACTGCAGGAGCTTGAGGCATAATTCGACCTAAGGCAGCAGTTGAAACTGACTTTACCCCCTGAGTGCACCTGCGTCTTTAAGTAGGTATCGCTGACAATTATTCTCCTATTCGCGGCTTAAGATAGCACCGCGAGCCTCTCAAGAGTCATCCGCTAGAGATTCTCAGTGAGGAACATCCCTCAACGTAGGAGATCCATGGGGCGTTACTCGTAAAAGCAGAGGGTAAAATAACGGCGTTCATGAGAGGGAAGGAAGTTGCACTCTTTTCCTTTCAAGAGAACAAACGGCAACGGGCAACTTGGAATTTGGAATTTGAGCAGTGCGGAACTTAGACATAGCTCAAATTATTAGCCTGAACCCAAGTAGCCCAAGCTCTGCAGAATTGATTGAGAAGATCCAATTAAGGTAAACCACGTTGCCAACCAGTTTAGGATGTGAATGATAATGCTTTCTTCCGCGCAAAAAATACTACGAACGTTTCTTCCCACAGTAGAAGGGTAAGAGAACATTCCTTGATGGACGACAGTATAGGACAACAAACGGAGACCAAACCAGGTCGGTTTTTTGCTCTCTTCAGAAGATATCATCACCTACTGGATCCCCAAATAAGGTGAACACTTTTGCAAGATCTGGGAACGTTAATACATGAATGAATGGGCGAAGGGTGAATCAGTCTGTGTTAACTCTTTCGAAAGATATATAGAATAGTCCTAAGGGAGAAACAGTTCATTAGTGAGGATGAGGCGCCTGCCAACTATACTCTTTTGTTCTCCTCCTACAAGCTCATCTCATGAGGAACTATGAAGATCCATAAGACTCAGAAAATTGAATCAAATAATGATTCTTTGCCTCCTTGAACTGAATGGTCGGTATCAAAAAGTTTCGTTTGTATATCCTACCAGTTTTTTGTTTTCCTCAAAAATTTTTTTTTGTTTTTTTGAGTGGAATTCGTGAATACAAATAGGGTTGATTACGCATAAAAGAGACTCCGCATCTCATTGAATTTTGTTTCTGGCAATGATTTCGGTTGTAGCCGTCTGCCTACTTCTCCACATGGTTGAGGTAAGTTTTTTTTTTTATAAATTTCGAGAAGTTTCAATTTTCTCGTCTATTGACGAAATACTGATTTCATGGTGTTCCATGAACTTGAAAATCGCTAGGTTACTACCCTAACGAAGAAGTCAGAGAGCAGAAGTAGTTTGGAAAGTAACTTGCGCAACATATGGTTACCCTGCTTTGAGAACGCCTCAGTTCAAGAGATTTCCAAAGAGAATGCTAAACGCTTGGGCCGTCCAGAAAGCAATCACTCACTGAGCTCACTTTCGTTACTTAGAAACTTCCAGTGAGTGTAGGTACACATAGTAGGTTCTGGGATGGTGGAGGGTGGAAATTACGAACATCAATTGACCTACTGGTTCAGTAAAGTCGGTATAAGTATAGGACACAATAATGTCGCGAAAGTTCTACGCGAAACTGACGAGGTGTCTAAAAGGGAGGGTCCGATTACCAAGGAAAGTCTAGTAAGAAAAACCGTACCTTTTTTTGTAAGTTCAGGACATCCATATAAAATGGCCTACTTCGTCACCGAATGCACAAATTACTACAGTATCAGAGAATTCAGATTCTTTTTTTCAGGCTCAATATCTGCCTCCAGCTCCACCCTCCTACAACCCCTCTCCTCCTTACAAACCACCCTCACTTCCTTCCTACAACCCTTCTCCTCCATCCTACAACCCCTCTCCTCCTTACAAACCACGCTCTCCTCCTTCCTATAACCCATCACCTCCTTACAAACCACCCTCTCCTCCTTCATATAATCCCTCACCTCCGTCCTACATCCCCGCTCCCCCTTCTTATAATCCTTATCCACCTTCTTATAATCCTACTCCTCCCCCTTACAGGCCCACTCCACCTCCATACATACCTACCTTTCCTCCATACATACCACCTCCACCTTCCTGCAACCCATCTCCCTACTCTTCCAATCCTTGCTATGTGGCTACAAATGCGGACATGCAGGTGAGTCTACTTACCAGCTATTCGTAGTCTAACCTACCGGCTATTCGTATAGGAACTTTTTAGACTTTTTTTTATAATTACAATCTCCTCCGCATATAATCTAAACAATTTATCAATGGAAACGGCAGGAGGAGATAAATAGTCCTAGTCGCATGAACTGTGGCACTGTTGCCATAAATTGAATTCTAAACTAGTATATTACATCACGCTCCAATTCCAGTCGGCCATCACACAATGCTCATCGGTTTGTTCTTCCCTTTCCTATTCAGGGAAAGATTACGCAAGCACAGATTTACTACGGTACGTGAATTGTGTAGTATTGTAAAAAGTGCTAAGCAAACATGGCTTTACAAAATAATTTGCATTTATTATTGGTTTCCATATAATTTATGGAAACATGAACAACGTGGATGGGCTAGATGGGCTTTCATGACGGGATTTCAGTGTGACCCACCCTTTTGAATCTACTTTTTAAGGAAAATCTACAAGGCTCTACAGTCTCTACAGTACCTCAGTTATGATAGGACAACACTGACTATGCTATCGCCGGCCATAAGCAAAATGAAAGCAACGGTGAGTTCCTGGTATGTCAAATTTCATGACGATGCAGAGGAAAAACTGGTAAGGTAGACTCAACCATTAACAGAAAGATAGTAAATGTTAAGATGATTAAGTTCCTGCTTTCCGGTTCCGGTTTCCGGTCATTTGAAAACGGTCTGAAAAAGGTCTTGAAACGAGGCTACCGTATCGGTCTTGGGTGAAACGTTAAATGGAATGCCGGCTCGAATGAGTTGAAATTTCATTGTCGCTCGGAAAACAGATGGACATTAACTTGATATTAAGGCATTTCATGGCGAATCTGGGAACTAGATGGGCTTTCCAAAGGGATAAATGTTTTAGAATGACTGGAAACTGGGATTGGGAAGCAGCCACTAACATCTAAATCTTGACTATCTTTTTGTTAATGGTCGCGGAATAACGAGTAAAAAATGCATTCTTTACTAAACCTGGTATCAATGGTGAACTACTGATAATCAGGAAATACTCAGAGGCCAGCAAAGATGATATGTGACAGCCCAGTCTGCAGGGCCATCATAATATTAGGCCCCATTTCTTTGTGAATAAGACACGCGGGAGTTTGACAAGCTGATCTGTTTGGGAATACTCACCGGCTGAACCAGCATGTTTAGAACTGCTTTAGGCAAGTATCATACATCACAGCTTAAAAACTGCTCACAAGTTCTTTCTACTGCAGTGGGAAGTCGTTCGGATTTTAGTTGCATGAGTTTTTCGCTTGTCTATGCATCACACAGGAGATCCTGTGTGACAAACAGAACAAATAGTAAATTACAAATGACCTCCTAACTAAGAGTAGCGGGTTCAAGGAAACGATTACTTCTAAAGGCACATAGTATGCTATGAGATCTTCCACTACACCACTGTCGTTTCGCAATCATGAGCAAACACAGCATCGTTCCAGAGTTTATCTGCATCTTACTACTGCAAGCAACAACCGATTTCATCCGCTGCCATGGCCAATCTGGGCGGAAACGTGAGTTTTTGTTAGAATGGAGCCTGTACTGCAAGACGATAACTATATTGCTGTGTATATCCAGTTGGGGCACTCGTGACGGGGCGAAAACGACTTTATCATCACAACCCCCCGTATGTCATCGAAAATCACATTGGCTGCTTTCATAGTCCGCGATCGGGCCCGCAAGCGCGCCGGCCGGGGCACTACTCGCCCGGCAGTATCGACCAAGATTCAGTTGTAAACAAGCACCGCCCCCGGCCGGCGCGCTCCTGCTCCGGATCGCGGACTATGCAAGCAGCCATCCACGTCTTTGTATAAATACGAAACCTAGAAAAAACCGTGGATCTGGAAGCAAACTGAGATTGGGGAGCGGCAGGGGGATGTATATATGACCAGCTTAATTGAAAATAGTTTTTGGGATTTATGAATCGTTTGGGATTCATTACAACCTGTCACTCTTTGTTGTCTTGGCGATAAGCTCATTCGCCGAAACAACAAATGCCCCTGTGTTGTGGATTCCTTCACTCATGTTTGATCAGAATGCCATGACAGTCGATAGCAAAAATGAAATTACAGCCATGTCATGAATGCTATGTCTCACATGGCCCATCAAATTTTCTCGTTTTAGATGGTCTGGTGGACGAGCAATGGATACAACCCAACATCACAACAAGTACAAAATCTGTTCAACACCGCCAGCCAATGCCTTGAACAGTATTGTTGATTCGTGGGCTCTACGAATTGTGATAACACACATGAATAAAAAAATTCGTTATCCAATGTTCTCCTTTTCTGGTTGGAAGTAGGCACACGACCAATTGAGTACTACAAGACTGATTGCTAACATTCGCGTTAGAAATACACAGTGGGTTCATCTTTAAGATACGGGTTAGAATATGCCGTTGCAGCAGACCATTTTTATGAGAAGAAGGTGAAGTCTAACGACATCACCCTGAGCGGTGACCTGCTTTCAGCTAATCATGGCGTTGGCAAAATATTTCGTGACGCCAGCTATGGATGCTTTGTTTTAACTTCCGTGGAGGGTGGGAGGTGAAGGGTAGGAGCGCTTGAGGGAGGGTGGGAGAGGTAGGGGAAGATGCGACTCTATCACCGAAATAATGAGGCCACGTCGTTGCACGGTGGCGTGCTTGCACTACATTACTCGGCAGAGTGTAGCGAATTCCCAATGTGATAATTCGTAGCCGTTGAGCGCACTTTGTTTCAATCGCAGTTGCTGATGCATTGAAAGATAATATAGGTACTGAAGATTCAGGAAAATCTCCCAGCAGAAGAATTGAAGAAAAGAAAGATCGAGTCTCTCTGTTGTCTCTCTCTACAGTACCGGTACAGGCTGCAAGGGATTCTGCATTGTTGCTGCTTACGCAGTTGGCCCTAACGAGTGCGGAGTTTCATGAACGCACAGAACCTACGGCTTTTACCTAGGCTACGATCAATGCACCGAAGTCTATGTGAGCAAGGATGGTCTTCTATGTATCGTTTGTGCTCTAAGCATTTACGACATACTTTCAACACCATAATACCTGTCCAAGCTCATATACATCTTCAAGGAACGAATGAGCTATGAATAGAAGCAGAAAAGAATAATACACTGAGGCGTATGAGATCAATTTTTACAAGCGTAAAATCAGTACAATGTTACCGACGATCTACGGTCTGGTCCCGGACCTTGTCTCAAGTCAAGCGATGACGGAGTGACGGGGGTGACGGGGGGGGGGGAGAGTTGCCCTCTTCCCCAGTGTCGTCAAGTGTCCATAGTTTGTTTACGCGGAAGCGAGTAGTTGCGGTGAGGCAAGATTAAAAAGCTGGGATGGTATTGAATGACGATGGCAATGAAGACGTTAAAGGCTTATAGAATAGAAGACACAACCGCACAACTTTCGAAGACTAGCTGTTAGCGATTGGCTACCATGACGTCCACCTCGCCCCCTCCGAAACTGTCATGTCCATTCGACAATTCGCTTACACATTACTTCAGAGGTTGAAGAAAGTTGGGAGCGTATTGCTACTTGAATGAACCACTCGCCGGGTCGGTTGATGAATTCATTGCTTCTTTCTGTCTTTTTCTTCCTGAGAGGATTGAAGCACCCTTAACTGTATTGGATGATTTTTTTGAAGTCGTCGAAAACATGTGTGTAACTTTGTAAATAAAAAGCTCTCGGATCTGTTATATATTCCCTGTTAGACCTTGATATTCCACGGTTCCTACAGATGTTGGAGCACACAAAACACATCCCATTGATACGTTCGAGAAGCTCGAGGGAGAGGATGGGCCGATGGAAAACTCGAACAAAATCTCACATCGATCCTAATATAAGAAGGCCTTTGTTATCATGAAATCAGTCTCAGGAAGTACATTAGACCTATTCGGTGCTTGTGACTCGTTCGGGGAATCGACAGAACCACCACAGTCGAAAATGACAAAAGATTGAACTGTGTTGTTTGTACCATATCCAGTGAACTCTAATGAAATTAGAGGGATTGCAACCATCTCTCTATATATAAAACGGTACCTTTGTGTGTCTGTTTAAGGGTCGGTTTGTACGTCCTCCCGAAAGTCACGTTGGCACGATGAAGGGCTGCTTTCATAGTCCACCGGCGAGCGAGCGAGTGAGCGCGCGCTGGGGCGCTCTCGGGCCGGCCGGCGGACTATGAAAGGGGTATGTGTACGAACGTGCGTCCGAGGACGCGCGCGGCAAATTGCGCGGCAAAGTTCGCAACGACTCTGGCGCCTATGATTGGGGCCCAAATTTGAAGTTGAGTAGATTAGAAGGATCATCAGACTCTACTAAACTACTCTACTTCGAGATTGTGCCCCGAAAATTTGCGTCAGAGTCGTACAAATCATCTCGAACTTCGCCGCACAGATTGCCGCGCGCATCCTTGGACGCACGTTCGTCCCGTCCCCCCCATGAAGGCAGCCAAGAGTGTGAATGCCACGTGAGCGCGGTGGGGAAACGGTTATGACCGATACTGTTTATATTGGTTCTCTAACGAGTCGTAGGTAAGCAGTAGTGGGCATGGCATGGCGCACGCGTTAGCGTGCGTAGCGCAACTGGTACGCAAATAAATTAATAAAGTCTCGATCCAAACAAAAGAAATCACACCTTTCAGTGAGTTCGAGCAGGAATGTTGGAGTTACTCGGAGGCCATTGTTAATCATCGGAGACGATGTTGCTAACCCCAAGGAATAGAAGATCAGGTGGCCGGACGCGATATGCGACATCGTGATGACCCTTCCGTCACGAAAGAAGACCTTGCCTTTTATTCCTCGAAAAAGTGCAATCCAATGGACCACTCTGACTCGCTACAGGTACGAAAAGAGACTGTTCTGGCTTCCTCTCGAAAAAACCGATGATGAACGGGACACAGGTTATACAGGTGATGGATTGTTCAGCGTGGGCGCTTTGTTCCATCATGACATCATAACAACGAAAAAAAATGTATAATACCAGTTTGTCCTGGCGCTTATGCGGGAAATGTTATGATGTCATTGTTGTTTATTTATTTACTTATTCATATGGTATTCTAGTCTGGTTACCCTTACGATCCCATTTATCCATCCAGATTTAGAAAGGATTATTTCCGATATTTTTCAAAACGGCTGAATTCAACTAAAAATTGAAATTAGGAATTCGTTTGACCTGGTGAATCCGAATCCCTAATCGAATTGAGAGTCTAGGCATTTACTGAAGCAAGAGGTCTTTGCCTGCCAGGCGTCAGGTACAATGGAGACTGATGGAAGAAACCTGGTGTAGGCCAAATTTCCTGCTAAGATCAGTTTTATGAAGGGATAACCAAACGAGTGCGCTAGTTAAATTCATCCAGAGAATTAGAGAAAACCCGTAGCTGAATGCACATTGGAAGCGAAATCAGAAAGACCTGGTCCCACTTTCAAGAAGTCTTTTTTGATAGAATGAAGCTGATATCTCCTTGGGAAACTTTTTTGTGGGCACATTCTATGGTGATGCATCAAATAAACAAGTGACCGTTATATCATGAAAAAATTCACTGCCAGCGCCTAAGTTGCTCAAAATTTCCAGAAGAATCCAAGCTCCCCACATAGAGCATAAACACTGCTTGCTCAACCACTTTTTAAACACTTCTTCTGTTTTCAGGATCGGACAGGGACGGTACGACGTCCACGATTATTCCTAGCCAAACCAGAGACCTGTAGCATGAGAATCTTGTTTGATTACCATCATTCAGGGCTTTTTTCTCTTCAAAACAGCTGATAGGAATCATATGGTATTCTCCTTGGGCTAACTGTAGAGAATAATAGGGAAGTTTTTTGATGAAAAGTTGATCTGAACTCGAGAATACCAGTGTTGTCCATCGTATCGAGAGATCAGACCACTTAAATATTCATGGAACATAGTAAATACTAAAACTCTACTCAGGACCAAATCCTCTGTCACATTTTAGTTTTGATTTTATTCACGTGGCTAATCCGACTAGGAAGTGTTTACGCCGAACATGACTTTTTTTGTATATAAAAACGCTCATGGCAAATGAAAGTCACCGAGTACAATGCTCCTCCTCCTGGGGCTCCTCATTTCTGTTGTCCAGGTAAGCTGACACTTCATGCATTTGGTTTCTGTGTTTCGTTATTAATGAGATTTAGACTGCTCTTGGACTGTCTGGGCAATATCAGCCATCGCCGCCGCCCCCTCCAGGGCCTGGTGGTGGTGGTCCTCGACCGGGACCCCCTCCAGGGCCAGGTGGTGGTCCTCGACCGGGACCCCCTCCAGGGCCTGGTGGCCTTTCACCACCACCTCCTCCAGGACCTGGTGGCCCTCCACCGCCTCCAACCGGATATCCTCCGTCGATGAGCACTCCTCCAACGCCGCCAGCGGACTACTACTACGAGGGAACACTACTACCACCTCAGTGTAACCCTGAGCCAATGCAGTGCGTCTGTCCTCCATCAGGTCAGCCTCCATCGTCGTTACCACCTCAGCCGACTCCCCCATCTTATTCGTCTCCAGGTGAGGTCATTGGCTTTCAGAATTGATAAATATTATGTATATAAATTATGCCTTTTAATGTGTTATAGTCTTCGAAAAATTTCCAGGAACTCCAGCTATTACTCGGTACACACCACCTGGCACTACCTCAACGCCAACTCGAAATACTCCTCCAACGCCATCCATCCCTCCATATACACCTACCCGATACTCACCCCCTTCAACCCCTACTCGATACAGCCCTCCCGCAACTTCTCCACCAGCCCCACCAGGTTCCTATGGTCCTTCCTCAGTCCCACCTACCGGGTACTTTCCTTCTTCAACGCCGCCCACACGGTACAGTTCCCCTGCAACACCGATTACAAGCCGACCTTCTCAGTACACTTCGTCTGCTTCTGGAGGTTATGTTGCTACAAATGAGGACATGCAGGTATGTTGAATTCATGTAAAATGCCCTGAACCATCCATCCTGAGCCGTATTGCGCTCTTGGCGTATTGGGACGTAGTATTTTGGTATTTTGTACCCGAACGGTGTTCCGCACCCTTCAAACCGTGTCGCTTGCAGTTACACGCTCTTAAGCAGAAGATCTGATTTTCCAGTGAAAGGTGACGGTAAATGCAGCGAAAGCTCTTACTCTTAACCCACTCTTATGGATTCGGGTGCAAAAACCCTCACCAGACGAATTTGCAAATGCATGTGTAGTTGCTGTGGAAGAATACCAAAGGAACAGGAGCTTTCAAGCGATGAGCTCAAGCTCAAGCTTAGAGTAGGGTTTTTCAAGCGGAATTGCCGCGATCGAGGCATGATCAAGGCATTTTTCGGTGATAGCGACGAAAACTTATGTTCCTCGTTCCAATGACAACCCCTTACTGCTTCACCCGAAATGAAGGGGCTATTGTGGAAGACTCAGAAATCAACCCAACACAATTTCAGGCGGCTATAACGAACTGCGCCTCGACATGTTCATCATTGGCTTCTAGAGGGCAAGATTCAGTCAGCACAGATTTACTGCGGTAAGTTGTGACCGTATGAATAGCCAGCTCAATCGTTCCTGACGAGAGAAAAGAGCCACCCAAATAGTGAGGTTGATAGAATCTTTACATTCTTCACAAAAACACTCGAGGTAAAATAGAGCGCATATTCTGGATCTATGAGAAGAATAAAGTAGGTGACAGTTCCCATTCCCAAATAAAACTTAATTTGTTCAAAAATTTCAAAATCTATTTCCTTTTTTGCTATGCTATAACTTAACATTCTAGGAAAATGTCCACTGCTCTGAGGTCGTGCCAGAGCCTTAGTTACGACCAGTCAACACTAACAACACTTACACCAGCCATCAGCAAAATGAGAGCAGCGGTGAGTGCTTTGAGAATACATAGCAGCAATCAGAGTGCAGAAAGGCAATAATTATCACAAGATAAAATTTCGAACTGACGTCAGTTCCAGAAAGGTATAGTCATAGTTGCAGAATATTGGAAAAAAAAGCCATGTGAAGTTTTTCTGACAACGAAACAGCTCTTTCAGACTGCATCAGCATCATCCAGCTGTCAACAGCAACCGCTTTCGACAGCGGCAGTGAACAATCTGAGCTCAAATGTAAGGTCTACTCACGCAGTTGAAAAACTAGCAGCCAGAGAAAAATATCATTATTACCATTCAATCGACACTAGCTCATGTCCAACGATCAAGCGACGATAGTAGTAAGACTGGGGCGTGGGTACTTTTTCCCGGAAATCGCGTCGCGTTCGCCGCACTCGACTGCGCGTAATCGCGGGCTATGAATGGAAAAGTTCGAATTCCCAGTGGAAGTATACGGTGGCAGCAGCTGAACCGCTGCCGCCTGACGTGGGAATTCGGGGCAAAGAACGGGAATGCTCATGTTTGTCGCGGTCCTTTTGGGAGACTGGCTTCGGAGATGAATGAGTTAGTGTTTCTAAATGAATATTGAACTATAAGCAACAGAATCCAATCGTTTAGAAGAGATCAAAGCCCGCTGAGAAAAATTAGGCACCCCGACACAATAGTTGAGTAATAGACAGACACTTATAATCAAGCCCATATCAATGAGATCGTACAGAATGGTCCGAGTGAATGTTTTACAGGCAAACCTTATGTCACAGCGATAAAATCAGAAAACAACGACCAATGCTGTTTCTAGAAAAAACAATGTGGAATTTTTTGGTAAAGTATGACACCAGAGATTTTTGAATGATATTTTCAGTTGGTCTGGTGGACTACAGTCGGATACAGCCCGACGCCGCAACGCGTACAGAATCTGTTCAACACGGCCAGCCAATTTCTCGAACAGTACTGTTGAGAAACGCAGATTTCTGAGCATATTCACGTACTTCAATGAATATAACTCATCATCTTTTTCATTATGGTTCAGTTCCTCATCAAGTTCGTAGGCATGAATTAATCTGAGCGTCTGATGAAATCAGCAGGTTCCCTCTGCAGTGAAATTGGAAGATAAGCCCGTCTGAATACAATGGCAAGTATGAACACATTAGGAACATTCTGGAAAGCCAGATTGTTCCGAATGTACAACTGCCTAGAGAAACCTTTACGAGCCCCCACTGTGTTCAAATGATAGGAACTGGAACTTATTAGAAAAAGAAGGGAACAGACAGATAGCTGGGGATTCTTGCCTTACAATCCCTGAAAAAAATATGGAAGGCACTGACATGGCTGATAGAAGTTGTGACCCAAATTACATGAGATCTACCAATAACAAGAGGTTTCAACGATTGAGGACGCTCATTCAGTGCATTCGCGGAATACGGATTTCCCAAGATTCTATGAAAAGTCTTTTTTACAACTTCGAAAAAATGTGGGGCTGCGCTGGCAGGTCTAGAAAAATGTGTAAATAAACTAATTTTGAATAAATATCGTACTGAAAAACAGTAGAATCGAAAAAAATCATTAACAATTGAAAGTCCTTGTAGTTCTCCAAGAACTGCCGCGGTTTAGCGAATGGAGCGGAGCGATGTGGGCCTACACATCGTGCCAATACGGGAAACACCCTATAAAGTTGGAGTACATGATGGGAGTGAGTACAATGAACAAGGACCAAAGCACAAACAAAATACAAGGTTCTCGGTAAAAGCTCAGAACAACCGATCAGTCAGCAAAAATGAGGCACAGAAGTTGAACTTGTTTCACTTATAGGCTGAAGAGTGCCACCAGTTATTTTGACCTTCATTTCTTAAAAGGCAAAAGGGCAATATTGTAGTTCCGCATAAGAATGGATTCGCGGTTTTGATGGGTCGCAGTTACGCCTTAAGTAAGTTACGCCTGTGACACGACTGCAGACAATGCAGATGTAGAATTCTTATTTGCCTGCCAATATATTCAAGAAATTCAAGAAAACAATCAGCAAAGGTGAAATTGGCATACAAAGTACATCTCAACACCTTTACGGTGCGTGCCCTATCCCAAAATCGAGCCTAGATTTGAGAATAGTAGAGAACTGTTTGATTAGCACGTGTCTTTAACCTTGCAACTCCTGTTAGATGCATCAGTTGAATAAGCAAATACTTGGGTTTTTGGGTGGTACAATAGAAAATTCCTCACAAACGTATGAAGGAAAGTCACCCAAATCATATACACTAAGAAAAATTTTGTTACATTTATTATAATAGATAAAAACATCCACATGCTGGATGTTGAATAAAAAATACAACAATTCATCGGTGGAAGGTCTTGAACTACTAAAGCTGACATGTTCTGAAAAGTCTGACCAGTGTTGGGGAACAGTACGGCCAATCAGAATAAATTCGTCGGTCGCCGCTATACTTGGCAAATCGGCTACCCCTCTGGCCACCCTCAAAATGAGATAATGTTATCACATATCAAGTCAATAGGGGAAAACGCTTCGATGATTGCGTTCGGCACTAGTCGAAGCCTACATTCCCCAGTCAGCTCCAATAGCTTCACCGTTAGCGCTCAAAGGGCCACAACTGAAAAGGACTATAAGCAAGTCATTCTTACTTGACCCATCCCTACCCGAAACGCTGTGCACACGGTACATTCCAATTTGAGCTAAACACAATCGGATGCACACTTCAGCTAACTATTCTGCTTAGCTTTCTTCAACTACTTCCTGATGCAGCCTCAGAATGAGTTCTTCATCGGTAACATTAGTTCATATGTAGGCCAAACAGTATTTGAAGAAGGTTTCTTGATCATTCCAGACCAAAATCTAAAATTCGTCACTTTAAGTCTATAATGCGCTGCAAAATGAGAACAACTCGGACATTATGGTAATTTATTCACGAATTCAATCCGACTAGTGAACGTTCAGACCGATTGTGAAGTTATCGCTATTTATACTCTTGCAGAATAGTCACTGAATCCAATGCTTGCCTTTCTACTGGGCCTAGTTATTTCACTCTCAGCTTTCCCAACTCAGGTAGAATGCTCTGTGATACTTCCTTCATCATGAATTTATGTGATGATTCATTTAGCCTAACAATGGACCACATCTGTCCCCATCAATTCAGTCTTCAAGACCTCCCGCAACTCAGACAACCACTGCACACACTCGTACCTTAACCCGCCCTAAGGAGCCACCGTCGGGCTACTACTACGACCAGGGAGCAGAATTGCCTCAGTGCAACCCTGCTCCGTCGCAATGCATATGCCCTCCATTGGACCAGCCGCCTATGGTGTCGTCTGCTCCACTTTCTTCAATATCAGGTTCGCTTTCTGCCTGATACTGGTAAGCTTGGTACTAATCTCTCTGAATTGTTGAATAGTCAATTTGAACTGTCCAGGATTCAATCATTTTATCCACTGGGCTCAATTCCTAAACGCTGAATTCAACTATTTTCCCTAATTTTTCTTAACATATTGATTGACTTAATTAGTTATTCATTTTATTTGGACAGTAATGCTGTCTTCAGTGCCTTTTATAAGAGTCAGGGAAGTTGGGGTATGTATGGAGTAGTAGAGTATGTGGGCGCTGGGAGTAGCAGAATCTGGGAAGCCCAGATTCTGCTACCCACAGCGCCCACATATCGTGTGATAAAACTCTGAAAATCCTTTCAGGAACTTCCGCTGCAGTTCGAGACATCACTTCTGATATCTCTGTTACACCCACATCCACTCGATCCAGCACCTTACCATCGATCACTTGGCCGTCTACATCCACTCATTATGTGTCCGCCACAACGGAGCAAGCATCAACACCTACATCATCACCATCTCAAATGAGTGCTCTTCCGCCTACTGCTCCTCCACCTACACCAATCCTATATGTACCTCCCGCAGCGTCTCCATCACAAACATCGATTCGATACAATGGCACAACACCAACTGGCCTTGCACAAACATCCACTCGAAACGCTTCTCCTACAATGCATTCTACTTCAATATCCACCCGACAGAATCCTACAACGCCACCCATCCACTCACCCACATCCACCCTGACTGCTTCGCCCGCGAAAGCTTCGGCAGAACCCGCTCTAAACAATCATACAGCGCCACCCACCCGTTCACCCACATCTGAACAACATATTTCTCCTGCAACGCCTCCAACACCGACACCTACTCGGCACAATCCCGCAGCGCCAACTGTCCCTTCTCACCAGCCAACTCAAACGCCTTCAGCAGTAACCCCCAATCCATATGATCCTACATCGCCGACTGTTCTTTCTCACTCATCAAGTCAACATGTGTCTCCTGAAACACCTGCAACACCAGCGCCCACTCGAGACGGTCCTTCAACCCCATCAACCCATTCAAAGACATCCACCCAATATGTTTCTCCTACAGCGGTTCCACCATCAATGCATCGTTACAATCGTTTTGCCATTTTGACAACGACCTCTCCGTCAGGTTTTTTTTCATTGAATCCAATATCCGTTCCAAACAGTCCTGTCCCAACATCGCCAACATCTCCAACAAACAGCGTTTACTCAGCGTCTCCTACCCTAGCTTCACACAGCCCTTCCACAATTGAAGATCGAGGTGCGCAGACGGCGCATAGTTTTTCATCAACACCTTCACCACCCTCACCGTGCAGTCTTCCCGGAGTCATGCCAAGTGAGTACAATACAGGGTTTTCAAAAGCAACTACAGTAGCGCTCAAAAGTCTTCGGTGAAACGGTTCTTCAGCCGTAGTTTTCAGTCGTAACTTCTTTCCTACTGGATCTAATCAAGCGAAATTTCTAAATTCGGAGCGTGGATATATTGTGAATATTTACCACTATTAACCCGCAACTTTATCATGTTCCAGATATCCCAAAGAGCATGAACTCAAAATCGACTGAAAATACAGATGATGGTCCTTCTAGAATCTCTTTCCTTTTTATCATGTCAAAAGTTACGAGCGGTAACGCCGATCACAATAGATGATAAAAACGCACATAAGGTGCGAATAAGTGCAGACGTCATTAACTTTAGGTTTAGCGAAATGTGCTACCGCAACAAACACCCTACTCTACCCGTGGATATTGCAGCTTTGCAGTGAAATAGGGTTGGATAGAGTGAAATATGCTCTAGTTAGACATATCCAAATTTCGTTTCATTTGGTCGACTAAGAAAAAAGTTATGAACGAAAAAGCGTCAAAGCATTTTACCGAAGACTTTTGAGCGCTACTGTATGTACTTGATACACCTCTTCGACAGCGGAGCTTACGATAATTGCAGTCCAATCGACGGAACACCGTGCTTCACCAAAGGCAGCGAAACCAACGCCTGCACGGCGTATTCCCCTTGCTGTACCGACTCCGGCTTTTTCAGAATTTTACGCAGCTATGAGTGCTGAAGTGCAGGCACGTATCTTCATTTGATCACTTGAACTCAGCTTCTCAGTTTTTTTTGCGCAGTTCAGTATTCATTTCATTACTTTCAGTTTTCACCTGGAAAGCAGCCTAACTTGGCATTTCAGACTTCAATCGCGAACTGCTCCTCGATGTTTTTGTCTCTTGCTGCTAATGAAAGGGACCCGATCATTTTAAAATTACTGCGGTATGTTCTAGTTTTATCATATGTAGGTATAGGGTAAGCTCTGAAATGCGATCAAGGCAGTTTGAAAAGGGTGTCTACTAAGAGCCGGACGCAGATGTCGTTGTCGTTGTCGCCTCTCCGGAACCGAGTCGTAGCGTTGTCGACTTAGGGGTAATGCCCATACCAAGGATCAGAAAGAAACGCACCAACGCAGCACCCCTGGCCATTCGCAGCGAGCTCCAATCTAGTTCTATAGAGTGGGCAAACATTGGCATCGAATGCCCTACATTCGGATCTTGAGGGGTTCAATAAGATGCTTCTCAGGTGCCTGACATCCCTCTTTCAGCAGATTTTTCCATATAAGCGGAGTTCCACAGTTCAAACACTTTGTCACAGCAAATAGTACTTGAAAAGCAGCTGGAACCTTAACAGAGTCTCGTCGCCGGATGTGGGTGAGAGGAGTTGTGAAAGAAACAAGAGAGTGTAGCCTCCTAACGATAATACAATAAAACTGGGTTCCAGGATGCGGTATATGTATATTGATTCGGCTTGTTCTTCGTTTCCAGCTTTTTCGATCCAGTTTCAATAATGAAACTGTGACCCTTAACAGTCGCCATTTCCTGAAATATCGGAAGAATTTGTTCCCAGTACACAGTGTATCTAGCTCAAAATTGAATTCAGATGACAAAACCTTCGCCTTGGCCTGGCAGCATTCATATTAGGGCAGGACTGCTAGATGGAATGAAAGGTGTGCGGTACTGGTAGAAGCTGATCCCGATTGTAGCATCGGAAATAGCATAAATTTTTATCGTAACTTTTTTCAAACCACTTCGGTCCTTAGCAAGAATTTTCGATTTTTTAATCATCAATTTCAAAAATTCAGAGAAATTTCCGCTGCTCTGCAATCATGTCAAAACCTCACATACGACCGATCATCGTTAATTGCACTCACACCTGCTATCAGGAGAATGGCAGCGGTAGTAAGTACATTCCCTCCAACCAGGTATTTAGCTTTGTAAGTCTTCCAAATTGGTGAAAAAAGCCCTTATTAGCTGAAAAATCCGTATTTTTTTGATTGCTGTATCTGTCCATATATGCCCTTTAGGATGCATATCTGGCCACATTACATTACACTGTCGCAAATGTCTTGAGTCCTCTCTCAGAATAGGGAACCACATGTCAATCCAATTGACAGTTCGTGGTTGTGCTGACTAGGAAAGTAAAACACCGAAATAAAGTCGAACAGTTCCGCCGTCGTTGAGCCCATGCGCATTCAGGTGTCATACAGAATCGGAAATAGCTCGTATCTACAGCCCTTCTTTTATAAGAAGAGCTTGTAAGAGGTTCCTAAATGATAATAATCGTTTTCAGACTGTATCGGCATCGTCTACCTGCCGACAGGTACCTCTCACAACCGATGCAATGAGCAATCTGAGCGGAAATGTCAGGCTTCTTCTAGTAGTCGGAACCCCGTTCTTTAGATTTTTTTTTATTTCAATTCAAAATTGGTTTTGAATGGCTGAAAAACTTCATTGGAAAAATTTCATGAGACCGATTTAAGCATGGATAGAAGGAATTGGAGGCATTTAACATGAGCAGCGGATCCTATGAGGAACGGTGTTACCGCCAGGGAGAAGAGGAAAAGGAGGTGTAGAAGAAGGTGTGAAGAGCAATCCTAGCTCTAGAAACAATCAGCCCAATCTGTCCTGAGAAGAGACAGCTACTTGCCTGAATCCTTCTTATCTACATAACCTCATGCAAATGTATATCCCCTGAAGAAGCAAGACCTGCATATTTATTGGCTTTTCCCTCAGCTTCTGTTAGTAGAGAAATGAGGAGGGAATCGATCTACAAACCCCTCGTGCCTTTCACCTTATCTAGTCATCCCTCTGTGAACTCCTTTGAATGAAGATATTGATCAACTCATAGGAAGGGAGGGGTGTATGGGTAGTGATCAACTCTCTGAGCTGTGGCGAAAAGAGAGGCCGGATTTTTAACGTGAATCAAAGAACGATGACCGATTTAATCAGTGTCGAATATTTGGTATGCATAGACTCTTCAAAAGTACATAGCAGATTAACTTTTGAACAAAGTTCATAGAGCATCATTTTGAACTATGTTTTCAGATGGTATGGTGGGCTAATAACGGATCCAATCCGACGCCGCGACGTGTACGAAATCTGTTCAACACAGCCAGTCGATTCCTTGAGCAGTATTGTTGAATGTCGCTGGATTCCTTAAAGTCATCTTACTTCAATAAAGACGGACGTTTTGTCCGCTTACACGGGTTCTTCGTTCGTTTCACAGCAGACAGATCTGAAGCAAGACAACACATTCCTTCACAGAATCTAGCAAGCAGGACGAGTGTCTAACAGTGACTGTCAAATCATCTGTCAATGAAAGCCTAATCAAAGCAGGTTAGCTCGGATTATGAGGTCGAACAAATAGCTTATTTGCAGCCTGTACTTGTGACAGCACTTTCGTCGGCCACTGTTCCATCCCCTTAAAGATATCATTTATATTCCGACCTCATAACTCCAGTAGAAAACATACACAACTCTACGCACGAATGTCTTGTTGACTTATTCGACATAGGCTGCTTTCATAGTCCGCCGGCCGGCGTGCCACGAGGCAGTGCTAGGGGGGAGGAGGGCGGCAGACGGTCGGTCGAAGGGATGAAAACAAAGAAGAAGAAGATCAAAAACCAAACAACCAGGGGCTGGTACAAATGGTTTTTCATCTTGTCTCTCCTTGTTTACAGCCCATCGAGGGGCTGACCGACCGTCTGCCGCTCTCCTTCCCCCTAGCACTGCCTCGTGGCACGCCGGCCGGCGAACTATGAAAGCAGCCATAGATGTCCATTCAATACCCCAACATACCGAAACTGTTGTAGATACAGATCTATAAGGTTGATGCATGAGTTCTTTTCCCCGAATGCACCTATATTGAACCATCCTGAAGATTATATGTGTGCACCATCATAATCCACATCTAACAGTCATCGGTACCTTCCCTGAAGTATGACGAAAAACGGGTGAGGAACTAAAATATAAGAAAAATGAAAACGAATCACCTCTCAGAGTGGATCAGTTCACTGCTACTCATTAGATGGTGTACAGCAGGCGGTACAGCGAATGTAATATTCATTAACCACCCAAACTACAACTAGTCGAATGAGACTTGAGGCTCGGCGTAGTAGTCGGTACTGTGCCCATTGGAACAGGCGTGGCCTCTAACAAGGAAGGTCTTTCAGGGCGTGGGACGCTTTTCGAAAATGGTTTTTTGCATGGTATAGGGGCATGAGCACTGAGTATAAAACTATGGTCCATTTCCGCTAAATGGCCTTCTGAATGCCAAAAAACGACTGAAAACGATTTTGTCAGGAATCGCCGTTTTAACCCATTTAGCGTCGTTTGTTTGATTCATGGCGTCGACTATCCGTACAGTAGAAGGCGCCAGTTGACTGTGCATTGAAAATAACGTGAAAGGTAGCCAAAAAAGGGGGCCACTTGTTGAAAAGTGCGGGGAAGTTTCATATAGGCTCTCCACGGTTAAGCTGCCAGCAGCAGCCGGATGGTGTGGTGGATAGCGATGTGGACCTCGAGGAAGGACGACTAGAATGGGTCGGTGGTTCGGGAACTCCGGGCCTTGCAGTTTTTGCATTTTATGCTGCCACTTCCAGATTGGCTCCACATTGCACCAGGGCCAAAGCAAGTGCCTGACTGGTCATGGTCGTGACCAGGACCAGCCACGCACACCTCTACAAACCGTTAGAATTGTTGTGTGGAGCGCTATCAGTGGAGGAGCTTCCAGGCTCAACACTCCCAGTCCTCCGTTCCTACCTCCGAGTCCTCCTTTCCTACCCTCCCCTCCCCCCTCCCCCCCCCCCCCCCGATTGTTGTTTTATTTCGACCGAATTCCTTCAAAACTGATGAAAGGCTCATCTAATTCCGATGATTTCACCGTTTTCTACCCTACCGTGGATCTTCAGGGCCGTTGAAGGGTTTTTGTCCACAGTTCTGGTTGGTCATCTCCATTTCCTTCTCTCCTCACGATCAGTTACTCATCTTCTGCAGTCACCTCGACTTCAGCGATGTCCTTCTTGCTCGTGTCCTGCAAGCCCTTCATACGGACGCGAAGTTAGGGGATCGTAGGTTGGGAACGGGTATCGCCGAAACCCTTCATCTAGTCATCTCCAGTGATCCGGCGCTAGAATGATCTCCTACAGGGCTGACAGGAAGAAGACGAGTTGAAAGAGAGTCTGATTCGTCGTCCTACAGGAGTCCGCGGTGGACGCCTAGGGGAAGGTCGGAATCGGGAATCCGGTTGTCTTTGCATTGACGAACGAGGTCGAGGACAGCTTCCATCAAATAGGAACCGTATTATAGGGTTCGGACCCCCCATTACAGCACTTATTTATTGTGAATTTAAGAGGCACCTCTATACTCCTGGGAGTGTTGAGCCTGGAAGCTCCTCCACTGATAGCGCTCCACACAACAATTCTAACGGTTTTGTAGAGGTGTGCCTGGCTGGTCGTGGTCACGACCATGACCAGTCAGGCACTTGCTTTGGCTTGCATGCAGGTTGAGGTGGCAGCATAAAATGCAAAAATGGCAAGGCCCGGAGTTCCCGAACCACCAACCCATCCTAGTCGTCCTTCCTCGAGGTCCACATCGCTATCCACCACACCATCCGACGCTCCTGCCAGCTTAACCGTGGAGAGCCTATATGAAACTTACCCGCACTTTTCAACATGTGGGTCCCTTTATTGAGTACTGTTCACGTTATTTTCAATGCCGCCTTCACTGGCCCATTCTATAGTGCGGATAGTCGACGCCATGAATGAAACGAATGACGCTTAGTGGGTTAAAACGGCGATTCCTGACAAAATCGTTTTCAGTCGTTTTTTGGCATTCAGAAGGCCATTTAGCGGAAATGGACCATAGTTTTATACTCAGTGCTCATGCCCCTATACCATGCAAAAAACCATTTTCGAAAAGCGTCCCACGCCCTGAAAGACCTTCCTTGTAAGATTCTTGTGTGGCTCCCGATGCCGTTCCTTGCAATTCCTTTGCACAGACACCCTCCTGATCGGAGCATCGAGAAATGAGCAAATCCTGAGTGTGATGGTGACTACTCACTCAACCGCGAGCGACATTTCTCGAACAACGTGCTGCACACTAAACAACGCGCATTCCCATCATCAACCACTACTTCCAGTACTAGAGTAGCTAAGTTGTCAGAAACTGCAAAAGTATAGGAACGAGTTTGCTTCGTCAGCAGATGATCGGAGACTCATGGATAACCTGCGGGGAGCCGGACAATAACTTCCTCTACTCTTCTGTCCCATGAGATCGACATGGAGTGATTTCCCATAGGACCCTGCATGAAACAGGAAGACCTCAGGACCTCGTACCAGAGGATGCACATTTTACAAATTCAAGTAAACTGTATGCGAACCACTTCCCAGACGGAATTGTGGATGCCATTCACTTTCTATCCAAATTAGCTCTAAC
This sequence comes from Haemonchus contortus, assembly GCA_000469685.2. Taxonomy (NCBI): domain Eukaryota; kingdom Metazoa; phylum Nematoda; class Chromadorea; order Rhabditida; family Trichostrongylidae; genus Haemonchus; species Haemonchus contortus. The sequence continues at coordinate 11,006,032 of LS997564.1, forward strand.
TTACCACCTAAAACAGATAGGCTTAGGTGGTGGCACTAGTGCCGCTGTCACGGCATGCCCTTCATATTCAAGCCTTACATTGAAATTGGGCTGGAGCTAAACGAGCTTCTCTACCCCTTGACGTAGTTTAGTTTTCTGTCAGCTTGGGGTACCACAATTCGATTTGCACAATGACATGTCCCAAGGGCCACGATACCGTGTAGCATATGTTTTATTCAATTTGTGCCAAGGTTTACTAAAACAGGCTCAAACTGATGGTGTAGGCCTCGAGTTTTCCTACAATGAAGTGTTCTTGCTGTTTTTTTTTTGGCAAGGTTCGGACAAGTTGTAAATTGTAATGAAGGCTACAAATAACCAGAGTAAGTAAGGAATGACGTATTTTTCGAATCACGAGGCAACGTAGGTCAGACGAAGTCATAATAAACGATTATTTATACAATATGAAAAACTAAACCTCTTGTCAGACAATACTCTCATATGGAAAATTTATTTTGATTCAATCCACAGATTTAATCCGACTAGAGAATGTTTGTGCTGAATTTGGAATCTGTCTGTATTTAAACAGTCCCACGGAGAGCGGAAGTTGCTGTATCCAATGATCGTTCCCTTGGAGCTTCTGGCTTTTCTTTCAAGTGTATATGCTCAGGTAGAATACTCTATTGAATTGCCTATCTTACGATCATAACGTTCTTTCAGAATAGTGGACTGTTAGGGCCATATCAGCCTCCAACGGGAAACTCACCGCCTACACCACCATCATTACCGCCCCGATACAGCCCTTCTTCTCCTCCTCCACCATCATTACCGCCCCGATACAGCCCTCCTTCTTCTTCTCCACCTCTTGGACCTGGTTACCCTCCGGGATCTACCCCACGGACCGTATCTGCTCCACCTACATTCCCCACCGGCGGACCTGGGGCACCACCGTCGTATGACTACTACAACTACGGAGAAACCCAGCCTACAACATGCAATCCTATTCCAATGCCATGCGTCTGCCCTTCATCAAACCAACCTCCATCACCGCCTCCAACTTCTCCCTCTTATTCACCTCCAGGTCAGGATATTTTATATGTTTTATTGATTATATTTCTAGTAGGGTTTCAATATTCACATTATATGGAAGGGTTCTACCTTGTTTACATTTGATGATAAAGTTGTTTATAAGCATTTATAAGCAAAACTGTGGCATTGTTCTCCAATAATGCGGTTCACATTACCTACCTGCGCTTCCGAGTCTTCCAAATCCTCACGTGGACGCGTTTCTCGTTCGCATGGAGCTCATTACTGATTCTGCACTTGACAGGGGACCCGTGAAAAGTCTGTATCACTGGTAATTTGAATAATATCAGGAATACGTCGGAGTATCCCCCCCCCCCCCCCCCACCTCCAAACTGAATGTATTCAATTCATTTCTCCACGCAGTTCAAGTATGTAATCTAATCCTTAGATATGCATTATATATGTTGTTCCTCATTTTGTAATCTTTTGGCGTGAAAATATGAAAATACCATTTGATGTTGTTCCAGGAACGCGTTCTACTCCTCCGACTCCGCCTACTCGATACAGCCCGCCAGGGACACCCCCGATTTCATCCACACAATATGTGCCTTCATCTTCTCCAGGAGCAGTTACCATACGTGAGAGTTCATCACCGAATAGGAAGCCTTGATTTTGATCAGAACCCTCTACTTTAAGAACCCGACTTACCTCCAAGCGTTCCTGATCTGCCTACCAATGAGGACGTGCAGGTATTTCACATGATTCTTCGTACATTACGAATCTGGTAAGGTTAGAAGGATGAGTAATGCATGTTAACATTATGCTAACTAACCAAAAAAGGTCCGCCAACTAAGCTTAGGCCACCACATGACTGTAAGCGACTAGTTTATCCATAGATTTTTCATACAGTACAAGCAAAAAAACTACAATCTCCGGGGCGCCCACTTGAAATCGAAAACGTTTCAACCCAAGAATTTGACTGATCTAACTCGAGTGCTCAGGAAAAAAGACCCAGAACACTGTCAACCATCGCTTTGCACTGTGTCGCAGCCGTAGACAGCAGCGAGGTAGAACCACTTGTCAATCCAATAGTAATCAACGAATGAAGCTATTCTGACAGTTTCATGCTTATTGATTAACCTGGACTGAGAACTGTTGTCGAAACAGCAGCGTGATGAATGGCATGTTGAGTTTAGCTAGAGTGTTTCAATTTGGTTTGCTCTGCCCAGTAGCTAATCGTTTGGGTCGAACTGGGCCAGCTTTTTTTGGGACCGAACAACGTTTCATCTCTCTTCAGAATGCAATCGATACTTGTGCAGCCACTTTGGACAGTATGGTAAACGACAATCGCAACAGAAAGAATACTCAACTATTCAGGTTCGATATCCTAAGTTTGTCGGTAAATCATCCCATTGAGTTGACTTTCCATTACAGGAAAGCAGCTAAAGCTCTACGATCGCTCAGTCGGGGTAACTTCCAGAGGGCTGGATTGAGGCAGCTGTCGCCCAATGTACAACGCCTTAACCGTGCCAGTGTGAGTGAAGAAGTATAGAGCTCGCTTGATATACAGTAAAGGGTGATTTTAGGCACGATATCGGGGCAACTGTCAGCGAAAATCTTCTGAGATACGAAACTATGACCAGCTGGATGATATCGTAAGTGCTCTCGTTACTCTTCGGATGGGTTCGACTCGCTCACTGCAAAATCATTCAGAGCGGATCGAACCAATACCTAATGATTCACGAATTGCACCATTTAAATAATTTTCAGTTTGATGACGATGGTAGCAATGAAGATGATGACGGAAATGGGTCAGGGAACAGGCGTGTCGCTAAAGCGAAACGCATCATGGACGCTGCAGCTCAATGCATTGAGGATTACTGTGGATCTTAGTTCGATACCGTTCGGTGATTGCCAGTGTGAACCTGCTGAAAGGGATACTTTCAATAAATCTATCAAGTTATATCGTCGTAGTCGCAAGAGTAATATCATGAAGGTAGAAAGGTTTGAGGCATTAAGATTACTTTCGGAAGATTTTTTCAGAATAACCACATCTGAATAGTAAACTAGGAACTTACAGAAAATCCTTTCCTTCAGCTTACTTTCGGTACCTGAAAGGTTTTCTCCATATCCATAAGTTGACTTCACAAAGCCAAATCACGGGCAGATTATGCTTTCACAGAAACCATCCAACGCAAGGGCAGAATGTAGGTGTTGGCATATGACCAAAGGCATGTGGGGTCAGACGAACCATGGTAGTTGAGTTTTTTGCGAATGGAAAAAAATGAACGTTTATCTCATTGCTTACTTCGGATGGTTGCATTGTTTCATAGAACTCATTATTTGGTCATGAGATCTTCCCTCATGATATGGATAACTTTTTTTTGTCCTACCACCATCTGGTCTTCCCTGTTCGTGCAGATACAAAGACTTTAGTAGTTACCAGCAAATCATTGAAATACTCTCCCAATCCTTTTTTGAAGCTGTCGCCACCTCTAGTTCGTGAGATAATTCGCTAGCTTTTAAGCAATAAGTACTACACGGAAAACCGGAATAAAACCATTGACAGTGAAGTGCATTACAGTTCTAATGCAACGAATGTTCATGATCAATTAACTATCATTTGTGATGCTTTTCTACAATTTCGCCAGCATCATAACCTTACTCAAGGCCTATAGCTTTCCGAAGCTTGAACAATTTTGTGTTATTGCAACAATTACAAGACGTGTTGGCTCGAAGATGTGCATATTGTTATCCATTTTCCTCGTGGGATTGGGCGATCGCGATCAGAGAATTTCATGGCAAAGAATGTTGAAGACTTCTTTCAAAGCTTCAGAAGGTCAAATCATTCACTCTGTTCCAAGGCGATATCAAAAATCAGTCGAACCAGGTGGCAGGAGCTCTTTACTTCGTGTAAGTAAGAGCAAGCGATACTTAATCGATCATGCCATCTTCATCGAGGCTGTATGTGAGAACTGGTAGGAAGGACATAGTAGCATTTGCGCTGTAAGAATGATGGTCGAAAATTTCTTTGAAGACTTGGGCGTTAAGCAATCCCGTCTGAGGGATGCGTCCCTGCATTCAAATTTCATTCAGACTCTTAGTGGCGTATCAATAAATGCGTATGTGGCCCGTACAACCAATTGCGGTGACCAACCGATGTACAAGTTAGTGCTTTCATCCTCCCAGACTGATCTGGTGGCCCAGTGGGATTGGAGGCTTGGTTGGCTTGGGCTGATATCGATTCGGGATTTGAACCCATTACCATGAACATGTGATAGTGCGCCACTTGCCACTACAGCACCTCCACCCTAATGAAAGGGATCCCAGTTTTGACTGGAAAGGGAGCAGAGGTCAGCCTGAGCCTTCCAACATGACTGATGTAAAATATAGCGGAGCAATATCAGGTCTTTGCCAAAATATGATCGACAAACAGAATACTAGTTGTAGATATGCATTAATTTTGAACAACTTGGTATACAATAAACAATATAATGCTATTATGGCGGCTTTTGGAAATGTCGAATAACTACCTCCAAAATTTAGCTATGTTTTCGAATAAAAATATGCATAACGTCAGGCTTCTAAAAATACCTTCCTGAATAAGAGACTTAAGAAGCAGATTAAATGTGTTTCTACCACAGAGATTCAATCGGCGGACCGTGCATGTGTGATAGTGCGTCATTTGCAACATGTCCATCTCGATCTAGAAAAAAAAAAGATCTGAGTCAAAATACTCAGTGAGGTATCTCGTCTCGGGAATCTCTTGCTTCGGATGAAAAGCTGAGTTCCGATATAGCCTTATCAAGAGATGCAGATACTATGTCTTGGGGATGGGTGCGATGTAATCTGTACTGATCAGACCTGTTACATGACATGAAATCTTCAAAGTTTATCAGTAGACCGTTGAAAACTTCAATCACAGTAGTCCTCTGAGATCTTTGATCAGTAAAGTACATATTTGCACATCCTTTAGGGTTCAAACATGATGCTTAGAGTTTTCAGTGATATTTTCCAAACTAGAAATCATTTATTGGCAACATGGAATGCTAATTTTTTCGTATAAATTCAAAGGCGGAGAATATGCAGTTCAGCACTCTCGATGTTTCTCCTCTTCTGCGTGATCCTCTCTGTTTCCTGCACATTTGCTCAGCGAACAGGTCTGCATACTAGATGTACTTTCCCAAATGCTTCGATTTAGTTTCGATTTTAGATACTAAAGTTGCCTAGAGTGTCATTCACTCGAAAGAAAGGGTTTCGATATTTTCATCCATTTGTCAGTTGAAAACGGACTAGATGAAATCAGACTTTTTAGATTCTTATGAATCAAATGAATCCACAACATCACGCTCTAACACAAACTCTTCCATACCAACGATCGGGAACTTCCAGGTACGTTTTAAAGGAGAAAGATGATAGAGACCGCACCCTTCATCCCAAGCAATGGTTACCTGAAGGCAGATACGTAGAAAGCAAATCTCCTTTTATGCGTAGAAGTTGACAAAAGTTTATTGAAATTACGTACACAAAGTTCTAAAACCACGAATGACGAATCCTGCGTTACCGATCGCGCCCTCCGCTCAGATTCAGTGCAAGGGATCCAGTGATCCAGGAAATAGCGGCCATTACCTACTTTGTGAGCCGGTGTGTCAACCATGGCCAAGTCGAGTCTGGGGACATAGTACCGATCAGTCTTAATAGATGTACATTCAATTTAATGGTCGAACTCATGTAAAATAACATTGTGACGGTATTGGAGATAAAAAGTAAGCTGTTATTGCTTTCAAAGTGATAAGATGAGGAGTGCTTGTAGCGTGCCATCAACAGCACTATAGATAATCTGAATGAAATCATATCCAAGAGCCAAAACGAAAGAAACATCAGGCTCTACAGGTAAGATATCTTTCCATCGTTGAAGATTTTTTGCTATCGGTAAATTCCGCACATTCCACTTAACCGATTTCTTAATTTAAGATTGGCAATTGACTCTCTGAACACTGTGCGACAGCTTGACTATGACAGGGAGACGTTACGTCAGTTGGCCTCAAGTATTCGACGTTTGAATGCTGCCAATGTGAGCCCCTCGAACTCCTGTGTACTATTTATAAAAGTGTTCGTTGTCCCTTTCAGACTGTCTATAGCAGCGGAAATTGCAATGAAACTTCATCTGAAATCGACGACGACTACGATGACCTCTACGATGACGTGAGACTTTTCGATTATATTTCCGCTGCACACTTACCAGTTCCGGGCTGATTATTAAACTTTAGACTGGTGAAAATGACCAAAAATAAGCAACTTTTGTCGTCATCCAGTCTATTCCTGTCTCCCGCAATTTGAGTTCCCTATAAGCACCTGATGTAGACGAAATGGAAGACATACAGGCATACATATAACTCAAGCGCTTAACTCAGTGTGGGTCAATGGCTTTTATCAAGAGGAGCTGTTGTGAAATTATTGTAGTGTAAACAAGCAGAGAGGGTCCGGGTGTTTGCAGAAGTGATGCAGAGCAGGATCGCGAAGCCTCACTGACATTCCTAATCGCCTTCATGAATTTTTCGAATTTTTTACCACCCTGAAATGTTGATAGTTGCAGCCTGACAACCTATTATAGTGCTCTAAAACTTATCTTCCAGCTTAATGATGATGACAGCAACGGCGACAATGATTCCAATCAGGTGGAGAGGGTGAAACGTATTGTGGATGCAGCCAGGGAGATTATCGAAGACTATTGCGATTGATCAGTTAATCGTCCGACGTTATTCGGCAAACTGAAAATCTCTCCCTAATGAAAATTTTCATCAATGAGCGTCAAGAGGGTGAAGGACTCTTACAATTACTCCCAGCCGATCATGCATCAACTATGCTTCATAAAACTGACAAAATCGTACCGCAAATTAATCTTTTCATCACGTCACATTACAGAAAAACTAAGGGCATTAAATAAATATCGTTTACCAAACTTTGTCCTTATCCTTACGCTTCATTTTCGAAGAGCGCGTGTATATGCGTGTTCGACGGAAACTCGTGAGTCTTGCCCAAGCGGACAGGAGTTATATGAATTCTAGAGTAAGTCAGTAGAAAGCCGGGAAATTCGGAAACAAAAAATATTCAACAGTTTTCGATTAACTCACAAAAAAGCATCGACGACGAGTTCTTCCTTTAGCCTTGCTTTATGCCGACCCTTAGACATATGGAGGCAACATTAGAAGAGGATCGATCGAAGAACAGTCGACAGGAGCGTGACTCGAACAATGATACCTCTGCAAGAACCGTAAAATGCGCATATGTATGCCGGCTTCCGTTCACTTTTCGAATGCCAAGATGTTCTGCACTGCAGTGCCATAGAAATTGGATTGAGTCAAGAGTCCGGTTAAAACCAGTTGATATAAAAGAACAAGAATGTCCACTTGTGCTTCTGGGAAATACAATGCAGATACTCCATTTTTCATATCATTTCATACAAAGACCACGATATCATGATATCCAGTGCGTCTCTAAATGATACAGCCACCTCTGTTTTCCCTCACAGTAAACGATGTTTCTGAAAATGTGCCAAGGTAGAAGATGCCTCGAATCTGACTTGCAATTCGCACATTATCATCAAATCCCAGCTCGGAAAAAAACGAACATTTTTCGGTCAATTTTTCGGTAAAGGGTGCTTTCCCTACGTCTACAAATGATATAGCCACTAACAAAATCGACTTATTTAACAACAAACATACAACAAGGAGAGAAATTGCAAAGCCAATAACCAGTTGGTCCACCATTCTTCCGAATTACTTCAAAAATACGGTGGTTTAGGCTCAAATAAAGATTTTCAATCAGCTCCCAGTCAACTTGGTGCCATGCTTCGATGAACGCTTTTTCCAAATTCTTGAGGTCTCGGGATTGCTTGTTTTAGGCATGAGTCTTCCGCACCATGAAGCCCCATACAGTTTCCATAAAATTCAAATCGGCGCTGTTCGCCAGCTAGGGCAGAAGTGCAATTGATGCTATGAGAACCAAGCTTGGGTGCTCCCGGTGACGTGAGCTGGGGCATTATAGTGTATAAAAACAAGATTTCGGTGGCGATTCCGACGCCAGAGAAGCAGACTTTTCGGGATCGAGGAACTGCTTCGAATGTTCACTAGCTCTCCAAGTACTCAAGGCGTACGAGCTGTCTCGATTCGCGGATGTTCAGAGCATCTTAGTCATTCATTGTCCGTAGAATTGTCATCCCTATAGAAGCAAAATTAAATTCAACTTCCCTGGATATCCTGCGCGTATTGCACTGCCACGCGGATTTTCGTGTGTGGGATGTATTGACAGGACACGACCACAAGGTAGAGTACTTAATGTGTATAACCTAAAACATTGGTAATTAAACCAGAAAACAACTTGTAAACAGCATTGGTAACCAGTTACAATCAACTAAGGTCCCAAAAAAGAGATGAGAAAAACTGGGTACCGGTGGCTCTTCACACCGCCGGATCTGTGTCACCTTCCCCACATCGTGCTGTAGGTCGTAGAGCGGTCGATCATGAAGTCGATCAATCATACAAGACACTGCGGTCGGTGGATTTGACGAAGGAGAAAATTCGTTCTTCGAAAAAAAAAATTCGAAAACAGACAACCAGTTTGACGGCTGCCTTCACATTCTTCAAATGAGACCGCTCTAACTGCTTATCACTACTCGAGCAAAACTATATCATCAACATCTTGAAACGGTGCTGCAAAAGTCACATGAGCAGCCATCCGATTTCGCCAATCGTTTTGTGACTAGCAGATCGATCCGTGAGTCAAAATGTTTGCTGAACTGACTTGCCTAGCGTTGTTTGGCGTGGTCCGACAAGTAGAGAGGGACTGCTCATCTCGTACTAACAAAGTACAATCTTCTCTGGCAATCGTACTGAAGAACACTTGCTAGCGCATCGTTCGCTAATATACATCCTTAATGTACAGAGGAACGCGAACAATCCTACAACATAAGACACACACCATCTAAGGACCTCGATAAGTCGAGTCCATCGACAGGAAACAGCGTAGGAATTCATTGCGGATGGGTCGATTTCTTCAAAGGTAAGTATCCTTCGCCTCGTATGAGAAAATGTAGCGTGGATCAGTCAGAATGACTGATAGGTGTTCAGACGGGAACACGTAGTAGATTGTATCCTATCGTTACGAGCCTTTTGACGCATTTACCATTCGACACCCAAGTTTATGGTGAGAAGTTGCTCTCTGAAACGTTGCAGCTATACTCCTTCCTGTCACTAAATCTGTATGGTTTGCAATAGTCATTGGGCGCTATTAGAGCTGAGCTTGAAAAGATTATTGTATTACCTCCAAACAGCTACCCTAATTAAATACTAAATAACTGCCATGCTCAAAACAACAAACTAACCGCAACAAACTAAAAAGGTACATTTCAATAATACACAAGCGAAAATGATTCAAAAGTAATAAAAGGAAAAAGAAACAAACAAACCTTTATTAATAAGTTGTATGTGATTCGTTTCGCCTCTGAATCAGACGAACCACTTCGTTTTTCACCTACCCTCGAAGCTCATCGGTGATGAGGGGTAGGTGAGAAACAATTAAATTATGAGTAGTCGTTAACAAACAAATAGTATTCAGAAGAGATTAAGTAAGTAAAACTGTCTTTAACTCTGAAGAAAATATATAAAATCATCAGTATGGTTTGTAATGAAATGGTTGAATTAGAAGAGAAAGACGAACAGATTAGATAGATATAGACATTGTATCAGATAGAGATTCAAATAGATAAGTAGAAAAGAGAGGAGATGATAAGAGTATAAAGAAATAACGATAGAGAAGCAAACAATAAAAAGGTAGAAAACAGAAATAAGTGAAAAAAGACAAAAAATTAAAACACAGCAAAGGAAAACAACACAATAAATTTGCATGCGAACGCTTCTGAGCAGTTACGCTATTATTTGTAGAACTTCACCGTTCACACGCCCAAGGGGGCTCCACTTTCGACCCCATTCGCTTGATAACTCCATGAATTCTTCGGAATGAATTATTCTTCCTCAGCCTGAAATTTTGTTTGAAAATTTATCAGTGAAGTAATTGTAAAATTGTGATTCGTGCGAAATTATGAAGCCGAGTAGTTATTGATTAGCTTGATGCATAAAGGAAAAAAACAAAATTCGAGAAAAACATGATAAAAAGGAGTAAATGAAATAAAGCCCTCAGTAGGTCCGGAAAATGAGGCAATGGAAAAGGCAGGCAAGTAATCAACAGCACACGCATTCTACGGGTAAAAGTATTCATCACTCTCAAAAGGTCTGCATTATTCGATGTAAAAAAAGACGAAGTAGAAAAAAACTCGTGAACAAGGGGAGCATCGGTTAATCAAGAGGTTTTTATAAAGAAATGATGCCTCAGAAACTAGTTGACTACAAATCATTCTAGGACTCACCACAGTTGAAAACAGATAAATCGATGGAGCCGAGGAAGCCCACCACTCCAATCGGGTCATCCGTTCATTGATTCAAGAAGAACGGTCATTCAAATTGATCACTGATCTACACGACGGCCATAAGCCCGGATAAGCTCCTCGACGGTGTTGATGATCCGGTGCATCACTTTAGAGTCTCGAAACCCGAAAATCGATGAATATCCCGAAAGCACGCAGCATTCGAAGGAGCACAAATATGAAAGAACCCGAAAATTATTCATATAGTAACCAAGCTCTTTGAGGGTAGTCGCGGGCACCAAATCCTTCCCACGCTTTTGTTACGATTGTAGAATAGCCCGAGATTTTATCAGGTGCTTTGCTAAAACCATTCGCTGTTCGAATACGGAATGGAGTAAATGAATGAACTCTTCGAGTGGGAATTGAAATCGAAAAGCCGTAGTGGCAGAGTCCGATAGTATCTTGCACAAGATTCGGCACTACTGTTATCAATATTCATGTGTGGCCTAATATCAAATCAAAATTCACGCCGGGGTCACATTCAAATGGCACCGTTTCAGTGTGGATTGAAAATTATCCTGAAATAAAATGAGCAAATCGCGGAAGGAAACCGTTAAGAGATCCCAGAGATCGAATTTGAATTACAATATGTTGAATACAATGAAGTATTGTAATGAAAGAAGATATCAAAAATGTGAAGGAAAAAAGAGGGTTTAGATTTGGCCCCGCATTTAGCCCCAGCGCACCTGACTTGCGAAGGGAACAGCAATATTGATTCAAAATCAAAAAATTCAGGCCCAAACGCTCTTTCTATAAGGCTTCAACATGAACGGCAGCGTGACTTGTTCAAATAGGAAGTTCATCGGTGGAAAGCGTTACATGCATGGCATCAAGTAGTTTTGGAGAAAGGTTTCGAATCGAATTTAGCGTGATGTATACAATGTTTCTACAGGGAGTAAAGAGAAGGGGACCCAACCATGACTATATCACAACAATCGTCCTTGACTTGAAATATACGGTCGTCAAGTCTCATATCCTTGTGAGGGCATATATTTGGTCTTTCTCAAAGATGGGTAGATTACAATCCGGGTGGCGTAGCACTGTAGAACAAAAGTGGTAAGTACAGCAGTGACAAAGTGACTTCATAGCTGACCTCAGAGAAAAGCCTTGTAGAAGAATCAAATGATCCGGTAATTTTGGGACATCACGATCTAGAGAAAATTCATAGAAACCTCACGCTTTTTCATTCCAAACAACTACATATTTAAACACTGCTGAACTGAGCCAATGTGATTAAAGATTGAAGAAAATCGATTCTCTCACTGTAAAGATATTAGGTAGAAATAAAAAGCTTCTTGATTTGACGGACTCTTGTATGGTATCTAATTGATATAGGAAAGGTTGCCCTCGACACATGGACTCGAAAATTTGAAGGCGGAATTACCAATTAACGGGCTGTCACTACTGAAAGCGGATTCGTGTACAGCTCCTGGAAAAACAAGAGTCACTTCTTCAAAACTAGCCTAATTTGCATACTATTATATTTTTTGTTATTTATTTATTTGATAGTGTACACAGCAAAAGTGGGCCATCGAAGCAGAAGCATATTTGCATGCTAAAATCATTTATTAATCAGTTGGTCACAGAGCAATGAAAACACTATTTCATGCTACAAAAGGATTAATAGTGGATTATGTCAAGGAATAAAAATAGAAAGGGATAGAATTGCTAGTTTTTGGAACAACAGCTGCAAATGCTGTGAGTCGCATAACCAGATTATAGCACGTACTGTTTTGATCGATATTGGCTCGAGATTAGTAGAGTTTTCAAAAACAACTCAAGAATAACGCCAAGGACAAGAGATTAGTCAAGCCTCTTTCAAAACATTCCTGTACAAATATGCTCTACACGTGCGTAAAACTGAACGAATACGAACCTTTTAGTGGTTGTTTTGATTTCTTCGATAGAATAATTCACCGTCGACAACTTTTTATGTAAAAACTGAGTCGATTTCTGATCGCAACCACATATTGGAGTTCACTAAAAATTGAAATACAATCTACCATAGTTGGGTAATAGAACTCTGAACGGTTAAGGAATCCTACCGGCATAAATCAGTGTCGTTCCTGGCTTAAAACGCCTATAAGTCGAACTTAATGTCCGCCAATGCAAGTTTATTGGATCTTACGAATTCCTTCCCTAACCAATTTCCAGCAAAAAAAGAAAACTCTGTCACGTCGAAAGCACTGGAGATCGATACCTATTATTTCCACAGAAACTTGGTGAAAAGGCAAGAAGCACGATGTTTTGATGCTTCAAGAGCTTGCCTTATCCTTAGAGCTTGTCGTAATTTATTCAATGATCATGAGTACTTGTAACAAAAGAAAAGAGACATTCAGACGCAGGTTTTATCGCATAAAATCAATCGAATATTCACTGAAAATCCAAACAAGTGCAATAGATTACTAAAGAGAATAACATCTATCGCGCAGCTACGTCATAAGTTCTGATATTTAAATAATCGCACAGAATAGAAAATAAATTTCATCGAATGTGCCACTTGCGGATGTGATCTATGGAAGTACGATGTAGTAGAGTATCAACAGGATCAACACAAGTATTGGATGGGCATAGTGCCGTTCGTTCTCAACCAGAATAACATGATGTTGACTATTATTTATGTTAATATCTATCAGTGCAATTTTATATATAAACCTAGCCTATCAGTGGGTTTGAGAATCACGCTGTGATGCTGCTTTTTGTAGGAATTGCCCTCTCACTGTCATGTGCACTTGGTCAAAGAACAGGTGAGATTAATTTTGCTATTTTAAAAGACTAAGCAGAAATATAAATTCTTTCTAGGTAGAATATTCTTCAGCACGGATGAAAAACAAAAGTTGACTTTCGAGATAGTTAAGATCAATCAATGAGCTTTTGCCTAGATCATAGGAGTTCGAGTTGCTCATTGAAGTATGTAGTGAATTTGGGAACTCGTTGTACAATCCCACACCACGGATGAGTTACCATTCATCTGAGTGATCCTAGAGGGATTACAGTTGAGGTTCGATTTTGGATTTGAGCTAAGCTAGTAGGAACGTGTATGGAGTAGACTTCTCTCCCCTTAAATCCGGGAAATATTGGAGGAAACGCTTTTGAACTCTTTCAACCAGAAGTTTCGCTACCAAAACAGCATATTTTTAGACTCAGATGATACCAATGAATCTACAACACGGCGGCCAACCACAAGAAGCACTGTGCCAACTTTGAGAAACTTCCAGGTACTCCCGAAAATAATGTGATAGAATTTTCAAGTTTATGAGCGTTTTTGAGATGTAGTTCCTTAATCCCATATTTGTCTTTGTTAATATGTGTAGATTATTCGAGAGACTATTCAGCATTTCGAGTGATCATGATCCTATAAAATCAAGAACTGGTTGAGCCCGTCTTCTATGTTTTCAATAATAATTCTGTAGCACGGAAGCGAAGGGATGGTAGTGCTCGCCTAGCCTGATCCATAACCGCTTGACAGCAAAACACTCAAAAAAAAAACTTCCGCTGCTCTTTCGAGATTTGCTTTCGAGGATCCTGAACTAAAGGTGCCTTTTATTGGTGGATTCACCTAAAAAGAAGTGAACGGATAAACCTCTCAGTTGGCGTACAACATCAACCACCTATTAAACTCATGCTCGTGATTTCTAAGCAATGTGGGACCTCCTTGATCTGGAGGCGGTAGTACAATACTGAATATTATAACTACTGTAATGTTCTGACTAGGACATACTAAGAATCCCCTTCCCGAATGACCGTTATTTTCCAGAATGCGATCAGAAATAGCATAGAAACCTTGAACGAGATGGTAGAAGTGGAGCGAAACAGAAGAAACCTCAATCTATACAGGTACTGAGCCTACCCTCTAGAGAAGTTTTATTTTTAACTTTTAGTTTTTTTACCTTTTCAGTTTTATTCTTCAGTATCAGATGTTTTTCCTGATGAATAAATGATTCCCAGGAAAGCAGTTGGAGCCCTTGAAACCTTGCAGGAGATCGACTTCAACAGGAATGAATTACAGCAGTTATCGGATAGTATACGTCGTCTAAACGCTGCGAACGTAAGATATTGTAGTTTGAATTCTCACACGTTCACAGAGTTCTCTTCAGAATTGAAAGACTCAGAAGACTCCGGATTTTTGTCATTACCACTAACCACTTCGCCACTGATTACAGGCTTTATATAACAGCAATCGATGCGATCAAACGTCCGGTGAAATAAATGACTACGACAGCCTTAGCAACGACGTAAGACTTATTTGTCAAGTAGCTCTTGATCAACCGTACAGGAATGCATATTCACTCCCACTACTTTCCTATTGCTTTTAACTCTGATAGTTCTTTTGAAGGGTATATCCAACGCGTTAAGTATATAAACCATAATCCCGAAATTACTGGGCTCCCAAGGCTTTCAACTCAGCTAGCAACGAATGTCACGGCTATGTAGCTGCCAGTAAGTGAAGAGCATGAATGCCACAGCGATGTGAATCATAGAAAGTTAAGCGCGTCAGAATCAGAGTGTGTGACTGGTGTAAAGCTTGAACGTGACACCACCTCATATCAAAGCTAGAGGGGTGTTCCTTAGACTACCGAACAAAATGATCCATAAGCGATCGTTTAAATAAATTAGTCAGTCGATATTATCCTTTCAATCAGGCAGCGCACAAAGTAATAGTTAGCCAAATGTAACAAGGCTGTGGTATAAAGGGGAAGTCGGTGATTTGCCGGTTTGTTGCTGATTGAAAACGAAGAGTCCCTTGCACTCCAGAACCATTTTTCAAAGCGTCTCTTATTCCTGTGAACTGACTTTCTGGTTAGCATATCTGAAGGAAAAGCTGAGTTGACCGGAAAGCTTTAAAAGTACCAGTTCACAATATAACGAGCAAACAAGTTATTCAAACCAATTTCAGCTCGACGGCAACAGCACCAATGACAATAACAATGGGGACAGCAACGACGACGATGACGACGATGACGATGACGATGACGATGACGACAACAACAACAACAATAACACTTCCAGTAGAATAACAAGAGCTAAACGCATTGTGGACGCAGTTAGAGAAATAATCGACGATTTTTGTGACTAAACATCAATTGATAATCGACTGCTTTAATAAATGAATGGCATCACGCTGCTTTACATTGTAATCGTTATGATCGACGATATGAATTCATTTCTATGGCAGTGACAGACTGCCTTATTCACATGAAGAGCGAGACTACGGTTTGAAAACATGGAGAGGTTGTTACTAATGTATTTGCGGTTCGTTTTGTCCAGCAGATGCTCGTTAGGGTGTGAGAGGTGGCTTTCTCCGAACCCTTCGAAATTTAGTTCCCAAGGAATTGAACATTAATCGATCGTTAGCTTCGATAAAATAAACTAAAAGCAAATGAAAGAGGAAAGTAAGTTGAAGCGGAATCATGGTATAGGTGGAAAAAAATGATCTCACGAACACGCGTCATCACACTTACCTTTTCTCCAGGCCACTGCAGGGGGTCTGCATTCGGCCATGTTTTTCTTTTATGCTGCGCTATTTTTGGTGTTCACCCGAGAATTACCTTGATAACTCTGCCCAGAGCCCGTTCGACTATCCGGAAAAAAATTCGAGCAGTATAAGTATTATTCCAAATTTTCTTTCGACGTCGGGTAGTGGAGTAAACCTTCGACGTGTGGAAAGCTCACCTGTGATCTTTCCCAGAAGAGCTTTACACTCGTCGGCGATCTATTCAATCTCAGATCAAATTCGCAAGTTGATGGAGGATCGAAGCAGAGTAGAACATGGACAGGAACATTGGTCGAGCTTGAGAGCAACAGGAGGAAAACATAAAGTGTGGTCGGATGAGGGATGTGAGTTACTGGTGACTACACCAGAATTGATAGCTGCGACTACGACAAGTTCAACTTTTGAACATCGGGTGAAAGTAGAAAGACTGCACTGAAACGCTGACATTCAAAGCACTCGATTTTAGTCTTCTGGCTGAGGAACGTCCGTTCCGCGCGTCCGTGGAAACTAGTTCACCCTGCCCACTTTGTGCGCAGCGCAGCCCACTGGGATCTCGAGATGGCGTTACAGTACCACTCACAGCCAGTGGAGCAAGTGCATTAGCCCGTGTTGTCTTCACTTTAGGCTGACTCGACGTGACTGCCATGGACCGAGCGCCAATCGTATGCCCCATTGACAACTGCGACATCTGTCAAAAAACGCGGGCTGATGATGCGCCGTGTGCCACGGTTGCGGCGTGACCTAGTTTCGACTGATGCTCGCGGCGATGTGGGGTCCGGGAACTTCTCCCCTAACACGGCGTCGCACACGCCGCACCCACCGCCTATCACAGGATTACGATGGAAGATTGGAGCGCGCAATTTGTAAGGTAGGGAGTCCTTTAATTATTTGAATTGGCTGGCCGCTCCCTTCAATTCCAATGCGGTATTGGTCGTCGCTAATATAGGGAGGAGTCATTCTAATTAAACAAGTCTAATGAACATGAAAACCAAAAAGAAACAGAAGAAAAAACGATTAAATCCAATGAAAAAGCAAGCCAGTCAAGGAAAATATCAATTGGCGGGAGTACGGTAATTGCAGTGACATTTGCCGCATGCCGCAAGGGAGAATGCCGCGATAGGGGAGAAGTTCCGTTACCCGGCGATGTGCACGCGTGGTGGGAGGTGGTCTAATTCCTATTATCAGACGGAAACATCGTCCTAGAAGAATAAGAGTTCGAAATAAAGCAAAGAAATGAGATATTTGCAGCACTAAACCTTGTTTACAATCGATTGACAAAGGCATTGTCTAGCTCTTCAAAAGGAACTGTACAATTCCTTGACTCCCTTTATATTTACAGCGTTGATGCTCAAACTCTTGAAGCAATTGTGCGATTTCTAAGAGGCACCTCATTTTTTCCTCATTCGTTGATTCTTTTATTGCTTAGTCTCTGTAAAAAAGTAGTCTTTGTGCATGATTTGGGAAGGTTTAACCTGGCAAAATTAGTAAAATTCAAAGTAGATAGTTCCTCTAGGCCTAAAGTCTACAAAAATGGAACTGTCTGTGGAAACGGAGGGAACTGATGTATTGAAAGAGTACCAGACCTGTTCCAATTGAAGCAATATGAGGGTTACAAGTGCAATTCAGTCTGGTGAAGGATGCGGTGGTACAGATGAAGGCGTAGAAGAAATGGACAGAACGGCTGATGATTCAGAAGACTTCTACGACCATTGTTCGCTCAATTCAACAAACAAACCTTTTCGATCGAAGTACGCTACGTTAGTCTTCGTCAAATGGCTATGCTTTTTCAAAAGTATACAGGGTCACATAAACCCATCGAAGGGTACCGAAGCTAGAGCGGTTATTATTATTAAAAATATTTACAATCATACCTGGTTTCCAGTTTCGTTGTTGATGTAGAGCGTCTGAGTCACAAAAAAATTGCAGCTAGAGCCCATCAATAAACCCGGGTATTATGACCAAAGTTATTTTAAATAAGGCGCTGGGAATCGATAGAGTAGAATTAAAAATAGTTATTGGACTTTAAACTTTGAACTCCATCATTCGGAATGATCTCTCTTATCCAGTCATCTGAGAGAAGATGATAAATATTCATTCAAAAAACCAAATACTAAGCTGGTACCTCCACAAAAAAACAATTCCATGGGATAAATGTTGTTTTGATTTGATCACCGAGTTGAATTTCAATTTCAGAATATTTAAGCACCAGAACTGAAAGTTGGGAATGCTGTACGCCATGTTGTTTAGCTCAGACTTCATAGTAGTTTTTCTTTCCTGTGTGTGCGCTCAGGTAACCGATTATATGTGTTCTTTGACTTTTACAACTCAGCCCTCTATCCTCACTACCAAAGCTTTCAGTATCAGCCGCCTGCAACAAAACCACCGCCGCCCACTCTCTATGTTCCCTCAGTTACTTGGCCACCATTCAACCCCGGTCCAGTGCCACCAGCGCCAGCGGGACCACCAGCCCCTCCGGGTAAATCGTCTGGACTGCTAGACCTATAACATGCTTATTTACTGACTGTATTATGAACTAATAGGTGACTACGACTACTATGGTCCTCCTACGCCGCCAGTATATCCCCCTACACCTTATCAGCCTCCACCGACACCATTTCCACCTCCTACAATTTATCAACCGTTCCCGACTCCTCCTCCCAGCCCAGGTTTGTCAATATTTTAACACATCCTTACTACGTCTGTAATCGCCACCAAACTTCAAACTGTTCAGGTCTGCCTCCAAGTGTCCCTGACCTTCCTACGAATGAATATGTGCAGGTATTTGCACTTACTTTCAAATCAGGGTGGTGACTGTGGCTTACTTTGAATGATGTTCATTGAAGTACTCGATCGACGCTTGTGCGGATACTCTAGACAAGATGGAGAAGGAAACACGTAACAAGAAGAACTCCAAACTTTACAAGTGGGTATCTTTTCAGTTCCTCACAAGGTGAAGCTGTTGTAGGACAGATCAACTGACTATAGCGTTTCCCCTTGAAGGCATGCAAGGGCTTCCACTCAGGATCTTCGTAAAGAGCAGCAATGTTTATTGAATCGACAGTTCTCATCCTCTGCGGAATTGCAGGGTAGGACGTAGTTGTGGGTGAGAAGGCGCACACACTACACTACGCATGGTCACGGAAATCCCAGAACTCTATCGAACTTGGCCAACCAAGCCTTCCAACCCTTCGGGGCCAGCTGATAGGTATCGAACCAGGCTGGGAAGATAGCACTGACCTGACAATTCATTGTATACGCCATTCATGTATTGACCATTGTACACACACTCACTATCTCTCTTCAGTTGCGAATGAAAGTCGAAGCGGGAGTAGCATTGAAGACGGGGTTAAACAACGCCAGAAGATTTCGACATCTATGAAACAATTTCTTTGAAAAAACAGCAAATTTTCACACGATTGATACTGTTGTATCGCAGGAAAGTCTCCAAGTCTCTCCGGAAACTGAATCGCTTCACCTTTGATCGAGACACGCTTCGTCAACTATCAGGGAATGTGCAAAGGATGAATAGAGCTACTGTGAGCATGTTATGTGCGAAAAACTTGATGTCCTATCTGCATTTACGAGTTACATTGGTATTGCAGAGTTTGTATAAGAACAAATGTCAGCGCAAAACATCTGATGCCAGCAACTACAACCAGCTCGACGACCAGGTAAGATCCAATCATGCCTTGAAACCGAAAAAGTCATGTTGATATCGCACATAGATGGTGAGGTTGTTCTTTTTTTTTTGCAATCAGAGACATGATATCTCACATTGTTCCTTTTCCTAACACTGTGATACCTGAAATATCAGGGAAATCTGGTGATAGTTGCCAGCGATCCTTAAAGGCCCGATTATTATTTAAAATCAAAAATACTCGTATTTTGATGGATCATTTGCAATTCAGGAGCGCACCGCGAGTGTGGCAGTGAAATCCAGGGGCAGCGAAGGCTCTGTGCATTTCTTTCTCATTTTTGCAGCCGATGGCCCTAACCCTTCCAAATAGGTGAACGCAATAGCTAATTATTTGCGGTTGAACAGTTTTCAAACAGTACGCCGTACTAATCCCAGAAAACAGAAAGCACTAACATGAAGCCGGGCTTGATCAGAGTAATTGGTCTTACAAGCATCAGCAAGACATCCAATATTCATATGTGTTGGGCGTTGTCCCCATTATAAATCTAGGACTTAAATCCATCGAAGACCGATCTGTAAAAGTTCTGCCTACTTAATCTCAGAAGGAAGCTCTTAGTGCAGTGTAGTTTTCGATAGTAGTTAATATCTAGGCCTATACTATGGCCGTCATTGGGCGGTGGCCAGTTTCGCTGGTATAGCCAGCGAGATGCTAAATTCAGGTTCTAGTTACTGCCCATACTCTCTTCCATATAATTCAACCAGGAACGCCCTCACCAAGCGGTAAAGTGAATCTTCACAAATCGTGCTGTCCTCTTGAAATCCAATGCACCACCGTCTAAGCGTCTGTCTGGTACCAGTCACCCAAACGGATTGCTGTATTGATATTTTTCCAAACACCATCGACCTTTTTATGCGTAAGGCTTTGTGACTTCAATCGGAGTTTTCTTTATTCCCGACGGGTTTGGTGCCAGTAAGTAGTTTTTGGAAATGGTGTGGCTGCACTGAGTTCCTACTTGTTCTACAAAGTAGGCGTGCTGTGTCATGTCACTCGCCGCACTCCAGCAGTTCAGGAACGCTCCGCAGTGAGACGGGCAGGGTGATTTAGTCAGAATTGTGCTCTATGACTTAATTTATCCATACGTGAGTACTGCCGCTTTGAGAGAGAACTTTATGGTTTAGGTATCCTGAACTTTTTCCCAGTAAGTGGTGCGCAAGATTAAGTGTAATCGTGCATTAAGCGTCATGGTTACTATATATGTAATCCTGTATTGTGTTTGTCACTTTCTTTTCAAATTATTCAATTGTAATTAGTGCTGCCATTTTCAGTTCAACAGCAACGAAGATGACACTCAATGGTACAGGCCAGGAAACTCTAAGCGTGTGGCCAAGGTACAGAGCACAATGGATGCAGGCAGTCAGTGCATAGAAGATTACTGCGGATCTTAAAGTAGTAGAGGACCTTGTTGATCTATTTTGACGATAATTATCAATGTGAGGAGCAATTCCAATCAAGCGTGTGTCAGTGATAATTCATTTCCATGATTTTTCCATTTTTTGATATACAGAAAATCAGGAAAATCACGAGATCTCGAATCATCCATTAGAATTCACTTCAAGAATTCATCCTGAATAAAAAATACTTATGCAAAGAATCGAAAGATGAAATGAAAACAAAGTACAGCTAAAGTTACCAGAACGACAGTGTGCAAACTGGTGTCATTAAACTGCCAAAGTCAGAAGACATCATTTGTGCCACAGTCAAAAGTGTGTTTCACTGTAGTAAGCAAGAATGCCAGCAATACTTTATTAGAACAAAGAAAAGAACAAAGAAAGTTAAACAACGGCTATAATACGGTTAAGACAAGTTGCAGTAAAACAAGGTGACGCTGCCACCGCGTCCTCGCACATATCACAAATCCAAATCCGAATCGATCCCTCTGCTGGGGTTGCCTCTTATATACCTAAATTTTGGCGGGAAACCGCACATCGACACGTGATCTATTTGAATTTTTACTAACATCGAAACACCAAAGAAGAGTAGAAAAATTACTTCCATTTTAACATGCCGGGGGCGATGGAAGACTATGGTCCCACTCCATAGCTACAACTCTCCCATCAACTTACAACTCCTGCATCTTATGGGTGGCAGCTCTGATCTTGTCCCTAAGTCTGCACAGTGCCCTTTTTCTATGTTTGCGATTACCGACACTTTGGCTCTTATGTGGATTACCCTTTGAAAGGACCGGCTGTCCAAGCTACTTGCTTTTGTAGGCTCCAACTGAGTCCGCAGGAGTTGGTAGAGCCCTCGTACATCCGCTACTGGTCATTTTTCAGAATCCCCTCAGCAGCATAATCGGCTCGAGTACCCATTATACCAACATTCTGTTGCAAAAGGTCCACTGTCAGTTGGGCGTGCTCCGGCTGTTCTGAGCTATAGCTGGCAATGTGCGCATTTTAATAGTAAAGAGTTCCCAGCCGACACCGTTCACTGTCCTCGGCCCATTCACCAAATACACGTGTGCTCCGCAGGTTGTTCAAAGGTGTACAGCCGACATGATAGCAAGCCAAGAAGTGACCTTACGTGGCTCCTCTGGAGGCAAAACTACTACTACTGCTCCGAGATCATCTGTGAAGAGGCAATCCATCTCAGTCTTGATTGCCGAGAAGTCGCCGTGGAAGAATACACGAGTGCGACTACCTTTCATAAAAGCCATTCGTCGAAGTACCATAGGTACTACCAAAAGATTCCGATTATGAATGCGATCCAGCATTGCGCCAAAAAAAATCATTCCAATCGATCTTCCTTGCAGTCAGCCAACCTAATTCGAAAATTCGTTTTGGCACCGTAGGCCATCCTTGCGATAAAGACCCATGACGCATGATCGTTGCAGGTTCAACCGATCGTGCCATATTGCTGACGTGCGCACACTTAGTTTTGAAGAAGGCATACGCAAAACCAAGAGAACGTGGATCGATCGGCTCGTCATCCAAATCGGGTATCCACTGCGCCTTCAGTGCTACAGAGCCGGGTTGATTCCAAGTGGAGAACACCCCAGCCGCCTCAATGACACATTCCACAGAAAAAATCTTAGCGGGAAGCGACAATCAACTGATCAGATCCTCTGCGGTGATCGTCTTCCACATTTGAACTTCGTGAGCCATCCATGGACACGTCTTCTTCCGTTTTCTCCATTTGGTCACTTAACATTGCAACAGGGCATACGTCTTCAATCGCAGTATTGCCTTCTTTATATGCTTCACGAGCCATTGTTGGAACAATGTACGTAACTCTCTACAATGTTCGCGCGTCTTGGCCTCGTTCCTCACACCCGACGCGTTTTGGCTTGAGGCCAAGACACCACGGTATCAACATCAGTCGCTACCTGTACCGCTGATCGATATCTGACACCCTTTCAGAGCCGTCAGATCTTCGTTGACACCCTTTAAGAGCAGCCAGACAATTGCTAATAAAGTCTCTATTCGCTACGGCCTAATCGCTTGCTTCCGGCGTGGCCCCCAAGTCAAAGGTGTGTTTCACTGTAGCAAGCGAGGCGATACCTTATTGGAACAAAGAAAAAGACAGAAAAAGTTACACGACGGCTATAATACGGTTAAGACAAGTTACAATGGAACAAGGTGACGCTGCCACCGCGTCCTGGCATCACTCGATCTCGAGTCCAAATCCAAATCGATCCCTCTGCTAGGGTTGCCTCTTACGTACCTGAATATTGGCGGGAAACCGCGCATCGACAAGTGATCGATGCGAGCTCTCCATATTTGAGTCTTTGCTAACATCGAAACACCAAAAAAAGAAGAGAAAATTTACCTCCATTTTAACACCACCTGTCAAATGCTTCACGCAATGGCCCATAGAGTACCACCTTGCTGGGCTACTCGTGTGCTACTCGTATGCCATTAGCTTTAACACTTGAGGCGAAGTCTGCTCTTCTTGTCTGATTCCTTTATGAGGGTTATGAGGACAGAGCTCCACCTAAGTTGAAGACGCCTTGGTGGTCCCTGTGCATAACCAAAGGGGTATTCAAGATGAAAAGCCTACCGTGTCCTAGAAGCAGTAACCACGGTGTCAGTGATGCGATAGTGATTACTTCTGATGCCTTTGCCCCCTAGTAGCATTCATAACACATTAAAGCACAATATTTTTCAGCCCTCCAAACATTTTTTATAACTACCGTTGGTGCAGTGGCAGACGGCCAGTGTATCGGCCAATCGAACCCTGGGTCAATCCCAGCCTTGGTCGAGGAGTAAAAACTCTCCATGGGATTCCTTAATTGGTACCAGATCTGTCTGGGCGGATTAGAGCACATATTGATGCATCAGCTGTCCCGCTAATCATTGTATATGCAGTCAAATCCGACGACGATTCTGAATGGAAGCCCGATGCGCGTCCTTCAAACGAGACAATGCCTTCAACTTTATATGTAGCCTGTTCGGTAACTACTCAAACTGTTTCAAACTTGCCTAGGGCAGATTGAAGCTAAGCCCACTGGAGGACCTGGATGTTGGAACCGGTCACCGTAAATCAGGTAAATAAATCGGTGGAGTGGAATTAATGGAAGCCATTGAAGTTGAAACTTTACACTCCCTAACTCGGAATGATCTCTCTACCCGAGTCACATGGAATGAAATAATGAGAAATATTTATTCAAAAAAAAAAAGACCAAATATAATCTGGTATCTCTACACGATAACAATAGATAGAAACAGACGTTGTTTTGAGTTGATCGCCGAGTTGAATTTCAATTTCCGAATATTTAAGCCCCAAAACTCGGGGTTGAGGAATGCTACATGCCATGTTGTTAGGCTCAGGCTCTATAGTAGCTCTCCTTTCATTTGCGCATGCTCAGGTAACCGATTATATGTGAACTTCAATTTTCACGACCCAATTCTACCTCTTTACTGCACAAGCTTTCAGTATCAGCCACCTGCACCGAAACCACCTCCACCCACTCTCTATGTTCCCTCGGTTACTTTGCCACCATTCAACCCTGGTCCATTCCCGCCAGGACCACCAGGTCCTCCAGGTAAGGTGGCTCAATTGAGTTGTGTCTTTAATTTGTTGGACTTAATATCATGAAATAGCAGGTGACTATGGTCCTCCTCCGCCACCAGTATATCCAACCACGCGTTACCTGCCTCCACCGACTCCACCTCCGACACGATACCAACCCCTGTAACGCTTATTATTTATCCTCCAAAACCAGGTTTCTGACTATTTCCGCCCATTTTACCAACTTCTGTATTCGTCACAATATTGAACTATTCAGATCTGCCACCAAGTGTTCCTGATATTCCTACCAATGAATATGTACAGGTACTATGCAGTTACTTCTAGTTCAAAATAGTTAGTCTGCCAATAAAAAATTAAAATAACGCTGCTGATCATTGAAGTACTCAATCAATGCTTGTGCGGATACTTTGGACAAGATGGAGAAAGAAACACGCAACAAGAAGAACTCCAAACTTTACAGGTGAAGATCCTTTTAATTTCCCATAGGGTGGAGATGATAAAGCGTAAAACAACTGACTACAGCTATTCCCCTTGGAGGCGTGCACCATATTTAGCCTCCATCCAGGATCGGATTGAGGTCTTAATACCATACGGCACGGTATTGCTCATAGGGGCAGCGGAGCATGTGACTTAGGAAAACGGCGCGCACCATGAAATGTGTTTTCCGGGGGAAGAATATCGCATTGATGCCCACCACATTCAACGAAGCTTCCTCTCTGGAGGATTTTTGGGGATTGTTTAACTGGTGCGAGATTCGCCAGAGGGATGGAAACATCGGCTTCAACTTCGGTTGACCTCGCAAGTCACTATATAGGCTACATACGCATTTAAACGGTCACTTCGTTTTCAAATGAACTTCGAATGCGGAAGTTGCATCCCAGTCGGGTTGATCAGCACTAGAAGAGTTTTCCTTTCAACAGTTGGAGCAGTTTCCTTGAATAAAAATACAGACTATTGAGACTGTTGTATCACAGGAAAGTCTCCAAATCTCTCCGAAAACTGCGTCGCTTAACATTCGATAGGGACACGCTTCGCCAAGTGTCAGGGAATGTGCAACGAATGAACAAAGCTACTGTAAGCTTATTGAGGAGGAAAACTTCGCTCTCTTGATTGCACCTACATTTTAACAAACGTATTACAGAATCGCTATAAAACCAAATGTTGGCGTACAACATCTGACGCCACCAACTACAAGCAGCTCGACAATCAGGTGAGAAACGATGCTGTGATGTTCTTTTTTTTACGATTGGAATCATCTTCATGGAACATCTCCGCTTTTTAACACTCTCAGAGAACAAACGAAAAATGATGAGGTACAAATGGAAAAATGCAGGAACTGTAAAAGACTTTCTCAGATAGGTTGTGAGGAGGCTGCCTTATGAAGGCTAACCATTCAAGAACTAGTGATGTAAAAAGAAGCCTCTGACCAGGTGAACCCATAACTTCTGCTAGTGGTTTGAGCAGCTTGCTTGATCGGATTTCCTCCGAAATCGTGGTCACTAAAATAAATCCATCCCTTGGTTTACGGTCATCACGTAGACATTGTAAGTGGGGTAGCTGGAATGAGTTCCTATCAGGTCCTCGCATTACGCACTTTGTAGTAATGTCACTTTCCACAGCAACACCTCCACTAGCTCAAGAACACCTCCATCGTGTGTGAAAGCGGGTGGTTTAGCCAGTGTTGTGTACTCTGAGCTAGCTCATCCGTATCTGAATCGAGCCAATTTGGAGGCTTCATTTTTGAAGCGTCAATCGATGTCTTCTTTGTGAATTTCTCTTTAGTAAACGGTCTGCAAGAGAAAGCCTTACCGTGCACTCAGTGGCATGGTTAATTTAAATTCCTGTATTATATTTATCATGTTCTTTTCAACTTATTTCATTTCAACTTACTGTTATTTTCAGTTCAACAGCAAGGAAGATGACACTCAATGGTACAATCCAACAAATTCTAGGCGTGTGGCCAAGGTGCAAAGCACAATGGATGCAGCCAGTCAGTGCATTGAAGACTACTGCGGATATTAAAGCAGTAGAAGACCTTGTTGACTTATTTTGACGGTATTTATCAATTATCAATGTAAGGAGCAAGTCCGATCAAACGTGCGTCAGTGATCATTTGTTTCCATGATTCTCTCCGTTTGCTGACATTCCGACAAGAAGGAGACCACAGATCATCCACTAGAATTCATTTTACAAGCTTTTCTATAATAAAAAATCGTGGATATTGCGAAAATTGAGATATGAGAAGAGAAAATATGAACTGATCTGCCCTATCGGAATGCTTGGAATGGATGAGCTCGCCTTATGGATTATGTCCAGCCACGCGGATTACTCGAGTACTTTATCCTGAACGAATTCCGACTTGAAGTAACTTGACTTGAACTCTCTAGGAGTAGAGGTACTCACTTGAAATGAATGAACAAGATAACTTGAATCTTTACTTGAACTGAGTGAGTGTGATCGGGGTCAGAGCCCAGCCGTACCGGAGACGATGTCGAAATCGAAATCGATCGGTTGTACCGAGACTTGCTCTTTTACAGCTGCCTCGAGCGCGCCAGATCATCGCGTAGATCACGTCTATAATCGAACAGGCCCGATCAGAAACTAAACTACAGAATTAGGAACAAGGATTAAAAATAAGCAACGAATAAGTAAAAAAAGAAGTCGCTTTCGCGACATGCCCTTTGTATGGGGAGAAAGGTAGAGGAGGTAGAAGTGCCCTTCATGCTGTAAGTTGAAAGACATTCTCAGACTAGCACACTGCTAAATCCTATTTTCTCTCATAGCTTTTTGTAATGGTGGCTTCCCTCAGCTACATTTGCCATCTCATCTCCAAAACAGAAGAGAAGTAGCGATTCCGCCCTGACGCGAGAAAAAAGGGGGGTAGAAGAGTCGTCCATCTCTTTGATTCTTTTTTATCCAGTCCAGCTATTTTTCACAGACTTCCTTCGATTTTAGAGGCCATCCTTTGCTCATTCGTTCCTACCTTTAACCAGTCTACTAATAATCGGCCTCTCAATCATCAGATGAAGAACTCCTTTGATTTCTCAGAAAGCGAAAAGCCTCAGAATTGGTTTGTGGAAACAGTTAGACTTCCTTATAGAGAACGTATGGGAAAGCTTCGTTGTGCTCTACAGTCTGACAGTGATTAACCTTGAAAGATACCCCAAGATACTCGAACTCCACAAGTTCTCTTTAAGGTCAACTACTCTCATTAAGGCGTTACTAAAATGCTTAATGGATGTCACGAGTTGCCGAATCGGGAGTTGTTAGATGCACGTAAGAAGCTTTACCCTTTATCGTTAGCAAGCATGCCCTTATAGGAACTTCAACACATACTGAAGAGGTCGGAGCTTTTGCAGATCCTCAGCAATGCCGATCAGTTTTCGGAATATCAACTTTCCATTATAAGAGGGCGAACAATCGGCCTTAGGGAATGGCTGTGACGTATTTTATCCTCCCCATCCGATTTATGCATAACTCGAGTTCAGTAAGTATTTTCCTTACCGACCTCTCTCCCTCGAGAATCAGTCGTGAGTAGGTGGCATGTTGTCAGGCTTCAGTAATTTGGTCTCTGAACGAGTTCAAAACGTCATCAAGTGAGGGCCTCGTTGGTTAATTGCCAAACTCCCTCGTCTTCGTACTTCCATAGAGCACGATGACCAACTGGCTAATGTTGACTTCAGAATTAGCAAATGAAAAGGGGTGATAAACAAATTCATTGAGTAATCCGGTGAATCCGATCAGTTCACCAGGACATGGAGCTCTATGGGTTGCATACGCAAAACTTGTGATAACTATGGAATGAAGCCGTTTTTGCTTCCTTCAGAGACAACACTGTAAAGTATGAATCACAGAATCTCGTGAAACGACCTCAGGCAATTCGTATTTGCCGAATCTCGCTCAAAGCCATTCATCGCCTTAGTTTCAAATTACTTCCGCACTTCTAGTAACGAGCCCATCACTTCGTCGATGTTTAGCATGAACGGAACTAATGAAAGGCTGGCACGATAATAACCCTACACTCCGTGGATTCATCGTGAACTCAGCCCACCCCCACCCAGTTCCTCTGCTTCAGCTGTACCACTCACGCATTCTCCGTTTCCGGCGACAAGTTTCCAACGAGATACAGATGACTTCGGCTACTTAATCAACTCAATCCATAAAAGCTATCACTACTAAAAGTCAGTGAGAGTTTGCTCGATTAAATCATTGAGAGAGCCACATTTTTGCTCATTTCGTTCGGCTGGAAGTTAGAATTTATTCAAGAAACTCTAATTGCTTTTACTGTTTTTCAGGGGCGACTCTCGCCTACCCATATAAGTTTCTTGTCTTGATGGAACCCAAATAATCAGATGATGTAAGGCGCTGTTACTCTTAAATGCTAATACCACATTCCCTGAATTGAACTCACCAAACTCTGATTTTTCCATTTCGTATCGATGGATTTATCGATCGGAGCTGTAGCAAGGACTACCGCTACCGCGCTTATTGCACTTAATAGTAAAATGGAAAGGATGAGTGGTGAACGAGTACCGAATCTTCTACAAAATCACACAAAACCAATCAGTAGGAACTATTATGCACTGAAGTGTAAATACCCCTTTTCCACAGGACTGTTAAGATGCTAGGAATGTAGGGGAACATTCTTAATTTTTTGCACCAAAGCTGATCAACACGTCCCTGCTCACTTTTTTTGATAGTTTCTTTCCACTTGCTCCTTCAAGCGAGCCACATCATTTTATTGCTGGGAAGAGGAGAGCCTAACTCGAGATTTTTCCGAAAAAATTCAAACTCGGCGCATTTAACCTCTAAGGTGGCTTGTTTTTTGGATTTTTTTCGAAATCAAAAAAAAAAACCATAAAAATCTTTGAAATTGCTGATCAATTTTGCTTATGATTGCCCTTCGCATTCTGCCCCTAATTCAATTAGCAATAGACTATGGATGCCCATTCAAGCTACAGCAGGAAAGTGACAGCCGTTGCATGATTCTCTGCCTCCTACCCCTGCCGGAAATCCTGCTATTTCCGGGTGAGTCAACGTTGTTCCTGTCGTGGTTGGGAGAGCAGATCGCTGTTTGAAATCAGCTCAGCCTTATCATGCTCTTTGGTCTGCGGTTGATCACTGAGCATTGGTGTTGGTGACAATACAGCCTGCAAGGTCAGAAAACGCTGACTTTCATACCAAGAAACCTTTACAAGCCATTTTCGCCACCAGAACTCACAGTCATCCATCTTAATGATTTCTCGCTCCGATATCAAGTCACTGGTCGAAGCTTGGGTAAAAGTCAGCTTTCATTCCTTCATTGTACTGCAGGACGTACTTCCGTTCCTTCATACAACTTCCGTTCACGAATCTTTTTGCGATACCTGCTCGTCAAGCTTTTATCCGATTTGAGAAACGTGACGCTGTAGTAAGTAGCAATCATTCTTCTCATGCACATCCTTTGGATCGGACATATTTAAGACGACCCCATCATTTCCCCTTCATATCGATCGGTTATTGCCGATTTTAGCATTAAGAGCACAAGCAGTTCACCCAAACATCGTTACGCTTCCCCTAAACGCTAACGCATACCGCAAAGAATGCCACTGCTACGACGAATAAAAGTAGAATGTATTACATGTCGTGCAGAGGGAGTTTTGTGTAGGGATGCCCACACAGGAGCGGACATCTTCATGAAAGCAAGCAAGTATTCCTAAAAAGTTCCCAATCCTGTGTAGGCGTCACCACGAAAGAGTGATCTGAGTGTGTAGTCGTTTTCGGACTCGCTTCAGTTATTGCACACAGATGTCAGTTACATCTTTTCCGCTTTCGACCTAATGATGGAGCTCACTAATCGTGACGTGGATGATAGATCGTCCCATATTCCGAAGCATCCGTTCATCATCCAGAATTAATTATTTCTGGACTCATTATCTATGCTCATGTTCTATGTGTCGCTGAAGGTTAAAGATTTGACAATTAAACGAGCAAATGACTTGTGAGCTGAATGGGTGTGAGGGTGGAATCGTATGCTGATGGTGATGCAGCCCAATGATGAGCAGTCAAGACCGGAGTTTTTTGGTGACTAGAACCCTCAAAAGGCGTAAATTGAACACAATGAAGGTTTTTCGTCGATCGTAGAAGCTGGACTATGTAGTTCAATCAACTTTGAACATAACGAGCACTGAATATAGAGTAGAACTCTGCGTTTAAGACATTAAAGTCGTAACTTGATTGCGGATTCGAGTTTGAGCCTGCCTTTTAATTCAGACCCTCTGAAGTTATCACTGATTTGAGGCCTTCAGATGGCTAACCGATTTTGCTGAACCTCTCGGTATTGTAACCAAATCAAGTCCCACTACCAACTTCAGCGATAAGGGACTGAGATCTCGGAAGCTGATCACTGCGGGTAGCGATCGAATGGTTGTCTTACCACGCTCGGTGGATCTCTTTGAAAGAAATCCTGGTGCTTCGAAATTGTGGAAATTGGCGGTGGCCCCTGTCGACAAGGTTCGACTGAAATCAACTCTACTGTGATTGCTCCTATCACACGCTTGGCCCACGTGGAAGCCCATGGTAAATTGGCCGTCTATGCAATCCCCCAGAGTTTATGTATTCTGTTCCTGAAATAGTAGCTAGGTTGAAAGATCTGCTTCCCATCTAACTTAGGCCAGTTGACCGCAAATGAAATGGGAAAGCGTTACTAGGTCAGTCTTTAACTAGCGGGTGCACGGGAGCAGAACATTTGCTGGTAAATATTCATAAAAGGCTTAGTTCGGTTCCGACACTCTCATTCCACGACACTCTCATTCCAACCCAATGATGCGGTGATATGGTGTATTTGAAAAAGTGGTCGAATTATGGTACCCTACTACTGTATGCATAACCCCTAGATCCTTGCCTGTATCTTAGAGATCCTTGCCCAACCCATCGAGCGCACCATCCCTGAATTTGTCTGAACTAATATTAATGTCTGAAGAATACATCTCCAGGAAACTGCGTCTGGTTAGAAAGTCACGTCTCATCTATAGAAAAGGATTTCCCAGTAAGTAGATATTGCAGCTAGCTCGATATATGGCAAATGCAAGCAACATTCTCTTCTCAATATATTCAATTAATATGACATTTCTAACGAAGTACTTCAGCTTTCTGCACAAGATAGGTCCTGTCATTCCCATCATCCATGGGCATCCTACAGAGAATTCGATAGGCGTGAATGTTATGGAATGTGTCAAGCTTGCTTGCGCTCCTCCATGAAAAACCAAAGAGGCTATTTGCTAAAATCACTTGCTTTCGAGTTGCGAATCACATCTCAGTTGTCATCCCCTCCTGAAAACGTCATTGCTCTCGAATTCAATAGATCTTCAACGCACCATGTTTTGCTTCATTTCAAGAAGGTTTAAATAATTCATTCTCACAGCTGCATTAGTAATTTGTTATGACTCGTTAGCTGAAAGAACCAATAAGAATTTTTGAGAATTTGCTAATCGGAAGTTCCTACATAAAGGATCATCTCTTCAAAATTCACTAAGCACACCAACATACAACCGTCTCTACGAGCTTGCTAGGAATAAGGATTTTTATGGGTTTTCTATAGAGAAAAATTTGAAATCGTTTTTTTTATTCCTTTCATGTATATCGCCATTCAACCTCTATTCTCAGCCCATCCCTGGCAGGCTGGGAGAATCCTGTAGATGAACCATGACCGTAGATAAAAGGGCAGAAAAGGTCTGCCTGCTTTTACTACAAATTGATTGTCTTCGAAAGTTCCAAATTTCTGAGTTGTGAGAAGTTCACTGTGCAGTGATAACTGAAGGTAGTGTCTGAAGGAGTAGTGAAGAAGGCAAAAGACATCCGCTACACGCTAACCTGCTTCTACACTACGGCCCTTCCCGCTTCGACATAGGAGTCGGAGACTTTGACTCTACGAAAGCAGCATAAACATGCTGTCAGCATCTGTCAACGCACTGTGGAAAGAACAATGCTCAGACTTCTCTTAACCGCAACTGCAGAGGTGGATCCGAAATTCCGAATTCCGTCACCTAACAGCGTCACAATCGAAGATCAGGTGGGCCGGACACGTCATACGATGTGATGACCGTTGGATTAGGGAATTTACTGGCTGTATCCCTCAAACGAAGACTAGGACGGCCTTCAACGCGATGGTCAGGCATCTTTACGGAAGCTCTTAAGTAAAGGAATATCAGGAACGTTGATATGGGTGATGATATTTCCCGGCAAAGACTACCCTGCCGACGCTTGAAATACCACTTCGGGTCATTTCAAATGCCGACTTGTTTCTATTGAGATAATGGTGCCTGGCTTTGTTGAAACATAAAAAGATTCAACGAGGTAGGCCATCTGAAGGCTCAAATCAGACAGGCCAGGCTTGGAACAGCAACCTACGTTCGACTTCGTTATTTCAACAACGTAGAGTTCTACTCTACTATATGTGCTCGCGATGCTTAGAGTTGATCAAATTAGTCCAGCATCAACGCCAACGCACATCAAGCGTGATATTAATATCCGTAGAAGGTTTGTAAGGATCACGACGAGCGCCGTCCATTCGTTCCTCGACGACGCAACGACAAGACTTCTTTCATTATTCAGAATATCGCTGATGTGCTCGAACAACAACTGCATATCTGACGTGTCCCAGCTGTATTTCTTCATCTTTTTTTCTATGTTCAAGTCAATTTATAGACCAATAATGTGTAAGAAAAATTCTTTGCAATGTCATGACTATTCCGAAATGCACTCATACAACGAACAACGTTGTCTTAAGAACATGAAAATTAACATAACTTTCAGTTTTTTGCTCTCTTGGCTAATTCTGCTGTCGACTCTTGAGAACGTAAGCTATCCGGGTATTCTGACTGGAATCCGATACTCATATAATGAAAGTCGCGGACAATTTAGCTGAAAGCAGAAAAATCTGGAAATTCAGATCCACGTTAAGTCACTTTGCATCTTCATTGACTCGCCCATGGGGTGTCCTTGCAAGACTTTGGCTGCGCACTTGGAACTTCTAGGGTAAGACTAGGCGAACAACAGAGATTCATTGCTAGCAACCGGATCAACATATCAGCGCTTAAGCCGCGAAGTCGTTGTATTTTGCATTTCCGGTGATTGCTTAAAACCTCATTTTTCAAGGCCGGTCAGTGGAGAGATTACCGAAAGTTCCTTGATTTGAGTCGTTCAGCTTCATACTTTCTTCATTTATCCCATTCCATTTGTATGGATACTTGCAACGTTCTTGCTTTCCGTGGGAACACTACAAGGGAAGTTGACTCAAGAGTTTGTTGACTGAAAACATGAGTTTCATGGTTGAGAAATCGAGAAACTCACAAGGAGTGAAAAGAAGTACGAAGAGTCGACAAGTTTCGTGATGACTAACCAATTGTTGTTTTAATTCGGTTTTGTTATTAAACTCGTGTGAAAAAAGCAAAATTGAAAAAAATTCTCGTCAATGCTTTTTTGTGCGAAGGCCTAACTGAATCACTTCTACATATATGAATAACACTACATCATCTATAGCCAGTCTACAGCTTGAAGGTATTCAGAATGCCAAAAATCTGTATGTTCTGCACCTGTGACTTCTCAAAAAACCCATTTCGCAAGACCTTTTTTTCGTCATACGACTGAATATAGTTGTCGATAAAGTGATTTGAAACTACCGAACAGACCGCAGTGAGCACTTTTATCCCATAAACTCTTCCTCGGAACGGCAGTAGTGCAGTGGTAAGTGGTCACTACTACACACGCATGGTCACTGGTTCGTGTCCCGGCTCGATATCCGCCTAGGCCAATCAAGCCTTCCATTCTTTAGGGGTTGGTTAATTAGTACCAGACTCGTCTGTGAAGATGAAAGCACTGACTTGAACATCGGCTGGTCGCCGCAAGTCATTGTTTATGCCACCCACGCATTCAATACACCACTGCGTTTCTGAATGGAAGTCGAATACAGAGGCGCATCCCTCAGGTTGCCCGAAGACTTTAGCCTTCTATTCTTCGAACTTCTACTCACCAGTTCCTTATGAGAACAAGCGTTCAGTCTAGCCCGTTTTGTATTAGGTCGTGAAGAAAGTTCTTGCGTTTTTGCGCCTCAAACTTCAAATGTACATATCTCGGCTTGAACAAAACTTCATCAATCGAAATAACAACCATTACTATCGACACACTTTTGCTAACGAGGACCAGGTTGGTTTACCCCATTCGCGTGGGAGTCCGGAGATCTAGAGGCGGTGAAATCGTCGAATGCCGCAGCGGCAACATGTTGGGTTTTGAAGCACTTCTCCTTGACAAAGCCGTCGAGATGTTTAAAGAAATGGTATTCTGTGGGGGCAGGGTCTGGGGAGTATGGTGGATGCGGGAGAGTTCCATAGCATACCTCCATCAATTTTTTCAGGGAAGTTGTGCGACGTGGGACCGAGCGTTGTCGTGGAGTAGAATTGGCCCCTTCCTATTCACCACTGCAGGGCTCATGAGCTGGAGTTTCCGATGCATTTCGTCAATTTCTTGACAGTACTTCTCGGCTGTTACGGTTTCCTCCGGATTCACGGGGCTGTGGGGGGTCAGCTCGACTGCAGACCACCAAACCAGCACCATGACCTTCTTTCCATGCTGCTTCGGCTTGGGAAATGTCATGGGGCTTGATCCTTGTCCAGCCACTGGCCTGATCATCGCCGGTTGTCGTACAGAATCCTTTTCTCATCACACGTCACAATACGGTCTAGAAATGGATCGTTCCTGTTGCGCAGAAGCACGGCGGAGGCGAGCTCGTAGCGGCGGTCTTTCTTGTGCTGAGTCAACTCATGCGGCACCCACTTATCAAGCTTCTGCGACTTCCCGATCTCCTGCATGTGGGTGCCAACCCTCCTGCTGGAAACACTCAATCTCGAGCCAATATCCTTCAGCGTTGTACGTGGATTCTCTTCCACTAACGCTCTCAATTGTTCGTTGTCAACGGCCGATGGCCGCCCACTACGCTCATCATCTTCCAGGCTCTCATCGCCGGTACGGAATTTTTTAAACCACCATTGTGCTGTGCGTTGATTCGTCGTACCTAGGTCCAAGTCATCGTTGATGTCCCGGTCCGTTTCCGTGCACTCCTGCCCAATTTGAATTGGAAAAGAAAAATCGTGCGGAACTGTCGTTTGTCCATGCTGATTTCGACCTTCTAAAAAACTCCAGGAATCACTCCATGGCAAAACCGATTATATATTTGGATAGAGCGAGAAATGCGCTTGAGGATGGTATAAAACTTGCAAAAACTCTAATAGCAAATAACACCGCGGCGAGTATTTGAAAATTGGGCGTCAAAAAACGCAAGAACTTTCTTCACGACCTAATAGAACTAACTGCTCAATCGAAAAGACAGTGTAGCTGAAAAAAGTCTTCCCGTCTTTTCTCTGCTGAAAGATTTTCTAGCAGCTCAGGTATAGATTCTTCTCCAACCTCAGTGGTAGCGAGCTCATACAGGAATGTTCTGAGGGATCCGTAAAGCACTTAGATCCGTAAAACACGAGCCTTACAGTCGGATCGTATCAGCTAGCTTTAATTAGATATCACGATGAGGGGATTTTATACGACAACGTCACAACAGATGTTGCTGAGAATGCTGTTGTCAAAACACCTACATCTACTGATTACGGTAACACTTTCTTGCAAAGATGCGCCTATGTTTACAAATAAAGAATGCTTGGCTAAGCTCTGAATCTCAAGCTTTACTAAGCCGCCAGCCGTTCAACCATTTCAGTGGTTGATACTTGACTGGATTTTCTCAAAATTAATGTCAAGAAATATAGCATCCTAGTCAAAAGCATGGCGCATCCACAGAACTGTTCTGCGTTGCTCTTGCAGTTGCTGCTTCTTCAATATGCTCGGCATAGGCAGTAGTGACGTTAGATCGTTGAGCTTTGAACGCGTGGGTGGATTTTCAGAATTCCCGTGTCTGTCATTCCACCTAGACCATCTGTGGCTTCAGCTCTTTTGTTTATTTTGCAGATCGTCAGCAAGTAATGCATGAACGACATGTTTATTAGCGGGGTGAGCGTGAA
The DNA here is from genome assembly GCA_000469685.2 of Haemonchus contortus. Taxonomy (NCBI): domain Eukaryota; kingdom Metazoa; phylum Nematoda; class Chromadorea; order Rhabditida; family Trichostrongylidae; genus Haemonchus; species Haemonchus contortus. The sequence continues at coordinate 11,042,716 of LS997564.1, forward strand.
CGGAAAAGAAAATGAGAGCGGAAAATCAAATTCGTTATGCACCGATACGCGTAAGCAGCCGTGACTCAGTCAGCACATCACTTTCTATCCCTAATAGTGACGGCCTGTTCATCTTGCCTTCCTTAGGTTTGCTTGGTTCTGTATATCGACTCCGTTGTCTATGCCATTGGATGGGTCAAGTGCATTTCGTCTACTTCTGTAACTTTAAAAGCAGAGTTCACGATGAAAATGGTTACTGAGAAATATCCCTTTGATGAATCTGTGGCATCCCAGTATATCAACAAGTGGGGCTGTTAGATCAGTAAACGGCCTAACTTATAAGGGCTCAGAGATTGCATCCTTTGAACACCTCATCCATAGCGGACGAATTTCAACGGCGTTGTAGAGGCTGCACTATCTCAAGTGACTTCCATCTCGGAAACTCAAACAAATGTTCATGATCCATTGCAGCAGAGGACGGCAGTTTGAGACAGTTTTGGCTCGGTGTAGCCCTTAACGCAATTGCAACAACTGGAATCTCGTCCAAATACATTCTCCATGTCATTTCCGTCATGATAACCTCGTACAAGCACTATTTCCACTACTTTTAGAAAGCCTCATTTTTCGCAAAATAGACGAATTTTCTCGCTTCCTTCTCCACAGAGGCACTACTTTACATCAACACATCCGCTTTTCAACTTAAAAAAACATACCCAGAAATTATCGTGAACCGTGCCTGCGATTAGAAGTGGAGGGTACGGCTTATTCCAGAGCGAGTAATCAACTGAACGCACCTAGCGTTTTCATCCATTCTCGCAGACATCTTAAAGTCAAGGTCTGATACAATTATATGAGGTGTTAATTTTCAAGAAAGTACATCAGTCGACGAGCACTGGTGCAGCTGCTGAACCCACCTTGAGCGTTTTCTCCTTGAGTAAAATGTTACCCATTTTCGAAAGGGTTTCTAAGGATTTTCGGCGATGGCTCAATGGTATTTGAAGGTCTTTCAAATGCATTCCGGATGCTAGGAGCACCTCTAGCTGAGATCTATCAGAAATCGCCATGGAAGTGGACTTCCCATCATTGGGACTGTACTCCCAATTGAGTGTTTTAGCAAAAATCACCAGTCACCCATAGTTACTTTGAAAACAGGTGACTCGCGCAAGGAGGGTGGAATATTAGAATGACATAGCGTAAACACACTGACTGCAGCTGATTCTCGCACTTGGTGGCATATGTTGCGTGTCAGTTCCTATTCCATCATTCTACGACCTCTAATCCACTTAAACCATTCAGTTAGAGGACGACGGCCAAGCAGCCAAGTTTAATTTGTTGAGAAGCCAAATTAGCGAAGGCAACTTCGCGGCCGTAAATTGTTTTCCATAGAGTTTTCGATAAAAAACGAAAGCTAGGTGGGGATGAGAGGGCTGTCCACTGATAGGTTCTTCACCGAGTCGTGTTCAATTATGCTCCTCTCAACCAGTCGCTAGGCCACCATCTATTGTTGTTCATGTAGTCCATTACATATATCCTTCCGCTGTCCTCACATGGTCAGATTGTCTTCTGCGTCTTGGTTTGTTTTCGGGTGCAGTTGTCGAACACTCAGTACAATATACCTTCCCTCTTATGTTTGAGATAGCGGTCGCGCTTACCTATACTTTCGGTATTTCCTCCATGAGCAAGTCCTTCTGATCACTCTACTTGGCATAGGGCCTACCTCGCGGTCTCTCTTTCGCATAGTACGAATCTTTACCTCGACGTATCCATCTGTTGTCACTGAGGCCTTTTCTATATCCTATGGAGTTACAGGTTCATCTTAGGGAGAAATCTCCGGAACCATTTTTGTCGTGAACTGTACCTTTAACACAAAATACCCGCGGACGTCCTTACCGTTCTAAGTCAGAGCAGAAAGGCCTGGAACACAAAATTAATGAGTTAGCAATGACAGAACCTTAGGGAATGGGAGTTGAGATCTTATGGAGCCTCACACATATCAGTTCGCGATAGAAGAGGTGCGTTCGTCGTTGGTCTCGAACATTTGATCTAGCCTTAACAGTTCTCCTTCTCAGCGACTCCACTCATTATTGTCGCTCCTCTGAGGAAGGGCTTTCGTCCAAACGCAGGCGTATCAATCACATTTATGTGGTTAAGTGACGCTAGATCTGCAGATATCAATGGAAGGTTGATCAGTGGATGCGAAGTGGATAGCCCAAACTGTCCACTTTTCGCCTTATGAAAACCCAAGCTGTCAGCATCACCGGACACATTGAAACTTTGTCCCATTACTAGTTGTTCTGGGTGGACAACCTACAGAATCTCGTGGGCTTCCATAATATTGCATACCAGATGTTGTCTATGGTTTCGTTACGTCTATCCATTTTCAAGCGTTTTCTTAAGCGGGCTCTTTAAGTCTTATCTGAAGAGCTTCATAAGCATGCTAATAATATTTATAATCACCTTCGGACCTGTCAAAATGCATCTAACGACGTTGGTCGGGAATTTTCAAGCTGCAACACCTTCGAATAGACAGGAAGGTAGTTTTTTCGAATCAAAGCCTTGCATAGGGTCAATGAGAAGCACCAGTTTTTGGAGTACGCTTCAGAGGTAGAGCTGGGGAGCCAGTTTAAGAAAACCATCCTTTATTGTTTCACAGATATGTCGGTGATTGTTTCATCTAGCATCTCGAAATGAGCGAGTGTTCTGGAATTACGAATGAACAGTTGCAAGACATCAAAATCACACGAAAACTACCATGTAGCGGTTGACTTGCTAATCTCAACGCCCACGTCCAAGTTTTCGGTGGAGTTGCAGGTTTGAATTGGCTCGTAAAGCTGTTCTACAATGGATCATTTCAATCTACAGCTGCTAATGTACAAGTCGTTGAACGCGTAGTCATCAGCAACATGCTGAGAACGAAAAATCTGCGCAGGTCAAGCAAAACTTCATGAATCACGACGTTTAGCTTGTGAGGTAGTTGCTGCGAACGGTCATACTGCGCCAAAAGGTGTGGAAAGCGTCGCGCTAATAATACCCAAAGTGTTTGGAGGCGAATTAAACTCCCTGTCTTTCCTCTCATACCTGATAACGTTAGCGATGCGATTCATTGGAGCATTTTTAAAGCTGAGCTGCAAGTTGTTGTCCAATTAGCGGACATCCTTAATAACAACAACGAGCAGCTGTTAGTTTGTAACCGATTCCACGGTATGCCTTCATAGCGAATGATTGTATGGCATATTCTAACGGGAAAGCAGGTGAGGTTGAACACTGATATGTATGATGTACCAGGAAGAATGCGGAACATCTGAATCACCATGTATAGGAGAAGCAGGAAGTCATTTAGATATTGGAAGCGGACCAAAGAGCACCTAGCTAGCATGGGATGATAGTGAGTATTACTGGCAATAAGGAGTCCAAGAAGTCAAGAGTCGCAAGACCAGTCATGGCCTTCGTTTATGCATTGGAACCCTAACACTTCAGTAGTGGTGTGGGCTGTGAAGGGGCTGACGTTAACGGTTGATAGCGCAAATCGATAACAGCTTGTAAAGGCTGGTAAGGAGTCAGAAAAGAAAGAGTCACTGAATTGGTCCCGCACTTCTTAGGTGAAGGATAAGAAATGTGACGGGATGTGGGTATCAGGCGACAGGGACGTTAACAAGTAGTAAGGCTTATAAGTGGCTATAGAAAGGAGGAGTCACTGAATCTTCAACGCTCTTAGTTCCAATGGGGAGTATTTCAACTGGTTAGTGAGTAGGTTAGGATTGTGGGTAGATGAAAGGAAAAAGTCTTGGGGTGTTAATCAATCCCGTCTGAGGGATGCTCCATGCATTCTACTTCCGTTGAGAATCGTAGTGGCATAAAGAATGCGTATGTGGCCTATGTAATGACTTACGGTGGCCAGCCGATGTACAAGTCAGTGCTTTCATACTGCCAGACGAGTCTGGTACCAATTCACCGACCCCGGAAGGATGGAAAGCTTGGTTGACCTCGGCGGATATCGATCCGGGATTCAAATCCTTATCCTCTGATGGTTAATATGTAGTGGAAAACTATTCCCGGATAGCTGGTTGGGACTTGTCGGACTAAGAAAAAGTGATGAACTCTAGTTATTGTAGCACGGGTGAGAGAACTCTGAATGAGTTTGGCGACGCGACCGGTCATAAGCATAAGGGAGACAGCAAGAAGTGTCAATCGCTACTAAAAGTCGCTTGTAGCGACAGCAGGTCGAGCCCTTGAGAGGTGAAATCTTGTTAAGTCTATTTAGACCGAGGGTTTCCGATTCGTCTCATTTCAGTCAGAGGTGATAGGACGCCGTCTCGAGTCGCGTTTACACATCTGAGAAGATGGTTGCGCCTTTACACACACATACACAGACAAACCATCAGACACACTTATCCCTTTATATATAAGGAATAGGATTGTTCCCCTGTTCCGAAACAACCATGAAGGAAATTGAACATCCAACACCCACTAACATGAATAACAGAGAAGACGTAAACTTCACGTAGTTCAAAAGCAGACAAAGCCGAAATGTTGACCGAGTAAGGATGTACGATATCGGTCCCCGTTGGGTTCACCGACACATGAGATATCTTCATGATATCTAAGATATAGTGAGAGTCTAACCTTCCTCTTCATGGAAGAAGACACACTCATAAGATGGTTTAATATCTTAATGTTGTGGAACTCAATAGTTACCAAGTTCTTCAAACCCAAATTCTCCCCTGTCAAAAGATTCGAGATCCACGGGATGGATCAGATCTTTCCTGCATCTGCAGAAACTCATTTATGTGGAATTACCTCTCATGAGGAATTTGCACAGAGCTGTCAGAAACAACTGGCAACTTGAACCTTGTGCAAGTGTGGAATTTCCTGATGTGACAATGACACACCACAAGGATAACTGCAAAAATTAACTTAGAAATCTATCTTTGGATGCAGAATGTCAGCTTCATCCTCTAACAGAAGTTAGGTTGCATCCAAGTTATTACTCGCAGTGTCATCAAAGTGCTTCAAGCAGAGATCGATCAAAGCACCTCACTCCAGCGATGACATACTCTTACAGTGAGTCTTTGAGCATTCTGAAGCTGCTTCTGTTTCTCATCATTTGTAAGAAATGTTTGATCACAGGCCTCTTAGACCTGGCAATTTGGCACAGATAAGATTTGAGCACTGTCATAAATGTGGATAAAGGGAAGGATCTCCGACAGCCCATGAAAACAGCACCAAGCAGATCCTGGATTTCTCCCCGCATCACTTGTTTCCTTCCAGACTTCATCGGAAGAGATAAGATCTTAACTTGTGCATGAGCTAGCTCTGCCAAATCAAAACTACGGATGAAATCAAATGCGTGGTGCACGCTGAGGAGGCTATTCATTTTTCGCACTATCCTTTGTTTGCTGATTGACCGTTTAGATTTTAGGAGTAGCTTACGCCAGATTCGATCTCGCATTCCTACGGCCACCAAAACCACATCATATCCGCCGCAAAGGCTTACTCATTATAATTGCATGTTGTTGGGCCATTCTCTCTAATATTTTTTCCGGTCCTGATACCTGGGGTTTTTCATTGCACGGCCATCAATCTGCATCCATAATTTACTAACCGAACACTACCACAACCCATAAGCAAATCATAAGGTGCAGGTGCATTACCAATGCATATGATACAATTATTGTTGACTATTTCGAATGTTTTCGATAAATATTGGCCTGCTGATTCGACAAAACTGCGAACATACCTAAATAATATTATTTCTTCTTTAGAAAATGGGGGTTTTCAAATAAGTGAACCACCCACCAACATGATTCCTTAGCACCTATCCTTACCTTTCCAAGTGCTCTGGGACTACTTAATTATCTAAATGCTCATTGAAAAGTACAAGTAAGGTCTCCCGGCATAACGAACCCACTTTGGCGATGCTTCCCCACATTCGACTTCCATTCAGAATCGTAGTGGCACCTTGAGTATATGGATTCCCTTGACAATGACTTGTGCTGACCTGCCGATGTACAAGCAACTCTTCTGCCCTATCGCTACCACTCATGTGTCACATAAGAGAACCCGGAAGGATGAAAGTTTTGGTTCGTTGGTTTGGGCGAGTACTGATCCCTGATTCGTTCTGTGGACCATGTGTGTGTGATATGCAGACATGGAGCTACATCAAACATACAAAACAATGCTGTACCAGCTATATTAATCGCAACGGTAGCGTCAACTATTAGAGAGTGGTCGGAACAAAAGCCCAGTTGGCTTAGACCATTGCGGCTGTTCGGGTCGAATCGTTACCATTTAAGGATCAGATTCATCTTACACCTCGGCACTTTCAATGTGGACCAGCAAAAGGAAACTACCATCAACGAATGCAAAAAAACTGTTATAGGCAATGTCTTACCCAAAAGAAGTCAGAGCAGGGATTTGTTCAAAAGCGTGTTATTGGTTGTTTGTTCATTTGCATTAGAGAAATAGCCGAGCAGTTCGATTCTTCTGACCAGGGAAGGATCCCAACTCGAAGTGGCCATATGAAATAAGACCTATACTGCTAGACGTGTTTTTGGGCGCTGAATTCAAATCCGCTTTCCAAATCTGCCAAGCGATTCTCTGAACGGAGTTATGAAGGTGGTTTTAGGTGACATTACATGAGAAAACTTAAATCACATGGAAGCAGCTCACTCCCCAACGGCGGCTTGGTGTAGTGGTAAGAGTGTGCGAGAGACTAGGGTTCGGGTTTTGTTGGGGACCAGATTTTTGCATTATATAGGATTTTTCCTTCCAAGACTAGGAAATACTCTCATGGTGATTTTATCACGCTTTGTGAATTTTTAATGCTTTGCTGATACCTTCTCCTTCCTACCTACCTGTTACTGAGTGGGAAATTGCGCAAAATTTGAAGGTCTTCAGTGCGCTTCACCTCCACCAAAGCAGGTGAAGGGAATGACACCCTGCACGAGGCTAATACAGCCAATAGAAGCTCATTTCTTATTTCCTTTGAGATATATGGTTGAACGCACCACCTCATATGTAATAGCTCATGATCTCAACTTTCACGTGTACACACGAGACCCCATTCATTCGCCTGTCTCTTTTCAGTCTGGGCGGTTAGATAATTTCTTTTTTATTCATGGTATGCCGCCGGCTACTTGAGCACTCACCCGGGTGATTTTGGGACGCCTAATCAATTCTGTTTTCCTTCTGATTTGGGGTTAGTGAGTATAAAGCAATGGGCTGTGACGAGTTCTTTTCCATCCGTTTCTCCAATTGTGAAAGGTTTCTTTGTTTCAAGCATTTCGTGCTAGAGTATCACATTTGTTCATAAAGTGGCAAAAGTTACCCTACTGTGAATCCTGCTGTGAATATAGAGTGCATGGGCGTGCGAGTAAAACTGAAGTATTACTTTAAGTGGATAAATATCGGCAAAAGCATTAAAAGGTCATAAAACGTGATAAAATCACCAGTATTTCCTAGTCTTGGAAGGAAAAATTCTATATAATGCAAAAACTCGGTCCCCCACAAAACCCGAACCCTAGTCTCTCGCACATGAAGCGTTACGCTTAACACTACACCAAGCCGCCCTTGCAGTGTGAGCTGCTACCATGTGATTTAAGTGTTCTCATGTAGTGTCACCCGAAACCACCTTCATAACTCCGTTCAGAGAATCGCTTGGCAGATTTGGAAAGGGGATTTGAATTCAGCGTCCAAAAACACGTCTAGCAGTATAGGTCTTATTTCACATGGCCACTTCGAGTTGGGATCCTTCCCTGGTGAGTAAATTGAATGCTAGGATGGCTTTTTCAGCTACGATGCTCACTGCTAATCGACGATTTTTTTTTGCCAGGGATCGGAATGTGCCATCTCCGTTGGAGCGAGGCCAGCGGATGGCTTTTGAATAGTAGCCGAGTCAGACTGAGTCTGAAGAAGTCACAAACTCACTCCTCTGCATCATCTTAATGAGCGCTAACGAGGGTCCCATGGTCTTTGTCTCTGTTTTTCACTTGAACAAAATACTTTTCCGTTGAGTAGTCATCAAGTCTCTCAGGATCACTGCGATCGAACAATGAAAAGAGAGGGGGTGGAGCTTGGCAGAAGAACGACAAAACTCAGTCGCATATGAGATTCTTTCTGAGGGTATACCCTAAGCTATTGAATTAGCAGTCTGTGCTCTGTGTTTGGTCTCAGGAGTTACTTCCTTGTTTACTTACTATTGGGTGCCTTGTCTTTACTTGTTATCCAAGATGTTCCCTCGAGGAAACGGTCAATACGTATCTGAAGCATCACTTGCCACCTTCAGCTTCAAGACTTGGTCATTATTCGCATGCAATCCGCATCCATGTGGTGGGGAGAGGTAGAGAGAAGAACATCTACACCCTTGAGTCATCATCCGTTGAGTATAAACTATACATTAAACGCCGAGTCTGTTCTTCTCTGTATCCTGGAGTCGATACTTCTGTTGTCATCATTGTTGGAGCTTTCCATGAAATTTTTACTCCACTAGTCGACTAATAACTTCATTATATTATTTCATTTTTTCCGATCTACTTTTTCCTCGGGAATTATCAGAACCTGATAGAAAAGGAATTAAAATAAAAGAGACGGTCAGAGAAGGTTACAATTTATAAGTGTCCAAGATTTCTTGATGCCCAGTTCTCAATTTCAACAATGGGCTGCCCCCGAATATTTACAAGCGCTTGTGCTGAATCTGCTAATTCTGCTAATCGTGAAATAACAACTCTGCCTGCAGCTGCAAACTCCTTCAGACACCTCCAACCTTGTGGGAATCCTGAAGTGAGTCAACCCTTTTCTCTGATAGTGAATGAGCCAAATTAGTAGCGCCTCTTGTTGTCTCCACAACTGTAAATAATAAAACAAGCTTTTTGGCGTTGATAAGTCTTATTTTGGGGTGCACCACCGCATCCTCTTCGTTCAGAATCCTAGCGGCACTGTGCATACGTGTGTGGCCCTTAAAATTACTAGCAGTGTGAGGCCAGTCTACAAAAAATCAGTGCTTTTATCTTCCCAACGAGAATGCTTAGTTGACCTAAAACGGTACGATCGAGGGTTAGATGCACAGACCGTGCATGTGCTATGCTACCCAATACTTGATCGCTACCTCTCTGGCTGTAAATGTCAAGTAGAAATTATGAGTGTATTCTAGTTGAGTAAGATACTGCTTGACTGCATGTTTTGAATAAGGGTTTCAGTGAAGGAGTTATAACTCTACACTAGGGACAATAGAAGAAACTTTATCGAAGAAGCCATGCAGACTAGAGATTCATGCAGTATACAAGTTACTTGAACTTTCTCAGATGGAGGTGGTGTAGTGGCAAGCGGCGCACTATCTCATGCGCACGGTCAGGGGTTCGAATCCCGGGTCGACATCAGCCTAGACCAACCAAGCCTTCCATCCCTCCGGCGTCGGTTAACTGGTACCAGACCCGTCTGGGAGGATAAAAGCACCGGTTTGTACATCGGGTGGCCACCGCACGTCATAGTATAGGCCACATACGCACTCATTACGCCACTACGATTCTGAATGGAAGTCGAGTGCGGGAGCGCATCCTCAGACAGGATTGATTAGCGTCAGAACTTTATCCTTCTATCCTTCATATAAGTTACTTAATAAAGATTATGGCATCGAAGTAGGTTGATTTGGACAGAAGTGAGCCTAATGATGTTGGAACGCCTCATTCAAATGTCATGGTGCTAAATTGGAATCATCACTATAACAATTTAGCTTGGAATTTTGATTCATGGCGCAACTGGGAAGTTTTTAATGCCATTTTTTTCCTTTGATTGGAAATCATGGTCAGATTACTAATCCCTATCATATTGAATGAACTGGTAGGACTCAGTCGTACTTCGACAAACCCTCAGAATACAATGCATAGAATTCCTCAAGTTGGTAGTAACACCTGAAAAGTACTTCCGATAGTGAACTAGGAAGGATATGTGACATACTCTCAGTGACAATGTCAATGCTTAATAACCCAAATGACTTCTCTGACAACTGCACTCGCGATCATTTTGTCAATTACTCAACCATTCATGTGGAGTTCGACAAGGAGACTTACTAGTATACTTATGTTTCGAGGGTCAATTCTCCGAAGAGGCTTCCTAGGTTATTAGGTCAACCAGTCTTGTATGTGGAATCAGATCTGTCAAACGGTACCAGACTCAGAGTTTTCGGTAAAATACCGACTCTCGACTGCTTCGGTTCCATTGCAGGACTTCATTGGTCAAATACACACTCCGTACTACTGCAGTATACTTGCAACCAAGGAAGTGATTGACATCGGAAGCTTTATTTTTCTTTAACTTGACGTTTCTATGCAGTGACGAAGCCATGCTGCACCCAGAATACGTCATCAGATATCGACAGTGTTTCTCTCGTAAGCGGTACGATCCAGTTCGGTCATCCTCGGTGGGTAACGTCAGCCCCGTGAACTTCCATGAAAAATAGGATGAGTAATGAGTCATGTTCGAGCCCTTCTGCACAACATAGAGTTCAAACATTAACGGATATGAGTTCAGCGGAACCAGCAGAACTTGTCGGCGATAATTATCGAATTCATCCCAGCCACACCCCTTGTTGAAAACGTGCTCTACAGAACCGCAGTGATGATCAATTCCTAAAACTTTTCATTTGAACAGCTGATTGGCCTTTGTAGAACCATATTGACAACGATGACACCACCCTTCCGACTAGAACGTTAAGAAGTGTATAGTTGATCGAAAATAGCTCATACGACGTCATTTCCCCAGATTACAGCTCCTGCATTTCCTGTTTCCTGCACACGTTTATACTTGGATTACTCGTATATCTTCATTTTCTCCATAAAATCCTTTTCTTCAAGTAAGCTCTTTTGAAGACTCTAGGCGTGGGATGAATAGATGAGAATAAGCTGATAAACAATTGTTCACTCTCAAAAGGTAGGCTGTCATCCGTAGTCGTTTGGTTGCTCCATGCTCTGACATGCGACGGTCCGTCCACATCAGGTATTTCGCAGATAAATTCCATAGAGAGAAAATATTTTAGCTCTCACAGTTACAGGTAGGATGAGTATTTCGTCCCTTAGGAACATAGTGTAAGAGACTGTCGAGATGGCTGAGTTTTGAAATAACAAATGGAATTAAATCGTCTACATAGCCAGCTGTGACTTATCTTTTTACTTTAAACCCTCATACTTTTCATTTTTCCACCTTGATTTTTAAGTAGCGAAAGGCAGTCCAGGCTGGACCAACGCCTGCTCAAAAAGGATTTTCACTCATCAAAAGATTTTGTATGAAGACCGAAAATGAGCTTTTTTTCTGATCACTATTCTTTACGATATTCATATCCTCCTTTACTTTGGGTTCACTTTTTTACTTTCTTGAAAATCAAAGAAGGCTCTCACTTTAGCGAATTCAAAGAGAAAAAAAACCGTGTCTAGCTTCCTCCATCACTACCAAAAATCGCCGATTCAGAGGGGTAGATGGAAGACTCTGCATTTATGAACACTATCTTTCATTGGAGAGGCTCGAGTGCTCGTAGGTATATGGGAAAAATAAATTTTCTCTCTTCGAACAAGTTTTTTTAACTGTGAGGGTGCAGCTATGTGATCACGAATTACGCCTTAGTCAACAAGTCTTCCATCCCTCTGGGACCAGACTAATTGGTACAAATGCTGACCATACTATTAACTCTTAGTATATACTGACTATCGATGCCTGGATCGATGCCCGCCTAAGCCAACCAAGCCTTTCATCCCTCCGGGGTCGGTGAATTGGTACCAGACTCGTCTGGGAGGATAAAAGCACTGACTTGTACATCGGCTGGCCACCGCAAGTCATTGTATAGGCCACATACACACTCATTACGCTACTACGATTCTGAATGGAAGTCGAGTGCGGGGGCGCATCCCTCAGACGAGATTGATTAACGCCAAAAACTTTATCCTTTTATATACTGACTATGACTAATACCAGTCGGGCCGCCCAGCTAACGCCGGGCTTCCCTCCTTCTAATGGGTTCGCCCGGCTACGCCGGGCGCTCCTCCTTCCTCTGAGAAATTTGCTATGCGCAAATAACACTTCGGATTCTACTTTTTCTTTGAAAGCTGTACATCCTCAGTATTAGCTTCAAACTGTGAGCGATTTTTTCTGTAAGCCATCTTCGCTGTGTCCAAATAGAACACCGCATTATATCACAAAAGCGATTTATTAGAGAAAAAGTATTCAGACTTCATCGCGGCTGAGTCTACTATCTTAGCTACCATCAATGTTCCCAGCCAACTCCTTGTGCCTTCGAGCTTCAACGGTCTGGGTCCGAACCAACAGTATTTATTCACGCCCAGTCCTTTGGGGCGGAGTTTCGTCTTGCAACCTATCATCAGTGTTTCCACCCTGCCGCCTGTATTCCTACCAAATTTGAACGCTCTAGGTCCAAGTTTGAGTTTTTCACACAAACTCCGCCCCTTGTGGGCGGAGTCCGGTCCTGCCACCCACCATGACTGTTTCCGCCCTGCCGGCTGTATTCTTACCAAATTTGAACGCTCTAGGTCCAAGTTTGAGTTTTTCACACAAACCCCGCCCCTTGTAGGCGGAGTCCGGTCCTACCACCCACCATTAGTGTTCCCATTCTGCCCCCCTTACACCTACCAAGTTTGAGCGCTTTGGGTCCACGGGGACAGAAGTTATGACTTTCCGCTCAATCATTTATTTCGCATAAACCCCGCCCCCTGTGGGCGGAGTCCGGCTGCGCCACCCACCATTGGTGTTCCCATCCTGCCCCCCCTTACATCTACCAAATTTGAACTCTAGGTCGACGGAGACAGAAGTTATGACCTTCTGCTCAAACACTTATTTCGCACAAACCCCGCCCCCTGTGGGCGGAGTCCGGCCCCACCACCCACCATGACTGTTTCCGCCCTGCCGGCTGTATTCCTACCAAATTTGAACGCTCTAGGTCCAAGTTTGAGTTTTTCACACAGACCCCGCCCCTTGTGGGCGGAGTCCGGTCCTGCCACCCACCATAAGTGTTTCCGCCCTGCCGCCTGTATTCCTACCAAATTTGAACGCTCTAGGTCCAAGTTTAAGTTTTTCACACAAACCCCGCCCCTTGTAGGCGGAGTCCGGTCCTACCACCCACCATTAGTGTTCCCATCCTGCCCCCCTTACACCTACCAAGTTTGAGCACTTTGGGTCCACGGGGACAGAAGTTATGACTTTCCGCTCAATCATTTATTTCGCATAAACCCCGCCCCCTGTGGGCGGAGTCCGGCTGCGCCACCCACCATTGGTGTTCCCATCCTGCCCCCCTTACATCTACCAAATTTGAACTCTAGGTCGACGGAGACAGAAGTTATGACCTTCTGCTCAAACACTTATTTCGCACAAACCCCGCCCCCTGTGGGCGGAGTCCGGCCCCACCACCCACCATTAGTGTTCCCATCCTGCCCGCCTTACACCTACCAAATTTGAACTCTGTAGGTCGACGGGAACCGGAGTTATGAATTTGCGCTCAAACATTCATTTCGCGCAAACCCCGCCCCCTGTGGGCGGAGTCCGGCCCCACCACCCACCATTGTGTTCCCATCCTGCCCCCCTTACATCTACCAAATTTGAACTCTCTAGGTCGACGGGAACCGGAGTTATGAATTTCCGGTCAAACACACACACACACACACACACACACACAGACAAACCAACAGACACACTTAGCGCGTTATATATAGTAGGATTTTGTACGTTAAATGCGCTCGAATAAAAGCCAGTGGAAAGAGCCGAGAAAGGTGATCAATATGGGTTTTCAAATGTTTTCTGATTCTCTTGGTAATGTTGGATGACCGAATGGATTAATTGCTAGCTTTTTCTCATTGAACGCGGTCAAAAAGTTCAACTATTGGGCTCGGCTACCGATCTAATTGTGATATCATTAAAAGTTGTAGATGTATAAAGGTAACGTCACCGTTCTGGCTGCATACTACAGGGCTTCTCGGGAAAAATAAGCATGGAAAAGAGCGAGAGAAGCACTATTTAGATCTTTTATAGTTTAAACCACGTAGAAATCTTCATTACAGAATAGTATTATAAGAGTGGATGGCTATACAACTGTTTACTTCCACTGTCGACACATACGAACACATATCACTCATAAGGTCAAAAACTTCTGTCTAGAATGAGAGACTTCACCAGAATTGTTTCCATACGGGACCACGCAAGTAGGCTTGAGGCTATGGGCAATTCAATCTTTTTCCCACCTTTTGTTTATTGCCCTCATGTATCAAAAAGTAATGGTTTCTTAATTGTGTACGTACTGATTCCAATTGGACTTGGTGGTCTGCTATGAGCAAACCTGACAATCTTATTCATTGTTTATTCATAATTCGTTAATTGTTTTTGCTAGTGAGCAATACTGGAGAGGTGTGACATATGTCAAGTGACGTCTTTTAAAAAAATGTTGTTCAAAGAGCAGTAGAGCAATGAACAGGGCCTTTGGAGACCCTGACTTAACCCGTTGGTGATACGCGCCCACGCATTCGAGTTGCACTCAAAATTGTGGTAACGGTGACAGTAGGCGACCGAAGTTCAAGCCATTCCCCTTTGTATCCTCCAAGACTAGTTGACTACCATCTTCTCTAGCATGGAAGAATGGGAAGTTTGGTTGGCCTGGATATGTATCCATCCGGGAGTCGATCTACGGATGATGCATGTGAGTTGGCCTCCTCCAAACTGAGAAACATTCGGCAAGAGGAATTCACCAAGCGTAGGACAGCAGTCTAATGATAAGCTGGAATATTTAAAATCGCCCCATGATTGAGGTCTCTAACCCAAGTCATGTGAGGTACTGTTCACAAGATCTGTGAAGGCAACTGGTTTGATTTCCTTTTCTTGTGGTCCAAGCTTCCTTCATCTACTCTGAGATCGGTCTGTGTGCGGTGCTAACCAAGGACCTATTAAAGTTGAGAACTTCCGAGAGGGAATACTTTATCAGGCAGGTCATCCTATTTCGCGACCCTGCCTTTCGACTATGGCAGAAACGTAAATAACACGCAAGAGCCGCCTGTGATCAGTTATGAAAAAATGAAAGCTTGATGTGGTATTGACATGAAGCAGTCTCACCGTTCCCGCGCGAGCAGATCACGTGCCACGATCGCGCGGGAAACGGCGACATATAAGGAGAGTGTGGGATCGTAATGGATTTATCTTCTTCCTCATCTTATTCTACTATCATTTGGAATGCTTACCTGTTATTCTAAAAACTTAACACGCTTACACTTAACACGTTACTTACTTGAAGATAAACGCTTCTTATATAATAGTTAGAACTTGAGGGATTCTCGCGTATTCAGTCGCGTAAGAAAGATAACCGCGTGGCGGGAAGCCAGTCACGTACACAGGAAAACCACCCTAAATTATCGCCTACCGCAATTCAGTAGCTATCCATTGGTTCCCCTATCAGCTTCGGCTAAGCGAAAACCTGTCATAAACAATTCAGATGTTTCATCAAAAAATTTTATCAAGTGATTCAGAAGGTGGCTACTGACGCTGCTACCTCCCATGTTCTAGCTAAGCTTTTCATAGCGGATTAAATGGCAATTCTCTACATCTTTTGTTGTTATTGTTGCATGTCAGCGTAGTGGCCGAAACAATTAGGCTTAAAACCCCTGGGGACACCACAATCGCCGGCACTGAAGGGTTACTTTCCGTTCAAAATTCATCAGGTCACTGAGGCTGTTTTCCATTTGAAGGCAGAATTAATTACTTCAAATGGAAAAATTGAACAAGCGTGGATGTCTCCTCAACAACCCTTTTATCCGGTGTTGGCTTTGAAATTGAATTGGGAAGTAATTGAAAGATTTTCTGAACGATAAAGGTGTGTTGATGGGAATAATAATCAAAGACCAAGGTGAACTCACATCATAGTTTACTTGGTGATCTACATACTGATCAGCTCCCTCTAAGATGAGCCATGAATAAGGTTTACTCAGACGCTGTGTCACGTCGACGATCACTTCAGCAACCGCGTTTCCCTTCTCGCCTACCGTAACCCTTCCCGTCAAAACTGTGTCAGCTATTCTTGTCGTCAATGACGTGCTTGCTGAGGTTTACCTTTTTGTTCTTTGGTGTGCAAGGATTGAAAATTCACCTGGTGATATCATACCGAGTCGGTGGCGGAACAAAGTCTGGCCAGTTTCGACAGACGGACAAGAAGGACGTAGACAAAAGGGACCGCTGACGTTTCATGGCTGAAATCTGCTCTTGATATGTACTATATTGGGGGCCTCTTGCATTCCCTGAGCAATATCCTTGGGCAATGTCTGTTTGCTTTGCCAAGTAATTTTTGCTGATGTATCGATATTTGTTCACAAAATGACAATCATTAAACACTGGAGCTCTCAAATTGTTTCATTTTCGAATGGAATTCTTTCATCAATGCAACTATGCCATACATTCTAATATGGGGCCATGCAACGACTCTTACATCCTCGTAATACAGTGAGAGTCGCTGGTTCCACCTCGATCATTTATCGATTGATAACGATTTTCCTCCGTGTTAATGCAAACTTCAGCAAAATCTCTACAGATTCATATTTTTTGAGTGGTTGCTGTTATAAGATTTGCTCTCACAGGATGTATAAAATCCATTCTTATTCGGCATGCCACTTTGGGTAAATTCTCTTCATAATCGGGTGAACTTGTTGCTAAAATATAAATTCAGTGGCCCACTGTCCCTATAGCGAATGCTCCATTTCTCTATTACACAACCTTCTCTTCTTCTTCACCCCACTGAATCAAGATGTGTGGGACTTAAAGGATTTAGGTTAATCTTCCTTGCTAACAGCCGCTTTTTAAATTTAAAATAATGAAGAATAATACCATATAATCGGTCTTATAGAGAAAATATCCTAAACAACAACAGAATGCGCTCTGCCTAGTACATAGTTTTTGTTGATGAATAGATTTTTCTTAATGTGGCAGGCTTGAGAAATTTTTGTCACCTTGGGAAGCATCCTCAAAGGCTTCGGTAGTAAAGCAATATAGAATATTGCAGAAATTACTACTGTACTATTACTACTTTACTACTAATTACTTGCAGAGATTGTAAAATTACTTCAGTTTTTGTACCAGTCTTTCGTAGTCTGTACCCACGTATTTCAGTGACCTTAGTAAAAAAAACAACAAAAAATTCGCTCAGCAATTGAACATGTGTATTGACATCGGGCAGAGGTGGTGAAGTGGCAAGTAGCGCGCTGTCCCACACGCATGATCACAGGATCGAATACCCAGACCGATACCCGCTCAAGCCGACCAATCATTCCATCCCCCCGTGGTCGGTTAATTGGCACCAGACTCGTTTGTGAGGCAATAAGCACTGGCTTGTACATCGGCTGGCCACCGCAAGTCTTAGTATAGGCTACACACGCATTCATAACCCACTACAATTCTAAATGAAAGTCGAATGCTGGGGCGCACCCCTCACACGGGATTGTTTGATGTTCAAAGACCTTATCCGTTATCATTTATGTCGACATCACTTTTCTGAATGTAAATTTGCTGCCGTCCTATTGCATGAATCCGACTGTTGTCACTTAGAATTTGTAAACAAGATTCTCGCATAACTGGACGGAACTGGACAACAAAGAGCTCCCATTGATTAGCCTTCTATTTCACCTGCAAGCAAAACTATTCTATCTTTTTCCACAGAGACTGGCATTAGTCGGTTCAATACCTTGTTTGGTAATTTTTTTCAATTTCAAAAAATTCTCCCAGTTGATTATTCAAATTATGCCCGTAATCCCAAAGCATTGTCAAACCCATTCCACGATTCCACCCCATTTATTCCAAGCATAATAATATCCATCCGAAATGATTGGCCATGCCTGAGCAATAGTCCTAAATTTTCATCCATTGGGCTCACTCTTTCGGTCCCTTCGAAAACCCAGTTATGTATATTTTCAATAAAATGAGAGCTTCATATTCTCTAGATTCTGATGGTTTCCGAGATCTGGGCAATGGAGGCGCTCCAGTGTCACTCATTGTGGACAAACGACCTTTTTTTCCTTTATGGGCAGAAGAAGGCAGAGCGCATCCTTGTTCTGCTGTCTTACTCTTCTGTCGTGAGAACCTAGTAGCAGAGTTCTACGACCGGCTATATATGTATACCCCAATGAAGGTTTCCCATATCATTATTTGTTCCTTGCTACTGTTTCGTCTAGACAGAATTCATTCTTCCGTGCTTTACCCATCTGCTCTTCTTTTTTGTGAAGTGAGTAAAGCATCTAGTGCTGACCATACGGCCTAAGAACACAGAGCTCAGGGCTAGCGGTCAATACAAGGTGCTCAGACTCACTGCTCATCGGTCATAATTAACTGTGCTCCCAGAGTAGATGATCGTTATCAAGTGTATTGGAGTAGCGCCCGTTGGGCACAGGAGAAGATCGACTGATAGGTCGCTAATTCGCATTTCTAGTACTCAAAAGAATTGAAATTCTCGAGGCTGATCGGTCCCTTTTCAAGGATGCGCCACTCAGACGATTTTCATTTAAAATCGCTCAGTAGGTTTAGGGCATTTGTAGCCTACGCAATGGTGTTCAGTGGGCCAGTTAATGAAGAAGCCATGTCTTTATCCTCCCAGGTGAGTCGGTGAGTACTCAATCGAATAGAGGGAGGAGAGCATGGCAGGTGCGGTCGGTTAACAACCTAGGATTCGATCTCCAGACCATAAGAATGTTACTGCGCCAATTGCCACTGGACTACTTCCCAGTGCTTTCTCAGGTTGTTATTAGGTTGGTGCAAAACAAATGCAGGTTTTTTGTTTTACTAGTTTCAACACTATTTTTTTTAGAGAAAACTAGGCCTTTTTTATGGGGTATTATACATTGTTGGAAAGCTTATTCTTTGCGTTTTTTAAATATGTATGTGAAATTTCATTCGAATCGCTTAATTTTAAAAAAATGTGGTTTTCATTTTCAGATGTCAAATCGCAATTTTCGTCAAATTTACTTCTATGAGTTCAAGCTGGGTCGGACTGCCGCTCAAACCACTCGAAATATCAACGAAGTATGGGGCCAGGGAAGTGTCAACGAATGCACAGTACAACGTTGGTTCCAAAAGTTCCGTGCCGGCAACACCAGCCTCGAAGACGAACCACATGGCAGCCGTCTACCAACACTTGATAACGATCAATTGAAGGCGTCCGTCGAAGCTGATCCGCACAAAACGACACGAGACATTGCGAAGGAACTCAATGTCCATCACACTACAGTTGTTCGCCATTTGAAGCAAATTGGGGAGACTAAGAAGCTTGACAAATGGGTTCCGCATGAATTGACCGAAAGTCAGAAAAATCGTTGTTTTGAGATATCGTCGGCTCATCTTTTGCGCAATGCCAGCGATCCATTTCTTGAACGGATTGTGGCTTGCGATGAGAAATGGATACTTTATGACAGCAGGAGACGATCTGCCCAGTAGTTGGACCAAAAAGAAGCTCAAGAAGAAAGATAAAGTGTTGGTAGACGGCTGCCATGTGGTTCATCTTCGAGGCTGGTGTTGCCGGCGCGGAACTTTTGGAGAACCAACGTTGTACTGTGCATTGGTTGACACTTCCCTGGCCCCATACTTCGTTGATATTTCGAGCGGTTTGAGCGGCAGTCCGACCCAGTTTAAACTCATAGAAGTAAATTTGACGAAAATTGCGATTAGACATCTGAAAATGAAAACCACATTTTTTCAAAATTAAGCGATTTGAATAAATTTGCACATACATATTTAAAAAGTGCAAAGAATAAGCTTTCCAACAATATATAATACCCCATGAAAAGACTTAGTTTTCTTTAAAAAAATATTGTTAAATCTAGTAAAACAAAAAACCTGCATTTCTTTTGCACCAACCTAATACTTAGATGTCCAGAGAGATTTTGAGACTGCAAAACACTGAATCCGTCCCTTAGGTTTTTCATGGTGAAATAAAGGTTACCGCAGCTTTCACATTTTTGGATTATGAGTCTATCTCAATGACATCAACCCCACGGTAGGCTTCACAACCTCCAGGAGAGTGCATAAAGGTTGGGCGAACATCGTCGTCATCCATCGTTCCGCGTACTCTTGATTAGTTCCTCGAAATGGTCATGCTTTTTACGGTTCGCGATCATTTGAGCGAATAGTGACGGCTGAATCGGGCGTATATCACTTGCTCGGGGTCATTGGTGCATGAAACTTGCTGAGGATGAGAAGGACAGGAAGAATTGAAAAAACAATTTGCTGTCCAACACACCCAAGAATTTGCTGGAATAGGATTTTAGTGATGTCGGCTCAATTCCATAGGAAAGTCTAGGGCAAAAAAAAACATAAAAATGAAGGGGGCTATAGTTGTCCAGTGGAGTGGACAGCAAAAGCTGCCTGCTCAAATACAAAACCTCATTTTTTACAGAGTTATTCCAACCCAGATGACATCATTCTAGGGAAGCTGACATCAGCTGAATGTGGTGCGTACCAGGAAGCTGACACCAGCTGAATGTGGTGCATACCACGTCTCCGATTACTAGCTCCACCTATCCCACCCGGACCAAACGACACCCGCCTGCTTTACATACAATACAGACCAAACAACTCTTGGTCGTCTTCACCCACTTACAAGTACCGCACTATCCAGGAACATCAAAAAGTGGCACTGCGCAGCATATACTGTACATATGTATGCAAAGAAACATATACATGGCGCAACCTCGAATTTTTTCATTTTGAAGCTTTTCGGTACAGCTGTAAGAGCCAAGGTACAATCAGGATTAGTATGAAGCGAGCCAGAGGACCAAGGCTGCGTACCATTTATCCGGTCGCTGCATCGGGCTCTGCAAAGAATCGAGAACGTTTCGTGCACCCAGAAAAGGTCGAAAGTTGGGAGTAGGAACGAAAGCAATGAAATGACCACAAGCATGCTTATGAACGTGTCCTTATAGACGCACATGCTTCAGAAGCACGGCGGAATCTAATCTATTCGAATCCTTAGACTCACCTCACTATATTAATCATTCCATCCTTTTCCTACCTTTACCTACATCCACAAAGAGCTAGGCTAGCACTGGGGGGGGGGGGGGAGAGGGATCGAGGGACAGACGTTCTACCAGAGTGGATCCATAAAATTCTGCAGGATGCGCCATGCAGCCTTCTTCCTTCAGTTATTTACATGCTCACACAATTCACGTAATGACCATTAGAGCAAATCAGCACCAAAGGCAATGTTTTGCTCCAAACTCATGCCACTCGCAAATTTGTGACTCTCTGGTGATTAGAAAATTGGTTGACGTAGAGTCGACAAGTCGGACAAACAACTAAGGAGAAGTTTCACCATCTGTAGGGTCTAGATTGCCCCATTGAAGCTCTTTTAATGTTGACCATTCATTCATAGGTATGTCTATATTCTCTGAGCATATCGGTGGGAAAATTGGAAACCTGGGCAGAAACGGTGCTTGCCGAAAGTTCGAAAATCAAAATCCAACACGGGTTCGAGTTCGAGACCATATTTTGCTCAAGACTCTTGTGAAAATTTTCAAGAAGCAGATTTGTTTATGCCGTTAATTACTTTATTCGTTTACGTTATAGGGATGTTTGTGTTTGTTTGGATCGGTACAGGAGATATCTTCGCCAACACTTTGCAGAAAGATATCTGTCGAGGAGCTATTTGCATCTTGAGGTGTTCCTTTACATGTCCGGAAAGCTCATATGGGATTTTGCAGTGACTAAAACAAATCTGAATACTGTTTACTGTGCTGATAGTTGCTTGGCAAAGAAATGTTCCCATATACGGCCCTCCATGCCAGATTCAAGATGCGTGGTAGGTTCCATATGGGAGATCCTGAGATGTACCCCAGACATCCATATTCTTCAAGGGATCTCCGAATTGAATTCGACATCATTTCCGGACATCTAGTGAACATTTGTCTGATGCATGCAATGGCCTTTTCGATTTCCGCCCTAATCTATCATTGAGAAGAAAAGGGCATCATTTTTAAAAAATTAGCATGTAGCTATCACTCTTCGACGTCAGTCAGTCTATCAGCAAAAAGCTCGCAGACGTCCCAAAAATAGCCCCTTTTTATGCTTTTATTATTTGTAGCTGAAAAAAATGATGCAACCGAGGATCCAGAGTACGCCATACACCCCGTTGCCGTCTAAGAAATATCTCAGGGATTGCTTATTTGTGAGCCTATCTGTGCTAAACGAGTTTTATGTCTTGAATCCCTTGTTTTCAATTACTACTTCTACTACTTTTTAATTACTCGCTATCAAACAGTTAATTGACTTCTTAGATATAATCTCAACCCTTCTCTTGTTGTGATCTCTACATGATACTAGGTTGACAACGAAGTAACTGCGTAATTTTCTAAGTACTTCAAACATTGATCTCAAAGGGTAACCGCCTGTTTTTCAAAAGGATTAAGGGTTACTAACTGCTTTTCTAAAGTAATTAATATTTCTCGATCAAGTACCCGAAAATTCCATGGTCATACTTGGCTGAATGGCCACTTGGAGATAAAGAGTCGTTCAAATCACTAAATAGGACTACCTTTAAACCTCTAAAATCCCGAAAATATCAATATGATAAAGTATTTCAGTATATTTTGTGATGAATCAAAACCCGACTTGAGAAGATTATTTTTGCTGCTGCTGATTTTTTTATTGCTTAGATTTTTTAAAAAGAAACGTGCTCATAAAAGGCTAGTTTTATTCTACATATGGCTTCCATTTAGCCGATTCAGAATTAAAAATTTTCATTACACACAAATGCTGGTTTGGGCTCAATTTTCAATTCATACCAGATTGAAAAATATAAAGCGAGACTATCCAAAAATTAGCTTCGCCAGATGACCGGATGCAATCTCCCGAAGGATCTCTGACGATTTCCTTCCGCATCGACATCGCAGTTCCATAACAATAACAATTACTTCTCGGAATTCGACAAATCGAATCAGTAACACATGGCTTCACTTAATCTCTTTCAACCCGTCAGATGTACTGTACGGTTTCTTGGGTCTCAGCTAATAATTCTACCATTCTCTACTCATTTTTTCAAATTTAGCACCCCGCGGGACCTCGATCTTTCCTTTTTTATCTTTGGAACTAGTACATATCCTTTACTACACGAGGATCCCATGAGTGTGTTGAGCCGATCTGGCTTTGGCCTGCGGCCATTGATAATCAGCTGGACATACTGCGCAGGACTCATGTAGAGGTCGTCACCACTCGTCCACTCCGTCCTGGACTACCCTCGAATCTTTCTAAATATGTAAACTCCGTAGAACTCAAGAGACCTTATCTGGAAAGTTGGCGCGCCATTTGAGAATGAAATTTCATTTTCCAAATAAGGCTGTCTGAAATGGCATATACATCTTCAGCAGATTTTTATGTAACTGTTCTAGTTCGGAAAAGTTTCTCAATCGTACTTTGAAGTCATAACTTCAGTACCATATTCTATAGACACTACTTCTCTCTTTTGAGTTCTGGTTACTGTCGATCAGTAATGCATATTAACACCTCTGACGATTTTTCCCAAAAGCTATCATGACAAGGATAAACAGATGTGAAAGGTGACAGGCATGGGTCTACGACAATAGACATCAATGCTAAAGGCTTCCAAAGCAGCTTTTTGGCCCAACACAAGCCTTGAGCATGATCAAAGCTCTGGCTCCTCATAACGTGAGTGTAGAATAGACTATTCAAAAGCTTTGATTGCATTTTAACGAAGCTTCTGAAAGGTAGGCTATATTGATTTGATTTCGACAATCAAGGGAAATAATAAGGAAAAGTGTGCAAGCAAAAATGCTTAGTGTGCTGGAATTAGTTCTGTGTCTGAGATCCAAGACGGTCCACATTTTCGGGTCCATATCGTTTATGATGATAATTTTGGTGACGTCTTTCTTGGCTCATAGACACCATTCTTGCATCTCAGAGAATGAAACCACTGACTTGAACAAATGTTTAGGTCATTGAAGTCATTGCACAATATCATTGCCAGTGCAAACACTACCGTGGCTCCGTATGACGGCTGAATTCATGGCGCATTCTTCAAAGTAACCTGGAAAAGCACTCTAAATTGCTCTTTTGCCTTCTCAAAAAAAAGCTTTTTGCACTTATGTAGTAACATTGAATACAATTTTATCAGACATCTATTCAAAAGGGCGGGGATAGGGAAGCAGGAAGACCTTGATAGGGCGGAGTTCGCTGCTATAGTGTGACTTCACTCTGAGCCTGTAGATTCACTTATGCTCCTCTTCAGCTACTCACTACATCACTTGTTAATGAAAATTCTCAAACTCTCATCTGAAGTGCTTTTCAGAAGATTCGAGTCGCTTGGGTCTCCATTCTATCTTTGGCATCCCATAGAGGTGCATCGAAGACAGTAGCATCTTGAGTTCATCAGCAACTCTCGAATTCGGTGAACGGTAGCTAATCAACTGATTATTTTGTGGAAAGTGAATCTCGTCAAAAAACCGTCAGTTCGTTAATAACTGTCAATTAGTTTAGGGGATGTGCTATTCTATTACCCTTAAACACTGTCTGTGGTCTTTATGGGTTGATTTAGTATATGAAGCCTAAGAAAGATGGCAACCTGCCCACGAACACATTAAATATGGCAACTTGCTAAAATCCCCCTCGAGCAGTTCCCTGGAATTCAAATAACTGCGTGATCGGTGCGGACAAGTCTGGGATGATAAAAAAGTGTCGTTGGTAATCTTCATGTTTGCCTTTCGTGAAACCTGGGCATTTTTATTACTATCATATTTTATTATTTTTTACCATTGATTTATTTTACTATAAGGAGGGTGAGACTCGGACATTAACCTATATGAAGTAAACGACGCGAAGAGTTTGCTTCATATAGGTCAATAATTCGACTGAAAAGAGGGACTACAATCTTTCTTGAAAGTCTATCCCCTGACTATACCGCGAGCTACTTACTGATCATCTACCAAACTTTCCAAGCAACAAACAAACGCCTGTCTGTCCAAATAACTTCTATACCTCTAATTTGTTTTTTCCTATTTTATCCTTTTGCCCGCACTATTAAATGACGGGTAATCCCTCACCTGTTATTTTCCAACGGGGAAAAATTACATCAATTACTAGTCGAATACATCTAAAGTTTCTAAACTGTAAATGCATAGCCAATAGTTCAGAACCTCACAAGCTACTGATCATCTTGATGATCCAGCAGTAAATGGAAAAGCCAAGTTTCAATACTTCCATGTGCTTCTAGGCTTCTAGGTCGGGAGGGCTGATGCCAAGTTGTTCATTGATCAAAAACAATGAGAAAATCGGCAAAAATCTGAAATTATAAGGCCTACTTAGAACTAAGTATTCCTATTCCTAAGATTGGACGAGGGGATCATGACGGAGACAGTATTTGGGGCGTAATGGTCTACTGTCAATGGGATTACGCTCCATAAGCAGATGTGGTATAGTGGCAGGGGGAGCACCATCGCACATTCATGGGCCGGGGACCAAATCTTGCACTAATGCTACCACAGCCACATCAAAACTATGTGAGATGCTTCTATCAATCCTCTCTCTTGCTAGACAGAACCCAACCATCCTAAGGACGACTCTAACCAAGGTCATAGCACTGTCTGGCGGACGAGTTGTGATATGCTTCAGTTGTACTTGTTGTTACTATTATTGTTCGTATTCGGTGCTGTTAACTTCCGCTCTGTCAGTCACACGTCGTTCAATTCATTTGCCAACAGGGACGTATTCGATTACGAATTTATCTGTGTCGTAAACTGATGTGTTCACGCTCAAAATTGCGCTTGTGAGCCAGACAACATCGCAACATTTGGCTGCTTGAACCAACGTTCACGAAGGCCCTTGAAGTGGGAGGGAGTGGGGGAGAGGGAACGAGTTTCGAGAATCAGGTTTATATCAAACAAAGGCGGTAGAGAATCAGGGAAAAGAGTTTCTGGGAGAATTTCGCTTTTACAAAAAGACGATTTAAAATAATAGTAGTGGCAGTAACAAGTGGATTAAAAGTACTGAATCATTTCATCGAATGATCCCTGCAGGCCATTGTATAAGTCAAGTACTTATCCAAATAACTCGTCCAACGCTTCTCCCACTTCTCCCACACCCCATCGAATATTGAAGAATGAATAATTCGAAGGGGAGGATTCTATTTCAGTGACGAACTATCACACAAGCACGGCCTGGGGATCGAACCTTGTATCGAGTCATCCAAGCTGCCATCCCTTCAAATTTTGATAACCAGATCCCCGTGCGAGACTACACCACTGGGTTGAACATCAGCTAAAAATGTCCTCGTATAGGCCAATACGAAGTGAGCACGCCATCACGATTCTAAACGGAAGTCGAATGCGTGGGGGAAGAAGGACATCCCAAATGGGAATGAATAACGGTGACGTTACCCTTTATCCTTCATTTCCGGCCGCTTCTATCTGAGACCTCTACTATCAGTCTGCTTCTGGTGCATGCACTTTCAAGTATAGCTCCTACTAGGGATGCGTGCTCAAAAACCTTATGACCTCACCACTTTTTTCAGTAGTGCCTTCAAGAGGAAGAACCCATTTGGGGAGGTGGGCAACGACTTCAGGGATAAATAGATAGGTAGTTCCTCAGTCAGCAACCATCAATTACGTCGAGGCCTCCTTACTCCTTTCTATGCATAGCTTCTAACAATGCTTTCCCAATGATATTCGAATAGGGCTTCAGTGAAGCATCCTGCTTGATATTTTTACCTAACTCAAATGATAAGGGACAGAATGGCTTCTTGAGCGACCAGCCCATGTTATCCATCGTATGCCTTTCACTTATTCGGATGCCCTACGACTCTGTGCAGGTGTCGAATGAAGGGCGCGTAACAAAAAGGTTGTTTATCACTAAAAGCCTCACCCATTTCATTATCTATCTATTTATTTGATTCACTAATAGTGATATCGAGTGTATTTCATGAGAGGCGCCCTTTCCAATTACCAATTTTCTACTTATGGAATATAAATAGGCGTGTAAATCGTTGTCGAAATGCCAACTCCTCAGTAGCTGCTGCATTGTCCTGTATAGACCTTGTTTATGTTTGTGTTTGCACCTTGCTTTTACTTCAAGAAAGTCAATTGGCTCGATCAAATTCTTTGGTCCCTTTACCCAATAGAAGAGGATGGAGTGTCAGTAATTCGAGCATCACCCTTCTTGATTCGAGTATCTGGTTGAGTTGTTAGCTTTGTGGGGCTAAAGGCTAGCGATTTCAGAGCCGATTAAAGAGCGCTCGAAAGCAAACAGTAGACACCAATCCTTCCTTCTATGAATAAAATTGCCTTCTCATATCAGCAGATCATTGTTCGAATAGAGCAACATCCTGCACAAAATGGTTCCAGCGTCAGTGAGCCTTGCAATGAGCCCGGTGAGATTGAGCCATGAACTTCAAAAAGATGAATTATGACTCTGAGATTGAAAGGCTTCAGTCCGGTTAAAATCGAGAAACCAGTCGAATCTAGCCATGATTCTAGTAGGATGAATTCAGTTTTGCTTCCAAGATGACGCGGTACAGCACAGCAGCAGCTGAAGATGCGAATTTGTCGTCGAAATTGACGAATTTTCTACAAAGAAGTTACCAATCCCTTCTGGGAACAAGCTCTGCGACCGATTTTAACTTACAGTCCTTGTTTTTAGTGGCTTCCAGACCCATACAGTCACGTTTATGAGCGCACTAGTAATAGTAATATCTCATTTGAAGCATGGCATGGCATCAAATAAGCTGGGGAAGTTTTTTTTAAGAAAAGAACCGGTTAGGTTACTTTTGAGCCATAAACGGTGCTCTTCGCAAACAGTCAAACCACGTCCAGTTTGTAGTAGAACAGCCGTGGTTGATTTTAGGTACATTCTGTTATTTTTCACTCCTTTCGTCTGCCCAGAAGGCTAACAACTCCTACAGATACTCGGGTCGGGAAGGGTGTTGCATGAATTTCCAAAGGAGCATTTCTGGACGGTTTATGAGAGTTTGTGCAACGCACGGGATTTGTTTGTTGTGACTAAGAATACTCGGTAACTGTTGTTTGATTGAACGGGGAAAACATAAAGGGGAAGCATAGTATGTAAGTCCCAACATCAGTGAGCCATAATTTACCTTTACCACAACTTACTATGGTGATCATTGTTTAGAATATTCATGCCACTTTTGTTGCCCTTGTCTGGACACATGCCAACAACAGCTCTTCAAGTTCAAATCTTTTTCTACCCAAATATCGAAGGCTTACCGACGTGAAGAACCCTAGTAGTGCACCTTCTCGATAAAATGAGATTCTGCTTGACCTTAACTTGAACTTGCAGTGTTATTGACGAAAAAGTTGGGCGCTACTTGCTTTGTACTACCCCACTCTTCGGACTTCGTAAACGGAGAAACTATTCTGTGAAAATAGTTGGAAGTAGCCGGTAATCATGTGCAAGAAATCTATGAGGTTCGGACGGTATGGTGCTTCCGTATGGGATCGAATCTGGGCCAAAAAATCTTGAGTCTGGAACACGAAATCTTTTCAAGACTGGCCCTTGGCTGCCGTTTGACCTTCTGGATGTCACTGTCTTATCCATTTCGAGTACATTGAGAAAGCAGCAGGAGCTTCCAAACCTAATGGATTCCACGCTTGAGGTATGCTAGTCAACCTCCCTCCGGAAGCCACATATTTTATAGGAAATTAGTGAGTCCAGGTACTTTGGAGCACCGGCACCTGCAGAACGGACCTGAAAGACGTTCGAGCCTCAAGTCAATCCACCACAAACTGTGTATATGACACACAAGGTTGGCGATTTATGGACAGAACTTCAGTCTCGGACGGGACCGTGCTCTTATCCTGTGTATATGGCATAACTTCAGAATTCCCTCGAACATTTCCGACTTAGACGTCTGTCCCTATTTTTAGTAGTTTTTGCTGCTGCCCTATTTTTAGCATGCAACTTGCTAAAAATCAGCTTGCTAGAATCATTGCTAATCTAATCGAGATGAGCAAAAAATGCGTGGGGTGGGGGGAAGGGAAGGCTTCAGCTAGGCAAATTTAGCAAGCTCCACCCTGCACCCTTTCTAAGTTGATAGAGCACGTCATCATCATTCGCCAACGTCGTAGATCGCCACAAATTGTCATTCGGCTTTGGGCGCCATCTTGGGGCTTCCGTTCATTTTTTAGTTGAAGCTCAATCCTCCCATATTTTTATCAGAATTATTAAATTCTGGGTTCAGGTGGTAGGCGGGAATTGGGTAGATACAAAGAACGTTTCCTGCCCGTCTCTCTACAGTAATAGCCCTTCTGTCACATGTGTGGTTCAGGGTTTGGACCCTGGACTGACACTCTCTCTGGGCAACAATGTCATTCGTCCCCACACGTCCGTCTGGTACGTTCCGTGTTCTGCTGCCAAAGTAGAAACACTGACTGGTTCCTTTAGAGGTTTAAATGCCCGACTTGGAGGTTGGCTTCTCATAAGTCATTTTGTAGATTACATAGTAATTAAGCTAAACGCTACAGTAACTCTATCGAACTCACATTCATTGCAGCATCCCTGAATAGGACTGGCTGAGCTTCAAAAAAAATGTTCAACTTCTCTTTCTATGCGTATAGAACAAGAGTATCCGCTCCGTAGAACCCCTCCGCCAGAACCTGATCTTGAACTCATTTCTGCCTATATCACTGCCTTCTGCCTTCCTTGTCCATGTAATATTTAGCTAATTGTCTGAAAATATTAAATGCTGACAGGTGCATGGTGTGATCTCTAACATGAATCGTGGAAAGGTCCAGTGTGGAACTTGGTGCTACTTCAACTTGAGAGGGAATGGAAAGGGCCGTAAGATGAGAGTGATCGGCACCGGGAGTTTTACCATATACCTCGAAAAAGCTAATCAAGTTCTAATATTCTATCCTTCCATGATTAGCAGTCCTTTTCCAAACTCTGGCATCAATTTGATTTGTTGTCAGTGCATATTCCCAACAATTAAAATTTATTCAACTACTTCATCTGCAATTCCTTTCCATCACGAAAGAAAAACAGATATCGTCATCTCCCTAACCATAATTTTGTATACACGATGTGTAAAGGAAAATCTAGCAATCATGATTCGTCAACAAACACCTCCAGAAATAACTTTGAATCATCTTCGCCTAAGCCCTTTGCATCGGATTATTCGGATCATCAGATCATTTCATGCTTTGAAGCTCAACATCATAGCGTAATCGTAATGTGATTGAGTCCAGAAGCTCAGGGAAGCTGTCAGATCCAAACATCATGATACGTCATGATGTTTGCATGTGATGGCTCTGATAGTGTTGAGTCAGATCTTTGCGAGGCTATTCATAGATGGAAATGAAGCGTATCGGTAATTCTACTCAGCCTCTCACTTTCACTTCTTCCAATCACCTCTACCTTTTCGAACTGGAACCGGATGCATGGCTTTATCCTGAGTTTAGACAGGGGTCCATAATCAAATCCGAAGAGTCGCTGCTCCAGAGAGTAACTGTTGGTAAGCATCATTAAATAGTTTATGCTTCATGCCCAGGAACTCCCTTTCTGAATATAAATTGGGTATCTCCACAAAAAAAAAGTCACTAAAGTCCGTATCTAAGTTTGATTCTCCAAAAGCCTAGCCGAGCCTAATACATGCTCACGCCCTATAATATCGGAAGTACTTACTTATGAGGGCAATCCTCAGCTGCCCTACTTTTATTTCTTTTTATAGGTTGTTCTTAAGTGGAAACTGGCGCGAACAGGCCAATTTGCAACTTAAAAGAGTTTGACGTTAAGAACAAACAAGTGCCGACTGAACTTTTTCAGTCATTTTCGAGTTCGTAGAAAAGCCAGCCGTGTTAAAATGCGACCGAACAAAAAACCTCCTGATATTTATCGATACCACCTATGTATTGTGGTTGACTAATTGTACTTCTTCTCGATGATCCCCAGGCATACATGAGTGCACGGCGTATCCCAAATAATCACAGTAAGAAATGGTTCTGTCATGCTCTCGAATTCCTTTTGGTGGACTAGGGTTATAACAACTGGGTAGTAACCACGTGTATGTTCCAGTGATGAAGCCTATATTCCTGTGCCATCCAACTTTCGTTACCCCTGGAGTAGGAGAAAGGTCTCGGACCATAAAAACACGAACTGGCTATCTCACACATTGTACGTAATACAAGCGAATACTCGGTCAAACGCCATCTACGAACTCTAAATCAAAGTCAACTACGTGATCACACTCTATAAAACGCATAATACCCTTAAAACCAATTCTCCTCAACTAAGGTCATATTCCTCTTAATATGTATGTTATACTGACGTGAAGCCCTTGACAACAAGGCTTCTAAGATATTGCTTTCTTGAAGACAAACAACGTCATTTATGACCAATTTGTATTCAAATTCGTTACTTATCTATTCAAATCATAATAGTGAGCTCTCAGTGAGTATGCTGTCAATATTATTCACCGCCTTGGTAGCTCCCAGTATTCCAGACCAAACTGATTCAGGCGAGCCCAACCCCAAGGTAAAGTAAGCATGAACGACAGGAGTCCAGGGCAATTGTAGATGTTTTTGGGTCGCTAGGTCGTTCCACTGGTAAGAAGGCTCACTTCCATGATAATTAGCTCGGGCATTTATAAATACTTTCCAACTTTAGGTCGTATCCCCTAAAGATTGCTTGGTTACTGTGGGCATTACCTTCTTGAAGCTCGCATTGCCCAACAGGATATCTTACCATTGAAGGCAGAGGTATGTATGTGAGCGGTATTACTCACCCACGGCACCACCTCTAATATATGCCCCTCCTCTTTATCAGTCCTGCCCACCAAAGGGGTGGAATGGAATGGGATGAATGCGCATGCGCTTAGTGTATCCATTCCCTTAGATGTGGATATGCCTCAGTGATCAGCTCCCTTTGACTCCCTCGCTCACTTTTTCATAGTAAAAAGACCAAAGATCTGAAATGAAAAGTCCAACTGTGACCAACCTCCCGAGTTGAACCCTGGCTCCATGGCTTTGACTTCTTCTCCCACAGTGAATCCCGCGCAGTTGTAGGGAGGCTGTTTTTGTTGACTGTTTCAACTTCTCAGTTTTTTCTATGGACAGCTTCTTCTCAGAGATTGCCACCCTTGAACCTCGAATTTCATCGCTTCCCCTTCAGTCGTTTCTATGGAGTTCTCAGAAAGTGTCTAGATCATCGCAGACAATAATCATTGATATTCAGCATTATAAGGGCTGTCTGCATCACCGTTTCGGTGCCATCATTGCCAATCCGATCATACATGGCCATGGCTTCAACATAGTTCATAATAATGTAGACGTAGAGATAGTAGGTTAGCTCACACAGTAACGGGAGAGGAAATTCCGATCTCGAACCTTTATTCTCTCAATCAAGCCTCCGATCTAAGGCCAATGCAAGGAAAGGTTTTTCGACCGCTTTTTCTAGAACAGTAACCTTTTCAGAGGACCCTTATTAGAGATGCTTCTTCAATCTCTTCTTCTAGAATCAGAAATGATTCACGGACGTTTCTCGTACATAATGACTTTGGCAAACCGAACGCATAGGAGCGAAACTTTAATTAACGCCTATTAGCGGACCTTAAGGTCATCCAATTTCCCACAAAATCACTAACGAAAGTGCAACTCTGGTAAAAAGGGTGGTTCCAGAGGAAAGTTTGCCTGAAGTGTCTAACAGAACTCGGAAGCGAGAAAAGATCCACAGGTAATATCATGCCTGCGAACCTTCACCCAAGGGTAGCTTATCCTTTGACATTCTGATAATTGCATTTATTTGTGTTACAGTCATGAGCGAGGTGGTATTTTGCCAAGTGTCGTATTATCCGGCACATGACCCGATGATCGAATCCGGATTGATAGCTCTTAATTCAATAGATGGCCAGAAGACACGCATGTGAGTGTAAAACCACCTACTCATACATTGACTGACCACCGCAACTTATTGTGTGGACCACTCGTGCTTTATCTTTCGCGTACCCCTGAAGCAGCCGAAAAGCTTCTCCTTCGAGGCAGTTGAACTTTGTTATAAATGACATGACAGTATTATACTGCAAAAACATGAATTTTGCGTGATGGTTAACCATGTAATCTCGTCCACTGTAGGGGAATCCTCTACCCAACGAACTAATACTCAGTGAACAGTTTTGGTGGAGTTTATGCGGAAAATCACACAACCTTTGAAAGACTACCAATAAACAATCATTGTTGTTGTCGAACGCTGCTAAACAGCAGTAACGCTAGTTGTTTTTCTCCTCCATCCCTGCCTGTCTATCTATCTGTCTGTCTGTCTGTCTGTCTGCCTGTGTGTCTGTCTGTTTGTCTGTCTCTCTGTCCGTCTGCCTCTCTATCTGTCTGTCTCTCTCTCCCTCTCTTTGTCTGTCTGTCCGCCTGCCCGTCCGTTCGTCTTCTACCTCGCCACCGGTATCTGTCCCCGTCTCTGTTCTTATCTTACCACCCTCAGCAGCCCTTTCTTCCCCTTCGAACCCTTTCCTAGGTACGATATCTGCAACATTCCTGCATCCTGAATGATTTCGGTATGTGCCAACCATTTGCGATCCTGCCTCCCGCTTCAATACCCAAACAACCTCCTACAACTACGGTATTCATAATTTGTGATGAATTGTAGCAAGCCACGCGTAAGTTGTTGTACTCAAATGACACGTCTTCACCGAACTGAATAGTGCATGTTATTGCAAAGGAAAATTGTTAGAAACGAATTCGTCGAGTGCGTTCCATGAATTTCAGCCGATCATTCATCATTGCAGTAAAAATCATCTTCTGGGACATGCTGCGAATTTCAATTGTACCCATTTTCTGCACTCAAATTTCAATGGCAAAAATAAATTAATTAGTTGTATTTTCCTTTCGTAGTCCGCCCACCTTTCTCTTCGCACTGTGAACGATTAGCAAAATTGAGGAAGTTAGATGGCAAAAGCCTGCCCTCACGGGCACGCCCAT
Organism: Haemonchus contortus; assembly: GCA_000469685.2. Taxonomy (NCBI): domain Eukaryota; kingdom Metazoa; phylum Nematoda; class Chromadorea; order Rhabditida; family Trichostrongylidae; genus Haemonchus; species Haemonchus contortus. The sequence goes on from LS997564.1 coordinate 11,076,642, forward strand.
TTACGCCCACGCTTGGATCGAAGCTGGCTTCCCCCGATATGGCAATACTAGGAATAGACCTTTGAACCCAGAAGCGGTGCACTTCCTGTGCTGAAATCTTGAGCATTTTCTTCCCAGTAACCACCTGCGATGACCTGAAAGCACGTAATAGTCAGGACAGTCTGTTTAAGGTCCTCTTTCTAGACTAAGACTAGACAACGATGTCGATGCCGTTCTGAGCTTTTCTCAATTGCATTCCTACGATTTATGATTGTATCTAATTGAAGTTTTTGGTCGAGAAGCCCTTCTACCCCTTTGGATCAACACAAGCTCCCCCTAGCTTAGTCCCGAGTGGTCGCTTTTACAGTTTCCCAGTATGCGGAGTTCAATATCACCTGTTTGAAGCCCTTCATTATGTCCTCCTTTCGCTTATGGAGCTAATATGATAGGGCTATCGATCCAACTCACCGATACGTTCTTTTCACAATTATCAAGTAAGGAGTGAGCTAAGTATATATACAGAATTGGAAACCCTTCCGATACATGAGCTAGAGCCTGTTCCGACTAAGCCCCTTCTGCACTTCCTTCATCATAGTTGAACCTCTTTGTCGATTCAGAATTCGATTAAACCAATTCCGTAGTGGAGACTATCCTCTTCAAGAAAACTCTTTTTCAGAATCTTATTTATTCATTCAACTGAATTCCTCAACCCCCCCCCCCCCTACAATTATCGCTACCCTATGCCTTGGATGACCTGTTCGAGGTTTCCGCTGAATAGAAACCGAATTGCTCGTCATCCGATGTCCCAGCTCCCCATAAGGACATCCATTTAGGTGTTATTTGGCCTTGGCAAACATTTGCATGGGCTACTAAGCTCTGTTTCGAAGCTCGAGTATTTCCATTTTCTGCTTTACGACCCGTTGAACTATTCCGCCTCAGAATCTTGTCCTTTTGTTTTCGTTGGTTGAACTGAGTCTTTCATTTACCGTTTATTTTGCTCATTTGGGGTGATCTTCACTGTAGTGTGATTGATCAGATTCCTGATTTTCTTCTCAAGGTTCTTCTCAAGAATAGAGAGAGGAAGGAGTGGGACAAACTTTCAAGTCTCCTATTTTTACATTGATTTCCGGTTGCCTACATCGGATCCGATTTTAGCCTCTTCACCTGCAAGGAATGTGGCATGGACCGCTCACTCAAGGTCGTTGTCAAATCCTTCCTTTTATTCGTTCCGGATTCCTAGCTATCCATTTCCTGCCGCCAGAAGAGCTGCCGTGGTCCGGTACCAAGCACTGAGCATTACCACATACGTGGTGAGGGGGTCTGATCCAGGACCGTTACCCAAGCAGCCAGTCCAAACCTTCCATCTATCCGGATTCTGATAACTGATGCCACACTCGTCTTGAGAAATAAACGCTCTGACTTCTGCGTCAACTGGCAATCGGAAGTCATTGCGTAGGCTACATACGCATACAGACACCAATAATATTCTGAATTAATCCGGATGTAAGGAATTTCACGAGAGAAGTAGACCAGCTTCAAAGGCTTCATCTAGACTCCTAATCAGTTTGCAAATCTATTACCTTTTACCTGTGGTGATCAAATTTTTCGGAAGGAGTTAATCTTGTTTAGGAATGTGATCACCATAGCCCTCTGGGAGGAACTTCGGTTACCTCTGGGTACGTCTAAAGACAGAAACTCAGATCTTTTGTTCGAGAATTTCATTTAAATTCTTACCATATTTATCTGACGAGCCATTTATTCAGATCCGCTTCATTCCTTTCCACATTCCTTGTTTAATCAAACACCGGGATAGATATATGAGCGTACTATATCAGTTTTTTACTGCAGTAATTTTCTTCATCTCATGATGATAAATTCAAATGAAAACCGCCAATTGGACGAGTTATTCAGTTTGCTCAGGGGACATAAATTTTATTGCAGCTATACTTAGGTCAGATGAACTAATTATTACCTTCGTTCATCAAAAAACGTCACTAACCTTCGCTCATTCGGGAAAAACGTCCGCCCACTTGTTCTTCTATTGTTACAGCTTGTCATACTGTTATGATTGAATAGTAATTGGATAATAAGGGAACATTACTACTTGGTAATTGTCACGTAATCACCTACCCACAGTGCGATAGAATAACTAATTTCGTTACAAAAGCTCCACCCAATATTCGCAGAACAAACGTTTCCTGAACGAACGGAAGAGCACCTCCTCTGCTTCCTATGACATTTTGCCACTATTCAATAAGATCGCTCGCCCACACTCCCTCCTTTTCTTTTTCAGGAAAGACCCTCGTACTTCTTTTGGAAATGATAAGCTTCTCCTTCTTCATGTACAGGTGGGCAGTTGTAATAGTATGTCCTGTAATATGTCCATGTAATATGTCCTGCTCGAATATGGCTTCATTCCCAAGAGAAGACAGAATCCTAGTACAAACTTTTCTCACCCAAAACTTGCTCGCAATGGTTCATAGAAGAAATCCAATGGGTTCAAGTCAGCTTGGCAGCTAGTACTGTCGTTTACCGCAAGGTAGAACGTAACATCCATACCCGTCTGAATGAGCCCAGGACAACGTGACCTGGGGCCCTCTTCCATTGCCTTCGAGAAGCATTCCTCAGTAGTTTTATTTTCGATTTTTCAACCCTGAATAATTTTCATCTATAGTGCTACTCACCCAGATCGCACTCTGGGAGAAGGTTTTATTCTTTGCTCACTATTCGTAAGTGATAATGCCGAGACTTACGAATATACTGAAAGAGGTAAGCCTTATTCTCCATATTCTCGTATAGAATTAGCTACAGCGATGAAAAAGGCTCAAGCGCAGGGAGGTTGCAGGCACTGACCGATCCGGTTGGCCGCCTTTCCCATTTCAAGTTGGTTCGTGCGCCAAAAGCAGCGGTCTATCCTCATTACTCGAAACGCTTTTCCATGATCAGTGGAAGATCGATAGCAGTATTTTTACTTTCCTGAAGGTATGCTGTAAACCACTGGTTTAAAGGAATTCAGAAAAAAAGGTTGGCCATGTTTGAAGTCTCTACATCGGAAAAATCAGACCGCTCTATTGTAAAGAACCAAACAAGGGAAGTTAGCATGAACGGCCAGTTCTTTGTCAGCGTCCACAACCTTTTTATTACGTACATGTGGAAGGTCGAATACTCCCGTTTGCCACTGTTGAAAACTCCGGACTCATTGTTTCACATTGATTTTGTTTTTATAATCGAAGAAAATCATCCAGTCATGGCTCATAACCTTTCTCGTTCACTTGAAGGTCTCATCTCAGTTGCTATAACGCTACCATAATGAGCTTTTGTGAAACGACAAGAGCGGCTTAGACTTGCGAGAACGAAGGGGAAAATTCTTGCAAAGATGGATTCTCCGAGTCTTCATAGTCATGGTTCCTTCTTATGGCTAGCTATGTATAGGTAAATATAAAAAAAGACTGGGAGTGCACTCTCCTCCCCCTTCTGCTTCTTCCCCATGCAATCCTGTTCTTTAGCCCCACGTAATTCTGATCTAATAACAAGCGCGTGGCCTATACTGCCTAATCATGCAGTCACAAATTCGTTCATGTTCATTATGTGGCCCAGAGCACATAATTTTAGCTCCGGAATGTCCTACCAATCCTATTCAGGGATGTTAAGATATAGTGATAACATGGCATGACCATCCATTCCAGAATTGCTTCAGTAGCAAAGGTTTGAGCAGAAACAGCCGCTGTACATAGTGCTAGACTCACATGCAACTCATTTATTTTGCCTGGATCGAGTTCTTTTTTATTTTACATTGCTCTCTGTGAACATATTCACATATTCCAATCCCATGGATTCATTTCCAGAAACTCTGTATCTCACCAGCAAAGTTTCTGGGATGTATAATTATGATTATTTGAGTTTATATTCTTTAAGTGTTTCCTGGCTGTATGCTAAGGGGAATTTGCTGAGTGCTATCAATTTTGTAATCCCGTAAATTATGTATTGCACAAAAAGTCATTTGATCCCTGGCTATGGAAAATTTCTCCACATAAGCTTCACCGCATTGCCCAAGAACAGGTCCGTAGATACGACATGGCCAAGGGAGTGATGATTTCTGAAGAACACAACTTCACCGCTACCCTAGAGGCTCCGTGACATACCTCAGATCTGTTGAAGATTGTTCAAGGGAATTGGGCAAACGTAGAGAATATGGTAACTTCGGACAATGATACACAAGGAGACGAACCACTCTCAGAATTGGCCCGCAACATGTCCAGCAATTGGGAAAAATGGGAATGATCGGGTTAAAAACTCTTTCATGGCCAGTCACCCTCGGAAAAATCATGAAATGGTTGCTCGAAATGCTGGTCTCAAAAGTGTGGCCTACTTTTTAGCTGAACCGCAAACTGGTGATCGTAGGCGTGTAGGAACTTTTAGAAGCCATGATGTCAGGGCACTCGTACGAACCGGTAGTTTATCAGGGCATATGTATGTATGTAGAGCTTTGAGAGGCCTGGAAAGATGTCTAGTCGTATTGGGCTCTTGAAGGCCTAATTTGAAACGAAATTGTCTAAGCAAAGCAGATCCCGTCCCAGGCGGTCGGTATGCTCCACTTTGTCTATCAATTAAATCGATACTGATAACTCTCTATTAACTTCAATGCATTGAAATATTGTCCTGTTCTTTCCAGCCACCTCTTAATGTTTTGCTGGGTGCTGTTCGCTGGCTGTTACGTGAGTTTACGATCATGAGTAAGTGGAATCAGAGCCCATTTGAGTCGAGCGGTTTTTTGTTCTTATTGTAGCACCCAGAAAGAGTGGGGAAGTGATGGGCGGACGCCAGGAAAGGCGTACCTTATCTTCTGGTCCTAGCAGGCTCTACTTGAATAGCTGTATCACTTCACAGATAACATATCGTTATCGTTATCTGGGAGTCATAAGAGTTCCAATAGGGACCGTGAGATTATTCTCAGCGTTTTTCGGTTTCAATTAGGCTATTTAACTGTAGTGTAATCACTGATTACCCGATAATAAGGCATTGGGGGAGGATGAGATGCCACTCACTTCTCGAACAAGTTCCCGCGAACTCTTGGGATCATGCGGACTGCCTCAGTCTGGGAAAGGAGGTAAAATTACTCAATCAGAGGGTTCAAACTAATTCTTCTTTTGTAGTTTTTTGAAGCTAAGTTGACCTAGCATACCCTCTCACGAAAGCACTGCTTCCGAGAGTTCATTACCATGCAGTTGATCAAAGCTTCATCGATACCCCCTCCTTCCTCCCCCCCCCCTCTCTCCCCACTCCGCCCTCACACTACATTGAAAAGGACTCGGGTTTGATAAACACGATCGCCATGGGACATTCTTAAGGTTAATCAGGTCGCCCTTTTCTTTCTTGCGTGGCTACGCATGCATGGTCACTCATCACAGCTGGCCTTCTATGTTCCACCCTTCCGTCAAACGTCCTTATCGTAAGACCGACGTTTTTAATTGACCGGTTAAGGAGCGAGACATGATTTCCTTTTTCTAGCCCCAAAATTTAATCTAATTCGCCCATATTTTATCTGTAGAGCAATTCGGTTCCCTGATGACGGATCTGTCAAATATTTTCAGAGGTCGAAAGAAATGGGAGCACGGACAATTTAATTGGCGCCAATTGCACCTTCCCGCGAAATACCGTATCACTTGTCGTCCCACTAATTATCGATTTCTATCGGGCACCTGTAACGTGATCATTCGTCCCTGTCGCGCGAGCCAGAGTGGTCTAGTGCACTAACTTCTTAAATAAGTGTCATAGTTGTTAAGAAAATTTCCATGAACTTTTTCCTTTAAGATTCTGTTAATGTAATAGTGAAACAGTTACTAGGAATTCCGTTAGCACTCATCCTTAAATGAGCTCTAGCGCTATTTCAGAATGACGAATGAATAACGCTTGAGTGACATCTCACGTCACTTAATTATGCACAAATTTTTCATAGATCTACCACTGATGCAGGGAATATTGATGAGCCGGAGTTACTCGCAGTTATGACGTTTTTTGACGAGGCTTTTCAGCTGGGTAGTAAGCTCTAGAGCAGAACTTAGGCAAAGGAATTTACCAGATGAGGGGGTTATACTAGGCGAAAAGGCTGCGTCACGAAACTCAACTTAGCGTTTTGTCAGGTTGATGCATGGATTGCCTTGTTTTATGTTCGCTAACTGAAGACCTTAAACGAGTAACATCATTTTAGAATGTGTTAGAATCAGCATCATTTATTCCAAATGACCAGCAGAAGACATGGCTCAATCCTGTGGGCCCACGAGCATTCTGGCATATGCCTTTTTAGGGAAAAAATTTGGCTGATGTTTGAACTCCCGTAAACTCCCCATTGAAGGTGCAGACGCCTACACGACATGTGAGATTTATTATAATTAAAATACTCTAATTGAATCCTATTCTCATCTGACTTTATAATCACACTCCTTAGTAACGGAAGGAAAAGTGGGAACAAAATTCACTCATTTTACAAACTAGTACCGAGTTTGCCCAGAACAAGTGCCCTGTCGCATCACATTTCATCCGGGAAATCTGAATCTTTTTCTTGCTCATTGCCTCTTTTTATAGAAAAGCTGGAATTAGTGCTATGTCGTTATATCATCATAGTAATACTACACCCAGTGAAGTTCTCATGCACCCATTACGGAAACACTGCCCCCAGGGGAACAAGTTCACCTAAACAGACACTTTCCGGAACTAGCCTTTCTTCTTTACTTATTACCTTCTTAATTTATATCTTTTGCGCAATCAGAGGTGTGCACCATTCAAACGACATCATTCGTAGTAAAACTTGTTTAGGAAGAATGTAGAGCATATAAAAGACCTCAATATCCGAAGGTTCGTGCCGTAGAATGTTGGTTTGGCCTAGGCGAATTCTAGTTTCCATCGATGGTCATCTGGGAGTGATTCGAAAGTGGATCTACCATCCCCTCTGAGTTTATGTTCTCCAACCATGATAGGTAGCAGGTGTAAGGGAGCTCCCACTCAAAGTCTCACTCACGTACACTTGTACTGCGTAGGTGAAACTGGACAACTGAAACATAACGCTCGTGCAGTATAGAGGGGAAGGTTATAAAAAGGTTCAAGTTCAAGGGCTGAGGACTGTCTAAGTCCTAGTGGGTCGCTTAGGTCATTATTTATATTCCAGTCATATTTATGTGATGAGCGTATTCTGGGGGCGTGAAGCTCTTTAAGCGTCAACTTCTATGCATGAATAATTTCTGGCTAATGAGAGTGAATGATATTTACACATTATTTCCGGCCTAAAATGGTCATCAACATTAGGAAGAGAAGCAAAATCATCCAGCAGATATTATCGATTAATTGAACTGTAATTTTACGATTTACTATGTTATTTCTGCCACTTCTCTCAATTGCTCATATTATACGTAACCAGCAACATACATCTACAGCTCATAGAGCCACTCGAAGCACATGGTTCTCTTTTATCTCACTCTGCTCTGCACAAAAATCTCTGACTTCGGTTACTGTCTGTTAACAAAATCCTCTGCCAATTTTGCCTTTTTAACCATCGTTCTTTGATTTTTTGTTTCTGTTGTTCAATTGGGGGTGTGCCGTCGTTCAATGAAGTTAGCACCCATCGTTTAGTCCCGTTTTTTATTTTCTTCTAACGAAGGATCCTTGATTCCAATCGACTTGGCACTTTAAAGTCACTTACCTTTGTCCTTCTGAAGACCATTATCTAGAACTTATCTGACCCTTTCCAATCTGGCAGAAAATCAGAATTTTACGATTGAGGAATAGAAATTAAGAAGGACAGTAGAGCAGGAATCGAGACGGGCAAAGGATTAGGCTGATGAGCGACTGGCGTAAAGACAAATACACAAACAGACACGCATGCAGACGGACAGACAGACAGATAGACAGACAGACAGACATACATACAGACAGACAGACAGACAGACAGACAGACAGACAGACAGACAGACAGACAGACAGACAGACAGACAGACAGACAGACAGACAGACAGACAGACAGATAGACAGATAGATAGACAAACAGACAGACAGACGGAGACAGACGGACAGACAGACGGACAGGCAGGCAGACAGACAGATAGACAGACAGTTAGACGGAAGGGAGGTTGGGCAGGTGGGCAGGCAGGCAGGCAGACAGACAGACAGACGGACAGACAGACAGACAGGCGAGAGACAGACAGACAGGCGAGAGCCAGATAGACAGACAGACAGACAGACAGACAGACAGACAGACAGACAGACAGACAGACAGACAGACAGACAAACAGACAGTCATACAGACTTACAGTTAAGTAAACAGATAGACAAACAAGCAAACAACCAAACAAGTTCAGACGTCATAGACAGTTTAAAGGCGATCTGACTATAGCCTATGCGATTCGGTATCTAGTTGAATCGCCGCGCTCTTTTCTCACAATCAGATGGTTGTCTTCCCATACGGCTACTGTCATCGTTCACGATGGCCACCCTTCACACCTTGTTCAGTAGAGATTGCCTTTTTTCCGGAACCTTCTGCAAATAAACAACCTTTCGCATACTGTATTCTATAGTCACCCTGATAGTACCGAGATTTCCTCATTTTTTCCTCAAGGAAAGAGTTGTTTCGGTAAAAGTAGTTCCATGGAAGATAAACGTTCCCAATTACATTGCATGTGAGCAAGGGCAAGTAGGGGCAGAGCGCACATTCATCGCTCCAACCAGCTGACCTTATTGGGAAAGAGTAATAACTACTAAATGGTATTAGGAACAACTATTGCATTACATGCACTTGCTGTACATAATCTTTGCAAAACTAAAAAACGCTGACGCAAATAAGAAATGATCATGAGTGTGGCATTATAAGCAGACGTGTGACATAAAAGTATAAAGTACGGGGTCTGAGGCATTAAAGATTCCCATTTTTCGACTGCGCCGCTGTTTGGGATTTGAATGTGTCTGTGTCCTAAGCAACAGATTGTGGTGGCCACCTTATGCACCCTTCATCCTACCGTACGAGTCTGTTACAAGGCAGCCGACACCAAGTACTTTTCTGGGGCCGTAAAGTATGCTCCCCCGAACAGGGGAGGGTCTCCTTCCCGATAAGGTATGCTCTCGGGGAGAGCGGAGAGAGACCCTAATCGGGGCGTCCCAGCCCCGAACAGGAGAGCATACCTTACGGCCCCTGGGATTCCTCAATAGTAAAAAGTCTAGTTGAAAAGCCAGAGATATCATAGCACTCGATTGAACTTCATTTTCACGCCTGATTTGTTCGTAATAATACACCGATTCTTATAAAACAAAGTTTTTCCAATAATCAATAATTACCCTAACTGATAGCAGAAGACATGATAGCGACATACATGTTACCCTGCCTGGAGATCAGAGTATCTTTTCTGTCTGCCAATTACAGAATTTTTTGAAAGCTTACTTTCGTTTCTGAGAAATTTTCATTTGTTTGGAAGGTCGTTCATCTTTTATCTATCACTTCTTACCGTTACTCTAACTCAGATAAAGTTATCAAAGTAGAACGGAGCTCATAAATCAGTTGCCAGCCTAACCAATCAAGGCGATTCCCGATCGGAATCAAGCAAACGGTAGAACATCAATACTGCTGCTCTGCACGGTATTTAGTCCGGTAGACCGTTGCCTGAGTGTAGACAGAAGCATCTGTATGGAAGGTGTCTGGAATATCAATTGGAATCGGTTGCATGGCACACTCCCCTAGAAAAGGTTTACTTCCAACTGCATCTGTTTTGTATTTTTTGCTGCAGGTTTCTTTCTGAGGAAAGGCTCAGACTGTAATTTTCGAAAAAATTGTTTACATTTCTAGGGCACTTTGTAGTCTAAACGATTAGGTTGTACTAATCAATTCGCTTGCAAAATAAATGGGATTAGTTGACTCCTATTCTCTGTAAATGAAAAAACAATAACTCTTGTTGTTTTTTTATGGGTTAGTGCTTTCCTAGAAACCATCTTTTTTCCTGCAACAAGGGCGAATACTCAATTTCATGTACATATGCATCCAAATAGAGTTTGCAGGATTTTTTCCACCCATACTGCAGTTGAATGCACCCAAACAAGCGTAGTTACAAGAACACGGAATCTAATATCATGACGGAGGCTTACGCTCTCTTAGAACGAGGTGTTGCCCCCCTAGTGGGCTCTTCTATTAATAGTACACATATAATCGTTTGTGACGCAGATTAGTAGGTGAAAGATAGTTTATTTCAAACTTTTAGGAAAAGGTAGTAATTCTATCTGATAAATGGATGCCCTCCTACATATTTAAGCCCTCTAGATGAGCTACCATGCTGCCAGTTGTCTGTTCTGTACTGTCCACCCGATTCAGAGGGTACGGCAGCAACATCGATTTCTTCATTATTGTAGGAGATCGTAGCCATACCTCCCCGCTCCTATTCATTCTGAAACCAAGAAAATTATCTCAATCAAAGTGCATTCGTCAGTGTCCTTGCAGTAGAAGTACTCCCAAAATGCCGTCGTTCTCCCAGCGCACCCTTATTCCTGACATTTGAACCTGGTCAAGCCTAACGCTAAGTTAAGGGTGGGAGATTGGGGTTCGCCGTGAATTTATGAATTAATGATGAGGCATTCAGAAGTGTTTATTCTTTCAAAATGCGAATAACCTGTGTAGAGTCAAAATTGCTCAAAAATTATTCAAAAGCCCAGTTCACATAATTTTGAGGTACCCTTAATAAGATGAAAAGCTTCATAGATCGTGATTGCTTGTTGAGTTATTTTTCACCGTCTCGACAGAATAGCTTTCCCCCTTTTTTATTGCTCTTCAGAGATCTCCCTATTTGGAAAAAACCAAAAAAAAACTCCTAAGGCTAGAAAAAAGGAGAAGGTTCCTCCCAAAAATCTACAGAAACCGTGAAAGCTTCGAGAGCCCAACATGACTTCGGTCATAATTTATTTATCACAATTAGCAGTTGTTCCAGGGATTGAAGAAAACTACATTCGCAGGGAAATCCCCTTGGGGGAGATCAGCCCAAAGGATGATTTTAGGCAGCTCTACAAATATCAACGGTTGAGTGAAACCAATTAGGGCCTTCTCTTTTTTTCTGGTAATTGCTAGGTAGTCATGCAACTTATAGCCCATAACCGAACGCTTGAACAGATACAAGGCTAGGATTTCGAACTACACTGCCTCCTGTCGTATATAGGCGAGGTTGCTTCGTGTGTCTGTTTATAGTTGATCGAGCCCAGTGAATATGTTACGCCAATCGAGTAAAAGTTGTAAACAACATCCCTATAGGACACAAACAAACAAAATCTGTTTAAATAGCTGCAAAGGGTAGGAAGAAGCCATCCCGCCTCTCGTCCACCCACGACTTCAACTTCCTACTGGCATTATAGGTCTAGACTCCCGTCACTTCCGTAGGAGTAAACGGAACAAGTGCGTACATCGCTAGTCATGCGAAAGGTGGATTCAATCGCTTCGAAATTTGAGATAAAAGGCGCTGATATGCCGCGATCTGAGGAGATCGAAAAAAGAGACACTTCTACCACCCTTTCTTCTTCTTTTTGATAGCTCCCCTATTTTTTCTTTGTTTCATTCATTCTGCCTACTCCGCCTTTCCGTAATCGTATCTGCTTCTTACCGAGTTCTTGAACAGAACTGTGCTCCTTTTACTTTATTGATCGATATTGATTGTTTTATGTACGGACTAATTACTCGTCGTTTATTGCTTCCAACGACGTTTTCACTAATTGCTCAAAAATTTCATTGAAGGTAACCCGCTTGAGACGATGATCGTCCCATCACTATTATTTCTCGTCGCGGTCGCCTACGCCAATGAAGATGAAGGTAATCAATCAACTACCGTTTTAATTTCTTTTCTCTCTGGGTCCCATAAAAAGGGAATGAAAGAGCTAATTGAGAGCTGCAAAGAGTTTTTCTACAAGGGAACTGGTAATACCATTCAAACCACATAGTTCTGTAGGCATTCTGGTTCCTACTATATTTAGCCACAAATACCCTCATTATCTATCGTGTTCAGACTTAGCGTCATCAAGCGAAGCGATCATGCTAGCAGTCCCTGACTATGCACCAGAGATTCTAGGCCGTGCATTTAATAATGGTGCTAAACGAGCGGTAATGCCGTATTCCGGAGGTGAGTACTGCATTTCGCATCAATCGATATTTATAGGCGTTCATACTTCTGATCGCCGCGATTTCAGGTATGTACGGTAAACGTGCGGTAATGCCGTTCTCTGGTGGTCTTTATGGTAAACGATCTGTTATGCCATTTTCTGGAGGTCTGTTAGTCAGTTACATTGAACCCTGTCGAAAATCGATATATTGATTTTTTCAAGGAATGTACGGTAAGAGATCGGAGATGCCTGACGATATGTATATTGAACGACCAGTATTACCATTGTCTGCAGGTAGGTTGTCTTTTTGGAACCCACTTTCTTGAATGGGACCTGGCCAAACTTCTGGAACGCCAATGAGTGAGTGTTCTCTTCAGGTTGGCAGGAAAAACGCGCCGTAATGCCATTTTCTGGTGGACTTTATGGAAAACGAGCTGTAATGCCATTCTCTGGTGGTAAGCCTTATTTCTTCCTTTTTTGAGAAAGTAATTGTTTGAGTGGTACAATTTCCAAAATGCTTTTTGTACTAGACATTTCGATAAGGCAGTAGTCAAGTCGCAAATTCCCGTTCAGACTCGAAACCCGCGTTTTTGACGCTTACTGTCGCATTGGTTTTGCTCGCCATTTATCGCTCTTCTATTTACCCAAACGGGATTCTTATTTTCATGCAGTCGCTTTCCATAGACTTCACGACCGCTATATATCACCTGCTGCCACTTCATGATGTGAGCCGTCGCCCGGCTTAGCGTCCTCTCGCCTCTAATCGCCCATAACGCATGCTGTCGCTTAATATCGCATAAGCCGCTAGCTGTCGCCTACTCTCACCTACCGTTGGCATGCTGACCGTACAACATCACGACTTCGAAACCTCCCTAATTGCTGGTGGGGAAGGTCTTGGTGTGGAGCACATGGCTGAGTACCCGACTCCCATTACCTCGGGAAGTCAAAGTAGTAGTGAACGCATCCCAGCCAAATTCGTAAAAGTCAAAATCCAGAGCTTCTCCTTGCGGATTGGATCTATGAACCATAAAGCGAAATTTAATTCCTTCATCGTTCTATGCAGAGCGCCCTATGAAACCTGAAAACTCAATTTCTCTCAATGTTTCTCGCATTAAATTACTAGATAATTATATTTCAGGTCTTTATGGTAAACGAGCGGCGATGCCATTTTCAGGCGGGTTATACGGTAAACGAGCCGACCGATATATTCGATCACCAATGCCAATATCTGGAGGGATTTTCGGCTAATCTGCACAATGTGCAGCAGTAGCATACCAGCAGCTCCGCCCTCTTTGACGATTGCCCCACCCACTCACCCACCCAAAACACCACTCGTCTCCCTGTAGTCGAATAAAGCACTTTTACGTTGTCGCACCTATAATATATTGCATTTCAAAATTCTATTCTGTATGCCTGTACCTTGAACTTCTCTGATCTCCTCCCTCGATTATCGATCTCACCAGTCACTCGTTGCAAGCGCGCTCCTCGCCACCCCTGATATCGATCGTTATCGATCGGTCGTCGTTGTGTAGACCGAAGAACTTGATCATCTGTCATCCAGCGTGTTCTCTATTGTTATAATGCTTCCAAATTATATGATATGCTTGTTTTCCTGTAGAGAAACGCCAAGTATAATAAATTGGCGAACACAAGGATGTGAACGAACACTGATAAATGAATGTTGTCATCGTTGTGTTGTGGCAATGGACAAAAATGTCTATAGGTAAAAAATGGATAAATGATGGAACTGTTGTTTGCAGCTGAATCTCTTTGAAAACGCTGAACATTTGACGTCTATTCGAAGACACAGAGGTAGGCGACTAGTATGAACCAGAATTCACCAATCGCAGTCAGCGCGCAGAGACTAGCGACCACTATGGTGCCTCCTGACCCACACATGCGACCTTCTTTTATAAATTGCCTCTACTTTATTATCACAACAACATATCTTACTGCCTGATCCTCTTCACAATTACAAATATTGGAAGGCAGTAGAAAACACATTCGCTAATGTCCAATACTTGTGTCTGACACTGGATTTGAACACGCCAACGATGGATTTCTTGTGGGTATAACATGGAATTGTAGGTGATTCTCGGGTAGGTGCTGAATATGTTGTATGAATCGTTGTTTTGCTAAAGTTGGGCTAGGATCCCAAAGAAGGTGGTTGAGCCTGGACGATGAGCCACTAAAAGTGTTGAAAAGATTCCACTCATAAACCAAACGCATATCAGCCTGTACTGATCGTCCATTACTGCCATCAGGGAGCGATGGGCCTCAATTTGGTTTGTCATAACAGCTGAGCTCTTAAAAAATGCGGAAAGATAAAACTTCGAAAGAGTCAAATGGAAGCGTAGTCACAATGGCTACAACAGATATCGATCAGTACCGATTATTTATGAAACGGACAGGGTATTTCTAACGTAGATCCTTACGGATTCAGAACGTTCGTACTTCGAAGAAGTAACCTTCGTTATCATCGTAGCGGCCTATATCTGCTAATCGATATTGGTCAATATCTACTTGCAACCCATCGGCTATTCGCTACCGACCTTTCTGGACAATGGGAGAAGTTCTATGCGTCGGTACCAAACAATACAAGGGTTCGGCCAAAACGGGGCTACCGATGAGAGTTTGGGAAAAGTTTCTCTTCAAAAGTTTTCGGCAGCGGTTTGCTCATTCAAAAAAAAGTAATTGTTGCCTGAAAACCACAAGGATTCTTTAGTTTCTCGAACTCCGAATTCTCATCGAAATTCATTTCAGATCTCATTTGTGACACAGTACGACATTGGGTGATATGTAAGGTTATAAGGGCTATCTTATTGCAATCTTTCCGAGGTAATCTTCATGGCATTGTATGTAGCCATTCTATGACACAGAAACAAAATGAAGTAGTCTCTTATACCTTACACTCCCGAGACCCCGCTGACGATGTCCTTTTTGGAATTTTCAGCTTCAAGGAACAGTTCACGATGATTTTAAGGTACTCCTTTTAGATTGAAAAGCGGAAGTGTTGATGTAGAGGAGTATATCAGTGGCGAACAAAGCGAGGAAATCCGCCTACTTCGACCTTTTCAAAAGTAGTGGAAGTGGAGGTTGTACGAGATCACCGCGACAGGAATGGCAAGGAAGGGGTTATGGACGAGATTTAACTTGTCCCCCTCTTGCAAAGAGCTGACTACATCATACAATAACTGTCCAGAAGTGCCTTTCACTGTCGCTATGGGTCATGACAAGTTGTATGAACTTCCTACATTAGTTCTCTTGTGAATGGTGCAGCCTCTACAAAGCTCCAGTAGGGATGTGGTATCCACACAATACAAACTCTGGTTCCATATTGTGCCCTATCCAGGACGTTTTCTTGTCCTTATAACGACAGCTATATTATAAGAGAGAGTCTCGAATTCCTACGATAGGAAAATCTCAGAAGCCAATTTTATCATGAGCTGTGCCTTTAACGGTTCAATGCTGATATTGGCTGACTGTCTCGTCACGTTGTACGTATGAGTGCTGATAAGCTGTGACATAAAAGCCTTTAAAAAGACAAGAGAAGTTCTTCCCCTCCCTTTCTCCTCGTTGTTCGACTATGCTTGTGTGAATAACGGACTGAGGCTGCATATTGTTTTATAGCACATTTCCTTTAGCCAATCCGATACCCTCTACATAATGTCGTTGCCACTGTTGAGCTTCGATCCCCCACAAAAAAAGCTATTTTCCTCAACTTTCGAGTGCACGGCGGCAACGACAGCGTTGGTATTACAACGCTGTCAAGTGCTAGTGGCGAGCACCCACCGGAAAACAAATGTAAATGGAAAATGGAAAAACAGTTTGGATCCCGTCATTTTTTCTTGAATTCGCTTCTGTATTTCCAATTATTTGCATTTCCAATTCATCAGTTCAAAACATATTGATGATATGGTAAAATCACAACAACGCAACCGAAAAAAGCGATATTTGCAAGATAAGGATAAAGATGCAGTGTAAGGATACAGGTTTCCGGAAAACAAAATGGGGGTACGGAGTCAAAAGGTCTCTGTAGAACTCAAAATCTTCGTCTTTCCTTCCCTCTCTTATAACTTGAAGATCCACTCACTCTCTAAGGAATTGAAAGTAGGATGAAGGCAGTTGTACCGATTAGAATCAGTGGTCCCCCTGCAATTCAGCTCTCCAATAAGTCACTACAAATTTTCTTGAATGAAATCATCGAAAATGTCTGATAGCTGTCGTTCGATAAGTGATCCTTTATATTAACACCACAGATCAAGGACCAGAAGCACCTCTTAGGACATAATCTAATCAAACGGAGAAAAAGCTGCAATCAGCAGCAGGGGACCAATTCGAATAAGGAAAAAGCGACGACCCCTACCGACTAGTGCTACTTAATAGTACTGGCCCCTGCCGACTAGTGCTACTTAATAGTAGTGGAAAGAACCCTTTCCATCTTTTTCACTACCTAGTTAACCTACATTGTACAAGACAGTACAATACAGTATCGATAAAAGAGTGGAGGATAAAGCCATTTGGCGTTAATCGGTCCTGTCTGAGGGATGCACCTCCTCACTCGGCTTCAATTCAGAATCGTAGTGACGTGCTGGCCTCCACAATTACTTGAGGTGGCCAACCGATGAACAAATCAGGGCATTTATACTGCCAAAAGGGTCTGGTACCACTTAACCGATGGGATGCTCGGTTGGCCATGGCGATAATCGATCCGAGATTCAGACTTGTGACCATGCGTATGTGATAGTGAGACACTTGCCACTAAACTATCTCCGCCTATCAGAAAACCATAGTCTAGGACATTTCCGTTGATTGATAGACCCATATCTATCTGCCAGTTGCTTTTTATTTCGTTCAACAGCCCAGTAATCTGGGACTTATACCATTGCTCAGTTCTGTTACGGTATTCTTGACTGATTATTTTCGGTCATAGTTCTGTCCATTCATTCTTTAGACACCTTCTTTTTATGTTGTCTCACCTAGTGTATTCTCAACTATTCGGTCCCGAACACCTATTTTCGCTGTTATCAATAAGGTCATAAATTCCAGCCATCTCATTTCATCGAATGTCGTCAGTTCCTAATTGAAGCTTCGACTAGATCATTATTCACCCACCCTTCTAAACAATCGTTTGTTCAGATCGCTCTTCACGTGCGCGACCATTTCCGGCGCTGTGACAGTAGTTGTGTTGACGCTACAATTTCTATAAATAGACTAAAACCGGTTGCCCACTTCCGCCGCCACCGCTCGTACCCTGTGGGAATTCCTAAAACTGCAGATATTTTCATAATGAGGGCAACTCAGAAAGGATTGCCCTCACTATAAAAGTCCTGCAACTGGTAGAGATCAGGATTCCTCCGAGAATTGAGATTTCCCCATTTCTTTAGTTATTCAAACCAAAAGTACCAGTATGAAAAGTGCTCTGAGAGCATAGAAATGCTGCATATGGGCAATCCTTGCAAGCCATTGGACATGCCAATCACGAAAGCACTTGATTCAACGGTCTGAATGAGATATGAAAAGCATAGCTCATTGCGAAGATCAGATGATTGCTTCATAGTTACCTACTCATTTATGGTGAGTACAGTAACTGATCTTAGGATGTGTTCTAGAGCCGTTGAGGATGGTGCGAGGGCGCATTGGGGATCTATTATGGTCGATGTTTCTGCCCTAACCATCTAGTGATCCAGAAGAGAGGTTTCGAGAAGTAGTCTAGTCCTAACCAATTTGAGTTACAGCACGTCTTCCTAATATTTGTTTCACTGACAGCATAACTCGAGAGATAGCCGATCGAATATGATTGGGGAAGTACGGGCACGGATTAGAATCCGTGCACGCCCATTATGCATATGGGCACTGAATCAATGAAATCAGCACAAATTTCACTTCAAATCATCTTCTCATTGATGTTGATACGGTCATCAATCAGTAGTACGGTGGTCCGAACCTGTTCCTTAGGAAGCGATAACAGATCATTGACATGGAATAGTCCGCCTCCCACTTTGTAGTGACGGGAGACTGACCGCTCGTTCAATTCGAGGAAATGTGGTCGATTTCCGATCGTAGTCATGCCAAGCAGTGATTAGGGACGTGTGAGCGGAATTTCTCTATCAACATTGTTTGATCTTTGTAGTGCATCTTTATTTCCGTTTTACAAAGAATTGGCGATGTTATGAGAGCTATACTGTCGTTGTAGCAAAACCTTGCTCCCTTCATGTTCGCCATAACTTCCATAACTGCTATGTTTTAAAGTAGCTCTTTCATTTATTGTTTTACAGTGTAAATGACGTAGTAAATAGCTTTTTTCATGAAATAATAGACGTAATAGATAGCTTTTTTTTTATGAAACTGTGGTGGTTTAGTCGTTATACTATTTTCGAACATAAGAAGTGATCAAAGAAGTGTCACTCCTTTATGCCAGTTTGCAGCCTAGTGGTGTTGTTCGCCTACCATCTAAGTTTTCGCCAAACGTCTAACTAAGTATGCAACAATCAGTGAGTCGTCAGCTCCAGCCATATCCTGTATCTTTGTCCTTAACTATGATTACTTAGTGCTTGAACTTGATACATTGGTAGCCATTACTGAGCGTAGTGTCCTGGAACTGTTTGTTTGTAATGCGGTGTAACCGCATAAGCAAAGGACACCACTGCCACTGAGGGTTTTGCACCTATCAAGACACTGAGGACACAATAGGGTCGTTCCGTTGATCTCACATGTTCTGCGAAGCATTAAAGCTCAACTACCTACAAAGCATCACAGATCGTTCTACCCCCTAGTGATTCATTGAGCGACCAAAGAAGAACCTTGTTGACTGGCAAGAGCCCATGTGTAGAAGGCGTCATCGTTACTCGAACACTTGGTAGCCCGAGTAACCACGACCCGTTTCTTCACAAACTTCAATTTGACTCAAAAGTTCAAATAAAACTTGTCGAGTTCTGGAGGTGGCAACTGAGGTGGTTCATGTTAGGGAATCTGTGATCAGAAAACAGGTTCTTATCATTTCATAACTAATGGGTAGTTGTTGTCTTAGTAGTTATATTTTTGTAGTTATAAATAATGTAGTGAAATTGTAATTACTATTCATTAACGGCCCAGTTGTAAATCAGTCATTGACAGGGAAATCAGCCCATATCAACCACCGCCTGCCCGATGACACAACATTTAAAAAAAAACAACACTGTTGTAACAAAGAACGCTGATGGCATTCTCTTTTAAGTGAGCTGATTGAAACGATGGTAAACCGTTTCGGTGAGACAAAGAACACGTCGAAGAGACTGATGTCAATATTTTGAACTAGAGATGTTTAATCAGCAGGGTGATAGTACAGTTTGGATCTTGGCCTATGAGATTACCCTTGCAATCCCTCATAGATGTTATAGGAGATTAATTTTTCGCGTGCCCTTCATCATTGCAACCTTAATAACTAAATTTTCTCTTGGAACCTCAAGAATACGTAGCGTCCATAACTACAACTTTCTCCGGGAGAACACCATGATCAAAGAGGATCCTTGGGGTAGCGTATGACAGTAGACAAATGTAGTAATTGACAAATGGAACAACGTTAAGGTTCCTCCTTTAGTGACTCACTCGGTCGAATAACTAAATAAATAAAGGCAATCTTGTCTTTAATTGCTTAATTCCCCCTTTTCTGCATGTCTGCGGCATTTTCAACAAAAGAAAAGGAAATTTTGTTAGCAAAGTGGATTTTCAGTCAGACTGTATTCATAATTTATGTGTACCGAAAGTCGAAAAAGCACATGAAATCACTAATCAATTCCCTGTGTGGCCTTGAAGCTATTTTGAAGCCTTTTAACAGAAAACGTGACCGCGACTCCAATAACATTGTTTTCTGTATACGACTTCGTAAGTTTCCTTTCTTGTATAGTCAACAGAAAGTTAAATTTACGAAAAATATTTGTTAATAAAAGTATGTGATTCGCTCCGCATCTGCCCAAACGGATCTCTTCGTTACTCACCAAACCCAGAGGTTCAACAGTGAGTTGGGCTCGGCGAGAATCCAGCAATATAATGCTTGATCAGTACTACATCCCATCTGTCTCAATTTCTGAACTACTACGAATTCGCTGGCCATTTTGGCACCGGCTAGATTACTCGTTTCTATGGGAGGGAATGGAAGCGAGTAGATGGAATTCAATGAAAAGCTACATGCACAGTTGAGCATATTGAAGCCCATATTTCCCTGCGTTCAGTTTGGATTATACAGAATTTCGTCTTCGTATTGAGTGAATTTATGGATTATGTTCTGCTATCTCCAATTGGCTTGCTCTTCAATAAGTTCTCCCACTGATGATCAACTTTGGCACCAAGAAATATGCTCATAAATATGGCGTGCTCAGAGCCGAGTTGGCGCTTCCAGTTAGTAAAACATAGCCCATTTCCTTTCACGCTTCGAATCATATCAATGAACGCGGTTTTTCGTATTGAATTGCTGTTCGATAATACGTACATCTCTTGCCTTATTATCCGCAAACCCTCACACCATTCACTTGCACTTCGGAGTGACTCATCTTACCCTCTATGGCATTCCAGATCTTCAGAATGGAGGAGAATGCACCGATGGCAACCTCCCACGGTAGCTTACCAAGAGCAAAGTGGGTATAATAGTTTCTAAAATCTCAAGTGACGTACATAGGTAGTTCCTAAAAGTTTGAAATTTAAGTTCTCGAACGGACCGCTCTCGTCTTTTGCGAGGAGAACGACCACAGCGACTCCGGCTACCGACCACGTCTTACATTGCTGAGCCGTCACCGTGCACGCCTTGTTCGGTGTTCTCGTTCGATCTTCCTAACAGTCCTTGTATTGTTAAGGGACGTTCGAGGTGAGTGATTCCTATAACTGAGACTTCTCATATGCCATCGAAAGGGAATGCGCTCTCTTCAGAGTTTGTGTTCTGAAGCTCTGATTGAGCTTCGCAGCTTTCCCGGCTCTTGAGACATTTCCAATTCTATAAACTCCCTGAAAGCCATCGTAGCAGCTCAAAACTTTTTTGTAGGCATGCACGATCGACCAGCCATGGTTCTGCGATGACGCCACGAAGTATGTTCTCGTTTGATATGGCTTTCGACTTCATCGTGCCAAAAACTCCACGAACTCCACGGACTCCAATCTCTCCGAAGACGCCAAAAACTCCACGCTTCCCCGAATTACCTACCATTGAAGAAGCTAGGACATCTTTCAGGTTTATTCAAAGTTTGATTCTTAGATCCAAAAGGATTCCTTACAGAAAGCATTACATATTGTAATGGATAATAAAGTCAATAAAGGCGAGGCTCACAGCACATCCTCGGCGAAAGTTCAGTTCCCTGTACTTAAACCCTACACAGTTCACGCCGTATCACCTGGGAATAAGGCGGAGGTGGTGTGGTGGCAAGGGATAGCCTACCACAGACGCATAGTCATGGGTTCGAATCCAGGTCGATACTCGCCTAGGCTGGGCAAGTCTTCCATCACTTCGGGATCCGATTTATTGATGGCATGCCCACCTGGGAGGATAAAAGCACTGACTGACTATTGTTTGACTCCCAAAGTGATTTTCCATCATCCTTCATAGAAATATTCAAGAAATAGGTGCCGTCAAAATTCTGTTATTGAGATCTTTCAGTTTCGAAATCCCAAAACCCAAAGACGAGACGTCATCCAGAACAGAATCAGGTGATTCCTCAATCGACACAGTAACATCGAGATGCACCGACTGGAAATCAATACGGCTGATGATGATCGTGATCCTACTCACTCGAATTCAATTCACAGTATATTTCGCGTCATTGTGGCCATTTTTGCAAGAGGTGAGCATTTTGATGCCTAGTATCGATTGTGGAAATCGTCCATATTGAAGATTAATTTCAGGTCGATGAGAGCGCTACTATGCAAGACTATGCGGTTATCAGTGCAGTTTATAGCATAGGAATTGCTGGATCAGCTCCATTTTTTGGTTACTGGTCGAACAAGGTAAGCCCAAAAGAATTAATTGAGATTTCTAAACGGTACACGGGCTCAGCGGCAGAAATACAAATGCAGTGAACTTAAGAGAAAGGAATTCGTAGCAAAAAGCAAAATCATGTAATTCAACAACATAGCATGACGGAGGTAGTGTAGTGGCAAGAGGAGCACTATCGGATACGCATAACCAATGGATATTCGCCTAGGGGAGCTAGGTCTTCCACTAGTCTGAGGTGGATCAGTCGGTACCAGACTCGTTTTGGGGGATAAGATCTACGGCTCTGATTGGAATTCGAATGCGTCGGGGTCACCCTCTAAAGACTCTATCTTCATCGTTATCCCTAAAGCCATACTACACTCGTGGGTGAAGATCATCGCAAGCAAGACCTTATCGGAGAGGGTGCTCCCTTCCCCATCTATGTATGTAACTGTCACAGTTGAAAGATCGGAATCGCACAATATTGAAAATTCAATGATTTTCGAGATCGATACCTATCGAATGAATGTGTTAGATTCTACGATTCCAGAATACTTCAGCTGTGAACAGCACCTCTTTAATACGGCTGTAAACAGCACCTCATTCACATGGGTGTGGGTGGATCCCAAGCGCGGGCGTGGGTGGATCTCAAGCCTAGCCTGAGCGAGGCCATATCCAAAAGGGAATCAACCACGAATACAAGCAACTCCGTCAAAACATGAACATAGCTTCTCTTTATTCTCATGTACCGAACTACAGAAGGACGAACTAGTTGATTTTTTCTTCGATATTATTCTTCAGCTCGGCTGCATACGGATTCCTTCGATGTGCTCAATGATTCTAATGCTCATATCCAATGCTATGTATATAGTTATGCACAATTTCAATGGTTACGGTAAATATGCAATGGGCGTGGCCAGGTTTCTAGCTGGTGTAGCTGCAGGTAAGTATGTTGGATGCTTCTGATCTGCAATTATCTGAATAATTGGTGGCGCAGTGATTTGGAAAATCAACAGGCCTGATTTACAGGAGGAAACTCACTTCTGCCAACTTATTGGACTTATGCAGCTGCTCCTGAAGACCGCTCAACCGCTGCGGCCCTGTTCGACGGCGCATTTTGTTTAGGAATTGCTTTGGGACCAGGTAAGAATCAATTTTTCGGGGTCATCACGGGGGTCTTTAGACGGACCACTTAAGAAAATAACTTACACTGACAGAAGATGCTGTTCCTCATATCGTGGGCTTCCATACTCTCTATTCCAGGCTTCCAACTGATCTTCTCACCGCTAAGCTATCCGGGCACCATGATCGGACGCTTCTGGATCAATATGTATACAATGCCTGCAATTGTTGCCAACGTATTGGTTGCGATAACACTGATCATTATGATGTTCTTTTTTGAAGAAGCGCCAATGTTCCGTGATGAAAAGCGGGAAAGTGTCGTCAGCACAGGTGGGTTCAAATATGAAATGGGGGTTTAATGAACATTGGGTATGTGCCAGATAGCAGAGTCACTCTCACTTCGATCACGTACTGCCTAATAACCAAGAGTTCTGAGTAAAATGACAGGTTTTCGGCGGCTACTCAGATTCGCTTTTTGATTCACGGTCCTACAAATATGTAGAAGACGTCCAGAATCTCCTATCAATAGAATTAGAGCATATCCTCTCAGGCGATCAGTCCCTTACGTTTGAGGAAGACTACCCTTATCCATCAACCCACCTGACTGCGTGAGGTCGGCAGTTGGTTGCAATTTTGGACCGTAAAAATTTTAAAAACTTTTTATGTCCTCCTGTTTTATGTTCAGAACAGTAATTTCAGTAGCTACTTCTTTTCACTTCAGTATTTCGGTAGATTGGGTTCTGCAAGAGCTCCGTTTTTATAAAGAATCCGACCAAAAAAAATTATATAACCGATGCCGTTGTACAAGGTTGTAAATGGTAGCCCAATGTGATGAGCTGATGTCTCGCTGGGTCTATCAACTTGGATTTCATGATACACAGGTGTATCACGTAGTCCAGAGTGGTAATCCAAGAGTAATGCATCGGTTTATCAAGCAGTGAACGAGAAGATGTGGGCAATTCAGAAACACTTTCAAACGAATTCTGATGCAGTATGTTCAGATACCTCAATATCCTTATCCTTGCCACCATTCGATAAATTGGCTGTTATGTGCTGCATTTTTGCCAAAATGGTACAAATGTTTATCTATGCAAACATGGAAACGTAAGTGTTAGTCTCGCTTACTTCTACTGCCTGTAGATTTATCGATTTATTGATTTTCAGCATCGGATCTATGTATACTCAACAGATGTTTGACTTGACACGTACCGAAACTACTCAATTCAACTCCATTCTTGTCTCGCTATCTGGTTTTGTCGGATTCGCTTTCCTTCTGACATACGTATGGACGAAAATAGGGAAACGGTAAGTTAGATGTTCTGAGTGGGAACATTCTCTGTCATCACTGAGGTGATCAATCGATTATGGATTTTCAGAATCGATAACCGGATTGGAGCGATCATTGGAGTACTCATTTGTGTTGGGTTTCTGTTCACCACATACTCATGGTGGTTCTATCCCGAAACCATTGAACATGACGGTAAACATTTATCTGAAAATCGACCCTGTCATATCATTTATACTGCTGGAGGGCGACCGCCCACAATTTGCAAATGCTACGCACTTGTTCATGCACCATTGAACTTGAACTGAATTCAGGCTGTCATTCACCATGGTGTTCCACCACTCCTAAGATCCCCTGGACACTGTATGCCGGCTCTTATGTGATCGTATTCGGAGTAGGATTTGCTATGATGAACGTGCATTTGGCTTCGATGTATTCAGGGGTGAGTTTCTTAGCCAGAACGTTGCAAGTTCATAAACTCTAAGGACTCTTCTATTAGGTTGATGCATAATTATTGCAGATTTTTTCGCGGCTTATTTTTCTTGCGATAGAAGTCGAATATTGAGTTTGGGTTTTTTCTAGAAATGATCTACTTGATTTCCTCTACAAGAATATACTCAAAAAATCATCCGCATATTCGCGAAATTAGGCTTTACTACTTCGAGAAAGATTGGAAGGTGGCGCAGTCATTCCGCGATCTCAGTAACTTTTCGGCGATCGAACAATCAGCCAGAGCCAACCAAGAAATGAGATCTGCCCCTAAATCTGCCATAATCACCAGCAGAAACTTTTATGGATCATCTCGTCAACCGTTCATCGGAAAAATGGCTATAGAATAGAAGTTACGTCGATTTGGACGACTTGGTGGCTGATGTCAAGGCTGGATCGCCCGTAAGGATCAAAACTTCCTCGCTTCTGGGGTCCGACTGACAACTAATCAATGGGAATCAGTGCTTGACGTAGATGGTGAATAAGTTCCAGAGTAATGATTTGAACATGTTTTTGTTCAGTACGTTTATCGTTTCGTTGAATAAAATTTACTAGAAAAAATTCGCAATAATTATGCATCAATCTAATATGCAGAGACAGGTAAAATGCAGGGGAAATAGAAAATATCAAAATAATCGTGTTTGACCGCCAGGAAATCAGGTATACTTCCACTAGATCACCTAATGAACGATCGCCGAAAAGTTACTGAGATCGCGGAATGACTGTGCCACCTTCCAATCTTTCTCGAAGTAGTAAAGCCTAATTTCGCGAATATGCGGATGGTTTTTTGAGTGTATTCTTGTAGAGGAAATCAAGTAGATCATTTCTAGGAAAAACCCCAACTCACTATTCGAATTCTATCAAGAGAAAAAAAGCCGCCAAAAAATCCGCAATAATTATGCATCATCTTAATAATTTCTTCACCTACGCACTTCCAATATAGATCAGTCTGATTTCTTCTACTGTTCGATGCTTTTCACGCCGATATACTGAGTAGAATACCTTTTTTATTTTTACAAAAATTCTCTGAGTGACAGTTGTCTCCTATATACAAAAAATATGAAGGTTTTTTTTCAAAATCAAACTCGTTCTTGACGTAAAGACTTCTTGTCGTACAATTAGTAAGAGCTTCTTCTAACTGTAATTTGTCTTTAACCTTGACTAGCACTCGCAACTCGTTGTATAGGGCGCGTGCACATTCAAATGCTACAATAACCCTGGATGAGAGTCAAATGCGCCGACGCACTCTATGTAAAATGGGACAAATCACCGTCAAGAAACCTCAAAACGCTTTCTCCCCCGGATTCGATTACGATTCATCTCTTCAACAATGAGATGAATCATGCCATACCATCAGGTCTGAGGTATACAGAAACTAGGCTTCTGGGCTGGCTCCTACCTCCGAAGAGAAGTGTTCTTTCGTATATAAGAGAGCGCAGACAAAATGACGAAATGTGTCACATTAGCTCCCCGATCTTTCTCATTGTCTTTGTGTGCGATAAATTATCTGTGGTTTGCATGCCTATACGACTCATTTACGAGAGTTTACTGTTTCGTTTTTGACGACAATGATGAGAGCATACACTCAGATTTACAGCAGTCACTTTTTGGATCGCTCAGGGCTTCCCCATGACTTTCCCATAAGACAGTGCGGCTAATCAGATGACAGGTGTCATGGAGGCAAAAAGCAATTAAATTAAAGCCAGGCTGACAGCAGTATCACACCTGATTATCCGAAAGCCCCCGTAGCGAAAATTTCGGTGAATATCTAACATCATGAGCTGTGCTGATGACCACCGTAGAAATTTTGAATAAACCGACCAAATGTCAAGAAGTTATCCGAAGTGGCATGTCGTTTGTAGATCGATCGATCTCGAAGTACAAAGGGACAAAATCCTTGAGCTCGTTCATTTCCGTCTGAAGTATCCCGCATTGGACTTTCATTCAGAATCCTGGTGGCTTACTGAATGCCGACAGCCGACCAAACTACTTGCGGTGCGAGTCCGATGTAGAGCTCAGTGATCTAGTTCTCCCAAACGAGCCTGGAATCAATTAAACGACCCACGAAATAATGGAAGTCCCTGTTGACACAGGCGGATAGCGATCCGAGATTTGAACCCGTGACCATGTGTGTGTTGGGCACCTTCTGCCACTGCACCGCCTCTGCCCTAAATACTATTATTGTTCATTTAGAAAGTGCTTGTGTGTAGTTTCCAGTCATCCAATAAAGTCTGCTTTCCAGCGTAACAACACAAAATATCGAGTATCTGCAAATTAGAGCTTCATTTACAGACCATGAGCGCTGTGCATCTTTTATCGAAACTTCCGGACCATACCAGTTTTCTTCTAAAATCTTCCTGGTGCCGAACCGCCTAAATTCTTGGAACTCCTTTTCTTCCGTGAAGTTCATTGTCACTAATAATTTTTCAGGTTCTGGGACCACGGCGACAAGGCACTATGCATGGTATCAATACACTTCTGGCCAGTTGTAGTCGAGTACTGGGACCTGTGGCTGTTACGTGAGTCTCCTACGTATGAAATACTTACCGATCATATATTTCACCTACTGCTGTATGGTTTCAGTGATATGTTCGGCTACTTCGGTCCGCAGGTGGTCTGGATATTCCAGTTAGGAGTTTGGGCATTGCTACTCTCCGCTATTGCTGCCTGCTATAAACGGCTAGTTCCTCTAGACGTACCGCAGCAGCCCCAGGAAGATTCCGACGTCGAAGAGGATGACAAGAAACCGATCAATAATGATCAATAAGTCAGCTTTGATAGCAAACACAAGTGTTTCCTACTCCTTCAACAATGTCAGAAAGATTCGAAAAACCCCACCTATCTCTGTTAAACTTTGACTGCTGGTTCATAAGACAGATGGAGTAAGGGGTTAGTGCAACAGGCTTTCTCCAACTGATTGACTGATTTACTAGTATGTTCGAGCCAACTTCTCGGAAAAGTAGAAAGAATTCATGTTCGTGGGTGGAAGCAGGCTTAATCTCGCCCATGAGAGCTAGGATACCCGAAATAGAGGCGCTATCTACGCCTAGCGACCTGATCGCACTCCTGAGGTTCTTCATCGAACTTTAACCTAGGTTAATCGTTTCTTTTGACCGGCTTCCTGTAACACCGAAACACCGTTTTCACTTCACGTCTTGTTTTTTGAACTAAAGGCACAGTTCATGACAATTTTGAGATATCTAGCTTAAATTAAATAATGGATGTTGTGGTGCAGAACAGTACGAGGTATTTGGACGAGATTCCAGTTGTTATCATTGCGTGAAGAGTTGGCTATTTGTAGTCGGAATATACGAAATCGCCTTCCACTCTCGCAATGGGCCACGATTAGTTGTTTAAATTCCCAACATGGGTGACCCTTGAGTGGTGCAACCTTCACAATTCCGTTGAAACTCGTCCACTTCTGGGTGTGGCATACAGCCAATATAATCCTTGAGCCTTCATAACGCGCTATCCAGGCGGGTTTCCCCGTCTGTCAATGCCACATATGGTATATTTGTGTGCAAAGATTCATCGTAGAAGCATAATTCTCAAGCTATTTCTAAGGTGAACTGTGCTTTCAAACGCTATAGTGCTGATGAGTGTTTGCCCATCAGTGTCTCCTTTCCTTTACTTTTATACTTATTTTTTTCTTTCGCGATATGCGTTGAATCGTCTTTGTGTATTTCTGACCTTCCATAGACTTGTATCGACTCACTCTCACCCTGTCCCACTTGAACCGTAAAACTGGTCAGCCTTCAGGTCCTTCATATCGAATTCATAGATGTTTGTATATATTGTTGAGAATAATAAATTTTTATTGCTAAAAATAACATAATGCTCAATGGTCTATTTGAAAGAGAGCGTCTGATTTTGAGACAGCAGGCGCTTACTTTTTCGAAGAGCGTTGAATCATGGATGCGCTTGAGCTTTACACTATGACATGGGTGGCCGGCTGGTGATCAACGGGCTCACATTCTTTCCATGAGACTGAGTGGTTCTCAGTAACTCAGTAAGACTGAGTAAGAGCAGGCGCTATATACAACGTATTCCGAAGAGAAAAAAATCAAAAAGTAGGGTCCTCACCCGAACATTACCTTTTCTGAATGGGAATGAAGATGAAAAGGAAAGGGGCATGTGAGTGGGCTCTCTCAAAGAGAACTGATGGACACTCTCCATAGAAGAACATTGCGTCCTTCCCAATTTCTTCACCCGTTGGTGGGACAATCACGAAAATGGGTTTGAGTATGCTTGATGGACTTTGTTCTAGAATAGTTGGCCTCCCCCTCCGTTTCTTCGCAATATTCGGAACAAAGGAGCAACTTTTCCCGCATCGGAGAGAGAGACAGCTGTTTTAGATCCCCATCAGCTGTGACACGTAGAAATGTCACAATTATGGCCCAACTCTGGAGGTAGCAATAGACAAAGAAGGTCTTCTGTAGTGGGCTCAGAGGAGCTATTGGTATGTATCGAAGCAACTGGACACACTATTCTTTAGTCAATTTTTTTTATCAAATCTCGCATAGACTCACTGACCTCTTTCGCAAAAGTCGTTGTCACTTAGCACGATCCCCTTCTAACTGAAGGGACGGCCGAAAAGTACCTGAAATGGTATCAAATGCTCAGTGTTAGCCCAGTACGCATTTAAAAGGCTCTGCAATCCAGAGTACATCACAAAACGAATCCAAATGATCCATAACACGAGCAAAACGAACGAAATTTATCCAAAAAAGTGTCGTCTTGATTCGGGATTCGATCATCAGACCATGCGCCCCTCTTCATTACACCCTCCCACCCTTTCTATTTATGGTGAGATCAATTTAAATTGAAATGCACATCGAAAACAGTGCATATAAATGAAAACCATCATGTTAGATAGCACGAGAATGTTGAAGTTCCATTGACATCCCGTGCGAGGAAAACACGAGGCAAAATGACGGATGAACAAATCACTTTCTAAAGCATGGGTCTACCGGCGGAGTAATCAAAAGTTCTTCAGTTGATCCCTCCCAATATGTCGAGGTGATTGAGTTGAAATGAGGAAGTGAATAGAAACTTTGGCATAAGCTCACTTGATGACAGCTGATCAAATATGCCGCCATAAAGCGATTCAATCGCCTTTCGAAGACAACTGCTTAGACCAAACCTCAACAGTCACCCCATTCCCACACGCGCCTTCCTGTTGAACATTGAGTGATAGTTGGTATGAGGTATAGTTGGTATTCTATGATATGAACACTACGTGAAGCTCGTTCACTTACTGACAATTCACCTTACCGATTCTAGCCATTATCCAGAAGGGCCCTAAGCAGGAGTATCTGTGTATACCGTAGCCTCAGGCTCTTTTCGCGACTGTAGCGTATATACTGAGCAAATTTGCTTACGGTGATAGCCACGCTGTGATAACATTCATGCCTTCCTAAACGACTTCTTCTCCACAAACACACACAAACAGCAACAGCATCGCCGCCATGGGCGTGGGTGAAGTTTAACAGGGCTATCTCGATGTGCCTGCGTCCTCAGCCTGTTGAGCTATTCTTCGCTGATAGGGTGATGCTGAGCTTCGTGCTCCGGCACAAACTCTCAGGATAGGCATTTTTCCACCTTCCCACCCCCTGGAATCGCCGATGTATGTTGATCGGCAATCATAAAGCTTGCTTCCCACCTTGATTATACGTTTCCCACTTGGCACGTCCCATCCGACATCAGCTTTACGCCAACGCTCATTTATTTGTCTTCTTGATCATAGAAATGCTGTTTCTTTGTTTTTCATGCTTTCTTGTTCAAAGCGTGAATATTATTCGATTATTTAAGAAGTTTGGCACCACTTTGCAGCCATTGATTTATATGAAGTATAGATGAGGTGTGACAAAGTCATGGTTCTATAGGAGAGTCCATCTGAAATTTCTTTCAGGAACATTTTTGTTGAAAACTCAGTCACCTACATTCCTCCATGATCTAACGTTAGAAGACTTTTTTCGAAATGATTGTCTCAAAATATCTCAGAGTTGAATTTTACGTACGGTCGCAGGAATATACCAGGACTTTTTGAGAATTTCCTTACAAAGAGACTTCAACCCTCACTAGAACACTTTTAGTACATCGAATTCTCTCGTTTACAGACAGGAGTGGGCACTAGCCAAAGACTATCGACCCAACTTGGAGTGGGCCATGCTTTTCACCTAGCCACATAATCGCAGTGGCCTTCAAACGTGTGCTCTTCTGGCACAACGACTCAGAGCCCAACTCGACTAGTTCGCTGGGCCCATCATAGGCATGTTTAGGTTGAGCCCATCTAGCTGAGGTAAGGAGTGAAGTGAGGATAACTGGGTTCCAGCACTTTACTCCTCTAATAGATTCTCGTTCGTTGGGTTTCTGCTTTTCCACCGGGTCCTACTTCAGACATCCATACTGACTTTGGTTGAGAGTTTTACCTTGTAGATGAAGAATCAGTTCACATAACATTTGCACCGACCCTTGTAGTTTATTCGCCACCGAAGAAAGCATTATTGCGAAGGCTTCTCTTTCAGAGACTGGCGGTGATCTTTTCCTGTTAAATAGAAGTTGACAACAGAAGATGGCCAAACTTTAAAGAAAAATTTCTGAAAACCCTAAGGGAAAGCATACTTACTAATCTAATCAGATAATGGAGGTTGTTTATGCTGTAGGTTTAATCCCTATTTTTGAGAAAAGTATCCTCTGAGAATGTCCTCCTCCGTCCTGCTCACTGATCCAAAGTTCTTTATATCTTTACATCAAGGCAGGCGCAAGGTGTGTATATGCATGGTGGTAGTAAAAAAACATTCTCGTCATGGAACAACAGTTGGTTAGGCATGCTCGTGCGTCATTTAGTAAAAAAAAGTGGCCTCAGACCAGCTGCAGCTCACCAGTCTGAGTGTTATTCAAGGCTTTTAGAGATTCCCGACAAGAAAGTAAGAACCAATTAGGTGATTATTATCAAGTTAATGGCAGCACACTGACAGAGAACGCTCTGGAGTGGAGTGTACCGATGCTGCTCGAGCCTAACCCTTCTGGATCACATACCAAAAAATGGTGGTTCTGGTCGGGTGCTCAGCTGCTCGACCTTGACTCTTCCTAGAAGCTGATCCACAGAACACATGGGAGCTCTCCTCCCCCTCCCCCCAACCTTTATTCTGTTTCTATTCAAATAAATGAGATGCGCTTTGATTGCGTATGTGCCTACTGGTCTGCCACGAGTCAGGGTTTTAATCCTCCCATACGATTCCATTAACAAATAACCAAACCCAGAGAGATGGAATACTTGGTTATGCTGGGTAAGTATGAACTCGGGATTCACTTTTCAGACCTTGCGTGTGATGGTGAGGCACGGCACAACACTGCCTCTAGTCGGCAGGAGGGCAGGAAGCGGGTAAAATCCTTTGATAGGGAATGTACATAGTGTACAGTCGAATGACGCATGACAGCCTCTGAATAGCAGCTGTGAACTTGATGGATTAGTCGAGCCTTGCACTGCTTGACTAATTCTTGGTCGATTTTATGGATGGAAAAAAGATAAGTTCACCTTGCATGCAGCTGCTCTCCTGGTATTTGTGTAGAGAACAGGTGGGTTGCTGTGGAGTTATCCCAGGAGGTTCATTCAACAGGTTCGACTGAGTCCACTGTCCTAGTTGGACATGAAGGCACCTAAGCTTATTGCAGCGCTTCTTACGGGGAGACCAGGAAATGGGTGACCGAAGCTGTTTTTGGGTTAATCCACCTTAAGGTTCTACATTTTTGTGAAGTACATTTCAAAGACAACTGTGTGATCATCTAAATAAGATATGCGTATCTTGAGCTGAGGGTTAAACCATCTAAATGAGTAGCTCGTGCGACAATCTGGAAGATCGTGAATACAATAGTATGAATATACCTGATGAAGGGGTCCGATTAAGCGATACTGGCTCGTGGGTACAACAATAATCAAAGCAGAAAAAGGGACCGTTAGAGGTTTGCATGCACCGGCTGCCATATTAGCTCAAGATCGGCTTCTCTTTACTCACTAGAGCTTGTTCGTTGGCTGAACTGCCAGTTTTGGTCCAACCTATAGGCGTTGTAGGCGCTTCTTAGTTCTATAAGTCCTCTTTTCGTATTGCCACATAGGGAAATATTGCTCCCACCTAATCTGATCGCCTCTAGTGGAAGGAGTGACTTGTTGAGTGTTCAAAGCATCTCATATAAGGTGAACACTTCATCACCTCGTCTACAAGATCTTCACAAATCATGCCCTTCGACTATTGGAACCCAGTTACCTGAAGAAGAATTCCGTCAACATTTAATGATAAACCACACCTTCAGAGTCTGTTGAAGTAGAACCCAATTACATACAGGTTGACCTTTCTCTTTACCTCGAATTGATGATGGTAAGAAATTGGTGGAGACCATTTGTCACGCAAATGTGCTTGTATGACTCACACAGCTGTGTCAGATTCTCAGAAAACATTCTCTACATTGTGATTTATTTCGAGCACAAGGCTGGTGTAACGAAAAGCTGATGCATGCAGTGGAGGGATTTAGAAATATCAGAAAAATGACCAGAAAAATGTTTTACACCACCAGTAGACCTTTGAACCTCTCACAAGCTCTTCATTCCAGTAATCTTCTTGACTTTCTGCACTACCGTATAGTTTCTCGACTAACTTCTAACGAAGGTAATTGTATGAAATTAGAAAAAAGGTAGGAAGTTTAAGGGTGAGCTCAGCTTTCAGTTTCGATTTTCATTCAAGAGTTACGGAGGTGGCCAGTAATTTGAATTCAATCTTTAGAATAAACCGAACAATAGAAACAGTTACCTTTTTCCAGAGACAACCACAATTGACTGAATGAAACCTTCAAGCCATATAGCTATCATTTCCCCCCTTCCTATAACCCTCTTTTCACCGTTCGACATCCCTCCTTGTAACAGAGGTGTAGAGAATGCGCAAGAGAGAGGAAATGTTTGGAGGACCAACATTTTGCAGGAATTACCTGCTGCCCGTAGAGGTGACCTATACCCAAATTCCTTGGCTACCGTGGCAGAACTCCTGTAATTGGTTGTACTGGATTGGAATGTTATGAAAGTTTATCAGTCAGAAAATAGCTACGGGCTGCTTAAATATCAGTCAGTGATACTCACTTTCTCTGTCCTATCTTCGTAGAATCAGTTCGAACATAAGAGCCCCTTCAGAGCATCCCACTTCAGCGTTCTTCTGATTTTATCCAGTTTTCATTCCTGCTCGCTCGAATTTCTTTTTTTCTGAGATACACTGCCATCGTGCGTGATGCTATTCAATTTCTAACTTCTTTCAAACTAGGGCTGATTCCCGAGACCAATCGTCTAGTAGATAGGCCTTTCTCTTACAACTTATAAAAAAAGGGAATTGTTCAGCTGCATATGGGGCCATTTGCTTTAGCATTCTGTATGTTTGATGGTTCATCTGAGCTATAGCTGTATACAGTAAGGTTTCTAGCGCACCTCCACGTACATCACTTGAACGAATATTTTCAAAAGTAAATAATACAAGGATAATGGATGAAGCTTTTGGCGTTAATCAATCCCGTCGGAGGGATGCGCCCCCGCACTCGACTTCCATTCAGTATCGTAGTGGCGTAATGAGTGCGTATGTGGCCTATACAATGACTTGCGGTGGCCAGCCGATGTACAAGTCAGTGCTGTCATCCTCCCAGACGAGTCTGGTACCTATTCACCGATCCCGGAGGGACGGGAGGCTTGGTTGGCCCTAGGCTGGCATCGATCCGGGATTCGAACCCCCGACCCTGCGTGTGAGCCCCAATCTTCCATTTCGTATCCAGAATCCGCAAACATCGAATATCTACCTCACGCATAGTAGGATTCGCCTAACCTTTGAGTAGCCCATGCTTATTTGTGTTTCTGTTCGAAAGCCCTATATGATTCAGTACCGTCTTCTGATCACCTAGCTAATGGAACATGGGGCAACCAAACCAATATAAAACTATTACAAAATACGATCGGTCAAAATTGCATGGCACTGCAAAAAAGTATCTCAGAAAGCAGATAATCAGGTACTTTTTACCTCAGGAAAGTATTGTGTGCAAAACATTCACAACCATGTAGACAACTAGAGAGCTTGTTACCCAATACACATTGAGTACTGGGTTTTTTCTCAGTTATCCTCTCCACAGCCCCATGCATGTGATCTTTCGTCAGCGGCACTCGAAACAGTCTGCCACAGTGATGTTGCTGCGGCGGCCGCGTATCTCTCCCTTCTGAGATTTCATTCGATCCCGACCGATCCTTCTCCTAAGCTTAGCACGGCAGTGCAGCCAGCACGAGCCATCATGTCGCCGATTGCTCATCGATTCATCTCCGAGCCTCAAAGGTATTTATTTTGTTATTTTCAGTGGTTATAAGGATTAATCTCTCTAGAATTGGCAGAAAATACAAAAGTGGGAACCTTTCGGCCTGTCTGTTCTTCTAATAAGTGGTTGCCGATGAGTTGAGTTGAGTTATTTTTCGCCCCCAAGAGCAACTCGAACTTCTGAGTTCGAAAGGAATTCAAGTGTAGTAGAGCACGTTTTTTGGAAGATAGCCTCTTTTAGCACAGAACAATCCCAATATGGTATGCGCCTACCATGAAATCATCATTCAAAACCGTGGATATTTTTCAAATCGGTATATGTTCTATACAATGAATTCCAATAGATGAGAAATCTGGGATAACACTGACACTGAGTGACACTCGACTTCATTTATTCTATTATTATTTTTACATTTCTCCCGTTGTCCTTTGAATTTCATCTTGCGCAGTACATTCATCGGATTTATTTGAATTTGTACGCACCACCACGACCGTACTGTGTCGAATTTATCAAAAATTACTTCAAAAACAAAAAAAAACAGAAACAAATCAAAACCATCAGTTTCGAAACCTCAGATGAACTCAGTTTCGAAACCTCAGATGAGCGTCGTGTAATGTCGGCTTTCGTCTACTAGTTTACAAGTTTACTAGAACTCATACCCTTTGGAGTTGCCAATTTACCTCACTTCATGGGTTGTTGTTTCAAGCTGGTTAAAGTAGCTCAGGCGCTGCACTTCATCCGGTGCGCTTTTATCTTTGACGTTGAAAAACATGCTGGTAAGGTCAGGCTGTCGTTTGTCTCTGAAGAGTATTTAAACTCGTCGTAAAATACCCATTGGATGGGCATTTTACCGTTTTCCCTCGCCTTCGGGAGCAGGAGCAAGTCACCTAGCTGAAACTGCTGTTTCCATTTACGGTTGATCTTGTTGTGGAAGTTAGAGGCCTCCATAGAATGGCTATCAAGCTTCCTTCCAGATTCAAGTCTTCTATGCATCGCAGCAGTAAGGTTTCATGGCTGAAAAATTCGAGTGCGCCGAGTTGGTGGAGGAGGAGGAGGCGGCGGGGAAAGAACGGTCAATACTTTGTCGATGGAAAAGAGGAAAAAACTGTACATCGTATCCGTAAACATGCCGCGAATTGAGACCTCGTTGAGTTGCTCTCGAGCATTGACTGAGACTACGAAATGGGGTTGGTAACCGTTGATCCCTCTTACCTCTAATCTAGAACACTGTGATATCAATGAGCGCCAGGTCACTAAAGCATCAAGCTGTTGGTCTCAGTTCCACTGTACTGCTAGAGCACCCTGCGTCATAAAGCTTTTGAGGATTGTCCCCGTACTCACCCGGAACCCATTCTCACTTTTTTTGCCGCTGCACACATTGTTCGTTGCAAACACTTTCATCAAAGGTGTAAAGTTAACTTCGTCTATAAATCAACAAACTTCTCGCTTTCCCTCCGAAATGCTTCCAGTTTTTTTTTTGCATCACTCCAGTCGTGACTTAACTGGTCGCGAACGATGTTTAGGTATCGATAGGCTCTGGCAAAACTCTTGGCCGTGTTTCAAAAGCCTCAAAAAGGTCGAACCAATTACAATGGAGCACATATGTTGAAAATCCAAGCAACTAGTCGTTACTCATGATGACAGTGAAAAGCAATTTTAGGCGTTTTTGGCATTTACTGGAGCCACCAACAGCATACGACTGGCAAATTGCCCACATATTCTTCCATGCCTTTTCTGTCGCCGTTCTCTCGTGCCCCCCCCCCCTTTTTGTGACTTTTTTAGAACCATCATTACCTTAAAATCCGACATTTTCCCCCTATCTTCGCCACCTTCGCTGTATGCTGGTTGTCCACCCAGTCAGCTTCAGTTATCGTTAACCTTGCCTTTAACTGGCCGATAAGGCTGTTGACCCCTCTTTGACAATCCCATGGAACCTTTGTAACAATGGGTGCAAAATAGAACCATGAAATCCAAACCCAAAACTTGTAGACTCATCTCAAGTAGCTACGGCCAATGGGATATGATATATGATGTCATACAATTAACAGTATACATGCATATATTTATCTTTTTTATTACATATATTACATAGGTGTGTGCATTAATTTCCGCTGACGAATTTCAAGGGCCGTTGCGCGGACCATGTTAGGGGTTTACCGGTGAAATCTGTCATGTTCTGTAAGGTAGGGTATTGGCTACCTACATAAGGGCAGACAGATGGGAGGCGGTCGTTTGGCGCGGCCCCTCGCACCCACCTTGCCATTGGGGCGCATGGCCTCGTTAATTGCCTCTTTGGCGCCGCCCACTCGACTCGGTTTGTGAGCTGGGCAACTCGTCCAGCTGATTCAACCTTCTGACAATGCTAGTCAGCCTACCCACTGCCCATCAGCTGATAGACGCCCGATCGATAACGCCGCTATGATTAGACGCCGAATTGACCTACCTGTATCCTGTCTATTTACTACCGCAAATTTAGCTATTTTTTCGCCCTTTTTTTGCTTCTCGAGATTTTTCAACCCATTTTCAAGTGAATACTGCTAAGTTACAATGGAGTGGAAGTATCATGGTCGTTTTGGAGCCTGATACTTACCACTTTAAAGTAATTTGCGGTACATATCTTTGCTGAACTGATAGTGTGGTGAGTGTTTTATTGTTTTTTCTTTGAAAACGTTTGACATAATACTTATTTCTATCGTTAACTTCATTGAAATGCAGATTATCGTGTGGTACGTGTATCGAAACTTCAGACATTATTTCCATTTCTTCTTTCTTCACAACATTTGTTATGTTAAATTTATTCTAAGCGTCCCGATTATAGTATAGCATTGCTAGCATTAAGTTTACTATGAGGTGTAATTGTTCCTTATTTCTTTGCTGTGTGAGTGGTAAGTGCAGCGATAGAGCCCCATTAGAAGCACTACGATAAGCAGGACAGCATTCTGTTCATTTCTGGTTATTAGATTACGACCGCTTCCCAACAAGTTCTGTAACTCTATGAAAGATCCTCTTTGGTCGATATCAATTGCGACAAAAATTAACCAACCGCCAGTAATTTTGAATTCCCAACTAATGATGTCTTCGTGAAGAACAAGGTCCCTTGATAACGACATATGATAATGGTGTTATCATCACTCGAAACATTTGTGAGTACCGCCCAAGGCATTGGTTGCCTAACAGTTGAGTCTTTATAGGGTATTTACTTTCAAAAACGAGAGCAAAAGATCGAGACTTCCAAAAGAGGGCGTAAGCTCCGACATACATTGAATACCATTTGCTCTGCTCTGTTAGTCCTGTGTCAAACTTAGTGTAAAAAAATATTATTTTTTTCAAAGAAGGAGTGAAGAGTTAGCCGATTACTAAAACTTTGTCAAAGGAAGGGGTATTGTGAATATATGTCAAGGTATGTATCCGAAAGACTAATAATGTGCGTGACGATAAAGTAAATGATGGAAATAAATATTATGATAAACAAATGTTTTTCAAAGAAGAAATAATAAAACACTTACCACACAATATATGTATCTGCAAATTACTTTGAAGTGGTAAGTATCAGGCTCCAAAAACGACCATGATACTTCCACTCCATTGTAACTTAGCAGTATTCACTTGAAAAGGAGTTCAAATATCTCGATAAGAAAAAAAGGGTGAAAAAAATAGCCCAATTTGCAGTAGAAATAGACAGGATACAGGTAGGTCAATTCGGCGTCTAATCATAGCGGCGTTATCGATCGGGCGTCTATCAGCTGGATGGGCAGTAAGTAGGCTGACTAGCATTGTCAGAAGGTTGAATCAGCTGGACGAGTTGCCCAGCTCACGAACCGAGTCGAATGGGCGGCGCCAAAGAGGCAATTAACGAGCCCGTGCGCCCCAATGGCAAGGTGGGTGCGAAGGGCCGCGCCAAACGACATACACCCCAGACAGATCAGTTTTACCCCAAAATCTTGTTGCTTTCAGACTGATGGGTCATGGAGCGTGATGAGCCGTTTCCCCAGGGGGGCCCTTCCCCTGCTGTTTGATTACAAGAAAACTGGCATTGAAGCCCACCGGATGCTTCTATTGAGGACAAGGTTCTTCTGAGCGAACCTGCTGAGATATGTAGTTTCTCTTCACTCGAGAGCTTGCAACGAAAGCGGAATGTTTATTGCCAAAAAGTAATGCTGTGCTTGCATTTGGTGGTGGGATCAAAAGGGTGTTTTGAACTATGAGCTGCTGAGTCCGAACGAAACTGTTACTGACCGCTACGAACAGCATATTGACAGTTTGTAGGATGCTCTCACCTAAAAGCTCACCTTAATCGCAAGAAAATATCATGAGGTGCCGTTCCACTACGAGCATGCCAGACCCAATGTTGCGCAAAATGTCCTTATAAAAAGATTGCAGTTGTTGGATAGGATCAGTTTGTTCAGTCCGCATACTCTCCAGACCTTGCTCTTTCTGATTACCACCTATTCCGGTCCATGCAAGTCAGTTTTGGCAGATATACGCTCCCGGAATGCCGAAGAAGTGCGAAAATGGGGGGTAACAGGATTGCTTCAAAAGATGAAAGCTTTTTTAGACCCGGAGCCAACAAGATACCAGAAAGATGGCAAGTAGTTGTAGCTAACGATGGGCAATACATTGGTTAATGTACATTTAGTTTTAATTTTGTTATAAGTATGTTTTTGCACGCGTAACGGCGGAAATTAATGCACACACCTAATATGTATGCATGAAGGGCCGGCCTACTTATTATTACGCATCATGAAATTACATAGGAAAGGGAATCTAATAAAAGACACGGGTGCATAAAACCTAGTTTGATGTTGATGATCTGACATGACGTTTTCATCCCCTATTCTGGCTAATTACCTCTTCTTCCAAATACGAACAAAAGAGGCGGAAAGCCAGTTAAACAAAATTTGTTCAGCACACTTAAGGCAGTTAAAGAGCACATGAAACCAGAAACAGAAATCGTTCTTTCGCTTTCTCTCGAGACACGCTTCCCGTACACACACTTCTGTACTTCTTTGATGTAAAGGGAATACTTGATAGGATGCCCGATGTTAGCTTTCAAGTAAACCCAGCAGAAATTATCCAGCAATCGGCAAAGGGCAGCCATCGAATTGAGGTACATACCTCTACAGGAGGAACAAAGTAGAGGTAGAAAGATCTCTTTATATAGCAAGATTTCCTTCCGTAACTTTTTAGTGAAATAGTATGGACCTTAACCATTGAGTCTTTAGGGACGTGTGGTAAAAGTTGTAGGAGAACTCAAAGGGTAAGCAACACTTTAACGATGATTTCTCCCGAAACAGTTTGATCACATTTTTGTAATACTGCCAGAACACGTCCACATCGTCTTGAAGGATGCCATGTTGAGTATTACCTAAGAATGATAAGAATAGCCACCTTTTTCTCATTCATCTTCAAGAAGACTTCTATGGGCTAGTTATGGCTAGTCAACCAACTTGGGACACGCCATACCATCACCCTGCATAGGAATTGTAATGTAGTTTGGTGCATTCCCCTGACACTTACTCAAGTAATGAAAATGTTGAAGGCTTTCAACTATACCAAAACTTTTAACATTAGGCAACAAAAGCGATACTCTTCCGGCTTAAAAAAGTCAGGATAATCCAGAATTCGAGAGTTATTAAACTGGGATCAAAAGGGGCAATTGGATCTAGATTAAAGTCACTTCAGCCACAGAACTTACGGATTTCCATAGCTATGATTTGTTCCTCGACATATTTCGTTTGTAAATATAACCATGATGAATCTTTAATAGAGACCGATATGTATCTATTGCATTCCAGAAAGTCAGCGCTTGAAGCGGCGAAAGCGCTCTTAGAGTCATCGAAGGACAAGACTTGGCAGCAACTCGTCGGCAAAAAGCTTGACGACATCCAAGGCAGTCCCTATTGTGAGAGGTAAGGATGACGATTTGATGTCCAATTTCAATGACAGCGAAATCATTAAATGAAAAGGTAAGAGGGATACCATTCTGCGGTAGCCTTCCTCCGTACATTCATGCTAGATAATTTTATAGCAATGAACTCGAGTATCCCTTTGATTCCCTCTGTTTGCATAGCACGATAGTGGGTTGCTCACTGGATTAACCGCAATCAATTTACGATACCTTTGACGAGGATAAAAGTTTACGGAATCAGGAATTTGAATGGAATTCTAATTGAAAGATGGCAGCAACCGATGGTTTTCTGTATTTTTTTCATTTACATCCATTGCGGAAGACTTTCCAATGTTGTCTTTTTTTTCGGGAATCGGAATTCACGGCTCACTGCGTTGAGATCAAATAATTCTGTCCATATCGTTTTTATGAGTACCGGTTGATGCGACTCTTGACGCGTGCACTTATAGATAGCCTGCTTGCAAACGGTTGTGTACTTCTGTGTTCAATGTACAGTTATTATTGGCTTAAGTGCTTCAGCAACGTATTCACATGTCGACTAGCTGAATAGCTTTTCAGCTTTACATTAGGAAAGGTACATATAGGGTTCCTCGCGACGCGATTGACCACATCGAGCCAACTTTAAGGACTCTTGCCCTTTCGCACGTCGTAATCTCGAATTCAGGGCGTATTGTAGTGGCGAGAGGGGCGCTATCTCATACGCATTGTCACAGGTTCGAATCTTGGATCGATATCCGCCTATGCCAGGCAAGACTATTATCCCTAAAATGACTTGTACAAGGCTTGTCTGGGAGTATAAAAGCACTGACTTGTATATTGGCTGGCTACCGGAAGTCATTGTACAGCCCACCCACGCATCCGATAAGCCACCATGATTCTGAATGATAGTCGAATGCGGGGCGATTCCCTCAGTCGAGGTACGAAACTTTATCCTTT
This sequence comes from Haemonchus contortus, assembly GCA_000469685.2. Taxonomy (NCBI): domain Eukaryota; kingdom Metazoa; phylum Nematoda; class Chromadorea; order Rhabditida; family Trichostrongylidae; genus Haemonchus; species Haemonchus contortus. The sequence continues at coordinate 11,118,741 of LS997564.1, forward strand.
TATCCTCATGATCTCAACTAGGGGCATGAGTGAATATTGATTTCTTTTGAATGGGACAATGATTTGAATGTTCCTTATTGCCCTAACATTTCCCCACTTAACGTTAATCGTCACAGCCAGCAGATCGTTTTTTCGGTCTCGTAAATGAAGCAATTACATGGAATTAATGTAAGAACTGTCAAAACCGCTAAGGCTTCAATCATCAAATCATCAATCCATTATGTAGCGATACTACAGTATCAAAATATCTGTGTACATATGAACCGGTATCAGTACTATCCCGCAATCTAGTTGCCACCACTGAACCATTCCTCATTTCAAATCCTGAATAAGCAGCATTTCCTTAGCCCAACCAGTACTTCAGAATCAGTTTACTTTTTTGGTGTCAGGTCTCTTCCAGGGATTTGTGAAACTACCCCACAACCATCGCAGGTCGCTTCACAAAATTGGAATATCGCCTGTCGAGGTATAAAGGAGGCAGGCCATTCCTGCTGTATTTTCTGAAAGGAATCTGTGGGGAAGAACTAAAGGTTCGGGGAAAATTCGGTTCCTACGATGTAAGCTCATCGTGATCAACAGCTATCATTACACTTACCTACCTAATGCTATGATTACATCTATCTATTGCTATACGAGACACCCACCTAGCACACTGACGCTATTCTGCAAGGTGTTGACACCGGGCATGGAAGTGAGCACTTGTGTGAGCACGCAGACAAGAAAAACAGATGCGACATAGTTGCTGAGAAACCAGAGCAATGAAGGGACTTTATGTAGCAACACACAGTGTATACCACAACTTCTTGTACTGGCAATGTATAAGCTCTTTACAAATCTACTTTTCTGGTACAATTTATCCTGTGCAAAAGGCAGGTTAATGGTGCCTGGTTGGTTTATAGTAACGGGTCTTCAAGATGAAGTCGTGTAAATAGACCAAATTTTCTGATAGTTTGTACGATTCATCTGCCACCCGAAAGGGATCGAGTTTTGGTCAACTAATGCAACGGATTGATAACTTTATGGGAGGCTAAGCTTCGACACGAAAAGCGATAAAAGGCTGAGCTCATGGCGCATAGACTGATGGCTCGAACTGGCGAGAGCAAAATTTCAGAGAAAAGTAGGACCTAAAAGAGAGTCCGCATCCGGTTTCTCTAATCTGATAGGCCCTTCATCTCCATCGTTCAAAACATCATCGAAGTGTACACATTTGCAGAGGCCATTTGTAAATCTCACATAGCATCAAGCTTTTAAATGATCTGCTCCCAAGTAATCAACCGTTCAATCGACTTTTTCAGGTTATCAGAGGAAGAACTCGCAAAAAGTCCTATGTCGTACCGTGATTCACTTCGCATCTATCGCAGCCGCTCAGTCGATCTTGGCTTTTTGTCAAGGTATTTTTAGCACATCAATTTCATCTATTTACTCTTGTTCGCTCGTAATTGATACTGTAACCAGGACATCTGTATCTGAGCACTATGCTAGTTCAATTTATTTGTTTTCTTCTCATCGGTGATAGGCCTGGCAAAAACGCACTAGTGTAGAGGAGTAGACGCAAATGATGAGTAGGATAATAACTCTTAATGGATGAGAACGAAATATGCGAGGAAGCTTTTCGATAATGAAATTTTTCGAAAAGTATGGCCCGCCACCGCGTAATACTGCTTCAGTAGAATATCCTAAACAGTGGAAGCAGCTTTTTCATTTTTTAGAGGTCTCATTCACCCGAATGACCTGAGTTTCTTCCCATTTCAATGCATTACAGGCAATCTATAGCCGTATTACTTCAGCTACGTTTTGCAGAGAAAGTTACCTTGCACAATGGAACAGAGAGCGAACCCCAGTATACAACCAAGAACGATATCGAAGTCATGTTAGGCGCAGCTATACACCGGTCAGGGAGATTGCAGCCGTAGAGGTGAGCCAGCCGATATAATTTGATATTTAGCTACAGATAAGGATCACAGGCATTGTTACTGTCACTGTACTGTTACTGTACAGAAGATAAAAAATCAATGTGAGGAAGGTCACCAGATGGCACACCAGATGCTTGTAAAAGTTCTTGTGAAATATCCTTGATGAAGACTGTCACCACGGAAATCGGGCATTAGGCTGGGCAAGAGTGCAAACATTCGTTTCCCAAAAATGTTTAGAATCCCGGCAACACCAAATGTTCAAAGTGGTGTATGTTGCAATTCCATTCCTTCTCAGTATCCCATCAATCACCCTCCTCCTCCTCTCCTTCCCCTCTCCCATCCCTCCTACTGAAGGTTGAGACCTTTTGTTACTTTAAATGGCCATTTTACTCATTATTGAGAGAAGCTGAGTAAGATGAAACGGTCAGATGCGGAGTCTGTCATTGTTCGATCTAAAAAGGAATGGGAATCGGCTTAACTATCAGTAGTCTCCTTAGCCATAGTATTTTAATCTTTCCTAGATGTTCTGTTCTTACAATTCGGTGCATCACCACCGAATTCTAACCAATGAAGCTGGTTGAAGTGGCTTCAAAAATCTTACCACAGCTGTTGTGTTACCTCACATTACACCCATCGTCACCTCGCCTACGCATCTCGCATTCCTGATCCTATCAAAACAATCCAGTTGGTGATGCTGCGATCCAAAGCAACTCGGAGATTCTCACTGGAGTTTGAATAGGTGCGCCTATCACGATGTAAAGCACTAACTCACAATCTCAACATAAGACCCTATAGAACCGGAAGACACAGCGGCCAGGTTACTACCTGGGGGAACGAGCAGTTGGATTGGCCGGGGTCAGCAGCTCCACAGCACCCTAGCATTTTCCCCGCTTGCTACTGCTGTTTTCACCCGAAATAATGAAAGATTAGCTGCCGGTCCACGTGTGGTCCATCGTAATATCACCATGAACGATAGATAAGAGCAGAGACATTCCTCAGAGCCCGATATAAGTTAACAGCTTCGAGAAAAAATCGGAAATTAGTAAATGGTTGCGACTCATTGTCAGAAGTTCTAAAAAGGTCTTTCACAACCCTAGTCATAGAATGAGGGTCGTTCCGCTTCAATCTATCCTGTTCATACGATTGGCCCTCGCAATCGACTCCCATTCAGAATAGAATAAGCTTTTTGAATGCGTCTGCTGCCTATATCGTGGCTAGCGATGGCCTGCCGATGTGCAAGTCGGCTCTTTTACCCTCTAAACGAGTTTGGTACCCATTGACCCATCCCCAGAGGATAGAATGCTATGTTCGCTTGAGCGGGTATCAATCGGGACTCGATTCCTGGCGCGTGCTAATGAGCTATATTTTCATTATTGTGATGGTGTACGCCACGTTCCCCCTACATCACCTACCCCCCCCCCCCCCCCCCCCCCTTACGTGATTACATGCCAATTCAATAAATGTCGCCAGAAAAGATCAACGATAAGTAACGCCTTTCAAGTGGTACTGTATGTTTCTAGCTGTTAATTGAAACTATCTGGCAGCTAAAAAGATCAGCAAAACACAGAAGCTGCGGAATTTCAACGGGAACCTTAAGAGACAATGAGGTAGTTCAAGCAGTTGCAATTCGTACCTCTTCCTGTGGCACTACGAACATCCCGAGTAAGAATAAAGAAGAAAACAAACACTATAATCATGAAAATCAAAACCCATCTGTTCTCTTTTTTTCAAAATTCTTACATTTAATGATTGAAGACAATGACAAACGATGGAGGGCGAAAGAATTCCGAGAAACACGGAAGATGGAGGGAGCGTTCCTGTCTGTCGTCACAATCTCAACTTTACAGCAGCCCCTTCGTTTGAAACCTCTCACGTTTCAATTGTTGAAGCTGTAGAATACGCGATCCATTCCTTAATCACATAGCTTTCACCTTTGGAATCACTGCCTCCTCGCCCAATAGCTATCCCCAAGGCGCGTCGGTCTACTTTTCAACACTGTCACTGTCGGATCGGATCTTCACGTTTCGAGCTGTGCCCACGTGAAAGGTTCCGCGCCGATAAATCAAATTGAACTCCCCCGCAGGACAAAAGAAAAGGACAAAATGCGAGCTGTTAGATTTACCGATATCGCCCTCGTCATTGTCTGGTTCTGTCGATAGTGTCATTCATCTTGACAGCAGTACGGCTTTTCCACCTGCCCACATGCAATTTATTGTCATTGTTTCTCTTTCCCGAGCCTGTCATAAGCTCCATTCCTCCTAATTCTACGTAACGGACCTTTTAAAAGGCCACGATCTTGCCTTAATACCCACCCTCGCGACAATTATTTTGCTTCTGACCCTTCCCTCCTGACCATTCCATTCCGTTGAATCTGTCGGTGGCACATCGAAAGTCAGGTTAGACAGCAGATAGATGGGAGCACCTAGGCCGAGCGGTTTTCCCTATACCGCATGCGGCTGACTCTGAGCAGAGAATTCTGAGAAATAGGCCTAATTCCCAAAATTGCTCATGCTAAAGGGAACCGCTTGTTCTATACAGAGCCAGCTTCATTTGGATTTTGTTAAAATTCTGGTGCAAATCAATATCCATCTTTTCTTCAAGAACGATGGGCCTCTTACAGGATCTTTGAACATTTATTCACTGCTATACTCTCCCAAGCTCAGTACTTACCACAACCGCTCTTTCACGGGATTTCAATCGATATCTCCTATCCTACTGCTTTCTTTTACCCACGTCAGATTTTCCCCGCAACAGTTGAGCATTCGTTGCACTGACTCCTCAAACTGGCCCCCGACATACTGAGAAAGTTACAGGTAAGACTCAGTACCGCAAGAAACCCGATTTCTCTACTGGGTAGCTTGAACTTCTAAATTTTAAAACCTTGAAAAATGATTAAAAACTTTAAAAAACGTTTAAAAAAGTCGATCTGCTGTTTCCGATTCTTATCTGCCAATTAATTGACTAGTTCAAATAGCTCATATGGCATAATCGGAATGAAATGAATAGAAAACTGTGGTTTGATTGGGTGGTAGCATCGGTTGAAAATAAATCGATTTATCGATTGATCAGTGCATGCTTTGAGCTGCAAAACCACTCAATTACATTCACAACAACAACACCTGTTGTGAAGCTGTGGTGGTAGGTTACATATTGCAACAACCCACCCACTTCTGATACTTTTCCTCCACCATTCTTTTTCAAATAAAAGAATAAATATTGATTTTTAGCCAGTATATGACACCCATCAACCATTGACGTATCGTGACCGTACGCCAATAGCTATGGTAACTGCTCCTTACCATACCAACATTCATTACCGATCTGAAGATCAACCGTTCCGTAAATACGATGTGTTCGGTCTACGTACATGGAGCTATCCGATATACAAGTGAGTTGTGCAAGGATTTTGTACAAGGTGGTATCTGCTACCTAATTGGGAAGAAGGGATTGGGATCAGGGATGGGACTTCTAATTCCCCATACATGAAAATGAAGAATAGCTTGTCATAAGAACCATTAAGGAGTAAAGTTTGTATAATAGTTTCTTGGGAGTTTAGTTTCTTGTCGCCCGAATTCTCTTCAGTGACATGAGCTCGGAACTTTGCGATGAAACAATCGATTATCGATCGAATCGCCATCTACTACTTACAGATATGTCTATGGACGGGAACAGGACCATCGGCGACCATATTCGTACAATTCATTCTTTCGGCAATATGGTACAACATCGCTGTACACACCACCGCAAATAGCTCCTGAAAGCCGTCCAATCACCACCAGACGAGGGTAAGAGTTCACTTTGTAATATGGGAGCATCTAATGCAATTCTATCCATCCCCACAAATGGTGGACTAAGACGTCGCTATAGCTCTTTTGAGCCCTGACAGGGGAAGAAAAGCCTAACATCTTCGTCCCTATACTTTCCCTCTACTCGGAAAACCTGGATTACAGCAAATTCTGCTGTTTTTTTTGCCCATACACTGTTCTCCATCAAAAACTTCACATTTTAACTTGAGGAGGGTACCTCAAGGTTGATCGCCAAGTGGGTCCTTGAATGTGTATTTGGCTTATACAATGATCTTCATAGGTCATGCGACTAATAATTCAGTGCCTTTATTGTCTTAAAGGCAGTGTTTACAAAAAAGTTAGGGTACCCTTTTTTGATAGAACTACTCTAGAATAAAGCGATAACAACAGAAAAAGCGCAAAAAACGATGAACAAAAAGAATTACAAAGGGTCAAAAAAAAAGAGCTGGAAAGGGGGTTGGACGAATTTCACATTGAAAAAACGACGGTTAGATAGTGTTCGAGCGAGAATGCACGAAGGCGACGCAATGTCCGCAATACAGAAAACACATCGAAATTAACGGAGTTTCTGGAATAAAAAAAACATTTGCATGCAATAATCTACACAAAATATGCTAAAATCTTCAATAGACTCACGATAATAGTTAAAGAATGCTACCGTAAAAAATTCATTACAAAATAATAGAATAACAATAGTAGAATAATATAAATAACAGTCGAATACTAGCTCCTGTACCAGGCGGTCGACCAGCTGATCATTCCTGGCAACTAGCCGATCTACGTATCGATTTTTCACCAACTTCGCTCCAGTGCGAATGTGGTGAAGGACAACTTGAACTCGTAGTCAACCTAGCTAGGGGCGGAGGCATCCCGTCCCCCAATGTTCCTGCCCTTATCGTGCCCTATCCAGCCGTTTTCCGACCTAATTCCTGCACAAATGGTATCAGAGGGGCTTCGAATTCAAAGCATGTGCTAATCTCCGAAACCATTTTTTCGTGAACAGTGCCTTTAAAGGCCTGTTCACTTACAAGTACCTAGTACCAACTGAACTACCCTGAAGTCTTGAATTCCTAGGCGAAAGCAATTTAGGAATTTGATTCATGGGCCAGGTGGTCGCCATTTGATACTATACCTTCTCTATTGACTTGTTTTGTTAAGAGCCCTCACTAATTGTAAGGAAACACCAAAAGTTTACAGCATGATTTCAGGTACTCTGGCTATGCCTACTTAGCTAGTGAAACGAACTACGATATCGCCAGTCAACCGAGAAGCCTTAAAAACTACATGTATACTCGGACATACTTAGGAACTGCGTAAGTGCTTCACATTCAAAAAAGCTAATTTGATAGTGCATTACTTTATTGACTTTTCTTTTTCTGCATTTATACTGAGCTGTCTGAAAAGAATACGGCGACAATTTCAATACTACTCGTAATGAAGCCGGGACTCTGATTGTGGTGGCATTTTTTTTTTTGAAATCCAACCAATATCCAACCTAAACACCTTATTTTGTTTCTTATAGCCCACTCTCGGACGTATTCAACAGAAATTGATCCCTTATTTAAATTCTGGAATCGTGCCTATGACGGGTACCCGGCCTCCTTGTTCAAAGCGAAGTCCCAGTGTTCGGTGATAGGGGTTTCCTATGAAACAAAGGGAGGATGTAAAAAGAGGAGCCAAACACTTTCTGGCGCCGTGAAAAAGAGATGTAAAAAGAGAAAAAGGATGTAAGAAGAGGAACTGAGCACTTTGTGACGCCATCTACCCTACCACTGCCTTTTCACCGTTTTTTCGACATCTTAGTGAGCATACAGTGAATATGGGGTATGAAAGATCGTTATCGGTATGGCATCATCTATTCTATTGACTGATTGAATGATGTATTAGAGTAGCACTTGTAATGCTATGCCTACGCTGGTACTTATGGATGATCGATGATCGGCCCATTTCACGTAAAAAAGCCTGGTCACACGATGCAAAAACGAGAAAGACGTGACTGTGATGGATGCATATAGCATTGTGTATTTTTACGAAAAAAAAGCTAGATAAATTGCTCAGAATCCACTCAATAGGTGGTATGTCCGCTGACTGTTTACAGTGAAATAGGCACTAGGTGTAAATCATTCATTTCCAATGTAGATCATTTCCTTTTAAATTTCCAATGAAATCAAATAAATCAAAACATTTTAATATCGATACATCGTAATATCATACAAATGAACGCACAGTGCCATCGGTCATGTATCGTGTAGTAAACATCAACCATCAACACACATGCGGCATGCACTCAACTGCTGAACCGTGGCAAGTTCACCATTTGATGCAGAACATTGAATTTTAGCGGTCGAAACACTCTTGACATACTCTTGCGTCCTAAAAAGTACTGAAGCTCATTCTTTTGTATATATCGACTGTAAAATTTTCCAGTTGAACAGTGAAGGCGGTTTATTCCTTTCAAGAGAAGCAGTACAATTAAATGTTAGGAATCCATCATAGCCTTCATGATTACTCACACATGTACAGGGTGCGCCATAATTATGGTAACAGGAGTGTTGGGCTACAGAAACCACAGTTCATATTGATACATGATGAAGCTGTGTGGACTATATACTAAGCATCGCATCTACAAAACGAACACACGGTCATCCTATATAACCGTCTTCTGTACTAGTTATAGCTCGAGAACTTTTCGACTCTTCATCGACGGTGGCACGCAGAGCTTCTTGAGGAACTCCAGCTCAGGCTTTTTTTCAGTGATTCCTTATGAGCAGCAACAGTAGTGCATTCTGAAGCGCAGGCTTCCTTCTCCAGTATAGACTATACCTAGCGATCCATCTCACTGTGGTCCAGGAAATTTGTAGGAGGACTGCAAGCTGGGATGGAGTCGCGAACATTTCCTCAGCGCCAGTCTTAATATTTTCCCATTCATGAGCAAGTGCGTCGTAGTTTTTAAATCGTACCCCTCCGAAAATCTTTGGCCCTCAGCTGCATCCTCTCAGGAAAACCCTTCTCAACGAGGTTCTGGTTAAGTTTTGTACTTTTCTCGACCAAAATTTGCGATATCGATGTGGTGGTAGAGATTCTAGCAAAAACCATTGTAAAATAGGGAGAACGGCTACGAGAGGCGATCTGACTATTTTCAGCGGCTTCAGCACTCGAAATGTGAAATATCTGCATACTTTGGGGTCTCAACATTTCTTCCACGCTGAACACCCTTTAGTCAAAAAAAGGTTTGTGGAAGCGCGTGCTGCCCGCAAGCAGCGCACGGAATTTGTTTTTTCTCACCAACTTCTTCTCGTCAAGAAGCTCATAAGGCCTTGGAATCCTATTTGGATACATTAGTATCTACTCGGGGTAGACTCTCGTCATCGGAGTAGAGCGCACAAACAAATCGGCCGTCATTTCTCTCGCTTTCTGCAGGTTCCGCAGCGTATTCCTTCCCAAGCAATTCTATTCGGAAAAGAAGCTGTATATGAGACAAGGCGGCCGTTTTGAGGTTTGTCATTGACCTGTCTACGCAAAGCGTTTCTAGACACTGTCCTGTGGGGAATGTTGAAACGAGCAGCGATCCCGGAAAAAAGACTCACCAAAGACGTGCAAAGGCGCAACGGCTGGTGGATGACTACGAGGCTCCACCGTTTTTCGGAATCTGTCGAATGGAGAGCACCAAAGTAGATATGTCGGCTAAGGTATATCGTGAACATAAGGGAAGGTTTAGATTTGGAGAAACCCTCTAAACAAGGAAATTACGGACGTCCGAAAAGTTGTTACCATATTTATGGCGCACCCTGTAGAAATAGGTATTGGAGAGCGGAATTTGAAAAAGTAAACAATAACAAGACAGAGTTACTTAGTGAGTCAGAGAACTTGAGAAATCGGAATCTGTAGTACAAAATTATAATACTTCACTTCCCCTGAGGACCGGTCAACCTTGAAAGCCTTTTCGGGTGCCTTACAAATGTTATTCTACAGCATTTTTGCTCTACTGGCTCGCTCTTTTATGTTAAGTGAAGCTTTTGAATACCCTGTTGTGTAAACTAAATTTCAATAAATTACGATTTTTTACCATTCTGTTGAATCTTCCAAGGCTTCAGTCAATATTTTAAATCCTCCGCTCAGTTTATCAAATTTTCCGCAACCTATTTGTCGAGTAATTGTATTTCTTTCAGCTCCGCTCCCTCCTATTGGTCCTACTACGGTAACAGCAGTTTACGTCATTTCAACAGCTATCGCCCACATAACTACACACCGTCGACCGCCTCCTGGTCACGCTATTACTTCTGATCGGCTTCTCTCCCTTTTGACATTTCTCAAACCCTCCCAAATCAAAAAAAATCTGGACATCTCTCCAACCCTCTCAAATTCAAAAAAAGTGACAGCCGCGCTTCGCAATATTCTCAACAAAATTGTGTTCTCTAAGTAATTTGTTTATGTCATTGTATGTAATAACTGCCCTCTCTAGGAGAATGCTTCGTTTTACAATTTTCTATGAAGAATCCCCGCCTCAATAGTAACTGGTTTGGAGACTTTGCAAAAAGTCCTCATGTCATGCTCTAGGAAGCTATTGCATGTAGCCTTCAGCATTGCTCACACAAGTTACGCTTGTCCTCACCTATCCACCAACATCTTCTTGAAGGACTATCGATTCACGTAAAATCGATAGCATTGTACAGAATAGATACGATCGATATTTGTACGTCAGGCAGTCTATATTTGTAAGTGTTAAGCTTGGTGTCGAATTGTTTTCTGGAGTAATACGCAAATAAATTTCCGTCAACGGAAAAGAGTATGTGAGTTTAAAGGTAAAGTATGATACTATAGGTACTGAAGAGTATGTGAGTTGAAAGGAAAAGTAATAACGACTATAGAATTAGTCTCTAAGATTTATCAGAAGATCACATATACATGGAAGGGGGGTTCACCTTTACCTCATCGCCTAACCACAGGATCGCAAGGTTTTTCATTAACGACCAGCTGAAACACTTCCGGACGGCTATAATGGCCCACTGTATCGAGGTCCATTTTCCCACAAGCAATTCGGGAAAGATCTGCGTCCACATAGCTGAAAATACTGAAGATGGCGAATTGTTCAAGTTTGCGTCAGTAGCCCAACCAGTGCTTACTGTATGAGTTCCCTGGTGAAATCAGGCTCGACAAGAATTGTTCCGAGGGGGTCGACTGCACAAGAACCGCCTCGAATCAAAACCTTAAAGTAAACCTAAGGGTAAATCCATAACAATTCATAAATAGAATCTTAAAAACAACATTCTCCGATCCCAGTGCTCACCTTATCATCACCATGCTTGATGCGAATCGGATGATTTTCCGGGTATGCCGATGACGTCATGAACTGGGCTGAAGAGAAGACGAAACATCTGAACGAACCAGGACTATGTTCTCGGATTTTTTTGAGCTTATGCCTATCACGGCTAGTTTCAGAGCTCATTCAGTTGTCCTCGATTACTGTCCCGCGATAGCTGTATGTAGCGGAAAATGGGTGCGCATCGTTCCGCGCGTCCGTCGAAACTAGGTCACGCCGCAGCCGTCGCACAGCGGCGTGTCAGCCCGCTACCTTTGACAAACGTTACAGTTACGGAGAAAAGCAAATCATTCGCTGTACTGACACTTATTTGTACCGTAATGCCATCTCGAGACCACAGTGGGCTGCGCCGCGCGCAGTGGGCGGGGTGACCGGGTCCGGGAACTTCTCCCCTAACACGGCGTCGCACATGCCGCACCCGCCGCCTATTGCAGGATTGCGATGGAAGATTGGAGCGCGCAATTTGTGTGGTGGGGAGTCCTTTAAACATTTGAATTGGCCGGCCGCTCTCTTCAGTTCCAATGCGATTCTGACCGTCGTTTATATAGGAGGAGTCATTTGAATTAATCAATTCTAATAAACATGAAAACTAAAAAGAAACAGAAGAAAAAACGATAAAATCCAATGAAAAAGCAAGACAGTCAAGGAAGAATTCCGCGTCCTATCGATTGGCGGGAGTACGGTAATTGCAGTGACGTTCGCCGCATGCCGCAAGGGAGAATGCCGCGATAGGGGAGAAGTTCCGTTACCCCCGGGGTGACCTAGTTTTGACGGACGCGTGGAGCGTACGTTTCCCTCGGAAACTCAATGGGATATTAGATTATCAAGAAATTGGCTAACTTCGCCGTCCATTTACAATATTAACCTACTTGCATTCGGGTACAGTCACGCGATCTTGTCCAAAATGCGCGGAGCGGAAAGTCCTCTGATTTAAAAAATTTCCTGTTTCCAGGAAGATCTTTAAACTCATAGGAACTTTGCCAACCAGTTCCCAGATCTCGTGGTTCTACCTTTTGAGATGTTGAAAACGTGATTCATTCTCATTATAATCTACAGGATCAACAAAAAAGGAAGAAGAACTGTTCTTGGCAAATCACAGTACAGTCGCTTGTAAACATAGGGTAAACAACGATTAGATACGGGAATACACTCTATCACTTGCCTGCCTTCGAGAGCTATTGTTCTCATAGTAGACAACCATGTCTCACGATCATCCACAGTACAAGCTAGGTACAACTCAATACCTGAAATAGTTTCATACTCCATAGAAAAGCTTGGACAATTTCATTGAAGGGATCGGAAGAACCAGTGCATCAAGCCGTTCAGGAGAGACGAACAACCCCGAAGAAGACCTTCATTTGAAGTTTTACAGCTTACGATTGCGCCTAATTATCCTCAACAATTGGGTCCTCCTTTAACAACTAATTATCTGTTCCATTCACTTAACATTCACTTAACATCATCATGGAGTGTAAGGACTTCTATGACCTCCAGCCTTGGATAATGGACATCTGACTGTTCCGAGAGATGTGAAAGAAAAGTTTTGGACCTATGGCCCACCTACTACACACGGTTGGTAGTGATTCTTGAAATGATCGTTAGGCATGAGCTTAAGCTCACATTCACGGAACGACCCGCCTACCTAGTTTCAGGGAACTTCGGCAGTTTTTCGGTTGAAACTTAATAATTTATAGCTCTATTCCCAGGCCATCACACAAAGGACTCTCTTCAACGTGAACTACAGCAAAAAAGTATGCATTTCTTAAACTCTGTACATCAGCACTGATGAAATGCACTCCTTTTTAGTGTCATCTGTCGACATAGAAGTTTGATCAAATGATGGCCGCTGGATATCGTGCCATTGCTACTACGAGATTCAAAACACAAAAACCTTCGAGGAACCTTTATCATAGAGCGTCACACGGTACATTGGCATGTAGTTCTCCCAGCAAATCGCCCCACCAATCTTTCCTAACGGCGTGTCGAATACCTGTAAGACGTCCATTTAGTAGAAAAATCACCACTCATCAAATTTCGGGCTTGATCAAAGATACTAATAAAAAATGGAGTACTAGCACTAGTATGACTAGAAAATGATTGAAAAGTCATTCCGAAAAATCCAAAGTCTGAGGGCTCACTACAATCACCTAATTTTATCCTTGAACCAAATGACTTTGCAATCAGATTCCGTTAAGAATCATCAAAAACCAACCGGCATAGTCGACCCGTCTCCATTTCCCCAAACACATCGTTCTAACGCTGTCGGCATTAATTTCCGATGTTTCCCCATGTATCCATCAGGTCCGTAGTAGAACATCTATAAAAAATTGTTAAGAAAAATTCTTGATATGCTGCAATGCACAAGACATAAGGGCTGAGCGCGTTCACAGAATTTGTTAACCTCGCCATCTCCTTTATGACTAGATACCGCTACAGAACGGATTGTCCGGGGTGTCACCGGCATCGTTCCGTGGATCATCGATTTGCAGGAGCACAAGTCAATGACGTCTATATTCGCCCATGTCGCGAACCGCCATGGTCCTGTGGATCTTCCTCGCCTGATGGTTACGAGGTGTATCATCCCTTTTATTCAGAGCTTTCGTGGAGAAAACAGCAATCGCGCTGATAGCCGTCTTGGTTTTCGTGGAGACGGCTCCAAACGCGATGGTGGTGGTGGTCCTGGTGGTCCTGGTACATGTTTTATGTTCCGAGGGATCTAGCTAGTTGCAGCGGTCGTCACTGTGCTGCGTGCTCGGCCTTCCTCATTTCCTGGGCGTGAGCATCGGCTTTCCTGATCTTCGACCATTGGTGAGCTCGAAATTCCGGACTTCCCCTCTGCACTTTCGTGTATCGGTTAATCAAGCATTGTTGTTTTCCAAACGTCCGAGTTTCTGCTGCCGAATGACGCTGAGTGCATGTTCATGCTGACTGCGTGGAGTATAAGCTACTGAGGGGCAGTCAAGCTAGGAAGGACCGACCGCAGTGTCAAATAACTGCAGCGTGAATCAGATGCTCTTCGTATTCTTCACCGCTGAGTCGATATTCTTGAATACTCTCCTTTTCGCTCATTTACTTCTACTCAGCTATGAAGCTTCGTCATTAATCATGTTGTCTTCTCGACCGAGGCAAAGTACCTAAAGCATTCACAGATGATCAGAAGACGTGTGCAAAGCAAAAGTGATAGTTAGTAGCCCCTTGTAGAAGGTCGAGTCCAATTCGTGGAACTATCGTGGAGGTCACGAAGTTCCTTATAGATTGTTCGGGCGTGGTGGGTTAGTCGTAAGAGATGCCTTCCACTGGGATCTCAGTATTGTCTCTGTCGGGACTGTGAGACTTCATGTCCGAGCGGCAGGCCTTTGCCATGACCATTGCGTGACACAGAATTCCAATAGGCGAATGGAACACGCTATAAGGATCAGATCTGTACCCTTTTACCAATCGGTAGCGATTTCGGCTCCATAGAAAATCCTCGTTCTACGCTTAGAACCTTATAACTCGCGTCCTCTATCTTGAACCACATCGAGAAACTTCTCAGGAACTTTGAATAGACACAACAATTTCAGTTAAAAGGGTCAGCCAAGTAGATCTCAAGAACCTTAATATTGATCATTAGCTGATCACGCTCTCAGTAACTAATGAGATGACAATACATCTGCTATGGTAGCAAGCAGTATGAGTATGTACCGAGCAATACAGAGTGCCACCACTTCGTTCCACTACACCGACCACGATGAAGACGCTGTTAGTGATCGCAATTTCGGCGATACGTCGAGACTCAGCACCATTTTCTTCAATAGCCGAGTTGAAGTACCTACAACATATTCTAATATTCTGGACTTGTAGCTCTACGAAGTCTTAGAGACCAACACATATGAAAAAGTATAAGTACCAAATGAGGACAACGAGGCTCGGTCCATTTCGTGCTAGTAGATTACTACGCCCAGGGTTCGCGATCCTATAGGGGATTCCGAGGGAACGTCCGTTGCGCGCGTCCGTCGAAAGAAGGTCACCCCTCCCACTTCGCGCGGGGCCCTTACCACTGAGGTCTCGAGACGACATTATAGTGCCACCACGTGTCGGTGGAGCGAGTGATTTACATTTGAAAGTGTTATCTTCTCTTTGGCTGACTGCCATGGACCAAGCGCAAATCGTATGCCCCGCTGACAACTGCGACGTTTGTCAAAAATCGCGGGCTGACCCGCCGCATGCGGCGGCTGCAGCCTGACCTAGTTTCGACGGACGCGCGCAACGAAGCGCACCCGAGAGAATATGGATTTTTGATAATGGCGTCATTATCAATAGAGCTTCACTCAAGACTTCGGTTGGCGAATTTTCCGTGTTTGCGGGAACATGGTAATTGAAAAAAACCGTGAAAACGTCTAATAAAAAGTATTATAACGAATAACAATGTTCCAAGCACTCCAGCGCGAAATCGTTCACCAGAAGAGAGGAATAACTCACTTGCTAAACTCTTCACGGCCTTCCATTGAACGTGTTCCAAGTACGATTCCGAAGTCGGAGCCCTTAGGGTAACCACCAATGAACGCTTCTGAGAGTAAAGACTTTAAATGAAACATCGGTCAACCAGTGAATGCACTAACCTGGAAAAAGCACTAATTTCGCTCCTTTGTCTGCAGCTTCTTTGGTAAGCCGCTCTAGTTTGTCCAATGTCGCCGGTGTATCGTATAGAATGGAGCCCGCTTGAACTACTGCAATCGACATCTGAAACAAAACGCTACTGGAAGAAATTTGTAATCCGTTTCGAGACGACTGAAAGCTTGGGAGTAGGAGGTAGAAATTAGCAAAAGAAACGGGGACTACTGTAGACAGGCAAGGTGGGTGAAATTATAAAATCGAAAATACATATCAAGTCCCGAGATAGGTTGGCTGTTAGGATGATAGCGATGTTACGAACAGAGCACTGACCTTACTCCCGACAGATAAATATTGAAATTATCAGCTTCTAACTGGGTGGAGATGGTCGTGGAGGTGTTCATTTCGTAACGTCAATCCATTGATCATCAGTCGTACGACTTGACGATCTTTCGCAAGCTGACTTCCGTAGTCTACTCATAAAGAAGAACGAGGGAGGGAAGTGAGGATGCCGCTTCAATGAATATGATTTTTACGGAAAACTGTACCGTGGGTGCCCTAAACCGAACCGCGGGTCTTAAACGGAGCCTGAGAGATGTACTGCGATGTAAATTATATGCAACGGAATTCAATGACATCGTTGCCATGGTCATATAAAAAGAAGTTGAAGAAGAAAGATCAGTGTTCGATAGAACTGATTACTACAACTTAAAGATACGTCCCCGAATTTGATTCGATTACGAATCATAGTGACGCTGGAATGCATTGCCGATTCACTTGCCAATTTTGTTTACCGATTTATTGTTAAGGATCAACCTATCCAAAAGGCACAGTGGTTTCCCACCAGAGTTAGACAAATATCCGATGAATTCTCTTTTATTAGACTTTTTATAAATAAATTCGACTCAGAAATTAGCCATTCTTAGAAAAAGGAAGTGGAAAAAGTTGGAAGTATCGAGTTGCAAAAGTTTTGACCAGGTTAGCCAAGCGAAACGATGGACAGAGCTGGTCGCCGTTTATGAGAGAAAATCATAAATTGACCGTCGGCCGCTGTTCTTGTTCGACCGCACGTATTCGATCGATTTATCAATCTACACGATGAGCCGCAACATGCACTGCACCACAAAAGCACAGAATACGGTGAAATCGGTTTTTTTTAAGATTTCCCCTCAGGATGGACCTGTGGCCCCCAAGAATGGAAGGTGGGACAATTGGGCTAGTCGAATGTTACCTCGACAGGTTTAATTAGGGTTCCAAAACCGGCCTGACAGATTGGCAGAGGGCGGAGGGGTCATCATAGCATGCTCAAAGGTGATCGTGGTATGATGAGATTAAGCTGTGCCATTCACAATGATGCGTTAGCATGCCCACAAATAGTACGCTGATGTGGGAGGCACCCAGACGGTAAAGACACATAATCTTGTGCAGCCCTGTTCTTGATAATTTCGTCAAGCCTTATTTAATTTGAAATCCACCGGTATTTGCATTTTCTTTGCCATATTTGCATTATTCTGCACCTACTTAAGCTGGGTACCTCTAAATTATCGTGAGCTGTGTCTTTGAATCGAGAATGTGCAATGAGTTCAGTTTTGAAATTTCCGAGAAATAAGAGGTAGAAAACAAGCAGCTTACCTAAACTCTTCCATATATGTACATATATGTATTGTAGAAAACGCTTCCGTTAAGATCTCTATTAAGATCCATGTGAACAAAATTCAAGAAGCCGAAGTTTATTTATTTATTTATTTACTTATGCACTCGCGATTCTCATCATTTTACAAGTTGCTAGGCAAAGGGATACAGAAAGGCACTGTTATTCTTTACTTAATTAGTAAAAACCGGCTAAAAAAGGGCTGCTTTGTCTACCTTGCGGACTCTTGGGAAACCATTAGTTAGTTCGTCATCAGCAACATCGACGACGAGTACAGAGAACTTGTTGGTGTCTTCAGGACAGTACAATAGAGACCGACACTTTACATTTAATCTTGCAACTGAAATTCCTGCCCTAACAAATAGAGTTGCTAGTCACTATAGATTCAAATGCTTCTCACTCGGATTTGACATGATCTGCCCTTGTCTGAGCCATCAGATAGTGAACGACATCCTTATTCGCGGATAAGCTAGTCACTAAGGAGATACTGATGTTAAGCTCACCTACGGGAGGATTTACAAAGATAGTAATTCATTTGATCGCGTTCACTATAAGTGGTGCATTTTGCGGGAAACTTTCCCAAGCGGCAATCGTAAAGTTACATATAAGGCTAATAGAGTCCGTCTTGCAATGTGCATACATTTGTGTTAGGCTTGAGCTCTATGATTTTGCAGTTTTAGCCGTGAAGCACAGGGCAAAGAAGGTTTTTGATCTGATCACATCTAGCAGGCTGGTAAAGGGACATTTACACACTTAATCACAGATCTTTTCTTGACTAGTATACACTTTATTTCCACGCATCTTATAAATATTTCTGAAGGTAAATTTTTACGTTAGATGAGGTTTGCTTTGTCTTCGGACCGACGAGCTATGTAGATCTTGTTCTCCACCATTTTTTCAGATCAAAATGATGAAAAGAGGTGTCAGGGATTATTTTTCGAAGCTTTCTAATTTTCGTTCCAAGATGTTCGAGTTAAGTCATACGAAAGGTAGGTTTGAAGCGAACTGCTGGAAATATAAGCATATTGAAGATACCAGCAAAAAAAAATCAGCATCATATGTGAAAGACCTCTTTACCTTACTCATGCGTTAGGAATTTCAATACTTATGACCAAAATTGTTTTCTGATTTACGATGACTTTTATGTTGTGGGAGAAACCATGTGGCGAAGAGTTTATTGACATAGATAACTCTCACGGTACGCAAAGTTTACATCCTCTGGGACAAAGTTGCATCCTTTGCGCATCAGTGTCACTTTCCTTATCAGTGCAGAATCCTTCTTTAATATGATAGGGACAGCTGGAAAAGCACAATGTTTCATAAAACATCGTTGAGAACAAAATCTCTCACCTTGGATGGTCCGGCGTCAGGGGGCATTTAGGAGGAGCTGTGGTGGGGGTAGGGGCAGTCGAAGAGGGCGTCCCGGTGGTTTGCCTGGTATGAGTTGTAGAGATTGTAGTAGTTGCAGTTTTTTTACTCGCTTTCCGATTTGTTGGAGAAGATGGCCGAGGCTTCGCTGCCGGAACTGAATCAGTCGAGTTCAGTTCAACTAACCGAAAGAGTTTGCCGAAGTTCAACTGATTTACCGTGTCGGAAACGTAAAATGGTCGTTGATCTTGCGATTTTGTTCCATGTTATAATTGGAACACGATTACTGGACGAAACAAGTGTTTTCCCAGCGTCTTGAGGAGCACAAAACCTGAACGAACAACTATGAAGCAGATTCCAAAAAATTCCGTGAGCCACTCTGGCTATGAACACCTACGCGTGCATCAAAGTAAAGAGCGCGCCAAGCAGAATTGTGAAATTTTCTAATCTCCATTTCTCGATTTAAGGCCTTTGGGCTGTGATGGGATCGAATAATGAAACTATGTGGAAAGTACAGCCAAGTGTGAAGACGCCCGCCCACCGCCAGTAGGTCTCAACTGTTCTATTTGTTGACTTGTTCTTTCTAAGCTCATTTTTTCTGGCGTATGGGCTGTCCCTGAGTCAAGTTGGGAAGTTTGCAGGAGGATCCTCACTGAACCTCCACTTACCCGGCACGCCTTGGACCAACAATTTTCCCAGTAATTTTCCTAAAGTGCCGCCCACTTTGACACCGTTGCGCTCATTGCGAACGGGCCCCTCCGTCTGATTTGTTTGCTCATTCTAACCTTTGTTCATTCAACTTCGAAAACTTTACCTGAAGCCGGTGAGTTTCTGATCTTCATTCGTCTTGATTTCTACGCCAGTGAATATACAACCGTCTACAGCCTGATGACCCGCGAGGCTCACAATTTCTACTACAATATCGGTTCCTTCAGGAGACTGAAAAGGTTACATATTTGAGACCGGCCTCACTTACGGCAATCGTTATTGAATTTATATACTTTTTCAATTTTTTCAGAAGTCATACTCGACACGACACACCCATTCACTCCAGCTGACCCTATGCAAATTGTCAAAACTCCTCAGCTTGACTAAAAATATTCAGCATACTTCGATCCAGTAGTGGCATTTGGTGTAATCTTCCAGGGGCTGATATACTCCATAGTTCCCTAAAACATCTGTCAGTTCTTTCCACTCTGGCGTTGCAGTGATTGTGCTCCCGCATCCTTCATCAGGCTGAAAAATGTAGCCAAACTCATTATGTTTTTCTCATTGAGGAGTGTTTTCTTACTCTTTCAGTACACGTATCTCCAGCATATCCTCCAGGACAAACACATTTAGAGCAGTCACGTGGGTTAGGGAAACCGCCCATTTCACATTGCGCCGATTTTGTAGTTTCACAGATTTCTGAAATTGTGCTTCTCAGATGCAGTCAGTTCAACGACAAACTCTCTAAACCATTCTGAGAATCGCGCTCTTCCATAATCACTCATAGTGTTGTAAAAGACTTGGAGAATTCAATGATTCTGGCATGATTTTAGCGACTAACTTTTGCATCCATAGAGTTCATTGACCATTAACAAGTCAATGAAGGACATGAAGTGCGAACCAAGCGTCTCTTGATAGTCGATGTTGTATGGCACCATGGTAGGGGTTTGACGGTGGATCCCAGCACTGCAACAAGCTTTTGTCAGAAAGAGGAAAGTTCTCAAATAGCCTACACTATACACCGTCGTTGAGTGAGGCATGTGCAGTGGCTGAGATTTTTGCGGTTGGGTCGCCTAAAATCTTGGACAAGCTAAGGTTTAGAGTTTTGAAAGGTAAAAAAAGAGAAAAAACGACTTAGTTGAGAGTGGGGAAGTACGTGGATGTGTATACTCATAGGGAAGCATCACCCAGAGGAGCTTCGTAGATGTCAAGAATACCAAAAGATTGCTTTTTTTGGGAACGGAATTTGTCCTCGATCCTTGACAACAGTATAAGGCTCTAGGGTTAGTTGAGAGAAGGCAAGCTTTATCTTCTGCCCCCTTTCATCACTTTTCGTATGTTCTCTTCAGTGAGTGGACTCTTGATTGTGCTTATGAATATATAGTAAATGTAGTTTCGGTAAACAAAAATATAATAACTAGACGAGCCTCCTTCCACCGTATTGCATAATGCTTCCATAGTCGTAGGTCAGGTTGAAATTGTTGTTCGTTTGTGGCGTCTGCCTCGCGAATTGGCTAAGCCAGGAGGGCTGGAAGGAATGCACTAAGTATTGTTAGTTCAGCAGACTCCAATTCTTTACCTGAATATTGCCAAGATTCAAGGTGATGAAGTTGTCACGGTCGTATCTCGCCATAGTATGCCAGAAACCAATAGTATGGCCTATTTCATGAGCAGCAATTCCGGGCACGTCACATCCAACCCCTAGTGATATTGTCTGTTCTCCTCCAATTTTTCCTAGCCTCGACCAACATCCTTTTCCTGGTTCGACTTTAACTCGATTTTTAGCTGAAATTCTCTATCTCTTCAAAGCCGTTTGAGAAGAAAAGTCTTGTTAGATGAAGCCATGTCTCTCTGTTACTCATGTCTCCGAATGGCAATGCGTTTGACTGCATACTATATCTAGGACCAGAGCTACATCTGAGGAATGGAAAACTTAGCGGAACCGAGCTTTATGCGAAATAAGTTAAAGATTTTTCGAGGTGTGTTTTCAACCACTACCTTGCCCCTACCCCCACGATAGGAGAAAATGCAATGTTTACTGGTGCAGTTTAAGAAATTAATTCTCTAGACTCCCACGGGACCTCTGGACCCCTAAATAAATAAATACAACCGATAATATTAAGACAAAGTATTAAGATTATAAAGGGGGGAGGGAGACAAGCCAAAGAAGTAGTTCGTTTTCCGTTTCGCAAGATGACATGACCTTAATGTTAGACAAGGGATTAAGTCGTCATAAGCGAGCTTTCGGAGTTTTAAGCTGGGTTGAACGACTCCCAAACGATTCAGATCTGTACCAGGATATTGAAATAGTTCACAAAGCCTTCCTACTCTTACCATCAGGATTATACGTGAAGTTAAGGCATGAGTATTTTTGCCACATATCTGCTCCCGTCATGAAGGCTCGCTGTGCCCTTGCACCTGCAATATTCGCATTCGTCGCACTAGCTGTATGTTTTTATTTGTTCAGTAGCTGAAAGCCTCCTGTCTTACTTAGATAACTAGTGAAGTAGAAATTTACTCCTTCTTTCCACAACTTGTACCCATACGGATCTGCCAATGCCTGACGCTTCTTGCGATCGGTACCTTCCACTTGATCATCGATATCATCAATTACGATTTTAGTTTGTTCCCTCAAACGTATACATACTTCTGCCTTAATCAGAACTTGATTTGATTGTTAATGCATACTCTGTTAGAAGAATGTCGCTTTGGAAAAGCTGATCCCCAACATTGCTGTTCTCATTGATTTGGGTAATGGAATCTCCCACGGGGTTGACCTGGTCATACATAATTTGTGGTTGAGCCTGAAATGCTTATTTAATGAAGCCACGGTCTCAAGATCTTCAAATATCTCCCCTTTTCCTATGCAGACTGCCTTTTTCATTTCCATCTGAAGGGTTAGGTTTTGTTGAATAACACTTTCTTATTAGAACTACGTCTTGAAATAAACGAGGTAGATGAAACCTGGAGTAGTAGATCGATTGTTCGATTATTGACGTCCAACGTTCTGAGTACATCATTGTGCTTGCCTTTGATCATACTGCTGATACTTGAAACCTCCTCGCCGAAGGGCTGCAACAACAAAAACGGATATAGGATACTTGAGAAAACTTTATCGAAAACTGAAAGCGAATAATAAGATATCCTCACGGTGTCCGTAGAGGAGACGACTCTATTGACAATGACAAACAGAAGACAGACAAGCAGTTTGAACCTCATCCTGCAATTCAAATTCTCTTCTAGTAGAAACGATGTCATCAGTAAGTCTTAGACAAATCAAGGACGCAAAATTTGCGTGTCGCCTTCGATTCATTGATAGAAATCCCGACTTCTCCAATTTTTAATCAAAGTTAGCTCTATTGAACCCATTTAGGAATGGCTGTCAATCAGATCAAGAGCGCGGGTTTCCAATGATTACATGTGGCTAAATTGCTATCCCATTAATCAACGTTGCTCTGCCTATCACTGCAGCGATTGATGGGTATTGCCTTGCAAACACTCCCTAACCCAAAAGTATGCAAGGTATGTACAATACATCTAACATTACTTGCGCTCTCTCGAGATTACGCTCTTCTGAAGAGCTCCTACCCTTCTGTCCAAATTTTACTCAGCCAATTTTCAAAGCAACCAGGATTCTGACGAATAGTAATTTCGTGAAGTCTGAGTAAAGAGTTTCACAAAGCCACAGCTCTTTCAAGAGAATTCGACCCGAAAAATTTTTGTGACACCGTTTTGAGCAGCAACTCAAGTTATCTGGAATACAGTAGGAATCAGGAATGTAAGAAAATTTTATGAGAGCATGCTTCACCATCTCCCCCACCATTTTTATACGTGCTTCATAGAAGCCGATGACGCCCAATATTTAATCTGGAAAGTCTGAGGAAACACGAGCCTCCTCCCACGTTTACAATAAAACAGTCTCTTTCAAATAATGCCCCTAGTGTTTTTTACTTGAACAGTCGATCGACTTGCCACTGTCACAGCCAAATTGGTAGTTCGAGCCCAACAATACTTAATCTCGTCATTCTCATCTCGAACTACAATGTTTGGTCCACTCCTACTCACGATCTCAACCTAATACAATAACATTTCAGCTTTCTTAACAGCGGCTTTACTCTGTTTTCTTCTCCAACCTGTGGTAACAGTTCAAGCATTTTAAGAAGCAAAGGGACGGATTGCAACAACATTTAAATCTCAGTTAAAAGAACTCACACTAGAAAACAGTCGGCTTATAATAGAAGGAAGAAATTCGGTGCAACGATATCATGCTCCGAAAAGTGGAACACCCAAACAAAAGTCGTCAAGGTCGTGGGGCTTCCATCAACTTCAAGTTACCTTCGTTCGTTGTCTACGTCGGTGTTCCTGTGAGCAGTACCTTGGAACTTCAGATGGCCGTTATACTCGGAGAATGTAAGTACCCAAAATTCACCAACACAGCCTAGGTAAGTGCCGATGGACCAAGCATATGCTCTCGGAGTGCTCGCCGTTGACACAATTCGTCCTCTCCATATAATCATCTAGTGCGAGAATCCGTTAGTTAACGTCTTCATCACTTCACTAACTGCATATACCTATAATAATGATGAATAAATATGTATGCCTATCAAATAGTGCAGTTTTACTACTTTTTCTCTCCTCGTTCTACTAATATTCGACTATACAGCTTATAGCAGTCTCTGCTTGGAAAATGTATTAAGCAAATAAGCTGCCTGTTCAAATTGACGTTTTTGTAGAGGTGTTCTATGCTCATTATGACTTATCCAGCTAGCTGATCCTGTGTTATTCGAGAAAATGATCACAATAAGATTCGCTGTTCTGCAAAGAAGGCAGTAGACATATCAACTACCGCCTGAATCCTGAAGTAGAAGTTATAGAGTTGGCAAGAAACTTCTGGTACAAAAATTTGGAGTCTAAAAATTTGCGTACACAGTGTGAACACGGTAGTAAGGATGGTTAATTTTCCGCAGTACTACGCCAATGAATGGACAACACCCGATTGTGCCGTCGCCCTCAGTAGAAGGGAAAGCGCGGGCTTAGCGGCTTAAATTATAAGCAACCTATTGGATGCTAGAACTGATCACCGACCAACAGTCAGCAATCGGTTGCACTGTAGGAGATACTGGTCTTTGAGGTAACGCAAGCACCGTACCATAGTTCCCAGTGGTGTGATGGGTACCCATTATGATTTTCTAAGCGCAGACTTGACTGTCACCGCTGTCTCTTACCCCTATGAACCTCAGTATTTCACCGACGTGGTAAGAAAAAGGCGTTCAAAACTGTATTTTTGTTCTTTACAGAAGGACAGCGCACGTGGGACTTTCACTTAAGACACCTGTCAAAATTTTACCGTACTCGCTTCGTTCCAGATTGTTCATCAGTCATACACCCGGAATGTTGGCCCTACTCACTACCGTGTGCAACCTTTTCGAGCGTCTCCTTGTGGGGAGAAAGTTCGTAAATTAACTTGACCTAAAAACGGCAGCCAATGATTTTTTGAGTCACAGCTTGCTGGCATCAAGCGTCAGTGATACGCTCGAAGGATGAGAGAAGGTTGTCGATCTTTCTTGTGAATATATTTCCAAAATTTGATTGATCTGGGAAGTTCTAGAAATGAGTTCGAAATGGCTCCCACTTTGTCTTAATGAATCCAACTCGACTCAAATTTTCGCATTGAGCGGAATATAACCCAAGGGCCTGCCATTTTTCGTCGCACTAGCGTCCTCTTTAGGAAAATCATCAGAGCACAAAATGGCTGAGGTGAAAAGAAATAGGGTCCATCTCTTGATCAGTCAGGGTCTATTTGTAAGGAGAATTTAGGGAAAGATTTCGATCCGCCACTCCGCACTGAGGATTGCGATTTGGTCACTGAAATTTTTCAACGAAGAATAAATTTTTATAGCGTAGCTTTTTGTCAGATTGTATTGGCTATAAACTTTTTCCCGCTTCCATGGTTTTGGAAACAGCAAACGCATCGAACTATCGAGCAAACTTTTTTTTCTTACATCGTGTCTGCCTATCTATCTGTCTACCTAAACGCTCTTAAACATTTGCGGTATATGACAACGTCGCTGATAGGAACATCAAAAGGAGCATTCACTTCTCAAGTCGACAAACAAACATATGAGGTACTGTTGTGACGCTTGATCACCTGTACGATTTCCGCTCTACATATCCAAGGTAATTCCGAGGGTGGGTTATTAACATAATTATTGTTTTGACACTTATACATTACTATCAGGAGATGTCAAATGATAAACCTCAGCCGACACCATGAGACGGAGACCATATCGTATTCGTTTACAAATGCGAATAGAACACTCGTGTAAAGCGTACGGATGGAAAATCACGCAGCATTCGTTGGGTAGCCAGATTGTATCATCACAAGCCTATTGGAATTGTTCACTCATCCACTCTGATCAACTCCCTTGTGCACGTTCTGCAAGCGAGTGAAAGCTTTTAAGACGCAGCATAGTGCACTTCGACGCGAGAGTGCTAAGCGTCGAGCGCAGGCGCTTGGAGCTTATAGGTATCTCGGCGCACTAGTGGGCGCATCGTTTCCGCCTCCGCTCACGGCATCTGCTTTAGAGCATGTTGTTTTCCGAAAAGAACTGCATGGGTTAAAAAAAATAAAATAATGCAGTTTCGTCACGCCATATCATAGCTGTAAAAATAGAAAAAATTCCATTCACCGGAAATAATTATGTAAAAGCGATAAAGAGCGCTGAAAAAACCTGGTCAAGGAAGTATCCAACACGAAATTATCTGAAACAAGCACATAACATTGTATTTCAACATGGGGATTCGCACAGAGTAATGCACACGAACCAACCACCCCTTGTTTTGTTTTTCAAGTACTTTCAGTCTTTCTCATTCTTGAAGCGCCATCAAATTCACTTCATGTTTTAGTTGATTGCACTTTTGAGTCATCGAGCTTCGAAGCATATTTACTTGCATTCAGTGAAATCGGTGAAACAATCTGATCTTTCTGGTAATATAATATTAGGTCGTGAAGAAAGTTCTTGCGCTTTTGCGCCTCAAAATTTAAATGCACATATCTCGGTTTGAGCAAAACTTCATCAATCGAAATAACAACCATTACTATCGACACACTTTTGCCAACGAGAAACAAGTTTGTTTGGCCCATTCGCGTAGAAGACCGAAGATCTAGAGGCGATGGAATCGTCGAAAGCCGCGGCGGCATCATGTTGGGTTTTGAAGCATTCCTCCTTGAGAAAGCCATCAAAATGTTTAAGGAAGTGGTAGCCTGTGGGAGCAAGATCTGGGGAATATGGTGGATGCGAGAGAAATTCTCAGCCTAGCTCCGTCAATTTCTTGACAGTGCTTTTCGACTGTTACGGTTTCATCCGGATCCATGAAGCTGTGGTGGATCAGCCTGGCTGCAGACCACCAAACCAGCACCATGACCGTCTTTCCATGCTGCTTCGGCTTGGGAAAATGTCGTAGGGCATGATTCTGTCCAGCCACTGGCATGATCGTCGCCGGTTATCGCACAGAATCCATCTCCCATCACACGCCACAACTCGATATAAAAATAGATTCCTGTTGCGCAAAAAGCAAGGCGGAGGCGAGCTCGACGCGGCGGTCTTTCTGGTGCTTAGTCAACTCATGCGGCACCACTTATCAAGCTTCTTCGACTTCCCGATCTCCTGCATGTGGGTACCAACCGTTCTGCTGAAAACATTCAATCTCGAGCCAATATCCTTCAGCGTTGTACTTGGATTCCCTTCCACTGAAGTTCTTAATTGTTCGTTGTCAACGGCCGATGGCTGCCCATTACGCTCATCATCTTCCAGGCTCTCATCGTCGGTACGAAATCTTTTAAACCACCACTGTGCTGAACGTTGATTCGTCGTACCTGGACTAACGGCATAGTTGATATCCGGGACCGTTTCCGTCGCACTCCTGCCCAACTTGAATTGGAAAAGAAAAATCGTGCGGATCTGTTGTTCGTCCATGCTTATTTCGACCTTCTAAAAGCCCCCAGGAATCGTTTAAGGACAAAACTGATTATATCCTACTTACTATAAAGCGCTTGGTCTGTCTGTCTGTCTGTCTGTCTGTCTGTCTGTCTGTCTGTCTGTCTGTCTGTCTGTCTGTCTGTCTGTCTGTCTGTCCGTCTGTCTGTCTGTCTGTCTGTATGTCTGTCACGAAATTCCTTAGCTCCTTTAGATCTGCCTGAAGAGACCGGGTCAAGTGTGGGATGGGTGGGCCAGGTCTCGAGAAGTATAAAACACACATCAGCTTGGCGGAGCCCCGCCCACAGTGGGCGTGGCGTGCCTCGAAATGAGCCCTACCGAGGACCATGATTCCAAATTCAGCCACAAGACGGTCTCAAAATTGGGGTTTAAAGGTGGCTTGAGGTGTGCATTGGTAAGTTAGATCGAACTGGGGAGACCCACCCCCGATGGGCGGGGCGTTCTCCAAAAATGCAATGCTTTATAAAAACATCTATAACTCGGTTAGGAGAAAGCCAACAGAGCAGGAAAAAGTTGATATAGGAGAGGTATTGTCGAAGGTATCTCCAGCATAAATGACGGCAGCGGAGGCCCGCCCACAATGGGCGGAGCGTGCCCCGAAGCTCACATCCCTTCTTACATTTATATACGAAAATCCATAACTCCGGTTCCCATGGACGTAGAGAGTTCAAATTTGGTGGGAGTACAGGCGTCATGGAGGCAAAACTCATGGTGGGTGGCAGAACCAGACTCCGCCCACAAGGGGCGGGGTTTGTGCGGAAATTCATAACTTCCGTCCCCATGGACCGAGAAAGTTGAAACTTGGTAGCGGTACAGGAGACAGGGTGGGAACACCTATGGTGGGTGGCAACACCGGACTCCGCCCACAAGGGGCGGGGTTTGTGCGGAAATTCATAACTCCCGTCCCCATGGACCGAGAAAGTTGAAACTTGGTAGCGGTACAGGCGACAGGATGGGAACACCTATGGTGGGTGGCAGAACCAGACTCCGCCCACAAGGGGCGGGGTTTGGGTGAAAATTCATAATTCTGTCTCAATGGACCTAGAGAGTTCAAACTTGGTAGGAGTACAGAAACCGCGATGGGGAAACTTATGGTGGGTGGTAGAACCAGACTCCGCCCACAAGAGGCGGGGTTTGTGCGGAAATTCATAACTCCCGTCCCCATAGACCGAGAAAGTTCAAACTTGGTAGCAGTACAGGCGCCATGGTGGCAAAACGTATGGTGGGTAGCAGAACCAAACTCCGCCCACAAGGGGCGGGGTTTGTGCGAAAATTCTTAACTCCCGTCTCCACGGACCTAGAAAGTTCAAACTTGGTAGGAGTACAGGCGACAGGATGGGAACACTTATGGTGGGTAGCAGGACCAGACTTCGCCCACAAAAGGCGGGGTTTGGGCGGAAACTCATAAATCCGATGAAGGTCTATAATGAAAATCAGCTCATGCGGCTCCGTATCTCATGGCTAGAGCCTCTAGGGCGCGCGAGAGGTGCGTAGCCGCCTGGTATTTGGATAGAGCAAGAAATACGCTTCAGAATGGTAGAGAAGTTGCGAACAATCTAATAACAAATAACACCGCTACGAGCGTTTGAAAATTGGGCGCCAAAAAATGCAAGAACTTTCTTTACGACAACTCTTTCTTTAATATATATGTCGCAAAGTCTGTCTGTCGATATTTCGGTGTGTTTGTGGGTATTGTATGTTGAACGTGTGTTACTGCGTCTGTGTATATGTTGTGTGCATGTGTGAGAATGTTGAGTGTATGTGTATGTATGGGTGTGTTTAACTGGAATTTCGCAACTCTTCTCCCCTTTTGGCTGGAGTCGTTTCTCTCTTATGTTATCGTCTCCTGTCACCTACCGTCAATGCTTCAGTCCTTACGCCTAGACTCCTTCTAAATTTGAATGAGAGCATTGACGGTAGGTGACAGGAAGTGATAACAATGAAGAAAAACGATAATACAAGAGCTACATATCTGTCACGCTCTTTCGTGTCGACAGTGAAGCGCTGAATATCTTGCAGGCGATGTGTAGTGTAAAGGGACTGCGTCGTACCGACGGCGCCGTCCCACGAGGCCTCTCCGCATCGGTGGTTGCTCGCAAGGCACAGGGATGAGTGGATACGCAGGCTCTGATATGACTAGGCATCCAGCGCCGAAATCCCTCGAGGCGCTGGACGCGTAGCCCTACCAGAGCCTGCGTACCCGCTCATCCGTGCGCACACTATGACTGCGGTGTATGAGTGATACTACAATTCACGTAGTGACCAGGAGAATTATACAATTTTATGAGCAACCTCGTATAAAAGAAGATAAATGTTAGATTAAACGGGAGTAGATGTAATTGGTTGAGATTGCGAGAAATACTGTGGAAAAGATCACAAGAAAATACATATACATACTTGAATACACTGAACGTACGGTTGGGGTACAATTCTGCACGCTTTCCGCTGGGGCCATCCATTCCTCCAAACCTTCTTGCGGCACTGCTGCTTCTTGGTTCATCCTTCACTGCGTATCACTCCTTTTGACTTCTTCGCGAGTGATTGACTAGGACGAAGGCGGAGACGACCAGGCTGCAGCGATGAGGAAGAGTGAGTTATGCAATCGTCGCGCGATGAGCAGCCAGAGTCCGCGGCTAAGCATGGCTCCATGGCGTCCTCTCGCTCTCTGCAACTTACTGCACCTTCCTGGCGGGACCAAGGCGCGCGCCACGCCAGCCGTCTTATGGAGACGAACGGAAGGCACGACAGACTGTATGTTAAAGACAGGAACCCATAACGAGTGACGAAGGCTGATAAGTAGCCATAGAGTCAAGACTTTCTGAGTCTCAAGGCCTTAGAGCCTTCGTCAACAAGGAATTTTGAAAAAAAAACAGGCAAATAGAACTGAGCGGAGTCCAGCCCTGTCACTTACCATCAGTGTTCTCATCCTATAACCTGTACCCCTACCGAATTTGAAAGCGCCGGGTCCACGGAGAAAGGGGTTTTGAAGCGCAGAGTTATGGCTCATTGTCAGGCACGAATCTTCGCGCACGCCCCACCCTCGTTGGCGGAATCCCCCCCCACCCCCCGCCCCCCTTTCCCACACACACACGCCAAACACAGACAGACAAGTTAACAGACACACCTGACGCATTATATATGGTAGCGTTGAAGAAGCATTTGCCAAGAATTTCACAGAAGTCTAGTTTTTCGAGAATGCTTCGCAAATTGCCAATGAATTACTATGAAGAGACGCTACCTCACCTGTACGTGCTAACATATCCGAAGAATACCTGATGTCGCAGTCCGCTGTTCCAACTTGTGGCATTTACTCTGGCAAAGTCATTGAAGATTTTGAATCGCCTGTCTAGGTAAGCACTGAAAAACCTTTCTGTTCCTTCCTCTCGTTCGCACCGCCTTGGAATCGTCCTTTGAACTTCTGACTACTTTTCCTTGCTTTTCCTCCCAGGCAGGCCACCGGAAAAACGATCTTCAACTGTTCTCCACAATCCCACTCATCGATCTCGTAGAAACAGACATATACTTTGCAACTTTCTGCACTAACGACCAGATGACTGCACACATTTTCGATATTAGCCTGGAGTTTACAGAAAGAACTCTCCGATGTCTTTCCCATATAGAAAGTGTGGTCAAGACGGTGAACCTCGCGCAATTCCTGAAAGATTACATTCAGACATCCAAACAACGAGAGAAATTGCTTGTTCGATTCTTAAATTTTGACCGCACAACTTGAAGACAACACTGCAGGTGAATGATGGCTTTGTTGTTCGGAGAGAAAAACGGAATTTGATGTTAATAGTTGGAACGCAGGTTCATGATGAATTAAGTGATAACATGAGAATAAAATTCAAAAACGAAGATCCGCCCAAAAATTGAGGATAATGGGATCTCTGTTTCCATAACATCGTCTCGCCCTATATATATGTGGTGCACTGGGAAGTTTCCTCCCTTTTTTGGAATCAAACAAAGTGTTTTTTCATCGGCGATCATCCGTATCACCTGTCGTCCCCGCTGAACATTGTTTTGCACATGCACCCGAGCAGGGCGCCGGGGTGGTTTCGCTCGTCCCTGCTGTGAGACAATGTTGGTCGCTCCAATGACAGAAGTCATGACATTCTTTCGTTCAGAACTTTCGTCTTTCGGGAAGACGTCTGCCAGGACTGCTTTCTGGCTGCTTTCGTGGTGTTCGCTTTACGTCCCGCATGGGGATGTCAGTCACCACCCTGGTTCGACGGTCATCTGGCCCTGGCCCACTTTCTTAGCGAAGCAACGCTACTTATCTTCGCTTATTTGGGGAGCTCAAAATTACGAATTGCACCTTTGCACCTTGTTGGGAAACTCCACATGCGTCCATGTCTCATAGTTGTTTGTCAAAGAAGTACTGCAGTGCCGAATGGATAGGTTGGCGTAACTTTATGTATAGTCGCCATAATTTTTAGGGTCTCTTGCAAGTGTTAGGGCAATTTGTATACTTTATTTGTGCAGAATCAGTTTTCATCAATAGATATAAGCATGACCAGCTCAGCGTTATCCTCATTTCCAAATATTTTTAACTAGGGAAAAATTCTGTGCGACAAAAATGTATAACCATGAAAGCATAGTAAGTTGGTGGAATATGGACGATGGGAAGGAATTTTGTGGCCTGATCCTGCAACTTTTCTTGACGACTACCCAAAGCAATATGTGGCCTTGCAATGCAATAGTGCAATATGAATGATGCCCTTTCTGTTGAACATCCCCGGCCTGATGTTACTAAACTTTGTTCTAGTCCATATGCTATGTCACTATGCATACATTAGATCGGATCTCTGCAGCGATAAAAATAGAGAGGCGAATATTCGAAAAAAGATACCTTCGGATCTTTGCAATAAATACGGACAGATTTTCTAGTCAAAGGTAATACATGCATGAAATGTGTAAGATTGTCATTGTTTCCAGGACATGTTACGGTAGGAAAATGTTGAAATATTGAACTAGCGGACATTTTTGCCCGTACTGCTCAAAGTAGCTTTAGTCTGATGGATATTTTGTTCGTCTAACTCTGAAATTGGAGCTAAAGGGTCAAGTAACGTGCTCATTCGAAAACAACTCTTGAAGTCGTGTCTTCTCAATAAGATTCAGCTGTAGGCAGTAATATTCATAGCAATAACAGTAATATTCTTTTTCATTGGAGCACATACTTCTCAGAAACAAATGCCATCAGATAGGAGCACTAAAACTGTCACTTCAGACATTCTATTCGATCTTCTCCTAGTCTCCTGAAGGAGCTTCATTTGGAAAAGTGCTTGAGATATTTACTGAACACTGTGCTCTCGATGAATGTCCGAACGTTTGTGTAGAAATCAAGTGAAGCGTTTTTAAGAAAGATACTTGTTAAAAATATTGTTTCCGTTAAAAAATTTCTGTGCAAAATTACTATTTAGAGGTATTCCAGATTTATTTCCGACATGATTTTCGGATTGCACAAGCCCGATCTCTTTCTGTTCTAAATGAGCTTTAGCAAAAATTGGAGAATTTGTCAGGAATGGTTTTGTTTTGCCCAAAGTGTAATATATTCGGTGCAATAAAAAGATTTCGTTAGAATTAACTGATTTCGTTTTGACGAGCATTCCTTTTGCGAAGCCAGCAATTTGTTGGATCATGAACTTCTACCAGACGCCTCATTGAACCTCTCACTGCTTTTGCAACAGAAGGGCAGAACTGCCCATTGCGCAGATGACCCAAAATAAAAAAATTTGTTTCCCAGATGACCCAAAATTTGTAAACTTCTCGTATTCAATTACATCAGCCCAATGAAACAGCTATTCTCTAGAACAGCCAATCTGCCCAAGATCTGGTAGCTTAGCGGAATAAATATCTACCATGAAATGTAAACAACGACAGAGGTTGAAATAGAAAGCTGAAAATAGATGAACAAAAAAAAACCGCTTGACGCCAATCCCTCATGTTCAACTAGTAAGTAAGGATAACCACAAATAAACAGAAGCTGGTTAACTATAAAAAAATAAATTATGTAACTATTCCTCTTGTGTAAAGGCTTTATTGACAACATTCAATCAGATTTTACGTACTTACGTCTCGCATCTCCCCGAAGTGAAATCTGTCCCAAATCGAAATTCGCATGTTCGGAGTTCCTATCCTTATCCTAATCGATCTCTCGGACATCTCCTCTGACCCACTATTGTGTTCCTTCCCTTAGAAATGGCGATAGGAGGTCGACTGCTTCTGATCGCTGTCCTTACGACTATCGAATATTCACGATTTGTCATCGGCACAAGTAAGATCCTTAATATTATTTATTTGTTTACAATTCCATGACAAGTCCTTTTGCCATGACGCTTTCCTTTCCTAATGTATCACAACTTCCACACTCACGGGTCTTGATAATCTTTGCCGATTTTCAAAGCAGCTGAAAATTAACGAAGTAAATTCCGGTTCATGTGATTCTGTATAACCTATGTTGTCTAGCGCTGCCCTGCTAAACTTTGCCCTTAACTTAACTCCTTGCC
This sequence comes from Haemonchus contortus, assembly GCA_000469685.2. Taxonomy (NCBI): domain Eukaryota; kingdom Metazoa; phylum Nematoda; class Chromadorea; order Rhabditida; family Trichostrongylidae; genus Haemonchus; species Haemonchus contortus. Next base: position 11,152,606 of record LS997564.1, read on the forward strand.
AACTAGTGACAGAAAACTGTTTCAAAGATATTTGCGGCCCTCCAGGAACTCTACTACTCCCTTTATGAAAGACCTTGCATAGACTGAAACCTATGGTTGTCTTATGGACGTGATACACCGCATCCACCGCTGTTTGGACATCATACCTACAAAAACTTCGGTCAAGACGTGGTAGATTTGAACGCGTAGTGTGATCATGTTGGATGGTTACTGCATAGATCAGCTCGTAGGTCCCTTTGCGTCTTTCTGCCGTTCCCCTAGAGGTGACCCTTCATTCACTGCGGTAAACCTGATGATAAGCCTTCGTTAATTTGGATGGCCATTACCAATGAGCATTACCAGTTTTCAAGTGTTGATTAACCCTGTCCCTGGCTACACGAATAATTCGAACAGCGTACATTTTTCCCAGCCTTGTCTCTTTAGCGTTTTCTTGTCATGAACTGCTCCTAGGCTTGAAGAACGAAGAAAAGAGTCTACCATCAGTGCACTTTCTACTGATTTTTTATTTCAGCAAAGAAGTAAATAGAATTCGTGATATGCTCAACACGTAATAAATGCATCCCTTCTAAGTAAGTATCATATAATGTAGGTAATGTAATTCACCCGATACCTTCGTTACATTTCCCATAGTCGCTTACGCGGTTAACAGCTCTTCAAATTGTTTCCAAGAGATTTTGTTCTTTGTAACGTTTTTTTCTATTTTACCTAAAATTTTCGTATCTCACCTCTGGTGTTTTCTCTCGGCCACCTATGGTTCTTCCCTTTCAGCAGTTCTCCTTCTTCTCTCAATTCATTCGCTTTAGGTACGCGAGCTTTTCCATTTGCTCATTTTACTCAACAGCTCGGACGCATAGTCCTGCACGCCTGACAGCGTGTCCGAACTCTTTTAACATGATAATTCTACTTTCTTTTGATTATTGTATTTGTAATCCAAGCAAAGGCTCACAGGTGTTTTGACACAATAGGGGATGCGTGCGTGTTTGTACCCGAATTGCGTCCCGCGGGTGCATCGCCAGAGACATCTCGCAGATATTGACGGGTGGCTAGAGGAAGCAAGTGCGGGTTGTATTGGAATGGCTGATTCAGAAGTATTGTCATTGCAGTTTGACACCGCGAGACAACTACCAAAGATTTGCCGCTTACGTGAGCGGCTGCGGCAAATCTTTGATAGTGGTCTTGCGGCGCCCGTCTAGTGAATTTCAGTACTGCATTCCTTCGCGCCACAATATGTTACTCTGTAAAACCAAACATTGGAGTGATGAGATTGCCAAAAAGGAATGAAAAATAAACAGCCAGGTCCTCCACTAAACATGCATCAAAAATATTAAAACATAAAAAAAGAAAAACAACAGTCCACAACTACTTCTTTGTTTAGTGAACAAACAGTAATTCAAACTATACTGATTCTAGATACGCCATGCTTCAAACTGATAACAAGACGATCTATCGACAACTATACGCCGTTGGCCGAGTATCAAAGGGAATCGGTGCGTGCATGTGCGGACTATTGCATCATGGCTGCTGGTAATGGAAGACGAAAGGTGATCTCGGAAATAGCCTGAAAACGAAAACATGAAGACGTCAGAAAATGGAATTTCAGGAACCTCTGTGTCGATCTTTCACATATGATCATGCATCGAAAACTTGTCGTCTCTACGACCACGATGGAATGAAGGTAATTCCGCTGGATTTACGAAGATTTTGATTACCTAATTTTTGATTGGGCGGAGGTGGTGTAGTGGCATGTGGCGCACTATATCACACGCACGGTCAGGGGTTAGAATCCCGGATCAATGCCCGCCTAGGCCAACCAAGCCCTCCATCCCTCCGGGGTCGGTGAATTGGTACCAGACTCGTCTGGGAGGGTAAAAGCACTGACTTGTACATCGGCTGGCCACCGCAAGTCATTGTATAGGCCACATATGCACTCATAACGCCACTACGATTCTGAATGGAAGTCGAGTGCGGGGGCGCATCCTTCAGACGGGATTGATTAACGAAAAAACTTTATCCTTTTATCCTTTAATTTTTGATTACAAGAGGTGCTAGAATTAATTAATGTAATACCACTTTAGATCCCGGCTATTCTACATCCTGCAATTGGCATCGACTTCTATAAAAGGATCAACATTGAAAGCCCCTGTCAGAGTCAGTTTTCTTCTGAAATCCTTCTCGTTCTTTCAAGGGAAGGCAACGATTCTGACCATAAAGTTACGGATGTGTTTTATCCGTTTGGTACGGAATGTAATCGAATGCGTGAGCTTGTTGAGTAATTGTGTCATTTCTGAACCAGTGGAGTTAAAAGAAGACGGGGGACTCATAGGTGTGGCATTAAGTTTTGCAGCCTTGGTTATTGACTTCGCTCTCCCATGAGATGTTTGGGAAAGCCTCAAAGGATGGCTCATCGGTTCGTCGGAAACGATCTCCCAAGCGATGTTACATTGCTCTTCTCCGGTCTCGAGTGTTGTATTGCTCTTTTCCGATCTCGAGGGGCAATCGCTTCCATTTCATTAGAGTGAAAAAAAGAAATTCCTGCTTAGGAAGTCAATCCCCAATGTTAGAGACATTCGGATCATCAACATCAAGGAATAGAGTGGCTTCACAAAATTCGAGTGGAACTTTCAAATTGATCAGCAGCAATACCGGCGAGGACCTTCTAACATTTTGTTTTCAGACTCAAACATAAACGAAAACAGATTCAACTTCGCAAAATTCGGATCGTTCTCTAGGGAGCAAGATGAGATGCAAAAGGTAAAGAAAGCCAGGAATGGAACCTCAATATGAGATTCCAGATGCGCTCATTTTCAGAATCTCAGACTACCTTCAGAAATCGATAGCGAAGATGAGACATTGCGAGACACGGAAATTCCAAATGGAATGTGGGTTTTTTGTAACTACATATATGATATTTGTGTCGTATGTACTACAAAGTTCAAGGAGTTCAAACCCTGAACTTTCAAGCTTCTAGGGTTCGGTGGAGTGAGCTATTATTTTACTCATGATTTCTCAAGCGACATATCTTGGCGGAAAGTCCTTTCATGAATCCAAAGGTTTTGAAAATTTGCCGTATGAATATAAACAGATACACAGATATAACGAAGTGCTAAGTTGCCCTTTAATGCTTTGATTAGAATGAAAATGGGATGAGGGAGGTTGAAATATGTTAGAAACAACTTTTCTCAAGCGGATAATGTTGCAATAACTTACGGTCACTCTTCCAACCTACTCTAACCAAACTTTTAGGATCCTATAGAGCTTAACTGGGCTGAGGTATAATAGTATAGTGGCAAGCCTGATTGATTCGCCCAGGCCAACGAGGCCTTCCATCAATCCGATACAATCACCTTCGATACAATCACTGACTTGTGCATCAGCTGGCCACCACCAAGCCATTGTGAAGGCCAAATACGCATTTGAAACGCCACTGCGATTTTGAATGGAAGTCGTTTAAGTTGATTGATCCTTTATGAAGCTGATTTTCCATTGCTAACAATAAGTCTTACAATGACGCTCATATAGTGAGGCAGCCTAGATATCTGACAATGAGACAGGACATAGCGCTTGAAATTAATGCTGGAATGCAGTTAAAAAATGGCTCATTAGATCCAATTTTTTTGATTTGATTGGTTGAATTTCGAGTGTCCCTTGTTTTGTTTCGATGGTAGTTCAGTTTTGTTCCTGATGTTACAGAAATTCTGAATCTGACACAGCTGAAAAAATGAGATCGCTTCAGAAGAAAGATCAGAACTCAAAATCGGAAGAGAACGAAATTCTAGAAGCTCCGAAAGGTTTGTGATGAAATGTCTCTGAGGGTATCGCCGCAGTTGAACATTTGATCATGCACAGTAGAATAGATTACTTGTTTTCAGAACAATGTTTAACAAGCACTGGTTACTATGTAGTGATTGGAAATGAAATCGTTCGACCAATAGCTAATGGAGGAACAGTGAAGGTGAGTTATTTCCTTGATTTCTCTAGCTTCTATAAAAAACTGACGAAACTATTTTTTCCATAACCAAGTGGGAGTAGGATAGTAAATTAATAAGTAAGCATTGTTAGGAATTTAGAGGAAACTGATTCAGGTATTCAACGATGTCGATCAAGGAGACTGTGCGAAGTTCTGTAGCAGTAGTCAGGTATGCTCATATCTTAGAGTTCGAACTCATCACTCAAAAGACCGAAATTCCCTACTCTCCACTAGTTCGTTCTTCGAACATATTTGAGATTTGGGCTTTTCATCAATGCACAAAGCCTAGGGAATAGAGAGTTGTGGCTAATCAATTCTGATTAAGGATGCTCCCACGCACAACGGTACTATTTGGGGGTGGTGTTTAATGAATATGTGGCTTGTACAATGACTTGTGGGGCTAGCAATTAAACAAAGCAGCGCTTTTATCAAATTCACCAACCTCAGAGGGATGGGTGGCTCCACCGGCATGAGTAGATATGACCCCGTGAATCTACCTCCAAACATGAAAGTGTATATATATATATATATATGTATATGTATTTTTTAGTATTTTATCACAAGCTCTAATTCAAAGCTCCGGTGCTCTTCAGTCATGCGGGGGTTTATCTTGACCGACTTGACGCTTCGCGTTCGAAGCTGTGGTCAGGTAGACGTGCGAAGAACCGGAGGGATGGCGGCCCCCTTGCTTGAGTCCCCCTTATCCGTCCGCCCGAGGTCGCGGTTGAATTCGTTCCTCACGCGTTAAGTTGCACACAGCAAGCCCCGGTACGTTACGTCTAATGTAAGTCATCGCGTTCTGGATCAAGGACCAGGACTCGCTCGGGGAAATATCCGCCTACTAAAGGGGAGGCGTCCTGTCGCCCTGCCACATGCTCTCGTCACTACCATCAGATGTCGGCTTGTATGGTCCGAAAACTCTCGCCTAAATTTCCTACTGGTCGACGGAGTTTTGCGTTGGAGCCTTCATCATTTTTTTTTCAATTACCATCTATATAAACATCTCTATATAACTAATAGTTCAACGGCACGTCTGCATGTCTGAACGGCTAAGAGTAGGCCTCAGCTCCCTCTGATCCAGAATGGCTATAGCCACGATGGTGAAGACTCAGCACTGGCCCTGGCAAGGCAGTGTTTGAGACTCCAGGGGGCAAGCTCGCTAAAACAGCAATAAAACAGCCTCAGTACCCCGCACACTGGGCCCAGCCGTCTCCGGCGCCGGACGGTATGGCGACCGGTAAGAGGCGAAGAAATCTCGGGTTGCGCAGGGCGCCTTGGATTTTGGACTATGACAGCACTCCCCCCACACGACACAGAGACTGTTTCCTACTCTATACCTATAACGCGAGAACAGTCTCTTCCAATGCCGCTCTCCATGAGCTCCTCGATGCGGCCTCTCACATTAAATATCATGTGATTGCGCTGCAAGAAACCAAGAGCAGGAGAACCGACGTGCGACGAATGAACGATGGAACCCTCATCATTCGTGGTGAAAAGCTTCCATCGCGAAACGTCGGCGGCGTTGGTTTCGTCGTGCACCCATCTGTCGTCCATCTCGTCGATTCTCACGAGATCCTGTCTCCTCGCTTTGCCATCCTACGCCTACGACATACGCACATGAAGACCATCTCTAACGTCAACTGCTACTCTCCACACTCAACAGCTGACGAAGAAGAGCTCGATGCGTTTTACGACCAACTTGAGGAAATCATCCACAACGAAAAGTCCTTTTACAAATTCGTTGTTGGAGATTTCAACGCTAGGCTTGGCGAAGCACGAGAGGAGGAGTTCAGGATTGGAAAGTTCGGAATGGGGGACAGGAACGAGAACGGAAACCGTCTAGCGGGACTCCTGTCCGCGGCTCGACTCTTTCATGGAAATTCTCTCTTCCAAAAGAAGGAACATCGCCGCTGGACATGGGAGTCTCCAAACGGTACAACTCATGCTGAACTGGACCACGTATTAACAAACAGAAAGTGGTGCTTACTAGATGTTGGTGTGGTACCATCTTTTTGCAGTGGTTCCGATCATCGACTCCTTCGCGCTAAGATCAGATTCAGTCACAAGCTGGAAAAGATCTCTCAACATCGCGCGAAAAGCTCGAAGCATGCTGTATACGACGGAGATGTTCTAAATGACGTCTTGTCCCGATATGACTGGCAGGTCCTGGATGACCCGACCGAAGACTACGACGCGCTGGTTCGGGGTCTCCTCTCCTGTGCTGAACAGGCTAAGCTTCCGCGAGTGGATACCTCCGCTCGCATTTCAGATGCGACGAAGGATCTTCTCAGAACAAGAAGAAGCCTGAGGCTTGACCAGAACGCCACACATCTCGAAAGGCTGCAAGCGAATATCAGCTGCAGACAAGCAGTGCGGCGAGACCTTCAGCTATACAGGGAGAGGAGACTACTGGAGGCAGCCTTGAACAGAACTAGTCTGAGAAAATGTCATCGGGATCTTCAGGACCACAGTATTCCACTTTCGTGCTTGAAGAAGGAGGACGGAACTCTCACAACATCGAGACTTGAGATGGAGGAAGTTACACGGAGGTTTTACACCAAACTCTACCGGTCCACGACACACGTGCGAAAACCTAAAATCCCCACTGGTGGAACAGCACCTCGGATCCTTCCTTCGGAGGTGAGAGTTGCGATTGCGAGCATGAAAAGGGGCACAACTCCAGGCCCCGACAAGATCTCAGCCGACCTACTCCGCGCAGGAGGCTACGAACTTCATGCGCTTCTCGCAGCACATATGACATCCTACCTCCAGAAGGAGAAGATCCCCGACCAGTGGAGGAACTCGCGGATGGTCATTCTTCACAAGAAGGGAGACCGGGATGATCTTCGCAATTACCGCCCAATAAGCTTGTTAAGTGTGCTTTACAAGCTATTCACGAAGATCATTCTGACCCGCATATCGCGAACGCTGGATGAAGCTCAACCTGTAGAGCAGGCTGGATTCCGGAAGGGATTCAGCTGCTTAGACCACATCCAAGCGGTCGCAATGGTCATCGAAGTGTGCCGAGAATTCCGAATGCCTCTTGTCCTTACCTTTGTCGACTATGAAAAGGCTTTCGACAGCGTCGAAACGAACGCGGTTCTGTCAGCGCTGGTCGATCAAGGAGTGGACCCTCCCTACATAAGAATTCTAGCTGACTGCAGCAGTCGCTGCAGCGCGACGGTGCAGCTATTCCAACGACCTCTCCCCATTCCCATAGGGAAGGGTGTGAGACAAGGCGACACTATTTCGCCGAAGCTGTTCACAGCCGCGCTGCAGTGGGTTATGAAGTCGCTCGACTGGGACGAAAAGGGCATTCGTGTGGACGGACGGTTCCTCTCAAATCTCCGCTTTGCGGACGACATCGTTCTCTTTTCAAGCAGCATTGCGGAAGCTGAGACTATGCTTGCTGAGCTTAATAAAGCAGGAAAGAAGGTAGGGCTGCGGATCAACCAAACAAAGACACAGTTCATGAAGAATGCTTGGGTTGACGAAGGTCAAATCAAGATCGATGGTACACCCATCAAGGAGACCTCGTCATACGTTTATCTCGGGCGTTCCATGAATATGGACAACGACATGAGAGAAGAACTGGTGAGACGGCAGAAAGCAGCGTGGGCAGCCTTCGGACCTCTGAAAGAGGTCACCAATCATCTGACTGACCCGGAACGTCGCGCTAATCTGTTCGATTCCACAGTTCTTCCTGCGCTCTGTTACGGGTCTGAGACCTGGGTGACCAGTGCATCCACGTCAAGGGCTCTGAATACAAGTCACAGAGCACTCGAGCGATGTCTTTTGAGGTTCAACCGACTCACGCAATATCGAGCCGGACTCCACAGCTCCGATATGCGCAGAATGTCTCGACTCCGCGACCCGGTGGAATACATGAAGAACGCAAAATTTCGGTGGGCCGGTCATATAATGAGAAGAGATGACGACAGATGGACAAGAAGAACAGTCGAGTGGGCTCCCATAGGATCTTCACGACCTAGGGGCAGGCCTGCTGCGAGATGGGGGGATGTGCTTGTCGATCACGTGAGACAGCTGCGACAGCAGCTGAACGACTCCTCACATCGCCATCTTCGTCGAATCCTGAGTCTACCGTGGATGGCGATCGCGAAAGACAGAAACGAATGGTTTGTTGCTGGTGCTCGCACATGAGTGAAGACGAGCCGTATAAGTATATAAGTAAGTAACATGAAAGTGGTGTGAGTCCCATAACCGTGACTTATTTCAACAATACCCTTGATATCAGCTTTCTCCTCCATTAGACTGCCTGACTTTTGAGTGCCTGTAGTTTGTTTTTATTGAGAACAAAAGTAAGTAGCCTCCCTCACATGCAATCTACGTGAGCGGTGTAGCAAATTCAGTTCTGTTATAGGAGAAATCCGGTTGGATCAAGGTTTAATGGTACCAATAACTTTCTGTTCTACAGGGCCCAGATCAAGAACAATTGGTATGTAGCTCACTGAATTACTTCCCACTCACAAGAAAGTGCGAATTATACAGCATAGTTGCTGAACCTCATGGTCCTGGAAACCTTGTGGAGAACCAGGACGTGATATATGCGGAGAAATTCTGCTTGCCAGGTTGGAACATTCACATTCTCTTTCATAGACGGCATCGTTTCGAGAAGTTTCTTTTTTTTGTGAACTGTTATGAATGACAGTATTGCAAGGGATTCACTAATTAATCAAAAAGTTGCTGGCGCTGCAGGTGATTTCAAATCGATCAAGCTAGGTAATACAGGGTGCTCAATAGGTAAATATGCTGTCTCGAAGTACTGGCAGTTATAAGAGGAAGAAGAAGTGATTTCTCGAGCTTTATGTAGACTTTCGAAAGATATTAACCTGCACTCATTCAGAGTCGCGACAGACTTGTCAGGAAGATGAAGTGTTTATACTTCACGTGCAGCGAAGTTTGACTACTGTCCCAATATCTCAGACACCGTCGCAAAGCATCTCCAAGTGCTTACAAGCATGCCTTGACAACAATTCCTGCAAGGTTTGTATACAGTAGTTTTGTTGCTGAAAAAAATGCTTCTGAAGCACTTTCTGGTGAAAGCCGTTTATGGATTTTCTTCTCGAAAAAAGTGCTCTAGAAGTATTCCAGTTATCGCCTGCCTACCTTCCTGAGCGATAACTTTTTAGAAAAGCAAATTCCTACGAAGCACTGCTTAATTGGTTTCGTCTGACTTTCAGACTGGAATATTTGATTCGACGAAAGAACTCTGCCTATTATACAAAGAAGCTGTGTCCAAATCTCAAGACTCAATAGTGGACACTCCTCCAGGATTCGTGATGATTGAGAATGGATGTGCTGAAAGCAAGGGAAAAACCAGTAAAAAGAGAAAAAGTGAAAAAGTGGAAATTCTACCATCACCTGTTAAGGTATTTGTTCAACTTATGATTCCTAGAAAGAATTATATCCAATTCTGATTTGAACTTATTCCCTCACTATGCTTTTCCAGGAAGAAGCGTCATCGGAATGGTCTGAATGTCATTTCCGGGTCAATGGAGTTCGAGTACAGGCAAGAAAATTTGTTTCCTCAAATCGTTTTGATTACTCTTTCACTAAGTCTCACCAAATCTTGCAAAGAGACAAATGGAGGTGGAATGTAGTTTTTTGTTCATCGACACAGGATATGTCGATGAAGTATGGAAAGATCGAGATCTTCGTCCAGTAGTTCACTAAAATGGCACATATCACGTTACACCAGTGGATACCAATTATTCATGTGTAGAACTAGGAAGTCATGAGAGAATAAGGACATTCATCAGAATGAATTGGTGATTAGATGCTGAATTGTCTTTCAATACTTCGGTGCCTGCGTGTTTGTGTGTTCCTGTGTGAATTCATAACTTCTGTCCCTCTACCAATTGCTCCAAAGGTGAAACACTAATGGTGGGTGACAGTAAGTGATGAGAGCTGATTGGGACAATAACGTAGGAGCCTTGACACTGTAATGACTTCTTGTAGTGGGATGTGATGGAATTGAAGATAGCTGGTGATTGAAACTGATAGTAAGAAGTAATGGCTGGTGAGGAACATCATAAGAAATGCCGATGAGTCTTTAGGCTTTTCGTAATTCTAGAGAAATTTACTCTCAAAAAATTAAAAATCAAACAATTCAGCTTTAGATCCTATTGCCTAGGGAATAACTCTTTGATCAGAGAAATGTTTCCAAGAAATTTTCGGGTAACATATGAAAAATGTTCCAATGGGGGAGTGAGAACTTGAGAAAATTCGGCAACCTTCGGCAATCACAGTGTTTGTTGTCAAATCATTGAAAAAGCCCCCCATCTTTTTACTATCGCTTGTTTCTGTCAATGCCTTTGCAGCTCTTTTGAGTTGAATCCTGTGAGTATGACCGGAAGTGGGTCTATTCTCCTGATTGAAAGGCGTCAGAACGATCTATTCAGGCCCAGTGAACGCCATGACAGAGATTATTTAAAATTTTCAAAGGGAGTCTGAATGTACTTTAGCATTCAAATGAAAACTACTGCACCCAAGGGGAATAAACTACTCGGGCACAGTACATAGGATGCGAGTAACTGCTCAATTTGCAATCATCAACGAAATTGTACATGATGTCTATGTAAATGTCACTGCTTATTCCCATTCTTCTGATTTGTCAAAAAATAAAAAAAGATTTCTGGTATAGTTCATGGCTTGATCTGACTATCTTTATTTTCAGGTTCGCGAGATCGGAGACGGTCGTCTTGAAAGAAGAGCGTGCTAACACAGCAACAGTGTTGAGAAGATGCCCATCTCCTCGTTGTTCGTAATTCAATAACTAGCATAGTCGATTATGTGAATAAGTAATAAAATTATAATTCAATTGCATTGACAGCTTGTTCACAGCCATCCGTTTTCAACCAGTTTAGACAGAGGTTTCACGAGGTTTTGCTGTAACAGTCAAAATATTGGCATCAATTATGGCTATACGTAAGGGTGAATGAGACAAGCAAAGCAGGAAATCAATTTTTGAAATACAAGAGAAAATAAAGAGAATATTCATTATCGCAAGACTCTTACACAAACGCGACCATCTCACGATCACAGTGGGCCACACATCGCGAGCCGGGTACGACGTTAACAAATTCCATCGATGACAGAATCAAATGATCTTTCTCAAAGCCAGTAAATCACTGCTCTAATCATGGTGTGGCTGATTACGGGATTATCCATAGACTAGCGAAAGATTGTCTATGGAAGATATGTTTGTGGCGCCTGGAAACTGTTCTTCCAAGCCCTTGAGATCATAGCAACCAGAAGAAATTGACGGTCATGGTACGCGTGCGCGCATACATTTTGCGATTGATGACGGTGGGGAACAGCGGATCCAGGGCCATAGTGCAATACTATACAGAAGTGCGTGGAACAGCACCGTACTTCCGTTGTACGATGAACCTTGTATCGGATCCAGACTTCAAGGTAACCCTGTCGGTAGGCAGGTTTTCCATATCTAAAGAAGGTGAGAATAGCAGAAAGAGATTCCCTCCATCAGAAAAATTTGAAATTGCTGCGGCCGAGTTAAAATTGGGATTGAAGCACCTAGGAGAGAGCGGCTAGAATGAAGCGACACTGGAATAAATCTGTACCGAATTGCTCCGTCATTGTGAAATCCGAGCAAAGGCGGATAACCCGGATATTTATATCGACTTCCTGTCAACAAGAAACACAAAGAAAGAGCTGCACACAGGGAGTTGTGAAATCCCATGAGAAACCGCAGTAGGACATGAATGGAAAGGACGGTACGAGACTCTCGTGAGGAGGCAAGTGCTCAGTGTAGAAAAGAAGAAGACTCTAGTCCTAGATGACATTACATGCGTAGTTACCGGATATGTTGATTTGTTATTAAGTTCTGTTGTTGTTTATTTGTTGATTCTTTCGTTTATTTGCTTTGGTAACCAAAGAAAAACGCAGCAAAAAATTGCTACCGCAACTTCCACCTCGGTTTAAAATACCAAGACAAAATTGGGATAGAAGTCCTGTTATGCAACGCTGTATGATTCGAAAGTTGATGGAAAAATCTCTCTTTCCAACTTTCCAACACGATCCAAGGGTAAATTCAAGCTCACGTTGACCAATCCTTAGTTTAAACCAAAGATCGGATATTCGGTAAAGGGCACGTTCGGGAGAATAAATATTCTCATCCTTCTTCTACTGTGAAATCAAAACCCTGACGAAGGCCACAAGGCTGAAACGTTGTCCAAATAAGCGTCACGGCTACACTATTGCACTGAAGACATTGATACATTGTGCTAAGACTTATCGGACTCGAACGTGGTATCGCACTGACTTGTATACCAACAGGCCCTCACCTCCGTTTATGTAGACCGATACGAACGAAAACAGGTCTCCAAAGGGAAACCGAATACGTGAGCACATCTTAAAATCGGTACCTATCAATGTCAAAAATTTTTTATCTTCCTAGACACTACGAGCAGATTAGGTCTTCGCAATCACCTGTATCACCTGTCGTCCCGTTGATCATCGACTTCCTCGAGCGGGCGCCAGTAACGTCTCCATTCGTCCCTGTCACGAGCCAGAGTGGTCCAGTGAATCGTTCTCGCTTCAGGGACACGAGGTTCAACATTCCTTTCGTTCAGAGCTTTCGTGAAGAAGTCTGACCATCTCGCTGGCGGCCTTCCTGGAGTTCGTTTGATGTCCCGAGGGATCAGTAACCGCCCTGGTCCAACGGTCATCACTATATCGCATAACGTGTCCGGCCCACCTGATCTTCGATTTCTTGGCGTAATCAACGGCATCCCTGATTTTCGTTCGGTGACGGAGCTCGGAACTCCGGATTCCCTTCTGCACTTGCGTGTATAGGGAAATTCCGAGCATCGTCCTTTCCAAAGCGCGTTGAATAACGCTGACAGCATGCTCATCCTGCTTTCGTAGAGTCCAGGTCTCCGAGGCGTACGTCAAAGCAGGAAGGACAGCAGTGTCGAAAAGGTGAGGGCGGAGCCGGATGTTCTTTGTCTTCTTCACTACTCCCTCGATATTCTTAAATGCTCCCCACGCAGCGCGTTTCCTTCTGCACAGCTCTGGAGCTAGGTCGTTCATCATGTTGACTTCCCGACCTAGATACACATAGCTAGAGCATTCGGAGATATTCGTTCCGTTCAACGTGAAAGGAGCATCAGGTACCAGTCCGTTTTTCATGAACATCGTCTTCGTTAGGTTCAGCCTCAAGCCGATCTTTCCGCAAGCACTATCAAACTCGGCCAGCATTCGTTCCGCCTGCTCGATGTTCGGTGTTATAAGCACGATGTCGTCTGCAAAGCGGAGGTGATGTAGGAAGCGGCCGTCGACCTTCACTCCCAAGTCTTCCCATTCCAAATGACGCATGATATTCTCGAGGGCGGCACTGAAAAGTTTGGGCGAAATAGTATCGCCTTGCCGGACACCTCTCTTCACGTTGACAATGACTTCCTTATAGAATGGTGAAATCCTGGTCGTGAAGCTATCGTAGAGCTCACGAAGCATCCTTATATATTGCGTAGGAACACCCTGGTTGCCCAGGGCTTCAATTACCGCTTCTGTCTCAACGGTGTCAAAGGCTTTCTTCAAGTCGATAAACGTAAGACATAGCGGCATTTTGTACTCTCGCGATACTTCACTGAGCCTTGTTAGGGTGTGGATATGATCGATTGTACTGAACCCTCTCCGAAACCCTGCTTGCTCGCATGGCTGTCCTTCATCTAATATTCTGCCAATCCTGTTTAGAATGACACGAGTGAAAAGCTTGTAGATTACGGATAGCAGGCAGATGGGGCGATAATTGCCAATATCGTCTGGATCTCCCTTTTTGTACAGCAACACAGTCTTGCTAGTTTTCCACGACGTGGGCACTTTGCATTCCGACAGGTACCGTGTGAAGAGCCTAGCCAGAGTTTTGATGATGACTGGTGGTATCCTCTTAAGATGTTCCGGTTTGATCCTATCGGGACCGGGCGCTGTACAGTTCTTCATCGACGTGATGGCATGTCGTATTTCGGAAGGGAGAACCGAAGGAGCGATATATTCGTCTTGCCTAAGATGGTGAGTAGACAGGTAGACGTGGCTGTCGAAGAGATCCGAGTAGAAGTCGTAGATGACCTTCTCCATTGCCCTCCGGGATGCAGTAACGTTCCGTCCGGACGACGAAGGGAGGTCAACTTGGTCTTGTAATTGACGAAGCTCCGTCGGGCTTTGCGAATGCTCTTTCCGGCCTCGGCGGCTTCGTCCATGACTGCTGCTCTTCTCTCTTTCAGATCTTCCTTTATCGCTTCTCTGCATAGCTTCGCAAGTTCAGACGTTCGTTGATAATTGCCTGCAGCTCGCGCGATTCCACGCTGGCGTATCAGCTCGAGAGTCTCCGAAGAGAGTCGTCTCTTGGCTACTTGTAGGCTCTCTGCTTTCGTAGCACTATCGTGAAGATGCTCGACGAGCCGGTTGTATTCTTCGTCGATGTTGTCGATAACGGAATCCTCCCATTTACTCGCAAGGGAAGCGAAGTTGCCCCAGTTAATGGAGGTCTTGGGGCTTCGTTTCCGAAACTTCATAGCTCTCTCCCCGCGCACTGAGAAGCAGAATCTAGCGCGGAGGAGACGATGGTCCGATCCCGTGTAGAACTTCGGAACAACAGCGACGTCGGTCAGGCAAAATCTACGATTGAAGATGATGTGGTCTATTTCATTATGGAACTGTCCACCAGGTGACTCCCATGTCCATCTTAAATGAGAGGGCTTCTGGAACTGCGAGTTACCATGGATGGTGTGGGTCGTCATGATAAACTCGGACAGCCTTTCACCCTGCTCATTTCATTCCACTCCGTGAGTCCCGATGTGAAGCTCTTCAGCCGTTCTTCTGGGGCCAATCTTGGCGTTGAAATCACCGACGATGACCTTGAAGAAAGTGTGGTCTTCTCTGTAGAGCCTCTCCAGATCCATATAAAACGCTTCCAACTCCTCTTCTTCGTAGCTCGATGTTGGTGCGTAAGCAACGAAGATGGTTAGAGCTGGGATTGAGCCACATCTTCTTAATCGCAAACGTCCGATTCGGGTTGTTAAGCTTTCGTACGAATCGATGTTCATGGAAAAGTGCGTGTTGACGAGGACACCTACACCGCCGACGCCTCTACTGTCGCATGTTTCAAGGAACAGTTCTTCTCCAGTCTCAAATACAGCGTGCAGCGGGCGATGCCTTCTCGTCTCGGTCAGTCCGATGACGTCGTACTTGATCTTCCTAGCTTGCATCATCAGGTCTTCTATACACGCTTCCGATGCAAGCGTCCGTGCGTTGAAAGTACAGATCGCCATCTTAGTCCTTCTCCTTTTAGGCAGCCTGTTTTGGCCCTGAGATTTTAGCAGCCTCTCCCGAGCGGTCCTACCCAACGCTGCCGTATTGGGGGCTCCCTCAGGTTCAGGGGAATGAGGCCCATTTCTATTACTGTTTTTGGCGTGAAAATACCCAACGTGCAGCTTGCCAGGCTCTGACGTGGGGGCTATTGACTCCGGGGGCTTGCCAGGCTATCCCGAAGTGGACAAGGGGCTTTGTTTTTGGAGGCGGCCCCGAATCGCCTCCCAAATACTTCCCAGCGTGACTTGTTCGTCACCCGAATGCAAGCTTTTGGCCGAGTCGATGGGCAGGATACCAACTGCACCCACAGACTCTCCACACACGTATGCGTGGATCGCCTGCGAAGAACAGAGGGTATATCGACCCAGCACAGCAGAATCAAGGAGTCTATCATCTGAATCCACCTGCGTTTCTGGGAAGTACCGGTGACTTTTGGTCGGCGATTAATTCCCCTATCCGCCACCTGGGGACGCCCTACGTAGCCTCGTCACTAACCGGCTGGGATCCTTCAGTGAGAGAGAACCCTCAGTGAAGGGGATCCGTAGTAGGTCTTTGGAATAGCATCAAAGAAATACGACAAGGCTAGCTCTTCTATTCACACGCGACATTGTCTGTGGTGGGAACACAGTGTGCAGAAGCAGATTTATTAGCAAGATTTACTTCCATCAACAAGTAATTCTACAGTCCTTAGGACAGTAATGCATTAATAGCTTATTAGTACAGAATCCCATTTTGATGTAAGAAAGGCAGCTGAAAGAAGACTTCTTCACACAGATGCAAAATGTTCAGAAAAATGTCTCGTTCACCTTGGTTGGACCTTCTTGGTACATGTAATGGTTCTGGTTGGAGATGGAGTTCTGATCGGCAACGGATTCCTTGTAGTAGTCGTAAGCCTTGCAGGTGATGGCCGAACTGTACGAGAAGGTGATGGCCGAACTGTTTGAGAAGATGGTTCGGGCTTTCCTGCCGGAACTAAACGGATTCGCTTTAATTTATAGAGTATGTGTACGAAGAGCAACCAACTCACCGTGACGGAAACGTAAAACCGTTTCTGATTTGAAAACTTTGTTCCATGTTATTATTGGTACCCGATTAGTGGATGAACGGAATGTTTTCCCAGCCGCTTGAGGAGCACAGAACCTGAACGAGAATTTATCGAACATGTGCCTAGGTAATATCATTTTGCTCCATTATGAAGATAGAACGCGAAGTTTACCTGAAACCAGTTAGCTGCTGATTTTTGTTCGTCTTGATTTCTACACCAGTGAAGACACAACCGTCAACAGCTTGATGACCTTTGAGACTCAAAATTTCTACTATGATATCGGTTCCTTTAGGAGACTGAAAAAGGACAACTGTAAGCGATTATGACTAACTTCAGGGTCTTTCAACTCATTAATGAGCTATTCAGAAAGCCTACTCCTCCGAAGAATGCCTACATACGTTATGAGTTATATCTACTCAAAAAGAAAATTCACTCGTCGGCGATCTCAAATGAAAATGATTAACGTACCTCAATCCAGTAGTTGCACTTTTTGAAATCTTCCAGAGGTTGCCGCACACTGTAATCTCCCAAAACATCAGTCAGGTTCTTCCATTCTTCCGTTGCATCAATTTTGCGCCCGCATCCCTCATCAGGCTGAAAAAGTAGCTAAATCCTCATGATGTTCTTTTTGTTGGGAAATTTCCTCTTACTCTTTCGGTGCACAGATCTCCAGCATAACCTCCAGGACAGACACATTTAGAGCAGTCGCGTGGGTTGGGAAAACCGCCCATTTTACATTGCGCCGACATCTTTTACCAACACAGTTTTCTGAAATCGTTTTAACTAGATCTGAGGAAAACAGGGCCTCTATTACTTACTTTTGCATCCATAGAGCTCGTTGATCATTGACAAATCGATGAAAGACATGAAGTGCGAACCAAGCGTCTCTTGATAGTCAGTATTGAATGGCACCATCGTCGGGTTCCTTCGATCAATCCCTGCGCTGCAAACTGTTATTATTACTTGGTTTTTTTATAAAATACTTTTGAGTGGTCATTTTATACTCTGTTACGTGACAAGACATTGATGCTTGACATTGATTTTCTCGCGTTCAACACTATTAACATCATCGAAAAGTTCACGTTGCACGCCTCTAGATTTCGGAGACCCAATCGAAAAAGAGGTACACGGAATCTGTTGGCAACATTAAATTTCTAATCATTTTGAAAGAATCTAATTCTTCCTGAGAATCAGTCGTTTAAGCTCTGGCTCCTTAAATTTTAAGCTACTCTCAACTACTCTAGGGTTTTCATCAAAGATTTGTTAAACTTATCCCTGCCAACGGCCTTATGCTGGTGCTATAGGATGCTCTTTACCTCTTTACTCCCTCACTTACTTTACACTGTTTGCCTTCCTACCCCACTTATTTGTAAAATTTATTTTTTTGTTGTAACCTAATATAGCGTATGGTGCGTGATGATAATCGTGCACACCTTCGAAGTCTAGTGAGCCTTCAAATCTTGGATGATAGGGGAGAAAATAGTATTTACTTCTGCGGAATGAAAACACCCTACTTAACCTTCTTCCACCGTAATGCATGATGCTACCGTAGTCGTAGGTGAGGTTGAAGTTGTCGTTTGTCTGTGGTGTCTGCCTCGCGAATTGACTAAGCCAGGAAGGCTGAAAGAGAATGCTCTGCGCGTTACCATTTCGACGTCTTTCGATCTTTTTTCCACTCTTACCTTGATGTTGCCAAGATTCAGGGTGATGAAGTTGTCGCGGTCGTATCTCGCCATGGTATGCCAGAAACCAATAGTATGGCCTATCTCATGAGCAGCAATTGGGCCCACGTCACATCCTTCTCCGAGCGAGATTTTCTGCTCTCCTCCTACCTTCCCTAAGCTCGACCAGCATCCTTGCCCATATTCAATTTTGACTCGATCCTTAGCTGAAAATTCAAAGCTCTGACAACAACTCAGAAGAAACTTCGCAATAAATGATTATTCTTTGATTTCAATTTTTATCTAGAACCTGCCCACCTGTACTTTCCCGCCAAAATGCAATGTTATTTGAATATGCATTCAACGTGTAGTTTAATCATTTTTCAAGAATGAGAAGCTCAGTTATAACGTTATACGATCCGAGTCTCAACCTTTCCCTCTCCTAAATCTACAAATAGTGCTGACAGTGGTTTGCACTTATTCGCTCAATTCTGCATTGGTGGTATGAGAGACTATGAGTTTCGCAATGCAGTTTCAAAAGGATTATTTTATTGATCCCTGTATACAACTTCTGATGAATATTCAAGAAACGCAGAGACATGAATGACCTACAGGAGTTGGATGTGGACTGGCAAACGTTCAAAAATTCAGTACCCGTACCTTACCAATAAATTAGGGTGTCATACAACGTGACGCTTACCGTTTGGGTTATGTATGAAGTTAATACATGAATATTTTTGCCACATATCTGCTCCCATCAAAAATGCTCTTTTTGTCTTCGAATCTGTAATATAAAGTCTTTTCACCTCAGCCTCGAAGCTTTCCTTTAGTAACTAAAGGTCTCTGGTCTCACTCAGAGAAGGACTGAAATAGTAGTTCACTCCGGTCTTCCACAATTTCACGCCATCCTTATCTGCAATAGCCTGACGTTTTGTACGGTTAGTGCCTCTCACTTGCTCGTCAATATCACTGATGATGATTTTAGCCTGTTTCCTTAAAGTATACATTTTGCCTTACTCAAAAAATCTACTCAGTCGTTAATGCCTACTCAGTAAGGAGAATGTCGCTCTGGAAAAGCCGATCATCAACATTGCTCTTTTCGTTGACTTCGTTAAGGGAGTCACCCATGGGATTGACTTGTTTGTATTCGACTTCTGGTAACTCCTGGAATGCTTGTTTGGTAAAATCGCATATCAACAATCTGAAGCTGTTGTTGTTCTCAATATCTTCATCACTCCCATCTACGGCATGAGCTCTTTGTTTTCCCGTCTTCTTTATTGGGTTTCGTTGTATCACGTCCCCTACTACTGCGCTTCGCTCTAATCACTTAATCACTCAACCTGAAGCAGTGAACCAATCACTTAGTCACAACCTGAAGCAGTGAACCAATTTTTTCCGAATCGACGTTCAGTGTCTTGAGTACATCACTCTGCTTGTTTTTGATCATATCGCTGATCTTCGAAACTTTTTCGCTGAAAGGCTGCAACAAAATTTTTACAACAACATTATTCCATGGAAAATAACAAATGGTTCGAAAACATCAGTGGGATCATCTTACACCGTCTGTAATGAAGGTGGCTCCATTGACCGTGGCAACCAAAAGCAAAGCAAGCAGTTTGAATCTCATCCTGGAAGCATTTTTGATGGAATCGACATGAAATGGTGATTTCCAACCAGGTTAGGTGTATGAAGTTCACATGAACAAGTCAATCAGGCCGATTTCCTCCTCTATAGAACAGCAGTGTTCTTTTTCTGCTATTTGTGTTACTTCGAAGAGCAAGATCCCCAAAAAGTATAGCAAGTGATGGACAATTGAATTCATCCGTGGAGCTTATGACTGCATCGTTTATCCTGCACTAATTAGGGTGGTATTGCATTTAAAATTCTGGAGAGGCATGGGCCATGTTCTGAATCAAGAGCACAGGTAAAGATGAGGCTACGAGCGAGCTGTTGCGGTGCTAGCCGTTCTTCTTTTACTTACAGTAGCCCTGTTCCAACGGCGGCTGTCTTCAGTGACTTTGCAAGAACGTCCCCTTACCCTGTTAACACACACTGTTCAAATCGAGCTACTTCACGATACGCTATCATGATCAGGCCCTTTCCGATTCCTGAACAAGCCGAGTGGCTAAGATTCGCCCACCCATTTTGTCCCCAGAGAACGCTTTGACGAAATATGGTTTTGAAAGATCAAGAAATTGATTATGCAAAGCTCAAGAAGGTCATCTCAAATTGCATTTAGCGGGAGAATCGTTTGATGCTGTATTTGAGCAACATTTCAAGTAGGCGAGATTAAAGGATAAATAATTCATGTGAGGACTTGAAATGTGAGCGTACAGCACTGCCGTCCGCTTGACTTTTATACGGACTGCATGAACCCGATGATTACCAATATTTGGTTTGGAATGACTGAGGAAACATGGATCTTCTCTCTTTTTTATGGACAACAGGCCCGTTCAATTGATGCACCTTGCGAGATTCCGTTTACATGCCATTCTTTTTCTGTGTATGAGAGCAGTACCTCAATATTATTCGAGTGGAAGAAATGGAATAATACGTCAGATCGCCGATCCAAATGAACCACAGGACAGCTAAAGCAAGCATGAGTACGATGTGCATGCAGTTCTTCGGTGTTCACAGTTCCAGATGCTCTGCGCATTTCATTCCACTCGTGATCTTAGTCCAGTCAAAGCCCATCCAGTGATTTCCAGGACATGAGCTTCATTACTAAACGCTCGAAATAAGGTCGCTTTCAGACTTTACATGTCACACGGCGAGATACTTCCCATTTCTTCAAGCTGAAACATAGCGCACTGCTCTACCTTCAGAATGCAGTACCTTCGAACCTTGTGGTTGTCATCCTACTGTAGAATTCGCCACGTGTCTGTATGTTGAGTGTGCTTGGAATTCATAATTCCTGCACTTCTTGACTTGACTCCTTCACATTTGAAGGGATATAGGCGGGAGGGTGAAATCGACAATAATTTGTTATTCCCAACTACTGATACATCCCTAGAAAAAGAAGTTCCATTGATAGCGGCATTTAATTGCGACGCTACTATCACTCGACAACACGAGTGGACTAAGATTACCAGTGGAATGAGATGCGCAGAGCATCCGGAACTGTGAAGACCAAAGGACTGCGTGCACATCATGCTCATGCTTGTTTTAGCTGTCTGTAGTCCACTTGGATCGGCGACCTGACGTATCATACCATTCCTTCCACCCTAATAAGTTGAGAAATAGGCCTGCCTCCATGCACAGAACGGGAAGGGACAGGCCTATAGTGGAGAAAGAATGGCACGTAAACGGAATCTCGCAAGGTGCATCAATTGAACGGGCCTGTTGTCCATAAAAAAGAGAGAAGATCCATGTTTCCTCAGTCATTCCAAACCAAATATTGGTAATCATCGGGTTCATGCAGTCCGTATAAAAGTCAAGCGGACGGCAGTGCTGTACGCTCACATTTCAAGTCCTCACATGAATTATTTATCCTTTAATCTCGCCTACTTGAAATGTTGCTCAAATACAGCATCAAACGATTCTCCCGCTAAATGCAATTTGAGATGACCTTCTTGAGCTTTGCATAATCAATTTCTTGATCTTTCAAAACCATATTTCGTCAAAGCGTTCTCTGGGGACAAAATGGGTGGGCGAATCTTAGCCACTCGGCTTGTTCAGGAATCGGAAAGGGCCTGATCATGATAGCGTATCGTGAAGTAGCTCGATTTGAACAGTGTGTGTTAACAGGGTAAGGGGACGTTCTTGCAAAGTCACTGAAGACAGCCGCCGTTGGAACAGGGCTACTGTAAGTAAAAGAAGAACGGCTAGCACCGCAACAGCTCGCTCGTAGCCTCATCTTTACCTGTGCTCTTGATTCAGAACATGGCCCATGCCTCTCCAGAATTTTAAATGCAATACCACCCTAATTAGTGCAGGATAAACGATGCAGTCATAAGCTCCACGGATGAATTCAATTGTCCATCACTTGCTATACTTTTTGGGGATCTTGCTCTTCGAAGTAACACAAATAGCAGAAAAAGAACACTGCTGTTCTATAGAGGAGGAAATCGGCCTGATTGACTTGTTCAGGTGAACTTCATACACCTAACCTGGTTGGAAATCACCATTTCATGTCGATTCCATAAAAATTGCTTCCAGGATGAGATTCAAACTGCTTGCTTTGCTTTTGGTTGCCACGGTCAATGGAGCCACCTTCATTACAGACGGTGTAAGATGATCCCACTGATGTTTTCGAACCATTTGTTATTTTCCATGGAATAATGTTGTTGTAAAAATTTTGTTGCAGCCTTTCAGCGAAAAAGTTTCGAAGATCAGCGATATGATCAAAAACAAGCAGAGTGATGTACTCAAGACACTGAACGTCGATTCGGAAAAAATTGGTTCACTGCTTCAGGTTGTGACTAAGTGATTGGTTCACTGCTTCAGGTTGAGTGATTAAGTGATTAGAGCGAAGCGCAGTAGTAGGGGACGTGATACAACGAAACCCAATAAAGAAGACGGGAAAACAAAGAGCTCATGCCGTAGATGGGAGTGATGAAGATATTGAGAACAACAACAGCTTCAGATTGTTGATATGCGATTTTACCAAACAAGCATTCCAGGAGTTACCAGAAGTCGAATACAAACAAGTCAATCCCATGGGTGACTCCCTTAACGAAGTCAACGAAAAGAGCAATGTTGATGATCGGCTTTTCCAGAGCGACATTCTCCTTACTGAGTAGGCATTAACGACTGAGTAGATTTTTTGAGTAAGGCAAAATGTATACTTTAAGGAAACAGGCTAAAATCATCATCAGTGATATTGACGAGCAAGTGAGAGGCACTAACCGTACAAAACGTCAGGCTATTGCAGATAAGGATGGCGTGAAATTGTGGAAGACCGGAGTGAACTACTATTTCAGTCCTTCTCTGAGTGAGACCAGAGACCTTTAGTTACTAAAGGAAAGCTTCGAGGCTGAGGTGAAAAGACTTTATATTACAGATTCGAAGACAAAAAGAGCATTTTTGATGGGAGCAGATATGTGGCAAAAATATTCATGTATTAACTTCATACATAACCCAAACGGTAAGCGTCACGTTGTATGACACCCTAATTTATTGGTAAGGTACGGGTACTGAATTTTTGAACGTTTGCCAGTCCACATCCAACTCCTGTAGGTCATTCATGTCTCTGCGTTTCTTGAATATTCATCAGAAGTTGTATACAGGGATCAATAAAATAATCCTTTTGAAACTGCATTGCGAAACTCATAGTCTCTCATACCACCAATGCAGAATTGAGCGAATAAGTGCAAACCACTGTCAGCACTATTTGTAGATTTAGGAGAGGGAAAGGTTGAGACTCGGATCGTATAACGTTATAACTGAGCTTCTCATTCTTGAAAAATGATTAAACTACACGTTGAATGCATATTCAAATAACATTGCATTTTGGCGGGAAAGTACAGGTGGGCAGGTTCTAGATAAAAATTGAAATCAAAGAATAATCATTTATTGCGAAGTTTCTTCTGAGTTGTTGTCAGAGCTTTGAATTTTCAGCTAAGGATCGAGTCAAAATTGAATATGGGCAAGGATGCTGGTCGAGCTTAGGGAAGGTAGGAGGAGAGCAGAAAATCTCGCTCGGAGAAGGATGTGACGTGGGCCCAATTGCTGCTCATGAGATAGGCCATACTATTGGTTTCTGGCATACCATGGCGAGATACGACCGCGACAACTTCATCACCCTGAATCTTGGCAACATCAAGGTAAGAGTGGAAAAAAGATCGAAAGACGTCGAAATGGTAACGCGCAGAGCATTCTCTTTCAGCCTTCCTGGCTTAGTCAATTCGCGAGGCAGACACCACAGACAAACGACAACTTCAACCTCACCTACGACTACGGTAGCATCATGCATTACGGTGGAAGAAGGTTAAGTAGGGTGTTTTCATTCCGCAGAAGTAAATACTATTTTCTCCCCTATCATCCAAGATTTGAAGGCTCACTAGACTTCGAAGGTGTGCACGATTATCATCACGCACCATACGCTATATTAGGTTACAACAAAAAAATAAATTTTACAAATAAGTGGGGTAGGAAGGCAAACAGTGTAAAGTAAGTGAGGGAGTAAAGAGGTAAAGAGCATCCTATAGCACCAGCATAAGGCCGTTGGCAGGGATAAGTTTAACAAATCTTTGATGAAAACCCTAGAGTAGTTGAGAGTAGCTTAAAATTTAAGGAGCCAGAGCTTAAACGACTGATTCTCAGGAAGAATTAGATTCTTTCAAAATGATTAGAAATTTAATGTTGCCAACAGATTCCGTGTACCTCTTTTTCGATTGGGTCTCCGAAATCTAGAGGCGTGCAACGTGAACTTTTCGATGATGTTAATAGTGTTGAACGCGAGAAAATCAATGTCAAGCATCAATGTCTTGTCACGTAACAGAGTATAAAATGACCACTCAAAAGTATTTTATAAAAAAACCAAGTAATAATAACAGTTTGCAGCGCAGGGATTGATCGAAGGAACCCGACGATGGTGCCATTCAATACTGACTATCAAGAGACGCTTGGTTCGCACTTCATGTCTTTCATCGATTTGTCAATGATCAACGAGCTCTATGGATGCAAAAGTAAGTAATAGAGGCCCTGTTTTCCTCAGATCTAGTTAAAACGATTTCAGAAAACTGTGTTGGTAAAAGATGTCGGCGCAATGTAAAATGGGCGGTTTTCCCAACCCACGCGACTGCTCTAAATGTGTCTGTCCTGGAGGTTATGCTGGAGATCTGTGCACCGAAAGAGTAAGAGGAAATTTCCCAACAAAAAGAACATCATGAGGATTTAGCTACTTTTTCAGCCTGATGAGGGATGCGGGCGCAAAATTGATGCAACGGAAGAATGGAAGAACCTGACTGATGTTTTGGGAGATTACAGTGTGCGGCAACCTCTGGAAGATTTCAAAAAGTGCAACTACTGGATTGAGGTACGTTAATCATTTTCATTTGAGATCGCCGACGAGTGAATTTTCTTTTTGAGTAGATATAACTCATAACGTATGTAGGCATTCTTCGGAGGAGTAGGCTTTCTGAATAGCTCATTAATGAGTTGAAAGACCCTGAAGTTAGTCATAATCGCTTACAGTTGTCCTTTTTCAGTCTCCTAAAGGAACCGATATCATAGTAGAAATTTTGAGTCTCAAAGGTCATCAAGCTGTTGACGGTTGTGTCTTCACTGGTGTAGAAATCAAGACGAACAAAAATCAGCAGCTAACTGGTTTCAGGTAAACTTCGCGTTCTATCTTCATAATGGAGCAAAATGATATTACCTAGGCACATGTTCGATAAATTCTCGTTCAGGTTCTGTGCTCCTCAAGCGGCTGGGAAAACATTCCGTTCATCCACTAATCGGGTACCAATAATAACATGGAACAAAGTTTTCAAATCAGAAACGGTTTTACGTTTCCGTCACGGTGAGTTGGTTGCTCTTCGTACACATACTCTATAAATTAAAGCGAATCCGTTTAGTTCCGGCAGGAAAGCCCGAACCATCTTCTCAAACAGTTCGGCCATCACCTTCTCGTACAGTTCGGCCATCACCTGCAAGGCTTACGACTACTACAAGGAATCCGTTGCCGATCAGAACTCCATCTCCAACCAGAACCATTACATGTACCAAGAAGGTCCAACCAAGGTGAACGAGACATTTTTCTGAACATTTTGCATCTGTGTGAAGAAGTCTTCTTTCAGCTGCCTTTCTTACATCAAAATGGGATTCTGTACTAATAAGCTATTAATGCATTACTGTCCTAAGGACTGTAGAATTACTTGTTGATGGAAGTAAATCTTGCTAATAAATCTGCTTCTGCACTTTGTGTTCCCACCATAGACAATGTCGCGTGTGAATAGAAGAACTAGCCTTGTCGTATTTCTTTGATGCTATTGCGAAGACCTAATCTGCTCGTACTGTCTAGGAAGTTGAAAATTTTTTGACATTGATAGGTACGGATTTTAAGATGTGCTCACTTACTCGGTTTCCATTTGAAGATCCATGAATTTTTCATTCATATCAGTCTACGTAAAGGCAAGTGAGGGCCCGTCGGCATAGAAGTCAGTGCGATACCACGTTCGAGTCCGTTGAGTCTTAGCACAATGTATCAATGTCTTCAGTGAAATTGTGAAGCCGTAACGCTTCTTCGGACAACGTTTTAGTGCGGCTTTTTGAATTCATGGTAGGAGAAGGATGAGAAGATTCTCGCAAACTTATCTTTTACCAAATATCTGTCCTTGAGTGAACTAAGGATTGGCGAGGTTGTATTGAGCTGAAATTTATCCCTGGATTGTGCGTATGTTAATGATTTTTGGCACATATACTCCTACGATTAATCGAAATCCATTGCGACTAACACTCACGGAATTCCGAATTTACTTTTACATATACATTTTGTGATGGCTCTTACAATAGTTCTTACAATTTGGGACATTCCTGTCCAAAACGTTATGCAGGCTGCCTAACAGTGCCGGTGAAACCGCTTATTCTTTTTCATAGCGGTGACTACCGAAATGTTTCAGGACCAGCCATTCCCCACTATTTTCGCACTACTTCACTCGATTT
The DNA here is from genome assembly GCA_000469685.2 of Haemonchus contortus. NCBI lineage: Eukaryota > Metazoa > Nematoda > Chromadorea > Rhabditida > Trichostrongylidae > Haemonchus > Haemonchus contortus. Next base: position 11,179,238 of record LS997564.1, read on the forward strand.
GTTCGAGTTGTTTATCGAATATTTACGAAAGACAGAGAGAACATCTAGAGATGAGCCTCAAGCACTATCTGAAAATTATGAAAGATCGAAACATCGGCCAAACCTATATTTCTGCATTTATGCATCAGTACAATGTCGGTGATCGTTAGAAGGCCCAGTTTACGGTAATTTTCAAGTGCCCGTTTTCATTTGACAGTCGGAAATATAGAATGGGAATAGTTCACCGGTAGTGAAGAAAGCGAAAGATTTTGCGAAAAATATTCGCGAAAAATTCCACACGGTGCAATCTTTGGGCCTTTATCGCTCCCTAACTAGACCTATGAAGTCTATGAAGACATTGTTTTAAAAGTATCTCCAGAATATTATTAGAACCAGATTAGCACAAAAAACAGTAGATAAATGGGTAAAGAGGATCATTTCCCTCATGCGGCGGTTGCTACTAATTAGGAAGCGTCGGAGAAACCATACATCAATTGCAGTCGTAAGATTAGGAAGCGCTTCAAGTTGAGTAGCTAATCGTTTCAAGATTCTGGTCATAAGTACGGATACTCCAGAGATACAGTACCGTTCAAAAAGAAATCACCTTCAACCTTTTTTGCCATAACTCATCTCAAACTCAATGTTTTTGACTGATTTTTTGGTATGTTGTCAACAGTAATGATATTCAATGTATCCATCATAGAACTCACGAAACCCCTTTTTATTCCGTTTAAAAGACCACTTATCACATTTTTTCTGAACAGGACAAAATAACATCAGTTTCATTAATTTAATATAAATCACTTGACTTGAATGCTATCATCATGAGATTAAAACCTAATTAACTACTAGTCTTATACTCTGTAGTGAAGCCGTTGGCATCGATGATGGCTTGGTATCTGCGGGGCATTGGTTCAACCAACTTGTCGATCAGGCACTCATCGATTCCCTTCCATTCCTCTTCAAATAGGCCAAATTTCTGAGCAGCATTTGTGACTGTTTTATCGGCTATCCTTTTCTTGAGTTCTTACCACGAGGGTCCACTAATGTTCAGGTCAGGGGACTGGCTAGGTGAGTCAAGGCATCGAATTTCCCGATGAGTCAACCACTCGCGCGCCCCTTCTAGATCTGTGTCTGGGGTCGTTATCTCACTGGAATTAAATTTTCTTCCGTGCACACGACGTTATAAAGGTAGCGTGAATTTTTCCAAAATGTCTACGTACATCTGCTAGGCCGCAGTGGTGAGAATATGGTGCATGGACCCCATGCTTAGACTCGGAGACCATCCCCAAACCAATACTGAGCCGGCACCATACCTGACAGTTGTCAAATGGCACTTGGGGTCGGAACTTGTGTTTTAAAAGGTAGTCTACGGACGAAACTCGAGTGAAACAAGCAAAACAATCTTTGACTAGTCGCTCTAGATGACTTCGCGTCATTGGTCGAAGATCCAGTGAAGGTGCTAACGCGCCCATTAAAGTCGAGCTCGTCTGTTTTTTTAGAGATCCAGATACTTTCTGACAAGACTTCCTCCATACATTCCAGCAACCCATAGGCGTCTGTTGATGGTACCTCTAGATGGTAGCGACGTCGCCGTCGTCGATATTTCGGCCATTATATCGGAAGATGCTCGTCTGGGATCTTGAGCCGATGCACAAATGATCTTCCTATCGTCCTCAGGAGCGGCAATCCGTAACCTTCCCAAGCTGTCTCGCTTGATTGGGCCTATGAGAGACTCAATACCTTTGATAGCCTTCGTAATCGTAGACATTGGTACAGCAGACAGCCTTGGATGTTGAGCATGGGTCAGCTCTTGATTACTGCCCCTGGCAATAGCGGAGAGCTGCTCCAAGCTCAGAAAGCGATAGCCAGAGTTTTGTCTCTTCACTGAGAGCGATTAGCTAACAGAATAGAAGGATCACCAATATTTCTATATTCGAAAAACACAATAAATCTTACCTAGACAACATGCTCCTTTCGCAAGTTTTTTGAAAAAAAATTCATCTACTTGGCCGGAAGTGAGCTACCGCCAATTCTGCATAGCAGGAGAGTCGGTAATGTTTGATAAGTGTGCTGTCAAAAAATCGGGCAAAACGATTGAGTTCAAGATGAGTTATGGCAGAAAAGGTTCAAGGTGATTTCTTTTTGAACGGTACTGTATGTAACAATCAGAGTGGAGGTGATGGAATGTTGAAAGGGTAGTATCACATGTATGGTCCGCGGTTCGAATCCTCGATTGATATGGTCCAGGCTAAACCGCCGTCCATCTCGTTTTGGTGGTCATTTGGTACAATACTTGCTTGGAAGTATAAAAGCATCGTTTTGTTAATGGGCACATCTACGAGCGTGTTTTTTTTTCTGTGAAATGTGTCTTCGAAGCTTCCGCTTTTCTATATTAGGGATTTCATTAATTTGAGCCAGTGCTATCACCTACATAACAACTTCCTAGAGGATGCCCTACCTGATGACATGGCTCTGATTATCTCAAGTTTTTTCTGCAAAATTAGCTTCTATTTTCACGAATATTGATAATATTTCTATCTAATAGAAGGTAAATTATACGTGTCTTGAATACTTATCGATCTGTTCCTAAATCCTACTGAAATGATAATATTATCCCTACTAGATAGCGATTGCCGGTTATCTAATTGCAAATAATCTGTTCAAAGATAGTTCATTCACTAGCTCCTCGTCAGGGTGGCCGATCGGTGGCTGTTTGGCCTCCGCGGATGCAGCCCTATACGGCTTGCCTTCAAATCAGTCGACTTAAAATTCTCATCTGCGGTGACAAACGTGAGTGACCCTGAGGCTCTTTGCTTATCGATTTTCGAGATACTTAGGAATTGAACATCGTACTGGAAGATTAACTTTGCCATTATGATCATGTTCCCACTTCCTCGACTCAGATTCAACATGCTCGTTTCTTTCTTTTGGGAACGATAACGATGCATGTTATGGTGCCCATTTTCTACATTTTCTTGAATTTCGCAGTATATGCAATACTCACGAGATCAGAAACTACCTGATCAATATGGTTGTTTGCACACCTTGTTCTCATCAATATCAATAACAATTCAGTGCTAACAGACTTGTCGTCGTCGTGCTTCACAAGCTCGTTTCCTCGAAATCCTTGAATATTGTCCCGCATACTCAGGCATACATACCTCTTAATGTTTTCTGAGGTTTCACTTGTACAAAGGAATCGCCGTTGGGAAGATGTTGGAGCACATGGTCATCGTTACGAGCTTCAGTGAACAGTCGCACCCAACCATTTGATTTCTAAGTGCAGTTAACTTATCCTTCTCACCCTGCTTGAACCACCTTCAGGCAACAATATTGCTATCCATAACGTTGACGTGGAATACAAAGGCATCTATCTATCCCTGCTAAGGATATCTTCAAGGGGGCTCATAATTAATCATTCGAACCCTTCTTATTAATAAACATCAATAAGGTGCGCCGGCATGTCGGTCTGTTTGTGGGCTTCCACGTACGCATAACTCTATGCTTATGATAATGATAGTAATATGAAAGATTCTTTACAAACTGTGGCAGTAAGTATACAATAGTCACTATAGGTTTATTACGTGTGCAAAAGGCAGGCAATTGTAAGAAAACATCATAAGACCGCTTCGGCAACTGAGTAAAACCACAACAAACCAGCTATCAGTCCAACTCTCGCTAACATACGTTGCTAAGCTGTGGTAACATCGACGGGTAACACATCTGACAAAAGTGCGCTATTCCTTGATTACTCCAACCAATCCACGTCGATGATTATCCTTTATCCTTTATGATATCCATGACTTTTAGGATAATCGAACGAACAATCATCACTAAGCTCTACTTTGCAGATGGGTAAATAGGTCAATAAGGAATATGATGAAGTAAGAGCTCAAAGCTCTGTATCAATGTTCTGACAGGATCTCCTTGATATCTCAACGCCATGGTATCAATATGTGTTAGCAATAACTAACGACTTTCTAGCATGCTTGCTACACTGCGAGAATCAAAATATGTGGCCCTCTCGAGAACATTACATTTAAAGGAAGGCACAGTTCACGATAATTTTGAGGTACCCGTTTTTATTTGAAAAGCGGAAGTATAGGTTGGGAATAGTTTACTGGTAGTGAAGAAAGCGAGAGAATTCGCTGATTTCGAGAAAAATGTGGTTCCTCAAATGTAGGGGAAATAGAGGTTGGACGAGATTGCCATAACGGCAATAATATGGAAGGGGTATTCGGACGAGATTTCAGTTATTGCAGCTGCGCAAAGAGCTGATTACATCAAGCAAGAATTGTAAAGATTTGTCTTTCACCGTCGCTACAAGTGACAAGTTGTTCAAACTTCTTACATGGGTCCCCTTGTGATCCGTGCAGCCTCTGCAATGCCGGTGAAACTCCTCCGAGGATGCACACGGGCCAATCTTTGAGCCTCTATAACACCCTATCTAGGCCGTTTCCCGACCTAATAGTGCCAGATATGGTACGTAGGCGGGGTCCCAGAATTCATGCTGTGGGGGAATCTCTGAAACCATTTTTATCGTGAACTGTGTCCTCAAAGCAACCCGCCTTCGCTCGTCCTATCTGAGACCATTGCCGGCGCGTTTTCCGCATCTGCATTGTAACACTAGTTATAAATCCGTATTGCAAAGTGGCAACGACTGGAATTTATCCAACACTGTATTGAGAACATGTTGATCAGACTATTCTTCTTTTGCTCGTTCTTCTTCTCCGTTTTCTTCTTCTTTATTCAGGCTCTTGAGAATCTTTTCACGGGCCGGTCTCTAGTACTTGAGCTTCCAAGGAACTCTGGATTGCAGAAATTTCAAAAACAATGTCGTGATACAATATTGAGGTTGAGTTGGAGGATACCGCTCTTATTGTCCCCATACCACCCAAGAAAGGAATATTTCTACCTTCGAAACCTTCTACATTGAAATCCGATCTGTCCTTTGTAAACCTGATTGATGACTGTTTTCCATCTTCAATGACATGTTTCTAATTAAACATCCGTCGATAAACACATTTCAGGTGTGGGCAAAACGTCATTGATTCACGCATTTCGAGATGATTACTTCACAGAGAATGTCCAGGAAACAGACGACATGGTCTGCAAAATGCACTACATTCAAGATAGACGAACATTGTTCCAGGTAATGAATCACGAAGCCTTTACTTGCCCAAGTATGGCTTACTCCATAGGCTGTGGGTCAACTGTGCCCACTATAATCCGCTGTCTCTGCTTTGCACGTAGTACCATACCACACAATTAAATAGCAATACTCTGCTGCCAACCGGAAAGAGGAAGTGATCCAGTAGCAATTATCAGCCCTTATCAATTGCTATCAGTCCTAGTCACCAACCGGTTCCGATCCTGACGAAACTTAGCCCACGGTGTCAAGCTTCCGCTATCAATGCGAAGTGCGCAATCGACTCGGTGACTTTTGCCATATACAGCTTCTTATGAGCTGTTAGCAGTTCCTAGCTTCAGATGGGTGGGGGGGGGGGGGGGGGGGTAACCTAATGTTGCCTGGTCGATCGGGAATATCCGGCGGCTCCAATTGATGCTGGGTTGTTGGAACCAGTAATCTTTCATAATTTACAAATGTCCGCTCAGGACACTAGTCATCTCTGAGTACAGTATTTGTCTGATGACTTGTTTCAGAGAGAATTGTGATGCTTCGAGACTTTTAATGAGCCATGTACTTGTCTGCTTCTCCTTCTGGAACACCCTTTAGTAATCTGATGCCAAAAGAAAAAACAAAAAAGCTCAAGGAGTACTACAGCCTAGTACCTACCGAACACTCTTACATAACTTTTCAGATGGTTGAACTCCACATTGGTCGATTGTTGCCACCTGATGCTGCCAATGCCCAAGCCATTCTGCTTCTATTCGACGACGAATCGCCGTGGGCTTTGAAAAGACTCAAAGAATACGTGGGTCGAGTTCATGAATTTTGACACTGCAAGGAAAGTGGTGCAGTGACTGCGGACATCGCTCTTTCATAGATTTAGTAACTCGAAGTGTAAATTTGTGGTAAGTGTGGGGTAAACAATAGCCAATAATTAGTTCATTGTGATTATGTTCAAACACACACTATGGAAGTTGGTTCATATAGCATTTTTACCAGTAGTCCTCGTCATTTACTGTTTATTGACTAAATCACATGATGCAGAAAGCCCCGCAATTCAAAAAAGACAAACATTAACGTTTTTTTCAAATTCCATGTACAATTTTGACAACATCCTAATTTTTTTTTGTGATTATGTTTTTTCATATATGTGGAGCTTCTAGTCTTGCACGCAGCACGATCATGCATTTCAGGAGCACAGATCCCGGCAGCGCTTTCTAGGCTGAAATCGTTTTGTTCCCTATATCGCTCGCACGTCTCTTTAGATGGACTTACCTGATCTGGGAGACTCACCTCACTCGACTCTGTTAATCTTAACATGAGAAGCCATATCGGATGAAAACCTTTTCTTTCGTCAACTATATTGTCGGTGAATTAATATCCGACCAGCTGTTCCCTGAGCAATTCTATGGAAATAACTTCCTTCTACTGAGTGGCTATATCTAATGGCGCGTCCTCTGAATCAGAAGAGCGTCTAAATCAAGTATAATTCCCCTTTTTTTGCATAGGAACCTAATTGACAGCGTAGAATGAAGCAGCACTCATTTGATGCAACTTTGCTTTCTACAAATCACTGCTTAAAAAAGTTTCACTTTCAGTGGTATTCCAAAATTAACCTCTACTTCTCTCACGTGCCACTGTTTCTCGTCCGTACTAAATGTGACTTAAGGAAGGTGAGTTTTAATTCTTTACATCGGCCTCTACTCATCTGCTGCTTCCAGTCTTTCGATCCCGATTTGGGGGAAAAATTAAAAAATTCATTGCATGCGATGCGATACCTGGAGTGTTCAGCTAAGCAAATGGTGAGTAATTGATTCTCAACCGTGTGGATTTCGAGAACTGGATTGAGTGTTCCTCCTCCATCACGGGTCTGTATATGGGCTGTCGCTGAGGATGTAAATCCATGGAAACTTCAAGAACTTGATTTCAGAACGGTGTCAGGTACGTGTTCGTCGAGACTCATGCGGCGCTGAAGCTGAAACCCGAAAAACAACCCCCTGAACCCGAAGGTACGTCGACATCCTGAGTGCTTGCTATTCGAAAAGTCATACCAATCACCGTCATATCAGGTACACTTTTAGAAGGAGTTGCTGCAATAGTCACGCGAATTGGAAGCTCTGGTCCCCTACTGAACGTATTCTTCAATCTATAAGTAACCGAAAAGAAGTCATTATTATTGAGCTCCTTGATTTTTCAGCAAGTTTTGGTGAACGTTCGAGAATGTATAACGAATCCAGCAGCATTCCCAGAAGTCAAACAGACGGTATGATGAAGTTCAACTTATCCATTAGTTTTCAGCAGACATATTAGATCGAGAGCCGGTGAAGATGTGAGATTTGTTACCCCTACCCACGACGCTCTTATCAAACGCCATATAGACAGGCAGTCAACCCAGGAATATGGTGCTCCTGGGCTCCGAGTTAGGGTCTATGTGATCGAACGCATAGCACTGTAGAATATGTTGACTGTGAGAAAGGAAAAGGGTCGAATTACAGGTTCCAGAGCATTCTAGTGTCTCACTAGGTCCATTCGAGGACTAAAATTTACTGCGAGATAGTTATTGATTTTACGCGCGCGCACCCACTTTCCACTTTGAACGCCAAAGGGCCTCCTTACCTCAATTTTACAACCGAAAACCAGTAACATGACCTTCCTAAAATTTAACAGAACATTACAGAATCATTTTCAGATCGATTCCTACCTGCCCTATAGAATCTTTGGCACGACTCCGGCCGTCGCGGCTAATCCGGACCAAAATCAACCGCCAACACCTACTCACAATGCTTGCAATGATTCCACTGCAACTCCAAAACAACTGGACAGCACTCAACCGAATGATGAACGATCCCCTCGGGAAGATATGCCGACTGCAAGGGAGCCGTTATTGGGAAAGCCGAAGTCAAGCAATATTAATGAAGACGACTGTTAAAAACTCCCATTTGTCTTTTCCGCTCAAGACGATCTCATATTCAAAATGTATCAGGCGAATTTTATGAGTATACCATGTGTAGTCAAGATACATCAAGAAACACTACCTCAGGATTCATATCAGGAACGCTTCATTTAAATCAATAAATCAATCAATAATAAGTGATATCGATTTTTTACACTCTGATTAGCAATGGTTGTAGTAGGATTGCTTTTACGTAAGGAAACGGAATGACATTTTCTGCTCGATGTCGGTCTTTTCCATGGCCTGAAAACAATTCAATTCAGAAGTGCTACCACCTGAGGTGTACATATTAGTACGCTGCTAAGCAAATGGCTAAGCAACTCTGGCTGAGCATTTGCTACTTGTTTACTGTTCTCAAAATACCAGAGCTGAGTAACACTCGTCAAGCAGTTGAATGCTCTTTCTTTAAGGGTGGCTTTTAAACGGAGTTCTTTCATGACTGAGTTCAGATATTTATGCTCTTCAAGCTCTTACCGTATGACTCCGTACCGTATACTCGTATGACTCACGTGACAGAACTCTGCAAAAGTAATACAACCGTCTCCATCCTTGTCGGCTTCCCTCATCGTGCGATCGGCAATTGAATTTACCTGCTCCTCCGGAACATTGGCGCCGATCATCATCTAAAATTGTTCAAATTTTTTGAGACCGGATCTGGATGGTCTCTCCACAATGCAAGGGCCAGTATCGATTACTCGCGTGTGTATCAAAAGCGATGTGAGGTACTCATTGGTACGAAAGCAAGAAAATCTAGAAATACATCAGTATTATATTTTGCTAGCAGTGCTCCTATAACAGTGCTCCCACAAAACCTAATATTTGGAGCAGTGAAGGGATCCTGGAGGGGGACGTCCGATTCTATCATCGACGAAACCAATCATCGACGAAAGTAGGATAAGTCATGCCGTCCGAACTACAACAGGGAATCGTAACGTGGTAACGTCGTGGCCTGACCACGACGACGATAAAGTCGGATCGGGTTGGCGAAGTTCTTCTCCGAATTCCCACTTCAAGCGGATGTGGTTCTGCTGCGGCTACCGTAATCTTCCACTGAAAACTCAAACCTTCGCCTCATAGAGTGCGACTGTGCACGGTAGGGTGCGGCGAGCGAAACGCGGTGTTCGGGGAGAGGTACCCACATCCGACGGAGTACACCCGATCGCAGAGCGCAAGCCCTATTCTTGCTACGTACTTTTTCGTGTCAGACCCACACCTACAGTCCCCCCTTGATATCTGCGCAGGGGACAGCAGGTGTGGGTTACTAAGTTTCTACATTCGTTCGTACTTACTACTTTACACGTCATTGCCTCGACGGTTGTGTATCAAAGCAAAATGCGTGGCGGGTCAGAATGAGAGCGGTAGACTTTTTGCTGCAAAGATCTCCTAGCGCTTTTGACATCATTGAGCCCTTTGAAGGGTTTATGAACCCCTGTTCTCGTGGTCCGGGCTGCAATGCGACACAGCAATATCATGTATTGGCTTCTCAAGCGCTAGGATTGCTACCCGGTAAGCAATCACTCAGCAAAAGTGGGAGCCATAAAACCTAAGTGGCAGCATTTCAGACTTCGTGCACCAAAGTTCTGTCTCCTAAGGGAGCATGGATCAAAGAAAGTTTTCAGCGGTCATTGCGCAAAGCACGATCGGGCTGGAACGCTTTCTCGGTTCTGGGTAGAACTGAAATGAATGGCGCACTATCGAATTAGAAAATACTGCCTTAATTGCCTGTAAATTGACACACGATTCAGGAAGTCACAGAAAAGACATCACTCCCCAAAAAATCCATACACTGAAGCAGCTTTTGAAAACTTCGGCTTAACGGGGCTGTTGACATAAATTGAGCAAGTCTAGGTGGCTTTTTCCACGCACGCCAAGTTGATTGGTAAACAAACTTCCATGAGATCTCATTAGTCTGACAACTACTGCAGTCGTATAGAGTAAGACTTTTCTGAAAAGGCGTAACTTTTCATGAAGGCGGGTTTTTTTCATACAGAGCCTCCCCTAACTGTACGAAAAAGGGGGAAAATCTCGGATTCGCGTTCTTTTGCCTTTTCTTTTTAACTAGTTCGGTTATCCATTTTTACATTTAGAATCGAGCTTATGGCTGACCATCTCATCAGAGAGTCTAAAAAGGTAAAGTATCTTTAATACATTTTAAATTAGGGCACAGAGACGAGTGTCATCTCGATTCATGGGGAATGAGCCCGATAATCATCATTCGAATTTATAAAGTTTAATAGGCAGATGGAAACGTCATCCGTTCGGAATCTGGAAGAACCAAATGAGAAAACCCAAGAGAAAGAGATGAATGCCAAGTTCATCAGATGCTCTTCACATTAAGTCACCTCTCATCCACTCTAACGAAGGTTTGGCTTGATTGCGCAAATCCGTTTTGTTATAAAGATGGGATACGGTAGTCCCTTTAACGCTTCATACCGACTACTGAAGTTTGTTCCTGCTAAAAACTGTAAGGCAAGGTCTTCCTAGGCTCAACTTCTCATCCTACTGGGATTCGATACATGAAAATCTCCCTGTGTGACATACTTACCCTACTACATGAGGGTTTGATGCTCAACGGGCAAGTGGAGGAGTGACAGTTCTTATTCAAGTATTCGGGTTCCATTTGCTCGGTGAGCATGGAGCACAAGATATCCCCTATGACTACTGCTCCCTTAAAAGGCACATCCCGCAACAGTGAGTTGCACCCAAGTGAGCTCGAAAGTGAAAGAGCCAGTGATGACTGATGATAAATCGTTCTCTAGAGGGCATACAAAGAAAAACGGTTGCGAAGGAACGAAATGAGGTTTTCGTCTTTGCCATTGATCCTAAGAGATGTACGGGCAGAAAGTCGGGCTTCAAGAAGTTACATCCTCGTAGGCGCTCACAAAGAATCACCTAATCACTTCCAACGCGGCCCCCACAACCGTAAATCTGATCACCCCCATTTGAAGATGTTTTATTGTTGAAAATGTTATCTCGTTTTACAATACATTATCCATTTGCCCCTGGGCGGAGTAAAAAGGGAACATTTACGACGGACTTTGGACCAATACAATCCGTTTTCAAATGCGATAGCGCAGTATGCTATCTCTGCCTGCCCTTTGGCAACCTTCCAGAAGCGTTTACCAGAAAGCCCGGTTGTTGTGGAGTAAGCCTTTAAACGAGTTTCCAAGCCAACGGCATCCAAACATCATACCCAGTAACGTAATTAGCATAATTATGAGCCCTGTCTAGCCAAAACTTCGAGCCCTGACTCCCACTCCTCCGTCGCCACGCAAACGCGACCAGCCATCCTTGTTATTCTATGCCGCCAAAGCTTCTATCTCCTGACCTTGCTTCAGAGAATCTCATGCGATCTTCTCCCAGAACGACTTTCCATAACATCACCAATCCCTTTTGACTGCGTGCTCACATCAAGTATTCAGCCATCTAGTTTTCGCCATTAATTTCAGCCGCCCGCCTCACTTCAATTACCTTTCACAGAGCTCCGGCTTCGCTATACATTACTTCTCTAACAGTTATTTTTGAATTCTCGTTTTAGCTTGAAATGGATCTTGGCAACCAGCGTTTTTGCTTGAATTAATTACTTCGAACACTTTCTGCCCGAGGAAATTCTCATAAATCAGCCTGAATTATTTTCGGAACACGGTCGATTGTGAGTTACAGCGGTAGCGGTATTTCTTTTCTTACTCCAAGCAAATAGACCATGCCGTTACTAGACTGGGAGTCCCACATATCGGGGAAGGTTAAAAACAAGTTCCTCAGTCACTCGACGAAACATTTTTTCGGCGTGGGAACTCACAATTGAGCTATGGAACGTCCCAAAGCCCTAGGTGCTCTACAGGGAGCCCATCCGGCAAAGCGAAGATTTCTATCTTAACGAGATTAGTTAATTGGCACTGGATTCATTCGACAGGACGACAGCTTTGAAAACAACAAAAACAACATTAGCTGACAGCAACAAGTTACTGCATATGAGAGGATATGTCAGCACGTGCATGTATCTCCCGACGCACCGACTTGCTTTACGGCCCTATGTACTGGGTTGAGAGGGAAAGGGAGTGGGGGTAGGGGTTCATTTCTGTAGAACTGACCAATGTCGAGCATCTCATCCATAATCCTTTCCTGACCTTCTGAAGTCCTTTACCGTTCTTGAAACTCACCCCCGTACTCAACTACAACAACAACTACTACTACTACTTTCACTCAGAATGGTAGTGGTGTTTGAATGTTGCTTATCCAATGGCTTGTCTTATCCCCACACGAGTCCGATACCAATTGACGGACGCCTGAGGGATGAAAGTTTATTTTACCTAAGTGGGTATCCCATTAGGATTCGTTCTCCGAACCATGCGGGTGGTAGTGAGCGCCACATATCCTACACTACCCGAACCCTAAATGACCTTGGGGATGCAGATTGAAGAATTCTCACCTGTAGGATATCTTTGAACTCATCTTTTGTAATGGTTCCGCTTTTGTTTAGATCGTACATGGTGAAGGCAACTAAAGAATATGCTATGTCGATAATTTCAATCAATCAATCAATGATCCATCAAATTCTAAGTGACTCACAGCGTAATTTCGCCTCACGGCTATTCCATGGATGTGGTTTGTTTTTATTGATCGGGCGGAAATGACTGAGGACCTTGACGAAATCTCGGAAGTAAACCTTACGTCTCTCGACAACTCTGAAAATCGAAACCTAGATAGAAAATGACTATGGTCTTCCCATACTAGGAGCACCCGCTCGATTCTGAAAACGAACTGCTACCGCCTGACTTCACAACTTATATTGCAAAGAGTTAAAGTCAAGGAAATAGTCAATACGTCGTTTTGAAGGATAATAAAATCGCTTAGATTTATATTTCGAGATTGAATAGTTTTCCACTAAGTCGTAAAATAGAGGTAAAATTTATAGGTAATGCTTTAAATAGAGCTGGAGTCGTGCCCTTACCGGAGGATGTCCGTTAGTAGGTTTACTGGTTTTGTGAAATTGCCTAGGAATTGTTATGGTGTCCTGAACCGGCAAATCTTGTCCTGTCTCTGATCACTTCATGTTCTGAGAAAGATCAGGATGCCAAAAATTGGTTTATGTGATCTTTCAAGGATTCTGAGATTCAATCCAATGCTAATTACAACACTTTTGTCTATTTTTGCATCCTATTCGCTGGGGTCAACTGACAAAGAAAGCTTCTAGTTGTACTCCGATTTTTAACGCCTCTCCCGAGTCATTCATTGGGAATGCCTGAGTTGGAGGCCAAACTTGGGAATCTCAAATATTTCTACTGACAGGTTGATTAGTTCAATCTGCACGGAGTCCATGCTTAATCTGTTGTTCTTTGGCTTTTTTTACTACTCTTTTAGGTGATGTGAAGTAATTGGATCGGGCCGGGATCCCATTTTACTTTTTCCTTTTGCCATTACTCTCAATCCTTTATTCAGTCTATTCAACATAAAACGGTTGTGAGACGCTCCCTGCGTAAACAAATAGATATCAGTGATAGACAGGTAAATCAAAAGTGAAAATCGATGCATGGCGCATACCAAAGGGATCAGCCAACCCCGGGCGTTTTATTCACCCCTACCCCTCCAACGATGAGTCATTCCAGGTCATGATGGCCCAATAATCACAAATCTCCGGCCCGCTCTCAGATCTCAGAGCCTGGTCTATCCAACACTCAGCACACAGACGTTTCGTGCTCAAATCTCATTTCATGTCTAATGACCGCCGCCGCATGCCTGCCCCTGTTCGTCGATCATTTGGTCTCCATTTCTATCCTGTCCCCCTTTGCAGCAGCTTACCCTCATAAACCACCACAGGGCCTCGAAACGACCATTAATTTCTCCTCTGTGGCTCGCCTCGTTCATGAGATGAGGAATACCAATGAGATTCCTCCCTCAGTCATTTAGCGAATTCGTCCATTCTAGAACAGCGCCCAGCAGCTTGCTCCTACTATGCCTGCTTCTTCCTAAATGTCCTTTTTGCAGCGAAGAATCCCATAAACGTCCCACGCCGCTGTTGTGGTCGATTTGCATGCACAACTAATCGCTGTTATCCAGGAGGCTTCCACAAGTCTGGCTAATCCCGATGGATTAGACCAAAAAGGGTGCCTCTGTTTGCCTCTTCGGCTTCAGCGACCGCTGCATCGTCGGCATCCAATGGCTTTTCCCGTTCAAATTATTCATTTTTTTCACATCCGGGCTAGCTTTTGTTCCGTGCTCAATCCGCCGAGTTTGTCTTTATTCATTCTCTATCCAAATGAGCAATGCATATTTCTGCTTGACAGATAACTCGTCCGAAATATAATGCTGTAAAACAGCAATATAGCAGATGAATAGTCTAGGTTTTTCGCCTAACGTTTTTCCTCGGCCCACATACAGATGGACAAGCCATCCTACGATCAATAATTTGGTTCATATATGGAAATAATGAAATATGAATAATTAGAACATTGGCAATCAGCTTTCACTGGTGTCCTATCGCGATTTGTTCGATAGCAACCTTAACGAAAGCGGATTATCGCGAACGGCGATATCACGTTTCATCATAATCGGTGCATTTTATACTTTCGCAAGTAGTGCCTGCCAACTAATTTATAGGTTTTTTTTTTCAAATTTTTTTGAACGACCATGTACAAGAAGAAAATCAATGATGATGAATGTTAAGCTGATAAGCCAACGAATATTTCATTTGAACCTCGGTGAATTACAAGTGTACCTTTTCAAAGTCACTTTAGCGCTTGGATGGGCAAGAGTCCAAGTTTGTTCCGTATCACAGTAATGCCTAGAAACAACGACGACCTTTCGTTTTTGCCTAGCGATACATCGTTTAGGGGGAGTAATCCAATGTCGTTTTGAGGCCCAGAATCGTTTTCCTTGTTCTTTAGCTATGGCCTTTCTTCACCTGCGATTAATTCGCCCCGAGACCATCTTTAGCACTCACGAGGGCCTTCAAGATTGTCATGACGTTCCGAGAGATGAGGTTTTCAAACAACCCACAGCTACAACAAGATACTGGACAATCGAATGGCTAGTAATGAGTAGTAATAACAACAACGAACGTTGTTGAACCGCTAGATCATAGCTCAGAATCGCCATTGTTTTTTCGCTCTTTATCACGACCAGTAAAGGGTGGAGATGGTGTAGTGGCAGGTGGCGCATTATCATACAAATGCATGGTCACGGTTTCGAATCCCGGATCAACATCCGCCTAGGAGAATAAGTCTCCCAACCCTCAAGAAGTCCGTTCTTTCCGCGGTCGGTCGATCGGTACCAGACTTGTCTGGAAGGATGGAAGATGGATGACTGTGGTACATCTGCCGGTCACCGCAAGTCGTTGTAGAGGCCTTACACGAATTTAGAACGCCACTACGAATCCAAATGAAAGCCAAATACGGGGCGCATCTTCTGAACGGGAACGACTATCACCCAAAGATATTATCCTTTTATTGCGACCGACGTATTTTCTTTTCCACAGGCAAGCTGTCTTTATATCATAACAGCCACTTGCTGGGGGAATACCCAGTATCGCTCCAAGGTCCACTGCCGTTTTTACTGTTGAACCATATTTCAATTGGAACTTATCATAAACGTCATAATGATGTAGGGGTACCGCTAATATATAGCTCTCAAACTATTAACTACATAAGCGATGGAGTGAGGCAAGGCTTTTGTTCACCAGGACGACGAAAATGCATATTATTCCCTTTTCTTTAGTGAGCAAAACTCGCAGCGCTTCACTAGGTCTTGAGCCAATTTTTTCCGAGAAAATTCGAGGTACGCCGAAAATAAAGCGATGGTCCGAGTCGTAGGATTCATTGATATACGAATTAAATCTGCGCTTCCTTTTTTGAGGAACATCCCAGCAACCGGGTCAGGATGGGACCTTTGAGGGAAGGGGACAGATGACGAATGATCGAGTAGCTTTTTTCGAGGCTTTTCCATGTAATTTTGGTCTGAAGTGCAGGTCATTGAGAGGTTCTGTAGGGTTTAGCGCTACTTTGGAAAGGATGTCTCCGATCCCTTTCAGGGGTGCTATAGCAGTGTAGGAAAATCCTGCACAATCTGGGGAGAACCAACAATTTCATCTAGAAAGTTTTTTTTTTCAAAAAGTAAAACCAGCCCTTTGACTCGTTCCCCAACCTCCTCCCAATTCCCTTCCTGTTCGCCTCAGTGATGTCATTGATGCCATACTTGTTCTCGAATGCATTGTATTACCAACAATGCATGTACTTCAATAATTCACCGAGACCTTTGCACTTATGCTGAATTAATTCTGCGATTGGCACCTTGCCAGAATGAATTAACGCCCTTTTTCACTTTTCCAGGTACAAGACATTCATTAAAATTTTCTGTTGTCACTCCAAAACTCGCCAATCTCGATACCAGGAGAAATGACAAATCTCACTTTTCGTACTTCTACCAGTTTTTTGTTGGCCCTATTTGGCTCATTTAGTGAACTGAGGGGTTCTCTGGTGAATAGTGTAAAAGAGGAGCCAACTAACCGATAGAAAGGGCTTCATATCCAATAAATAAATTATTTTACTTAAATCATACAGCCTTTCTCATCCAAACCATCCTTTTCAGCTTCTCTTCCCATTGAACTACAGTGAGTCCACGAAATCTCCTAACTGGAGAAAGAAAGTGGCGGTTCAGAAATTATTATTTGTTTACTACATTGTTATTATTTATTTGTCTGGTACATAAACATTCGTTCGGGGAAACAATCTCAGTGATGGCAAGGTTTCACCAGCCTCAGCAAAACTTCCCCGATAGACTTCATTGACTTTGCGTGGACGTCTAGCACCAGTACTAAGGACATCACTCTTACGAATCATGCTGACGCAGTCTAAACGGGAAAACCCTAGGAAACAGGACATTTTTATTGACTGCTCTTTAAATCTAATTTATTTCCCAAGCGCTTTGCACTTTCTCGAACGAAGCTGTGAATAATCACGTTTGTTCCGAGCACGTCTGCATGTGAATGTCTAAAAGTCGGAAAAATGTTGAAGGAAGATGCCCAGTGATAAAGCAAACAGATCTTTGATGATACCGAGCGATAACTCGTCCACTATCACCGCTCCCAAGATTGTCCAACTCGATTCACATAAATCGCGGTCAACGACCGACAGCAGATATGTTCCCGTTGCCAGAATCGATCGCAATGCCAGAGGTCCTACCAAGTTGATATTAGGTTGAGTCATAAGTCCTCGGACAAATTGGCAATGATAATATTTATCTTACAATTTTTAAACGACAGTAGCGAATCATTTGAAATATGCCCCATTGGCATCGATGGTCTTCTGCCAATGCTTGGGCAGATCGCAAATGCCCTTGCTTCAGAACGCTGGGAGCTGGCCCTTGGAGAACTGCTCCAGTGCCATTTTGATGTCGTCGCGGGTTTGAAAGTCCTGACCATCCAAATGACGTTGAAGATGTGGAAAAAGGTGGTGATCCGAGGGATCCAAGTCTGAGGAACATGGTTGATGTGGTAAACTTGTCCTGCCGAAATTCGTCGGTTCAGTTTTGGTCGTTCTTGCAATGTGTGGGCTAGCGTTGTCGTGCTGGAAGTGAACTTTGTGCTGCTGTGGACGTGTAGCTTCGGGATTCGCCTTCAAATTCCTTAGTTGCGTAATGTAGACGTGTGCGGTCACTGTGCATCCTTGGCTCATTAGTGAACTGAGGGGTTCTCTGGTGAATAGTGTAAAAGAGGAGCCAACTAACCGATAGAAAGGGCTTCATATCCAATAAATAAATTATTTTACTTAAATCATACAGCCTTTCTCATCCAAACCATCCTTTTCAGCTTCTCTTCCCATTGAACTACAGTGAGTCCACGAAATCTCCTAACTGGAGAAAGAAAGTGGCGGTTCAGAAATTATTATTTGTTTACTACATTGTTATTATTTATTTGTCTGGTACATAAACATTCGTTCGGGGAAACAATCTCAGTGATGGCAAGGTTTCACCAGCCTCAGCAAAACTTCCCCGATAGACTTCATTGACTTTGCGTGGACGTCTAGCACCAGTACTAAGGACATCACTCTTACGAATCATGCTGACGCAGTCTAAACGGGAAAACCCTAGGAAACAGGACATTTTTATTGACTGCTCTTTAAATCTAATTTTATTTCCCAAGCGCTTTGCACTTTCTCGAACGAAGCTGTGAATAATCCGTTTGTTCCGAGCACGTCTGCATGTGAATGTCTAAAAGTCGGAAAAATGTTTGAAGGAAGATGCCCAGTGATAAAGCAAACAGATCTTTGATGATACCGAGCGATAACTCGTCCACTATCACCGCTCCCAAGATTGTCCAACTCGATTCACATAAATCGCGGTCAACGACCGACAGCAGATATGTTCCCGTTGCCAGAATCGATCGCAATGCCAGAGGTCCTACCAAGTTGATATTAGGTTGAGTCATAAGTCCTCGGACAAATTGGCAATGATAATATTTATCTTACAATTTTTAAACGACAGTAGCGAATCATTTGAAATATGCCCCATTGGCATCGATGGTCTTCTGCCAATGCTTGGGCAGATCGCAAATGCCCTTGCTTCAGAACGCTGGGAGCTGGCCCTTGGAGAACTGCTCCAGTGCCATTTTGATGTCGTCGCGGGTTTGAAAGTCCTGACCATCCAAATGACGTTGAAGATGTGGAAAAAGGTGGTGATCCGAGGGATCCAAGTCTGAGGAACATGGTTGATGTGGTAAACTTGTCCTGCCGAAATTCGTCGGTTCAGTTTTGGTCGTTCTTGCAATGTGTGGGCTAGCGTTGTCGTGCTGGAAGTGAACTTTGTGCTGCTGTGGACGTGTAGCTTCGGGATTCGCCTTCAAATTCCTTAGTTGCGTAATGTAGACGTGTGCGGTCACTGTGCATCCTTCGTCTAGCAGCTCCCATTATTCGACATGGAGAGCGCTCCACCAGAATCAGAGCATACCTCCTTGGCGTGTACGTTGGGTTTGGGGGAGCCTTCTGCATCCGCACCTTTGCCAATCCATTGAGCACGCCGGTGAACGTTAGAGTAGAGGTTCGACTTCGCACCCCTGGTGACTAGGTACTCGAGCCACGTGTGGTGCCCTTGAGCGTGAGGAGAGAAAGTGCAACGTCGTCGCGGCGGTCTATGTCATACTGCTTCAAAGCATGTGGCATCTATGGACCGAGCTTTCGCACCTTGTCGATTGAATTCAATTCACTCAGAACTGTGGACTGACTCCCCAAGGGTAACTGCCAGTTCACAAGTAGTTTGATACGGATCGGCTTCCACCTGGCTCCGCAGCACCTTCAAATCCAACTTCACTGAGCGTCCCGGACGGTCTTCATTTTCGACGGAATAGTCGCCCGATGCGAACTTCTGGTGCCACTTGTAAATTGTACACGTCCTGCTTGTGAACGTCCTTCATACCTCTATCGATTACCGCGGGTTCATGGCCAGATAAAAAATTAATATGATGGTGTTGCGGATGTGGAGTTGCGACGGCTTGAAATCATGAGGCACAGTTGCTGGAAAGAAAACAGTTAAGTGGCTTTTCCAGCATGCGTTTGAAAGAGCTTTCCATACTCTATCTAACAATGCCTCACACGTTCATTTTCGTCACCTCTTTCAAGAGTTATGATCGCTAGAAGTCATCACTATCATTTTGTCCGAGGACTTATGACTCAACCTAATAGAACGTTTTTCTTCGTAAAGAATATAGGTGGCCCTAGCAATCCTCGGTAAGCGCTAGTGTTTAAGTGGTAAAAATGGAACTGCCATAGAATTATTCTCTGGTCATGATTTTCGCCGAAGTCTCAAGAGATAACTTGGAGTTCGCTTTATTGGGGAATAAATGGGATCTAAGTGAGACGATCTGTGGTAACTAGTTGAATACCAAATTTAATATTCTACTTTTTATCTTGATCTGCTTTTTAAGAAACAGCCCAGTCCTGAATGTACAACCACTTGTTCCAAGTTATCTATTCTAAAAGCAATGC
Organism: Haemonchus contortus; assembly: GCA_000469685.2. Taxonomy (NCBI): domain Eukaryota; kingdom Metazoa; phylum Nematoda; class Chromadorea; order Rhabditida; family Trichostrongylidae; genus Haemonchus; species Haemonchus contortus. The sequence continues at coordinate 11,199,276 of LS997564.1, forward strand.
AAGGCTCCAACCGCGTGAGCCCTGTTGCCACTGAGCTATAACTGTCCTTCGATTACCTTTTCGTCCGTTAAAATAAAATTTTTTAATCTCGTTTGTCCATGGCTAGAACAGAAATAAACAGGCATTTGAGGATAAATTATCCATCTATTGTAATTATCTTATTCTGAGCTTATAGTCTTTTCTCGAAAAGGCAAAAGGAAAACCCCCTAGCCCTTTTTTTTTCAGCAAACTTTGCCAACCTTGGCCCAGTGTGAATAATGTAAAGCGCAGATGGGAGATGTTGCTATAGACACTGAGCCACTGGTACGACTCCATTTTAAGGCACACTTCATGATGCAACCTTAATAAATTAAATATGATACAGAAGGTGCCTCATAGGTCGCCGTGACGTAGCCGTGCGGCGGTGCGGCTACGCAGGCTGTCACCCAATTTTGGGCCTAAGCACAACTGTAGCGACAGGAAGCCTACTCTTTTCTTGTTAGGGAACCACTACCTTTCTATATGTACACTCCCTTTCTCCATGTATGCGAAGGGAGGAATATGCGAAAAGCAATAGTATGAAAAAAAAGACAGCGAAAAGAAAGGCGTCCGATTGATTGGACTGTAGTGTGTTTCAAAAATACGTAACCTCTCTTTCCCATCTTTTTTCCTGCCACTCAATTAACCAAACTTTTCAAAAAAATTTCTATCGTCGTCATCGTTTCCATGGGAACATTCTTGCGATGAATAAATCAATGACTTCATTTTATAGAATCGGATTCCTTACATATAGTACACACTACTTCTCTCTGTCAGCCTAAATTCTGCCCAGATTCTATCCAAGAAGCCCGATGCTTGGGCTCCGTCGATTTCCATATTACATTTTTCGTTTTATAAGTTTTCTCGAACATTCCGTTAGCTAACCTCCACCGCTACCTGTTCAGATAGATGGTTTAGACTGCTCTCCAATCTCTTCTTTCGCTGAGCTGTTATTTTTCATATTCGGTGATGAGCTTTTAACACCACACCCACCAACATTTTAAGGAACCACCAATGTGAGAGAAGAAAATTTGGAAATTCGTAGAATGAAAGGTGAACCGCTCGGCGTTACTTGACCTCTTGGGTATTCACCGTGCTTTGAATTTCAATTTGGAACCGAAGTAGCACTCGAGTAAATGTTTGGTTTACAAATTGATTTGCAACCTAAATTTAAGGGAGGCCAACGACCTGAACTGGATCTTACCCGGAAATCAATCCGGAAAGTCAGAATGAAACGGTTTCTGCGCTTACCAAGGCTTACCTCTAGCCACTGGGAATTATTGACTAGCGAGTTTCTCTGTGGTAACAAATAAAATTTTCCAATCTTTTAGGGACATTTTGTTTGAGAAAAGGAAACTTACAGCCTATCTTACTCGATAAATACCTTAAGCCGTTCAAAAATTTGATTGAAACTCTCAATGTACCAAATGCTTTATAAAGGTAAAAAAAGGACGTGGGGTAGCGCCAAAAGGTTGTGCTAGCACACACATTGTTCAGGGATCGAATCCTGACTTGGTAGTCGCCCATCCCTAGGTCCCCAAGGACCAGTTAATCGGGCGTCGGTTGTGTCTGAGGATAACAGTACTAAATAGCCCGCTGGTTGGGCCCGTAAGTTATAAAATATGCTAAATACGTGAAATACGTATTCAACCGCTGCTACAATTTTGATTGGGAGGCGAATACATAAGCGCAACCGGAAAACTGTGGAATGTGAAAAATCAATTCACATTCTTCACAAGCCATGTCATGGTCCGAAACGATTGCAAAGTGCCTTCACGAACCGGGAATCAATGCGTGTGTAGTAATGTAGTTTGCAAGATCCACTAAACATCGGTTATCCCTTTTTAAAGCCCTTCAAATCATTTGTATAATTCGCGAATACTTCTTTCTTAAATTACTTTTCTTTTGGAGAGCCCTTTATGCCCTTTCCATGCATCCATTCATACAGCTTTATGAACGGCATAATGTTAGCCTGCAAAAGGCTTGCAGAAGCCGGGGTAGAAGGTCGCGAATGAATAGCTAAGGATAATATGTGTGCACAGTATTAGCACTGTTACCGATGTTAGGCCATGGGTCAAAAAAGATGCTCCTGCAGAAAACGAGACCAGAACAGACGGATGGAGATAAGGGGTCCATCCACGCCAAGGCGAATTTTTTTCTATGAGGAAAGTTTGTGTCACGTTGATATTCATTCCTGTTGTTTCTCAGTACCATCAGGCCAACTTTTCGCTTTACTTCTCAGCACTAGCAGCTACGGATTGTTCAGAATTTTCCACCCATATGACCGTTACCGGTTTATGATTATTGACTGACAAGCTGTTGTTAAATGTATAGCTTCTGAAGTCGTATATTTTCTCGTTTACCTCATTTATTTGGAATTAAAATTTTATGGCCGAAGCAAGATAGCTCAAGCTAACATGAGTTCGTTGAAGACCGTACCCCAAACAGATACTCTGAATCCTTACATCTTTCCCATTCTCTGTCGAGTGGCCAATTTCTTCCGGGAGGATAAAAGCTGTAGCTATAATAGAACCCTAAGTGATTGTATAGGCCAAACACACATCGAAACGCGATCAACATCCAGGATGAAACTCGAACGTGTGAGTACGTATAGGGTGAGACTGAAAATGGAGAACCAGTAAGGACATCCATTTTCTGTTTTCACTACCAGTAGGGCAAGAATGATCAGACTGCGAGAAAGATTTGTGATATTCAATAATAATGGGCTTGATTGATGTGGGAAGTACAGATAGTGAGAGCTCGTTGTTGGGGACCTCGAACGGCCCAAGAATACATCCATGATAATGACGGAGCTTTCGGACAATTTGCACGAAAGTCCCATCACTACTATTTGTGAAATATCAGAAAGGCCTGCAATCCCAATACAAACTACCCACCTAGCAGGCCTATGCTGTTGTCCTCTGTTAACGATGTGACATCACTCTATTTTTGAAGGCCCAGTTCACGGGAATGGTTCGACAGAGATCACTTTCTGGGATGCTCCTGAGACCTCCTGATAGCATTAAAAACTTTGTCGGGAAAAACAGTCAAGACATGACGTTATAAGAGCCCCAAAACCGGTTTGTCCGACGTTTGCACCTAAAGCAGACGAGTCCTTGAGCGTTCGTGAGGTGTTGAGGTTTCACCATTCGCACCTTGACCAACACCTTACACGCAGGCACCGTAGCCGGTTCACGCAATGGTGCTTGCATTTGAACAGCTTGTCCAAATATACCTTTCATCATCTATTGGTTTTCTTATTTTTTGAAGTTTTATATTTTATCAAATAAGTTTTCGTGTTTTTTTTTACCCTTTCTAAGCCATCAGCCTTATCAATCTAAAACTATATACCCAAAAATATAGTAAACTGTGCCTTCAACCAAACAGTAGAAGTCGATGAAGGATGGCAGAATCGTCAGGTGCACAAGTCATCATCATACCATTATCCACTGAGATCTTTGAAGAGTTTAATAAACGAACCAAGTAGGCCTTGGAAGATACCTGAGCGCTCGGGCTCAGCCACTGTTCTTTGCTGATCAGTGCTTCTTCCTTCAAGGTTGTTTCAGTCCCTCCCCTTTCCCCTCCCCCTGTGACTCTGCCCACAGGGGAAACTAGAAAAGCTTATTCGCCGTTCACAGTGGTCTTAACTGAAAAGCTTGGCCAATGCTTCAGAAAAAGCAGCTGGAAGCCATTTCTCATTCATATCAACTTCTCACGAAAGGGCATCGTTGGTGTTTTTCCGAAGCTTTCATTCCGCCGTTATCTCATTGGAGACACAAAACGCCTCCTACAGTAAAGGAACGTCTATGCAGTTTTCGCGACACCGCCATTCAGGGTAGATTATATTCGTTTCCTTGACTTACCAAGTTTTATCGCTGGTGGCTTCTACTTTGTAATGCTACATTTTTCACCCCTCTCTACTGCAAGGCCGGTAATCTCAGTATATGAGCTATAATATGTAGTTAAACTTCATGTTTGGCATTTTTCTTTTAGTTATGGCGCTTAAGCACTTCAATGGTATTCTTATTCATCAGAGCCTTCCAGGCAAAGGGCAGCAGAAGTTAAGTTGGTATGACTGGGTCCTGATCAGGTCATCTATGATCCCTTACGTCCCCACGAGTCATCTGAGCTAAAGCAACTCGAAGACAAACATATGTACTATCTCATTCTCCTAATAACCCCTTCAAAGCTTCATATGGATTGGAGTCTTAACAAAAAAAAACGAAAATCCAGATGCTCACTCGGCGTCAGCGAAAAATGCATCAATAATCCGTTGACCAAGTGGATTTTGTTGAAGCTCAGCGATACTTTGAAAGTCGATCTCCGTGAGGAAATGTTCGTTGGTCTCCTTATCACGATGAGTAGCCAATGATAGAAATCGTTTGTACAGTGTTACTATACCGCTTCGAGATACTGAAATAAAAACCTGATTTCAGGCTGAATAGATTTCAAAATATTTCCAAAAATACAAATATACTCTATCGAAAATAGCAAAAAAAATTTAAATTGATTCAAAATTATGGATAAAAGGAAGGTTGGATCGCGCTTGATTCTCTTCTGCAGCAGATACTGCGGGAGAAGGGGCTCATATGTTCATGAATGTGTGCCAGTCCAATATGCCATCTTACCCTAGGCTTCACTTCCACTGACAATGAGTTGGAGTATAAAAGACGGACCAATTCAGCCAGTCATTACTCCCTTCATTTCTTTTTACTCAAAACTTTTTTAACTTTCTCATTCCATTTATTCATACTGAACTTTGCGGCAGCGACAGATTGGAATCTTCGAAGTCCGGACGGGTTTTTTCTTCAAAGCTGATCTTATAAGTGATGTGTTACTGTTATCATAACAAGCTGTCATGTCGCACAAATAGGGCAATATCTAATAACTCTGGTAAAGAGCCTCTTTTTGCTATCTTTGATTTTCCTGAACATCACTTCTCGCATGAGGGATTCAACCCCATCTATTATGAGGGACTATCTAGAAACAACTATAGCTTTTACTTGAGTTCTTCTTGAGTACACGCAGACAAAGTTCCACCGCTGAGCAGTCAGACAGTCAACTCAATCACTACATGCCTCAAATGACATACAGTAGCGCTCAAAAGTCTTCGGTGGAATGGTTCTTCAGCCATACTTTTCAGTCGTAACTTCTTTCCTACTGGATCTAATAAAGCGAAATTTCTATATTCGGAGCGTGGATGTATTGTGAATATTTACCACTATTAACTTGCAATCTGATCATGTTCCAGATATTCCTAGGGGTATGAAATCAAAATCGACTGAAAATACAGATGATGGTCCTTCTAGAATCTCTTTCCTTTTTATAATGGCAAAAGTGTACGAGCGGTATTGCCGAACACAATAGATGAGAAAAACGCACATAAGGTGCGATTAAGTGCTGACGCCAACAACTTTAGTTTTAGCAAAATGTGCTACCGCAACAAGCACCTTACTCTACCTGTGGATATTGCAGCTTTGCAGTGAAATAGGGTTGGGTAGGGTGAAGTATGCTCTAGTTGGACATATCCAAATTTCGTGTCATTCGGTCTACTAAGAAAGAAGTTATGAACAAAAAAGCGTCAAAGCATTTCACCGAAGACTTTTGAGCGCTACTGTATATATCATACCTCACAGTATTGGTAACTGAATTAAGTGCAATAATCTTAATAGGAAGTCCTCTTATTAAAATAATAGTTCCATAATATTTAATAATAATAATAATAATAATAATAATAATAATAATAATAATAATAATAATAATAATAATAATAATAATAATAATAATAATAATAATAATAATAATAATAATAATAATAATAATAATAATAATAGTAATAATATGAAAGGAATAATAAAACAATGCTTAATCCGATAATAAATCCACATTCGATGGACTTCGAGAAGCACCAGATGAATAATTTTTACTACTGATGATGTTTGAACAGAAGTTAACCACGTAATCTTTTACTAGGTAACTGGCGAATGGAATGTAGCGATTATAGAGTAGCTGTAGGAATGGTTATGAATGATATGGTCATGTTATGTTATGGCTATCCGCAGCTCCTAGAGCTGTCATAAATTTCTCGGGTGTCGTTTCGCCACCAATGTTCCCTCCCAGTTGCGTTCAACATTTGCCTGCCTGACTGTCGTCGGAATTTTCGGAAACTTCTTTTTACCCATTCCTATTATTCTTTATCAGTTGCTATGATTCTCGTTTGAAAGGGTTCACGTATTAGTTAATTCTTTACTGTTATGATTAGTATTGAGTACAAATGTTCTGACTACCTTCCTCTATCAGTAGCTATCATTTGGTAACACTTTCGGTTATCAATCCTCAAAAATCTTGATATACATTAAATTGATGTAACTTTTACGTAGCTCCTTATACTAGCCCTTCTCACCACAGCTGGACCAGTATCAGTTGTTATCACTTTCAATCACCCACCATCAACGTCCCCCCTTCCATGTTTGTCCCACTTTCAAATTTGAACGCCCTATGTTCAGAACAATGGGAATTATGATTTTTCGGTCGCACACTCATATATACACTCATACTTCTATACGTATACCGACCATACACATGCAAACACAGATCTGCCTACAAAATGCGTGATAGACTTCGTCTCGATTGGTCCTTTTCCTCGGTCGACCATGAGCAGACTATAGAACTGTTAGATGCCAATAAAAATTGATTTTTTAATTAAAAATTCGAAGAAATATCGTCTCAAATTGCCTCAACTGTAGTATTTGTTCGGACTCTTTGTCATTGAACTCAACAATGATGTCATTAACACTACATTCGTATCTGATGACCCTACCGAATATTCTCAAGACCGCTCCTACTCTAACTGACAACTGACTTACCCCTTACTTTAAAAGAGTTCTCAGTTCCACGTAACGAACCAAGCCACATGACACTAATTTCTTTCCATGAATGAATTCTGTACACCCCTTTTTCATTGTATGCTTCGCATGGCATTTTTCTTCCATAAGCTTTTAATAGAACAGTCATAACTCTTAATTTCTCTCTTCGAAAACCCGAAATTTGCCGTCATTTGTCAAACGCGTCAAAGACGTCGATATTTCCTAGTCTCACAAACCTAAATTCTTGCCGAGGTGGTCTATTTATGGAATGAATGAGTAGTTGCTCGACTAGTTACTGGGGAACCGCAAGTTAATGACTACCTAGAAACAGCTATAATTAATGAATAGAATACAGAGAATACTAATGAGATGCTTAGTTATGCATACAGCTCCTATTCCCTTTGTACCTATTAGTTTGCGTACTTCCAAAGAACCCAGTGTTTCTGCAGAATTCCTGTGCACCGACTCCAGTTCCAGCCAACCGAATGACTCTCTTACTTTTCCCTACTTGAGTGTACATAGGAACACCTCCTAAATTTTCAGAATCAGTTAGGTCAAGCTTCTGCAACCTACCAGACCTCCGCTGCGGTTCGCCTAACTGTCGATGCCTACTCTTCGGTCCTGCCCAACGTCCTGCTTCGTATGAGCGGATACACTGGTATCTCGACGGTATAGGCTTTCCATAGGTCTCACAAGCATTCACACACCAACTGGAGATCCAAATTGTCCATTGAATTGCTTTTTAAGTAGCAATATGCTGAGCAGTGATCATCAAAATCCTAGGCTCGTTCTTCCCTCAGCCATCTTCAACGAAGGTACGCTGCTTATCCCACCATCCCTTGATCTCGTGACGTCTGAGAAGAAGACCTTAATGAAACCCTTCAGCTCCCTCAGTTCTAAAAAACTTCTGCTTATGAATCCACCGTAACCCTGATTGGTTCATATGTTTTTAGTCAAAATTTTTGATGGATTGTCTTTGTACGTACAACTACTAGGTGCACTCTAGAAAATGGCTCAGCTGTACTTGAGAAAAATGTCTATTCCATTGTTCCTTGCTTTCTCGATGAAAAACAAAAAGCTCCAACTCAAAAAGTCCCATTGTGCCCCTTCAGATAGATGGCCTTTAATGAGTTGGGAGTTTTAGCTGTCTATGAAAGCATTGCGGTAAACGGCGCTGTACAACTTTGAACTAATGGGTGAGGGATCTCGTTCTCGATTTGGCCCCGAAACCATTCTCAGTGCTTAGGCCAGCGAGCGTGGGAATTCAGGACAAAGTTCGTCACCCGAGTTCAATCCTGCCTACTTTGTTTCTACCACCGTCTGAAAAAAGCCTACGATTCGGCCTAAAATTCGATGTTGGTTGTCGAGCGACTGCGATCAACGGCGAATGACAATTATTAATCGCAGCAGAGACGCAAACGGAGTGACGACTCTGTATCTTTGGTGTTCTCTTGCGTCCTTTATTTAATTCAACAGCTCGTGTATGCGACAACCCTCTCACAACCGTACAACTTTGGTTTTATTCCGGCATACTCGGCCTACAGTGTATTGTTGGAGCAATGTGAAATACTTCAGCTTTCTTCTGTGTTGCAGCCCCACCAAGCCATGTGGTCATCAATTAGTCGGATCACCTTAAAGTAGGAGCATCTTGAACATGTTCAAGGCTTCGAATCACAATCGTTGTCGACGTTGCATTCGAGAAGCATTACTAGCTTGGGGCATCCGTCGTTTTCCACATCGCCGAGAAGGTGATCGTCAACAATAGCAGTTGGTCCTTCGGAATTAAAGAGAGCAATAAAGCGGCTGAAGCTGGCTGGCGAGGTCCTTTCCAAGTGTGGCGTTAAATGTTGCCACCACGGAACGAGCACTGGAGCCGTGGACCCTTCCGTAGAAGACACTATTCGATTTCTCGAAGATCGCGACATGGTGTTTTCGGAAAAGCTCCGGGGGGCCAAGTCAAATGAGCTGAAGATAATTCTGAGATTGTTCTAGTTTGTGGTGACAGGGTGAGGAACAGGTTCTGATAGAGGCACGATGATAAATGTAAATTTGTCCTAGGACTATCACAATAAATAAGACGCCTACGTGTTATAAATACAAATACCTTGAAGATGTACTGGCTAGGCTTCAGCCGTTCTGAATGTATTGACTGGATAAAGTAGAATTAAACAAGAAAGAATGCCAAGTGTCGTCCTGAAGAAACTACCAAAGCAACATTCCGCTGCTCCATATCGTTCGCTTCTTTACTACGATTTAACTTGTCGGCTGAATGATTACGCCTGAATAGTCTGTCCACTTCAAAATCCACTAGCTTTTGAAGAAGCCGTAATCGACTTTCTCTGCGTCGAAATCTCCTCAAGAGCCCCCACGGCATCGCAGACTGGCTCTCATCAATGGAGCACGTTTTCAGGATTGTCCTTCAAAGTACAAACGTCTTGGAGCTGTTTGAGAGGGGAGCCCTTATAAGGACATGCGCAGTTGAATTCACCACCGCCGTCTCTGCAGCTGCACTGCTGATGTGGTGCTCTATATTCAGCCAGTTCCGGTTGCACGGGAAATATCTTGAATATCCATCCGGACGAATGTCACCCTAGGGGATCATTCCAATGCAGACGCCTTCTTTATGACCGTCCATAAACTAAGCAAATATCGTCGCACTCCTACATGTCGTGTTCTATCGTCTACTAACCCATGATCATTATGAAGAAAAACTGTTTCGGCGCTATTAAAATGCGTCGCGAACATGGCATGTTAAAGGTAAGGGTTGTGCTGGAGGCTCCAAATAGCCTTTATGCCTATTGAGAGCTCGAAAAGCCGCATCAGGAGCACCAAAACGAAGCGTTTTTGCTGTTCGACATGTTGCCATCTACATATATGAAACCATGAAGCTGTTCCTTTTGTGCCTATGGCTTTCATGCTCTCCTTATTAAAAATCTATGTAGTTTTTCCCCACCTCTTCTCTGGCCCTCAAAACCAAACTGCATCTCAGCCCCTAACCCTAATCCGGCCAGATATGACAGTAACAAACTTTTTACTAGACACAGCAGTACTGGCAGTGCTGAAGTAGAGAAAGTTATAGTAAAGCTTTCTAGGAGAACTTATCACACTGAAAAAAGGACCCGTCATAGCCTACGCTTCTACTCAAATAGGCGACTTATTCGAGCCTCTACTCAAAACCACTTAAAAGTACAGGGTCAGGGTTTTAAAAGCTCATGCCGATTTAGCAATTCAGCAAAAATCAGTTCCGTTAGAAGAACTCACACTATGTGCATAAGGTATGGAATGAGTCCTGAGTAATGTGAGAGAGTTGGCCCTCAAAAGCTGTGTATTATTTACGACTTTCACGTTTTATGAACCGAGACGCAAGTTTTTAGACCTTAGACCCCTATTCATGTTCATTCCAGAACTAGTGTTAGCCCTCCACTACTGAAATTTTACTGTACTGTACGGCAAGGATAAGCCGTTACCATTACGACGCTATCTTTGAAAAACCTCGATTTTATGACATTCGCTTATGGAAATACCATGCTTCCCTTCGAACTCTCATTCACCTTCCCTACCATATTCTACTGTTATCAGTCTATGAAGCTTCATAGCTTATTCTAATCAGCATAGTTCAGGGTCTCTTAGTTAGTAAACTATGAGTAATTTTTGAACAGTACGCTAGACTTCATGTACCTAACTTCTTGCTAGAACCTTTCCTTTCCATTTTTCTGCGTCATATTTATTTATTTTGTTTTTGTAAGTGAACCAACCGATCATCGCCGTTCAGTATCTGGCAAATCGGCCCCTCATAGGAGCCTGAGTAGACCATATTGCTTCTTTAAGTGCAAAACGTCGTCAATAGCTCTCAACTCGCTCTCAAGAGAAATCGCAAAGTCTATGCCCCAGGCTTAATCCCGTCCGCTCTCACGCCGTTGGCACGTTCGTCGCGTTCGTCGGATAACAGCTTAGCTAATCCCAACTCTGTCCCAAAGGTCAGCACTGCAGACTTATATCCACATTTTGACAGTAGTCATTTCAGAACCAGGCACTTATCGTAAAATCGTTCCCCGACCACCATCTATTCTGAGCGCTTAAGTCTCTCAAATGTAGCTTTCATACTACCATATTTGGCACCTAATATTAGGAGCAGATCGGATGTGGCTTCTAATTTCTCTTCTTTGTATATATGTTCTTTTGAAGATCGTTCTCACTATTTTAATAAATTATGGTGTGAGAGTGGGTATATGGAGATTCAACGCTCCAATTGACTTCCTCGCTACACCGTTGCTCCTGTCGCTCCTACATGACCGAGTGGGTAGAAAGAGGAAAATCTCAAACAACTGTTTGAGTGAACTCGAGATATCAGGTCTTTGAACGATGAGACGTTAGTTGACACTCATTTAATGCCTCAAAACTTAGAGGGCATCAGGCCAGGGCGTCGTTCTTAAAGAACAATCCTCTTATGGCGGTGGATACATATTTTGAGGTGGTGCCCAACCGAAAACCTACCAGTTTAGTGGTCTAACAACTATTCCAATCCAAAAGTAGGGGTGATGTACAAAGCAGGACGTATTCAGCTGCTAGTGATCTCGGAATTCAAGATTTTTCATTTTATTTTTCCTCTTGGAAGTACAATATTAGCTCACGACAGTTTTCTTATGCAAAATTGATTGCCTAAGAACCTACAATGAGACATAGTGTTCAAAGACCAGTCCCAACCAAATTCAATCACGACCCAAACTACCGATGGTTACTGAATCCTCACCATCTGGCCTCACGACTGGTATCTAACTATGGGTGAACCAAAGGCAAGCCGCTAAAACCATAAAGACGTCGGCAATAACCAATTTAGACCCTCCGTCTCTATCCGCTATTCCTTCTGCATCAATACTTCTCAAATGACAGCTACGCATTAAAGACAAATTGATCTCCATACCATGCCAGGGAGGATTGCATGGCTTGGCGCTGAGAAGGGCTAATGATCTCAGGGCGGCTCCGAAGGGACGGCCAGTTTGTGAAGCCTTAGCTGACCAAACTTTGCATTTGTGCTTCCAGTAAGCCACGAACAGTTCTCACAGCGTTTCCAAAACAAAGCTGGATGCACATCAGCCAGCAATAAGTCTTCGTGACACTGTCATTGTCAACCTGCGCTGCCTACTGGCCACAAATACCATCTAATGCCAGTCGAGAAGATCACTACTACTTCACTGGACAGGTGGTGACTCTGATTTGAATCAAAATGGGCCAATTCAATCAGTTTTTTGTCCTTAGCCTTCACCGGGTCTTCTCGCATTCGCATTCCGATACGAAAACGAGATTTAATGGCTCAGTCCGGTGGAGCGAATTCTGCCTGCAACAAGCCTTGTAGAATCAAGTTCCTTTCTTTGTGGGGAGGAGAGGACCCCAACAAAATGCAACAATGAGATGAGCAGTCGCTGGCTAGTCTCCCTTAATTAGTTAAACTTCGTAGGCCATGCATGGGCCGAATATTGGCTTTTATGCGAACTATCCCTCATTTTCTCATTTTCCTCATTAACTAGAGGTAAGCCGACGAACAGTTTTTTCGACTGTGTGGCATCGATCACGCGATCTCAAAGGATGGATAATTTGATATCGCTACTTGAAGTCCCAGACGATCGTTTACACAGTGGAGAACTCTTTACTCTACTGATTTTTTACTGCTCTCCGTCACTACCTCCAGCATATCAAGCAAAACCCTGTTGATCAAAGTACCTTCATAATGCAAAGGTGAGTTTGCGGCACGTCCCAATAGCACTGATTAATCTCGAAAATTCCAATCTTTACAAATTGAGTTTCCATATTTCTTTGACAATCACGAATGTTGGTAATGAGCCTCCGAACCAACGGAGTTGACCACAAATCGACGCTAGCCTAGACGTGGCTCTGTGTATTTCTCGTTTTCTGGAGCCTGCATAATAAGCTTCAGTTTACGACGTTTGATCGGTGAAGTATGGGCTTCGGCTTTGCTCAAGCGCCCAAGCCGTGATTTTTGCTCGAATTGAGTTTCGTTTTCAATACCAAAACATATAAATCATAATGAAAGAAGCCAAATCTGCTTCGTTTCTCGGTGAAACACATTCCCATAGATTTGCTCGGAACAAAACCCATCCTAGCTGACGCTCAAAGGCGCGGCTCACGATAAAATAGGTTCCCGAGGTTCCCACGAGAATAATTCTGTAGCTTCCAAGAATAGTACATAGGCCGTTGTCGGCCGAAAAAACGGCCTAGTCAAGGCGTTACAAGGCTCCGAAACCGGCTCGTCCGACGCAGACCTCAAAGTGGCCGTGTTATCTCGGTTTTGTTATTATTGTACTATTCACAGGATGGGCGAATAGTACGCTCATGTGAGAGACACCCGGACGGAAGCAAACGGCGATCTTGCACAGCTCTCTTTTTAATACTTTTGCGAAGGCTTATATTTTTGAAAATCCTTCGGTTTTCGCGTTTTCTTCGTCACCCTTGCACTAGTGTGCACCATGTATTCCACCTTTAACAAACACCTTGAGATTGTCGTGAACTCTGCCCGGAAGCCACCTAAATTCGCCCATTAAAGTCGCAGGTACCATCTATCTCGCTTTATCGACTGATTATCAATCGACAAGGTGCCCTCATTGTTCGAAAATTACATTTTATCGTAAGCCGTCTCTAGGGTGAGAAGAGTTACGCCATGGTGAGGTTTTTTCGCCCGCGACGAGTCTCGTGAGACTTGGCAGCGGCATGTCAAAACACAAAATCATTCATCACAAGAGTTATGGATAAGACGTTCCGCCCCGGACGGACATTTTGAAATCTTCACCTTTGCTTTCTGGACACAGCTTTAAGATTAATGCCCATTGTCACGGAACCGCCCACGACCACTTTCAATTACCCCTTTTCGACCACCCACACTGGGATAGAAAAAAAATTGAATGCCCTTTATTTCATGCATTTGTAAGTAAGCTATTGGTCGGTACTTGTGTAATACATTGTTAGTTAACATTAGATCCCATTGAATCACTTGGACAAGACAGACAAATTCCCTGGACATGGGTTTTTACAATTCACCGCACCCACGCTGGCCAGCAGGCTCATAACGAGTGTGTTGATAAGCTATCACTAGTTATCATCAAGAATCTTAGGGGAGGTGTGGGTTACTGTATAGAACGATTCCTAAGAAGGTACAAGGACACTGTCGACTACTACTCGAGTTTTCGGGGTTCAGCGGAACCCGAGTTCTTTTTCCTTTATTATACTCTCTCAAAAGACTTTCCAGGCTCAAAGATAAGTTTTGCCAAGGCAATCGCAAAAGCTGGTCCATTTAAAGAGTTCCCTTAAGTCAGCAGGGTATCATGTGATCTTTTTGATTTACTTGTTTACGTGGATGTGGGAAGTTGCCGAGGTCATACTTTTAGCTCCAGAATTCAATCCGTAACCGAATCACCCTCAATACAAACAGGCCAGACATTCCTTCATCCGATCAAAAGGTATCAGATGCAGGGACAGAAAGGAATATTGACTTTGACTTTGTTTTATTCCATTTAATGCTGAACTATTACTCCAGTTAGAGTTGCGAATGCTTCTTCAGTAGTTCTGAGCTATGGAAAGAATAGCCGACCTCGGCAAATTCCCATATCCAAGTAGACAAGTAAAATAGAAAGGTCACAAGATACCGTTCTGACTATAGGGAACTCTTTAAATTGGCCAGCTTCCCAGTTTCTGGGTGTGTCTTCGCGAAACTTATCCCTGAGCCTACAAAGCTGTTCCAAAGGAGCATAATAGAGGAAAAAGAACTCGGGTTTATAAAAACCCGAAATTGATCTTCAGGATCTTGACCAAGCAGTTGCCTACAATAAACCTTCATCTACATACACTGACAAGATGTAATGGCACACATAATTTTCTTGTGGCCACAATGAATGAGGACATTCCAAGCATTAAACATCAAGCAGCTGCACGTCAGCGGTTTTCTGGCCGTCATTGTTTTGAGCCGATATTGCCTCAATCTTCTTCACACACCTGTTTTCCTTCTCATCTCAATGAGCCACTTTTTGGAACACTGCCAATGCAAAACTCTCTAACACATGCTGAACAGTACTGGATATTGTACTAAAACCATTTCTTTTGAATAATCCCACAAATTACGCGCTTGGTATTGCTCGCATTATTGAGTGGGTATCGATTTTTTGAGTATTAGAAAAAAGATTAGGTAGGTGACAGGATCGATAGTGGGCATTTCTTGTAAAAATTTTTGTGAACGAATAATTCAAGTTGCTTACGTAAACAATAATATACATGGAAATAAGCAAAAATCATCGAAAAAAATCACCAAAAATTATTTTCGCTAACATAATCTATACATGTTGACTATAAAACTATTACGGTGCAGTGTTGTGAGTTGAAATTGATTTGCCTATTTAAATTTAACTTCCCAATGTCCACTCTCACGACATACACCAATACACCAACTCTCACTGATGGAAGACAAATAGTTCAAGAATTCTTTCGTTGAAGACGACTTCTTCGATACTTACATTTATACTTAGCGACAGCGACAGCGACAGACCACTCACTCCTGTCTTTCCTTCATTGGGTTCTATGGGGTACGAACTACTCGATTCTTCTCCTTAACTTTAAAATTAAGTAGCCTAGATGCGGCCTACTATGAATGGAAACGTTTTTGAAGTGGCTAACAACCGCCGCGAATGCGAGCGTCAATTGCTCCCCAGATGCTCATTCACTGGGGGAAGCTCGTCGTACTAGCTCCAACGCTCCTCAGGAACTAGTGGCCGAGGTTCGCCCTCGAGGACCAGACAACATGTGTCCCCCAATCCCTTCAGTGCCCTGCAATCCAATTGTTCAGAGAACTTCATCGTTTTAGGGGGCAGCCTTTATTCAATAAAGGTGATCGATACGTCTGATGCCTTAAGGAGAAAACAAAGAAGAGGCTTTGTTAGTGCCATTTGCCCTATGTCGCCTTGGAATCATGCCTGAGCCACGTGCAACTGTCAACCTTGGGATAAGAAGAGAAAAATTGCCTTTTAAGGATTTCTATCAGTTAGGTTTTCATTTCTCGAAATTATAACCAACGAAGTTCAAGAGCTTCTGAGCTATATGAGACCTCAATATTCTGCGACATGCGTGGAGCCGACTCCGGTTTATGAGCACCAGGTCTGTGGGTATTCCATTCAGCTGTTTTTCAGGGTAGCTCGCATCGCAGAGTCTCTGCCTATTCAAAAGATTAACAGACTCTTTTTCAGCACTCAACAATTGAATATGAAAGCATTTCTATTCAAGCCCTTACAATAGTACATCTGGGTGTTTGTAATTAGGATAGGCAGTCATAGTTTTTTCGTAGTTTCGGAAGCTTTCGCACAAAAAGGTCAGCATTATAGTGATTTCTTGGGACGATTTCGAATTTTGTCGGTTTTAATGACATTTCAAAAGTTCCTTTCTCATTTTGCCGTTTAACGGTACGCATAGGACTTGAATATGTAGCTCCGGATAAATAAATTTTTGGCGCCTTCCCAACATATGACGAAGGGGATGTCTTTTATTTTATTCAATTTATTTTATTTATGTTATTCCAGAAACTTTCGTAAGGTAGTCGAAGAAGAGGTCGGTAGAAAGCCCTCCGTTAAATTAGAGTGTTGTATTGGCATAGCCTATCAGTACTGCCGGCAGCGCGACATATTTTGGGTGACCTAACGACCCTTGACACTCACGGAATGTCAGGAATGAATTCCGAATAGCACAGCAGGGATGTGAGATCGAAGATTCCGCGGGAGCCCTGGAATAAACAGCAACTGTTCAGTGACCAGCCCCAAACCCAAGAAAGCTGATCCCAGCAATTTCTTCAAACCATATGGAGCAACTAGGATCCTGAAAGACGGCTCGAGAACATCACTAGTTCTTAAAGGACCAGTCCGGACACGTCTCGAAAAGTCGCATATTCGTGAAATGAAATTTGAATATGTGGAATGCCTCACAGGAAGTAATCAAGCCAACTCTTTGCACTTTTTCTATCCTGTATCCTATGACTTCGTCGTTTCCGAAATCGAATTCACACACGTAGTACTTTTTTTCACAGTAGTTACGGCAATTTCATTCAGACTTCATCCAGTTGCCCTACAGGCCTCCTACACTGATGTCCTTCAAAGAGTTTCTTCTCGGTTATTTTTTCATTCAAACTTTGAGAGGGCCATTTGGCAAGTGGACAGACTTCGTTCTGGCCACCGCATTTGAATTTCTGACGTGCTACTCAAGGCTGTGTGCCCTTTCCAGTTATTAATTGAGATTTGGAACTGGTTGCTTCCATCAATCTTCGTCCATCATAAATCTGAAAAGGACAGTAGCGGGTGGGAGAGAAGGGAAGGAATAAAGGCGTGAGATCTTTCCAGAATACGCCACGCAACTAACTCTCTCTTGGAATTGTCAGCTCATCTGCTTTTTATTCTTCACGGTCTTGAAATCGTCGCTGTTTTCATGCTCATAACGAATGCGGAACGATAACGACCCTGGGAGGATAAAAACTTTGGCGGCCTTGAGCGGATTGGGCTCCGGTATTGAATTCAAGACCACGGGCGTGGGAGCGGTGTTTTGGGCAGCTGACTCGTCATGCTTATAACTACCGTAATCGTAATCTGAGAACAAATCTTACTAACTCAAATTACTGGCTAACGGATCGATTTCATGTCCGGATTAAGGTGTTAGGGAAGTTCTAGCAACCGTTAGTAGCCATGCAGTTCAGGGTGTTCATCCCATTCATCATGTCATATAGCAGCAGACTCGGCCCGACTCCTCGAGGGCGGTGTCCATGGTGCGATGAGGGGGCGGGCCCCCTCGGCACTGATTTCCCTGCTTCACAGCACGAGCAGTTTTCTTCTCATCAAAACGCAATCAATCTCCAGCCATCAGCTGCATTTGCCAGTTTCACGGCCCTTTCTTTCCAATCCTCTTCACGTGTGACCATTCTTCCCGAAAATTCGTATTGAGCATGCTTCGATTTACGTACTCAATCGATCAATAATTGATTTTTCTTTCACTCACTATCGAGTTTTTGGTAAAATACAATGCAGGGTTTATAGTAATTCATGTTCATTAGCAAACGGTTGGATAGACCACCAAAGAAAGGAATTCACTGTGAAAAAGTGCTAAAGAATAGCTCCAGGAAGGGAACCCGAAAAGAAAGCCTACTAAGAGCTCAATCACAAACACAATGGAACTCTGTATAGGATTGATTGGGATGGGTGTAGCTTGGATTTTTTATTTTTTGGGTCATTTTCTTTGCATTTCCAGCTCATCCCTCCCCAATCGCTCATTTGACGTTAGCCCAAGGTAAATAAAATAGATGAAAATATAGAATGTCGTAATTTAAGGTGCTGCCCTTAGGTTGATGCTCTTTGGCGTGTGAAAATTCCTCAATCACTACTGAGTTTATGAGTCTAGGGCAGGATTCCAAGGTATAGAGACCAGAGCCTCTCTCCCATGAGTGTGTTCCCTCAATAAATCATGTTTAGTCCAATTCGATACTGCCTCCTTGAATTCGGCTGGGAAATACTATGCCCGTTTTTTGGACTTAGGCGCTATTGCTCTATGATTCATTGCGTCGATGGAATGGGCATTTTATAGTCACTTCGATCCTATTTCGGACTTGCTCCGTACCAATACCACATTCAAGAGAAGAGAATGACTGAAGTCATACTCTCATTGTTCTCCAGCAAGAGATGCTCCCAACTTGGTGAGCATTACAGGAAAGAATAACGATTCTTCAACATTGACTGGCCCCATTAAAAGATTTCGAAGTATCCAGCTTTCATCAGAATCATTGTGATACCTTCACTATATATTTGTCTGGAGAGTCTGCATTTGTTCTGTTGATCGTGTGGGCCAACAGAAGTATAAATCAGTGATGTCATTCACCATCCCAATTTGGCATCAATGAAACCCCTTGGCGAAAAATTAGAAGAAGAATTGCTCTATTTTTATTGGCTGATATCGGTTTGGGATTTGATCCTCGGACCACGCGCGGGGTAGTGTGCCACTAGGCATCATCCCACTTCCACTCTAAACGGAGTAATAAGAAACTTAGAACGATGAAGTAGTCTTGATTACTCGAAGCTAGGTAAGTATCAATCAGGGTTGGTGTGGATAGCTAATTACTGTCTCACAACTACCGGAATATCCTGAATTCTACAATAATACTGGTGGCAGACCGGACTTTTGAATGCTTGACCCTATTCACTTCTCCCAGAAAACTTATTTTCCCCAATGGAGTCCCAATCCAAATAGAAGCTCCTAAACTGTTTGTAAGCCTTCGAAATCCTAGCAGATTTGAATTATGAGGTGCGTTGATCGATGAGATTCAGCAGTTCGTTGTGGATCGACGACTCTTAGTTCCTTGTTGAAACCATTGCCTCAATCCAGAAAAGTCTTCGTTCAAAAGACAAACGATAGATGGTGCAAGACCCTGGCATCCTACTCCGTCCCCTTCCCATTCACCGACGAAGTCCTGCTGATGGTTATTTGCAAAGTCATTAATACATTTCCGGCGGAAACGTTCCAGCGTTCCAAGCCGGATATCTGTCAATATACATCTTTAAAGGATGAAATTACTAAAGTTGACATCCGCTCAGGCCTGGAAGTTACGGTATTACGGTTACGGTAGTTACGGTGACGATTACAAGTACGTAGTTGAATAGAAGTACGTACATATAGCTCCGTACAGCCAACAGCCGACATCGACCACCTTATCCGTACAATCATGGGGGAGGTTACAGAAGTTGCTCGAACAGCCCATGTTCCTTCCCCATGAGAGATCCCTGGAGCTTCAAGTTCCCTTTACACACAAGGAAGTTGTACTCCCTTGTTTTGATTCCTAATGCGAAGTTCCTCTTAATGAGCGTCACTCCTCTCGTAATTGCCAGTCCTTTCCTGTCCCGTTCAGGGGAAAACTTTGAATTATTAATCCGAGACTACCGCCTCGAATGCAGTGTAGATATAATTAGCAAAATGCAAATTAACGTGCCATTCGCTAGGCTGAAGAACTAAATGATTTATTATAATAGCTGTAATTGCTGGGATAGAGAAACAATTTATCAGAATCAAATATTAGATTGATTATCGGTTGAGGTTTTGCCAAACAAATGGCTCTAGAGAACCTTTGATGAGAATCATCCAAAATACCCATTCTGGAGCTTCAGATTCTTTGTCCCCCTTCCATACTGAAGGTTAACTGAAACTATTTCAAGGAGTAATTCTGACAGTAAAATCTAACCCTGGTCCGAAGTTTTAATTCTGCCCAGGACAACCAGGGTTCCTTCCTTCGAACTCTCCTAATTGATACCACACTCGCATATGAGCATAAAAGCACCGATTTCTTGTATATTGTCCCCGAGCGTTATTGTTGAGCCACACACCCTTTCAAAGCCCACTATGAATAGAAGTAGAATGCGTGGGGTACCTTAGACGGAAGTTATTCACACCAGAACCTTCGCTTTCGACTGTTACGACTTTGATGTGATTGGGTTGGGAAGCTTATCACAAGTCAGTACCGTTATTGAAGTAACGGACAAATCCATGAAACTTGAGCAGACTAAAAATTTTCAATGGCGACAACATCGGTCGAAATTCGATCCCTTACAATCACTTTCGACCCGAACACATGTTGAATGTTCTTTTGATATATGGGAAGGTTTTGGATGTTTCAAAAATCCTTCCCGAACAGACAGCCACATTCAAACATACTCAACGAAAAGTAGGGACATACTCAACAAATTGTACGTTGTAAAGTGATTCATCTCTTAGTTATGTTTCTCGATGATTGGGGCGAGTATCATCCTACTGTCTTTGGTCATATTTATGGTGACCTGATAGCCATCAGAAAAAAAATATTTTAAAATATTAAAAAAGTGCTCCCCCTTGTTTCTGAGTCAAGGGAAATATTAACATATTTTGAACGTGTTTTCAACCAAAAGTTTTAGGAATGAAACTTTGCATTCATTGGATAGGAAGTACTTAAACAGTGAACGATATGTATGTCCCTGATACTTAAAAGCGGGGTACAAATAGCAGCACCTTAGTAATCTCTCTTCCTCTCTTGACCTTTTTACTGATATACGATATTTTCA
The DNA here is from genome assembly GCA_000469685.2 of Haemonchus contortus. NCBI lineage: Eukaryota > Metazoa > Nematoda > Chromadorea > Rhabditida > Trichostrongylidae > Haemonchus > Haemonchus contortus. The sequence goes on from LS997564.1 coordinate 11,220,271, forward strand.
TGACGAGATAGAATGGGTCGAAATGACTTTTCATAATTTTCATGGCTTTCATTCGTTGTGAAATTGTTCTGGACTGCTCCATAGGCTAGCTTTTGAAAATGCAATGAATCTCGAGTCCAAAAATTTTATTTTATTCTGCACGAGCCAGTTAGCGCCCCATGTAAGAACACTATATCGCATCTTATCTGAGGAGAGTATTCAACTAATACGCTAATACGCTCGACTACCTTTTCCTTAAAGGCACCGTTCACGATAAAAAAAGTTATTGAGTTCTTATCTTATTTATTTATTTATTTATTTATTTATTTATTCATGCGTTCCATGACGCGCTGCATTGGGACATATGGCTGCTCGCGGACAACAATCATACAGCATAAATGAAAGAAAAAAAATAAAAATTAACAAACCAAACAAGTGAAATAAAATAAAGTTGGAACGATGCTTCGTCATAAAACTCAGGATTAGTTAACAAATCATGAATGTTGATGTGTAGTAGCAGAGACCTAGACCAGAGAGTCGCTCAGTGCGCAGCCTTCCCTAGAGCAGAGGCGAAAATGAAGGAATGACACTGTGAGATCAAAGCTCAACCCTTGCGATAGAATTAGGAATTAAGAGGCTAGGAGGGCCCTGGTCTCGAGATCTGTTGGGCAAACGCTGCAGAGTGAGCCAGCACCAGCCGGCCATGGTGCCCTTCGCCACGTGGGGTCATGGGAATTTACCGGCACTTCGGGACACGGGTATGCCGGCCACCCACGTGGAACCGGCAAACTTGGCAAAATCTGCCGCACATCACCCTACGTCAACCAGACCAGAGACCTCCTTACCGTATGAAGTTTAGGGGCTTCGGTGGTGCTTGTCGTTGTGAAATGGGTCCAATGGGTATCATTCTGGCGAAGGAGGAACTAGTAGGGAAGCTACGCTACCTGAGCGACTGGGAGAAGAAACAGTATAGGGACAGTATTAGAAGAAAACAAAACGGAACTACGATACATCTTCCAAGCCAAGAGCGTCCAACAAATTGACCTTGTGCAATGCTGTTTTGAACTGAGAAGAGTTTTGACACGCTAAGACAGATGAAGGCAGTCGCGACAGCCATCGAGTAGTACGTAAAATGAAGCTGTTGTAGCGGAGTTGTTTGTGGAATCTGCCCATTTTATGGCCGAAAAACTGGAAGCCGTCTCGCCGTCCATTCGAGGGTCGGAATACCCAAAACATCGAAGGCCGAAGTCGCAGTTCTCCCTTAAGTATCTTAAATGCAAGAACCAAGTCAGTTATAATCCTTCTGTGGAAAAGACTCTTCAAATTCAACTTCCGAAGACGGGTTCCATAGGGTGGCAGTGTGTCAGGATAGTTCGTACTGGGGAATGCTTTGTAGTACAATATACGAGTAAAAGTTTTTTGCACTTTTTCAATCTTTTGGATATCCTTGACCAGATGTGGGCTCCAAATTGGGCTACAGTATTCGACAATGGGAAGAACATATGATTTGAAAAGTCTGATCCACATGTCAACATCGGCACAGTGAATGTTTCTGAATAAGAGATAGACCAACCTGAGCGCTTTATTACTAGCCTCGTCCACGTGAGCACTCCAGCTCAAGTTTTTCGCTACCATGACACCCAAGTCTTTGATTTGCTCCCGATGTTTTATGATGGTCTCATCCGGAAAGAGTACATCAATTGGGGATGCTCCAAGTGAGAAGGAGTACGTTTTGCTCGCATTAATTTCCAATCTCCATGAGGTTGCACAACTGAGCATTTTTTCAACGGACTTATTTAACGCCATCTGAGCTTCATGTTTTTCTTCCAGCGCATAAGTCGCTGCTACTTTTATGTCATCAGCAAAACCGGCAACGGTGATCCTGTTGTCGGTTTTGAGATGTTCAAGTAAATCGCAAGTGTAGATGAGGAAAAGCAGCGGCGACAACACGCCACCTTGCGGGACTCCGGATGAACACTCTCTAAATGCCGAGAAGCTGTCTCCAAAACGGACGCTAAATTTCCACCCTTCCAAATATGATCTGAATAAATCCAAGGCCCCATCTCTGACTCCAATACTCTCAAGCCTGGCTAACAGCCTAGAATGACATACTCTATCAAAGGCTTTGCTCAGATCGAAGTAAACTATATCAACATTTTTCCCACTGTTGAGGGCTTCAATCCAATAATGAGTACAACTTAGCAATTGCGTACATGTGGATGCCCCTGGGAGAAAGCCATGCTGCTCAGGAGCAATAAGATTGAGCCTCGTGATCCAATCCAGAAGTTCTTTCTTGATGATTTTCTCAAAAATTTTCAGAGGAGTAGGCAAGATGCTTATGGGTCTGAAGTTTGACACGAGATTGCTAGTGGCACTTTTGGGAATAGGAGTGATGAAAGAGTTTTTCCATATAGCGGGGATTTGACCTAGCAGAAGACTTATGTTGAAGATGTGAGCGAGAGGGGCGGCAAGATAATTTGAGTAGTCTTTGAAAAAAACTTGTGGTATCCCATCAGCTGTGAGTGAGAGTGACGGCTTCAGAGTTTTCAGATATCTCAGCACCGTGTCAGGGGAGATACAGGGTAGCACAAAGCGCTCAGTAGACACTGAAGGCAACGTCATGGCGCATTCTGAGGGTTTACCATAAACACTGGCAAAATAGGAAGCGATAGCCTCAGCTTTCGCAACATCAGTTGAATACTTTTTGCCTTCAGAGTCTTCCAAAATTTTATGCGTATTAGAACCTGCTTTGACTTTTTTGATATAGCTGAAAAGCTTTTTCATATTATTTTCTTTAGCCAACTTCCTTGTTTTGTATGCTAAGTACCGCCTGACGTGGTAATCAAGGTTCTTTGAAATCTCAACAAATTGCGCACTTTTTGTCGGTTGCGACGAGTGGAGAAACAGTCGATTCCGCTGCTCAAAAAGATTCATGATATGCTTAGGATATCTGTTAGACGCGCACTTCTCGAATAGGCGGAGAGGAACATGGCGATCAATGATATCTCGTATAATAGCAGCAAATCGATCGTATGCATCGTCGGCATCAGTATAGTTATTCAAAATTAGCATCCAGTCGAGATTGGCTAGTTCATGCTTAATTTGTGCCCTGTCAGCGCCTTTGTAATCTCTGTAAGGAGTACTCTCACTCTTCAGCCAAAGGGAGTTTACTTTAAAAGAAACGATGTTGTGGTCGGATGTTGATAGGGGGGCGTGTGAGGAAACGTCGGAGATGCAGTGCGCATCTGACAGAACAAGATCGAGAATCCTGTCATCTCTGGTCGGGAAGGTGACATACTGCTGAAGGGAAAGGTTCTCGAAATAGGTGAGAAACTTTTGGGCCGTTGGGTTTGCAGCAGTACGGGTGCCCCAATCAATATCGAGGTTAAAATCCCCGAGGACGACTGTGTTGTAGGGTATCGATGCAACTAAGTCAGACATAATGCCAATCAATCGATCATCTTGAATCGAGGTAGACCTGGGTGGACGATAAACAAGGAGAAATCTTTGCTTACGCGAATCAGGAAAACAAACATCAAAGCATAAAACATCAGAACTGAGAGAGCTGCAATCAAACACTATTTTCTCAATTAGAAGAAAGTTGTGAAGAAAAACACATACACCTCCTCCTGCCTTAGCTTGCCTATCTTTTCTAATGAGGGTGTATGGGAACACAGAACAAAGTTCTGAATCAGTGATCTTGCCACTGAGCCAGGACTCAGTTACGAAGATTATGCTGGGTTTAGAAGTTTCCATTATATAGTGTAGGTGGTGGACTTTATTCACTAGGCTACGAGCGTTCATCAAAAGACAATTTGACCAGCAATTGATTTGGGAACCTAGTTTTTTGAATATTGCACGGAGGGGGTATGTGTGTTTTTTACATTTGATATGTCTGATGCCTTGATAATTTCTCCTTTGTACACCACATAAACTTTTTTACCATTGTATTCTTTATCATTTAACTCACGAGCTTTGCTTCGTAGATCACGTTCTTTATTGCGCTCATCAATGGTCATTGATCGGCGCACGAACACTGTCCTATAATCCGATATAGCACGTAGCTTGCGAGCCTTGGATAAAGTCTCTAACATGAATCGACGAGAAGAAAACATGCATTTTACAACACGAGGTTTTCCCTCCACACCTCGGCCCATCCTGTAAACTTCTACAGGACGGGTCTCGATGTCCAGCGAATCAAGTATGCCTGTAATGTACTTCTCCGTATGTGCTTGACGCAAAGACGGAGATAAATCACTCTGAGCCTCAGGTATACCATAAAAAACTACTGACCTCTGCCTCTTGTCGCTATCCACTACGTCCTTAGACAGCAAAGGTAGCTTACTTAGAAAACGGTCGAGAAGCTGAATGACTTCAGGAGCCTTAGATACCAGAATTCCTTGAATTTGGTTCAGCAGGGTAATACAGTCATTGTCCAGAATAGAATCAGCCAGTTTGCTGGCCATAGGTAGCGACTGGAAGCTTGGTCCATAGGTTTTTTGGGTAGGAACTGGGGCCATTTTAGCGGATCAATTAGGTCGACCGCTCGCAGTGGGCGCGGGAAGACGAATGATATTAATACCCAGCGGCCCCACGGGTTGTAGAAGGGACCCTCTCAGCCCCCCCCCCCCCAATCTCGACGTCCAGGACATAGTGGCAGCCCCGTTGTTGCCGTAGTTCGCGTTCCCGCCTCTCGATCGGTGCCACGCCAGACGAGTGTCGAGACTATACAGATTGCTATTATTCTTTCTAGGACCCACGCACAATCAGCTAATCGCCGAGTGATGAGGCGATGTTTTTCTCCCATTCTTTTTTCCTCTGTTTTTCTTTTTGCTGCCACAATCCCTTATTCAATTTCCTACTCCTAGAGGCTGAAAAAGGTGAGCTACTTTCGCTATCACTAGGGTTTTTAGGTTTATTTATGCTTATAAGTAAATGAATTTTTGCTTACCATTGTCTGTTATTCGCACCAGGACCCACACCCGCGCAGTGAAACGCACTGTTTAGCTCGTCCGGGCGCCCCACTCTTCTTCATTTTTCTTGTTTCATTCTCGTCCAGCCCCCTTTTTGACGGTTTTTCGAAGCCTTTTTTTCACTTTTGAAACACATATGCACGCAGTTTCTTCACCTCGGTCGCACTAGTTTCGATCTTGTCTTCCATTTTTCATCATAATCTGGATTACCCAAAATTATCGTGAATGGTGCCTTTAAATCGCAGTCGCTGAAACGGCTCCATATAGAATGGTAAACGCTAATTTATCCTCAGCAGACCCTCTGACTCCAGTAGTAGTTGGAAAAATCATTAGTTAGTCTTCATGAGTGGATATTAAATTTGTAGCTACCCCGAACAGATTATTGATGCCATGGGTAAATGGAGCAGAAATAAATCGTTTCAATAGTATTAGGTTGTAAGGAAAGTTCTGACCGTTTCGTCTGCTATTTTTCAAAAAGTTATAACTCATCTCAAAGTGAACATTTTTATTCATAGTGAGCCCCATTCGATTCTACACATGTCTGCCAACGTGATACGAGTCTGTCTATTCCATCCTTATGAAAGTCCGGAGATCTGGATTCCAAAAACTCAAGAAAGGCAGCTTCCACGTCGCCTTGATTTTTGAATGCTCGTTCCTTTAAGAAGCCGTGCAGATGTTTGAATATATAGTAGTCTGATGGTGACAGGTCTGGTGAGTAGGGTGGATGAGGGAGAGCTTCGATTTGCAGCTCGTTCAACTTCTGGAAGGTAATTCGAGACACATGCGGTTGCGCATTGTCGTGTAAGAGCAGTAGGCCGTGGTGGCTGACTAGTGCTGGCTGCATTTACCCCAGCTTTGTGTACTTCTTGTGAATTTGCTTACAGTATGACTGTGTGGTTATGGTTTGACTTGGAGGAAGAAAGCGTAGTGGATTAATCCATGGTTGGACCACCAAACTGTGATCATTGTCTTCGTGACGAGTAAACTTGGTTTTAGAAATTTTTGGAGGCTCATCCACACCCACCCATCAGCAGAGCGCTTCCTGGTATCATACAGGATCCATTTCTCATCCCACGTTACAATACGATGGAGAAAAGGCTCAGCATCATTTCTTATCAACAGCGAACTTGAAACTTCGAAGCGCTTCAGTTGTCGCTGCTCCGTGAAATCAGGTGGCACCCACTTGTCAAGCTTCTTCACTATTCCAAGCAGCTCGAGATGGGCAACGACGACTGTGTGGGAGACACCAGTCTTTTTGGCATAATTTTTCAAAGGTTGACGTCGATCTTCTTCCATTGCTTTTTGCAAAACATTGTGATCAACTAACGATGGTCGACCAACTCGCTCTTCGTCTTCCATTGACCCGTCTCCACTTCTGAACTTCTGAAACCAGCGACGAACCGTTCGCTCCGATGCAGTGCCTTCTCCCCACACAACGTTAATGTTTGTGGCTGCATCCTTCGTAGTTCGGCCAAGTTTGAACTCGTGAAGTAAAACCCTTCAAAAAGCAGTCTTATCCATTCTGCCAAAAAAAAACCTTCTAAGGATTCCAAAACTTCACAGACTTTGGGGAGAGCGCTATGACAGAAAGAGCAACCAGTGACTTACCTAAGGAACACAATATATCGATTAATCTGAATGGACAGCCGCCAAAATTTGAATTCATATGGCGCATGCGTAGGAACGGCCAGAACTTTCCTTACAACCTAATAGTAAGGGTAAGAGGAAGGCAAAAACAAATAAAAATAATAACAAAAAATAGAAACTGTTATTGTGGACGCAATTCTGGGCAGAACAACCACCTCATCGTAATCGCTATTGCCTCGATACATTTACTCCAAGCTTTTAAACTTTTTTGTTCTTTGATGTTTGGGTCTTCAAAATTTCAAGCAATCATTTAAGTTAATGACTACGAAGCGATGCTTGCCTTCAGATGCTTTCTGCTCGATGACTTGCACGTGAACTCAAACTGGTACACGGAGATTTTCGAAAAATTTTTGTAGATTCTCCGATGCTCAAAAGCTGTTGTCTTGTATTAAACGGAAGCATCATTATCCCATTGCTGATCCCCCCCCCCTCCCCTATTTCAGTTAACAGTAGTCTCGAAAAGTAGGACGATAGTGTAGCGTCTGGAGCAACTTCCATAGTTTCTTTATCCCGCGTTTTACAATTTTCCAGAAGCTTACGCATCTTCAATCCTATTTTTCTTTTCTCTTCATGAATGGCCTTCGATGAAGAATGGTTTGAGCTTCAGCTCCTTTACAAAGGCACTGGTTGCTCCGCTTCTTTTCATCTTAGAATTTTCATATTACTTCCTTATCTCTTCTTTTCGCGCATCACCCTTTACGTTTCGTGTAATTGCTTGAATGCAAGCATTTTATTAGGTTGGAAGGAAAGTTCTGCAACACAATGGAGGTCTTTTTCAAATCATTTCTAAAATTTTCCAGGACAATCAATTTTCGGAAATATATTAACCAAAGAGGTCAACAACCTTCTATTACCCTTTGAGTAAATCACTGATGCCTTTTATCCAGGAGTGAGGAAGCTGTGACTCAAAAAAGTGATTGACTGCCGTTTCCAGACCACTCTAAGTTACGAATTTTTTTCAACAACGGGATGCTCAATAAGACGGAGCGCATGGTAGGTGAAAGGGGCAACACTTGGGGAGTACGACTGATGAACAACCTGGAACCAACTGGAATCGTAGAACTTTTGACCCGTGTTCAAAGCGAAATTGCGACGTGCGTTGACCCTCTGTAGGGACCTGATTTACGGTTTTGATCGTCCCTCTCTATCCCCGTTGGCCAAATTTCGAGGTTCATAAGGGTAACCGATAGCTGTGTTCATCTAGTCTGCGTTTAGCAACTCATAGTGAATGGATCTCTTCAACCTCCTTCAAATTAAGGGACGATGCTTGCGTTACTTCAAAAGCTAGTATCTCCTCCAGTGAAGCGATCCAACCGATTGTTGGCCGTCGATCGGTGAGCAGTGCCAGCATTGAATAGGTTGCTGATAATTTGAGCCGCTACACCCGCGTTTTCCCCTTTGCGTGCTTAGAAGAAGGTGATGGTAAGAATCGGGTGTTGCTCATTTATTGACCGTAATGCTGCTAAAGCCCACACGCGTGCCCTTATTTACTCATGTGTTGATTACCTGAGGAATGTCCTACAAAGTTATCACTCTTGCTACCGTGTTCACACTGTTGATACAAATTGCTGACGCTTCAAATTTTTTGTTGCAGGACTTTCCTTCCAACCTAATATATTACGATGTTTGCCTTCCATCGGCTTATATTATGATTCATTTCGTGCTACTTAATTTTATTGACGCAAGTCCTATCGGTAACTTATTTGCAAAGCAATTACAATGTTTGTGGTTCGGAGACATCAAAGAGCAGATTCATTTACTTGCGATCAACTCCAACATCTAACGAGTTCCATTCTGAACTTTGTTTTTCTAACTGCTTCAATACTATTCTGTTTGAAAAGTTGCAATATGAAGGGACTGCTTATAAAGGGAAATCAGACGAATTTTTAACCCAGGAAAACTGGTAGATGAAAACCATGGAGAATTCCAGGGATCTGAAACCTCTTTACTTCCGCTGGCTAACTTCGGCAACACTCAATTTCATTCCCTTTGCAGATTCTCGGAATGATCACCCACACTGCAGCCGTTTTTCCAATTTTCAAAAAGCAAATGCAAAATTCATCCTGTGTGAAAAATGGTCACGCATGCGAAGTTCCCGTTTCAAATAATCTCCTCTCGTAGCTGTCTCACAGTTGGAATAGGCAAGATCTCTACTCGACCGCGGAGTACATACCAAAAAACAGGATACGTAATAATATATTTTCCCTCAAAAATTACTTTATAGAATCATTTCTTTCGAAAATTTCTACCCAATTCCTCAGCCTGGCACTGAGCCAGCAATCCGAAGTTTTGGAAATTCAAAACATTGGAAGATAATATTCTTGTTTTCCACTCATAATAGTAATCACTTGGGCTAAATGGGCTGAATATTTATGATGACGGAAAAAAAATCCGATTTTTCGTGAGAATTAGAAGTATTCAATCAAAATGATTAGAAATAGAAAATTACATGAATTACCATACAAAATATAATGTATTGTAACAGTGGTCTTTTATCCGTGGTATACCGCCCACCCATTCATTGTTTCACGGCCCGTATGAAGAGTAAGGTGAGCTTCACATAAGGCCCGTAAAATCATCACTGTATGGGATCTCACACAGTATTTCACATCTGTATTCATTCTAGCCATGGATCTTGAACGATATTTGACAATTATGACTATTTTTCTAATAAAAAAACACAAAGGCACTTGAAGTATTAGGTTGATGCATAATTATTGCGGATTTTTCCAACAAATTTTATTGGACGAAACGATAAAAATACTTAACAAAAACATGTTCAAATAATTACTCTAGAACTTATCCACCATCTACGTCAAGCACTGCTTTCCATTGGCTAGATAGCAGGATTCCGAAAGCGAAGAAGTTTTGATCCTTGGGGGCGATCCACGCCTTGACATCGGCCATCAAGTCATCCAAATCGACGTAACTTCTATTCCCTAGCCTTTTTTACAGCGAGCGGTTAACGAGCTAATCCATAGAAGTTTCTGCTGGTGAATATGGCAGATTTAGTAGCAGATGCCATTTCTTGGTTGGCTTTGGCTGGTTGTTCCACCGCCGAAAAGTTACTGAGATCGCGAATGACTCTGTTACCGTCCAACCTTTCTCGAAGTAGTAGAGCCTGATTTCGCGAATATGCATATGGTTTTCTAGGTACATTTTTGTAGAGGAAATCAAGTAGATCATTTCTAGAAAAAAATCGAATCCAATATTCGAATTCTTTCAATTCAAAAAAAGCCGCAAAAAATCTGCAATAATTATGCATCAAGCTAATAATTGCACACAAGTTACCAGTACATGAAAAGAGGCAAGATTATTCGGAAATGATAGCTGCATGTAAATGATAGAAAAAATGGGGTGTACTCGTAGCGTTGGAGTAGGAACCACAGTAAGAAGAAATTATGCCGTTTAGAAGGCTTTGCACCGATTTTGTTATAACCTTAAATTGATTTTTTTCACTGATGACATTCAACTACTCTAAGACATTACTTTGTCAAATTACTCATTCCTTTTAAACCTACCTGTTTCTGATAATAGTAGTTCTACCTGAATAAGGCACACCCTCACCATACGCCCATACCCACCTCTCTATGTATTGTTCCGCAACAGTTTCGGCTGTGTGCGTGCGAAAGTAAACGTCAATAGAGATAAGGCTTTATTGCCACTTTTAAACGGCCATACTTGCGAACTTGAATAGATCGAGAAAGCTTCTTGGGTCTACAAAACGACTATTCTACTATCATCCTTGAAAATCGGATAATTTTCAAAGTTCCGTTACATATATGAAAGTTCTGCTTAAATAAATCGGGGAACTGAAAATACCCGAAAAAGTAAATCACCATGGTGATGTAAATCCTGTTTTAATTAATCCAGTGGCTTCTAGGAAAGTGGATTTAATAAAAGTGAAAGCCTTTTATTATTTTCAAAAGATGTCTTTTTCATACCAAATGGCATAAAATTAAACAGAACATCGCAATAAATTTACCGGCGCATAAAATGCTGTGTCGAAGGTTTTACGGAAATTCATTACAAGTTCATTTACTTGGAGACGTACTGCTTTTATGTTGGCTCCATTGGCTAGCTCCTCTACTGCTCTGGATTTACCACCTTTTCAAAAAGTTATAAGTGATCCGTCATAGAACGGCGTAAATGTGAGTTGTTTCGAATCTACAAGAAAGAGGAAACATGAAAATGAATGCAAAAGGATGAAACACCTGGAACGGTACCTCTTCGAGTGCGCCACTCACTCGAATAGAATCTTAGATGATGTTCACTGAATAGGCATATTTACGACCGATACAGAAACTTTTTCATATTACCTTTTTCCGAACTAACTTTTCGAATTTCGAATGACCACACAAAAACTTTTTCATGTCAAAAGTATTTGGATAACTTAGGTGATCGGCAAGTTCGAGAACATTGTGGAATTTCCATCGACTGACTGATCATGAGTACCTAGGCCCAGTAAGATTTTTTTAATGATGCGAGCGCCCCGAATTCTTGTTAAAGAACAACGCTTGAGATAAATTCTAAGAACGGCCGAAAAGAAATAAAATAATAAAGAAAAATAAATAAATCAAGCGTTGTAAAGGGGATGCGAAATTGCTTATGGAATCAACCTATGTAATGTAAGTAATTAGTTGGCAAAAAACCGAAAGGAGTGCAAAGACTCAGAAAGAAGGGAAAGCAAAAGTTCATCATGCGATCAGGGTTAGATACGTGGAATTGTTAAAAGTTGTCAATACTATCAGGAATGCCTCTTAAGTAAGATAGTTCTACTCATTTTTCACCTTTGCTCTTCTATTTAATAAACTCTACAATGTCGAAGATTTCTGCTTCTTAAGTGTTGAATAATCCTTCATTATTACTTAGGAATGAGTAAGGTTTTTTGTGATGTAATCTATTCATTCGTCACCTTTTCTACCTTTCTCTAATTGCAACTCGTTAAACATTCCCATTTAGTGAATTATCAGCCTTTTCACTAGAAATTCACGAATTTCGCTCGAGTTTCACGAGACTTCTTTAAAATGATTGTTTCGACTGAATAATTTGATTTCGAGTCTTTCAGTCAGTCGAGCTTTTTGGAAGAAAAGAAGATAATAGTGGTGTTAAACAGAATCGTGTTCACGTGCTCGTCGTCAAAAATAGTAAATTTTGCAAATAAGTAAATCAAAAAGAAAAACTGTTACAGTGTCACTCACATCCGCTCTCGATACTGAGCTGTTCGAGTTGGTGCTCTGGCAATTGTGAGCTGGCTTGACCCATGTTTGAGCGTTGACTGTGTGACGGACTGGTCCGCTTCGGCTCCTCCGACCGTCCGTCTCTGCACTACGAGCTTTCTACTGGCCTTATCAGTGTGATAGTAGTGGTGATATGCCCAGACCATGTCATCCATTATGTGCCGAGAAGAGGGATTTCATGGAGGTAAGAAATTACATGAGCACCTAAATAGGAATTCTTAGTTAACAGTTACTTTGTAAACTTTTTTCCAAAGTTCTTTTCGATTTTTGACTTCTCCTATTTTTATTGATAAAAAGCCGTTGCTCTCCATATGTACGTTACCTGGAGCTACATTAATGACTCTTTTGCCACCTCGCCCGTTCTCTTGGAGCTTCCAAGAATCAAATTGGTATCAGTTCTGTCCCTGATGAAACCGAAGAGTAGTAGGTAGATAGAACTGGGCGCCAGCGAAAGGTGGCTCCATCCCGGAACTCATCGTTCGCACCCTGAATGCAACTTTTATCAGTTGCCTTCGATGAATATCAAGATAGTAGCTATCACGAAAGCCATTTTTCATCTGCAGCGAGACGGTCCCCGCACCCAACCTGTAGTAGGTCGTTCTGTACTGTCTGTTGCATGGAACAGGAGGCCAGGTGCATGGCGCGCTCAAGAGCAGGCCCTGGGAAGCCTTATAGAATACTCATACGGGTGGCGAGTTCTGGATAAAACTTCGGCCTCGTACGGTACTCGACCCGCACTTCTGCTATCCGGGCACCGTGCTCTTATCCCTTACACCACCGGGACCCCCAAGAGTTCCAGTCACTTGGAACAGCTCCTGATTTATAGTGATTCAAACCGGGTGGACTGGGCATATGTTTTCCCTGTCAAGGTAAAAGGAGAAACTTAAAGCCTGAGCCATCCATAGCTGTTTTTTTCTTTGTTAGCAAATATTTTTACAACTCATAAAACCGTACAGAAATCTGAAAAGTCGCTCTTTTATGATTTCCGACTGTGATGACTGTTTGTTCAAGTGATTGAGCACATACAAAAGCAACGTTATTCAGGTGTACCCAGCACGTACCGAGAAGGACTTTTACGCAGGTTACGATCCGTGGGTGGGAATAGGAACGGCCATCGTACTTGCGTTGTTCTTTTTCATCATCACAGTAAAGTCTTGTGTACATTATGTGGTACGGAAATGGAGGATGCATCAGTTCTACAAGCAGACAAGGTTTGCCGAACAGCCAGTCGATGACGAGCACCCAAACGCCGAAACAGCTTGAGGTGAGAGCTTAATTTGTAAAACAGAAGGAATCTATCGAGATTTATAGATGTAAAACAGAAGGAATCTATCGAGATTTATAGAAAATATTGACGAATCAGCTGCCTCAGCCTTCGTGAGCAGTAACTGTAAGCTTATCCGAACCAACTCACTTTTCATCCCCATATAATCATCCACTGGTAAAATACTGGCCAAAAAAGCAGAAACAGTAAGCCAAAACGATTTGTGATACAAGACTCACGCTGAATTCCCACTTGATGTCTTCCACGGTTCCAAAAAGGAAAAAGGTTTGGCGCATATCGCAAGAGCTCCAAAACGTCGAATTTGACACCCATTCCCTATCATCCAGCATAGGACCGCCCAAATTTTGGGTGCATCTTCTGGCAGGGTACTTAGGTACCGTCGGATCACTCTCCGGAGTGAATCTCAAAAAGCTCGACCTTGACGATTTTTCCGTCGTCGAAGATGAATGTATGACTTATATTGAGTACCAGGTATCGCTCTGAATCTATATGTTCCCGTTTGAAACCCTCAATCCTTTTCTCTCTCTTTTTTTCTCTACTGCTCCGCTCTGATTTTTTAACTCAAATTCTATCTGCTTTCTAGTCATTTGCTAGCAAAAAGTGCCGAGGCCTGAAAACACTAGAACTTACAAACCGGCCAATTTGTGGGGCGTTTGGAGAGAGTGTGCAAGTGACATGCGTTCGACAATTCTCAAAATCTCTCTCAGTAATTTACAGCTCGGGATATCAGCTACAGTATTTCGAACGGGAACTTCGTTTTTTCATTAATTTCCCAGTTTACTGTATCATTTTGAGCCAAGTTTGCAAATGAATGCAGCCAGTATTCCTCATTAGTTGCGATGAATGGATGACAGAAATGATGGTAGGATTGTATGGTAAAGGAGCTGCATTTCATTTGCATTATTCATGGGATCGAATAACTCCAGCCTAACGAAGCTATTCCGGAAATGAGAACAGGCGCTTCCACAACAATGGACAAGGATTCGACTATGACATTTCATGATGAACAGCAGAAACCCCAAAACCAAGTCTACAAATCTCTATGAAAGACGGAAGCATGGTGAGAAAAGATACTCAAAGCTCCATCACAGAAGCACATGATCTCCATCTGATCAGCTTCACCGCCCGTCTTCTTCTGATCATGGATTTCCCGAGCGGGTGCCAATAAGGCCTCCATTCATTCCTGTCACAAGCTGAAGTGGTCCAATAGATAGTCCTCGCTGGAGGTACCGAAGTATAACAGCCCTTTCGTTCAGAGCTTTCGTGTAGAAGTCTGATCATTCAGTCGTTGACGACCATCCTGGTGTTCGTTTGACGTTCTGAGGGATCCACATAAGAAAACCTAATTAACAGCACTTTCACAGCTACAGTGAAAGAAATCGAATCTAATAGTTTTCAAGGAAATAGCTTCGGGATCCGTTATTCTATGAAAATTCCGTCATCAGCTCTGAAGCCAACAGCTTAACACTTTTTCCTAGTAATTGGCGCGAATCGATGTTCTTCTATGACATCATGCACGTGGGCTCAGAGACTCTCCGTCCATTCATTAAGTGTGAAATGACTTCTATAACGAACGGGGGTGATCTTCACGATTCATGAATCACTTCTTGATTTTGACTCCAGGAAGAATTCTCTACAAACCTTGACATTCCTTACCAGCCGAAGAGAAAAGGCAGAGTTCAAAGAAGAGCCTTTCCAAAAAACTGAAGTTTGTTAGATTATATGGAACAGAAGATACCTGGACGGCCCACAAACATCACTAAAGGTATACTACACGAAAAATGGTCTCTGAAATGTCCCTGGCATTCAAGTATGCCGTATGTGGTGCTCCAGATCAAAAAACGGTCTAGATAAGGCATAATAGTGGCTCAAAGATTGTATCCGCTGTATGCCACACCCCGATACGGACGAGTATCAGGGTGTTGTAGAAGCTGCACCATTCACAAGTGAAATTCGTGCTGGGAAATTTAACAACTAATCATGCCCATAGAGAGAGTGGAAGGCTATTTGACTCGATGTCGCCATCTCTTAGCGCAATTGCGCTCGTCCAAATAACCCTTTCATACCTTTTTCGTACATGGTTATCTCGTACAACAACTGCTTCCATTACCACTGAGAAACCTTCAATTTCACGAATTCTGCCTACAACCACTACCTCGTTTCGACTCAAAAGGTACCTTAAAATTATCATAATATACTTTCATTACGACCTGAGTATGGGACTCTATCAAAAGCACCATTGTTGCGTTTCCTAGTCCCAGCCAGTCCAGCCCATCCATTTTCACAAGTTCACCCATTCATACTCTACTCATTAGTTATTCATGTTCACGGATATGCATAATCCCCCCATTGCTAGGAGACGAAACAGAGGTTCTAGAAAAAGTTCACTTGTCAAGAGGCTTTGGAGCATTTACCTAGTCTTCCTTTCGATTGTTGACCTTCACCAGATCTCAATGTCATTGTCCATGAGATCACTCGCCTCACAATAATGAACAACAATAATGATGATTATAATGACAGTGATTATCAGCTACTTGCCTTCTGGTGAATCGAGTCATACTGTAGACAAAACGATCGTTCTGATGCGTTCAGAAATCGGAAACAAAGCAAAATAACCAGTCCTTCTCCAGAAAATCGAGCAGCGCCTGCAACTTCTGCAAGTAATATAATCAGATCACTATTATATGAAAATCAAAGTCGATAAAATCATTCGTCCCCTTCAATGGCAAGCACGGAACCTCGTCATAGAGCATGCTCAGTCACCTGAGGAAAGGAGTCACTTGATATTTTTGTTACTGCGAATAACATAAGTGTCAGATCGGGTTGTATCATGAGCAAAAACTCAATGACTGAAGGACCTTTGACCAGCTTCCTAGGGTTAGGATAAGCCATTCATTTGATTTCCTCCGAGAATCCCTATACGATGGAGCATTCAAAATGATACTTTCTCCTGTACCTGCTTAGAATTGATCGGTTGAGCAAGGAACAAGCCTCAAATATCCAGTGAAGTAGTTGAGTCACCATTTTTGGTGATCCTCACCTTCCATCGCATCCTTTTCGAGGTTTCATTCTGCGGTTCCCAACTGCTTTTTTTTTTTACAAATGTAAGCTGAAAATGAAAACACTACACCGCGGTGGTCCTATTGAAAGCAATACCAACACGCAGATTGGATTGGGTCAGGAAACCGTCAAACCTAAACAGTTTCGAAAGCATCACTCTCAAAGGATTTTAGAGCTACAGATGAATTCTAAGACGCCTTTACTGACCTTTTAATCGATACCTCACTTGTGAATATTATAATTACAGCATAACAACAAATATTAATACAATGATTAATTGAGTAGCAAACCAAACTTCCTAAATTGTCATATTATCATTGCGAAAAAAAACCTCACCGAATGAGTATACACGTTGAATCTTAGCGCATCTACATATGCATAATTTAAAAGGATAAAAAGTAGTGTAAGCGAAATAATTGATCATGGACAAATTGGTATCTATTCAGGGACAAATCTCTAATCATCAATGTGAACTGAATCCAATCACAAATACAGAAGTACAGCTACACCACACACGAATAACGCGATTTCTTCCCTAATAATGAGTGTGGGAGCCCAAGGGATGTACTGAGACTTCGCTACAAGGTGAGAATCTGGGGAATCAGCGATAAGAAGCGCATGCGCAGCAGCACATCTGGAACTGCACCCTTGGCACAGTTGTGAAATTCCAGAACTAATTATTTTGCCGTTTGTTCTTGCCATTTCGTTCTATCCCTCATTTATCTCCCCACATTTACTCTCTACATTAGCCGCTAAATTCTTTTTTATCTCCCCTATGTGGCGATTGCGTTTATACTTAGCGGTGAGCTATCACCGACACCTGAGGGCGTTGGTCACGCTCCCTGTGGTGAGTCGGTGCCCATCGTTTGACCAGGTTCATGGACCTCAAATATCGGCGTTGCACCAACGTGAGGAGGCAAACGAATGAATCACTGATATACCCAACCCACAACTTCATTGAAAATTCCCTTTCAATATCGATGTACCGTACATCGGATTTATTTGGGGAACGGATGTGTCGGGTTCAAAGGAAGGGAAATCAAATCTTTACATAAGCATTATTGACGATAGACTGTCCTATGCACGTTGCTTAAAAAGACAGTAGCGTGTTCCCAGCTAAGAATCTGAGAATCATATGAAAATCCGCATCATCACTATAAAGCTTCCAAATCCACGTGTTGGATATCCGGATGTTTCTTAGTGATTTCCTTCTCGATTCGATCGATTTCATCACCAAGACGATCGATGATCTTCTCACCATGCGTCTCCATAAATGCTCCTAGTTCTTTTTCATCTTTCATCTCTTGAACTTCCTGAAATCAAACAAAACCTGAAAATCTTTGCCGACATAAAGTCAGTAATGAATTGAAATTCACTTACTTTCAGGAGTGATGGCATGTGAACGTTTTGATTCAAGTAGGCACGAGTGATTTCACGACCATTGAAATCCAATTCGGCCTTAAATCGCGACTGTTCCACGCCGAGCGCCGTCGCCTTTACGTCGTGCACCGACCTGAAATTCACACGGGACCACTCTTCATCATTCATCAAGTCATCCAGTCCCTGTGTTATCATTTAGGATAGAATCGTGATAATAGTGAACAGATTGAACCTATTCCTTTACCCTGGCACATTGCCAAAATGTAGCCCTCACTGCCTTGAATAGCATTCTTCTTCCAACTACTTTTGTCCTATCCGAAGCGAAAGATCCACGTTATATTCAATCGTTAAGAATTGAACGAAGGGACCATACAGTAGTCGTTATACGGTAATATAAGTCTCGCCTTTTGTGACTAGTACTTATGATCACCGGTATCGATCGCTAGCTGTTGCGCCACGCCAACGAAGAATTGGTTAACCGTTTGCGTTACGCACACCAGCACAAATATTCCTCTAAGTGGAAATGAATTGACATACCACCTCCATACCCGATGGCATCCCAGCGGCATAGAAGAATTTAAGACCCCCACTCCCCCCCCCCCCCCCTGTTGCTCATGTATTACCTAGCACCCTCTTACAAAGTACACCGTTTCTACTTTCTATCGGAATCAGTTCATCTCTCCACCCTATAATCCCACTGAATTTTTTTCTTAACTTTCCTATTTCAAGCCTGACCTTTCATTTTCTCTCAAAATTTCTTTTCGTCTAAACTAGTTCAGTGATTATTCGTACAATTTATCATGCTCCAATCTATTTACGGGTATTTTGTTGCTAGTTTTGAATTTGAATTTGAAGGAATTCTAATGAAGGTTATTGTGTTGTAAGCTTGTTAATCAACTTGCCGTATAACTGGATCGTTACTTAGACGACACACGATATCATCAGTTATTCGTTTCGGCAAACTTCGTCCAACAAGATGAGCGGCGTTAGTTCGAATAATAAACGACGCTACAGTACCTAAACATCTTTAATTTAGTACTGTTAGATATAAACTCCTCATGCACTCCTATTCACCACTGCGAATCAGTCATTGACCAAACAATTAGTAGTGGGTAACCAAACCAGTGTGCCGTGTTAATCATGTTAATTCTACCTTATAGGTTGAAAACTTATAGGCGAAATGTAAGCTAAAACATAGGTAGAGATCGCTTTGGACCTCTCTCTGAGAAGACTATGCTATGAATGACTGAAATAACAACAACAAGCAAAATCAAAATCAATGCAACAAAAATGGCTGTATTGGCTTAATACTCTAATCCGTCACGTCCTTCATAGCGCAGCAGCCTGGAGCAATAAGAACGTATGTCTGGCCTAGGAGATTGAATCTTCCGAAAGTTATGAAATAGCAATGACAGAGATTTGTACCGATTTCGGGATTGAAGCTTGGCAAAAGAAAAACAGCTCACCTAACAAACAACCAATCATTATAGACCCAATCGAATCAGGTATTGGTGAAGCCAGAATCGATGACAATGAGACAGCACAAAGAGCAATCGCCACCTGAAAACGACCGAAAATATCTACTAGAACTGTGAGCAAACAAAACAATGAACTATGTTAATAACCTGTGATATCACCGATTATTAGTGAGTTCTTGAAGAGTATATTAAGAAAATCACGTACTCCCGATACTGCAGCGGTATCCTCGAGTAAAACGACGTTCAGTGATGGATCTGCCGAAGTACGAACTAAATGAAAAGAAAACAATATTGACATGAAATTGAAAAATGCGCTGGAGTGTTCAACAGATAAGCATCCTCATTGATTTATATAACAATCCAATCCCTACCTCTATGAAAGTGCGGATGAAAATCGCCTCACGTGGCAGAATATCCAATGCTAAGGCACAACCCTTTCCAAAAACATAAAAGGGAAGGCCCAAACATAAAGGATAAAGTCTGGCGTTGATCAGTCCCGTTTTCGGGATGCGCCCCGCAGTCGACTTCCATTCAGAATCATAGTGGCTGCTTGCGTTGGCAAGCCGACGTAGAGGTCAGTGCTTCCATCCTCCCAGACGAGTCTGGTACCTATCAACAACACCGCAGGGATGAGAGGCATAGTCAGTTTGAGCGAGTACCGCCCCGTATTTCAAACCGCGGACCATGTCATGGATCTTCTACAAATCAAATGTTTCGATCCGATTCAAAGCGAACCCTTACCCATGTCAGATTTTGTTGCCCCAAACCCTATTTTAGGCAACTAATGTTTCACCTCATACTAGACAGATAGCACAGAACGCCATGAAAATGCTCGAGCTCTGCTAGTAGCTAACCAGTGAAGATAACCAAGAAAACAAACCGTAATTCAAGATGCTAAGCCCAGCTCGCTTTGCTTTGTGCCTGACTTCACGGTAAGCTGTAATTGCTGATGTTCCTTGGAAGCACAGGGACATGAATAATGCATAATACGCCTGAATGGAATTATTATTATTATTACCCGGGCAGTTCAAAAACACGGTAAAACTCGAATTTTCCTATTTTCATCTAATATTCAATATTTGTAAATTAATTATTCATAATCACGTTGATATCATGCCAATTGTTGCTGTCACCGCTTCATTCCACCTCCGTAATCTCCGCGTGTATGGCCCACAGTTAAACCTCAGATCAATAGCCGCGAGGCCAAACAGATTTTTCCGACTACATTCTTTGACACCAAACACGTTTGGGAGGTTCAAAGCACTGACATGAATATCGGCTGACACGGCAAGTCATTGTATAGGTTAAAACGCGCTCAATGCCGATGTGATATCGAATGAAAGACGAGAATGAACTCGAAGCAGTGGATGTCCATCCTAGGCGGAATCGGTCTGCCTCAGAAAACTCAGGCTATTATTCATTCACGTCACTTTCCGTGACATTAGTTTCACCGTCCTTTTTCCGATCATGTGCCAGCCTGAACCATCGCAAGCGATCCCTTCAACCGGAAAATGGGTCGTTGCTGAGAACCTTACCATCTACGATTTCCTGGTCACGTCCAACAGCAAGCCCATCCCAACATCCTCGTTTCAGCGACGTAGATTAGCTTTTTGTATCATCAACAGGCTAACACTAGCCGCGTCGATCGTAGAAGATACCGAAAAACAATCACAGCCAAACATAGAACCCTTTCAATGCCATCGGCTAGCCCTGGAACACTTTCCTAAAACCCGCTATTGGAACATTCATCACATCACCTGAACATGACATCAAATGACTTTGTTAAACCGTGCAGGGTGGGTAAGACCGTCTCAACCAGCCACCGGGCATTCCTATCATCAAGCATCAAGTTTAATGATCACCGCGAAGCACTAGTCATGATAGACCGTCCTTCTCCTAATCTTGAATCTTGTAAGCAGGATGACAAAGTCTCACAACACTTTCCATCACTGCCTAGCAATGCAGAAGGCATCTGGTATGAAGCCGAACTAACTTAGCAAAAGCTTCAAGAAGGGAAACACGCAATAATAAATAAAAGTTCATTCAATCGATATAGAGCAACATAGCTGTTGTATCAGGAGAAGAAATGGAATTAATCAAGTAAAACTTACGTAATTTAGCGGCTCTAATTCAGCAGGGTGCAGAAGACCCGAAACACCATGGTAAATCGAGAGACCGCAGCCGAATGCCATTATACCACAACCAGATATCAAGGATGTCACATAGCGCATGTTACCTATACTAGGAGTTATAAGGGGTACATCTGATAGACCATCATCGAAGAGTGGCACTACAACCGTATCCATCAAGTATCAGAAGACCAAGATATTCTTCCCGAAACTCTTTAAGTCCTGGTGCTAGACGGATAGTACAAAAGAAAAATTCAGTAAGGGTGTAGTCGTGAAAATAGAACGGCTGGTATGCGAATGACTACATTACATAAGAAGCTCGAGCCAAGACAGCAAAATGTATTCCAGATCAAGTGGAAGAACTTTCTCAGTGAAGTAATGAAATATACTCACCATAGCCATACGGAAAAAGGTTGTCAGGATTTCTTGCCGAATATCGTATTCCCATCAGCAAAATCATCTGATTACAGGTGTCCATTGTACTGTGAATCGCTTCAGCAAATAATGACTTCGAGCCGGTGAGATATGCGGCGGCATACTAAAGCAGTGCTACTAGGTACATATGAATTATTTGATTTTTCAAATGGCTCGGCAATTCAGACCTTAACTCGGTATTCAAAAACAACATATTCTGTTTGGGATACTATTTGTTACTCATTTTGATTGCCAAATATTATACTAACTTCCGCGATCACTGTTTTTTCCAAATCGATGTGACTTCGAACTAACCTTAAATGCTGCGTCGCACACGTTAAGAGTGAATGCGATGGCCACTACACGATCAGCACCTTTGCTTACGGAAGTGGTAGTCTCAACCTAAACTCTGGAGGATAAAAAAAAGAAGAAATTCCTCAACTAGTCCACAGCTCAAACTCAAATGAGCCTTTCAAGCCTTTGCAAGGAAGAATTTGAGCCACGTACTGGTTTGTCGTAATTATTGAAACATGTGAAAAGGAGTGCCCGGAAGAGGCAAAAAAATTACTTTAATTTTTATGGCCGCGCAAGGGACCATTACTTTAGTGAAAAATTAGATATAAGACTGAAGACTCTGACAGACTGAAGAGTAGCTAATTTTGGGGGGACGGAAGAACTTCAGCTACGCTACTCGCGATCCCGAAAACTGCCAGGAAAGTTGCAAAACACGTATACACTAAGGAACCGTCATAGCGTAGCAAAAGCACGTACTCTCATCCGCATACGCATACGTTCAGCATCCGTCAACTCCTTCCTCATTGCTATCAGTGGCCTACGATGTGCATCTAATGCTTCAGGACTTCCATGTACCTGGATTATTCAGAAAAACAAATAGCGATTTTGAAACATAACTACGCAATGACTCAAGCAGAATAATAACTGCTACAATTACCTGAATAGCTTTGTGATAGACATCTGTTAAAACATACAGATGCCGGCTACGAAGTGGATATGAGCCACTTTTTACAGGAACCGGTTCTGCAGGTAAGTCGCGAAAGTCTTCTTCGCTGAATCAAAAGCTTCGAGATAAGAACGAAACGTCATACATATATCTCATACAGCGATGAATTTGGAATTAGTGTATAAAAAACAAAACCGAAGTATTAAGCATAACTACCGTAGGCCAAACTCAGCCATGGCGCGGAGTTTGTCGATTTTGTCATTCTCATAGGATCTTGATTTCTTTGAAGGTAGAGCTATCTAAACGCATCGAAATGAGACCTCAATGGCTAAGCATCTAAGAATCCCTATTAATGCTATTAAGCATATGGCAAAGTAAGCGCATGACACTAAAAAAAGATAAAAGACTTTTTTAAACGCATACTAAGACCGGATAATAAACCCAGAAGTTATATCGCCAATATAGCTAAAAATTTAGAAAATGAAAAAGTCTTAGGTGTGCTCTATGGCTTCAACAACTTAAAAGTGTCTCAACTACTTAAAATTAACAATAATAAGTTTGTAAAATACAAAGTAGGGAGGGGAGGGGGGACGGTTGCCACACTCTTTTCTAATACGAGCGCAAGAGCGCGGAGGGGCCAACCTCGCGAGCCTACAATGGTGCTTAGAAACGTTTCTTAGCCAAGAAAATGTAGTTTTTTTAGCCTTAGGAGGTAAGGAGTACCGGGGTGTGGGGGTCAATGGAAAGTTCAGTCTTTACCCCATCCCAGCTTTCTACTCGAAGTATCATCTCACCCACTCCGGAGATCCTCCCTCTTAAGACTTAGGTAAGAACTACATTCATTTAGCTAAGGGGATACACCAACCCTGAATAATCTCTTCTTGCTCCTACTCCTCTGGCCGGGAGGTGAGCTGCCTGAGGAGGCCGATGCGTAGCCGACGAGCACTCGCGCCAATGACGGTATTCGCCTCCCAAAAGCTGAAATATCATCTTGTTGTCTACTTTGCTTGAATCAATCATCTTTAATGCTTACATTAATTGATGTGATTGCTTAGAAGCTACAACCTAGTAGACCGTAACCGGAAACTATACAGTTGAAACCCATAAGGTATAGCATTGGTAAAGTCGATTGAGGGATGATCTCAAAGGACTTAGAGATCGTGGAAACAGGGAACTGAAAGTCGGTCAACTTGTAACTGTGTAAGGGTAGGCGAACATTTACGAATGAAAAAAGTTTGCAGCACACGTTTTTAGAGCGTTGATTATTGCAGAACAAATAAAATGTTGTCAAAGAAGAATCAGTCACTTACAGCTCTTTGCATGGGTATGAAGAATAGTCGCAGGAAGATGAAAAACTAGTGAAGACATGGAGTTAGTTTGTTCCTTCTCTCAGTCGCACATGAGTGTATGACTGCGATTTCCTTTCAGGCTGAATTCCCTTCGGATTGATCAATAAGTGATAAGGCCACCAAAAAAGGAAAGCACGAACCTCAACACATAACCAGCTGCTCTTTCGCCCCTCAAGTAGCGATAACAATTTTAAAGGATGCCAAAAATCAGCCGTGGAGCGCGATGTGTAGTTAGAGCGGGCATGTGCGCTACAGGGCAGTAGATTTCGATCTTTTAGAGCTTCTAAGCTTTCTGATAGATTCAAGCCAAAAGAGAGAAGCCCATGTGCCAGAGACTTTAGTTTTTTGCGTTTTTTAGAGCAGATAGAACTATTTAGTGCAGTTTCACGTCCAAATTGCAAACCACTCAGAACCCGACCAACCGGGGCATATTATCTCTCGGCTCCATTCATCACTACTGATAGCCGTCACGGAAGCGTTACTACCTAGCTCCTGGGAACCTTCGCAAGATTACTGCCTACAGTGAACTAGTTTCTAGTCAGAAGAGAATATCCGTAAAAAAGCAAAATTTAAGCAAAGTTATTCGGTCGCAGGAGGCCACGTTTACGGCGTGTCTACATCTCTGAATCACATTCCCCAAGGGTGGGCCTGGCGTGAGTGAACGAATCCAGAAGTATGGCCATTATATTAGGGATTTCAAAAAGCCTCCTTAAATCATTACCAGTTGGGTCGCCTTACACCGGGCCCCACCATTCCTTACTTTTTCAGAGCAGTTAGAAAATCCTCCCCCCCCCAACCTTTGCCCTAGGTGAGCAAATGTAGAGAAATGTAGAGTATAGCTGTGTTTTCCATATCACTATTCAGCCATTCTCGGCTACTTATTCTAGCAGTTTGTGAGCTGAATTCACGACCTCACACCTGTTATTCTTATATTCCCCTACACTGGTCTGATTGCTACAGCAGTTATGAGTCGTGCACCGGTCGATGTCGTTTCTTCATTGAATGTATGCAATCTTCCCTTAATCGGCGGAGACACCTGCACTGATTTACTGAAGAGACTGGAAGCAGAGGAAAGTCTACCTTCTTACGTTAAGCTAATAATTGGTGTTCTCATTGAAACTAAAATGGAGATTTCTGATTTGAATAATCTCTGCAAAACTATTCTTGCGGAAAATAAAGTTCTCCGAGAAGAGAACAATCTTTTGAGGTCCCAGTTAAATAGTTCATCATCTAGTGAGATTGCCACGAAAGAACCCAGTTCCAGCTCCCAATCGGCTGTCGCCCACGATGCTGGTAGGACTTTTCCCAAAATCGATCCCGATCTGAGCCGATCGATCGTAGTCTCCGGCGTTCCAGAAGGTCAGTCATCCAACTCTATCGATAGGGCGCAACATGATCTACAATGTGTTTACACACTACTCAAATTCTTAGGTGTGGAATGTTTACCTTGTCATGTTTTTCGTATGGGTGTTAGGAATAGTTCCCGTCCTAGGTTGCTTAAAATTTTACTACCAAATGATCGTTTCCAGAAAGAAGTGGTAAAGCGAGCTTCTCGCTTGCGGTTTTTTCCTCATAAGGGGGTCTATATCCGACCCTCCCTAACCAAAGAGGAGAGGATGCGCAGGCGAGAAGCCCGCCGAGATTGTTCTGGTTCTGGTTCTGGTCAAGCTGATTGTAGTGTTATGAATGGAGCCGGCCCAACAGTTACGGTTAATGATACTTGCAGTACTGGTTCAGAAAATACGTTGAAAACCGGATTACAGGGAAACCTCTAATACTTCCCCGGTCACAACCGAGACTCAAGTGCTTGCTTTCTAATGTTCGATCAATTATCAAGAATAACTGGTCTTTAGTCTGTACTCTGCTCCATACCAACTATGATATTGTACTTTTGACCGAAACATGGTTAAATTCGAAGCACGATACAGCTCCTCTGCTAGGTATTGTTAGTTCTCAATTCGAAGCCATCCGCTGCGACCGTCTTTATAAAAAAGGAGGAGGAGTTCTCATTTTAGTTAAAAACACTATTTCATTCGTGATTGTTTACAAAGATTCGTTGAAAGATGCATATGAAATAATTGTTGTTGATTTCTTCGTACGCCATTTCACTTTTCGATTAATGCTTGTTTACAGAACCCCACTCTGCAATGCTCATAGTTCTAGCCAATTACTAAAGGTTATAAGCGATTTTAGCAGTTATGAGGCACCATGTTTAGTGGTAGGTGATTTCAATCTGGCCGATGTCGATTGGAACTCGACCGACTGTAGTGCTGGGTACTGCGCTGTGACTAAAGAATTTTTAGAGGTGTTTCGCTCACATAACTTTGTACAGTTTGTGAAGAGTCCCACCCGTGGACCCTCATATCTTGATCTAATATTTTGTAATGAAGTCGCGCTTATAGGAGAAGTAGAAGTGCTTCCTCCTATTGGTAGTAGTGACCATGCGTCTGCTAGCTTCACTCTAAATGTTGAGCCACTTGCTGTTGCACAGAGGAAGTGGGTTAGAGATTTTGGCAAGGCCAGGTATGACGCCGTGGAGGAGCATTTAAGTAGCATTGATTGGGTCGGATCTTTTGCTACTGTAGACACCATAGATGAAAAATATGAATTATTTCTGTCTGTCCTTCATGATGCAGTGGATAGATATGTGCCACTACGTCGTGCTAGCTGTACCCGGTACAGATTTCCTTCTTACTTGGATAGAATGGTCCGCCGCCGTTGCCAACTATGGGCCAGCGCGGTAGCTGACGATAGTGTACTGTCCTGGGAGGCCTACAAAGTTTTCGATAAGAAGGTGCGTAAAGCTATAGTCAAATACAGTGCGTACTTAGAAAAGAAATTTATTGAGTCGAAGAATCCTAACAAATTGTTCGCCTATATTAATAATCGTCTCAAGAAGTCGGTGAAAATACCAGCCCTTAATCGGTCTGAGTCAGAGGTTGTTATTCTTGATGATATCAAAGCTGAGGTTTTGGCTGACCAGTTTCAGCGGGTTTTTACGGAGAACAGTAGCCTGAACCTTGCTGACTCTTCCTCTTGCGGCACTACAATGGAGTCCTCTCTGTGGTTTTATAAGGAGGAGATCTATGAGTTATTAACCCAGTGGCCGGACTCTCACTCGGTCACGCCTGATTTTCTTCCCTTGAAATTTATCAAAAGGATTGCATTCTACATTGCCTTCCCCTTGGAAATTCTCTTTAACCTCTCCTATATGCGTTCGGAAGTTCCATCTCGTTGGAAGCACTCTTTCATAATTCCCATCCCGAAAAAGCCTCCCTTTAGTAATCCCGCGAACTATCGGCCAATAAGTATTACTTCGATTTTCGCAAGGCTATTCGAAAAAATAGTAAAGGTCAGGCTTACCAAGTATCTTGAACAGCACAACATCATTCCTTCTTGCCAACATGGCTTTAGAGCGGGTAGATCAACGGAAACTGCCCTTCTTTGTTCTCTCAACGATTGGTCCAGAGCCCTTGACGCCAGAAAACGAGTTCATGTAATTTATTTCGACTTCGCCAAGGCTTTCGATAGGGTACCGCATAAAAAACTGATTCACAAGCTGGAAGTACTTGGGGTTTATCCACTGATTGTTCGCTGGATTGAATCCTTCCTCTCCGGACGCACGTATCAGGTACGGGTCGGGAGCAAGCTCTCTTCTATACGTAAGATTCCCAGTGGTGTTCCCCAGGGTGGGGTGCTGTCTCCGACTCTTTTCCTTGCGTACACTGCTGACCTTCCCACTTGTGTGGCTAGATATCAAGTATCGTGTGCCATGTACGCTGATGATATCAAGCTTTACAAAGTTATTGAGAGCCTCTCCGATTGTGATATGCTGCAAGCGGCCATCGACCATGTTGTCTCTTGGTCCGAACTATGGGAGCTACCCCTTGCTCCTGATAAAACCAAAGTATTCTCCATCGGGAATAATAGCCTTATCCAACGCTACAAAATTGGTTCTGTAGTATTGGAACCAGTGAACGAAGTCAGGGATCTTGGATTTGTCATGTCGAATAAGCTTGCCTTTGACTCGCACTATAAGGCTTTGGTGTCTAGAGCAAACAATAGGATTTACAACCTTTTCAAGACTTTACAATCAAAGAACCCTGCAATCTTACTAAAAGCATACAAGGCTTATGTGAGACCAATCGTGGAATCTGGTACCTCCGTGTTCTTTCCATTCAAGAAAAAAGACGTGCAGCTTTTGGAAAGTGTACAAAACAGTTTTACACGTAAGCTTATCCTTCGTTGTTCCGCCTTAAGTCTCAAGTCTCTGCCTAGTGGGGTTGAAAGGCGCCATCGTTATGCGTTACCTTCTTTGACGCATAGAAGGCATGTTAACGATCTCGTTATGGCTTTCAAAATTCTGACAGGGAGGGTTGCAGTGGATTCTGCTGAGTTTTTCACTCTGGTGAAATCGAGGACTAGAGGGAGCACGGTCAAAATAAGGTTTCCTATAGTGAGAACACAAGTCAGAGCAAAATCTTTTGCTATTAGAGTCCTACCTTTGTTGAATAAAATCTATGATGAGAATATCATGCGCTTGACTCTCGGGGTGTTCCGCCACAAAGCCATAAACTTAGTCAAAGCAGAAATTCCCTGAAATCCGGTAAGGTACGATTGATTGCCATGACTATGTCCATATTTGTTTTAATTGATATCTATCAAATGTTTCCATCATTGTTTTAGTAGTATAGTTTAGCACACTCAATTGATGCGTTCTTTATCGAGAAGATTGTATGATCTGATTTCATTGTTGGTTGTGTTTTACCACGCAGTCACGCTGCGTCCATGAATAAATAAATAAATAAATCACTACCTTTATCGTAATCATAAATTTCTCGGACGGACAGACACACAAACCGACACACCAAGTTTCGGCTTTGTAGATGAGAGAGATCAAATTGTGGACAAAATGAAAAAAAAAAATCAAAATGTGGTTGTAATAGCAATCTCGAGATCCGTGAATGTTATTGCAGTGAATATGAATAATCGCAGAAGGTCAAGCGTCAACTATCTTTCTATCAAACAGAGATCCAGAAATAGAGTTCACTCTAGCGCTGGCTCACCAAGTGCATAGTTTTTCTGAAATCGGTCCTTTGGTAAAAGACACGTTCGTGAGAATAAACCACTCTTTCTTCTTCTCCTGTGGAGCTCTTACGAGGGCGACAAGAAATGAAATATCGAGTGAACAAAGCTTTATTGTTTCGTTCAAGACTCATAATTGCACAAGACATTCACTGTGGTGATGGTGAGATCACCAGGGTGGGAATGTGGTATCGCAGTGTTTTCTATATTAGCGCGCCCTCATTTCTCCTGTTCAGGAGAAGTGTCACAGAAACCCTCTTAAAACTCCGAATGGAAATCGAATGCGTGAGCGCATTCTACAAATACCGGTGATTGCCGAAAATTTTCATCTCTCTAAACACTAGGAACAAACTCGTTCTCCGACTCAGAATTGACAGAGTATAATGCGAAAACACAAAAAACAGAAATGAAGGATTTATTAGCATGAATATCTCCCATCAACAAATAATCCGGCAGTCCTTAGGACAAAACTGCATCTTACGTGGATCAAAACAGAGTCCCGCATTTATGTAAGGAAGGCAGCTGAAAAAAGATCCTCATTCGGAGCAAAGTGCCCAAAAATAGGTTCTTTTACCTTGGGTCGACACGTTTGGTACAGGTTTTGGTCTTGGTTGGAACAGTTCTGGGGGACCATGGGTACCTCGTAGTAGTCGCAACCGTTGTAGGTGATGGCGGAAGTGTTCGAGGAAGTGAAGGCCGAGCTACTTGAGAAGATGGCTGAGGCTTTCCTGCCGGAACTGAATGGAGTCGTGTCAGTTCATAGGGCATATGTATTGAAGTTCAACCAACATACCGTGACGGTAACGTAAAACCGTTTCTGATTTGAAAACTTTGTTCCATGTTATTATCGGAACCCTATTAGTGGATGAACGGAATGATTTTCCAGCCGCTTGAGGAGCACAGAATCTGGTCAAGGGCGTGTTGAATTTATATCATTTTATAAATATTACTTCATTATAGAAACAATAATCACGAGAACATTACCTGAAACCAGTGAGCTGCTGATTTTTGTTCGTCTTGATCTCTACACCAGTGAATACACAACCGTCGACAGCTTGATGGCCTTTGAGGCTCACAATTTCTACTATGATATCGGTCCCTTTAGGAGACTGAAAAAGGGTAACAGTAGGCGATTACACTAGCCTCGTTCACAGCGCTGTTAGCTGAACTCATATACCTTCATGAGCTATTTAAAAAACATTTAAAGTCTTTTGAAAGCCTACGATTTCACTCCATACAATTCTGTGGGAGTCACACGTTTGAAATTTTGATTAGAAAAGATCAGCGCACTTCGATCCAGTAATTGCACTTTTTGAAATCTTCCAAAGGCTGTCGTACACTATAATCTCCCAAAACATCAGTCAGAGTCTTCCACTCTTCCGTTGCATCGAGTTTGCTCCCGCATCCTTCATCAGGCTAAAAAGGTAGCTTAGACCTCGTTTTCTCCTTGTTGAGAGGTGTTCCCTTACTCTTTCAGTACACAGATCTCCAGCATATCCTCCAGGGCAGACACATTTAGAGCAATTATTTGGGTTGGGGAAACCGCCCATTTTACATTGGGCCGATCTTTTACCAGCACAGTTTTCTGAATCGTTTAAACTAGATCTGAGAAAATCAGGGCTCCTATAAACCTACTTTAGCATCCATAGAGCTCGTTGATCATTGCCAAATCGATGAAAGACATAAAGTGCGAACCAAGTGTCTCTTGATAGTCGGTATTAAATGGCACCATAGTCGGAGTTCTTCGATCAATCCCGGCACTGCAAATAGCTGTTCTCAAGAGGAGAAAAATCCTTCAAAAGCTTTTTGGGAGACATGATGCTTATGATCAAGCTCTTGCATTGATTGGAAACAGTTGCGAGCACCAATATTGCAATTACCTAGTTACTCGAAAATATTTTCAAGTTTTCTCGAACGGGTTGGTCTTTGTCAAGAAATAGTTCTAGATGATATCTTTTTCCTTTATGTGTTGCTTTCTAACCCTGATTTCATTTGTAATCTTTGCTGTAGACGAAAGTGGGCGTATCGCAGCAGATGGATGTTGCATGAGCTAGATAGAATAGATAGAAAAGCAATTAAAAAGGCTTTTGTAAAAAGTAAAGTAAAGAATTCAGCTAAATTCCTTCCACCGTAATGCATGATGCTACCATAATCGTAGGTCAAGTTGAAGTTGTCGTTTGTCTGTGGCGTCTGTTTCGCGAACTGGCTCAGCCAGGATTCCTGCAAGCGAATGCTCTGCGCGTTACCATTTCTACGCCTTTTGATCCTTTTCCACATTTACCTTAATGTTGCCAACATTCAAGGTGATGAAGCTGTCGCGGTCGTATCTCGCCATGGTGTGCCAGAAACCAATAGTATGGCCTATCTCATGAGCAGCAATTGAGCCCACGTCACATCCTTCTCCCAGTGAGATTTTCTGCTCTCCTCCTACTTTTCCTAAACTCGACCAACATCCTTGCCCATACTCGATTTTGACTCGATCCTCAGCTAAAATACAAAGCTCTGACAACAAATCGGAAGAAAGAAACTAGTACTGATTGACTATTCTTTGATCAATTTCTATATAGTATGTGCTTTCTCATAATTATCCGAATGTGCATTCAACGTGTAATTGAATCAATTTGAAGGGAATGAAATACTTAGCTTTATGAAACGTTACATGCACATACACATAAATTACCTGTGATAAAAAATCTGTATCATACGAATAAACTAAGGTTGCATACGACATGGTACTTACCGTAGGGATTATGCTTGAAGTTAATACATGAGTATTTTTGCCACATATCTGCTCCCATCAAGAATGCTCTTTTTGTTTTCGAATCTGTAATATGAACTTCTTTCATCCCAGCGTCAATGCTTTCGTATAGTAATTCGAGGCTTCTGGTCTTACTCAGAGAAGGACTGAAATAATAGTTTACTCCGGTTTTCCACAATTTCACGCCATCCCTATCTGCAATAGCTTGGCGCTTTGTACGGTTACTACCTCTCACTTGTTCGTCAATATCACTGATGATGGTTTTGGCTTGTTTCCTCAAAACATAAGTTTTTGCTTTGCTCAAAAGTTTACTCAGTTGTCAATGCTTACTCTGTAAGGAGAATGTCGCTCTGGAATAGTCGGTCATCAACATTGCTCCTTTCGTTTACTTCGTTAAGGGAGTCACCCATAGGGTTGACTTGATCATATTTGATCTCTGGTAGTTCCTGAAATGCTTGCTTGATGAAATTATCAAATCTTCAAGTTCGAGCTTGTGCTACTGTCGATATTTTTTTTTCGTTCTCCAAATTCTCTGCTGAGTTTCGCTGTATAACACTTGCCCCTACTACTACGCATCACACTAATCGATGTCGACGAAACCTGGAGCAGTGAAGCAATTTTTCCGGAGTTGACGTCCAGTGTGCTGAGTACATCATTTTGCTTGCCTTTTATCATATCGCTGATCTTTGAGACCTTTTCGCTGAAGGGCTGCAATAAAACTCCTACAGTAACCTTATTCTACCAATTAGAGTTAAAAATGACCGGTAGCATCCTCTTACACCGTCTGTAATGGAGATGGCTCCGTTGACTAAAGCAATCAAGAGCAATGCAAGCAGTTTGAATTTCATCCTGAAAATCAAATTTTCCTTGCTATTAGCATGGAACGAAAGTCGTGATAGTTTTCAATCGGGCTATGTGTATGAAGTTTACATGAACAAGTCAATCGAGCCGAGTTCCCTCCTCTATGGAACGTTTTTTCTGCTATTCATGCAACATTGAAGAGCAAGTCATTCAAAAAGTATAGTATGCGGTGGACAACTGGATTCATGCATGGAGCGATCTACGATGACATCGTTTCGGCCCAATTAAGATTGTACTGCAGTTACAATTCTGAGATGTTATGTTCCATTTCCTGAATCAAGAGCAAAGGTCAATCTGGGGCTATGAACGTGCTGTCACGTTATAAGTCGTTCTTCCATTTATTCACAGTAGCCCTGTCCCAACCGCAGCTGTCTTCAGTGGCTTCGCAAGGACGTCTCCACACCCCGTTACATACACTGCATTTGAATTAAGCAGCTTAATTATACGCTATCATGACGAGCCTCTTTCCGATTCCTGAACGAAGTGAGTGGCTAAGAAGAGCCCACACCATCTCATTCTCAGAGAAGGCTTTGCCGGAGTATCGTCTTAAAAAGATCAAGAAAGTGATTTTGCAAAGTTCATAAAGGTCTTTGAAATAAAGGATTTCAAATCGCGTTCAACAGAACAATCGCTTGATGGTGTCGCTGAGCAACAATTCAATTAAGTTAGAAGAAAGGGTAAATCATTCATCGGAAGACTTCAAATGAAAGTGTACAGCACTGCCGCTCTCTTGACTTTTATACGGACTGTATGAACCCGATGATTAGCAATATTTGGTTTGGAATGACTGAGGCAACATGGACCTTCTCTCCTTTTTATGGACAACAGGCTCGTTCAATTGATGCACCTTGCGAGATTCCGTTTACATGCCATCCTTTTTCTGTGATAGGCATCGTCCCTTCCTTTTCTGTGTATGAAAGCAGGCCGATTCCTCAATATTATTAGAGTGGAAGAAATGGAATGATACGTTATGTCGCCGATCCAAATGAACCACAGGACAGCTAAAACAAGCATGAGTACGATGTGCATGCACTCCTTCGGTATTCACAATTCTAGATGCTCTGCGCATCTCATTCCACTCGTGATCTTAGTTCAGTCAAAGCCCATCCAGCGATTTCCAGGTCATGAGCTTCACTGCTAATCGCTCGAAATAAGATAGCGGAGGTCGCTTTCAGACTTCACACGTCACATGGTGAGATACTTCCCATTCCTTCAAGCTGAGACATGGCGCACTGCTCTACCTTCGAAATGCAACACCTCCAAACTTTATGATTGTCGTCCTACTGTAGAATTCGCCACGTGTGTGTATGTCAAGTGCGCTTGGATCCATATCTCCTGCAATTCTTCTTGACTTGAATCCTTCACATTTGAAGGGGTATAGGCGGCAGGGTGAGATCGACAATAATTTGTTATTCCCGACTGCTGATACATCCCTAGAAAAAGAAGTTCCATTGATAACGGCATCTAATGGTGGTGCTACTATAACTCGACAACACGAGTGGACTGGAATGAGATGCGCAGAGCACCTGGAACTGCGAATGCCGAAGGATTGCATGCACATCGTGCTCATGCTTGTTTTAGTTCTCTGTGGTTCAGCAACCTGACGTACCTATCACAACCTATCACAGAAAAAGGATGGCATGTAAACGGAATCTCGCAAGGTGCATCAATTGAACGAGCCTGTTGTCCATAAAAAGGAGAGAAGGTCCATGTTGCCTCAGTCATTCCAAACCAAATATTGCTAATCATCGGGTTCATACAGTCCGTATAAAAGTCAAGAGAGCGGCAGTGCTGTACACTTTCATTTGAAGTCTTCCGATGAATGATTTACCCTTTCTTCTAACTTAATTGAATTGTTGCTCAGCGACACCATCAAGCGATTGTTCTGTTGAACGCGATTTGAAATCCTTTATTTCAAAGACCTTTATGAACTTTGCAAAATCACTTTCTTGATCTTTTTAAGACGATACTCCGGCAAAGCCTTCTCTGAGAATGAGATGGTGTGGGCTCTTCTTAGCCACTCACTTCGTTCAGGAATCGGAAAGAGGCTCGTCATGATAGCGTATAATTAAGCTGCTTAATTCAAATGCAGTGTATGTAACGGGGTGTGGAGACGTCCTTGCGAAGCCACTGAAGACAGCTGCGGTTGGGACAGGGCTACTGTGAATAAATGGAAGAACGACTTATAACGTGACAGCACGTTCATAGCCCCAGATTGACCTTTGCTCTTGATTCAGGAAATGGAACATAACATCTCAGAATTGTAACTGCAGTACAATCTTAATTGGGCCGAAACGATGTCATCGTAGATCGCTCCATGCATGAATCCAGTTGTCCACCGCATACTATACTTTTTGAATGACTTGCTCTTCAATGTTGCATGAATAGCAGAAAAAACGTTCCATAGAGGAGGGAACTCGGCTCGATTGACTTGTTCATGTAAACTTCATACACATAGCCCGATTGAAAACTATCACGACTTTCGTTCCATGCTAATAGCAAGGAAAATTTGATTTTCAGGATGAAATTCAAACTGCTTGCATTGCTCTTGATTGCTTTAGTCAACGGAGCCATCTCCATTACAGACGGTGTAAGAGGATGCTACCGGTCATTTTTAACTCTAATTGGTAGAATAAGGTTACTGTAGGAGTTTTATTGCAGCCCTTCAGCGAAAAGGTCTCAAAGATCAGCGATATGATAAAAGGCAAGCAAAATGATGTACTCAGCACACTGGACGTCAACTCCGGAAAAATTGCTTCACTGCTCCAGGTTTCGTCGACATCGATTAGTGTGATGCGTAGTAGTAGGGGCAAGTGTTATACAGCGAAACTCAGCAGAGAATTTGGAGAACGAAAAAAAAATATCGACAGTAGCACAAGCTCGAACTTGAAGATTTGATAATTTCATCAAGCAAGCATTTCAGGAACTACCAGAGATCAAATATGATCAAGTCAACCCTATGGGTGACTCCCTTAACGAAGTAAACGAAAGGAGCAATGTTGATGACCGACTATTCCAGAGCGACATTCTCCTTACAGAGTAAGCATTGACAACTGAGTAAACTTTTGAGCAAAGCAAAAACTTATGTTTTGAGGAAACAAGCCAAAACCATCATCAGTGATATTGACGAACAAGTGAGAGGTAGTAACCGTACAAAGCGCCAAGCTATTGCAGATAGGGATGGCGTGAAATTGTGGAAAACCGGAGTAAACTATTATTTCAGTCCTTCTCTGAGTAAGACCAGAAGCCTCGAATTACTATACGAAAGCATTGACGCTGGGATGAAAGAAGTTCATATTACAGATTCGAAAACAAAAAGAGCATTCTTGATGGGAGCAGATATGTGGCAAAAATACTCATGTATTAACTTCAAGCATAATCCCTACGGTAAGTACCATGTCGTATGCAACCTTAGTTTATTCGTATGATACAGATTTTTTATCACAGGTAATTTATGTGTATGTGCATGTAACGTTTCATAAAGCTAAGTATTTCATTCCCTTCAAATTGATTCAATTACACGTTGAATGCACATTCGGATAATTATGAGAAAGCACATACTATATAGAAATTGATCAAAGAATAGTCAATCAGTACTAGTTTCTTTCTTCCGATTTGTTGTCAGAGCTTTGTATTTTAGCTGAGGATCGAGTCAAAATCGAGTATGGGCAAGGATGTTGGTCGAGTTTAGGAAAAGTAGGAGGAGAGCAGAAAATCTCACTGGGAGAAGGATGTGACGTGGGCTCAATTGCTGCTCATGAGATAGGCCATACTATTGGTTTCTGGCACACCATGGCGAGATACGACCGCGACAGCTTCATCACCTTGAATGTTGGCAACATTAAGGTAAATGTGGAAAAAGGATCAAAAGGCGTAGAAATGGTAACGCGCAGAGCATTCGCTTGCAGGAATCCTGGCTGAGCCAGTTCGCGAAACAGACGCCACAGACAAACGACAACTTCAACTTGACCTACGATTATGGTAGCATCATGCATTACGGTGGAAGGAGGTTAGCTGAATTCTTTACTTTACTTTTTACAAAAGCCTTTTTAATTGCTTTTCTATCTATTCTATCTAGCTCATGCAACATCCATCTGCTGCGATACGCCCACTTTCGTCTACAGCAAAGATTACAAATGAAATCAGGGTTAGAAAGCAACACATAAAGGAAAAAGATATCATCTAGAACTATTTCTTGACAAAGACCAACCCGTTCGAGAAAACTTGAAAATATTTTCGAGTAACTAGGTAATTGCAATATTGGTGCTCGCAACTGTTTCCAATCAATGCAAGAGCTTGATCATAAGCATCATGTCTCCCAAAAAGCTTTTGAAGGATTTTTCTCCTCTTGAGAACAGCTATTTGCAGTGCCGGGATTGATCGAAGAACTCCGACTATGGTGCCATTTAATACCGACTATCAAGAGACACTTGGTTCGCACTTTATGTCTTTCATCGATTTGGCAATGATCAACGAGCTCTATGGATGCAAAAGTAGGTTTATAGTAGCCCTGATTTTCTCAGATCTAGTTTAAACGATTCAGAAAACTGTGCTGGTAAAAGATCGGCGCAATGTAAAATGGGCGGTTTCCCCAACCCAAATGACTGCTCTAAATGTGTCTGCCCTGGAGGATATGCTGGAGATCTGTGTACTGAAAGAGTAAGGGAACACATCTCAACAAGGAGAAAACGAGGTTTAAGCTACCTTTTTAGCCTGATGAAGGATGCGGGAGCAAACTCGATGCAACGGAAGAGTGGAAGACTCTGACTGATGTTTTGGGAGATTATAGTGTACGACAGCCTCTGGAAGATTTCAAAAAGTGCAATTACTGGATCGAAGTGCGCTGACCAGTTCTAGTTGAAATTTTAGACGTGTGATTTCCACTCACAATTTAATAGAGTGGAATCGTAAGCTTTCAGGAGACTTTTAATGCTTTTTAAATGGCTCATGAAGGTATAAGAATTCAGCTTACAGCGTTGGCTGCTGAATGAGACTGGTATAATCGTCTACTGTTACCTTTTTAGTCTCCTAAAGGGACCGATATCATAGTAGAAATTGTGAGTCTCAAAGGCCATCAAGCTGTCGACGGTTGTGTATTCACTGGTGTAGAAATCAAGACGAACAAAAATCAGCAGCTTACTGGTTTCAGGTAATGTTCCCGTGATTCATATTTCTATAATGAAGTAGTATTCATAAAGTGATGCAAATTCGACATCTACTCCTTACTTCCTCGATCAGGTTCTGTGCTCCTCAAGCGGCTGGAAAATCATTCCGTTCATCCACTAATAGAGTTCCGATAATAACATGGAACAAAGTTTTCAAATCAGAAACGGTTTTACGTTACCGTCACGGTATGTTGGTTGATCTTCAATACATATGCCCTATGAACTGACACAACTCTATTCAGTTCCGGCAGGAAAGCCCCAGCCATCTTCTCAAGTAGTTCGGCCTTCACTTCCTCGAACACTTCCGCCATCACCTACAAGGGTTACGACTACTACTAGGTACCCATGGTCCCCCAGAACTGTTCCAACCAAGACCAAAACCTGTACCAAACGTGTCGACCCAAGGTAAAGGAACCCATTTTTGAGCACTCCGCTCCGAATGGGACCTCTTTTTCCAGCTGCCTTCCTTACATAAATGCGGGACTCTGTTTTGATCCACGTAAGATGCAGTATTGTCCTAAGGACTGCCGGATTATCTGTTGATGGAAGATATTCTTGCCAATAAATCCTTCATCTATGTTTTTTTGTGTTTTTGTATTATACTATGTCAAGTGGGAGTCGGAGAACGAGTTTGTTGTTCATAGCAGTACAAATTCAGGTTTTAGAAAGATGAAAGTTCTAGGCATGCATTGGTATTTGTTAAGATGAGCTCACGCATTTGATTTCCATTTGGAGTCTTACGAAGGTCTCTGTGATAACCAAGAGAAATGAAAGCCAGTTAATATTGAAAACAGTGCAACACCACGTTCAAATTCGGGTGATCTCAGCACAGCGGATGACAGGGCAATCGTGAAGTCTTGACCGAGACAGTACAGATTAGCTTAGCCGACGTTTCTATTCCTGTCGCCTTAGTCAACGCTTTAGTTTTGGAGAAAAAAGACTATATTTTCACTCGTGAGCGTGCATTCTACCTAGGGGCCTCGAACATATTGTGAACTGTGAGAGTGATTCTGATGTGAGGTGCTTTAGAAAATTCCCTCCTGGAATTATGATAATTCGTTGCACTTCCTTCCTTGTTATCCTTTTTTTTGACCTTTGCATGTACCACTTTTTGATCGCCAATGACTTCATCGGTCTAATAATGTAGTGGCGTCCTATACCATTTAACATGTAAGCATGCAAAAGTAATTTTTTTGGCAGGTTTCGAACTAAGAACCATTCAGTTTGGAGAGTTATCGAGACTAGGTTGACTTCCCTGGGATAGCCCGCAAATCAACAGGTGAAGCGATGGTAAAGCTCCGGTGATTTGTTGCCTAAAAGTAATATCCGGCCAGTTGTTCCAAAAAAAGATTGTTGATTTTGTTGAGCTGATAAGGTGACCGATTACTCTTGATGTCACTTTATTGAACATAAAATTGTACACACACTGATCGTCATTCCAGAAACAATTACGACGTCATCAACGATCAGACGCCCTCATTCCAATCCCATAGAAACGTACAGCAATTTAGCACCTGATTGTATCGGCAGCAATCCATTCTCTATAATTATCTTTTATTAATCGCAAATTGATAGATGAAAGACGATGACACGATGAAGAGTAACGGAGGCTAGGGAATGACAGCACGAATGACAGCGATACTTACTCTAAATCGTGACATAACACTCCTTCTTGATAGTTGCCCAGAAAGATCCGATTCCATAGTTGCTTCGCCGGTTCTACTCTGGAAATATAAGCATGAAAGTAGGTAACTACCCTCAAACAACAGTCGATTGGTAACCATATTATTGTTAAGCCAGTTGGTAATGTGATAAATAAGGATTGGGTACAACTCACTTCGATACCGAGAGATAGGATTGCCAGTAGAAGCAGAAATAGATGAACAACGGCCGCTTTCATCGTATTCCGTCAGGCTCACCACTCAAACGAGGATGACCAAGTCGATCTGATGATGGAAAGAGTACTCATCAAAAACAGTAAAAACGGTTACCATTAACGATTCGAGAAAAAAAGCGTATTTTAACGTGAGAAATTTTTCAAGGAGCATTTTAAAGGGTTCAGTTTAGTTCTGGAGGAGTCAGGATAAGAATGAAAACTGCAATGAAAAGAACAATGAAGATGTGAGGAAATCCCTATTTTTGCAGAAACCTTTGTTTTTAATTCGTTACCTTCCGGATTAATTTAGAGTTTGTTCAAAAACAGCTGTAAGTCTAAGATATGCGGAGTATTGAAGCTGCATTTATACTCTCTCTGAATCACATTTCCCCAAGGGTAGGCCTGGGGCGGGTGAACGAATCCAGAAGTATGGGCATTATATTGAAGGATTTCAAAAAGCCTCCTTAACCCATTGACGACAGCGTGCGTTTTGGATTTTTCTACCGCGTGGGACATGAGCGTTTTGGCGGGCGCAGCCAGTTTGACGCGCATCCGCGTCAAGATGTCCCACGAGGTGCACTTTTTGGAAGCCAAAGCTGAGAGGCAACATCAAAAGTGTATTATGTTGGTGAATGAAAAGAGTAGTCGACAGGGTGGTGCCCTGCTTGTCTGCTCCCTCTTAGCGATATAGAAACAGCCTTGATGCACATGTAAAGCAAAGACAGGAAATTGCCACCTGGAGGCCTAGAAGGCTGTAAGGAAGGGAGAACTGGGGGTAGCAAGACATTTTGCTTGCTATTAGTGAAACCTGGAATATGTGAATTTCCACTGCCCCGCTAAGACAAGTGCGGACAAGTCGTGCGCCACATAGTCGCCTGGCCATTGCAAATTCTTATGACATCAACGACGAGTGACATCACGAAAGCAACGTCTATAAAATGGCTGGAGCTGCAAACGCTTGGATGGACAAAGATGTGGTGAAGAATATCAGGCTTAATGACTTCAAACTAGAAGTGGTCCAATTTTTTGGTAAATGTTGATTATGGCTACACTTCAAGTCATCATTGTCACTCCATGCGCCATGTGTTGGAGGAGATACCTAGAGGTCTGGAGGGAATCAACAGGATGAGGAGTGTAGAGTGTTACGCAGCAATGTCTAAAGAGCAAGGATATGCTAGGACATTGAAAAAAACAAAAAGGGTCAACACACGTTGCAGTAGATTCAGGAAATCATATTGCATTGGTTGTTTCAATAAAAAACACAAGTTTTGTCGCATAGAAACGTAATCTCTTGAAATTATTGTGCCTTGTTACTAATCGCTTATGATTAATTCTATGATTTATTTATGTGTTTGTTCTGAAAAAGAAGTCAAAGTTCACTTTAAGGTGAGACTTTTACAAGGCTTGGAAAATCTTTGCTGGAATGAACCATATTTGCTCCACATGGACCATTTTGTTTGTAGAAGAGTAAAGGTTTGTCTATTGAATAAACATAGAGAAATTCCAAAAAGTTGCGATCTCGCAAAAAAGTAGTGGTGAGAAAACCTTGACGCGCATGCGCGTCTCTCGTTCCCTCGCGGTCTGCAAGGTTTGACGCGCATGCGCGTCAAGGTGTCGTCAATATTTCACCAGTTGGGTCGGCTACACCGGGAGTCCTTACGTTTTCAGAACACTTAGAAAGTCTCCCCCCCCCCCCCCCCCACCTTTCCCCTAGGTGAGCAAATGTAGAGAAATGTAGAATGAAGTAAGGTTTTCTATATCACTACCATTATCGTGATCATAAATTTCTCGGACGGACAGACACACAAACAGACATACCAAGTTTCGGCTTTGTAAATGAGAGAGATTAAATTGTGGACAAAATGAATGAAAACAATGCGAAATGTGGTTATAATAGCAATCTCGAGAGCCGTGAATGTTATTGCAGTGAATATGAATAATCGCAGAACGTCAAGTGTCAACTATCTTTCTATCAAACAGAGATCCAGAAATAGAGTTCACTCTAGCGCTGGCTCACCAAGTGCATAGTTTTTCTGAGATCGGTCATTTAGTAAAAGACACGTTCGTGAGAATAAACCACTCTTTCTTCTTCTCTGGTGAAGCTCTTACGAGGGCGACAAGAACAGAAGTATCGGCTGAACAAAGCTAGACTGTCTCGTACAAGACTTCACGATTGCCCAAGACATCCGCGTGCTGAGATCACCCGAATTTGAACGTGGTATCGCGCTGTTTTCTACATTAGCTGGCTCTCATGTCTCTTGTTCAGGAAAAGTGTCACAGAAACATTCTTACGACTCCGAACGGAAATCAAATGCGTGAGCGCACGTACAAATACCGGTGAATGCCCGAGATTTTCACCTTTCTTATCACCAGGAACAGACTTCTCGACACGTATAATGCGAAAACACAAGAATCACCAATAAAGGATTTATTAGCATGAATATCTGTCATCAACAAATAATCCGGCAGTCCTCGGGACAAAACTGCATCTTACGTGGATCGAAACAGAGTCCCGCATTTATGTAAGGAAGGCAGCTGGAAAAAGAGGTTCTCATTCGGAGCGGAGTGCTCAAAAATGGGTTCCTTTACCTTGGGTCGACACGTTTGGTACAGGTTTTGGTCTTGGTTGGAACAGTTCTGGAGGACCATGGGTACCTCGTAGAAGTCGAAACCCTTGCAGGTGATGGCGGAAGTGTTCGAGGAAGTGAAGGCCGAGCTACTTGAGAAGATGGCTGAGGCTTTCCTGCCGGAACTGAATGGAGTCGTGTCAGTTCATAGGGCATATGTATTGAAGTTCAACCAACATACCGTGACGGTAACGTAAAACCGTTTCTGATTTGAAAACTTTGTTCCATGTTATTATCGGAACCCTATTAGTGGATGAGCGGAATGATTTTCCAGCCGCTTGAGGAGCACAGAACCTGATCGAGGAAGTAAGGAGTAGATGTCGAATTTGCATCACTTTATGAATACTACTTCATTACAGAAATATGAATCACGGGAACATTACCTGAAACCAGTAAGCTGCTGATTTTTGTTCGTCTTGATTTCTACACCAGTGAATACACAACCGTCGACAGCTTGATGGCCTTTGAGACTCACAATTTCTACTATGATATCGGTCCCTTTAGGAGACTAAAAAGGTAACAGTAGACGATTATAGCAGTCTCATTGAGCAGCCAACGCTGCAAGCTGAATTCTTACACCTTCATGAGCCATTTAAAAAGCATTAAAAGTCTTCTGAAAGTCTACGATTCCACTCTATTAAATTATGAGTGGAAATCACACGTCTAAAATTTCAACTAGGAATGATCAGCGCACTTCGATCCAGTAATTGCACTTTTTGAAATCTTCCAGAGGCTGTCGTACACTATAATCTCCCAAAACATCAGTCAGAGTCTTCCACTCTTCCGTTGCATCGAGTTTGCTCCCGCATCCTTCATCAGGCTGAAAAGGTAGCTTAAACCTCGTTTTCTCCTTGTTGAGAGGTGTTCCCTTACTCTTTCAGTACACAGATCTCCAGCATATCCTCCAGGGCAGACACATTTAGAGCAGTCATTTGGGTTGGGGAAACCGCCCATTTTACATTGCGCCGATCTTTTACCAGCACAGTTTTCTGAAATCGTTTAAACTAGCTCTGAGAAAATCAAGGCTCCTATAAACTTACTTTTGCATCCATAGAGCTCGTTGATCATTGACAAATCGATGAAAGACATAAAGTGCGAACCAAGTGTCTCTTGATAGTCGGTATTAAATGGCACCATGGTCGGAGTTCTTCGATCAATCCCGGCACTGCAACTAGCTATTCATGAGAGGAGAAATATCTTCCCAAAAGGTTTCCGGGAGACATGCTGCTTATGGTTCTTGCATTGATTCGAAACAGTTGCGTGCACCAATATTGCAATTACCAGGTATTGTCATGTGCTTTATGCCGTAGAAATAGTTCTAAAAGATATCTTATTCTTTCGTGTGTTGCTTTCTAACCCTGGTTTTATTTGTAAATTTTGCTGCAGATGAATGTGGGCGTATCGCAGCAAGTGGATGTTGCATTAAAGTTCATAGTCTTGCACAAGTTTTTATGCAATGAGTGGTCGAATAGTGACAGTAGATAGATAGAAGAAGACAGTAGCTAGATAGAATAGATAGAAAAGCAGTTGAAAGGCTTTTGTAAAGAGTAAAGTAAAAAGTTCAGCTAACCTCCTTCCACCGTAATGCATGATGCTACCATAATCGTAAGTCAGGTTAAAGTTGTCGTTTGTCTGTGGTGTCTGTTTCGCGAACTGGCTAAGCCAGGATTCCTACAAGCGAATGCTCTATGCTTTACCATTTCTACGCCTTTTAATCCTTTTTCCACATTTACCTTAATGTTGCCAACATTCAAGGTGATGAAGCTGTCGCGGTCGTATCTCGCCATGGTGTGCCAGAAGCCAATAGTATGGCCTATCTCATGAGCAGCTATTGGGCCCACGTCACATCCTTCTCCTAGTGAGATTTTCTGCTCTCCTCCTACTTTTCCCAAGCTCGACCAACATCCCTGTCCATACTCGATTTTGACCCGATCCTCAGCTAAAATGCAAAGCTTTGACAACAAATCGGAAGAGAGCCAATAATACTGTTTGATTATTCTTTGATTGATTTCTATCTAGTATGTGCTTTCTCGTAATTACCCGAATAAGCATTCAAGGGGTAATTTAGTCAATTTGCAGAAAGTGAAATACTTAGCTATATGAACTCTCCTAAATATACGATTAGCTGTGGTATTGGTTTGTACTCATTGGTTTGCCTAGGCATTGGAGGTAAGAGTGACCATGGGGTACGGTGGTGCAGTTACAGAAGGATTGTTCTATTTACAACTGTGAAGAATTTCTAGAGCTCCTCATCCCTAGTCAACACGCTAGAATACATACTCATAAATGACCTATGAAAAAATCTGTTTCATACAAATAAATTAAGGTTGCATACGACAGGGTACTTACCGTAGGGATTATGCTTGAAGTAAACACATGAGTATTTTTGCCACATATCTGCTCCCATCAAAAAAGCTCTTTTTGTCTTCGAATCTGTAATATGAACTTCTTTCATTCCATCCTCGAGGCTTTCTTCTAGTAATTCAAGCCTCTGGTCTCACTCAGAGAAGGACTGAAATAATAGTTCACT
Source organism: Haemonchus contortus (assembly GCA_000469685.2). Classification (NCBI taxonomy): domain Eukaryota; kingdom Metazoa; phylum Nematoda; class Chromadorea; order Rhabditida; family Trichostrongylidae; genus Haemonchus; species Haemonchus contortus. The sequence goes on from LS997564.1 coordinate 11,265,068, forward strand.
CCGGTTTTCCACAATTTCACGCCATCCCTATCTGCAATAGCTTGGCGCTTTGTACGGTTACTAACTCTCACTTGCTCGTCAATATCACTGATGATGGTTTTGGCTTGTTTCCTTAAAACATAAATTTTTGCTTTGCTCAAAAAATCGACTGATTTGTCAATGCTTACTCTGTAAGGAGAATGTCGCTCTGGAAAAGCCGGTCATCAACATTGCTCCTTTCGTTCACTTCGTTAAGGGAGTCACCCATAGGGTTGACTTGATCATATTTGATCTCTGGTAGTTCCTGAAATGCTTGTTTGATGGAATTCTCAGATTCTCAAGGTCAAACTTGTGCCACTGCCGATATTTTTCTTTCGTTTTCCAACTTCTCTGCTGAGTATCGTTGTATAACATTTGATTCCTACTACTATGTGTCACTATAATCGATGTCCACGAAACCTGGAGTAGTGAATCAATTTTTCCGTAGTCGACGTCCAGTGTGCTGAGAACATCATTTTGCTTGCCTTTAATCATATCATTGATCTTCGAGACCTTTTCGCTGAAGGGCTGCAACAAAGTTCTTACAGTAAGCTTATTCTACCAATTAGAGTTGAAAATGACCGGTAGGATCCTCTTACACCGTCTGTAATGAAGATGGCTTCATTAACTATGGCAATCAAGAGCAGGGCGAGCAATTTGAATCTCATCCTGAAAATCAAAATTTCTTGAGGTTAGCATGAAACGAAAACCGTGATAGTTTTCAATCGGGCTGGATGTATAAAATTTTACATGAACAAGTCAATTAAGCCGAGTTCTCTCCTCTATGGAACGGTTCATTTGTTCCTGCTATTCATGCAACATTGGTGAGCAAGTCATTCGAAAAGTATAGTATGCAGTGAACAATTGGACTCATACTTGGAGCAATCTACGACGACATCGTTTCGTCCCACACTAATTAAAATTGTATCGCAGTTATAATTCCGAGATGTCATGGACCATTTCCTGAATCAAGAGCACAGGTCAAGTTGGGGCTATGAACGTGCTGTCCCGTTACAAGTCGTTCTTTCGTTTATTTACAGTAGCCCTGTCCCAACCGCAGCTGTCTTCTGTGACTTCGCAACAACGTTCCCACACCTCGTTATGTACACCGCATTTTTATTGAGCTGCTTCATGATAAGCTATCATGACGACCCTCTTCCGTATTCCTGGACGGAGTAGGTGGCTGAGAATCTTCTAAGAATCTCTTTAAGCTTATTCTCAGAGAATTCTTTGAAGAAGTATGGTCATGTAAAAATCAAGAAAATGATTTTACAAAGTCCAAAAAGGTATCTGAAGTAAAGGATTCCAAATTGCGTCCAATTGAATGAGAAGAAAGGGTAAATCACTCATCGGAGGACTTGAAATGAGTGCATACGGCATTGCCGTCCGCTTGACTTTTATACGGACTGTATGAACCCGATGAATAGCAATATTTGGTTTGGAATGACTGAGGAAATATGGACCTTCTCTCCTTTTTATGTACATCTGGCCCGTTCAATTGATGCACCTTGCGAGATTCCGTTTACGTGCCATTCTTTTTCTATGATAGGCCCCGTTCCTTCCTATTCTGTGTATGAAAGCAGGCCAATACCTCAATATTATTCGGGTGGAAGAAATGGAATGATACGTTATGTCGCCGATCCAAATGAACCACAGGACAGCTAAAACAAGCATGAGTACGATGTGCATGCACTCCTTCGGTATTCACAGTTCTAGATGCTCTGCGCATCTCATTACACTCGTGATCTTAGTCCAGTCAAAGCCCATCCAGCGATTTCCAGGTCATGAGCTTCACTACTAATCGCTCGAAATAAGATAGCGGAGGTCGCTTTCAGACTTTGCATGTCACACGGTGAGATACTTCCCATTTCTCCAAGCTGACATAGCGCACTGCTCTACCTTCATAATGCAGCACCTTCGAACTTTATGGGTGTCGTCCTACTGTAGAATTCGCCACGTGTGTGTATGTCAAGTGCGCTTGGATCCATATCTCCTGCAATTCTTCTTGACTTGAATCCTTCACATTTGAAGGGGTACAGGCGGCAGGGTGAGATCGATAATAATTTGTTATTCCCAACTCAGTGATACATTTCTAGAAGAAGAAGTTCCATGGATAGCGGCATCTAATTGTGGCGCTACTATCACTCGACAGCACGAGTGGACTAACCAGGGAAGGATCCCAAGTCGAAGTGGCCATTTGAAATGAGACCTACTCTGCTGGACGTGTTTTTGGATGTTGAGTTCAAATCTGCTTTCCAAATTTGCCAAGCATTTCTCTAAACGGAGTTATGAGGGTAATTTCGAGGAGCTTAACATGAGAAAACTTAAACTACATGGATGCGACTCACTTTTCAACGGTGGCTTGGTGTCGTGGTAAGCGTGACGCTTCATAGGGGAGAGGCTATTGTTCGGGTTTTGTGAGGGAGGGATTTTTTGCATCCTATAGAATTTTTCCCTTAAGGACCAGAAAATACTCTCATGGTAATTTGATCGCGTTTTATGGCCTTTCACTGCTTTTGCTGATATTTATCCCCATAAAATAATACTTCATTTTCACTCGCATGCCCTCTACATTCACAGTAGGATAACTTTTGCCAATTTATGCACAAATGTGATACTCCAGCGCGGAATGGTTGAAACAAAGGAGCTTCTCGCAATGGGAGCAACGGATGAAGAAGAACTCGTCACAGTCCATTGCTTTACTCTTACTAATCCCAAATCAGAGGGAAAAAAGAATCGTGTAGGCATCCCAAAATCACAGTGCTTAAGAAACCGGCGGAATACCATGAATTTCCTAAATCTAACGCACAGAAATGAAGGAAGACAATCGATAGTAAGGGAAGAGTGGGGTCTCGTGTGTACACGCAAAAGTTGAGGTCATGAGCTATTACATATGAGGTGGTGCGTTTAACTATATTTAAAAAAAAGACGAAATAAGCTTCTACTAGCCGTACTAGCTTCGTGGCAGCCTCGAGCAGGGTATCATTCCCTTCATCTGCTTTTGTGGAGGTAAGGCGCACGGAAGAGCTTTCTGGTCTTCGACGCCACTATCAACTATGCCGGTGTTGGTAACTCCGGAGCTGCTACACACCATCGCACCCATTGGTAAGTCCGGAGCTGCTACACACCATCGCACCCATTGGTAAGTCCGGAGCTGCTACACACCATCGCACCCATTGGTAAGTCCGGAGCTGCTACACACCATCGCACCCAATTTATCATGAACACCCACCCTAGCATCATCATTGCTCATTATATGCATTTTACTCGCCCGGACCCCCAAATTTTGTGCACGGAGGAATCTTGCACTCGGTAACAGGTAGGAAGATAGGAGAGGGTATCAGCAAAGCATTAAAAGGTCATAAAACGTAATAGAATCACCATGAGAGTATTTTCTGGTCCTTAAGGGAAAAATTCTATAGGATGCAAGAAATCCCTCCCTCACAAAACCCGAACAATAGCCTCTCCCCTATGAAGCGTCAAGCTTACCACGACACCAAGCCACCGTTGAAAAGTGAGTCGCATCCATGTAGTTTAAGTTTTCTCATGTTAAGCTCCTCGAAATTACCCTCATAACTGCGTTTAGAGAAATGCTTGGCAAATTTGGAAAGCAGATTTGAACTCAACATCCAAAAACACGTCCAGCAGAGTAGGTCTCATTTCAAATGGCCACTTCGGCTTGGGATCCTTCCCTGGTTAGTCCACTCGTGCTGTCGAGTGATAGTAGCGCCACAATTAGATGCCGCTATCCATGGAACTTCTTCTTCTAGAAATGTATCACTGAGTTGGGAATAACAAATTATTATCGATCTCACCCTGCCGCCTGTATCCCTTCAAATGTAAAGTATTCAAGTTAAGAAGTACAGGAGTTATGAATTCCAAGCACACTCGACATATACACACGTGGCGACTTCTGCATAGGATGACACCCATAAAGTTCGAAGGTACTGCATTATGAAGGTAGAGCAGTGCGCTATGTCAGCTTGGAGAAATGGGAAGTATCTCACCGTGTGACATGCAAAGTCTGAAAGCGACCTCCGCTATCTTATTTCGAGCGATTAGTAGTGAAGCTCATGACCTGGAAATCGCTGGATGGGCTTTGACTGGACTAAGATCACGAGTGTAATGAGATGCGCAGAGCATCTAGAACTGTGAATACCGAAGGAGTGCATGCACATCGTACTCATGCTTGTTTTAGCTGTCCTGTGGTTCATTTGGATCGGCGACATAACGTATCATTCCATTTCTTCCACCCGAATAATATTGAGGTATTGGCCTGCTTTCATACACAGAATAGGAAGGAACGGGGCCTATCATAGAAAAAGAATGGCACGTAAACCGAATCTCGCAAGGTGCATCAATTGAACGGGCCAGATGTACATAAAAAGGAGAGAAGGTCCATATTTCCTCAGTCATTCCAAACCAAATATTGCTATTCATCGGGTTCATACAGTCCGTATAAAAGTCAAGCGGACGGCAATGCCGTATGCACTCATTTCAAGTCCTCCGATGAGTGATTTACCCTTTCTTCTCATTCAATTGGACGCAATTTGGAATCCTTTACTTCAGATACCTTTTTGGACTTTGTAAAATCATTTTCTTGATTTTTACATGACCATACTTCTTCAAAGAATTCTCTGAGAATAAGCTTAAAGAGATTCTTAGAAGATTCTCAGCCACCTACTCCGTCCAGGAATACGGAAGAGGGTCGTCATGATAGCTTATCATGAAGCAGCTCAATAAAAATGCGGTGTACATAACGAGGTGTGGGAACGTTGTTGCGAAGTCACAGAAGACAGCTGCGGTTGGGACAGGGCTACTGTAAATAAACGAAAGAACGACTTGTAACGGGACAGCACGTTCATAGCCCCAACTTGACCTGTGCTCTTGATTCAGGAAATGGTCCATGACATCTCGGAATTATAACTGCGATACAATTTTAATTAGTGTGGGACGAAACGATGTCGTCGTAGATTGCTCCAAGTATGAGTCCAATTGTTCACTGCATACTATACTTTTCGAATGACTTGCTCACCAATGTTGCATGAATAGCAGGAACAAATGAACCGTTCCATAGAGGAGAGAACTCGGCTTAATTGACTTGTTCATGTAAAATTTTATACATCCAGCCCGATTGAAAACTATCACGGTTTTCGTTTCATGCTAACCTCAAGAAATTTTGATTTTCAGGATGAGATTCAAATTGCTCGCCCTGCTCTTGATTGCCATAGTTAATGAAGCCATCTTCATTACAGACGGTGTAAGAGGATCCTACCGGTCATTTTCAACTCTAATTGGTAGAATAAGCTTACTGTAAGAACTTTGTTGCAGCCCTTCAGCGAAAAGGTCTCGAAGATCAATGATATGATTAAAGGCAAGCAAAATGATGTTCTCAGCACACTGGACGTCGACTACGGAAAAATTGATTCACTACTCCAGGTTTCGTGGACATCGATTATAGTGACACATAGTAGTAGGAATCAAATGTTATACAACGATACTCAGCAGAGAAGTTGGAAAACGAAAGAAAAATATCGGCAGTGGCACAAGTTTGACCTTGAGAATCTGAGAATTCCATCAAACAAGCATTTCAGGAACTACCAGAGATCAAATATGATCAAGTCAACCCTATGGGTGACTCCCTTAACGAAGTGAACGAAAGGAGCAATGTTGATGACCGGCTTTTCCAGAGCGACATTCTCCTTACAGAGTAAGCATTGACAAATCAGTCGATTTTTTGAGCAAAGCAAAAATTTATGTTTTAAGGAAACAAGCCAAAACCATCATCAGTGATATTGACGAGCAAGTGAGAGTTAGTAACCGTACAAAGCGCCAAGCTATTGCAGATAGGGATGGCGTGAAATTGTGGAAAACCGGAGTGAACTATTATTTCAGTCCTTCTCTGAGTGAGACCAGAGGCTTGAATTACTAGAAGAAAGCCTCGAGGATGGAATGAAAGAAGTTCATATTACAGATTCGAAGACAAAAAGAGCTTTTTTGATGGGAGCAGATATGTGGCAAAAATACTCATGTGTTTACTTCAAGCATAATCCCTACGGTAAGTACCCTGTCGTATGCAACCTTAATTTATTTGTATGAAACAGATTTTTTCATAGGTCATTTATGAGTATGTATTCTAGCGTGTTGACTAGGGATGAGGAGCTCTAGAAATTCTTCACAGTTGTAAATAGAACAATCCTTCTGTAACTGCACCACCGTACCCCATGGTCACTCTTACCTCCAATGCCTAGGCAAACCAATGAGTACAAACCAATACCACAGCTAATCGTATATTTAGGAGAGTTCATATAGCTAAGTATTTCACTTTCTGCAAATTGACTAAATTACCCCTTGAATGCTTATTCGGGTAATTACGAGAAAGCACATACTAGATAGAAATCAATCAAAGAATAATCAAACAGTATTATTGGCTCTCTTCCGATTTGTTGTCAAAGCTTTGCATTTTAGCTGAGGATCGGGTCAAAATCGAGTATGGACAGGGATGTTGGTCGAGCTTGGGAAAAGTAGGAGGAGAGCAGAAAATCTCACTAGGAGAAGGATGTGACGTGGGCCCAATAGCTGCTCATGAGATAGGCCATACTATTGGCTTCTGGCACACCATGGCGAGATACGACCGCGACAGCTTCATCACCTTGAATGTTGGCAACATTAAGGTAAATGTGGAAAAAGGATTAAAAGGCGTAGAAATGGTAAAGCATAGAGCATTCGCTTGTAGGAATCCTGGCTTAGCCAGTTCGCGAAACAGACACCACAGACAAACGACAACTTTAACCTGACTTACGATTATGGTAGCATCATGCATTACGGTGGAAGGAGGTTAGCTGAACTTTTTACTTTACTCTTTACAAAAGCCTTTCAACTGCTTTTCTATCTATTCTATCTAGCTACTGTCTTCTTCTATCTATCTACTGTCACTATTCGACCACTCATTGCATAAAAACTTGTGCAAGACTATGAACTTTAATGCAACATCCACTTGCTGCGATACGCCCACATTCATCTGCAGCAAAATTTACAAATAAAACCAGGGTTAGAAAGCAACACACGAAAGAATAAGATATCTTTTAGAACTATTTCTACGGCATAAAGCACATGACAATACCTGGTAATTGCAATATTGGTGCACGCAACTGTTTCGAATCAATGCAAGAACCATAAGCAGCATGTCTCCCGGAAACCTTTTGGGAAGATATTTCTCCTCTCATGAATAGCTAGTTGCAGTGCCGGGATTGATCGAAGAACTCCGACCATGGTGCCATTTAATACCGACTATCAAGAGACACTTGGTTCGCACTTTATGTCTTTCATCGATTTGTCAATGATCAACGAGCTCTATGGATGCAAAAGTAAGTTTATAGGAGCCTTGATTTTCTCAGAGCTAGTTTAAACGATTTCAGAAAACTGTGCTGGTAAAAGATCGGCGCAATGTAAAATGGGCGGTTTCCCCAACCCAAATGACTGCTCTAAATGTGTCTGCCCTGGAGGATATGCTGGAGATCTGTGTACTGAAAGAGTAAGGGAACACCTCTCAACAAGGAGAAAACGAGGTTTAAGCTACCTTTTCAGCCTGATGAAGGATGCGGGAGCAAACTCGATGCAACGGAAGAGTGGAAGACTCTGACTGATGTTTTGGGAGATTATAGTGTACGACAGCCTCTGGAAGATTTCAAAAAGTGCAATTACTGGATCGAAGTGCGCTGATCATTCCTAGTTGAAATTTTAGACGTGTGATTTCCACTCATAATTTAATAGAGTGGAATCGTAGACTTTCAGAAGACTTTTAATGCTTTTTAAATGGCTCATGAAGGTGTAAGAATTCAGCTTGCAGCGTTGGCTGCTCAATGAGACTGCTATAATCGTCTACTGTTACCTTTTTAGTCTCCTAAAGGGACCGATATCATAGTAGAAATTGTGAGTCTCAAAGGCCATCAAGCTGTCGACGGTTGTGTATTCACTGGTGTAGAAATCAAGACGAACAAAAATCAGCAGCTTACTGGTTTCAGGTAATGTTCCCGTGATTCATATTTCTGTAATGAAGTAGTATTCATAAAGTGATGCAAATTCGACATCTACTCCTTACTTCCTCGATCAGGTTCTGTGCTCCTCAAGCGGCTGGAAAATCATTCCGCTCATCCACTAATAGGGTTCCGATAATAACATGGAACAAAGTTTTCAAATCAGAAACGGTTTTACGTTACCGTCACGGTATGTTGGTTGAACTTCAATACATATGCCCTATGAACTGACACGACTCCATTCAGTTCCGGCAGGAAAGCCTCAGCCATCTTCTCAAGTAGCTCGGCCTTCACTTCCTCGAACACTTCCGCCATCACCTGCAAGGGTTTCGACTACTACGAGGTACCCATGGTCCTCCAGAACTGTTCCAACCAAGACCAAAACCTGTACCAAACGTGTCGACCCAAGGTAAAGGAACCCATTTTTGAGCACTCCGCTCCGAATGAGAACCTCTTTTTCCAGCTGCCTTCCTTACATAAATGCGGGACTCTGTTTCGATCCACGTAAGATGCAGTTTTGTCCCGAGGATTGCCGGATTATTTGTTGATGACAGATATTCATGCTAATAAATCCTTTATTGGTGATTCTTGTGTTTTCGCATTATACGTGTCGAGAAGTCTGTTCCTGGTGATAAGAAAGGTGAAAATCTCGGGCATTCACCGGTATTTGTACGTGCGCTCACGCATTTGATTTCCGTTCGGAGTCGTAAGAATGTTTCTGTGACACTTTTCCTGAACAAGAGACATGAGAGCCAGCTAATGTAGAAAACAGCGCGATACCACGTTCAAATTCGGGTGATCTCAGCACGCGGATGTCTTGGGCAATCGTGAAGTCTTGTACGAGACAGTCTAGCTTTGTTCGGCCGATACTTCTGTTCTTGTCGCCCTCGTAAGAGCTTCACCAGAGAAGAAGAAAGAGTGCTTTATTCTCACGAACGTGTCTTTTACTAAACCAGTCGGGCCGCCCGGCTAACGCCGGGCTTCCCTCCTTCTTATGGTGACGCCCGGCTTCGCCGGGCGCTGTGACGCCCGGCTTCGCCGGGCGCTCCTCCTTTCTGTGGAAAATTTGTTATGCTTAAATCGGGCCGCCCAGCTAACGCCGGGCTTCCCTCCTTCTAATGGGCTCGCCCGGCTACGCCGGGCGCTCACCATGATGCGCAAATAACACTTTGGATTCTACTTTTTCTTTGAAAGCTGTACACCCTCACTATTAGCTTCAAATTGTGAGCGATTTTTTCTGTAAGCCATCTACGCTGTGTCCGAATAGAACATCGCATTATATCACAAAGGCGATTATTTAGAGAAAAAAGTACTCAGACACTTCATCGCGGCTGAGTCTATTATGTTAGCTACCATCAATGTTCCCAGCCAACTCCTTGTGCCTTCAAGCTTTAACGGTCTGGGTCCGAACTAACAGTATTTATTCACGCCCAGTCCTTTGGGGCGGAGTTTGGTCTTGCAACCTATCATCAGTGTTCCTATCCTGCCTCCTGTATTCCTACCAAATTTGGTCGCTCTAAGTCCATTTTGACATTTCTCTGCAAGCCCCAACCCCTGAGGATGGAATCCGGCACTGACACCCACCATAAGTGTTTCCACCCTGCCGCCTGTATACCTACCAAATTTGAACGCTCTAGGTCCAAGTTTAGGCTTTTCACACAAACCGCGCCCCTTGTAGGCGGAGTCCGGTCCTGCCACCCACCATAAGTGCTTCCAGCCTGCCGCCTGTATTCCGACCAAATTTGAACGCTCTAGGTCCAAGTTTAAGTTTTTCACACAAACCCCGCCCCTTGTGGGCGGAGTCCGGTCCTGCCACTCAACATGAGTGTTTCCACCCTGCCGCCTGTATTCCGACCAAATTTGAACGCTCTAGATCCAAGTTTAAGTTTTTCACACAAACCCCGCCCCTTGTGGGCGGAGTCCGGTCCTGCCACCCACCATAAGTGCTTCCAGCCTGCCGCCTGTATTCCGACCAAATTTGAACGCTCTAGGTCCAAGTTTAAGTTTTTCACACAAACCCCGCCCCTTGTGGGCGGAGTCCGGTCCTGCCACCCACCGTAAGTGCTTCCAGCCTGCCGCCTGTATTCCGACCAAATTTGAACGCTCTAGGTCCAAGTTTAAGTTTTTCACACAAACCCCGCCCCTTGTAGGCGGAGTCCGGTCCTACCACCCACCATTAGTGTACCCGTCCTGCCCCCTTACACCTACCAAATTTGAACTCTCTAGGTCGACGGGGACAGAAGTTATGACTTTCTGCTCAAACATTTATTTTGCACAAACCCCGCCCCCTGTGGGCGGAGTCCGGCCCCACCACCCACCATTAGTGTTCCCATCCTGCCCCCCTTACACCTACCAAATTTGAACACTCTAGGTCGACGGGAACCGGAGTTATGAATTTGCGCTTAAACATTTATTTCGCACAAACCCCGCCCCCTGTGGGCGGAGTCCCGGCACTACCACTCACCATTAGTGTTCCCATCCTGGCCCCCTTACACCTACCAAATTTGAACTCTATAGGTCGACGGGAACCGGAGTTATGAATTTGCGCTTAAACATTTATTTCGCACAAACCCCGCCCCCTGTGGGCGGAGTCCGGCAGTACCACCCGCCATTAGTGTTCCCATCCTGGCCCCCTTACACCTACCAAATTTGAACTCTCTAGGTCGACGGGAACCGGAGTTATGAATTTGCGCTTAAACATTTATTTCGCACAAACCCCGCCCCCTGTGGGCGGAGTCCCGGCACTACCACTCACCATTAGTGTTCCCATCCTGGCCCCCTTACTCCTACCAAATTTGAACTCTCTAGGTCGACGGGAACCCGAGTTATGAATTTGCGCTCAAACATTTATTTCGCACAAACCCCGCCCCCTGTAGGCGGAGTCCGGCACAACCACTCACCATTAGTGTTCCCATCCTGGCCCCCTTACTCCTACCAAATTTGAACTCTCTAGGTCGTCGGGAACCGGAGTTCTGAATTTGCGCTCAAACACACAACTACACACACACACACAAACACACACACACACACACACACAGACAGACAAACCAACAGACACACTTAGCGCGTTATATATAGTAGGATGACCGATCTCAGAAAAACTATGCACTTGGTGAGCCAGCGCTAGAGTGAACTCTATTTCTGGATCTCTGTTTGATAGAAAGATAGTTGACACTTGACCTTCTGCGACTATTCATACTCACTGCAATAACATTCACGGCTCTCGAGATTACTATTACAACCACATTTTACATTGTTTGCATTCATTTTGTCCACAATTTAATCTCTCCCACCGAAACTTGGTATGTCAGTTTGTGTGTCTGTCCGTCCGAGAAATGTATGACTACGATAAAGGTAGTGATATGAAAAACCCTACATTTCTCTACCTATGCTCACCTAGAGGAGATGTGGGGGGGGACTTTCTAACTGCTCTGAAAAAGTAAGGAATGGTAGGGCCAGGCGTAAGGCGACCCAACTAGTAAAATTCTATGATTTAAGGTGGCTTTTTAAAATCCCTAATATAATGCCCATACTTCTGGATTCGTTCACCCGCCCAGGCCTACCCTTGGGGAAATGTGATTCAGAGATGTAGACAGTGCCGTAGACGTGACCTCCTCGGTCTGTGACCGAATAACTTTGCTTAAATTTTGTTTTTTTTACGGATATTCTCATCTAACTAGAAACTAGTTTACTGTAGACAGTAATCTTGCGAAAGTTCACAAGAGCTATCAGTAGTGATGAATGGAGCTGGGAGATAATATGCCAATATTGCAAACAGTGCGATACCACATTCAAACCCGGGTAATCTGAGCACAGTGAATATCTTGTGCAATTATGAGTCTTGAACGAAGCAATAAAGCTTCGTTCGCCCGATATTTCTTCTCTTGTAACCCTCGCAAGAGCTTCATGTTGATAGTAAGAAAAGAAAAAGAAGATTTATTCTCAGGAACGCTTCTTGTACCTAAGGACCTCGAACTTATTGTAAACCGTGAAATTGATTGCTCTACTGTAGTGCCTTCTTGGAAAGTTTCACATGAAGAGAATTCGTTGCCCTTCTTTTTTTGTTATCCTTTTTTTTTGAACTTCGCATCGATCACTTTTCGATCGCCAATGGCTTCATCGGTCTAATAACACCGTGACATTTTATACGTTTCACCAAGTAAGCATGAAAAAGTGATTTTTTGGCAAGTTTCGAACTCAAAATAATTCAGTTTGGAGGATTTTTGGAACTAGGTTGGCTTCCCTGAGACAGCTCGGATATCAACAGGAGAAGCGATGGTAGGGCTCCGGTGATTTGCTGCCTAAAAGTAATATCCGGCCAGTTGTTCCAAAAAAAGATTGTTGATTTTGTTGAGCTGATAAGGTGACCGAATACTCTTGATGTCACTTTATTGAACATAAAATTGTACACACACTGATCGTCATTCCAGTAACAATTACGACGTCATCAGCGATCAGACGCCCTCATTCCAATCCCATAGAAACGTACAGCAATTCAGCACCTGATTGTATCGGCAGCAGTCCATTCTCTGTAATTAATTTGACCATTAACGTATAATAATTTGATTATTAACGAATAAATAGATAAGGAGCGAGAACATTGTGAAAAAAACGGAAAAGACAGGAATTAAGACAGCTCGAATGACAGCGATACTTACTCTAAATCGTGACATAACACTCCTTTTTGATAGTTGCCCAGAAAGATCCGATTCCATAGTTGCTTCGCTGGTTCTGCTCTGGAAAGGCTGCGAATGTAATCATAAGTATGGAAGTGCGTAGCTTGGTTCTAACTATTTTCGTCGGCGATTGATGGAGGCTACCTGGTAGACTGACATCAATCTAGCTTAACAGCCGATGGTAACTCTTTTGTTTTCATGCTACATGGTAATGCGATAAATAAAGGTAGTGTATAACTCACTTCGATACCGAGAAATATGATTGCCAGTAAAAGCAGAAATAGATGAACAACGGCCGCTTTCATCGTATTCCGTCAGGCTCACCACTCAAACGAGGATGACCAAGTCGATCTGATGATGGAAAGAGTACTCATCAAAAACAGTAAAAACGATTACCATTAACGATTTGCGAGAAAAACGCGATATTTTAACGTGAGAAATTTTCCAAGGAGCGTTTTAAAGCGTTCTGTTCAGTTCTGGAGGAATCAGGATAAGAATGAAAACTGCAATGAAAATAACAATGAAGATGTGAGGAAATCCCTATTTTTGCAGAAACCTTTGTTCTCAATTCGTTACCTTCCGGATTAATTTAGAGTTTGTTCAAAAACAGCTGTAAGTCAAAGATATGCGGAGCATTGAAGCTGCATTTATACTTTACAAGTAGGCTATACTCTCTCAAGGCTCTGAAATCCGCAACTGAATCTCATCGTACCATTTACTTTTAGTTTTATTAGGCTGCGCGAAGGAATGCCTATACGATATGAGTGGACCAATACAATCTATATATGATATAAGAATAGACCAATCTAATATTGGACCGAAGGATGCCAAGGGATCCTTCGGCCATCCGAGCTTTTCAGTTCTTCGGTGTCGACCAGTCCACTTATGTATGCTTAGTTTCAAAAGCACTGCGTTTTTTATCAGGTACAAATAGTTGTATAACACGCATTCAAATGGAACTACAATTGCGATAAAACTTTGAATGCAATGCGATTTTTTATTTCTTCTATTTTAGCTTTGACATAAGATTTTGATGGTTTCTCAATGTTCACAGAACTGCCTTATTCGTCAACTTATCGATAGCGTCAGAAAACAATCAGTACAAGTCCTAGCGCATGATTTCATTGCCTATAATTCAGCAAACTATTATAGTTAAGTGATCTAGGCCAAGCTGAGCCCAGTTGTCAGCAGTCGGAAGGGGAAGCGTGAGGAACGAAGTTTGAGAGTTCGATCAACTTATAAGTATTGATTTCTCGAAAATAGATATAAGTTTCATAGCTAGCCAAAAGGAAAAATAAGAGCAGTTGGTATATGGAAAAATGAAACTCAATGCCAAAATATCTCCTTTTAATCGGAGCTTTTGATGGGAAAATGAGGAGATCGTTTTAGGTGAGAAAAATATTAGTAGGATATATATTTTCTCAGGAAATCCAGATAAAGAGCATGAAAGATCCACGTGAGAGAGGAAAACGGAAAGGCCTCGTATGCGGTGGGTGGGACCCAGGACTCAGGAGTGGAGAAATCACTTATTTTTCGTCTTTGTTTTTCTTCCCCAGGTTGCCTAGCAGGACATGGACCTACCTTTATACGAAGGTGCACTCATGATCTGCTTAGACACGTTGCCTCTTGCTTACCTGCCAGATAATTTATGGTTTCACTTGCGTAACTGCAATGATCCAATTTTCCAATCTAGAAAGGCATTATATATGCTTCCCCGAAACACCACACAGTTGTCTGGTCTAAAAATCGAGCCGGATGCCAATTAGGTGATGAACATACCAGAAGATTCAGGCGATAACCTTTCTGGTTCACTGACTATCACAGATTCGCTAACCGTGTACTCCTTCCTTCTGTTCACCTCAGCCTTATGCTAGCCTATTGGGAACGTTAGGGAGATGATGTGAGGGTGTGGGAGCGTTTGCATTTTCGATTGGCGAAAGAGTTTCTCTACTACTACTACCATACGGATTTCGAGGACCTCACACCATCTCCCTAACGTTCCCAATAGGCTAGCATAAGGTAACGATCAGTCTCCCCTTGTCTCAGTCGGGTGAGCTCCCACTTGCTGCTAGACGTTGCATGATTCAAACTTGTTCATCTATGTATATCCAGACAACACCTGCCATTCAAGAGGTACCCGAAGGAACCAATCATCATCAGCTGTCTTTCTGGACCGTGATCTCGTGGTTTCGCAGTGCCATAAAAACACGTTTATGGCATCATAGGAAATGCTGTTTAGTAGGGTAATTTAGCATTCACTCGTGCTAATCATTTTAAGCTGAAGCTGATGGATCCATGGCTGCATTTGCCGAGTTTCCCCAGTGATCAGACTGTTTTACTGTTCTCTGGTGCAAGTTAATTGAAACCTACTCTGCCTAAGAGGATCAAAATGTCGTAAGTAACACTTACTCCCGTATTCTACGCATAGTTCAAACGCGCATAGAAATACATATGGAAGCCGATTGTGTGGCGTAATTCGAAGTTCAAAAGGAACTCTCCTCACTTATTCACCTAAAGAGTACCCCTGCTAGCTGGCTCAGACTCAGCTGAATCAGTATTGGCCATTCGAATTAGAATCTAACACTTGTATCAACTTACGATTTCAATCGAACATTCACAATCACTTTCAACACGAACCAATTGAAGAAAACAGGAACACAAAATCATAAACTACCAAAAATTTAAATCGCTTGGCATGAACTAGGCATTGATATTCATAAAATGTGGTATTCAGGGTAGCAGTGAAAAAAAGTAGAACTGATTACAATGATGACAATACCCATCAGTTTTTGGTACAGTATTCTTCGGTTAGGGCGATTGACTGCATTCAGAACACCCCTTTTCCTCTTTCTTCTTTTTAAAAATAGATGTACCCATAAGAAATGAAGTTTTCAGTAGAAACAGGAACAATGGTACATGAAATAATGAAGTTCTCCCTTGGGAAGAACTCCTTTTACTGCATCTTTTAATTGGAAAGCAATAGATGAGGTCGTTCCAGGTGAGAAAAAATCATTCTAAAATGATTGACAAGTTGAAATCTAGTCCCCCTTCCCTTGCTAACTCAAAAACGCACTATGTCATATGGGATTCTTTGGAAAAGGTGTTCCTTCATTATTCAATTCATTACAGCCAAAGACGTAAGCATGGTTCCTCACACAGATGTGAGTGAAGGTTTGAGTGAGTGGTTCGAGTAGAATCTTGACAACTTGGGCAGGATAAAGTGAATTCTACATCGTCTGACATGCTGAAAAGCTAAAAACATTTCTGAGGAATTGAAAAAGCACGCAAAGTGATCACTCTCTCAAATTCTTCCTACTGACGTAGCAATTTCCGCTATGCATGGATTCGATTACTACGTTAGCTAGTTTGTAGCAAAGGATATGACAGACCGAGTAAAAGTGAACTATGGATGAAGAAGAACTACGTAATAAATAAGCCGCAAGAAAGAAAGAAAGCTAAACTGATGTTTGGCTATACCTCTCACTCTATTAATGAGTCCTTCATTACTGCGGTTTGATTTCATCATGTAGTATGGCATTCCAGTACGACCCACAATACTAGGGATTACGTCTGTCTGGAGACCGTTGAAAACAGACCTGAGTTGATGGATAACCAACTTCATCTTTCCTAGGGCACCCCTATCAACCTCATTTTTATCTTGTAGCATGGACCAGTAGGAACTATCACAGAGTGTATCATCAGAGATAAAAAACTATTTGGCACTGAAAGCTTAAAGAAGTCACCAAACGGAGTAACGTACTGGAACGGACTAGGAGATTCCATCAGGCGATATATGTAATATTGCCCCATTGACTAATGAAATGGGCGGGACTAAAAAACATATCAGGCTTGTTGGGGTCCTGAGGCGACAGCCTGAATAGATCACTTAAAGGACATATTCTGGAGTAGTGAATATAGCGGTACATGCTGACCCAAGTCGCTGTGACCAGGATCAAGTAACGTGCTGCCTTGTTCCGCCCATCCATTGTAGCTGGAGCTCATGAGAGAATGGTTGCTGATAACTTTTTGAAAGGTTTACGGTTACCATTTTGGAGTGAAATCGTTTTTGAGGAAGAAAAGCGGCCGCTTATGACAGTCGCAATTTCTTGAGGCACTTCGGGAAATGACACGTTAGGCTATGCCCTGTCATCAAGGAATAACGATAGTAAGTGAAGCACACAGGAATTGGTTCCTCAGCAAATGGGTTGCAACGCTTTCAATGAGCCATGTAGTCATTCAGTTCTGTGAGTTCAATTAATTCTCAAAATTCTCAACAGCGAGGGTACCTGTGCGTTTGTGCCATTTTTACTGTAAAAAAAACAGTAGCCAATCTAGCATCACTGAAAAGTGTTGACGGACTGGGGTCATGACAAGACGGGCCTGTGTTCAGTCGCAATCATGAGACCTCAGATATCAACGGCGGAACGAGGCGCTAGTTGAGAGGAACAAGCTAGGCTGAACTTAATCGTGCAGGGTGTACCATATATCTTATTTTACTGTGAGATTCCTGGCGGTTATAAGGCTAGTAGGAAAGTGGGCATTTCTTCGGATGAAGTCGAAGGAGATAAAGGATTGTGTTCTGGGGCGTTAATCGATCCCGTTTGAGGGATCCGCCCACACATTCGACTTCCATCCAGAATCGTAGTGGCGTATTGCATGCATACAATGACTTGCGGTTGCCAAGTGGTATCTGATGGGGCGCGGGGTAGGGAAGCTTTCCAAAAACGGGATCGATCAACTTCAAAACACTTCAACCTTTTTCTAAACATCGCGTTTTCAGAAGTAGTATCACTGGGTGATCGCACAAATAAAACGATAAAGTTCCATCTAAAACGGGCCACGCTAAAAAAATCCACTCATTAGAATATTATACAGAACAACTGAGATAGCTAACCGGTATTGAGCCATTAATGACCCAGTTTGAGTAGCATTGTCCAACAAAATAACCTTTTCCTGCAAGGCCCGATTGTGGGAGGCCTTTCCCAGCTTCTTTCTCGAATAAATTTGAATTGCAATAGAACATGGTAACCCTGTGATATATCTTGGCACGGAGCGCGGCCAATTCTTCCATTTTGGTCCGCTGAAGAAATATTACCCCTCTAATTGACAATACATTCGGAATGACATTATCCCCCTAAATATCTTCTCGTCATTCCTTCTCATCCCACGCCTCCTAGACTGGGAATGTCGAGTCTAGTTTTTGCTTTGCAACTTTGAGACCTGATTGATGATCTCAAAATTGCTGTAGCACCTGTAGGTGGAAGATTAGCGCCTTGAGAAAATGCCGGTGAATAAACAAACAGTAAACATCAAAGAAATAACAATCAACGCATAGCAGGAATAAGAAAAACAACTAGAGAAAGGACAAATATGGAATTTCCGGAGTACATGGGAATTTCTGTTGGAAACAAGTTACGATTCAGTATAAAGTTCAGATTCATAGAACACCGAGAGGAATGGATGCACCTTTTAAGAAGCGTATGATGCCAAGAAAGACGGTGATGATCAGATATGACAAAATGAAGAAGATAGCTGGTATATCCCTTAATCCCTTAGAATATTGAAACCTGAGCCTTCGTGAAGTCTTCAGACAGAGGCACTTCGAAGATTGAATATGAGTTGTAAGACATGCCCACAACCTATATACAGGGGTGCCCAAAAAAAAGAGACACCACGCATGGGGCCTAATCCAGGGCGGAATACGTCACACCGATTGAAGCAGCAGAAGAATGTGATTGAGTAAATTGTACTAGAATGTTGCTTGATGAAAGGAAACAGGAACTCGTGTGGTTCCTATATCGGCATCAAACTATGAAGCCGTCTGCCATTACGGACGCGCTCAAGACGACTTATGGGATATCGGTCGGCAACAAGCAGATACGCAACTTTCTCAATCGAGTCGCTCACGGACAGATCCCTGGGCATCGTCGATCAGAATCTGGAAGACCGCTGACTTCCTGTAGCCCCGACAACTCCACAATGGTCTGCGACGTCGTGGGAGACGAGCCGATCTCGCCGACCTCTAATGACATCAAGTTTGCGTGGCAAAAACTTTCGATTTCGTCCGTGCGGAAGGCCATCGAAGAATTACGTGATCGAGTGCAATGTGTTCTTGATTTCGCGGGTGGTAATATTCAGTCAGAGTTTAATAAAGTTTGATTGCATTGGTAGTACAAGCCGAGCAGTGAAAGTGTTTCTTTTTTTGGGCACCCTTGTATAATACATAGTAGACAACGACGTATTGCAGTGTAGAGAGGAGAAGATTACAGGCTGCCCGAGAACGAAAAAGTTTTCAGGGATATTTCCAATAGCGCTTTTGCTAACATATTGTGGTGATTACTTTAATAATAGCTTTCTTTGCTAGCTGTTCCCGAAATCTTGAAAGCCTAAAATAAATGTGTACATGTGATTATATGTGACTCACAGGTTCCTCAGCGTCATCTTTTACCATGGAGAAAATCTTCTTCTCCGAATGATCCAAGATCTTTTTTAAAAAGTAAATATCCCTTCCAGTCAGAACCATACTTGCCTGGGAGGATAGGATCACTGACATGTCCATAAGCAATCCATCACCAGTCATTGTATGGGTCATATACCTATCCGAAAAGCGTTGCCATCATTCTGAATGGGAGTCGAATGAGTGGGGACATCCCGGATTCCCAACTTCAAGAAACGACTGGATCGATCAACCTTAAGAGAAGTTATCGACTTCATCCTGTCGAACGGTGTCTCGCTCGAGTCAAATTGCCTTCTTGTTTATGGAAGTTCAAACGAATCCAACAACAGAATGAGAAAAATAGTCAGGGGACAATTAACTAGAGATTCTTCTTTCTTACCGAAAACATTTCTTCCAGCTAATCACAGTTTTGTACAGCATATTTGTATCTCACCTAATCAAGCGGGCGAGTTTTAACAGTAGCAGCAAATGGCTGCAGCTGCCGTAAACAGTAATGCTGCAGGCGAAAATGATTGGCATATTCTTCAGAATCTGATCTTATTTCCACAAGCAAAGCATTCTGCAGCTTCTAGTGGCCTTACTCGAAGTCAAACCTGTCTACCATTTGGAGGAATTCCAAAATTCCTACTCCCGTAAGGAATTCCAAATTCCCTTTTTCCGTACGTCATGTGAGATGTGAACCAAACTTCCAGTTGTCAAAGTAAATCGAGAACAGGTGGAATGCATGGCGCAGCAGGGGTTTTACGCCGAAAGCACGTCTTGTATCTTTATCAGAAGTTCATATGTCACCTAAAAGGTGCTCCCTATGGCTAATGCTCGAACTCATCATCTCAAATTGATGCATTCCCTCCCATCCTTTACAGTCTTTAACTTCCTTTTCAATGTAATCTCAGTGAAAAACGGTTCTGTCAACAAAACTTGTTATTATTTATCACGAAGAAATCTACTCTAGGCGTTACAAAATAGACTGCTATAAGCTTCATTAGAAGCCATATTGAAATAAAGACTTACATCAATTTGAACATTGATGTTATTATTGTGAAGAACGCTATGTGTTGCCGTAAAAATAAAAAAAACAATTTGGAGTAATCAGCTAGTATGTAGGGTGTTTTCCATGTTTCCAGTTCCTGTTTGTTGATAAAAATTAAATTCGCCTGCCATAAAATGTTGTTAAGCCCAAATGACGGGTTGTTTCAATGGTTGATATGGTCTCCATCTCAATCATGTGTGTTATTCGAAAATCGGCTTTCTAAAAAATTAAATTTTTGTAGCTGTGACGGATTTGCTTCCGTGTCAACCCAACAGCTGTTTTTTGAACGAACCAAAACAGACAAGATGAAAGCATACGGTAAGAGAAGGTCACAGAACTTACAATATCATATGATAGTACACGAGAGCTGGGAAATGTGCCACTGGCCTTCTTAGATGTGGCGGAGGAGGTGCTGAAAGCTTGAGCTGGGAATAATAGAGTGGGAGGAGCAGAGGGTTTCATTTACTGACCCGAGCGGGCCTGTTACCTAGTAAGTAATTTTGCTAGAGCGTATTCTTGCAGCGTTCGCAGTTGAGAGAATTGGATCAAGATTTGCTAGATTCGGGATATAGGGAGGTAAAGTCAAGGAAGAAGTCTATTATTGGCCATGAAAAGCCAGTAACAACACAAGCACTACTGTTACTGTGTTGTTACTGAGAAGAAAAGAGGTGAACTCGTGATGCTTCCTTCCTAGGAAGTGTCATTGACTGCAAGAAAAGAAAGTGAAGTGAGCTCATTTGATGGCAAGAAGCCATGAAAGCACCTTCACAACAACGACAACAACAACAACATCTCTGACGACAGTTACTTCTCAGTAATTTCTAATTGAGTACAGAGAATGTGGCATAAGGCGTTGATGTGGTGTTTGTAGACACTTATCTTCGAACAACGCAGAGTGATTTTGAAGAGCCGTTATATGTGGTAGATTAGCGTGGCACCGTCCTTAGTCCTGGGCATCTGGACGACGTGGGTAAATGTAATGTCTGATATTGGATAAGTAATAAGTAGAGAAACACCCCCACCCGCATTCCTTACTGTATGTTAGCTTCCTTTTCCCTTTAAAATGAGGCCATTTCAAATTCCTATCTGCTCATTATCGATACATTCATTCAATCACACTCCAAAGGTTTGCCGGTTCTCAAGCCATTGGCCAACATGCCATCCAAGAAAAATTAGGGTGTGGTGCAGTAGGAACGAAATTGTCCCCTCTCGCCGCGAAGAAACATAGCAGAACGCAACAGCAGTTATGAAATACAAGGGTCGCACATCGATTGAACTGTGTGAAGAAGGCTAGAGCAGTAATAACGGCTAACGAATGGTCCGCGACAGCCGCGTGCGGCGAATCGAATACAGAAAACCGTTCCTACTGCCCGTCCCCTAAAAAAATTAGGTTTATTTCTGTGAAAATTAGGTTGATACCTTCTGACGGCGAAACCGAAAAGTGTTTACCGCAGAAATTTGCAGAGTGTTTACCAATCAAGCAAAGTCCCACTATCTAATTGAGTTGGTATATTAGTAAGAGAGTTATAAGCCTGGTATGTTTTTTTCCAACAAAATATACGAGTTCCTGAAATCCTTAGTTTTTGCTTCTGCCTCGAGGTAACGATTTCAAGAACAACAGACATGCCGAGGTTCAAAGATGAGAGGACTTGGGATCCGATGCAAGATATACGAGTTCCTTTTTCTGCTAACTCCTAGTCTTGGTGACTCCGATTAATTCAGTAATAGTGGCTCGTCGGACAATTCACCGAGAAAGGAAATATTTCCCCTCATAACACACTCAAATCTCTATGACTCATTCGAATAACTACTTAAAATGAATAACGGAACGGATAATGCGGTCACAGCTCATTACGCAGATAGAATGCCTCCAACTACCTCCACGTTGTCCTATACTGGACAGGCACCTACAAAGCGAACTGTCAGAGGTAAAACAGTACCTGGTGTCGAGAACGTGAGAAATAGGAGGATGGGAAGATTGTTTATGACCAGGATGCAATCGGACCCTATCGAATGCTTGAAATGTCCTAGTGCCTTTCGTATATGACGAAATCCATAGATACAAGATAATGACAATAGCAGGCATGTCATAATCTCTCCCTTCTACCACTCTCCCTCTTCAAGGCATAAGCAAATGTTCCTCGAATAGAACCATGTTCCAATAAGTTTTCCTAGTGGAATAGGATCACTAGCGCGCGACAAATTGGGTGGTTTAGGTTAGGCTACCCACTATCCAGTACACTGCCCAAATTGAGGGATCGAATCCATTCGTATCTCGGAATGGTTGTTTACCCAACCCCGCCAGCTTTTGGCCACTGGCAGCTTTCCAGCGCTTTACTAAAGGAGAGTTCGAAATGTAGAGTGGGATCGTTAAAAAGAAGCGTGTACAGAAGCGTTCAGAAGGGGCTTCAAGGCCAAGTCAAGTTCCGCTTCAGGGCTTCAGCTGCGGAGAGGACATGAGGGATTAATGCCCCGATATAGAGTTAAGATGAAAACCTCCAGGTGATTCCAGAAGAAAATGAAGTACCGAGAAAATTCTGGCAGATGCATGGTGAACAACCTAATGGGGTTTTCTTTCGAATTTTTTTGTTCGAGTCTGCACTTAACGCTAGGGGCTTGTGGTTGGGCTTCGATCAGTTCTATTCCATCTCTGTGTCATCACGGTTGAGTTGCCGACCAGATTCCCATAAAGTTCATATGACCTTCCATATCTTTTAACCATCATCAAGAGGCTAATTCGAATCTTGGCTGGTAAAGTGGCTTGTCTTATTCGAGTAGCTGGCTGTCATCCCGGAGGTGCTCAAAATAGCTAACAGATGGTATTATCTAGATAGGTCAGAGCCTCATATGAGTGCATCTTTAATTGGATCTTTTAAAGAATGAGCAGCACCAACTGCTTGTACTTTGGTTAAAAAAGAGACCGTGGTGCGAATACGTGAACGAAGAAGCATGAGGAGGAAGAAAAAGAGATTCTCGGGATTGAACAAGCCATGCTAGACAGGAGCATCATTTGAGAAACTTGAAAAACACATAATCATTCGTATGGGAGCTTGAAGGGCATGAGATTGTGGATGAAAAAAATCGTGGACCGTGATTACGGTGGTGTCTTGGTAGAATGAGTTCGTCGAATTTATTGGCATATGGCGGATTACCACGTTTACGCTGTTGTGAGCTCTCCCAATCCTGTGACTCCTGTAACGATGTAGCCTCTTGCCCCATTTCAACTACATCCACGCAGTACCATCCTTTTAGGATACCAATTTTTCCCGAGTCGGGGGAAAAGAGACGTCGGAGGCAACATTCGTAGAAATCTTAGGAAAACGAAGAGAATTTCTTTCTGTTCGTGCAGATAGAAGGAATCAAAAAGAAATGTCCTATTAGCTGGTGCTTTTGGAACCTTCTTCTGATACTTTCTCACGAAGCTTTGACAAATAATCAAAGGTGTTTATTTACGGGGCTGCAGTTGATAGACGCTACTTCAAGTTGTTTTTTCCACAAGTCCTTCTACCCACCTAGCCATTGTGCTTAAAAACTGGACAAGACGAACTTGGTGCCTCACGTAATTAATTTTTTTTTCCAACTTTCTCAATAGGGCCCGAACGTTCAGAGAGGGATCTTTTGAATACGGAAGCGAAAAGAAGGATAATGCTTCAAAACGAGATCAATTCTTCCAAGACGACGAAAGTTTGTAAAATCAGATTTGAATCAACGTCGGATTACACCATTTCACTTCGATCTGGCTGACAGACAAATGCTGAATGGGATGTTTACGTCATTGTTTTAATTTAGCCTTTTTTTCATGCGTGGTACGAATCAGCAGACCCTCGGGAAATGGGGCCTTTAATTGGGACATGCTGGGGGTTGGTCATCAACAACGAGAACTACGCAGCATCCCGTTCTAGAGTTGTAATTGTCGTCTTCAAGGAAGAAAAGAACTGGGAGTACCATCCATCGTCTGCTATGCTCGTCGGCAATTAAGTGATAGTAGCGCCGATACGTGATGATAATTAGTGATACTAATGGTTAGCAATTTTGCCATGCGAAACTTCTCGTTTGAAAGAAGTTATTCATTCTTGAACGCGTACAGCCTTTGGATACTTTTTTGAAACAGATTTCTCCTTGTGGATGATCTATGTGTCCAGTACCGTAATGATCAACTGATTGATTTATTGGTGACTAACCAACCAATCACTGCTTAAACAGGATCATGGCCAACAACTCAAACAGATTTCTTTTTTTTGACGCAGCGTGCATGAACCCGTCACGGTCAAAGGTCATGCTCCCCGCTTTAATCGGCTCACCAAACAGGGCTCTACGTGACTCAACCTCCCGACATTTTTCCCTTTCCGGGAAAAAATGTCAAACAGTCACCTCCCCATCGAGTCCATATTGTAGCTTACAGTTGCGGTAACCCACTACTTCCAATTTCGATTGTATTTCCTTTGTTTCATGAACAATTGTGTGCATTGCCATTCATTTTCCCTAGGTTTGTGGCCTTTTCTCCATCCGTTATACAGACCCCCGGAATAACGAGAGATGGAATGATTGCAATAGGACCCCTGGAGACATCCGTTCAGCGTCGTTACCGTTAACAAAAAAAAAACTCTTGAAAAATGCGTAATTGGACCACTTTCGTGCAGGAGAACGCTCATGATATGGTTATGGTATGTCAATGAGCCCTCACGAAAATCGACTCAAATGGTTTGTTCAATTTGAAGCCACTGCTGGCTCCCTAATATGATCTTGTGCCTTCCCTTCCTAGACCTTTCGGATATTTAGGTTATAATTTTTACTGAAGAAGCACATGGTTCCAAGATAGAGCAGCTGATATGGGTCATTACTATCGCATTCTGAAGCAATAATAAATGCTTATCAGCTAGGACCTGAAGATGGGCTACGAAACATGCACACGAGCTGGGACCTCCTTTTTTTCGAGTTTGCGCCAAAAATTGACATATTAAATGTGATTTTTTCTCCGAAAAAAAGGTTAATGGGGACAAATTGGAAGGATTCTCCTGAGAAAACAACCAAAGGTTCTTACGCAAAGATAACCCTTATTTTCTTATATGTTTAGGTTAATATCTAGACGTCCACTGCCAGAAATGCTGCATAAACGACCAATTACGATTAATATCGGTTTTTTAAGCATTACAATACTGCACTTATACTAATTTAGTAACAGCTAGTTCTGTAATCGAAGTATGTCATAGCCAATCTAATGTAGAAGGTTCGAACTTTTGGACGTAAGTCAGTTCTTGTATTAGATTTGGGGTGCCCATGCATTCAACTCGACTCCCATTCAGAATAATGGCTCATACTATGACTTACAGAGGCCAGTGATTATACCAATTGGTGATTGTTCTATATGGAGGTATTCAACAGTCCTAGGAGGTTCTGAGTTCTTGGTCGGCCTGGGCTTGTATTATAAGTTTTGGATTTCTAAATCATGACTTTACGCGTGACAGCAGCATCACTTGGGACTACCGTCAGTTGCAACTTGTTAAGTAGTAACTGCCTGTATTAGCTACACTAGGATGTTTGCTAAATCACTGACACCAGTTCATGGTCATAACAATTTGATCGAAACTAGGTGATAACAGATCATCTCCTGAGCAAACCGACAGTTCTCTCTACTGCTGGGCCTACAGATTAGTGACGTAATCGTTTTGGTAAGAAAATCAGCTGAGGATCAGCAAAGCAGTTTTGTGAAAGCAATGGAACCATTAAAAAATCAAAATAGAAATGAGTGAAGTCCCCAGGTTGTGATCAATCCCGTCTGAAGGAAGTTCCCCAACATTCGACTTCCATTCATAGTCGTAGTGGCGTAATGAATGCGCATGTGAACTATACAATGACTTGGAGCGACCAGCCTATCTAAAGTCAGTGCTTCTATCCTCCCAGACGAGTGTAGTACCAAATGACCGATCCCGGAGGGATGGAAGGCTTGATTGGCCTAAGCAGATATCGGTCCGGGATTAGAACTCGTGACCATGCATGTGAGATACTGCGCGTGACCTGCCACACTCTACTATCTTTTCTGAGAAGTACTTGATACAACCGTCTCAACAACTTAAGAACCTATCTGAGTTAAAATTATGGTCCATGATCAAGGCATTTGTTGCTGTCAAAATTGTCTTTGGACCAACGCTTTCCTCTGGAGGACAAACACAAACCTATAAATGTCAAAAAATTCGATTTCTTCGTTGGATTAGCTCTCTCCGATCTTGTTCGTCACTGCCCCTTGACAATTTTCTCTACCTTGAGCCACGAATTTCCTGATTGCAAATTGTAAAAATGAAAAATGTCGCAGAAAGTCAGGGTAGTGGCCTCTAAATTTTATGCGGATTTGGTGACTGAGGTCCTAGTCTACAGCTTACTAAACACTTATTACTGGGTTGATGCATAATTATTGCGAATTTTCTTCAACAAATTTTATTTAACGAAACAATAAAAATACTAAACAAAAACATGTTCAAATAATTACTCGGGGACTTATCCACCATCTGCGTCAAGCACTGCTTCCCTTTGGCTAGATAGTCGGATTCCAAAAGCGAGGAAGTTTTGATCCTTTTGTGTGATCCACGCATTGACATCGGCCATCGGGTCATCCAAATTGACGTAACTTCTATTTCCTAGCCATTTTTTCACCGAACGGTTGACGAGATAATCCATGGAAGTTTCTGCTGGTGAATATGGCAGATTTAGGGGCAGATCCCATTTCTTGATTGGCTCTGGCTGATTGTTGGATCGCCGAAAGGTTACTGAGATCGCGGTATGACTGTGCCACCTTCCAATCTTTCTCGAAGTAGTTAAGCCTAATTTCGCGAATATGCGGATGGTTTTTTGAGTATATTCTTGTAGAGGAAATCAAGTAGATCATTTCTAGAAAGAACCCGGACTCAATACTCAAATTATATCAAAAGAAAAAGAGCCGCGAAAAATCCGCAATAATTATGCATCAACCTAATATATATTAGCAAAGAGGCGGTGGAGAATTTCGGTCGAGTAGTTACATGTTGCTAAGATTCTTGCAGCTTTTGAAGAAGGCGATTCCGCCGAGACGTCAGCCTACTGAAGTTTAAATGCAGTCCTCGTAAAGGCACAAGAAAACATATCTTTGCCCCTACCAATTCTATTGGCGAGAGTTCAAGGTCTCACAATTAGGCTTACCCGCCCGAGACCTAGAAAAATACCCCAAGCATTTCTAAGCGTCAATGCAGACGCTTATAAGAAGAACTGCTATTCATCAGACTGCTTTTCTAAGTACAGCTAGAGAACTTTCAATGAAAATAACTCAATTGCGGAGAAGAAAATACTAAGGAAATTAAGAAAACGGTACTATTCTGCTTTCTACGTGAAAATAGAGCCTTTGAGAAATCTCAATCATAACGACCTACGGTAACTAACTGACGCTCAAGGCGACGTTTCGAGGCTCGTGGGTGGAAGTCGCACTTTCAAAGCTCTAACTCAATTCCAAGCGATAGCCACTTGACGGAAGAATAGAAAAAACTATCTGAGATGACTGCTGAAGCACTATGAGCCAGCGCTACCCTTCTAAACCCTTCATCAAGCTAGACGATTGAGCAGTTGTGAATGATGTGGCTGACGACTCGCCACCGGTACTGAGGCAATCGTACTAGATTTTTATTTTCAGTGGATGAGTAGCAGGGAGGTCTTGAAATGAGATAGTCAGCAACTACCAATCCAAATCTAAAATATTTCTCAGCCATAAGTCTATATAGCCTTTTCTTAGAGTTTTATATCATCAACATAACCGATTCGAAAGAACGTCGATCTAGAGCAGTAGATGGTTACACAGCCGTGTTCAGAAGAAGAAAGCTGGCCTATGACTCCAGCATCTCCCCTTCCAAAAGTCTGCACTTACTGCCTTGGAAGACTTGAAATCTCTTCCACTCAGGCCTCAGGAAAGCGAAACCAGACCCGAATGAATCGGTAGGTTCAGTACATTGAGCAAGGAAGTGCCATATTCTCGCTAACCCACCTTAAGTGCTGAAGTTTCCAGATATATCGGTCACCTATACGAGGTTGGGAGCCTTATGTGGTGAGTTTGAAAAATACAGAACTTTGACGAATAACGAATGAAGCCTCAACACGATGGTCTCCATTGGATGGGGGTTCGCAGGTCGAGAAGAAAATGGGCTTGCTCATTTCAAGCAGAGGTTTTTATGGGGTCAATTTCGCCTTATGGCCACTGTGATTGAGGTGATTTGCATCCCTATATTAAGCGGGTTCAGGTGATTTAGAGGACGTCCTAAATATTGTCGGGCCTCATATAAGCACCCATCCCAATTCGTCTTTGATTCCCGCTCTGTAAGGGGAAGAGAAAACGACGAAACGCCAGCTATTTAAATAACGTAATCTTGGGGTCGGTCGAGCTAATACACTACATCCCAATACACCAGTCAAAACTCATGCTAGGATTTAGAGGAAGTCAAACGTTCTCTGGAGTACTCGGAAAAGTGCGACCCAAAGGGTTCATGATAATTTCGGGTACCCCTTTTTAGGTAGAAATTTGGAAGTGTTGATGTAGAGGAGTACATCGGTGGCGAAGAAGGCGAGAAAATGTGGAGGTGGAGGTTGTACGAGATCACTCTGACGGTAGTAGCATGTAAGGGGTGTCTGGATGAAATTTAACTTGCTCCCTTGCTCAAAGAGATGACTAGATCAAGCCGAAATTGTCTGAGGCTGCCTTTCGCTGTCGCCATGGGTTATGACATATTGTTTGAACTTCCCACATGGGAGTCTCCTGAGGTAGTGCAGCCTCCACAATGCCGTCGAAACTCGTCCACGATGGGTGTGGCACACGCCAAGTACAATCTCTGGCCTCTTATTGTGCCTATCCATGACGTTTTTCGACCTTATAACGGCCGCTTCGGTATAAGGGATGCCTCGAATTCATACTACAGGGGAAACACAGAAACAATTTTTATCGAGAACTGGGCCTTTAACAAAATGGGATTTAGCACGCACCACGCGATCATCCTTGTATCCATTTTGGCTCCAGAAAAGAGGTCGTCAGGTAGAGACCTATCCCACTATCCTATTGAAATCAAATATTGTCGCGATTCTTCTTAAGAAACTCCCTAAATAGGCCTCGCGACTAAGTGAAACAGCGATAAGAAATTATCAAAAAAAAACCCCACTAATGGCAAAACCTCGTTATTCAAATTCTTTTGTGAAGGAGGAGATCCCCTCAACAGGAGTGGAACAAAAATTGTGGCTAATAACGGATATTTAGCCCTTCAAGCATCGGGACATAATACTGTCATCAACAAGGTTAATCGAAGGTGGGAGATAGAGAGCTAACAGGCCTGAAAGGAGAAGAATCCACTACAACAGTTTTTTCTAGTCTTCCAGCTCATGCTGAAGGCGTCATAGATGAGATAATGGTGAATGCATCATTTACATAAATTCATTATGATTCTGCAGGCATACCAAGAGCGATGTCTGGCCATCTACTGAGGTGCCTAAGACGTCAAGCATCTCTTCGTTTTTTTTTGTCCGGGGTCCGTGGCTCCGAACTTTCAAAATCAGCAACGTGATAAGGAAGTAATCTGCTGCGGATAGCGCGAAGGGGCTGATTCAAAGTTTAACAAAAAAATCGCCTTCACTCTTTCAGCAGGGAAAACGCTCTCCTACTCAGAGCAGCAATACCGCGAGAGGTTGAGCTTTTGTTGGTAAGATGTAATAAATCATCCTTGAAGGGTGTCATCGTGATTGAACTAAGTTTATTAGGTTGATCAATATGAAATGCTGCCAATCTCTCAGAAAGCGTCTGCACTCTAGGAAGAAGGAACGTGTGCATCCATTTAAAGTTATGGGTTATGAAGAACGGTACATTGCAGAGAGAAGGACATCTGGGGCATATGAAGGTGTATAAACTACCCGTGAGCGATGGGTTATCGATGAGCGAGCTTTTTTCGAAATTCCCATTTAAAGATGACTGATGGGAAATATCGCATGCACGCACGCATGTGATACTGCTCCGGACGAAGGAAAACGGCTGTTGAATCTTATCGAATCTCAAGCGAAAGATTAGCGATGAAGAAGCATCCTTGAGGTAGTGCCAGAGATTGCTTCATTGCTTCCAGAAAGAGAAGAGACCCTCGAGAACGAGGAATGTAGCATCCGTTTGACGTTGCAGGTTTTGAAGAATTGTGGTACGCCATTGAGTCAGTTGACTTATACTCAAAGGCGCAGTTCATGATAATTTTCGGGTATCTAGCTTGAGTGGAATAATGGAGGAACGGTGCAGAATGAAACAAAATTAGCAAAGGAGGCGCGTCAATCGGCGGTCGTGAAGAAAGGTTTTGGGAAAGTAGCGAGAAAGGGGGTTGTGCGCGATTATGTGTCTGTAACCGTCTGGGTGCTCTCGAATGAACGTACTCTTTGCTGGCGTCCTAGCGTTTCATTGTGAATGGCGAAATTGCAACATGACCGCCACAACACGCCCACTTTTGGATGGGTACGTCGGCCAAGCTGGTCATGCGTCCCTTATACTACCCAGTCGAAGTCGACTTTCGACGAGACACTGTCCCAAGTGCAATCCTTGCAGGTCCCAGGACCATCCTAGGGAAAATCTCAGGAATCATTTTACTCATAGTGTATTGTGCTTTTAATCAACAGAGAAGACGCAAAGAGGTTTGGGTGCTGCCACTGGGTGCTGCCATCGAGAATTATTTGCATGTAGTCGAAGGATCCAATCAGGAGCAAAATGGATTCCTCATCATCAAGTGATGAACATCATAACTCTAAGACCAGAAAGTTTTCCGATTCCAGTAATCGGATGAAAAGTGGTAAGCCATTGGTAATGCAATGAGGAAATGGCAATAGCTGTCATCCGGTACGCTGCCGACACCGACCACAAAACCAGATTACCACGGAGCAGAGGTTACGCAGGGGGTATGGTGAGACAAAGTGGGGTTCGTTTTATGTGCTGGATACGGATCAAAGGGTTACCGCTAGATTATATGCACAAGGGTCCGCACATGGTGACCGAGTCCTGCTTTGCCAAGGGGTAATTCAACCAATATAAAACTTACGAGCATGTAAGACCATATTTCGCGAAAGCTGATCAGCAGCGATACGAGTGAGTGGGCCGAGAAATTCTGTGGCTCTCGCTCTCGCCACTTCTTTGGGTCAGCCCTGCTTAGCTGGGAAGAAACCCGAAAACCTAGACGACATTAAAGCTTCAAAGGCTGGAAGAGCAGATGCCATTGATCTAAATGAAGAATATCTATCGATGTGCTTTGGTAACAAAAACATCTGCTGACCAATACGCCACTTCTGTTTCGAATAATTCACAAGGACTGCTGGCTGAGGGCAATACGCTCAGCCCAATAAAGGGTAATGGCTAAATAGCACGGATGGCCTTAAAATATAACAGCTTTGCACATAGACGCTACCAGCATGTGCTGCTTGTCCGAAAAGAGATTATCTAGGTATGGGGTATGGCTAGAAATAGGTTTTTTACGAAGATAGATCGATCTCCAAGAAATACGGTTATTCCCACTGGAATTGCCAAGTTTCCTCTGAAAATCTTGACTCAAATCACCCTCCAAGTCAGTGAATCCTGAGGGTTCTTACTGTTTCTTGCTAGTCGAAGAAGTGTCGTTTCCTTCTTACTGGCATTTCCATTGAGATGTCACCTCTGAAGAAAGTTTGTAGGAAAACATTAGGGAAATGAGTGTATTTCTCCGATCATCGGATGGTTTTATCTATCCTTCAAGAAGAGGAGAACACAAAATCTATGAGAAGGTTCCAACCAAATCCTAAGCACACAACTTACTTTTGGGTCTCGTATTTATTCAAAATAACAATTTGAAAATAACCACTGGAATTGATAAAAGAATGCCAGCAAGTAAGTAAGATCATTAATAATAAAGGTCAAAGGATGATGTTCCCAGTGCTGTCCGTTCCCTTTGGAATGCGCCTCGCACTCGATTCCGATGTAGAATGGTAGTGAAGTGTGAATGCGTATTTGACCGATACTATTGAAAGGAGACAGCCCCTATCCATCAGTACCACTATCCTCCCCAACGAAACTGCTATCCACTAGCCAAAACCGTGGAGATCACGCTGGCCCGGTGGTTATCTTTTGACTTCGATTTCTTATCTCTAGCTGACATTTCACCAACTCCATCCCTATGACCCTTTCACGATATTGAGGGATTCTTTCAGTCTTCTCGTCATTGACGGACCACTGGTGGCCATTCCCACTCAACTGCTACATCGGGTTTTTGCTAACACTATAGTTCAAATATCAGGGGACCTCATGAAGATCGTCCAAAATGAGAAAAACATGTAAGGGTTGCTGATGACGAATGAAGCACGGGGTTTGAGTGGATAACCGAGAAGTATTTTGAGGAGCAAATTCCAGCAAATTATTCACGACTCGTCTGGCAGTATTTTCTACAAGGATGATCTATTCCAATTATGGGGGAAGTTGCATTCACTATGCACATAAAAGAATGTCTAGCGGGAATTGAGCGTGGGAATCATTGATCA
This sequence comes from Haemonchus contortus, assembly GCA_000469685.2. Taxonomy (NCBI): domain Eukaryota; kingdom Metazoa; phylum Nematoda; class Chromadorea; order Rhabditida; family Trichostrongylidae; genus Haemonchus; species Haemonchus contortus. Next base: position 11,297,813 of record LS997564.1, read on the forward strand.
TCAATTTATGTGCGAAGGTAATAGCTTTTATAATGGAGCTTGTGATCGCAAAGTCAACTGGTTATGCTAAGTGAGCCAGGAAGCACGGGAGATACAAGCCAGTCAGAAATCGGAGTTGAGAATCAAATAGAAGTCCTTTGGCCTTCATGAATCCCGATTCTAAAAAGCGCCTTTGCACATCCACTCAGAATTCAAGGACCAGTTCAATCGGATTTAGGAATCAGCACCTTCAATCTTTCACAGGAGCATGACATCAATTTTAATACTAAGAGTGCGGAAGCCTTGACTGACCTGGGCGTGTATCGATCCCGGAACCACTCCCTAGTTCATCATGTGATTGGTTACTTTCCACTCCAATAACTCCCCACCCTACCGCTCCCCTCCCACTTGGAATACTGAGGTACAATAGATTATAGAAGAAGTCCATTTTCATGACATCTTATTCTTTGATTTTTTGCAATAAGAAAAAAGATCGCTTGGCATCGAGCAGTTTAGTATATTTGTGATTTCGCAGGCGTTCGTTTCAAGGACTGTAGTGGAATACGGTAGCGCGTTTGAACTCGCCATCTCACCACATTCTCCTTCCTTATATCACACTTACTTATTCTTGTCATCAAGGTCAGTGCGAAGGCGTCGAGGTAAAACTCGGAAATCGGAAATGAGGGCTCATCAAGAGGCTCGAAATTGGCACGCCAAAAAGTGTCAAAAATGAAGCCGTGCGAAAGACATCCGCTGTTCAGTTTCCGCTCAGCGCCTACAGAGCAAAGCTGATTCTAGACCAAAAGCATCACAGTTCAAGCTGAAACATTCTCAAACTGAAAAACCAAAGCCCTATTCTGGGCATTTGATGCAGGTTTAGCAAGGATCTTGAGACACCATATTTCATTTATATAGATGCTCTCGAGGCTACATTCACTAATGGACAGATGAGATAAACCATATAGCTTTGAAGTAACCTAGCTATCCTTCAGTAGCGCTCAAAAGTATTCGGCCATTCCTTGTCGGCCGTAACTTTTGTTCTCAGTGGAGCAAATCTTATGAAATTTTGATATGTTTAGCTGAAGCATATTTCACACTGTCCAACACTACTTGACTGCAAAACAGCCATATCCACTTACTAATGGGGAGGCGTTTGTAGACTATGCTGAAAGCAAGTTTGTGACCTTATTCCGACTTTATGTTCGTTTTTCTTCTCTTCTGGGTTCCACCTTAGTGCTCGTACACTTAAGACATGGCAAAAAGGAAAGGACTCCCAGAAGGAACACCATTTATATTTCCAGTTGATTTTTTGTTCAAGCCCTTTTTGATATCTGGAACATGATCAGATTGCAGGTTAATAGTGGTAAATATTCACAGTAAACCCATGCTACTCATATCGAAATTTCGTACGATTAGATACAGTAGGAAAGGAGTTACGACTGAAAAGTCCGGCTGAAGAGCCATTTCACCGAAGACTTTTGAGCGCTACTGTAGGTATCCTGAACGCATGTTGATTTACTTATTAGGGCTGGTCACTATAGCTTATAAAGATTGGAAAACGGTTTCACACATAGATTCATAATAATCACGATAGTTACGCGGCGATGCCGAAGTGCAACTCGAAGAATGAAGTGGCGAGATGATGTTAACAGGAGTCGAACAGCACCACAGCCTAATGCGCTTCATTAAGGATATAAGTAATTCGTAATGGGCACAGCAGTCTGGGATGAAGCTTTGTAATCAGGAAAATGTCATTTCTACAAGTCAAGTAGGAAATTTCGCTCTTTACCAAGAGTTTATTATTGAATCTACGGTGATTCAGAAAGGCCGCTGAATATCATAATGCGTGATGAAAGATTGATGAAAAACGCGATCAACTCAAGTTCAAGTGAGGATAAGACGTAAGCCACCCCAGCCAGCTATAGGGGTCATGCGGCGAAACGTGATTTTCCTAGAAGCCTTCTCGGTTTTTTTTATAAAAAAAAGAGCTAAAATACTGATTTTCAGTAAATCAAGCCCATTTCTAAAGTAAGATGTTCCCCCACGCCCGACTTCCGTTCAGAACTGCAGTGCCAATTTGAAATATGTATGTGGCCTATACAATGACTTACGGTGGCAAGAGGGTTTTCAAGACAGTGCTTTTGTCCTTCCAGGCCAGTCTGGTTCCACTACACCTGGAAAGTTGGAAGGCTTTGGCGTCCCGGAAATGCATAAATCATGAATCCATCTCCGTATATAATGTGGTAGCGCACCATGGTACTGCACCACTCCCCGGAACTTTTTGAATATAGGCAATTTTTGGAGGATGACTGCTGATTACTACTGTTCTACCACTCAGGAAAATACCGGCGGTATTGGTACCTTCTTCAACGCTATAAGCTTGAAAAATGTGTTCTATCGTCTCATTTGACGATTGAATCGACTGGAAATTATTCTCAGAAATAAGCTCGCTTCCCTACGATAGTCGTCCTATGTTAACCTCACTTTCCAGGATATATGAAATGAGAAAAAATAAACCTCTAATGTTCCCATTCATTTTAGCAAACCACCCCGAAGCCTATTGAATCCGACGGGAATATAATGTTCAAAGAGCAAAGCTATTCATCGAAGCTGATAATCCAGTAGGATGGATAGATCGGAAAATGAACCTAGCGTCATACCAGCCCCTAGAGTCTAGATAAGCCGTGGAATAATCTTTGGCAAGGCGAGCAAAAAACCTTTACAACCTAACTTTTCTTTTTTCCTTTTCATAGCCTCAACTCAACTTCTTTATATCTTCTTTCACAGAGAGTGCTATATTCAGCAGCGTTAGATTACCTTTATAAGGGGGACATGTACATATCGTTGCGTAGTGATAGTCATCTTGGTATATATGAAGTGATTTTCCGTCTTTTTCATTCAATCGCTCTTTCACTCAAATTCATTGTTCCAGCATAAGGGGCGGTACGTCCCCGAAAACGGTTTTGATTCGGATCGAGGACGCTCAGATTTGGTACTTTGTCAGGTGGCTGGATCAAAACCTTTGTGGTAGGCGTTGAAAAGTTACTTAACTGGATCTTGCTCGCGGGGGAAGTGAGGAGGGAGGGGAGGGGGGAGGGGGAGATGGAGATGGAGCGGCGTGCGTGAAATGAGCATAATCTGAGTATATTCGCGCAATCAAGTTGAAACAAGAAGGAATAAACCGAGTTGCTTAAAGGCAGTGTTTAGAAAAAAGTTAGGGTACCCTTTTTTGACGGGAATTGATAGGACTACTCTAGAATAAAGCGATAACAACGAAACAAGCGCAAAAAACGATGAACAAAAATAATTACAAAGGGTCAAAAAAAGAGCTGGAAAGGGGGGTTGGACGTATTTCAAATTGAAAAAACGACGGTTAGGGAGTGTTCGCGCGAAAATGCACGAACGCGACGCTATGTCCGCAATACAGACAACACATCGAAATTAACGGAGTTTCTGAAATAAAAAAAACATTTGCATGCAATAATCTACACAAAATATGTTAAAATCTTCAATAAACTTACGAGAAAAGTTAAAGAATGATACCGTAAAAAATTAATAACAAAAAAAAAACAAACGATACGCGAATAATAGAAATAACAGCCGAATACTAGCCCCTGTGCGAGGCGGTCGACCAGCTGATCATTCCTGGCAATTTGCCAACCTGCGTATCGATTTTTCGCCAACTCCGCTCCAATGCGAAAGTGGTGAAGGAAAATTCGAACCCGTAGCCAGCCTAGCGAGGGGCGGAGGCATCCCGTCCCCCAAAGTTCCTGGCCTTATCGTGCCCTATCCAGCTGTTTTCCGACCTAATTCCTGCACAAATGGTATCAGAGGGGGCTTCGAATTCAAACCATGTGCAAATCTCCGAAACAATTTTTTCGTGAACACTGCCTTTAAACACAAATGACTCGAGTAGGACTCCGCTCATGACGGACGAGCCAAAGCTGGAGGGAACGTGGGCGACAGGGCCACCTTTAACACCTACCTTCAGTCGTACCGCCAGGCTGAAACCTCTTTTAACGAAAAGGCGTCATGGTAAGTCAATAATTGAAGTGAATTCCTCCAATACAACAGCAAGGATTCCAGAAAGAAAAGGACAATGAAAAGGAGAGATAGCTCGAGTCTTGTACGACCTATTGATGAAAGCACTGATCGATTGTAAATTCCATTAGCCGATCTATAAGGATGCTCCATCGTCACTCACTGCATCGTTTCGGTGACTCTAGAGTCTCTATCGCAGAATAGTGCCAGAGCAACGAAATCGGCGTCGCATCGGCACTTTTGTCACAGGATCGTCTTTCCTAACAACCATTTCGTGTTTTTGTTTGCGCTCACTTTGAGTTGGGCTATCCGCGTAAGACGTTGGTGGCTGTAAATCCCCACAACATCCACCATCCACAGAGGAAACCTGTACAGATGAAGAAGTCCTCCGCTCGTCGCATGGAATTTAGTTACCAATTGCACTGCACCCACCGAGACCGGTGAGTTCCAACTGCAGAACGATCAAGCGTGTATTACCCGCCCCATCGTGGCCATGACCTTACTTTTTGCATAGCCCTACAACCGTTTACTGCCCTTCTCATTACTCAGCCTCATGTTCATTTTTCACTTTTATTGGCTTACCACCGTAAAACCCTGGGAATGTAGACTTAGTTGATACAAGCTGAACCCCGGAACTCCGAGAGTATTTCTGTCAAACTTCCAGGGAAATTTTTCGGTTCACGAGGCCTCATTGCTGATTGCACTGCGTAAGCTGTGCCCACGAGGCTCTATGTTTGAAGACCGTATCCTTTTTTAGGGCAACAAGCCTTATATGTATATTCGATTACAATCAGAATTTCTTTCCAACCTTGAAACGGTTTCTCCTTCCAAGTACGAAACTTCTAAGTAATAAAGCTTCAAATCACGAAACACTTGCTTTGTTCCAGGTTGGGAATTATAGTTCTAAGGTCAGCACTTTATTTTTTCCACGAGTACTGTTCTCAGCTGTGCCGCGCTGCTTCCCGGAAAGACTACCTCATCCGATCCGTCTCCTCTCACTCACTTTACTCACGTGTCCGTTTACTTTGTCTCACCATAAAACCAGTTAGGTATTCTGTAATAGTAGACTTCAGTGGCAGTTTGTTTGGCTTGAAAATGATATCGCCAACTTGCTAGAGACGTGAAGGTAACCAGGCTAGTGACTATTCCCACCCAACGAAGCGCTGCTCAAGCCTACTAAGAAAACTCGGTTGATTTCGACTGGGGGAGGGGGGTTACATTTAAGACCATTACCAATACTCAATCCTTTACAGGCTATTGCGTTTCAACGGGAACACTCGGTTGATACTGACTCCTGGGCGGATGTGGTACAACAGCAAGTGGCTCCCTACAACGTACGCATGGTCCAAAGGTCCGGTTTTGCATGGTCACTGGTTCAAATCCCTGATGGATGTCCGCCTAGGCCTACCAAGCCATTTAACTGAGTTCATTAATTGGTGTCAATCTCGTCTGCAAAGATAAAAACCTTGACTTGTACATAGGCTATAAACCACATATAGGGTGAAGCCTTGGGGCGTTGACCAATCCCGTTTGAGGGATGCGCCCCCGCACTCGACTTTCATTCAGAATCATAGTGGCGTATAGAATGCATATGTAGACTATGCAATAAATTGCGGTGGCCAGCCGATGTATGTACAAGTCAGAGCTTTTATCCTCCCAGATGAGTCTGGTACCAACCAACTACCCTGGAGGGATGGAAGGCTTGATTGTTCTAGGCGGATACCGATCAAGGATCCCGTGACCATGTGTGTGTGAAGTGCGCCACTTGGCCCTCAATCACTTCCGCCCGGTAGACTGAACAGTGAAAGGTGGAGTTAATGGCAATTCTCTGAAAGGCGAAAATGACTACCTAGATTTTTTGATACATCTTAGTCATTAACATCGATTCATTCGCCCAAGACTCCGAGTCTCAGGAGCACTACTCTTGATAATGTTTTGGGCACTTGATGTTTCTATTGAATGCGTTTTCCGACTCCCATTGTGCCATCGTCTCTTTCATGAGTGTTCCTATATGAACCTCCTATCGCTCAATAACGTCCGTTCCGTCATCATTCAACGTCGAAAAAATTTTCCTAAAAAACGGATCCATGTTATGTTCCGCTGCGACTCTTTTTGTGGCCTATATATGTCATTTGGGCACAGACAGAGATTATTTGCTGCCTTGATCCTCCCCCGTTACAGCTAATTGTCCATGTGTTTTCGTCATTTATTTATCTTCTATGTGATCGATCAGCCTTTTTGGGTCGTTATCGTTTTTTCAGTTGATTTTCAGAATCATTCAATCGCATTCACCAATTCTGCAGGAGTTGTTCACTTATCACTAGTTATCAAGTTTTACTCATCATTATCACTTATTTCAAAAGTGAAAGGTGTAGTCTGTAGTACAAAACATTAATTTGTCACAAAATCCAGTAGAAGAGAAGCATCGGATGAATAGCAGCTAAAAGTTCCGTCATTAATCAGTTATTTTCGTCCAGACATCTGGAAAACAGGCAAAACGCGTAATACAAAATAAACACATATTCATCATACTGTCTATTCTTCACTTCCATATTTTATAGCTTTTTGTTTTTCTCTTGTTTACTGTTGATACTTTTAGTTGTGAAACCACAATGGAGCAAAGTGTGTCGTAACTATTGTTATTCACAACATGCAGTTATAATATTTGCACAGTACAGGAACATATATACATACATATATGGATGCGCCCACGCATTCAACTCCCATTCAGAATCGTAGTCTTGTTTTGAATGCGTAGGTGGCCTACACAATGACTTGGGGGCCTCAGCCATATGGGAGAAGAAATGACTAGCTGATAACTGACTTGGGGAACACGTCAGTGTTTCCCCCCTCCCACATGAGTCTGGTCCAGGAGCGGATCCTCGGCATGTGTGCGCGATAGTACCTCACCTCCCACTACTCATCCCCACTCTATAATAGTGATGTTAGAGCAAAACTTTCTCTAGAAGTCAGTAACGTTCATTGAATGTCACTGGACATTTCTATCGATTCTTTGGTGGTTATTTCCCTTGTCCATTGATTTGTTTGAGTTTTTTTTCTTATTTTCAAGTCTGATTTACTTAATAGCTAGCCAAATGGGTACGAAGCTAAAACTGATGGAAAGTTGGGCTACTTTACACAAACATAGAACGGCATTTCATTTCCGGCGACTATCGAGGTTGCTCTGAAAAAGTTTCCGAGAACGTGTAGGAATTCATTATTATGGGTTTACACAGTATTTAAAAGCACCCGCTCTGAATCAGCTCTGCCAATTGCGAAAATTTGCTTCAGCACAATTCAGTCTCTCTATTTTACCTTCTCCTCCAACAATGTGAATGTAAATCATTTAGCAACTGTTTCAGTTATTCCCCTGCTTCTCTGTGATCGATATTATTCAATTTGATGTGTCCAAGTTACTTATGATCATTCACAAAATGGCATCGTGCCCCATTGTCTGCTTTGTCTGCACCCTCTGGTTCGTTTCCTACAAAATTCCTCTTACCCTTCCTCTTCCGCCTATGTTAACCTGTATGGGAAATCGTTATGGGAGTAAATCTCAGCACTTCCTGAAGGCGGCTTGAGTGGTTCAACATTCCGCTACGCAATGGGAAATACTTTTTCATCCCCACTCAGTTAGTGTCTAGTGTTGCTTTCACTCGAATCGTTTCTATGAACTCTCTGCTTTCTGAAATTCGAGCAACCAACTCGGCCTCGGTAAAGAATAATCGTGTTACAGACAAAGACGTATTTGGTACCATAGGCATTTTTCATGCGTAGGCTGGGCTTTGTTGCAAAATTTCGTAAAATGAAGGGAATCAGACGGTTTTAAAATCGACTCCCAAAAAACACAGCAGAACCTGGGCGTATTTACACTGTGAGTTATTGATGCTGAGGCTACGGGACGCTTTAACAGAGCTCAGCAATAGTACTAAGGTTGGTAGCCCATTACTAATCCCTATACTGATACGTGGTGTAGCGGCAAGTGGCGCACTATATCACACGCACTGTCAGGGGTTCGAATCCCGGGTCGATCCCCGCCCAGGCCAACCAAGCCTTCCATCCCTCCGGGGTCGGTAAATTGGTACCAGACACGTCTGGGAGGATAAAAGCACTGACTTGTACAGGGTGTCCCAGAATTATTTGCGCCGATTTATAGCAATATATTTGAAACTTCTCAACTGCGAAAGTGGATGGAATTTCTATGCACGCTAGCTAACACTATGTGCTACAACATGCTAAAGTCGCATTCCAAAATATCCCCCGTGAGCGCGAATAGAAGTTAAAGTTTGCTTTCGACTCGATCGCATGTGGCACGCAGGTATCCTTCTCCATTTCTTCCCAGCCGTCCTCCAGCTTTTGCATTCTAGGATTCCAAACTGGGACTGCAAACTCAACAGGTCCTCTTCTAATCAGGGACCATTCGTGGGATCCAAGTGAGTCAAGTTCTGGAAAATAGGATGACCATTCCCCTTCACCAATGAAGTCGGGCAGCTGTCGTCGGCACCACTGGCGGGCAAGCTTGGCTCTGTGGGTTAGAGTAGCGTCCTGCTGGAAGGACTACGAGATGTTTCAGGAAACGTAGTCTGATCAGTGCTTCAGTACTTCCATTAGTACGCTGTTTGAGTACTGGTTCTTGTCAATTTTCACGCCTGCACTGAAGAAACCACGAGCGGCTTATCCTTGCCAGTGATTTCCTCGAAAAACATCATTTTACAGTTCTGATAGCAACCTTTTTGTGAGATATTACACGCTGGATGTTTCTTCCCGGAACGCGAACGTTTTGGTTGTTGAGGGATGGTTTTATCGTAAAAAATTTTTAGGCCAGAGAAAACGACGAAGGGTTGCGTGTCATCACTCAAGCAGGTCTGCGACTTTCTGCATTTTTTGGCCCTGCAGAGTCTGTTGAGATCGGGATTGGAGCAAACGATAGGAATGGTAGTGAGGCTTCTGCATGACATTCTTCCATCGCGATAACTCCTGTAAGCCGTGCCCGTTGACTTCCTTTTGATGGCTCACCCAGGATCCCGACCGATTGGAAGACGGACCATTTTAATAGTCCTATCTTCAGGAACATTCTACCTTTCTATCTTTCCTGGTTTGTCTCTGATTCAGTCTTCTTTTCTATATCGTTTGATAGCCTCCTATACGGTTATTAGAAAAATCCCAAAGAATTTCATAACACCCTTCCACTTCTCGCGCGTCAATGATTGCAAGTGGCATTGAATGAGCCTCCACCATCTGAAAGATATTGGGAGTTCTACATCAGTAGCCATGCATATTGCAAGGAAACCTTCTTATGCAACCAATTAATAACAGGTTATGTGGATTTGATATATTATTTCTACTTTAAAAATTCCTGAATTTTGGCGCAAATAATTTTGGGACACCCTGTACATCGGCTGGCCACCGCAAGTCATTGTATAGGCCACATACACACTCATTACGCCACTACGATTCTGAATAGAAGTCGAGTGCGGGGGCGCATCCCTCAGACGGGATTGATTAACGCCAAAAAATTTATCCTTTATACTTTATACTGATACGTACACCTCGCTTGCTACAGAACCCCAAGATTCTTCCTTCCTACGCTGGAATCCTAACTGTTGCAGACATTTTTTATACCAAGAACCTAGACGTCATATTCAAACAAACTTTCGGAAAGGTAGAGGTGCATTGGTGGTTTCGTGGGGCGTGAATGCATACACCTCGGATCTATTTCCTCTGTGACATTAGCACGAGATGAAAGTCGAGGAACAATTAGAGTGAGGTGAATGGAGCCATCTCGCGTCATTAGAGGCTCACGACTGCACAAATCTTTGAGGGCTTTTCCAGGACTTGTTTCTTGACAGTCGTAAGCAGTATAGTAAGAATTTTCTAAGGAGGATCGCTATGTATGCATGGATTCCCAAGTCACAAACGTTTTTGTCCGGAAGCGGCACAGTATGTACGCCACTAACGTAACGGCTAGGTATTAACAGAAGGTTATTTTACTGGTAAAAATGATGCCTTTAACTTTCGCTGTCGGCAGTAGCCGGAATATGGAAAAGAATCAGTCTACTATACTCAGCGAGCATTTTTCAAATAAAAATTCAACGTAGTGAGACGATAGGTAGAGAATTGTGAATCTCTCCTGGAAACGTAGTTTTTTTTTTCCTCAAATAGGAATTTGTTGCGAGACAATTTAATATCGGTAACCGAGTCTAGAAATGAAAAATAGTCTCTGCACCATGAGGAAAAGTTTTTCGAAGTCAGCAATCCTATTTCATAACCGTAGCGTTGTTTTAGATGCCTATGTGACTCACTAAATCACTTGAGATGGCCAGTCGTTGGATGAACAAGCCAGTTTTTATCATCCCACACTGATCTGGCATCAATTTTCTAGCCCTGGAGGCATGAAAGTCTTAATTAACTGGACGAGTTTCAATTACTATAGATGATTCTTGGACCTTTCGGGTGAAAGTGTGTTTTTTGGCACCCTCGTCCGAGTAAAATGTGTTTACTTTGTTATGCTTGCATTTCACTCCTCATTAAATGCATGTATATTTTTTTTATTACCTGGTTTGGTGAACGAATTAATTCCCTTTACGTCGGCTTGTTCTTTTCTTCCTACCTACTCCTATTTTTGCAGTAATTTGTAATGCGAGGACTACTACGAGAATGCTGAGCCATGGGCAAAACATCCGATTTTAGACGAGACTCTTACCTGTCCCAATATTTCCTAGACACAGTACTAACTCACCGAGCCTCTGAAGCCTCACTCATCTTGACGCTGCTTTTGATGCTACATTTATTAATTTGATCACATCAAATATGATAGAAAGCAGGGATTCAAACTCACCCATTGAAGCATTGGTGGAGCAGTGAATATGAGACACTGGGACACACATCTGGAGCTTATGGGCCTGTCCAAGCATACTCACCCTCCCATGATCACTGATATATCATGTATACGGAGGGAAGTCAACCGTAAGGCGCATCCAAAAATATTTATCCATTCTTTCGGCGTGGTTTTACACTTGAAGTTGTTAAGATTATTTGTTACAAAGATCTAACTACTGTAAGCTTGATTACCTAATTCTGCAGGTATGTAACCTTATGTAGTTCTGCCCTTCACTGCTGGTATCTGTTTGGCATCCAGACAGATACAAAAAATATAAAGTACAAAGATGATCAGCGTTTATTTATTCTTCTTAGGATGCGCCCTGTACTCAACCGTAACCAAAATCATTACTGCAGTCACAGTAGGACTGCCTGCCAAAGTTCAGAACTGAGATCTCGGTATTTCCAACGAGTTATACCTATCAAGCGGGATTAAAGCTTAGTTGAGCGCTGATGGAAAGGCTAAGAGCACCGCAATTAGCTGCAGGATTGTTTAGACTTTATATAGCCTTCTTTGCTCTCTTACCAGCATTTTTGAAGGAGATGGAAGCGCTGTTCACCCTTTTTAATGACTGCAATAGACAATTTACAGCTGGATGCTTGAGCCTGTCTTACTGAAAGCCGAATATTCGAGGCTATCGGTTCCGAGATTTCCTCCCTATCACGTGCTGTGTCTCCTGTTCCACTGTCTCAGATTGATAATTATCTCAAATAGGACGGACATCATAATCGCGATGAGTGGTGTAAACGAGCCCTATAGATGGATGAATACAGCTAGTCAACTGTGTAATCAGCTTCTTAATCCTCTCGGTAAATTGCTCAAATTCCTGCACAGATCTGGATCCTTAATTTGCTCCAATTCATCATTCGTAGGAGCCTCGCGCCAGGGGTGGCTGCCAATTAATGCTGCCGTTGCAGTGCCAACTTCAAATACACGTTCAAGTTTTTCGCTACAACATGAATTAGCTATGCTTACAAATCGGCGAGCGGTGAAATTGTCCCCACAGGCTCGTTCCCATTCACTGGGCATTCCGACATCCCGAGGACAGATATCGAATTAGCTCAATCGCACTCGCGAAGCCGCCGTCAACTGTCCTTTCACAGATCGTCGCGGAACCGTTCATCATCGGATTCAGTAACTCACCTCTTTCATCTGTCCAAATCACTCATATCTATTCGCTAAACGTCGTCTGTGTGAGAAATACGCCCATAACCAGTTCGATCAGAACTTTTGTTTCGAAAATTTTTGAAACCTTGGCCTGATTGTTAGAGCTGCGAAGATAAATTGTAGTGAAATCTTGTCTTATTTTGGACTGGGTTTCCTATGGAACGAATTCGAACCACTTTTCTTCATTGGCTGCAATTCCTACATTCGAAACTTGGAATGGTCCTGAAGACGGTTTCAATTGAAGACCTCCAATACCTGAATTTTCCCCTCCAATATCTCATTCTCTATGCAATACTACTATTATAATTTGTGAGCAACCGGCTGTTTGCGGGGGGTTATCAGTCGTAAACGTTGGTTGACTACGAATTTTCTATTATTAGTAGCACTACTTCAGTCAGTGAAAGGTTCTATAGATGAATCAAGTATATAGTAAATAAGGGACCCCTTCAGCCAGTTTAAAAGCCTGCGCTATGGATGAACTGGTCGCAAATCGACAGTACTAGACTTCTTGTGCCTATGGCAGTTGTGACTGGCCGAGTAGTGCTTACTCAATAAAAAGGAAGTTCAGTGAAAACAGTGGTTTAGACCGAGTGGAGAAGAATTTTAACTATTTAGCAGAGTGACAAACAAGAGTATCTATCGGAACTATGAATATCAATGGCATAAGGAGTGATTAGTTCAAGCATACCTTAAGCTTGAAATGTCGTTACCCTTGAACCGCGACCAATTTAGTTTCGAAAGGTTTTTTTTGAAGACAATGAATTATATCTGTTACATCTTTTCTATCTATTTCAATTGATAGCGCTGAGCGCTTTCCTAAACGAGACCGAGGGACTTGATTTTTAATTGTGCAAAATTTATTATAATAGATATTGTTAGTGAACCTCTGGCATTTATTCAAGAAATTCATCACAGGAGGACATTCAATAAACAGACCATCCACCACACATAGCGCTTATCTTCATGTCTACAGTCAGTTATTACGTCCTTGAAAATAGAATTCTCCTTCAAACCCTGAAATCAAACCCCGAAATCGCAGTAGTTGCATAGAACCAGTTACAACATAATAAACCCATTCATCAAAAGGAACTAGAAGTACAATGGGCTGTACCTTCCTTCTAGAACGTTAAAAAGGGAATAGGACATCGATCAAACCCCAAGCTGACGACATGATTCATTGCAATCAGTCCTAGGCCACCCAACTCTTTTCCACCTCGACTTGTTGCCTGATGGGGGTATTTTCCTTAGTTCCATGAATCTTCTCTCAGAAATAAGATATCTGCGCAGAATACTCATATCGAACGAATGAACGCCCCTTTCTTCTAGCCTGAGAATACGGTGACTGTTCATAAAAGTTGCTCTATGGGTGAGCAACAGGACTGGCCCGGCCCCTCTGTGCTCCCCGAGGGAAATATTCATGGTTCTTGTGCTCTGACTCAATGTGTCTTTTTTCAGGCCCTTCATGTTAGACGAAATAGCGGAAGCCTGGGCAGGTGGGAGCGAAGTGAGTGGGAGAAGTCGTTTTCCACAAGTTCGAAATGATTCGAGGGGGTCAGTTTACCACAACAAAGAGGAGATCAGCATCTCATTGTAATAGTTACGGAATTTACCGTGCTCCTGTCTCCCTTCCTCGACAGTTGTAGGAGTATTCTTACAGAAGTGTTTGAAGTTTCGAGCAAAAGCCGATATGTCGAGCATTCCACAGCCCTCGCCAGACATCCGCTGTTGACTTGACTCCCAGACGTGACGCCAGTTTTATGAACGACTGTGTTCCCTGATAGCCAGACATTAAAGCCATTGAAAACGCAAGCGACATTTCTGCCAGCTCGACAATCGATTATGGGTAAACTACAATAAACGAATTCCTGTGAGAGGGCTTTACCTTTTTCGACAGACGTTTTTGTTTACCCAATGATTCAATTTCAACGATCCAAGCACAATCGATTATGCAGAAGGGAAGTGGTTGAGCGTGTTTCTCTGAGTGATTCATGGTGTTCAATTTCGATGAATCAACCCTTAAAAGGTTTTGTTTGAAGAGGTGTTACTAAGGGGAAAAATTGATGCAGGCATCAACGGGGAACACCCACCTGCAGGTTCGGTTTGTTTGTTTGCCAATGGTTTCACTTGATTTTCGATGTTTTGTTTTTGAATCCCTAGGCAGCATTCATTTCAAAGAGTCGTTGCACTCAGTAATTGGGATATTGAACTGTTGTAGGTGGCCAATCACACCGGGATGCGCCATGCATTCCTCGGATCTAGTAAACCCCATGTGGTCTATAAGGCTGAACAAATGTTCGCTACCCATCTGATGGGAGCACGAAAATTAAGTCCACAGATGAAGATGGACAGACGGAATTAGACCACACCGCCAGTTTTCCTGCCTCCCAACTATTTCTACTGCGCTACAATATGGATAGAACCAAGAAAAAGTTTGAGCTTGTTGGACGGTCTGTTGTAGAAGTCATTAATGAAATCCATCTTGACCCTGTTTTTCAAAAAAACTCATCATTCCTAGCAGGATCCAGAGAATCCAGTTTGTTCAACAGGTCCATTTTATTAACGGCAGCCTAATCACATCATATAACATAGACCGGAGACGAACAAACAACGTCTCCAACGACATCATCTGCTTTCCTCTTCAGATGTAACTATGATAAAATTAATGAAATCTAAAGTCTATAGCCAGGAATGCATAGAAACTGTAAGCCAACGTTCAGCGAATCGTCCCTGAACCGAGGTTATCATATCATGTGGACCAATATAAGCCATTTTGATGAAAACATCTCCCTGAGCTGCACCATAATATGTTCCCCAATGACATGGAAACCAAAAAGGGCGGAGATTCTCCCACTCAATGAGCCCGCCCTTTCGCTTCCCTCTGGTAATGCCCATGTAGTTTCAAGCCTTCTCGACTGACTATTAATTTAATATAACTATTTCTGTTTTGTTTTCTTTTTCATTTTCGATTCCTTCTGGACTTCGTTATTTCTGGAGAAAGTTTTTTTATCTTTTATCTTTATTGTTATTTTTATTATACTTTTATTTTATTTTCACATTATATTATACTTTTGTTTTATTTTCACATTATCCGGAGTTCATATGTGTAGCAAAAACTCAATCCGTTTTACTGCTACCGCGAAACTTCTGGGAGGAACCCCCACCCTGCCCGAGTTTTTCCGAATTTATCAAACGAGGAAAAGAAATTTTAAACAGTGCTATTCTGGTCATGTTTTGTGTTATGTGGTGGGTAAAGGGATCGACTGGGCAACACTTTATTTGAATAGCTGCCAAGCATAAGGGCAATCTCCCTCTGAACAAGCAACCTATTGATTTCAGCTATTTCGACAGAGTTCATCCTTGAAGGGCTAGTACAGATTGGTCCACAATGTACTGATTTTGGGTTCGAAGGTCTCCAGAAAGGCGTATATCTCGGAACAGTCCGTAGTTTTCGGCACCTTCCTGGGCACACTGCGTCGCTCTCTTCATTGACTTACTTTTACTCTTGTCAGTTTGAGTTACAATTCCTTAAGTAGCTTTTCAAAATTGGTGTACTGTCCGGTTGTGCAGGGAATTACTGGTTTATCATTTTGGTTATGAAAACAAGGGTCAGGGATCACCTACAAAGCTACCCAAGCTACTTCTCAATTCAATCGGATCCGAGATCCTGCACGACTGAGACTATGCGAGTGCAACAGAGACAGTGAAGACTCACAATTTGGTAAGTCGCTGAGAGAAAATCGAACTCTAAACGCTACTTGAGTTGTGTTGATTCCAAGGGAAACATGGAAAAGGCGATCCAACACTCGACGGGGAGCACAGGAGACCGCTGCATGCATGTATCATCCACCCAAATATTCAGCCATATACCCTTCAGAAGGTTCCCCGTGAAAGCAGCTACTCTGACCTTTGAATCTCTAATAAGCCATGTGAAAGTCTGCTTACTCTAATCCAGAAAAAAACGCTATGACATCAGGTGGTTGAAATTCGGTCCACCCAACTCATCCATTTGTGACCTTTTGCCCCACTCTTACCCACACAGGATCTAGTTATCCATTAACGCTGAAGAGCCAGTTACCACGTCTAGAAAACCCATCATAACTTCTAGTTTGATGGACGGGAGATAACTAAACATATGGAGCTTTTCAAGAACCTGTTCCCTCTGCAGTGATACGAAAAACACCTCGGCATATAATACTGGAACCGTAGCACTCATTATGAGCTTTGAAAAAGTATATGGAAACTGTCTAGGCACCAGTTAGACCCGTCGAATGGAAAGCTTATTCAACAATATATGCGCTGTTAGAACTATTATTGTGCTAGGAAAAACCATTATGTGTTGCTCAATTATCTGCATTTTATGAAGGGCTTTTCATCTTTTATGGAACCGGTCCTTGCTGAACTGAAACCCGAGTTCATTGCTTTCTCTCATAGAAAGGGATGAGGGCAATGGATGAATCAGAAAGTGATGCCTTTATGTGATCGGTGATTTCAACTGTCTAAATCGAGCCTAGCATTCCACTGTCATCAGATGTCACCATCTCTCTTCAGCCCGCAATCCCTTCTAAACTCTGACGGATGATCGAGTTCAACGTCGACGACATACTGTAAAGATTAATTTCCTCAGCAACCAGTAGGGATTTTGATTTGTTGAGGTTAAGTGGGCAGCCCGAAGTGGTCAGTCTCTTTGGATGCTCCGGCCCAACCCTTCCTTTTTGTAACGAAAAGGAGTTTGGCTTGGAAGCGTGCTTGGCGTGATCTGCAAAAAACCAGCCAATATTTAGTCTGTTCGTTTTCTTGTCTTCGCTAAAAGGAACCAATTGACTTTCAAGGAATGGAGAGCTGCTGGTCACGTTGTAAACGGAACGAATTCGTGGAATCGCTGCCCCTTTCAATTCAACCACTCTCTCTTGCGCTTGGAAGAATTGAAAAAGCATTCATATCTCAAGGCCATTAGCAAAAAAAAAAACTAAGCTGTACCACCATATCCGTGATTTTTTCTCCGTTCATTTTTTTCTTGTAAAGTGCCTATGGAAGTCTGCGGAGGTAACGCCTGCCTAAACTCATACAGTTCCTTTCATAACAGAATTCCTAATTTAGAAGTACAGTTACTAAATTAGGGATTTCGTGAGCTCCCCTTGAACTGCCAAAAAAAGTACTCCTGTACTCTTTAATCAGAGAACTTCAGGATAGAAATGATATCAAGATGATCTGGAAATCGAATGTCGAATTATGGCCGGCACGGCTCGTAACGAGCAAAAGGAAAGAGCTACAGCCATGAGCATTTTCTTTCCCCATTCCCTAGGCCTGATCCTGTAAAGTTCCGGAGAAGTGGAACGTCATGACTACGTAGCCATCCTTGAGCTCACTGCAATCTGTGTCTGATGCGCCCATCAGATTTCAATGAGTCAGCAAAGGGAAAAGAATACGAGGTCGATAGCGCCTAACAATGAATCGAATCGGGTTAATTTTGTCATCGAGAATAGCTGTCGAATCTCCGATCAAAATCTTGACCCCGTAGCATCCTGCTTTTTGTTGGCCAGTGAAGGCCAGGCACGTATCTATGTGATGACCTGTGCAAAGTGCCGTATCGATACTCAAATTGAAAACTACTGGGTCTGTCCCTCTCATTAAGTGAATAACAGAATTCCAATTTTCCTTATGAGTGGTTCAGATAGGGAAGAGACAACATATATCACCTTCTCAAAAGCGGCGTCCAACTGAAACCTCCTGCATAGGGGGAATTTCTTTTTCTATCACTCAGCTACGGACTCAGTGACGTCTATGGGTTTCGAAGACAGTATACTTAAAAGATAAAGAATACAGTTTTTGAAGTTTCATTGATTAGCTTTCGGTATGCGCCCCGTGTTCGACTTCCACCTAGGATCAGGAATACGCAATATATATTGTAAAGGCTGAACTATGGCAGCCAGCTGCTAACAACCAGCACGTTTTTGCCTACCAGACGGGTCAGGTGTCAATTATCGACCCTGGAGGTATAGAGTGCCCAGTTGGCTTAGGCTGGTACCAAGATGAGGTTTGAGCCCACCAGGTCAAGTAAGCCTTTTAATTGTAGTACTGCCCAACTTCTGCTCCACATATATGCATCTGAAGTTAGGCCGAATCTGAAATCACGCCCTTCTCCCAGCCCTCCCCCGCCCCCCCCCCTTCCAATTTGCAACACATTTCAACGTTATATTCATTACTTTACTAATATCTAGCAAGTGTACAAGTGCATATTTGCTATTAATCTGAAGTCATCCCACCTCCTTGATGTTTGCGGCGTGCATTCGTCACGTTTCAGGAACACTGCATGATTGATAGAGCTATCTTACGGATTCCCCCATTTTTTTCAGAGGTTTCAATTCCTTCTGCCCTTTTAGAGCATCAGTGACCGCATCCACGCTTTTCTCTGAAAGTGTGTGGGTGGAATGAAGCGACAAGCTAGTTACGAGACTGACCTGAAAAAGCGGCGGCCGCTATGAACTACCAACAAGCCACACCCACGTCCAGTCGCTTCTATAGCAGGTTTCTGAGTAGCGCTTGGAGTTATACTTTTTGAAAGCAACCATATTAAGTCAGCTTTCTACTACATGGTTTGCCCTGATACTTCTTCCCTCATTTATACTATCCCGTTGTTGTTGGGATTTCTCAATTACATCAATGAATCTTAAAAAATTGGGTGGTTTCCTGGCCCACGATTCGTTCCTCTTATGCTTAATTCTGCTTATTTTACAATTTTTCATTACATCCATTTCTCTTTCTGGAACATTATACATTGTTACCCATTGTTTGTGCCCATGCCATGGTTTTATTGTTATTTTTTGGCATTTTGCCCCCTTGCTGACATTATAGTTTCTAAAAAAAAACCAAGTCTAAAATTGTGACATTGCCTGCTGTGTTATTCGAACAATATAGAAGGCCCGTCATTAATTCATCACCACTCGTCATTCACTATCTTATTCCATCTGCCCTCCTCTGCCAGAGCTGACCTTGGTGGTAGAGACTTCTCTTTGAGGAATTTCTTGGGTGATCACCCTGTAATTAGCTCTCTCTTTAAACAGACAACTTCGTACCTTTCGAGCCCCTCCTACATGATTCATTTTGTAGCCTTCACGCCCCTATGTCATTCGAATTCTGTGTTATAAGCAGTCATTAGATGGACTGAGAGAGGTCAAGAACGAGTTCTCTGTGATGTATTTACATGATCGTGGAAAAAGTCCAATGTCCGAAGTCTTCGGAAGAAATCCCATCAAAGTCGCCCATGTTGTAGACCTAGATCAGTGGAAGCCCCAGCAGCCTTGGAATATTATCCGTTCAGGCCTCGATAAGTGGAACAATCGGAGATTAAGGATTGAGCACACGTGGTGGAACTCCAATTAGGTGGTTTGATTCTATGAATAGAATGGGGAGGCGCATCAACCAAAATCGTTACCCTTCGTGTTGCTTCACGTTCTCCTCTTCAGAGCTTCCATTACTACCAAATTACTCTGGAATGTACATAAGGCCATCACAACCAACAATTGCTTTTGCTGAAAATCAGAGTACACCCAGTGGTAACTCAAATGTTCTCACGGTCTCGGACACCAAACTAATGAGTAGCGTTTTTCTAAAAAGAACTTATCAACGGCATCGCTTAACCTTGACCTTGGCACAGAAAGAACTTCTTATAGGCCCTGAGTAGTAATGAGTTGCTTTCATGAGACAAGTATAGCCGAATCGTACATAGACGTTTTTGGTGTAAATCGTATCGGGACTGTATAGTGCGACGAACGGAAACTTTGGCACCAGCTCAGAGGCGGGTTAGCCTTCGAGAAAAAGAATTCCAACTGCTCTGACGCTGACAAGACTGTTCCCCAGAACGTCATTCCTGAGAGCGTATATGTAAGTCAGCATGATCCTAGGTTCATACATATTCATGCTTGACACCCGCCCAAACCCTCGATAGTCGAATAGGTGATACCAGGCTTCTCTGGGAGTCGGCTGATCATCGAAAATCATTGTATGTGTAAACTACATATGGTGGCGGTTGATGGAGCAGTTGTTGTGGTAGATGTTCTGGCAGTATAAGTAGGCCGCATTGAAATGCCGCGATGATTCTGAGTAAAAGTCGAATGCTGGGCGCATCCCAGGAGAGAGGCTGTTTGAAGGGACAGTTCACGATAAAAAATGGCTCCTGAGATATCGACTGGGAGAAACTTGTGGCTATTTCGTATCTCATAGTGGCGCTGTTAGGTCGGGAAACGGCCTAGATAGGGCGTTTTAAAGGCTCAAATATCGTCCCGTGTGTTTTCTCGGACGAGTTTCACCGGCATTGTAGAGGCTGCACTGATCACAAGGGAACCCTTGTAGGAAGTTCAAACCAATTGTCATGGCCCGTAGCAACAGTGAAAGTTAGTGTTGTACAGTTTTGGATTGATGTAGTCAGCTCTTCGCGCAACTGCAACAACTGAAATTTAGTCCGACTACCCCTTCCATATTATTTCCGTCATGGTGATCTCCAACCTCTGTTCCCCCACTTTTAAGGACCCATATTTTGTCGAAATCGGCTAATTTTCTCGCTTTCTCCACTACCGACGAACTATTCCCAATCTGTACTCTCGCTTCTCAAGTAAATAAGGGTACCTCAGACATATCGTGAACTGTGCCTTCAACGGTAAAAGGCTTGTTCATCAGTGGTGATTTTAGAGGTCGAACTCAACTCATACACATCTTTACATTGTTTTCAAGAGACTACCTATAAAAAATTAATTCCATAGTAACTCACAGTGAGCAGTGATGTCGTGGCCCATTCACCTAGAACAAGTAGTAACCCATTAGCATAACAAACAAAGCACAATCTCCCGATGACGTGGGATCATCGGACCGGTTCGACCATCAACCAACTTCACTATGACTACTCAAGTCTGCGGTCTGATGATGGTGCGGACTCACATTCCTTTGACGAGACGAGATCCAGCGGAATCAAGATTGGCTAAGATATGTAGTGTTTGGTATGTTCTCGCATTGAGGTCCCATCAGTTACTGCCATCTGCCATTCACTGTTAACTCAGCTGGGATCTTCACAACTGTTTCTGCTCCCCTCACCCTCTAGCATTTCTTTTCCATGCACTTACTTATGTGAATGCAGCCACCGAATTTCCAGCAGAACATCACTATGGTAAGTAAGCTCCTTCAAAAATTTCCCTCTCAAAGGTGATCACCCACTACTATCGACTTCGAAAAAAATCGCCCTATACCAATGTCCTTTTGGATTTTCTGTTGTGCACGAGAAAGCCAAGTTGATCTTGTTCTTCCTTCGAAAACCAAGTGTGGTTGCTGCTTGGATCTTTGCTTGGCCCCTACAGTTTCACAGCCGGAACTCCCTGCTTCTCTCATGAGATAGCCCCGTTGTTTAGGTACTTGCTTCACTCATATTCTGTGATGGGACTCAGGTCAGAAAGAAGTACATTTTGTAAAAGGAAAGCTGCTCGCTTAATGACCATCCGCTCACAAAAGGCACTCTTGAAAGAACCACAAAAGTAATACTTGAACCCGGAAAGGCGTATCCGAACAGGTGCAAGGTGAATCTATTTTCCATCAAAATGGAAAGAAATTCCATAGGACACATTCTTTAAGGTAGCTATATGGGAAACTAACTTATGTTCATGACCACATAGGATCCATTCGCTTGTGAAAAGTGCTTCATCCAGTCATCCAAACTAACATAATACAAGCTAAGGGTTGAAGGGAACCGTCGGCGATTCTGTTTCTTCCAATATTATATGGCTCAAACTCAGAGAGCTTCCCGACGTTGTAAACACAGAGGAGTTGGAGCACCTGGTCAGATACATAGGAGAAAGCGAACGGGAAGCAGCGCCAGATAAAAGATGTGGAAGGAACCGAGACTCATAGAATAGACCGATAAAAAATACATCTAACGCAATGTTCTGTACTGCTCTACAGTACAGATTTGCAAATCGGAAATATTTTGAAGTTCCTGGCCTTGGCTTACCTGACCAGGCGCCTAAACACGCTGGGCTAGTTGCAACAACTCCCGGAAACTCGGACTTCGAAAGATTCCAGCGAAGTGATCAACCTTCTGCGATTCCGCCAGTGTTACGTTCCACTCGATTATGTGGACAACAAGGGACCAATGAGACACCATTGATTATCGTAAGGTAGGATTTATGCGAGTGATCTCAAAGCCCACAAAAGGGAATGAAGGGCAAGAGTTCACTTGGTATGGCCGAGCACTCATTAAGGTTGTTTGGCCATGGATTTCTCGCGTGGATATGGACGCTTCCAGTATCTTTCTGGCCCGATCTCGTTCTCGTAGGCTAGGATTTCATATTCAATGAAGAAATCATTGCCTTCAAGTCCTGCCTCCCAAGTGGTGTTTGTAGGCTTCCACGCCATTTTCCTGCTGGACTTCTTGAACATGAAGTTGATAAACTGTCCGTCGCTGTGTGGAATCTCCTTCTTTCCTAAATGGACAATGACGCAGTTACCCGTAGAGGAAATAAATCTAGCAATTTATCGCCCCGTACTGTTTCCTTGAGTCTTGGCATAACCGCTGTTACCACAAACTCTTCAAGAGTTTTCTGTGTAAGCCTCACTAGGCTGACGTTTTGACACACACAGATCAGAACAACTGCGTTCGACCCTGAGAACTTTGGTTGCATATTCACGACGTATGATCCCTTTAGGCTCCGAATCAAGCGATAGCCCTGGAAGGACAGTCTGATAAAGCATATATACAAACCTCGTGACGAGTATTCAGAAAGCAACTCTGTAGAGAACGAACTGAATGTCATTTTCCCCAGTTTTTCCATAAGGGGCAACACTGAGTATTTTTTCAGCCGTTCTAAAAAACTCTATTCACCCTTTTTGCAATCACTTTTTCTCTCCATGAATTGGCGGTGAGTCGAGAACAGTTGACCCAGTTCAACTACGTTTATTTGAGTTGTATGCGTTACATTTAGAAATCTCTTTTCACGGATACGCACTTGGATAGTAAAGAGAGTGAAAAGGGTGAAGAAATGGTGCCCTTAGTCTTGATCAATCTCGTTTTGAAGTGCGCCCATGCCTAAAACGTTCCTCCCGGAATCGCAAAAGCAATTGAAAGCGTACTCGTCTTATGCAGTGACTTGTTGGAGCCAGCCGATGTAAAGTGGACATTTTCTGATTGGCTGAATGAAAGGGGTTTCAAACAAACTAGTCATGGAAGGATGGGAGGTCCAAAAGGTTGTGGCAGCTTTTCACTTCGGATTTGACCCCGGGAAAGTAGGTGGATCAGTAACTACGGTTGTAGTTACTCTAACTTCAGTTCCACTGCATATTTCGTAACGTAATCAGGACGATAATCAGCGGTGGTGGTGGCTCGTTCCAACTAGGCCTTCCCTGATCGGCTGAACATTTGGTCTCTTCAGCCCGAGTCCACACTATCGCAGGCGTGGCCCTCTCTCATCTCGCCAGGTATCGAATGTCTTCCACTATCTCGGTAGCTTCTCAATAGACTCCATGGTCGGCTCTGTGCACTCCTCGAAGCTCTTTACGATCAGTAGAAGCCCATTTTCTGCCTGCTTTTGCTCAGAAGTCCTCTACTGAGTACTACCAGAGCGAGTGGTATTACCGTGTACGTGTCCATATCAATATTTCCAGGGTGGCCACCTCCCTCCTCTAATATGCCCCATTACGTCGTAGATCATGATGTACAGGAAAAATTCATTGTCAGTTCCAAATGGTCGACTTTTTAGGGCGACTTCATCACGGTAATGGGCCGCTGGGTCATGACAGACAGGCAGGTGCTGTCCATTCAATGAACAATCATCTCCGATCGGGTCCACTTGTTAGCCAACCGTCGCACTATTGTATTTGTAGGCAGTCTCGCTCGTAACCTACTTCCTATTTTGGTCAAGAACTAACGAAAAAAAGGCCATCGGCTCGGATTACAGCCACATCAATCACATAGGTCAAGTGATCCAGAAAAAAAACTCGCGGACATTTGCGAAAGAAGAAATTTGTGATGTGGTTTTCATCTGACGCTGAAAGTTCGCCTTAATACCCCTTGCCGTCTCAGTTGGGTGCACCGTGCTACTTTGCTCATGCTTTTATTCGCATACACTTCTTTCCCACCCTTGTAAGGACAGAGTCTGAGGGTATGGCCGTAAGCTTCTGCCTTGGGTTTACATGAGGAGAAATCTTTTTTGAAGACGTTCCCGCATCGCTTCCTCGGGGTGCCTAACCTCAATCGTTTTCCGTACTTTGGCTTCCTCGGAGATTCCTGCAGGTGGTACATCCGTGACCTCCTACACTTGGCATTGTTAGGTTTAATAATATTCTAACTAATCCAGTTGATTAAGCCATGAGGGATCCCTTCAACTTGACTCATCCTCGTGTCTTCCAACTTTCCACCAACTCGCTCGACCCCAAGTCCCCCATTAATATAGAGGACTGATTGTTTGAGACGGGCTAGCTTAAGCCGATAGTGTATTGTAGCATTCCCTCTTTTTTCTAATTATACACTATCTCGTTTACCCATATAGTACACTACAAGTAAGCAATCAGTTGAGCAATTGAAGAGCTCAACAACTGATTGACTAGTTATGTATGTTGTACTATATCATTTTACTATTATATTTTTTACTGAGATTCACTATTATTTATTATTTGTGGCTTCTCTTGCAAAATCGATATCTTATGTGCTTTTTGTAATCAACCTTCGCCAACGAAGTAGCAATAGGGAAAGTGATCATCTTAAAATTGCTTCATGGATTCGATTTTTTCCAAATTCAGACGGCTTGAAGTTTCTATCGTGACCCCCTTTGCTCTTGATAGGAAGGCAAGAAATTCTTGGCAGAAAAATCCGCAGAAGCATAGCAGCGAGTAGAAATTTCTAAGAAAGTCCTCCTTGGCGATGGGTGACAGGAGCTCTTCCGGAAAGAATCTCGGGAGGAGGTCGCAATAATAGGCTATTATTTTGCACCTCACGCTCTACCCTCATCATAGAATCCCTTGAATGCGTATTACACTAATAAAATTATGCACAAACAGGCAATCAATGTTTAGATACTTATTTTACGTTCGCATGCGTTCCTATGAAGCAGACGCAGAAGAAATGAAGCTCCGCGTGAAGTACGCTAGCATAGTTGCTAGGAGAGCGGTGCTTCCTCATTGCATCCGCCCGGGAGCACCCACGTTATCTCGGGAAGCCCCTCCATCATGAACGATGGATCTAGTCAGGAATGAGAAAATGCATCAAGACAATAGCGCTGTGAACACTTGAAAACAAAGTAGTCCAGAATGATCGAAATGTTAGCTTTGGCATGTTCTCTTCTCTTTTCTTTTGTCTCAAGAAAAAGGTCCTCCAACGACATCCTGTTCCTGGTCCTGGGAACGAAGAGAGCATAGGTACTTGACAGAGTGTTGACACTTTTCGAAGTCCTGAAAATGTTGAAGTCGTAAAAGAAGTCAAATGAGAAAAGCCACTCTGACTGACGCTCAGATTTTCTCGGTTGAAATCGTCAAGACAATAAATCGCCTGTACATGGCCTGTGCATGATTTTCTCAGGGTTCGAATGGCTCCACACTGCTCCTTTTGAGTCACCTCAACTACCTGTGCAAGGCCTCTGGAGGATATTTGTTGGAGCTTGAAGAAGAAGACAGTAATCAGAAACTCTATTGGTCCCACTGTAAGGAAGGATTCTCGCCTCCCTAAAGGCATTTGATTCTGGCATCGTTTTAATTCTTCTCGAGACAGACGATGTGATATGAAAGTAGTTGCTTTTCCTTTTAGATAACAACTAAGCCTTCTACCTCCAAGGTACCTCTCCATTATGTGGTTCAATCGAAAATCAGTCCCTACTTTTGACAATGTTTCCGAAGCGCAACTGGGTCAGCTGGACCTATAGCCTAGGCCATGACCAGTCGTACCATGAAATCGTTTGAAAGCGTCGCCTCCCTTCGCCTATTCGTTTTATCCGTACATACCCCTCCCTAACAGCCCATGCACAACCCTTCTGTTCAAAGATCGTCGCTTTAAGGATAATCTGTTAAAAAGTAAAAGGTTTGGTCAAGAAATGCTTGTAGAGTTTTTTTTGGACGACCAACAGCAAACCAGTTTTGCAACGTTTTGACTTTACTTTACGACAAGGGTAACATTTCTGCGAGTTTTTCTTTCACCTCTTTCCTAGGTTGTGCTTCGGAAGTTCCAATTACTACACATTAACCAGTTTTCGACTCCTGTTCGTGGCATTCCTCTTCGATGCCAACGTTTTTAGTGTTCGGCTTTCGTCGTTCTTCCGATCGTCTTGATGCCCTACTCATGCTCTTGCACATTCTCGTGAATTCCTGATGAGGACATGGGTCCTAAGGAGAAATCCAATCAGGGTAACCACTACGAATTTACCGAAATCGGTACATAGGTCTCAGGCTATTAACGAGACTGATCTGTCACCTCAGTATATCCTCATGTAGCTTCCACCTTTAATAGGTGAAGGAGATGAAACCTCAAAACACAATCACATGAATCGAAATAACAGCTTCCCGTACGTTGAGAAACATCGGAGATCGCTATTCCGCGCGCGATCGCGTCGTGTTGCTGGAAAAGTGCAACGTCATTGGGTTTGAACAAACTTTGTAACGGTTATTGTTTTCTCGTTGACAATTTCAGGCCAGCCTATACTTGCTGTTTGGCCCTCTTCACCTATTCTTTCTACTCGAAACTATTCTCTACTCTTTAGTTGTATCGTAATCAATGCTCCTAAGATATTCTATGAAATATTGCTAACCCTAGAGATGTATTTAAGCTTCCCTTGAAGAAACTTTTGTGCTCCTCAATGAGGTTGGATTACATATCGATGCTGAGGCCGGTTGTAAATAAAATAAGTGATCTCGAGAGAGACATTGGTAGCAGTGTTCAGCTGGAAGCCTATTTCAAGGGCCTGTTCACTCAGGACCTCCAACCTTTCATAACCTGACAGCGGTAGAAAGTATTATATTTTAGCTTAACTGTATATCCCCGCATCCTCGCATATCTATGGGTGTGTCCCAGTACTATCATCGTATTCTATCAGGGCACTGTGATAAAAAAAAAACTGCTAGCGATTTCAAGTCCTGTTTATAAGCCTCACATAGATCATCGTCGAACGACGTTGAACGTTATAGGGTTGTCGGTGCAGAGATTTCTTTTCACTAGAGGAAGCCATATTGGACCGGATTAGCTTGCTCTGTGCCATGACACGAGTTGCACCAACGTCTGTCTGACCTATAGTAGAACCTCGGGTGCAAGGATGCTTCATCATCTCAAATACCACATCTAGGGGCATGTATGAGTTTCCGAGAAACTTTCAACAGCTTTTCTCGGTACGAACAACTGTCATGTGAAGATTCCTAAAGTAGAAAAGTATCGCCTCGACAATGTGATATGGAAAAACCCCGCAGGATGAACAGCAAAGGACGAATAACCTTTTGCGTCTAATCCCAATACATCTTCCCCAATGTAAAAGTTACAATGAATTACTTATTTTCGTGATGAACGTCGGTTTCTCGGGACTTAGCTACTGTTGAGTGATGCCCAAAAGTATGAAAATTTAAAATAATTGTTGTTGTTTGCGCCTTGCAAATCAGTTGAAGGAAAATATTTATGGCATTGACGTAATCCTTTTTGAGCTTGTAGCTCTAGACCAAGGTGCCAGTGCAAACAGGAAGTATTCACCAGTCCGTGGACCTACCGGTAAGATCCGAGGATCATGTTATGGTCTTTCACGAGATCTTTTTTCCTTTTCCTTATGAATCTATCAAGTTGTTATCCCGAGAACCTCTCCTCACTTCCGCAATCAAACCACTCATGACGATGATTTTCGAGAGCCACCGCTGCCGGGAGGCGTCTCGGGAGCCAGTTCTGCCTACAATGACCCTTCTGCGCGAAGCTGTGTATCCCTCAAGATCGCCTCTGGGAGTGGAGCATCCGGACCTTCACGCACCACTTGTTGTTGACTCTTGGCAGCGGAGACTGGTCAGCTTTATTCGGCTGCTTTATTTCAGCCTCTTTCTATACAAACTATTGTTTTCTCCCTTTGTTATGGCACGATTGCTTGAATTACCTTAGTTTACGATACGTATTAATACTGACTTTATCCATAGCTCTACCTACGCTTTTTCGCGGCCTCTGGTCGTTACCAGTTAGATCTTAAGCATCTACAATCTACGAATTCAATTTGTTCGAGTTGAATCAGTAGCTTATTGACTCAACTGTAATCGTGATAGCGTTTCTATGGGTATGAAGATTCTCGATAAAAGCAGGGTTCAAAGAATTGTTATCTAAATAGATCCATTTCATAAAAAGAAGTCTGCCCTCTTCCACCGCGGTTCAATTGCAGACCGTAGCTTCCAAGATTTGGAAGGCTTGGGAACAAAGCAAAAAATGGCCGTTGAATTGCATTCCCTGTCATCTTTTGACGTTTGACAGACTCCTAATACGAGGTCTTTCACATTTCCAAATCCTTGTATGCCTTGACATACTTCTGATAGAAAAAGCTTGAACTGAAAATTGCCTGCTGTAGATTTATTATACATATATCGACATCCATAACCCCGACATTGAGAAATGGTTGTGTTACTGCAGTAGAAGCGCTGCCCTGTGTTTTGAAGGCTTGAGCTCGAAACTACGTACTGCAAATGGAATTTCAATGTTTGGTCGATTCCGAACTAAACTTACCTCACTGAATGCAAATCTGCGTGTAGACTTCCTCCATTTACCATAAGTAGCCACATGGCTACGGCACATATTTGAATGCGATCAAATCAAAAATAAGATCCATTCGATGAAAAGGGAGCTTGGGAAGGAAGAAAAGGTTCGAATCAGTCAAAAGGGATTTCCCAGAATATTAAAAACTCGAAGCTTCCTTGTATCTAACTTCTTCGATCAAAAAGATCGAACTTTTCCAATCCAATAACCTGGTCCAACCTCATCTCCCCTGAGTCCATCTCCAGTTGGATCTTCGACGTTTCTGTCTGCATCGAAATTCTCCTTCCTCCCTATCCATTGCTTTTATCTTTGGATTCTGCAGGGAAACGATGGCATAGAGCTAATTAAGGATAGCTAGCTGAATAGAATTCATTTCGATTGAAGTGGCTTCACCGATCTCTTGCGGTCGTGGTACATATGTACAATATTCTTCGGCAGATTGAGCTCTAAAATCACTTGTTTGGAAACCATCTTCCACTTTTGCAATACACATTCGTTAATCAATCGGTACCGTCTTGTGCCCAATATCAGATCAGCTGTACTCAGAAAAACTGCTTTGGAGATCATATGCATGATTGCTCGATGCGGGATTAAGGCAATGCGCCGAGGTGGCTGATCTCTTTACAAACCAGAATCCAGTGGAACATGAAAACTTGACAGGTGTTGAATTTCATCGGTTCACATTTCAAGCCCTCCGAACAGTTCAGTTATGTCAGTGTAGAAATCGGGATCTCAAAAGAAAGGGTATACATCGCTGCTTGCTGTCAGTCAGGCAAAAGGTGCGTCGTCACAGGGAAAGGATGAGGTAAGTTCCGATAGAAACTCAGCAGTCAAGCCTAATATATTACTACAGAACATTGTCTGATTCGTCGGGCTTGGGAAGATAGTGGGACCGTTCACCTCTGCTTCAGTATCAAATCTTACAGTAAGTGGGACCAACCCTGCAGAGTCACCCACGTAGGGTTACGGTAGAAGGTGAGGAATAAATAGATTCAGTGTTCTTCCCCGAGCTGATCTCCTCCTTAGAGGTAGACCACGTTCTTTTTCTCGGAACTTTTTCCCCTCCCAAAAACAACGCATCAGTGACTGCATGGGCGTACTTGGAGGTTAACACTGCTCCGTAGACAATTACAGTTCTCTTCTGAAACCACTGTCAACGTCACGGAGGGTCATACTCGAGAATGGTCGTTGTTCCAAGCCATATTACCATCGAGCACAATGCCTTTAATCTCGAAATAGGCAGAACTTCTAAATATTCATGACCCTTTTCATTTAATTAATTTCTATTTATTTATGTTTGATCAATTTTATGTATCTGTTATTATATTTGCATTCATATTTTGTATGTTCTAACTAGCTCTTTGGCATCGAACGAGAAAACCAGCTGGAGCTCAGATTGGTGGTTTCATGTCTCCAAAGTGCTTGGCTTCAATGAAGCGCATTAAAGTTAAGGAATTCCCCTCCCCCTTCTAACCGCCCCTATAATCTTCCTGGGACGAGAGGTTGTAAAAATTCATTGGCCAAGACGATGCCTACATTCACCAGGTAACCAGGTGAGTCAGAGTTGTAATGGTGGATTTATGCGTTATAGGAAATGTGTACAGCTATCATTCGAGCCCTTGTGTTTGCATCTTGTGGTTGGTGACGTCCCAATGGCGTCAGTTTCAAGGTTCGATCCTGGGATGAATCCTTCTCCGATAGAACAACCCATCCGTCACTTCGAGATAACCATCATATTTGTATATTGCCATTATACTTGTTTGACAGGGGCTCGAGCTGGGGCGCAGTTGTTGTTGTTTTGAATGCTATTATAGTTTTAGGACTCTCCTGCTTGAATTGAATGCCGTACTCTCATGCCATGAATTGGGAATATGTTCACAACTTACCTATACTTTCAGTACCCACTTGCCCTATAGAAATAAAAAGGTCAATACTTATCAGGGGTAGCGGACTCCTCATCTGGTCTTGTGGCTTCCTTTCGCTTGTTCTGCTAGATTACCAATCTAGACATATGTCCCCTACCGACTGTATATTTCTTTAGGAAGGCTTTTACAGCCTTCTCGAAGATTTTCAATGCTCACAAACTAATTTTCATAGCTCCTCAGATGAGTAGTTTTTCTGAGCCTCACGGATTAAGTTGAACGATAAGAAATTGGCCTACTCGATCTCCTCAAAATTCTTTTCTTTATTTAGAGATTTTCACCTTTATTATCGAGATCACGTCAAATACACTAGAATGGGAAAAATGCTTGGTTGCTTTTAAACCTCCATCCATTCAAGCTCTCGCAAATACAACTCCTATATAGCCCAGGTATCTTCTTATCCGACCTGAAGGCCTTTTGAATGGCTTCTATCGTAAGAAGCATCATTCTAATCAGTCCAAGCCAACTTGGAGACACAAGTTTCCTTTCTAATAATGAATTGATTGGTATTTGTAACAGCTCAACAGACATCTCGTAATGTATTCGATGCTGCCCGCAAGGAACTAAAAGCCTATACTTCTGACCAAGTTCCCCGAATAATTTAACCGGGCACTTACATATTAACCCCCTTCCCGCCCCCCCCCCCCCTCACCTCTAATCGGCACTGAAACATTTGCCTGTTTTATCATCACATAAAAATTTTATGTCAAATTTCGTTATTAAAACGTCTAAGTACTTGATTACGGCTATTGTTTGAGCTTGCCGACTTTATCAAAAAGAGAGTGGTTCATCACGGTAACCTCCTCATCTTCTAGGCTGGTAGAGCATCTTCATTTATTTAATTATTTATTTTATTTATTTACTATGCGCCCGAGGACGCGCTACAGTCCGGCAATGCAAGAACTAACGAGACTGCAAGGATTTTAGGTCTAGGATCAACAGAAAAGAAACAGAAACCAAACTGAGCATGACTAAAAAGTATATTAAAATAATCCTTTCTCAAATCAGTTCAAGTCATCTTCAGAGAAGTTTAGTTACGTTCTTTTAATTGGAAATCGCATTTGATTTTGATTTCCGTGCATTTGAGGCTATCGACTTCCCAACCATTTCGGATTCTTGTAATCGAAGAATTCGAAGGCTTGCCCCAGTAAGGAACGCTTTCAGGATTGCGCTCCAGGTCCTAGCATAGCCTGATAAGACGTTAATACTGGCTCACTTCAAAATAACTGTAAAAAAAGAAGGTGGTCACTGTGTTCACCTTTTCCCTCCCTTCCCCTTGTGGTGACCCTTTCCGTTTTCTATCTCCTGAACTAACTACTTCCTGAAAATTGACAGTCCATCCGTCAACTCTTTCGCGTAAACTGGGCTATAGAAAATGAAGGCACTTGAAAGAAGGTCATCACTGTCATACTCCCGATCCCTTAAAGTAGAACTAATCCGAATTGGTCTACTACAAAGGTGGGTTACCTGCCCTCGTTGGAAGTGTCTCCGCCTAATCTTCTATTGCAGACAATTCTTTCACGATCTCATAATTCACCTGCGACATTTACCCGTCACTGGTGGTTTCATTAGACGTATGCCCTATTTGCGGGCACACTTCGTGACACTTCATGATTGAACTTTCTAGAAAGTTTCCGAGATCATTCATCATCCCATTCTTCATCACTGTTCTCCGTATACTCTTCAACAGCAAAATGTCGTGCTTTTCTATGCGCCACGCATCCATCTATAACTTGAGATACGTCAAAGCAACTCAAGGGCGGGTGTTGTTTATACTTTGAAATGTTCACAGTGGTCATTTAAGATGAAAGAAGGTTCTTCGTAAACAACCGAGTTTGCAGAGAGCAAAGTGTGTAAATCATGCTTAATTACATCCTGGCGGGGATTTGAACCGACAAGACAATCATATGCATTCTCTACTTCCAACTATTGCCTCTTCACCATCTGCTTCAACAAATAATCTTGAAAAGAATGACATTATACAAATGTTTTCGGTAACATTTTATTGAAATCTGATTATTACCAGTTTCTCTGAAAAAAGTTACCCCCAACATTCAGCACTTTCTCGTTCACCTGACTATTTCTTCGTTCAGCCGCTGTTATTCACAAAGCTTCCATAGAGTGTTCGTTATCATGTCGTTCTCGAGCGGTCCAATTTCTTATCGTTTTTTCTCAAACAAGAACGAAGACAAATTCTGATAAGCACGAAGACGAAGCTCCGACTTCGTTGACCTGACCTTTCAGCTCCTTGGCTGTGTTTTATCGAATACACGGCCGTCGAAGATTTTGGCCTACTTTTTTCTAAGAATTATTTTTTAGGAGCACTATTAATGGAATCATATTATATTACATCGAATATCGATGCTAACCTAAGCGATTTAAACGTTGAGAGATTCGCCGGTGTCCAACTTTAGTTGACTTCCTAGTTCCTCCCTAAACTTCCTAGTCTGCTTCTCTGAATCTCCTTTTTTATGTTTCCCTTACATGGCATGGGCACTGTAAAGACGCATTTCAACAAGTTGAATAGTTGTTTTGCCCATAAAGGCTGCTATAACTTATTAGTACCAGATTCGAATGTATTCACTTCTCACTTAGCTCATGTACCTCTTCACCTCCATTACGATTTCATAAATTTTACAGGAGATTCTGCGAACTTTTTAATGATAGCTGGTCTAGAAGGGGGCTGGTGATAAGAGAAGTTTCTTGCTGACAGAAAGACTGCTCTGTTCGGGCAGCGTGCCCGCTGTAGAAAGATCGCAACCATTTTCCTTCGCTTTCACTTGTCGAAAACGAAAACCACAAAGGAAGTTGACGATATGTTCCCCGTGAACTCTCTGAAATGTAGCCAACGGTGGGCTCATTACCCTTCAAAGTCCAAAGTTTACTGCGCGAACTAATACCGATGCTGAAATGAGCCCATGCATTTGACTTCCATTCAGAATCGTGACGAAGTTTGATTGTGTATGTGGCCTATACAATGATTTGCGGTGGTCAGTCGCCGATGTACGAATCGGAACTTTTATCCTTCCAATCGAGCGATGTGTCAATCGAACGACACTGAAGGAGTGGAGAGCTTGATATACCAGGGCGAATATCGATCCGGAGCCGATTCCCGTACTCCGCGTGTATAGTGTACTGACACTTGCATCTATAATACATCGCCTCCACCCTGTCTTGAAAGATCTGTTATGCAAATTGTATTTCTTCTAGTGCTCGTATCCCTACTGATCAGAAACGAAATACGAGTTCGTTGCCCCATAAAGTCTGAACTTCATTTCAATGCACTTGCCTTTTCGGGACCGTTCGAAACCCTCATACGTGGCGCGATAAAGAGGCAGTAGTCAACCTCGTGGCATTGAGAGTTTTCATCTTGCAAACTAAAACTGGGAACCTCTTGAAAGCGCTTGACTACTGGGCCGAATAGTCCTTTCGAAAACAAGAAATCGCATTCGAAAGCGCTCAGACCGGTGGAATACCTATAACTGGAGGTGTTTTTCCCTTGACGGTATTACAACGCTCTTCGGGAGGAGGTCTATAAGATATTATATTGTAAAGATTAATCCTATAGTCCGCAAAGACCGCGACGTCCGAGGAAACGTCTCCAATCTGATCCACGTTTTTCTAGCATTTTCCCATTTTTTTACTTCATAGTGTCGACTCTTCAACGTCCTTGCTGCTGTGACAAAGTGAATGAAGGAGAGGATCATCCAGAAAAATGATGGGAAAACGGTTTTATTGAATTAGGTTTTTTTGCACAATTTCAAGGGTTGGGGCTTGCCCGTTTCTCACAGAAACGCTACTTATGACTATGAGAAGTTTCAGTACAGGTTAAGAAGTGAAGACGAGGCTGTTGCAATTGCTCCTTTCCACATATAATTAGTACGGTATAGAACGAAAGAGAATACGGTAGACTGTTGTCTGACCGATTTCCTCTGATTATCTATGCACGGGCCACTACACTCCTTGAAGTAGATGAGTGATTTTGACTGAACTATCAGACATCGCAGAATGTGAAGAGTGTAAAGAAAAACTTCTAGAGATTGATCTATTCCACCTGTTGTTAGCAGTATGTTCACACGGTCGATTTCATCCAGTATCGTACAAATCTTGGCCTATGTTGCACGTTGGTGCACGTCAGGGTTTTTGTTTTCTCGATCGAATATGGGTAGTAATCAAACTATTCTAAAAACAGGAAGGTCTAGATGCTTTGAACGAGTTTTTGCAAGGATTCCTGAAACATATCCAATAGAATTCCACCACCCAAACCTTACATGCTATGTTGGCAACTTGCTAACAATGTATTTTTCTGAGTAAAATATCCATCTATGACTCCTATCTATAGTCTGGGGCAGTTTAGGGTATTGAGACCACACCAAACTCATCTGAAAGGTAACTACCTGCCTTTTGAAGCGATTAATTTTAATAGAAGTGATACCTGAGTATTTTAAGGTCAACATGTGACAAAATAATTATTTTTTCTAGGTGATTATACTTTATCAAATCATACGATTCATTCAACTGCCAACTTATTTTTTTTTTAAATTTTGTACAACTGATAGTTCGTTGTGCAATCTTCAGAGCGTCAAGGCGTACCATGTGCCCGTCGTTCGAGATAACAAGTAAGAGTAAGACCGTGAAGTGGAACCAGCATACCGCCTATGTACATATCATAAGTTCTGAATAACGGCAAGTTGAAGTCTTGCCTCATGGCACTCCTGAGGAACAGAATATTCTTAGCGAAAAGTGCTTGAGTCGAGGGCATAGTAAGAACCGAACTACACAGGTACCCCTCTCCTGTGTATAAGTGTGCCTCGGAATTGACCTAATATTTGTGTAGGGGAACCCAAACTCTGCCAGGAATGACGAGTTGTGGGTAAACTACGGATGAGATTCAAACTCGTACTTGTGCTTTCCGGACATTGTGTTCTGAATCAAATACACTACCGAGACCCCACTTGCCCTTGTCATCTTAATGGCTTAGGTGACTTCTATATGCCAGACTCTTGCTCTCTCTCTCTCTCTTCTCCCGTGTGGTTCTACCCACACACAGACTGCATTACATTGGCTAGCTCATCTTAGAGCTTCCAATCCACCAAACTTTGGTGTTATTCCTTCTACACTCACATCATACAGACAAGGATGACTTGCCAAGGTTGAGGACTCAGACCAAAATTTCCGAAATAGGCCTGAGGTCATTTTTTCAGAGTAATTTGGCTGAAGAAATGGTATGCAGTTCAGCTTAAGAGCGAGCGTATCAGTTCTTGGGACAAACGGGACAAATATGGGAATGAAGGATGGATTTCCGGATGGTGGAAATCATTTCTAGATCGGTCTGAGGTACTGTTTTCGATACCATTGCGCCTCCTTTGCCCACTCCAGAGCAGCACACTAATTGGGTAGGAAACACCGGCACCTTACAAACCCTGTTATATCCCTTGACCTCTGACGCTGCGGAATGTTTGACGATCCAACTGCCTTCCTTTGTCGGCCATTGTCCTACGATTTACCGCATTGAGAGGTTTTTGAAGTTCTCGCCTGATTCAAGTTCTTTTAAAGCTCCAGCTAAGCCTCTGTAAGTGTTCCCCCTAAGTCTTCAATTGCATCGCCGTCGACTTCGACTTTCAAGGGTGGGCTCCAATCTGCCTACGATGATGGCGGTCAAACGACATGCATATGTGTTGATCGTTCCCTTATGGTAGTGGACTGTCACTACTTAGCCCTGCTATTGTTATGGTTCCGGTCAGCTCATGAATCGACTCCACGACAAATGCAAACAGGCCCATGTAACACTCGACCAATCCCATCATTCCGCCACATTCCACATTAAGAGATCGTTCCGCTCTTGAAAGGAGCAATTTTCATTTCTTTCTAAGTGTTCAACAGGTTTTCTGGAGCCAGAAGGTGTAACAAAGTCCTACAGCGCCATTTATCGTTTGACTCTCCTAATCCGCTTCATTTTGGAACTCAGTACCTATTCTACCGTAACTCTCTGTCTATCTGTCTCTTAGTTCATACTAGTTGAGCAGTTAGGAGCAGATTTATTATCAAGCGAGATGAAGGATCTCTTGATAGACGACATGAAAAAGTTAAAAATTCTCAGTTCCTCCTCACCACGATCTTATGCAGGAGTTGGAAAACGTTCTCATACTTGATACGCACACTCTTTTTCTCAATTCGCTCAGCCGTGTACTACACACACCTAGAGTTTCTCCATTTAAGTACTGTATCCTTCGAACTACGGTAGTTCTATGGTGGCACGATGAATTAACAAATCCCTGAACATTTTTATCGTTGACTCCCAAACATCCATCGGCCACAGGAGTAAACGAGTAGAGCGGAAAGTGCTTGGGTGTCAATTATAATTGTGGGAAAGGAATACCACTCGATTTGATGAGTAAGATTCTGATCAGCTCTTTGCACTTAGCTATCTCATGAGTTTGCAGAGTGGTTATGTCCTTGAATTTCCATCTGCACTGGCGCTCTTGTCCCCATGATAGCACCTAAATCGGAAGCGTGGCGCAACTTTATCGAATGCATTGGTCAGGCATGGATCAATTAATTTCGTGGAGAATTCCCTTCGAGATGAACATTTCGTGTTGCTCTTCAGTTGATTGCAACTTATACGACGATAGGATTTATGCTCTAGCCCCCTCGCCTACTCATCTAAAGA
The DNA here is from genome assembly GCA_000469685.2 of Haemonchus contortus. NCBI lineage: Eukaryota > Metazoa > Nematoda > Chromadorea > Rhabditida > Trichostrongylidae > Haemonchus > Haemonchus contortus. Next base: position 11,335,198 of record LS997564.1, read on the forward strand.
CCTGGGTGAACTCGTTCGTCACGAGTTTGTTGCCAGTAAGCTCCAGTACTGTTTCCTCTCTGAGAGCAGAACCTCGGGAGGTATCCTTCAAATTCTTCTTTTTTCTTATAAAACGCACCTATCTGTATATTTGATGGATTCCAGTATGGTTAGGTTGACCAAATATGTTCCCTTCAATCAGCCCACTTGCTTCATTCCTTTCTTCCTTTTTTTTTCCCGGCAATGATTACTACTTCACTTTTTGTTCAGCGTTATTTGCGAGCAATATTTCCTCTCTCCCCTCTTTAATCTCTTCTGTTTTCCTCATTAGTTGGAATAGGTCCATCACCTATGTATTTCTTCTTTCGTGTTATAAGCAATGGCATCGCGTCCGGCTGATCAAATAAATAGATAAACAAAAACATACATTTCAGGAATGAACCGCATATCGGAAATCGAGAACATCCTACATCGATTGATATTGATCGATGAGACAAGCTTAATTGTGAATAGCGATTGGAACGACGTCGCTGACGACATCGTTCGTGTGAGTCCCGCTTTGCACAGATTATGTCAATAGCAAAAGCTGATTTGAGCTTCACAGCTCCACCCTCTGGCCCATCAATACAACTGTCAGATAAACGATTCATAAAGGACAATTTCATTTACCAGCACGTACTATCCTCTTACTCATCACTCTAATACTCCTTGAAAAAATTTCTTGAAACTATCAGAGAATAAAAATTAGATATAAGTAAGGTAAAATGGTAAGCTTAAGTATATTGATAGTTAACAGCAGTAAAAAATTCATTATTTCTCCTATGGTGATAACAGCAAAACAATTTTTGAGTGAAGTGTAGTCTAACCTCTCTCATTATCATCGTTATCATTATTAATTATTTTTTTTATCAAAGCATACTACAGATACATAGCGTCCTAGTTTTTATTAATTATGACAACAAAAACAAAGCCAATACCTTCACAAGTGTGTTTTTCATTTTATGAATGATCGAGAACTTAATTTCTTTAATTTTAGTATTTCGATTTTTCAAATTAATTTTATGAAGCGAAGGTGCTCAAAAAGTCTTTTCGAACGTCGCCAAAGTTGAGAGAAGTTGTTTCTTCGAGTACGTTCGGAAAGAGAAGGAAATTCCATGATCGTACAATGCTCTGTAATATCATTCTGTGGGCTTGGAACTAGGTTGTTGGGGTAGGGAATACCTAACATCCGAAAACCTTGTCCCTGATTCGATTAGTGCCCTGTCGAGTGGTGTTATCCTTAGTACCATCCACTTTCCACTATTATTCTTTCTTCCGTTGTAGACGCGCTGCACACTCCTGTCATTCTTCACTGCTTTCGTTTCCAAAGACAAGCTTCGAATATGGGTGGTTGGGCTCCTCTCCCCTTTTTTATGAAAATATGTATTATTAAAGTAGGTAATCCTTTCTCAGGTCCTCTGGTTCCATCTGATTCTTTCCAGTCTGTGTAGCACTCTTTGGTTCTTTTTGTTGATGTCGATCGGAGATTTTCCAATTGTTTTTCTGTTTCTTTTTGTCTTGGCAACTGACCGGTACACAAAAAAAAATAGTTTTTATTCAGTCAATTACGAAATGGGATGCAGCTTTGGACCCACGCTTCATTTGAATTCTGCAAATACATTGCTTTAAAAATCCAGGCGAAACTTAATTATATCACTTGCGGAAAATGTTTGACAAAGGAGCTGTGATAGGGTATCACTTCAAATTATCAATTTACGTACTTATTAGCGGAACATTCTTTCGTCTTTCAATGACGTCTACTCGATGAATTTGACAGAACGTTATCTCCAGCTTTTCAGAAACTCAACATGGTTCGAGCACAGTGTTATCGTCCCCTATCACCACGTTCCTTGGAATGTTCCCCACGGCCGTCTACGTCACCGCGACTGCTTGACTTGACACCTCCAGCGAGCACGCTGAGCTCAGCAGCCAGTGAAATATGTACGTTTTCAACGAACCTATCAAACCAGGGACTGTTCTCAGAATATGACGATTTCTAGCCGAAATGCCAACGACTTGTTCTACGGATATCTCATATCAAAGTGCAGCTCATGCTTTCAACCGAGAAATCTTCTCACGATGTGTTCAGATAGTTGAAGCAGCCGACAAACAGGGACATATTGAAATGTAGGAAACCAAGTTGAAAGTAAAAGGCTCTAAACTATTTTACAGTTACTAAATTTTAGACAAATGATCACACTTGCCCATCACTCCTATATCGCTATGGTCAACGAAGCCGATAAGACAGAAGATGCGTTGAAGCTGGCTACTTGGTGGAATAAGTTTCTCGGTCAGTTGCTGAGGTTCCCCGATTAGGGAAGATCAGAGAAAAATTGGCCAGGTCAGGTCACGACCTCGGCGATTAAATATATAGAATTTGATCATTCGAAACTGTACGCAGATAGGGAAATGGCATCATTCTTCCGAATGAGTTGAGGACCCGCTTTGCCTCGAAACAGTTTTCAAGACAATATTGGGTTCCATATCTTCTTATTTCGTACTCAGCGTATCCTCCCTAGCCACGCCCATCTCAAGAAGTAACGCCCACTACTGAAGGCCATCATCGCATAGAATGCTTGCCATTAATGCAGTAATAAGAAACATTGGGACTTCATCGAAAAGAACAGTAAACAACAGTTTTCTGAACATCAAAACATCATTTTTCTCGATACCTTCTCAAACAACTCTTTGAAATGAAGGGTCCTGTCCGTATTAATCTTGATGATCCTTCATTTTCCACATCGTTTGAGTATTGACCAGCACATTCTGGTCTCATTTTTGAAGACCACTATTTCTTCCTGAAATCTCTACAGAATCCATCTACAATCTATCGCACTACGTATAGGAGAATACAGGAGATCATGCTGATAAATTCTTTGGCTATCATTAGATTTCAGAGGGTGTCGAGTGCGGTCGTCCCAATGCCGAAGTATTGGAAGTGCTTGAAATGCGAACTACAGCTTTGCAGAGCCTTATCGAACTTGACGACGTTAACCGTGACGCACTTGTCCAGAAACTGATTGATATCCTAGTGAGGAGCTATAAGGTAAGACCCAATCAGTTCATGGTGCATTCCGTTCAATACTAGGAAGTAGAACAGCAAGCTGCCCTGGAAAGGATCAGGATTTATTAGCGAAAGCAATCGAGGAAGCGGAAAAACCAAACCAAAATTGCTTCTGAGTTGTCTTTGCAATACAATAGTTCCTCCTTGAAAGTAGTTGGCTGAAAGATATGACCAGTACAGTCGAAAAAAACGTTGGCTCGAAACGTTCAATTTCCCGGCTTGGGTCATTGTCAGGGGGTCCCTTGTTACAGTATCACTTTCGCTCCAATAAATACTTAAAGGCACTGTTCACAAGTAGAGGTTTCGGAGATTTGCGCATGGTTTGAATTCGAAGCCCCCTCTGGTACCATTCGTACAGGAATGAGGTCGGAAAACGGCTGGATAGGGCATAATATGGGGCCGGAGAGGTATCCACGGTCGCCCTCCGCCCCTTCATCGGTGTCACGTTAGACGAGTGTCGAGACAAAACAGATTGCTATTATTCGTTCTAGGACCCACGCACAAAAAGCTAACCGCCGACTGATGAGGCGATGTTTTTCTCCCATTCTTCTTTCCTCTGTTTTTCTTTTTGCTGCCGCGATCCCTTAATTGATTTCCTACTCCAACAGGCTGGAAAAGGTGAGCTACTTTTGCTGTTACTAAGGTTTTTTTTGTTTATTTATGCTTATAAGTGAATGAATTGTGGATTACCATTGTCTGTTCTTCGCACCAGGACCCATACGCGCGCGGTGAAACGCACTCTTGAGCTCGTCCGGGCGCCCCACCTCCTTCATTTTTCTGGTTTCATTCACGTCCAGCCTCCTTTTTAACGTTTTTTTCGAGGCCTTTTTTCACTATGAAAACACCGATGCAAGCAGTTTCTTCACCTCAGTCGCACTAGTTTCGATCTTGTCTTTCGTTTTTCATCATAATCTGGATTACCCAAAATCATGTTAACGGTGCCTTTAATTCATCAGAGTAATAGAGATGAAAATGTTGAGGTAATGACTCAAAATAGAAGAATTCACTCTTAGAACTCCATGAAAAAACATTTCAGATTTCCTGTGTTGTAAATCGACATTTCCATTCACGAACGCTACGACGGCTGGAGAAGATTGCGGAGTGGTTGGAAGAATATGAACATGGCGGTAAGTCTGGAATAACAGTCTTTCATAGTCACATTTCTAGTGCTGCTTTATCGTAGCATGAAAGAAAACGGCCCAAATCATATTTACCTAGAACCCCGACTCGCCACCTTCAGAAAAAAAATAGCCTTGAAGCTATGCTCCTATTTAGACGGAATAACTCCTCACAGCGGTACTGCGCAGGTCAGAGCAAGTAATGTTTCATGCTGTTGTACGTCCACAACAGCATGAAACTCGCCTCCATGCTGGGCAAAAAAGTAGAGTTCCGCCCCATGGCAATGTTCCGTAGGAGTTACCGTGTCCTTCCACTGGTAAAAGTAACCATTTCCTTCATAGCGCGCCTCTACGCGGTGTCAACGTGACGGGGCGCGACGCGATTTTCGGGAGGAAGTACCCACACCCCTCTAGCCGTATTTTTTGTCAGCTGTTTGCTGGGATACCAGCTACTCGCCGGCATGTGGTTGATTCCCCTGGCCAGATTTGCATGACTGCAGTGCATTTCAATGGTGGTTTCAATGGTCGCTGCAGTTTGATTTCGAAAGACCACCACCAAAAATTTCGCTCATGCCCGCGCGCCACCGAATTCGTGCATATTATAGTGCCCTATGTCTAGCACCAGGTCATGATCCGGCTATACTTCAAACTTTACTTCCTGCCGCGCCAATGTGCTGTGGGCAGTTTTGCCAGTTACCGCGATCATGGCCTATCCATAAGAGTGTCGTAGTACTGTTAAAGTGTACTCATGACCAAAATTCAGACAATAGCGACGTCACGAATATCGAAACTCTTCTCCGAACTGGTATTGACGAAGCCCATGTTGATCGACATCGCTATGAAACCGAAACCCGAATGACCACTAGAGAACGGCGAGACCCGAATTATGTTATGGTATGTTCCTCAGACGTTCTTTTCTACAGATAACTCATTCGCAAAATTTTCTACATCATCTTTAGTGCTGCGAAATATTGCGGATCCTTGCTCGACGGACTGAACCGACGACTGCTTCTTATGAGGTCACCGAAGTGCACACGACGTCCTCTCTCCCGAACTCAAAAGACTGGTGCCCGTCTCCAGAAGCATCTCAAAACGAAGAGGCCATCTCGCCAACTGAGGATATTGTGATTCGACTTTGAAAATAATTTTAAATTACCAGATTATTCCGGGTCACCCGAAAACCACTAAGGACGTCTTCTTAGAAGGTGCTCTGACGTAAACGCTTTTTTGCGTACATGGACAACAACTGGGCGTGCCCATACCCTGCGCAAGCATGTAACACATCCAGTCAATACACAGTACACTCACGGTGGAATAACATTAGATTGAACCCATTGTGTCACTCCTTACACGGGAGACGCAACGTGCCAGTGCAAGCGACTTTATCTCAAATCATTCAGAACCCTCTTCCCTCCTATTGACCCGAGGGTAGTGTCCAAATGTCTCGATTTGCGCAAGGCGTAGCCACCTTTGTGAGTTGACCTGCACGATGTATGCTACACATCTATCTGCTTTCATAGTCCGCGAACGAGCGACCGCGCCAGCCGGCCGAGGACTACTCGCTCGCTCGCGCGTTCGTGGGCCGGACGGCGGAGTGTGGAAGCAGCCTCTCCCATAGAGGAAGGCGAGTGCGCTGTATATCTTTCGAGTCTCTTGAAAGGTACCTGTACACTGGCTCCAACGCCAATTTGCGCTATCCGACACGTACCTGCTTCAACTGTGTTGCCCTGCCCCTTCGTTACGTCTCTCTTGGGAGATCCATGTGCTGAAAAATATGAATCAGTTGAGTGCTTGCATTAACTCTTGCACAACTCGATAAAATGCAGTTGGGAGGGGCAGCCCTCGTCTCTACCACGAGGCGCTAGAGCGCAGTGAAGGAGTGCCATCTTTGTGGGCCCGTAACGATGCTCCCTTAGAAAAGATAGTATTTCAGTACGCTACCGCCTACACTTTGGCAAGGAAATACTGGCAAACCGAATGTTCAGTTCTTCTCCCACCCGAGCTTTTTACACGAGCTAATCCCACACACCCCAGTGCTCTTCCCCTCTTGAGGCTGTTAAAAATGAAAAGTAAAATCCCTAGGTCAAAAAACTTTCCAAGCACCATTACAGACCCACAGAGCCGGCTACCCCTCCTTGCCTGCGCACTAGCGCCCAGTGTTGGTTAAGAGTGGACCCCCCCCTCTTTCCTAACTACGTTTTCCCCTCAAATTCTGTCGCAATCACTCCCAGAATGTGACGTCTCTAAAAGTTGGCCCAGAGTTTGGTTATTGGAATACGCATGTATTTATTTTGGTATCAATGGCATTTCATTATTGAGCTTATATTCCGAATTGTATGGGATTTCTAGGCTCAAATTATGTTATTTACTGATCACTCCGGTTGATTTTGTGCTTTAATGAATGCATTCAAATAAACTTTTAAAGTAGAAAAAATAAAATGAATAGTATTTGAGAGAAGATGCTTAATCTCGACAACGTCACAATATCCACAACAACTGAACGTCCGATACTATCGTCTATGAAACTAGGTCGCCGCACGCGCCCCGCGAGTTCACTGCGATCTCGAGATGAGCATGTTCGATGCGCGCGTAATGTTTGAAATATTTTCCCGCTCGTGAGCATTCGAATGAAACTCATTGCCTTACTACCTCATTTTTTGTTTCCTCTAATTTTTACGTGGAAGAAACTTGACGCGCCTTATCCTACCTCTACTTTGCTTCTTCTACAGACCTCATTCCTCCCTTAATTGCTGCTTCCATAGTCCGCGATCCGGCCCGCGAGCGCGTGAACAGTGGCGCTTGTCCCTTGTTTACAACTGAATCTTGGTCGATTACCGCCGGCCGAGTACTCCCCCAGCCAGCGCGCTCGCGGGCCGGATCACGGACTGTGAAAGCAGCCAATGGCGCGTTTTTGATTCCATTCAAATGATCTCGTAAATGAAAGTAATTTAAACTGAGGCGTTGCATGTCTAGCACTCGAAATGACGATCTGATGCGTCGCGCGATTTTTGCGACGATAGGAATGAAGCGCCCCATTTCGACAACTAATGAAATGCGACTATTTTTTGAGGAAAAACATTACAAACAATTCGCAATAGTATGACGACGTCTCCAAAAAACCGTACGCGGTGGTCCAGTTGTCATAGTTTCCGCTCGTGACCTTTATCAAAAAACGGTTTCAAAAAGCGGCAATGAATCCAAAGAGTATTAAGCTTTCTCGTCGACAGTTGTAGGGCGCGCGTGGCGGACGCATTGCGCGCTCCAATAATCCATGGGGCGCTTTCAGAGTCCAACTGCGTATGTTAAAAGCGCTGCAACGCTATACATTAAAAACGTTAAAACAGAAACAAGTTGACAGCGCTAGACATCGTTTGTTGAAAAGGATGAACGGGTGGCGGGCTTCTGTTGGAAACGACTGCGCCGCTGGTGGCGGAACAGTTTACCACTTAGGAGATAAAGTGCTCCAGCGCAACGGACGTCAGAGGCGGCGCGGATGTTGCAACAGACTTCCGCCGAGCGACCAACGTTGTAAACAGGATGTCCAGCGCTGTCAACGTGTGGCGGCTATGCTACGTTTCAAACGCACGTCGTTGAAGTCTGAAAGGCCCATTGCGACACGCAGCAGTGATTTTACTGCAATCACTGTAGTGATCTACTGGGAAATGACATCTTACACTTACTATGCGCTCTCCCACGCGGCGGATGAATGAGAGTTGTACGTTGATCGGGTACAAAGTCCTACACCAACTCCGGGTATAAGATCGTTCACCCACATCCTTCACCACGGTACAGCGCGCTACACCTTTCTCTACATGAGGATTATACAATCAGTCGCTGAGTAGCAGCTGAACTTCAAGGTCTAATTCGCTGGACGTTTACTTTCACAAGCGTGAGTAGCCCCACCTTACAACTTCACCAGCCGACTAGAATTGCTTACCTTTTTGTCTTTGATAAATGTATTTAGAAGAATAAAGTAAATAAAAATATTAAATGTGACTGTATTATGTATAAATATGTAAATTATAAAGTATGTAAAGGTGTGGGTTGAAGCATGTAGGAGGGCTCCCATTTTGCTACTTCATCAGTTATAGCTTGATGTTTGGGGAATCGTTAACAAAAAATCTCACTTCTAGCCCAACGATAACTCGCGTTTCTTAACCTAATACTACGGAAGAAGATGGATATAATAAACAATCGGGAAATATTTCGGGAATCATACCTCAGGAATCCTTCATGAGCCGTTAGAGATCGTAAGCCACAGTGCACAATTTGGAGATCCAGGACGATGCTTCGCTATCATTTTTCCGGTTGCACTCCTGAATTATTGGTCTCATGCAACGATCTACTTTTTTTAGGGTTTCTACTACCACCACACTAGCTGATACCCAAGATTGTCGCGCGGCTCATGTAGGAGAGTTTTCTTATTTCAGCTAATTGCTCACCTTGAAATGAAATTTGATCATTGACGTACGTCTAATTCCACTGGAGGATTGGGATTTTGTTGTGGAAGACTTGACAGTTGGAGTAGGAGGTCGTTCAAGAATCTTACGGTACCCAATGGATAGTTGTGATCTGCTCCTGTTCGATGGCGGCACGACCCAGGTGATTTTCCAAGTTGAGCTCCATTGAAAAGATCGCAGCTAGAGGAACACCCAAATCAAAACGGCCTTTCAGCAGCCATGTCCGTCAGGTCGGTGACGATGAAATGTGCTTCAGAATCCTGGCCTTAGAAGTCTTACCGTTCCACACGTCTATCGACATCTTCGTAGATCAAATGTCGACGTAGGCGGTTATTCTCGAAGCATCGCTCATTTTACCCTATGCAAACGTGGTGTGCGGTTGGCCCTAGGGGCTACTTTTTGTCCCTTGACTTTTCGAAACCCTTCTCTTACCTTCGCAGTACCATTCAAAGGAAAACCAATCATTTCAGTTACTCTCAATTTTTTTCTTGTTCCATCCGCAAAGCGTACACACCTTCGGCGCTCCTTGCGGCGTAACATTTGTGACGTTGACGTTCTGACGCGGATTTCTTTTTGAGTTGAGGTTCGTTCAAGGAAATGCTTCTCTAAAGAGTACAATAGTCCTGCAGATCATTTGATTTCTTCAGATGATCCCATCGTTTGCTTCTTCGCCTGTGTATGACATGTCCACTGGAATCTATTATACGACTGGTGCTACTGCGGTGATTCCAACACCCGCCTATGAGCTCATACCTCATCGAGTTTTCGTTGGCGGCTTCCCGGCCAGTGTAAGTATGTTCGGTCTGTTCAAACAAGGCACCTCGCTAAGGATGCGTATTGATCGTTGACATGAATTCTTGTCACGACCCGTTGTCATGTACAGTTGCTGAATGTCGCGCAAGGGCACAGTCTCCTTCCAGAATCTACCAGAAGGTTCCCAGTGGGGAAGCATCCACTGAAAGCGAATTATGTGTCCGGCTTCCACCTTTTTTATCCTGAAATGGGCAGTATCCCTAAACGTACAATATTCTCGCAATTATGTGCTGTGAGCACGAATATTTACAAAAATGTAGCTTCGTGCATAAGTCTTTAGATGTAGAACAGTGGCAAGATGGTCTTGTTCAAGGCAAACTATACCCCAAAAGGTCTTCGTTTTCGGTCTTCGCCCAAGAGATTACTTTGCTTGTACGGACTAACAGTGAAGTTACCTCAATCTGACTATTTTCGTTTTCAGACAACTGAGCTGGAACTAAGAGAGCATTTTGAACAGTTTTTTACTATCAAGGAAGTGAAAGTGATCAGAAGCGCTGACGGTGTATCTAAAGGCTACGGTTTTATAACATTTGACACTGACGACGAAGCGGACACAGTTCGCGGAATGGTTAGTTTCTATTTATTAAGAGGCCTTTACGAACGTTGCGAGTGGCTACCAAAAGTACTAAAGCAGTGCATTCTCGCATGTTCTACCTATTGAATGGTAGAATATACTGGAGCCGACATTATCTGATTATGCGATTTGTTATATGTTGCAGTCGCCAGAGAAGTTGGAATTCAAAGGTCGCAAACTGAATCTCGGACCGGCTCTTAGACGGATGTCGCAGCGTTACTCCACCGGTAAGCACTCATTTTGCAAGGAATCACTTCTCCATGTCTTGAATCAAATTTCGTGAGCGATGGCTTTAGTGGCAGATTATGCAATTGCTACTCCAACAGGACTGGTACAGTCTCCCACCTATGGTTATACATATTCCTTCCCTCCGCAGCCACCATTCGTTATGGTCAACACACCACAGGTTCTTTCGTTTACAGACTATTGTTTAAACGATGATTGTTTTGTGGTGAAGTTTCGAATGTCAGCGTTCCACATGAAACTTGCGTTTATATTGGAAAATGGGAACTTCTATAGGCTTATGTGTACACTCCCGGGTCACCAGTTCCACAGGCAATGATTTATCCTGTTGCTGCACCGGCTAACACCAATGCTGAACAACCTGCTGGTGGAGGTACAAATGGAGCAGGTAAAATTTGCGTTGTGGGCCTAACAATTTATTTTCAACTCTTCTTTTCAGTAACCACTCCCGATAGTTCTCCCACACGCAACCAGCCAACAGTTCAAAATGCTGAAGTGGTAGTGCCGGTAGCGGCTAAGGTTCCTGCGACACCACCTGCTACTGCTGCCAGCTCTTCAGTGTCTGTGGTTACCGCGCCAGTACCTGTTCAACAGCCACAACCCTGTATCCAATATCCAGTGTATCTGCAACCACAAGCGCCACCTACTCCTGTAAGTTTCCATTTCCTGCTCGCTGCACAGTGTGGAGTTGTGCGGAGCCGAAAAATTCACACACTCGAACTAATGTGTGTCTTGCTCAGCAAAAGATGCTCTTCTGTGTGTATTCTTATGTGTACCTTTTCTCATGAGCGTCTACAAAAGAAAAGGCACGTTGTTCTTCTTTGGAATGTGAAGGTAGTTTCAGGTAACCCCAACTGTCGTTGCGCACCCACGTGGTTCGCCTACAAATGTTTACAATTCACACATGGCTTCCGTTCACTCGGCGCCATATTTCTCCACTCCAGACGGTCATGGAGTTCCATACCAGCAGGTATAAGCGTCATGTATTTCTTGTCTCAATGTTAGAAATGATCCTTCTTAAGACATTCTACTACAACAACACTCCAATGGCCGCAGCTGGCGATGCGGCAAATATGCAGATGATGTACGGTAATGGAGCTCCCCCAGGTGCTACACCGCTGTACGGTGCCACCGAATACACACCCCCACCGAATCAACAGCACCCGCACGACTCACCACCAATCGCTCAAGGACTCTTCACGCCATCACCGCATCATGGAAGCACTCCTCAGGTGGTGTATGAGGTAGACGTTCTTGTTCAATGTCGTAGTGAACGCATCCATTAATCACGATCAGATTTTTATTAAGAGTCGCTGCCTTAACGAAATTGGCGCTGGCTAAGCCTAAAAACTCTTCTTGAAGCAGGCTTATCATATCAATCCACAACACAAGCTAGTTATTGCAGGAGGCGATTTCTGTAGGCACAAGATAAGCGCTATGTATGGTGGATGTTCTGTTTATTGAATGTGTTCCTGTGATGAATAGTCTTGCCTAACTCCTGTGGTTGTGATATGTTGGCCGTTCGAACGTTAGTCGGCAGCTTATAAGTGGGTTAGGACGAAACTGGGGGGTCACTTATTACGATTACGAAGGTCCATGCTATGCTTTTTCGTGTTGAGGATACTTCACACTGGGCAGCACTATGCAAGCATGTTGCATGATTTGTTTATACAGGGCTTTATAGTGTGCACTATGGTTAGCTGTGGCAGTGTTTTGTGTTTTTGTGCATGCCGTTTGTGTAGTATTTTAGGAAAGCTCCGCCGACAGCTGGAATGCGGGTCTCAAAAGAGAATTTGAAGATTCACCTCCAAATAGAAAGGACAATCAAAGAAAGTCAATCATGTTCTGCGATGATGCTGTAAATGTGAAGGCAGTTCTTAAGGAATCATCTAGAGATCGTGGAGAAGGTCAGCCAGCCATATCAACAGAAGCAATGTGTGATGACTGCCGATTTGACGCACAGGCAGGAAATAACAACCGTATCTGCTCTTCGGGAAGAAACGCGAAAAGACCGCCAAGGCGACATCGATCGGTCGGCAAGCATTTTATTACATGTCGCATGCATATGGTTACAGATTGCTTTATTCGAAGCATGATTTGTTGTATGTTGACTTGCGATCTCGAAGAGTTCCAAGTACTTAAAAGACAAAAAGGTGCATTAAAGGAATTCGTAGGTAGCACTAATAGAACTTAGCTCATCAGAATCTCGAGGATTTATATTTCTTTCTGTCGACTTGGGTTCATAATGCGTATCCGTAATCACGGATACGCGAAACTCCTCAATTTTACAGGGAGGGCGCTTTGTGCGCGCAGCTCCACGTGCTGTTATGTCGCTTAATGGTCAGTTTCAGTCAATGCGTGTATCGAACGAGCATCCGAAAAGTAAGTTAGTGTGTCCAATAAGCAGTTACTGTGTTTGTCATTCAATATTGTGTTTGTCAAGATAGAGGCTAGCAATCGACATGTAATCGAAGTCTCAGATTTTTTCAGACTCGCCGAGTGAGGCCCTTCGTGCGCAGACGACTCCGCCTGAATCGCCGCAGTTTTAAACGTGAAACGATCAAAATATCTAGGCGAATCCCCAATCATTTCAGAGTTTTATGTTCTCGATTTCGCCAATCTCTCTTGGCGCCTTTCTAGCATAGCTCATACTTTACTTTATGTCTAGTATAATAGATTTAGTAGCGTAGATAGTAGTAATAGTATTTTCACCCCTTAAGCACTTTTCCGTCGATCGGTGCAGACTTCGTCAACTTACTGTCAACACAACTTTATCGTTTCGTAAGCTGATCGAGGATGTATTTCGAATTGTCAGCCTTGATGATGGCCGTTTGGCAACACTTCTACTCGTGTAATCATATCGTATAGTTTTACCTGTACTCGGAACATTTTTTCAACTGCTTTTCACTCCTATATTATTTCTATAGATTATTCTTTTGCTTTAGTATCTTATTTTCATATAGTACTCTTCTTTCCCTTTTTTTCTACCTCGTAATGTTGAGTGAGCCTTCTGAGGCTGCCATTTTTCTAGGTCATCCGTGCGATAGTTCCAATAGCGCCGGTGTTTAGCAGCCGACGTTCAACCCAGTTTTTTTTATCGTTGACTTGTATCATATGTATGCGAGTTTTATCTGCGTCTATGAGATTCGCCCTGCTCGAAGCCAAACGCAGTGTAAATTCTCCCTTATATTCTCTTTTAGAGCATTGTTAGATAACATTAATAATAGGTAATAAAGGTTATGCTCAAAAACTGTTCATTCCGTCATCATGATAGGGTCCGCTTTTACCGTGGGAGCAGTTTGCGTATTGCAACAGTGATTGGAAAAGGACTCACGGGTTTGTTCTTGCAGTAATAGATGCTGCAACAGCTGTGAGTAGCAGTATCAGAATCGGGTCCTAAAAATCAAGGGCTAGGCAGCTCGCAAAGCCAGCATTAGTGATATGGGGTACCTTTGCCGAATAAGAGTGGCATGATTAAACGTAGCTCCAGTGCTTCGTCCATATTTAGCACGCTACAGTATGAATGAAACCAGTAACGGACCCCAGGCGCAAAATAGTTATGAAGCCGAAACTACTATTTCATAGGTTATTTGGCCGACTGATTCGAGGCAGGTGAGACTGGTCCCGAGTAAGTTATCCAGAACAGTTATGGAACTAAGGGCAGCTATTAGTCCCTCCACTCAATAGGTACAAAAGTATGCAACACTTTAGGATAATTCATCCGAAAGAAGGGTCAAGTGTTTTAAACTAGACGATCGACGAGTTTCATTCGAACAGGTAATATTTCAACAAAAAATGCAACAAATTTTAAAATATAGAAACGCAACAGACAAGAAACAAATAAAAGTAACAATGCGAAGAGCAGTAACAAAAACTAGGAATCTTCAACAGTTACGCTGTCCAACCTTTCCTTCTTATCCTTTTTCGGAACAATTCTATAACCGTCTTCCTTATCCCATTGGGACACAATATTAATCTTGAACTCAGCCAATTTATGACCAAAGAGTTTCAGGATCTAAATGATAAAATAAAGGTAGTAAATTGATTGCTTATTACAAACAAGGAATGGATGTATAGCATGAAAAACTAGGCAAACACCCCCTGCGCAGGCGTAGGACAGATGATATTCAGACAATTGTAGGGAAGGGTTAGCATGGCTACCACAAAGGCAATTTCCATCGCATAGTTAAGATAACAAGTAATACTATATGATATTACCTTCATAAGTCTGAACAAATGAGCTGTCCCCCTAACCCAATCTTAACGAGTCCTCCACTTCGCAACTGGAGGTTGTAGGCGAAGCAGCAGCGCGCCTTCAACCGTCATTTACCAAGGGGAGGATTTAATAACTTGCAGTCCTATCGATGGAGTTTAATTTATCGATGATTATTAAGGACTGGGAACACTTTTCACTGCGGAACCTTGATTCATTAATAGTGCGCATCGTTAAAACACGTTAAACGTTCCCTTCGTTAAAAAATGACATCATACCCGGTATGGACTCGCTTAAAACTGACAAAAAAAACAAACATATAGTACTCACTTTTGCTTGTTCCGCGGTGAGAGGCTCTCCTTCCTTGCAAATATCGTAGTCCTGGTACAAAACTATTGCTCCTAGAAATGAGGTGTGACTTATAAGACAAGCACGAACGAATCAAAGTGGAAGTTCGTATGGAAGATACTATCACATGCTAATTGATATTATTTTGTGTATGCATTATTAGAACCAAAACTTGAGCAGCACTTGACACTAAAAAGAAAATAATTCCAATTCTTGCCAATAATATCAAAGTGATGGAACCCTGACCTCTTTCACGCCAGAGATTTCACCCATGCTGAATCAATTAACTAGAGTGAAATAAATTAAATGTATTTTTCAAAATAAAGAAAAACGTTGAAGGAGTTCTGAAAAGAAACTGGCCAAAACGTTTCCCATAGCTAACATCTGTAACTCTATCTATCGCTGTGAAGTACCAATACCTCAAGGATGACGTTGGGTCTCCCTCCGAAGACGTTGATCACATTAAGGGCTTTACAAAATGATGGTGGAAATGTAGTCCCAGGTCCACGTACATTGAGAGACAAGGAAAAAATTAGCAAACTAGTGGGTAAACGGGAATTAGTAACCGGTGTACGACAGTCATTTAGCATCATATGAGCATAGTCTTCACACCTCCAAGCGGAGTTGGTTAGAGAAGGAAAAGCAAAAAAATGGATTATACTTAAGAGAAAATCTGATATCCTGCTGTAATAACCCTTCTATCATATAGGCCACAATAATTAAAACAAATTGAAACATCAAACCTTTGTCAAGCTTCGTTGGCAACCCCAATTTTCGGAGTTGAGGTTCCATTGAAAATGAGAACTGGGGGAGAGGGCCTTCTGGGACTGTTATCGTTTCTCGCGGTATGTGACCGGCTCTGGCAAAATCAGGAGTAGACAGCTCCTTGAGAATACTGAAATTAACAATTGACAATGTATCTCTTTGGAAATGGCTGTGAATGGTTCGGTCACAACCGAGAGAAAAAGAGCTAAGAAGTCAAAGAGATCGGGCATTATGGTACTCCAACAGCTTTCAACAGAGTTAGCTCAGATCTGTTAGAAGCAACCTCACCTGTTGACCTTAGCTCTTGATAACAAGGTGAACATAAGACCGCACTGTCCTTGTAATCGCTGACTTACCTAAAAAAGAAATATTAGTCAACAATTCCTTACAAAACGCATGAAGGCTAACCTTATGCAGGTCTGGTGCGTACTCTGAAGATGCATCCTTTCCCAATGCTACAGCCATCACATTATTTTTGCCAAAGAAAAACCTGCTATTCGTTTTGAAACGTTGTCGCACCTTAGATGAAACTCTTTTAGATTTCATAAAAGTGAGAATGGCATGACAACGTAAAGTTATATGTCCCAAAAAAATAAAGTCAACAACTGGATTATAATTACCTGTATGAAATGTGTGCTTCTCATATCCTCTATAGTGAATACGAACAAATATTTATACTTATCTACAGAGTGACGAATCTGAAATGAGTAGTCTTAAAACCTCTAAATTTACTAAAAGCGGAGGGCTAATGGGTGGAAAAGGTGATAATAGGCAGGAAGTGAAGACACCAAGCCCAGGGTTAAGCGACTATGATCGTCAAGTAATAATGCCCTCCACGGGTAGAAACCAGGTCTTCAGTCTTTCCACCATCAATAAAACGAGCCCTCACTCAGGAGGAAAGGAGAAGAAAGGATTGGATTAGGTAAAAGTAAAGGATCACATTGCATATGGGGGGAGGGGGCGGGGGGGGGGGGAATAGTGAGAGGAAGAATAAAACGTACATCTTTGACAAGTGCCTCTTTCACTTCACGAGTCTTCTTTTTCACCTTCGTTAATGAAACTGAAATGCAAACATCATAATGTGAAAAAAATCGCTTGAAAACTTTTTAGGCAAAACGAAAACAGATACTGCAAAACAGAAAGCTAAGCTAATTATGTAAAAACACTTCACCTTCCTTATCCCTTTTTGAGCGCGGCATAAATTCTTAAATGGCGGTTCTACTGTAAATAACATTTATCAATAATTACTGTAAAACAGCACACAAAAAACGCATGGAGAAACGGAAAGGATATTTCGTTGTTTTGGAAGGATTTTCAGTGGAATTTGCACAATTTATGCAACAGTACATAACCTGCTATTCTTCCGAAGGCAAACTTTTCTCGCAGTGTTCGTCGGTGCAAAAATTGCAGGTCCATGGCAAAGTGCCAACCTTTCGCGGCGGGATCCTCTGGTACGTTGCCGTTGCCCCGCCCCTATCCTCGCCGATAGCTGCGCGCAAAACACACTCGAATTTGTCGTTATATTCATGCTGTTGGGGAAGGTCACTACTATCTTACGGCTATTATTATAATGGTATTCAGCTTCGAAAGTATTCACTATCTATTCTGTTTATTCTCTGTTAAGTGTTCATTTGTTGCATGTTGTGCTGAGTGGTGGCCAGAAGTCACCATTAAGAGTTCTGAGATCCACCTTGTAAACGCGTTGTTCAAATTCCATAGAGCTTGTAGCTCTAGTCGAGCTATTCGTCAGTGATAAAATAATTGGCACTGCTGACGGCCAATCGAGAAGGAGATAGAGGAAACGCGAGGAACATATCAGCTCATGGAAACACAAGAAACACATCAGCTCATATTTTCTGGTGTCCAGTTTGTCTTTACTAATAAATCTTTTCCGTTCGACTCCACATCAACTGGCGGAGGTCATCTTCTTAACATCCAGGGCTCTGGCAAAGGCGATAACGCCGGAACTTTGGCCGAACAAAGAGTTAAACTGGTTGAGGCTTCACAAGAATACCGTTATATCGAGACACATAGTATGCCAAGATTCATTGTCACGTGTAAAGGATGTACCGGCCAATTACTTTTGATTTGTTGAGGAAGCCATCTCATTGCGACAGAAGATCGTCGTAGCTAAGCAGACCACCTATTTCCTTCAACAAAAAACAAACAATAAATAAGCCACGAGGGATAGGACTGTTCAATAGGACCATCGAGAACTGGACGTGGAAACGTCCATAACTCCACGACTTCAACAGTCCATGTCGCGTATCGCGACTAAGCGCGATTACTTTTTATAGTTCAATTGTTTTCCTAATTAGTTCAGTTGCTTTTTATACTCTAGTTCATGTACTACTTTTCATCAATACGCTTGTTCTACTCTATCTTATCATTATCTTCGGCTCTTTTCCTTGTAATTCTCATGTATTGTGCCTCATTCAAGCTGAATGCTGTAAGACAGTTTTTGTAGGCGTCGTCGAGCCCCTCATGACGCGGCACACTATCTTCCAAAACAAAAGCCCCTGCCTCGTGAGAGGCTCGAAGACGTCAGTTGGAGTTCGGTTTGGTTCGGCTCGGTTGGGAGCTAGGTCTCCGGTTCGTCTGGTCTTTCGTCTGAAAACGCCACTCCGTTGGACGGAGTGCGCATCTGAGTGTTAGTTTAGAACTTTCACCCTCGACTGGATTCTGTTGGTCTCTGAGACCTATTCGAAGCCAAGTTTGCTCATCGTTGTAACCGGACTGGAGCTGAAGCTCACACTCGAGTCTGATATCCTCGTGGTACCTTCGTATACGCTCAGGTACATAAAGATCGTGAGTTTACCTGTTTGTGACTTGACATAATAAGGTTCATTCCTCTGTAACTTAAACGCGTGGCAGGCAGATCAAGTTAATCGTTTGTACGATTGTAGTACAGTTCCGCTGGTCTATATTCGGAACTAGTTCATCACCTCATAAGGAGGCGGCTATACTACTATCACATATCCACCCTCTTTATGCTATATCAGCTCCTCTTTATCACGTATGTGTCGCGGTAAACGCGATTTTCTATAATTTCCTCATTGAATCAATCAATGTCGACCATAACTCGTAATACAAAGACGCCTCGCAGTTGACAGTTGATTAAGGACATCACACGTGCAACTACGAGCCAAACAAAAGAGCCGCCGTCGTCCAGCTGAGTCGTCGCTCATCGGCAATGTATCTCGCGACCTCAGTTTCTTTATTGCAATTGTAACGCGGTTCAAGTTGCAATCTAGGCGCATCGTCTTCGTCCGTATTCATTCGCTGCTATACCACGTCCAGCGTAGTCTCCGGTTTCCCCGTCACGGTCTACCCGGTCGCCCCCTCGTCGTAATGTAAATTCTCTGGCGTACCGGTCCTGATATTCTGCTTGCCGTACTGTCGTATTCGTGTAGGAGACTGCGTATATTTCATTATCGTTGTATCGTTGCATGTCAATATCACTACGAGAATGGAATGGACCGCGTACTCCCCTTTCGTACTTTCGTGAGTCTAAGTTCAGGGTTCCACCTTATTTTTCATGATGTACCGAGTAGAAGCCGGCGCAGGACGCCGTAACTATTGTAGTGACTATTGTCGTGTATTTTACAATTTAACATGTTTGAAGTAATAACAAGAATTCATTGCTAACGTTGACGGCAAGCCGTCCTATCGTACCGTTTCCCGCGCAAAGAGCACGTGACCTAGTGCGCGGGAAACCGCGCTATATAAGGGCAGGAATGTCAGACATCCTGAGATATTTCCTCTTCTATTGTACGCATTTTGCACTATCGATCGTATATCTGCTCGTAATCTATTCTGCTGACACATATCTTCACCTACTTGAAGTGTATGTTTTCATCTTACTAACCATTAGATAAAGCCTATTATCTAATTGTTGGTGTTTGAGGGAAACTCGAGTTATTGTGGTCGCGTATTAGAAATCCGCGTGGCAGGCTTGAATACTCGCGTAATAAGAATCGAGACACCCTCAAATTGGTGCATCGACCAGAGTGATATTCGGATTGGTGCATCGACCAAAGCGATATTTGGATTGGTGCCATTCTATGTTGCTTTCACCCTTTCTATCACACTAAGAAGTTGGGAAAACTTGCGTATTCTTCGTCAAACGTGTCAGAGTGCTTGGGTTCAATCTGTCGTGGTTGGAAGCCGTCTTGGAGATGAGGGAATAATTCACAAGTGCCTAGCGTAGCTTTCGTACCGATGGAGCGTAAGGGACGAGAGTTCTCTGGGACAATAGGGCCTAATGTCGCTCACGTAATGCCCGTGGCAGGATGAGCTCTGCGAGCATGTAAGTCCCTCAGGTTCGTCAGACCTTTCACGAATCGCACTGTGACCGGACTCTTCCCCACTCAATGTCGCGACTTACGTGCTACCGTCGAGCTCGCGGTACACTGAAAAAAACCGTGCTTCAAGGCAGGACTGCGACGCACCGCGCGCAAATGGCCGGGAAGATCATCGAGCGAGCCCGCGCCTGGCAACTAGCCGACAGTATTTCGTCATCTCGTCGTCCTAAGCGGCTGCCTCGGTTCAAGCGGTCGTCAGTCGTGTCGTCTTCACCCGATGTCAGCAAGATCGACGTCCTCAGTTGGAGCCATCACCATCCACACGTTGGACCAGCGGTACTCATTGTATGTTATTCTCTGACTTCAGTTTGCTGAGGTTCTTTTTACATTGTTTTCTTTCTTCTCTTTGAATTGCCTCTTTTTATATATCCTTTGTAATGCAGTGGTTTTCATAATATGTTTATTGCCATTAAACTCATAATGATAATAGTGTGATTTCTATAAAACGTATCATCGTCGAGTACCTCTATCCTCAGTTCATGCCCCATATCACATTCATCTTAAGTGGGAGCCGGGAGGGGATTAGGGCCTCTCATCTCACCCAGTGGCAGGTCACCCGGCATTTTGGTGCGACTAACCCCTCCAGAGGGGTTGTGAGCCCCAACAATACCCACATTCTAGCGTGACCTCGGGTCCCCCCCCGCCGATGCATAGCAGCTCCCTGGGACCGGGGTCGCGACAGGATTGGTGCATCGGCCGGGAATCGGACCCGCGCCGCCCGCGTGGCAGGCGAGCATTCTACCACTGAACCACCGCTCCGCAGTCACCACTACGGCAACTGGTAAACTGAAGAGGACCAACACCGCCATTGCTCTTCTTCACGGAGTTACCACCCCGCAGTTCGTCAGTTCAGGCCGCGGAGATTGAGGAAATCGCCACCGTACGCGACACCGCAACGCCACCAGTTGGTTTTGTCGTCGTCAGTGGCTACCTCTACCCAGACCGCCTTCAAGTCATCAGCCGCGTCAACTCAAACTGGTGAACCTTCGAGGAAACCACTTGCGAGGACGTTAACTTAGATTTGGAAGTCTTCAGCATCGCCCACACCAGCGCCGTCGACTAGTGTCCGGTCACCATCACGGATTATTCGGAACGACCAAAAAAGAGTCCGCGGAGAAGCCCGTCGTACCAGTGCGACCCTGTTCGACTGGAGGAACATCGACGTCGCCCGTTTACCAGTCTCTCGGGAAGTCGTCAGTCCGCGCCAATCGACCGTTCGAACGTCAGATGCTGCTTTTGTCATCAGAACAAATACTCTGCAGACTGTAGCGTCGTCACGGAGCTTCTGACCGAGCAGTGAGAGCCGTCAACGAAGGACGATGTCTATATGTCTGTACCTGCATGCCCCAGGCTTCTGTTGCCGAGACGTCAAATGCCGATTCTGTGGCGCGAAGAACCATCACCCCGCAGTCTGTCCTAGGAGCCTCTATCTGGCGAAAGACATCGACATGGACTACGATTCCTTCTTCAAGGATGTGAATGATTTGTATGTGGACTAATACCGCCGGGATTCCCGGAACTAGTCGACATGACATCAGTTGTCATCAGCCCCTCAGTACCTTGTCTTCTGTTCCCGTCGTCATAAGTTTCCGTCGTCATCAGTTTCCGTTGTCGTCAGTTCCCATCGTCTTCAGTACTCGTCGTCATCAGTTATCGCAGTCGCCACCGTGTCGTCAGCACATCTCCTTCAGCGTCATGACATCAGTTCTTGCCGACATCAGTTTATTGTCGTTAGAATCAGCCATTAGTTCGTCGTCACCAGTACCATGCCATCAGCACAACTTCCTGCATTGACCCTTTAGTGGGGATTAGGGTTAAGATCTCACCCCCTCCTTGGCGTTGAAAGATCGCCGTGCTAAAATATCGCACATTGTTCCGGGGAGAAAATCACTCCTCTGCCAAATTGGCTGAGCGAGGATCCCAATCTCTCCCTCGCACTTGTACCAAACCTTGGCGTGAAGGACGCCTCGTAGGAAATCTCCTTCGAGTCGTTTATCCGTCAAAGTCAATATCAGTCGTCAACGCCAATGGTCAGTCAATCCACGATCGTGCAACAGCAATTAACGTCGTTATCCTAGGCAGTGTCCAATTTCATCCGACACAGTTAGTGCAGTCAGTTGTGATCAATGTGCACATGTTTTTATTGTATTTCACTTTTGTATTTAGCTCGTCTATTGTGTAATCTCTTGTTTTCTCCTCATTCCCTACCGGTCATATATCCACTTATGCCTTACTCGTGAAGCTCATATGTACATATCTAATTGATCTCCTCATCATATATTTGTGTGTATGTATTTTGTATTTATTCCTCTCTCTCTTGGTCAGCAGACAGTAAGCCAGTCGTCATCAGTCGTCGTGCGCATTGTCGCACGTCTTCAGCCGTTCCATCGCCACTTCACAGTCGTCGCATTCTGCCTCGCCCCGGAATGTCGCGACCGTTGAGCCCACGGTACACTGGAAAAAACCGTGCTCCAATGCAAGGCCGCGACGCACCACGCGCATATGGCCGAACGTTCTAGAAGCGCTGGAAGATTATCGAGCGAGCCCGCGCCTGGCAACTAGCCGGCAGTGTTTCGTCATTTCGTCGTCCTAAGCGGTTGCCTCGGCTCAAGCGGTCGTCAGTCGTGTCGTCTTCAGCCGATGTCAGATGTATTTCGTCCCCTATTCGTTGAGACGAAACACACCACGACGTTCAGCGAACGAAGGAACTTCTTCAGCTGCACATCTTCCAGAAGCTGCCCTTCGAGATCAACCTACTACAAGGTCGTTTCGATACGTTGGGAAGCCGAGTTACAGCACTCACTACTGCCAACATCACTCGTGCCTCGGCGGAGCCCACTCCACGTAGGAATGGAAAGGAACGACTGCTCCAACTGTTGGAGAACACGCGGTCAGAACTTGCTAAAGTTCACAGCGACACCATGGATGTCGCGGTAGATATCGAGGAGCGAGGTGTGAGGGTACCTCATCAGATTCGCGCAGGCTAGACGAACCCAAAGAGAAGCGTGGTCGACTACGTGCAAGAGAGTCGACTTTGGCACGCGAGATGAGCAACTTGGAGAAGCGAATTTACAGGATGACCGTTGCCAAGCGGATAGCCGACGACAGAGCAGAATCTTCACCCCCACCACTCACACTCCTCGCCGTGATCGTAAACGTAAAATCGTAACGTAAAACGTAAGGACAACATAAGCAGAAGTCGGAGTCGCGAGAGAAGTCGACATCAGGAGGGTGATAGCGTGATGGGAAGTCACCGTAAGCGGTGTCGACTCTTCTATTCTCAACTCATCCCTCACACCTTGACGGCGAAGCCCTCCGTGACGACAAGCCGTCTCACTGTTTTCGCGCGGGAGAACACGTGCGCCACGATGGCTGGGAAATGTAATGAAATGCTATGTAAGAAAAGTGCGGGAACGTTAGGAATCCATTCTTCAATCGATTGTCCCCTCCGCTGTCCTAACCTATTTTCCACTATTTGAAGTGTCCACTTATTTCCTGCACGTAGCCGTGTTACTGACATTAAATAAACGTTTCTTATGTAATAGTTGGTGCTTGAATGATTCTCGGGAATATTGGTCGCGTAAGAAAGAAATCCGCGTGGCAAGCAAACTCGCGTACGAAGAAAGAGATCTTTCAATTGATGTACTGGCCAGGAATCGGAGAGAGAGAGCATTTCTCCGATCCGTGCCCAATAATTACAAGTGCCAATCACACATGGAACATAGTTTTAGAAAAAGGGGACTGTTAATACTTTCTAGCCTAGGCTGCAAATTGGAAAACCGTGCAGCGAAAAAGTAAAGTTGCTACTATTGCTGTCGCGTATCAGGAACCTCTTTCGGGTGTCTCATTCCTCAGGACCGTCACAACACAGCCTTACGTAACATTCCGGCGCTAAGGCAGAAGCCCAAAGCCAACTGGAAAATACTCAGGAAGACCTATTCGAGCTTGAGAAAGAATCAAGGTTGATGGATCGAGAGATAAGCGGTTTATGGGAGACGACAGTAGGTAGCTGAAAAAAAAATCATTTCCGTATTTATGTGTTGTTGTTTTACTGAAGTGGTATATCTTCAAAAGTAGCTCAATAAGCAACTGCCGTAGGGAGTGACGGCACGCCGTCCCACTGTTCCTGCGCGGGAGATCACATGCGCCATGATCGCGCGTGAAACCATTATGTATAAGAAGAGTACGGGAACATGAGGCAATTTTTCTTCAATCGATCGCCCTCTCCGCCGTCACTTATTCTCTACTATTACTGATTTCTGATCGCGAACTGGTTTCTGCGCTGTGCACGAGGTGGTTTTGCTGTAAGTCGAAGGACACTGACCATGGCTTTGAAGCCGTTCTCTGTAGTGGTACCGAAACTACGAGCTGCGTAGGGATGATTTTCTCTAACGCTTCCGTGATTCGATAGTTAGCGGAAGTGGAATGCTTCGAAGACCTCTCAACGAAGACCATTTTCGTCATCGAAGCCGGAATTACCAATTCTTTTCAGCGTACGCTCCACAGATCAAGGAATCCCCTAATCAAGTTCTAGAACAAGCAGTTACAAAAAGCAATAGTGTTCTCAGCTGTCCTCAATGGTCACGTGGGAATGCAGGCTCGCGTGATCTCGCCATTGTAAACATGAAACTTCGAAAACGTGTCTTTCATCTCATCACCCATAGGTCCAACAGTCAAACAGAAACAAAGTGTCCGTTCTTGTCATGCACCGCGATCATTGCTTGTAGCAGACGGGAAGGCATTTCCTCAGGAAACGATGGCAACACAATTCCGACAACTGATGTTTACGCTGGAGATTGCCCTGCCGAAACTGAAACTAGCCGAAAAGTGTGGGACACCGAGAATCAAGTGGTGGCGACTGGAGGAAAAAGAAGCGGTCTCGTCTCCAGAGCTCTATTAACAAAGGTAATGACTGTCGATGAAATCTGGAAAGGCGCTGCTGAAGCGGTAACCTGGATTGCGCGGTCGGAGTTACGCGTGACCAAGCCTGAACAGTGAAAGATTGACAACACATGGCTGTGGACGGACCATGTCAGAGGGTGTGTGGAGGAAAAGCATATTCGCATTTCTTCTCGAAAAGACAGCTGATAACTGGCGGCGCTATCAGATAGCAAAGAAAGAAAGCGGCAAATAAGATTGTTGCCTCTGGTGACTCATTTTGCTGATCTCAACGAAGACACGTAAAGACCTGCTATTACCAGTCCGAGGATGTAGAAGTTTTTTGACATAAATGGTAAGAACTCTTACCTCTTGACGGACCGCAAGAAACGCTAAAGTGATGGCGAGAGTACTTCAAAAACGTCGCAGCAGTCGAACTCTACCTACTCCCTAGTACACGACCCTGTTAGACGATAACCGTGAAGAAGACCGTTACGGCTATCAGGAAGTCGAAGTTAGGCAAGGCAACTGGCGCTGAATGGCGTACTGGTGGAAATTAGCGCGTTGGAATCTGCAGAGTGGTTAACGGACCATGTCGTCGCAAAGAACAAGATGCCTGAGAGCAAGCAACACAGCAAGACGATTCCTGCCGGAAGAAAAAGGGCAGCCTGCTTTTGCACAGCATGAAACTCTTTTGGCGAATTGTAAACAGCCGTATCCGTGACATCGTCAAGCTGAACCAAAAAGTGTAGTTTTGTAGGTGATTGCAGCAACTTCGATGCCATACACGATTGCCTTCTACTGAAAAAACATCACGAGAAACAAAGACCGGTGCATCTTGCCTATCTAAGCTTGGAGAAGGCTTCAAGTCGCGTTTCGCGTGATGTTATATGATATGCCTTACGGCAGCATGGCGTTCCCGAAGAACGTATCGAATGAGTACGCATACTTTTCCTAGTCCAAAGAGCCAGCCGAGTGCTAACTGCAAACACATCAACGGACTTTCTTATCGCCGTCGGAGTAAAGCAGGGCTGCGTTATCCTCACTACTACTTGTTGTCTCCATGGATGCTATTACAGAAGGTTCCATGGAAGCTTCTCTATGTCAACGACGTGATGCTCGCCAGCGAAGACAAAAGCTCGATAGAGCAAGACGTGCAACCTGGTCCAATGGTCTGGCTAAGTTCGGGCTCAGGTTAAATGTCAAAAAGACTGAGTACTTGGCCAACGATTCGAGCATGCCAGGCCCTATCAACATCAATGAAACTGAGCGCACATGGGCAACAACGTTCAAGTATCTCGAATCGCAGCAATTACGTCTGATGGCACCCTAATTTTGGAACGAATTTTGGCATGAATGCAGCGTAGTTGACGTGGCGCTTGATGTCTGGCGTACTCTGCGATAAGAACATGTCTGAACGTTTTAAATCCAGGACCTATAGAACAGTTATCCGGCCGGTCACGATTCACGGCGCTGAGTGCTGGCCTGCGACAAAAAAAAAAGCTCAAGCCCCAAGCCCGTTCCTGTGCAGTGGAGACCAAGATGTTGCGCTGGCTAGCCGGATTAACATGATTAGACCGCTTAATTAAACGTCATCAGAGAGCGGTTTGGTATAGCCCCTACTGTCGATGAAATGCGCGAAGCCCGTCTTCGATGGGTCAGTCATGTTTTCGCGCTATTGATGACAGTGCCCGTAAGATCGGTCTCGAGGAGCGATGGTTCTACACGTTGGACGAAGGCTTAAAAACTCTTAACATTCATCTCGATCAAGCGCTCAATGCTGTCGGGACAGAAACTCACAAAAACAGGGCATAATATGAGCCATATTACCGGCTTCGTGGACGTCCACGCCCATCGGCCGATGATGTGTCAGATGAGTGTGGAGGGTATACAGGTTGCGCATTCGCACTAGAACCCACATATTCAGCACGCAATCAGTTGATTGTCGAGTAAAGAGGTGATGATTTACTCTTATTCTGTATCCTCTTCTTTTTGCTGCTGCGGTCCATTAGTTCCCTACCATGAGAGGATTGAAATGGTAGGTTAATTTTTGCTGTTGATGGTGTTTTCGTAAACTTATGCTTGTGAGTGAATAAACTTGAAGAACACTTTTGCTTGCTGTAGTCAGCTATTCGCACCACGACCAATGACAAACATTGCATAGCTCGTCCTAACACCCGTTTCACTTCATTTTTCTGATCTTATTCTCGTCCAGCCCCTTTTGAACGACTTTTTCAAGGCCTTTTATCACTTTGGGAACACCGTTTCTTCGCCTTCATCGCACTATTCCCCACCTTCTCTTTCATTTTTCGTCATTATTTACATCACCGAAAATTATCGTGAACTATGCCTTTGATATTTTTGGATTCAGACTTACTGCGTTCATCCAGAGCACAGGAACTATAAATGCACTAATTTATGCCTATTTAAGATCCGGACATATTAATTCTATAAGCAACCCACACTTTTATGGTCCCGACGACGAGTTTCCTTTTAATTCACTCCGCCCCGTATTGCTTTACATCACCCATAATAAAGGAGGTTCATCTATAGAGGCAAGACTTTACCTTCAAGTATAAAGTCTTGCCTCTATAGATGAACCTACTTGTTAATAGGATGCCTGGACAGCTCCTATCATGAGGATCACAGATAATGTGCAGCTAAATTCAGTCTGCCATCGACCTTTTGCGTACCCGATTGAGATTGAGATTGCTGATCCTCAAGGAAAATTATGGAGAACGGCTATGCATTCACGAAAGGCTGTTCGTGAGCAGCATACAATCTCAATCAAACAACTTATCACCGACCCTTTCTACATTTCCATTAACGAGCATCTTTTATACACTGTCAATACTGTGAATATTCATAATTCATGATGAGATCACAATCGCTGTACGTGGATATAATGCTTTGAATCTTCAATGTCCTCTCTGATAACGCATGCAGTGGTCGAAATTCGATGTTAACTGGGGACCGTAGCTGGAGTTTCGCCACTTGCTGCTGCTACTGCCTTCTTCTTGGCCGCTTCCTTCTTCTTTATCTGTACAGCCTGAAAAAGTGATTACACCGTTGGTTTTTCTGTGAGTCCACCATCAAATAATACTTCCTATATTGAATTTTTTCCCCTGAAAATATGAGTAGACATCGAATGCAGTTAAAGTGACAGTAGTTTCAAAGAGAAAGCGAATGGTCATCTATAGAGAACGCTATTCCCCTACCTGCAAAGCCACTACCAATTTATCGGCGTCGATCATGCGTCGTTTACTCGCCGCTTTTGTAGATGCTGTTGAACTTCTTCAATATTTTACTAATTTAATGCTGACATGGATGTCTGATCGATATTTAAGGACTCACGGACGGGTTGGCTTCTTTGCACTGAGAATATTCGACTGTACTGGAGGTTCTGGATCAGGCCCGTCTCTCCTCGGATTATTGTAACAAACCTCTAACAGATGTGTTTTCCATGCCTGTAAAAGAGGGGTTTAGGACCTGAAAGGAATGTTCAAATTCTCTCACAACCTGCTTTGTGTTGTCGACAGCTACCGCGCATAATGGACACCATATGGCACCGCTTGGTGGAAGACGTCCTGTAAAGCAAATTCACTAAGGTTCAAGCGTGAGCTCATAAGCATCTACCTCTCAGAGGGGCACTCGAGTGCGTGTTGCCTTCCATCGAGTTAGCATTGAGTAATCGACCCCCTAATTTTTTGAATTCACGACTGGTTTCCCTTTTTTAGAATTACAGCTTGGTTCCACTTTTTTCAAATTACAGTTTGTTGGGATATGCTGGGTATTTTGATCGTTATCTATGGTAAAAGAGAAATTAAGCAGAACCAAGAGTAGGCGGCTTCGCGGCATGAAGAATTGTAGACCGATACAGAGTGCTTCGAAGTGGGCCCCTCGCCCTGACATGGTCTATTATGACACCATGCATTGGCTCAGAAGACGCTCCAGCCGCTGTAGCGCATACAGTACCAGCAGTGCAGTCGCTCGCATAAGCCGTTGCCTAGCACCCGAGACAAGCTTTTTCTTTCATTGATGATACAAGAGTAGGCGGCTTTATATATATATATATATATATATATATATATATATATATATATATATACATATATATATATATATATATATATATATATATATATATATAAAATGGTTCAGGAAACTCAGGTGTGAACCATAACGTCAGTTGACGACAAGTTGGTCATACAATCACCCTCAAACTTCCCAAACTGCAAATATTTGAAGCTCAACCAATTAGTGTGCCACAAGCTTTGTCTAAGTCTAAAAGCGGGTTCCGATCTACGTATAAGCGCCGCGAGACAACTAGCTAATATTCACCGCGTTCATAGGAATCCCCCCCCCCTCCCCTCCCCTCTACGTATAGTGGTGTATACCACTCCCGTCAATGTGCTCGTTGCCCACACAGCTTCAAAAAGCGATATGGTCGTCTTGCCTCTGCACATTGGGTGTTTCATTCCATTGGCGTTGTCTGTAACATCGATGGCCATTCCACAAGCATCGCATGCGACCATTTGTCCGGCAAGAAAAGAGCAGCGATTGATTAGATGCTCATCCAACTGAGCTACCTGAAGAAACAGTGTTGACCTTAGACCAACTGTTTAGAACAACATCACCTATTGCCAAGATGGGAAGACGATCTCACCAAAGCAATCTTGGAACAGTAACGGCATCTGGTCATACACATACAAGACGTTCTGTAGTGCTCCTCAATGCGACCCTCCATTTTGAAGTCAGGTGCGGACTCCCCACAAAACTGACAGGTCCTGAATAGGGGCACAAATTTTTTCTACTCTAAGAGGATTCTTGCCCAATCAATTGTCTGTATAAAACGTCGAGGCTTTGGCGTTTATTAGTCACGTTCTTGCGATGCGCTCAAGCATTCGGATTTCATTCAGAATCGTAGTAGTAGTATAACTTGCGGGGTAAGTCGATGCACAATGTAGCGATTTCATTCTCTCGTTTACCATTACACCACCCGTCCCATTGTTAGGATAATTCAAATTGAATGCATGGCTTAAGCACCACTACAGATTCATCTATAATGGCTTCGTGAAGGCTGCACTTTAACTAAGTCACGTTGTTGGCTGACGCTGCTACCCATCGAAAGTGCCTTAGGCGGGAAGCTGCGTTGGGACAGCTGTATGATGAAATGATTCTCTCTGGTTTGTCATCGTGCTCCAGCTAGGAAGGCTATGTTCACGACGCATATATGGCTGAGACATCCGGACCTCTAAACTCGTTTATGCCTTCCTTCTATAGTTGACAATCTTTCCAAAAGGAGGAATTCTTCCAAAACTTCAGTAAACCACCACAACAAGAACGAGAAACACATTATCCCTCACACCTCATCCCCAAAAAAAGTCTGATGCATCTCAGTCAGCATCTCAGCAATTTACCACTTGGCATTTTGGGGAATCCTGTCTTCCATTTGATCCATGTAATGTAAGTAGTGGATACAGATGAGGTGTTGGTGTAATAATTGCTCAATCACCATTACAAAATGAAAGAAAGTGTGATAAGGAGATCTGTCTTGTAGTGTGGAGTTAAAGACAAACGTTGCAACTTGCTGCTTTACATCAACAATCTAGGGCTTACTGAAAATTTGCTTTTCTGATGTGTCGAGGGTACCTAGACCACATACTGACCGTGAACAGCGCCTTAATGCCTAGCGAAATCGTTAGCCGTGTCCGGGTAAACCCAGCGACTCACCCTGTATAGTCAGGCAGTTGATAGGGGTCATCATATCCATCATCTTCGTGTTTTGGCTGGTCTCGTTGAGCTGCCAGTAGGAGTTCGTTCTGTGTAGCTTCTAACTCTGCCAAACGAGAATTCTTCTTCACTTCCGGCTGAATTTATTCCACATGAGTCTACCAATAGGAAACAACATTGTCTACCGCGTTCACATCAAAACGCGGCTGTGAAGTCACTTGCCTCTGGTAGTAGAATTTCCGGTTTCTCCTGATTCGGAATTTCTTCAAATTCCGGCTCTATCTCTTCGGTTTGCGTTTCCGTTGTGGCTCCCCATTGCTTTGGAATCATGAAAATAAAACAGAATATGATGAGAAGCACCAGTAACAGCTGAATGAGAAGTCCACTGAAGAGATGAAGGAAATAATATGAGAACCATTCGCAGCTTTTACCATCGAATTCGTTCACGAGAGGAATCTAAGCCCAGATTTTCATTTGTATTTTCTTCAAAAAAGCAAATACTAGTAGTGCCAGCTTGTTGGATCAAAAACAATCACTTTTTGGGGACAGCAGGAGGCGGTATCGGTGAGACAGGCCTCGGAGGTTCCTCTTTTCGCAGTGAGCTCCATTCGGAATCTACCCCATACGCCATCATCTGAATAAAATTGTCTAATTGAGGAGTGCCATATGAATATCGTAGAGCTTCAACACTAACAATCACATCGTGTTCAGACTTTGCGTAAAGGGTGGTGCGGCGACTTGGTAATACTGCAGAGGGTAATAATTAACTAGATCTCAAGTCATCAATCGTAGGTGTCGGAGATGTTCTCTTGCGGACAAGCATTCAATCTACAGATGACAGGTACCAAATTCGAGGACCGCCACCGCTTCACACGCAAACTCTGAGCGCAGTGCTGAGCGACGATTGATCTTACCACACATATACAGTAAGGAGAGATACCTCATGCTTGTCAAACAGTAAGTCTGCATACGTATCTCTGACAGCGACCTCCTTCAGCTGAAATATACTGAATTCATCAACATTATTCGCCACACAGGTCCTGTTCTTTGGTGTTTTAACTCGACACAACCCCAGCATCTTGTATATCTTTACCTTACGATACTTTACATCATAACGTGAAGGATGACAAATGATGTCCTTGATGAAGAACAATAATCCCTTTCACCATGGTGCGCCACGAAATGGACTTTAATTTAGAACTACTGCATCATCTAATAGGGTTTTAGCTAGAAGACTAGCATCGAAGTGATCAACACTTGGAAACTGTTTATCAGGTCAGGCGTATGTTATCGGGACAACTCCTCGGCCCTCTCTGCACCCTCTCTGCTCAATATAAAGAATAGCCATTTCTACAATCATCAGCATTTCAAGAATTTGTTCCTCTCCTTCTCATCATCTACATGCCTGTCTTTTTAGTATTCTTGCACCTGATCTGATTACTCTGAACTACTTTACTTGTGAACAAATTTTAGGAGTGAATGACCTATAGCTATTGCATAGGGCATTTATTGTTAAATGATACACATAAAAAGGCACGGTTTCTTGTCAGTGGACTGCACTAACCACTTTTCCATATATTGAGGTAGGCGTCCTGATCGGAAGAGTACCCTTAGCTAAGCCGAGTGCTGTGATTCATGGATGCTTTCCCTGGCCGTCAAAAACAAAGAGGGATATGCCTGTTAGAAATGATGCACCGCTCAGAAGGTTCCACAGACTCTCGATGACATTCTCTATTATCCGTCCAGTGAAGATAGCAAGGGTACCCTACAAGGCCGTAATGGATAGCAAAAATTAAATCCGGTAATAACGGAATCGCAATTTCTCATTAGAAACTTTGCTTCATTAGCTTTCAAGAAAAACCACGGGATACTGCGACAACGCTTCCAATTATAGTACCCTAAAATTCCATAGATAAGAGCGGGTGAGCCTACCGGTGAAAAATGAATTGGAAAAAATCGAAATTGAATGCAGTCACCCCTCTAACTTGATGGATGAATGAATTAAACCTCGAAGAAGAAGTTAAGAAGAAGCTCCGCCCCTCAACTTTAAACCCCGCCCACTTAATAAACAATTTATATTAAAAAAACAGCGATCCGTAAAAATCGCTGATTTTCTATATGAATTGTTTATTAAGTGGGCGGGGTTTAGAGTTGAGGGGCGGAGCTTCTTCTTAACTTCTTCTTCGAGGTTTAATTCATTCATCCATCAAGTCAGAGGGGTGACTGCATTCAATTTCGATTTTTTCCAATTCATTTTTCACCGGTAGGCTCACCCGCTCTTATCTATGGAATTTTAGGGTAATAGTGTTTAGATGGATCAAAGTTCCGCCTATGTTTCTGCACCTACTCCATACCTTCTCCATATTATCGCTAATCTCGTGTGCTTTCATACTGTCACCAACCACAAGAGCATCAGTCCGTTCACGAGTCATAGCAGTCAGTTTACTTTCAGCTGCAGTAAGACGATCGCAGGCGTTATTGCATAGATTTGCCTGAATGAAGGCTTTTCGAAAGAAATCGCGACAGATTTTCAAAATGGTAGCTTTCACAATTTTAATTTGCTGACGGAACTATAGTTAGTGATGGTTGACAGTTCGGAGCTTCGCATCTAATCATTTGAATAGGTGAAAAGAGCATTTTCTCTGTTCATCAATAAACCTTCAAGAGATATCCCATTGAGGTCGACAGCATTTTCATTTTTTGTAACAGTCACAACTCTGAGTTCGTGTAGTCAGTAAGCTGATACGCAAATAGAGCAAATGGACGAAGCTGTACCGAGCGATAGTGTGACCGAAAATGACAGAGCTCCGATCAGTATTAAAAAATAAAAGTTATTCCCATTTGTTACGTGGGCATTTCATGGTTAGTTAGCGATTTCGTACCCGCACAGTCAGGCCCTCTGCGCGATGCTTGACGGCAGCAATTTGCATCTGATTCTTTAATGTACGAACAGCACTCAGCGGATCTCCGCCAAGTTCTAATGGACGGCTGACATAACCAGAAGCGCGGTAGATGTTATCCGGCCTGAAAAGGTAATGTGGACCAACAAAAAAGGTAATGGTTTCAAATGGAAGAGTTTTGATGATTCAAAAATGATACGCTAGTTAAGAGCTCACAATGCTGTATTACAATTATAACGAGAAGTTGGATCGTATCCATCTAGTAAGTATGTGACTATACCTGCTAAATGCTTTTCAGATCACTCTCCAAAGGTATAAATGTATCGAAGAAATGAATGATCAAACACACATAGTTAATAGCTCTTACATTGTGTAGCTTCCATCACCCTTCAGCTGACTACGCTTCTCGTCTGAAAGAGAAGCGCTCGGCTGACGCTGTGCCATCGGTTTGAATCTGCCCGAAGGCAGAGCGCTGCCAAGCTTGCGACCTCCACTCTGTTCTTCTCTATTCGGCTGTGATTCTTGGAGATACCCGTATTCTTTGTTACGCCTTTTCAAGTAGTCCTTATAAAGCTCTTCCTCGAGATTTGAGGACGTCCTGAAATAATTATCGACTTTGCACAAGAAGGCACGCAGGATTTTAAAGTTCTACGAAAGTAAAGAGTAAGGTAACTGAACCACAGAGCTGTTGGAATAGAGACTTCATGATACATTAAGGAAGGAAATTTGAAGACTATAATTAAAATGCATTTAGTATCTAAAATAAGGCCCTGTCACTAACATTTGGAAACTCTTCTGTTCTTGGGCCAGAACGGTGCCTGCTCCACAAATTCACATTCGATCATCAATTCTGACAATGGGCAGGGTACGAAGCGAGATCCAA
The DNA here is from genome assembly GCA_000469685.2 of Haemonchus contortus. Classification (NCBI taxonomy): domain Eukaryota; kingdom Metazoa; phylum Nematoda; class Chromadorea; order Rhabditida; family Trichostrongylidae; genus Haemonchus; species Haemonchus contortus. The sequence continues at coordinate 11,369,572 of LS997564.1, forward strand.
CTGTGATACCATCTGATTTGTGAACTAATCTTCTCGAAATCCCATGCGAGAAATGGAAGTTCCCGTTACTGAAAAGTATAGACTTAAACTCGAGAAGAGGTAATTTGAAGGAAAAAGTGGCGCAATCACGAAGTTTCCTTCCAAGTGATCTTACTTAAATGGATGCAGAATAAAAACTACGTTTGTTACTGAGCATTTGGGTTGAAAATGCCGAAAGCTATCAAAAAGTCGAACTTCCTGAGACTTCCTTTTCCCCTTTTTGGGCAGTTATAGAAAAAGTAAGTGGGCCTACGCTTATATAATTTTAAAACAATGTCCAAATCTGCCTCCCCCAGACCTGCCTACACATCCAATGCAATTAATCTGGTCCTGGACTTTGTGCCTGGACGAGAGTTTTGGATCGGGCAGCGGTGGTTAGAGCAAAAGATTCATCGCTCTACTCATACTAATTACCGGAATCTGTCAGGAATATCAGGACTAAAAGAAAATGACCGCCAGATCGGAACGGCAGTAAGTCATTCTGAAAAACGTGACAAACGGAATGACCGAGTAAGGGACTGCTACGTTACAGTCTAGTTATGCAAAACGAAGTGGATACTCTAAATCTCTACATGTTTAAGTGATCCTAAAATTGATCCGTATTACTGCAGGAGAACTTGCACTTCAGAAAGATCGAAACAAGCAAACCAAAGCATACAGCCAGCGTTGACGGAACACTTTTGGACAGCGCTATACGTCGGTCACCGTGGGTACCCTAGAATATTCTTGTTTTGCATGCATAACCACCACTCATTGTGCTAGCCGAAGAAGACATACTTCAAACACCCTATACAAGTAAAAGCATAGATTTATTGAAGAAAACAAGCTAAAACAGCCTGAAAGCTTACATCATCAACTATCACATTAATTAATAAAGTATCGGAAAAAGGGAATTTTCTTCGCTCAACGGATCAATTAATAGATATTTTGTTCCAGTACAACAACATTCGACACGATGGTAACGCAAATATTGGGTGGGCTAATCATACAGACTCAGATGTGCGCTGAAAATTTCCACAAACTTGTACGCAAAAAAAAAACGATTTAGCACAAAAGTTACCGACGCGCATTTACACATTAACACAGCAGGAAAATATTATAAAATCTACGATTGAAAGAAAAAAGATGCTCTTCTACACGAGAAAAAAAGAATTTTCTGAAAAAGCTAGCTTCTCGACAACAACACCACAAGTTCATTAGCGCATAATTGATACAATAGAAATGATAATGATGATAAATAAGAATAAATGAATAGAGAAAAGTGGATATAGGGAGAGAAAAGTCGCTAGACCACCTGAACATAACGCCTATTTGGGATATATAGCATAACCGGAAATGTTAGACACCTTCTAGCAGGCAAATTGGATGAAAAAAAGAGAAAAAAAAGGAAGAAATGTCCAATGATACACATGATTACATTTTTATATGTACGTCATTATACTCTCATTTCAATAATTACGCCAATTTATGCAAACCGGCATAATTATTGATATGGAGTGCACAGGGTTTTATATAATTGTTCATGTTTTCAAGCAGCAGTACTCTGATTGTTTGGATCTCCACAACATGCGCTTTCAGAGAATATAAAAAGCATATTCTATCGATACACCCTTCATCACCATGCCACAACACCACGACGAAGATTCAAATTATTAAAATCATCACGTAAAGAGATGACCGTGTTTGATATCTAATCGACACATATGAGACAAACATGCAGAACAGTCAATCGGGACGCTACCGCTAGCACACGGGGATTTGCTACTTTTGTAGAGCAGTTGAAAGGAGCCACAAGAAAGAGTACAGTGCGTACACGAAAGCACAGTATAGAAGTTATAAAAATAATCAATGATGTACACAGGAGAACACATAATGATAACACATGCATAATACCCTACGAGAATATATGTGTGTGTGTTCCAACGATGCGATATATATGAGACAGCGGAAACACAGAAGAGATAAGAGGTCACACAAAAGCTGGTGAATACGTATCTTCACCATAGTATGACGATCGTGACCGAATCACCCTTGATTTGAATGAGGGATATCAAGATTGGAGACTTGCAAACCCAAACTACGGACACTACAAGTATTTTTCATCCAATTGTGGGTTTTTGGCCTCATCGTTAACACTTATTATTCCCAAGTATATTTTACCATAGCCGTATTTGATTTGGGAGCACGGGAAAGAGCCACAAAAAGCGAAGCCGGTGGAATTCATTAGAAGCACTCGTTGCCAACGACGTCACTTCTCACCGACATTCCCATACTTTGCACGTCAGATCCACGCTCGACGTAATGACATATGGGGCCGTCTGGTGGAAGTCTGGAACAAGATTTCTTGACAAATCAATATGTCATTCTTTACGACTAGAATTTCGGACTTAACAACAGCGATTTACACACTTTCTACAAAAAATGCAAAACAAAGTTATACTCTCTTTCTAAGTAGCGCATATATTAACCAGGACATTAGAATGAGCATGCGATAGACAGAGTGAAGCTTGCATTTAATCAGTATTATGGGTTCTTCACCTCCCGGCCCAAACAACCATGTCCAGATCGGAGAGCACTTTTTGATTTTTTAGCCGATTGCGCTAAAGATTCTCGCTGCCCTTTCGCCACCAAACTCAAATGCCATGAGGAAGGTGGGATACGCATACGATGCTGTTGAAACCCCAGCACATCATCTCCGAGAAATGCTGTGGCATTCAAACTATGTTTGCGCGCTGCTGATAATTTTAATTTAGATAATCGCGAAATCAAAGCAATATCATCATCGCCTGAAGCACAGGAAAAACTAATCCAATGAAAAATCGATCGCAACTCTAGCAAGAATAAATTAAATTAGAAACTAAATAAACAAAGAGATAAAATACTCCTCAACTGCTACTTACCTACGCTAGTCACGAAGTGTTGATGCGCATCGATTGTCTTAGCACAACGTCGCTGCGCTATATCCCAAACTCGCAACGTTTTATCATCACCAACTGAGACAAGGAACTTGCCACGAGGATGGAAACGAAGACCTCTCACCCAATTATCGTGTCCAATCAACGAGAACATCACCGTACCCGTCAGAGCATCCCAAATCTAAACGTTGGCGACATTAAAAGTAATCAGTCAGAAGTGTGAAAAAGAAGGAACTCACTTTGATCATTTTATCTCTCGAACCACTAACGACTACATGTGTTGGACCAGCGCCAAGATCGCCGTTTGCTTTATGACCAGCTGTAACATAGAAAAAATGCTACGAAACGTCCGAAGTAGTACCAGTGTTGGATAAAGAAAATGATGAGAACGAGTGATGGATAAACAAACCTTCTGTCCTGATAGGCGCCAAAGCGGTGTCCGGAGCCCATTCAATGCATTCAACGACATGCTCATGCTCACGTAGAGTTGCTTTCACACTCTTCGATTGCAGCGACCAAACCATTACTGACTGAAAAGAAAATAAATATGGAAAATGTGGTCTCTCGAGCGGGTTACATGCCAGAGCCTAGGCTACCTGGCATCGTGTTTTTATGCAATTATCTTATCTGACGAACCAAAACAACGTTTAAGTGAAATAATAGGGCAACACTCGAATTTCTGTAAAGTTGTTATTTTCCAGCTCAAAATCCCTTAGCTCTATGACCATATAAAATCGGAAAAATGGGAACTATTGTTGCAGTTCTTACACGAAATTTCCACTCAAATCCAGTATGGAATGTAAACATTCTGTTCACCTGATCATTACTTGCAGAAGCAAAAAGTATGCCATCTGGTGAGACGCGCACCATTCGTACCCATTCAGAATGACCTCGGAATGTATGCACACAATAACCGGAAGCAACCTGAAACAACGTTATAAAAGTAAAAACACAAAGGACGATGTTTTTAGTGTTCATTATTCACTTTTGTGAGATGCGCCCACACAATCAACACTCATTGCAGTGGCGTATGATTACATAGGTGGCTTACAGTTCAACTTGCGGAAAGCAGCCGATGAGTAAGTCAGAATTTTTACACTGTTAGACTACGGAAGAGGTCTGATTAGAATTAACTGGCAATGATATTTTCGCCTTGAAATGGAGAATATCGATCTATGATTCGATTTCGAAACGAAAACATGGAAAAGAAACTACATCGCTTTGTTTCGACACTATTTGAAATGCCCTACTCTGAGACTTTGTTATGGGTATACTAGTTATGGAATCCCGTTCCGGCCCCTCCCTCTTATGAGAAACTGGAAATGTGTGGCTGAGACTGTTTCGTGTACAATATGGTTTATTTGACTCTCGAAGAAAAGCGCATACTGTTGCTAGGCAATCAATAGTAAGTGTATCAAGGTCACGCTAGTTTCGGTTCGCATCTTAGAATCTAATTAAGCAAAAAAAAAGAAGTGTGAAAACTATTCGGAACACTTGCCTCCCAGAGCTTGATGGTGTGATCCCTACTTGCTGACAAAATTGCATCACCGGAGGGCAAGAAGCAAACTGATGAAATGTTGTGGTCGTGTCCTTTCAATGTTTTGACACAAGCGTATGAACCGCCAAATTCCCAAACTTTGATCGACATATCAGCCGAGCATGACACTAAAACATGAAGGATACTTCCCAAGTACACTATTCATGTGAATTTATATTTCAGCAAAATCGTCTGAGAGAACGCATAGTATAGAATTGCCCCTGGTCAAAGAAATCTTAAACTCAAATGAACAAAAAGTAATAAATGGACAAAGATCAGAATAACACGATAACTTTTGATATTTTTCATTTTCCACTCTCCATTTGACGCGTGAGCCAAATGTACCACGAACTTCTGGGGAAGCATGTTGATAAGACGCAAAAGCTGATCAAATACAAGTACCGAGCATTTTTCCTGTCTTATCGAAAGCAATGTCCTGCACCGAATCCGTGTGTCCCTTCAAAGAACGCTCAAATTCACCAGTTTCATAGTCCCAAATCTGAAACAAAAAACATATAAATAGAAGAATATCCTAGTTTTCTCTTCAAAAGACACGCATCCAATTTACACCAACATATTTTCAACGATATGCCTGCTTGGCAACTTTTAGTGAAATGAATTATTAGAACGGAATTTCCGGAAATTCCACTTGAACGAAATGCACACAACGGCTGCTACCTTTCCTCGTGGACTGATTTCAGTTCATTTCGAAAACGTAGGAAACTTAGAGCAAACTACAAACAATGAACACAAACTGATCTACTAAATAGTCAAATAGTAGCCTGAAAACGCACTATTGTGATTCATCGCAAGCGTTGAACAGGCACATGTTTGGTGAATCTTAAAACGGTGTAAAAGCTGAGGCTGAACGTTCAAGTTAGATACGTACGAATTAAAAAACAACAACCATACCACAATTACACGATTTCAAGATCAGATTACTGAATACAAAAACGCACTGCTGGTGGTTTTATTACACGTTTCCAAAATGTTACTATTTGTGGGATCTATCTATTGTTAATAGCAGTTGGCACGGTTTCTCGATTCCTTAACTCAAGACTGTCCAGTTGTGAGAGATATTGTCCTAACAATACCTTCCTTCGACTTTCCCTGGCACCTCCACTGCGCCTGGATACACTAGGCCTCGAGTCTTTCCAATTTCGCTGATTACGCAGGGAATAGACAATATGAAGTGTTAATCTAGTGTCCACTAATAATCACAAGCAGCGCAAACATGAGAAAGCCTCCCAACTACGGTGAACACCGAATAAGGAAACCTACTGTCCATATAAAACATTGCCGTAAAATCGTTAGTCACATTTAACAGATAGATTTTAGACATTTTTACAGACGTAGCACGTGTGCGAATGAACAAAACATCTGAATGAACCAAAAACTCAAAAGTACTTGTGAAAGCAATCAATCGGAAACGCCAAATAAAAAATCAAACAGATGATATTAACTCTAAGAAACCAATATTCCATCTAAGGAACGGGTAAAGGTATGCACTTCCGAGGAAAAAAGAATGAAACTTACTTTAATTGTGGAATCCTCACTGCAACTCGCCATCACACTCCATACAGGATGAAATATTACACGAGTAATTGGAGCTCGATGTCCAGTGAGGGCATATCGCTCCGGTGGACGTGGAATCCATTCGGCTGGTTGTCGCTTCTCTCTTAAAAGTAAACAGTCTGACAAAGTGTTCTTCGAAATTCAATTTCGATCCAGCCTTAGTTTCGATATGAGTTTAGATAGGAAAAATTCTCATAGACGAGCATAAGGTTTATAAACAGCTAACAGCTAAAAATTGTTTAAACCAAGTACTTCTCGCAAGCGTTTAGCTCTACCATCTATTTACCAGAACTGATTCATTCATTTAATAACCCTTGATATTGCTATCCGTGACAACGGGGCTAGAATTTTGTACGGGTGGTAACTGCATTTATGAAAACCGCAACTATATAGCAAATGAAGTGCGGTGCGCACAAAAAAACAACCCATAACGGTTTCAGAGATCTCAAGTGTAAAAGAATTTAAGTGGGTCTAAGCCTCATGATTTATCTCTCACAGGCTAGGCGCGGCCCGCAGCTGGCAGCAATTGGAGTCATTCGCTATCCCTAACAGCATGATACCGGATACTATAACCAAATATCGACATCTAACACTAATTCAAAGTATCGACTTAAGCTCACAAGGATCAAGCGATTCTTACATACCCGGACCACACGCGGGTTGAGGCACACCAGTATGTCCAATGCCCAGTAAAGAATAGCTAAACAATCCCTTCCAGCCTGCTTCTGTTTTTGAGTTCCGAATACACGACGTATTATCGAATATGTGAACAAAATAAGTTTCAGAAAACCCCAGTAACAATGAGGCACCATTGTTACCAATTATTTCGGGTTTTACATCGACAACGCTATTCTTCTTCCTATAAAGCACCGAAAATTTTGCATGGAGTGATTTTGGTCACAAGAAGACACTCCTGTGATGGGCAAGATCTGTCCGAAAACGATAATCAGGCTCACATATTCACACTAATTGGGTGGTAAGGAATAGTCTCAAACATGGAACGGAGCCGAGCTTTCTGAGCTAATAGATACCCTATGCTCCAGATACTGCATCCTGGCACATTCAAGGAATCAAAGGGTGCAAACCTAGCTAAAGCTATATAGAAAGTGCGACCGTAATCTATGACGACAATTTCACAATTACCAAGTATGAGCTCCAAGAAAACTTATATATGAAATTAGAAGCAATGAAAGAGAAAACTTCGAAATTCGCCTCACCTTGACGGTGCACCGTGATTAATTTCTTTCTCTGCTTCAGCTAGCTTTGCTTCGAGATCATTCACCTGAAGCAGATATTCTAGTTTAAAATTGAACATTGGTTCCATCTCCAATGATCGAATAAATCAGCCGCGAGTATTCCCTGTTCGTTTCATAAAAACAGCTTATCCTCAAGTGGAAAACACTTGTGTAAGTTCCCTCTCAGGACTGAAGAAATTAAGAACATAAGGGCAGTTTTCTCAACTAAACAAAATTATTTACCAAACCGGAAGAGTCATTTCCTTAACGGATTCTTGAAACGAATACTACGAACCTCTAGTGTTTTTTGTTTATACCTTTTCCTCCTAGGTTTCTACGTGCAACTCTTGCCCATTAACGAACACTACACTGACCTTCTTTTGTAGTCGCAGCACCGACGTCCACTTCTTCTCCAACATTCCACTCATGGTTTTGTGATCATTTTCACTCTGAAATGTTTCTTATAATGGACACATTGAGCGTAAGAATGGAGAGGAACATCAACAAGGTTAATTTATAACAAATTCCGTTCTTCTTGAAAACATCAAAAGGAGTGCTCTACATAAAATTGCATAGATTCAAAAACCGAATTAATGGGATGTTTGCAAAGAAACATGAGCAGAAGCACTAACCAAACTCGCTTCTTGCTTGAAAATTTGTAACGATTCCAAGTAACCGCAATTCTGGAGATAGTCGGCAACTGCACGGTTTCTATAAAAAGAAAACATGATTTCCAGCATACTTTCGCCATTCCTACAATGTTTTATCTTCAATTCAAAATCGATCGCCAAGAAAATTCAGCAGATATTTCGAAGCCACCAACCACCATATCACATACTTTGAAAATCGGTCATTAGAAGAGCTACCAACGAATGAGACACTACAGTAAGCTCTGTGCAGGTATCACTGAGGTCAGAACAATCCTACTGAACATAAGATCCTTCATAATTGTTTCAACAATATAGTTCAATAATGTTGCTGCTTAACAACATTTCCACGCGCAAAATTCTTTCTCACCAAGTCCTGCGCCTAGAAGCATGTTAGACAACGTTGTTGAACACTATATCGTCAAGGTAGATTGTGAGATAAGTTTTGGTTTGGTTGTATGAGCGCTGTGTACTTGGCAAATGTGTGCTTGCAGTCAAAATCGTGGTAACGAATTAAGCTGAGGGTATGAAGCAATAAACCTGTCAACGGCAGGAATACCCGCATGACCTGTTCTAGGAAACTGCCTGGTCGTAACTTTTTCTGCTTCATGATTATAATAGCATCGCTTTTTTTACTTCACTCCCTTGTTGTAGACGCATTCCTTCACCACACATCAATAGGATGCTCCTATTGTCTTGCAGCCGATTGTTTGCAATTACTGTTTTAAGAGCTCAAAAACGACTGTGGCCATAAGACATTAGCAAACAACATAAATCGCAAAGAACAATCAACTGATTTGAGAGCTAAGAGCTGCTCAACCGTTAGCCGTAGTCACTCGCTTGACCTGTCTCCCTTACCCATCCCTTTCCACTGAGGCACAGGCGCTCCTCCAACTTAAGGTCGGAAAAATGGCAGGTGGCCGAAGCTGACGATGCACTTTTGATACATATTTTTCATATGCATCCCACAAACGAGGGATTTACTGGAACCTTACTTCTCCATCCTCTCCATCTCAAAGCCCAAATTCTGCTTAGGACTAATGCCGAGAGCCAATTGATGAAATATTCTCCACACTTGTATAACTGCTTAATTACCCAATACCTGATCGAACCTGATAACAGCACCATTGTATTCGAATTGAAAATGAACTAGATGAAATCCAGCAACCCCTTTTTTTTCAAAATCGGAGATGTGATGACGGAGAATACTAATTACTGACGGAACACTGCAGGGCAGCGCTGCGACTTTTCCAAGATCACCATTGAACTCGTGTAAGCAGAGTTTGTAAACTTTTCTATGGCCATAAATTATCCTGAAACTTTGGCACCATCATGAACGAATCGATCGTTCCTCGCACCTCCCGTAGTCTGCCCTTATTTCGTTTCTCAACACACCCGCGATGCTCCATAATTGTTTTCCATTGAACCGTCTGCTCCTCCTTGCGCTTTCCTCTCAACGGGCGGCGCACATAATGCAATTCGGTCGTCGAACGGAGCCATCCCTCTGCGACACTCTTCTCTCATCCCGTAAACGTCATCTGAGAGCCACAGCACACAGAATGACATTACCGAACGGCACATCGCCCGCCAGTTAACCCGATACGAAGTCTGTCGTCTCTGCTCTGTCGCTAGAAATGTAGGACTTTGTGGAATATAAATCGATCATAAACACTTCCCTCCATCAGTCATCTGAAAAAAGTAAGACAACACCTACACCCGTGAACGAAAGCTATTTCTTATTTCGCAATAGCAACTGTAATCACACGACATTATTCATTCGAAAAAACATCCCATTCAACGAATAATCAGCTCCTCTAAAACCAGTATTGAGAGAAAAGACGGAGTTGACGATTAGGTTAACAGAGTCATCCTCTTCATAAAAAATTGACAGTTTCCTCGGATGATTCAAGGAAACGCCATGAAAGCAACCGACTAGCTGATATGAAAAAAAGAACTTTTAAATCCCATTCAAATGGGCGTCTCACAGCACAAATACCCCTAAGCACCCTAAATTTCCGATTCAAAACAAACATACTTCCATCAAAGGCAAGAAACCGTGTCAACATTCCACTCTACCTTACATCTTTATCAGAAACCGCATTTAGCAGAATTAGCAGCCATCAAAAGAGCCAACAAAAAATAACCCCCAAAAATTCGTCGATTACTACCTTTGAACGTGTTTTTCTAAGTATTGCATTCAAGTGATTGCGAGTGTCAGCCGGCAGTTGACTGATCGGATTGCTGGCCTCGCTGAGGCATTAGCAAACCTTGACATGACATCGACATCGAAATGCAACTACGAGTAGCAGCTGCAGCAGCAATAGCGCAGACAAGTTAACAAATTAATCTAAAAAAATGAGCGTCAAAAAAAGAACAAAACTAAGATAACTTCACATGCTGTGTCCTTCAAAAAGTGCCAAGGACTATTGGACATAATAGTCTTGAGAGGATGTATAGATGTCAAAAACGATTCCCCTTCCTTTGATAAAAAACATGTTTTTGACTCTGCGTGTGTTTGACACTGACGTTCCGGACATTAAAAAACAATCATTTTACAAATCCAATCTTTCAAAACAAATCCAATGCTGTGTACCTAAATTGTGAAAACACCCACGCTGCGAAACTACACTTCAATGAGGAGGCGAACCCACGCATTATAAAAAATTCTATTCGCAGTATGCATGCACAGCAAAACTATTGATTGGAAATCTATGCTTTCAGTACAAATAGTGTTTCGGAAGTACTCTCATTCCAGTGGGCAAACAACATAAGCATGCCCTGTGGTCGCTATGTACACAAAATTAACAAAAGACATCGAATTGTCACTATTCGCGATCACCCTCACCTCAGCTAGAAGAGGATAATTCAATCACCCAGACAACAACGTAAACGATCCTGCAGGAAGTCGAGTTGTAATCAAACCCATGCGCACAAGACATGGTACATCGTATTTAAGAACAGCGCGTTCCTAGTCAAGCACTAAAACATGACGCGCAATCGCTTAATGGGACCAAAGCAATGAGTGGATCTCACACAACCTTTCACCAACATTACAAAAGGATGACAGTTCCCGAACTCTGGGTACTCATTTACCCTGCACAGTCCTGAGAAAGAATTCCCTTCCCATTTCCAGCAACATGTTTACAAGTGCTACATCAAGTAACTTTTCGACGATCATTCATTAGACGCGATCTTAATCGTACAGTGCGAACGCGAAGGTCGTCCGGTATGCATTGACATATCGACATATCTCTTTCTGCTACCATGTCGACGTCATAAAATTCTGTCGTCACAATGATGCACTTCGGTCTAGTTCCCTTCGTTGACGTAGTGTGAGGGACGAACAGAAAACTTCTCTTTCCGATGTTTATAGACGCACTCTTTCATTCTCAGTCCCGATAAACCAGTCGCGACTACTGGCGAAACTCGAGACGCCGTCCGCATAATCGTCTGCTAATCTTGACGGCAGCAGAGCGGTGACACAGCCACTCCCTTCTCATGCTCGCCTCAACCGCTCAACGGACCGAGCCTATCCGACCAAGCCGTCAGCAGGCCGGCCTGCGCCGTCAAATTCACACAATCAATGCACTCTAAGCAAACACAAAAGAGGCAAGTGCCCCGGGAGCGGAGCATCAATGCGTATAGTCGAAGATCGCCTCACTATCCTAGAAATCCTAGTGCAAACATGCGTGAATAATTTCTGTAGAGAAACCATGCACAACCCATGATCTCGAAAAGACAAGTGATATTGAGAATGAATGGAAGAAAAAACATTGTGAAACTGATATAACTACTTACATTTCTTCCCGTTGCCTATCTGAGAGGTTCATTTTCATGCCTCCCTCCTTTTTGTGCACGCTCGAGTATCGATATCACCAATCACAGCACGTCGTATTCGAGAGAATACCCGTTCTCCAACAGCACCAAATTTGAGCTGAAGTACACATGACAACTTGGACCTGCAGCGAATACGAACAGAAACAAGAAAAATCGATAGCGAGAAAGAGACTCCGAGTTCAGCTGAATGTGTGTTTCGCAATTCCATACGAAATCAATCACGAAACAATCCACTTCAAAGAATCAAAGCACAACAATACACTTTCAGAATGCATTTGAAGGACTTTCATGCTAAAGCACGGGAAACATCTTTTGTTGAAGTAAAAAACATACGTGGAAATAGAGGAGTTGCAAAGAAAATGAGGAAGAACGACAGCCAAACGAGGTAAAGGAAGATGACCAAATTCCAAGTGGAACAGCTTCGCTTATTGATTGCCTACACCTCTCGCAATACTAAATAATTGCCGTTTACATTTATATATACTTGTACAACTTCCCAGTAACGAATGAATTACATCCTTCCTCACAGCAAATCGTGTCATCTAGAATCGTTCCTGGAGATTCCCCAGAAATAAAAAATAAGAAGAAATTTGTTCATATCAGCACATCTTGAGGACAACCATTGAAAACATCCAGCAGTTAATTTATGCCTGACGTCCCCTTGCCATGGCATGTATCCGCCGCCTAATCAACTCACCGCAGGATCTTTTAATTAGGAAGGCACGCTCACCACGCGTCCGCACGATTGATTTACAATTCGGCCCCTATGTTCCGCTTCTATCAGATTCATTTGGCTCTCTATTTTACTCTATGTTACAATACATGAACATAGATGACGAACATCATTGAATACCTCCGTACCAATCCAAGGATGACTAATCAAATGATGAATAATTCAAGAAGATTTGAAATTTATCAATAACTAAATTTAGACATTGTCATAAATACAGTGGATATCTGATTATGATAATGATAATTTCAACGAAAAAAGAAGCAGCAGCGGATTTTGGTGACGACCAGTGGTGACGCTGCTCTCATCCAAGCGCAGGCCACTAACAATAAAATTGAAGTTCTTCTTAAACAATGGGATGTCCTCTCCCCTTTTTTTGGCCCTTGGTGAACCAGTGGAGAGCTGTGGCACTACTAGAAAAGCAATCAAAAATAGAAAACTTTTTCTAGAGCGGGAAAGACTCGAAAGATTCTCTGAAAAGATAACTCGATTGGCTGGAGCATATTGCACCAGAAAACAACAACAAGTTACGGAAGTCTTTGAGTGGAACGATAGCATTCCTTTCATTCAAAACCACAAACCATATACTCCCAACAAGCACTATTACAGGAATCATTTGCTGCACTGGTATGACTTTAATTGGATGAAGGAGCTGACGCGCACGCGTCCAAATCGACTGGCGACAGTTCGAGAAAAAATAGGCATCCGCCGGCACTAATTGACGTCGAGCCGCTGAGAGACTGCGGATGTAGCAATATTACCTCGCATTGGTTTCTTATATAATCCTTTTGAAATGAAGCATTTTTATTAATAATAATGAAAGGCATAAAAGGCACCGGTTCTAACTTATGATTGATATGAATCAACACTGCATGCCTATTTGATGAGTTAACCAAACAATGTTCAGGGACACAATCATAAGGTTCAACCAACTTGGAAGAACGAATTATGGTGATAATAAGTAAAAGAAAGTGAGCGGCTGAGCTATCAACTACTTCTACCACTGATGGGCTCTCTAATCCCTCCCTTTACGCCACTAACTAGTAGATAAAAAGGAAATAGCAAATAGGCTCCTGAAGGTTTGTCCGTCTAAGATCTTTGCGGGGATTGGGGCGAAGGAAAAACTTTCAAATGTAGACTAGTCTAAGGGATAGTCAATAAGAGCATGCTGGAATAGTTTCCAAGGGAATCTCTAATGAACCCGAAAAGGCGGAAATTGAAGTGAGGCAATATTTCAAAGTGGATATGGCCAAGAAAAAACAAAGGCGTTCACAATTTCACAAATAAAAGGTTTTAAGTGACAGAGGCAAACTCAAAACCCACAAAAAGTTCGCCATCGAAGAACTAACAATCAGTTATGAATTGCACGGTCAAGTAGACGTTCGCAATGCAAGAGTCATACTTTGAATCACTCGAACGTAGACTAAGAATTCTGATTACCCTCCTTTACGTTACTGGTTACTGGTATTTACACCCTGTAATGAAGCACCTTCCTGGTCACTTCCTATCACTGTCCAGACTCGATCAATACAATTTGTGGCTGCAAAGGAGATAGCATCATATAATATCCTACAAAATAATGAATGCATGTGAATGTGACGAAAACAAAGCATAAACCGTAAACAGGCGATACATTGAATAGTTCCCTAAACGAAATTACCATTCAGTGAATGAAAACCCTTCCCCATCCCTTTATGAGACCACTGTTAAGTTATGCACTATGATGGCTTACAACGTTAACCAAGGAATCCTACACCAAGCCTAAACAAGCGTCTAAATAGCCGAAGGAAATGGAAAACAGGCGAAACAGATACGCAACCAGCTGTAAAGGATTATCGATGATATTGTTGTGGCAAACAATTGGCGGACAGGATAATCAATCTAAAACTGCAGCGCAAACCCCACAGAATGACGAACTTGGTTTTTCGCAGCTTACGGGAAGCACTTATCACTTTTTGCCGATAAACCGATCACGTTTTGAAGAAAAATACTATGAACGCCCATGACTGTAAACCGTATAGCATTCGTATCTTTCTAACCGTGGGCCTTTCCTAAAAATATTCGTCGCACCAAGAATGTAAATATCATACCATGTCACAGACCGCAGTATTCACATCGATCGAAGCACACGTTGCACAAAAGAATGAAGGCCCTCGAAATCGATTCGTACTTAGAAAACACAGAGCAGAACGTGCCGTCGTCCTCTTTGCGACGAGTGAACACAAACTCATTAATAACTAGGGCTAGAGAATGACATGTTCCAGCCTCGAAAACTCATCAAAAACCATCTTCTTTTCTTGCGAAAACAAATTCCTTTCAAACAAATCAGAAATTCGACGCCGCTGAAACGAGGACAAATGTTTTGTATGAAATTTGGCCTCTAGGTGAACGATTACCTTAACGCTTAAGACGTACCCGTTGATGACATTTTGAACTAATCTGGTTCAAATTACGATAAAACACCTGAATAGGGCAAGAGAAAACGAATTTTCTCGGCGCAAACGTAAACGGGTGGGAAAAAGATAAAATGGTAACACTTGTAACATTAATAAAAGAATATGAAAATGAAAACAAATAAAACAACTTATGAATAATAATGAATAGTGGTATAGTTAACTAAGTTTGCTCAAGGTGCATGTAAATGAAGAAACCTACAAAACCGGGCTGAAATACGGTCAAACTGCCTGTTAAACTGGTTGCAGCCTTTACAGTGAGGCTATATACACCTCAATCGATACCATCCATAGCAGGAAGGAAGTACTAAGTATAGTTTATCGAAAGTTTGAAACAGAACCTATCATTCCCCACTGGTAGTTTTGGCTTGGTATTACTGTTAAACACCTGAAGTCCAAGAACAGTGACTCACAAAAGGCTGACGTGGTAAGAAGCAAAGAATAACCGCTGCACTTCGTCCTTCAGTGAGACCAGTTACCTATCAGGAAACAATGATGATCATGAGACAGTTACTCCTACATTGTGACTGTCAAGGACTTTTTAAAATGCTCTGACTCTTTAACGGCTTTGTAAAACGTTTAACTGCCTTCAGAAAAAACTCGAAAATATATGAAAATAAGTAAATAGAACAGAAAACAAAGAGTGCCAAAGAAGACACATTCCATGCTGCACGTTCAGAAAACAAAAACAAACAACTGAGCTCGCACCAATTCAAATCAAGGACTTTCAAAGATTTTCGAAGTCACAGACGCCCTTTAGACAATTTGGCCAAACAGCTCGTGCACGTCGCTTTCTTTTCTTGCTTCTTTTCACAAAACAAACGATTACAAACCAATGAACAATGGAAAGTACACAGAGCTCTCAGTAAGCACCAGCGCCTCAGAAGCAGCATCCCTGCAAACCTACCGCAAAATCTATTGGAAGGGGGAATCGATGAAATTCCAGACGTGGGCGCCTTTACGCTCCAATTTAACACTAATGGCCGATTGCTTATGAGGCGACAAACTCCACAAACCCCGACTTATCGTTAAAAAACACCCAAAATTTTTTAAACAGCATAAGAATTACCAGATTTGCCATCTATATGACAAAGATTATAGCATCAACAACTCTAGGAAGCGACAATATGTTCTCTAGAAAGAGCTAGAGGACAGGATTATTAAATTTTGTGAGGACTTTCTCGATGTAATTAACCCAGAAACCATGGTAGATGACGACGCCACCAAGCAACAAATTTTGAAGAGAGCTTTTTACTCAGCAATTTTGCTGCCGAAATACGAGGTTATCACAATGTTTCTACGACGTTGTGGTATAACAAGTGCTGTATGAGATGATAGAAATCAAGGAACCTCTGCTTCGATGAATGGTCGTCTAATGAATCACCATCTAATCAACGATATTGCCTATCAAATCGATAACCGGGAAGGTAGGACGATGGGTGTGGTGACAAAGATGAATCATCGTATAAGAGAGAGAGCAAGACAATGGAATGAACGAGGAGACCAGGCGGTTCGGCGGCACGGTCTCCAGCTGATCACCACCGAAAGGACCGGTGCTCGACGCTGGCCCTCCTTCCCAACTACACTCTTTCACCATGCTCTAGTCAATTCAACGACCGCATCGCAGCCGCTGTGTCTACCGTAGTAGACATCCTGCGCATCAAATGCGATTCAAAACATTCGAACCCCCTCATGGGGTAAGTTCTTGTGAAAAAACCAATCCGCTGGCCAGGGCAGCATGGCGCTGTGCCATTACTGGTAGGGGTGGCATCGTAGCCCCATATAGCAAGTTACAGTGCATACTGATGTATATGTAGCACTTTATCTTCCAATAAATTGATTAAAAGGATTATAAGCGCACGAATGTCGATGTGGGAATCATAGCTAAGATCGGGTTGCTTGCTACTTAGCGCATAAACTCAAGTCATTACAATTAAATGGTGAGTGTATAGGCCTATAAATCACTAATAAATCAAATGATCGGATTAGTTTGACGAGATATCGCAGAAGGAAACGGCAAAAGAACAAACAGCTGTCGTGGCTTCGTAACAATGGGTGTGAGCACAGCAGGTCTCATTCAGTGTGGGAGAGTCCAGTGAAAGCAAAAACTTCGATGAAAATCTCGTACGAACCAACATGAACCTATACTGAGCAAGAATTTAAAAACTCGTTCCATCTTGGGTGGTGCAAAGAGATTGGAAAGACGTCATGAGACCCGAAAGCCTCCTGTGGTGATTGCGGTAACAGGATCGGGTAGGTGGGTTGAGGTGACATTAGACGAAAATCGATTACCTCGTGAATAATCGACTGGATAGGTACCGGAGAGAATTTTCGATCGAATAACGTCCAAAAGAAGGAACGCCTTGTAGATAAGTCCAAGATAGCTTAACCGCTTGTAATGGTTTATAAAGAATCCGAAAACTGCTAGCACCCCCTACTCTTTTAAAAATTTGGGTAGTTCTATGGTCACAGTTGGGCCCTAACCAATAAGTATGGTCTTTTTAACATTCTGACTTATCCGTTAAACCAGGGCCACTTCAAAAGTATTGCGATCTCTACCGAAGTCACGCGTGCATCATAAGTCGAAATGGTCCGCGGCCTTTTGTAAGTACAGTTCAGAACAATTAGATATTGCTAAAAACGATAATGACGACATTTGGGTTTAATATAGATTTTATCAGTAAAAATTGTTACAGTAGAGAAAGTAAGAAAGGTCAGACAAAGGTGCTGCTGAGCACAGGGAGCACATGGAAAAGTACAGAACTGTCAATGAGCCCAGGCCTTCCCACTTACAATTAGCTGCTGTGTGTTTCTGCTGAGTCACCAGAATCAAGTCTAACCGTAAAGGCCGTCATATGACGCCCCTGTACGTTCAAACAATTTCTGCCTAAAATCATTAGGTGTTTTTTCTTCCCAAGAAGAGTTGTTCTGACAGGTCACCGCATCAACTAAGTAACGTAGCGCATCCCATTTCAGACGATCATTTCTGTGTTTTACAATTTTAGCGATCTACTCTCAAATACTCAGCATTTGGCTCACTTCGCTCACTTTCACCCTCAGCTGAAGCGTGGGAATCGTGCGACGTCCCACTCAATTCGCTCACTATAGGCGGCGTTTCTTAGCTAGATGTCTCACCTCACGGTATGTCGGTCGAGTCCAACGTCCTACATCCCAGAACAGGATCGCACCTTGATCGCGATGCCACTCTAAGAAACTCCTATATACGATGATGGCTGTGGGTGCAAAGAAACGTGTTTCATACTTCTCGAAAGCCTCTCTGATACATTTTGACAAACCTGTAGAGTTGGGGACGGTTAAAGTCGATTTGGAATATTTCTGACACTTTTTTTGCAGACTACTATATACGTTTCAGATTTGTCTAAGTGAGTGGGTATGAATTTAGATAGTTGTATGACGGTTTAGGTCTATAACATTACGTTCGAACACTTCCAGACTGATTGGTTTCTTTGTTTGGCAGGTGAGTGGTTTCTTTTATCAGTTCCCTTATCACGTCGACTATGAGGGACAGGAGCATTCCTTAGGCGGACTCATGTACAGGCAAACATACACCGATGCGCCAAACTCCGCAAGTAGGGTCAGAGTAGCATTCGCTACTTACTAGAGAGTAGCTGGTTACTTTTATAATTATAATAAGCTTTGCAATTTTGAATAATTATAGCTACAGCACAGAAGTCAGGAACGTTGGCACTCATGCCAAGGAATCGAGATTGAAACATTGTGTGATTTCAGAGAACATTGAGCAAAGGCAGTTAGTTTCGATGGGACGAATGAAGACGGTTCTGACGCCTGCGAATCAGTAAACTACGGGGCGAAAGTTTATACACGTATCAATGTAATAATCACTTTAGGCTCCTTTAAATCTCGTTCTGGGAATTTTGCACGCCAACTTACAACTACATGCACAGATGCAAATTCAGACCAGACATGCGAAGGCCAGCTAAACTTATATCAGACCGTTACGGCAAGGCCAGTTGGATTCCTCTCCTAGTAACTGACCGTTTTTCTTTATCACATCCCTCCGTAGAACCACTACTAAGTACGTAGATATTCGTCAATCTGCCAGACAACAGACGTAGGAAATACTTTAATGCATGTTTTACTATTCCATTATGCACCCCTAAAGTGAAGAGTCATGTGGGACAACTTGAACGCCCACTAAGAAGTCCTGCTTCGAAACTCGACGGGACTCGATATCACTCGACCGGATAAAGGGAAAAGTCGCAGTACATGTGCACGCCAACCTCTCACTGAGACCAGAAATCGCATTGATTTCATTAAAATCTGAAAATTCCAACAACTACATTGATTAAAACCTGAAACTTCCAACATTTACATTGAAAGGAGCTACTTCACGATTGAATTAACAGAAAATCCAGAAAGATCCAGAAAATAAATGAATATCGGTGGTGGAGTTGGACAAAATGGCACAACCGCTTTTACTGGCGCCGTTTGTGGAGTGCAGCCCGTAGACTGCGGTCACTGCGCTATTGTGACGGCCCAGAAAAAAATTGCTTCCTTACCGTCGATTTCTATCTGTCTGAATGGGGAAATGAGTAGTTCGTTGTGAGAACGATAAAAGGGTCAAAATTACAGTATGCAAAGGAAACAATTGATGGGCAATCCCTCCAATTTTAAACCAGGCGAGCTGGAGTAGGAGCAAAAGCGGGCCAAGTTAGAATCTTCTAGATAC
The DNA here is from genome assembly GCA_000469685.2 of Haemonchus contortus. Taxonomy (NCBI): domain Eukaryota; kingdom Metazoa; phylum Nematoda; class Chromadorea; order Rhabditida; family Trichostrongylidae; genus Haemonchus; species Haemonchus contortus. The sequence goes on from LS997564.1 coordinate 11,389,251, forward strand.
TCTCGGAACTATTTGTCAAAGCGAGAAAGTTGCCGATTCTTGTTCGTTACAATTTATGGTCAGACTTTCTACATATTGTATAAGGAAGACTCTCGAAGCAGTAGAATGGTGATAACTACAATTTTTACGCAATTTTTTAATAGGTGAGTTCGTGTAATCTAATGTCCGTAGCTGTTATTGGAGAAATCGCACAAGAATCGCAGCTTATAGACGTCGGAGAGAGTCTGACGTGAGAAAGGGAACGGAGATAAAACCAAGAACGATCTACGTTTATTTACATGAATGAGAAATAAGCCCAGAAAGCAAGTACTTGGAAGCGGAGGGCATTCCTGATGAAGGGCTGACGTCAAACTTTGAATTCAAACAATTAACCGAGCTTGATCGTTAAGTTTTTAGTGTCCACGTTCCGACATTTTCTAGCTATAGCTATTTATGGCCCATTTACGCATTTGATGCATTCCCAGCAATCTGTCTAGCCTCCGCCCGTCTCTAGGTCGTTAGGCGCGAGCTACGTTCGTCGATCAACCCGTGAATGATACGGCACACTAGCTGACATAGCGACCACCCACGACGGCTCATAAACTTACCTGGCTGGGAGGTTCTCGCGATCAACAAGGCGGGACCTCCATGGAGAGGCCTGCGCATTGCACTTTAGCCCAGGCTGACCTGTGTGGCAGCTCCGAATTGGGGTTCGCCAACAGCTAAATTTTTGTGTGAGGGGCTGCGTTCGCGCGGCCCTGCCAAGGACGAAAAATAGGAAAATCATGCAAGAAGTTCCGTTCGGTGGCTGCCTGCCTGCAGGGTTGTGCTTGGCAATCAGAGGCATAGCGTTCCCATGTGTTTTTTATTTTCGAAAGATTTCCTTCCATTCTAGCTGTTAAATATTCAGTAGACCAATAGCTTACATTCCATATTTTGAAAAGAAATTCAGGGGAGTACCGCTGAAGGCCATTTTCTCAACCCATAGCAAGCTCTTCCGAGGCACACCTTTTCACGCAGTTGCGCCCAGTGGGTCCGAGTGGCTTTCGCATTAGTCCGACCTAATGGTGATGAAGATAAGGGCACTTAAATTATTTAACAACTTCATTTAGCCAAGTGGTTATGAAAACTCTTTGAAATGGGAAATAAAACAAGTTATTTAAGCATACGAAAAAAGTCATTAACAAAATTAGAGCAGATCGAAGACAGGGCGCATCCTTGAGTTGATTGCCTGTCTGGTAAGCGGTATGATATACGGACAGATAGAAAGACTTCTGAGTCATTTTACATAATGTTATTAATTTGCATCTTACAGCGCGTGCATTTCATATTTATCGATTTTCTTTCGTTTATTTACCGAGTATGTTTTGTAGGATTATTTATCCATGAAAATGTTTGAGGCGAAACAGAAGTCATAAGGAGCCACCATTAAAACAACTGTGTGCAGGCATAAACATTTTAAAAAAATAACAAAGTAATAGATAACGGAGTGAAATCCAGCTGACTGGCATAAGCACCAGTTGTGTATTTTCTACCTTCTTTCCCGGTTTTGCGAGACAGTACCCGGGCAGGTTACAAGGAAATGTTACTAGTGACTTGGATGGGAATGATCACAGAAGATTTTATTGACAGTGTATTATTTTCGTAACATGACCCTGTCGCTCTCCTGGTGACCGCTCATGGGATGCCAGTACGGGAATTACCTTGTTGACTAGTTCCTGCTGAATCGCCTCAGAATCTATATGCTCCCCATTTATGGCGATCCACCGGTGACGTTCCAAGACATGAAAACTACAAGTGTGCTGAAGTGCAAACGTGCTGGCACACGTCGATTTCATTGTTTTGCCGTCTGCACCTCTCAAAGCGAAGTAAAGTGCAACCACCTTAACTTGCTTAATATACGGCACAATTTCACATTCCTTCCATTCAGGCGGTGGCTCATAAACTTACCTGGCTGGGGGGATCTCGCGATCAGGAAGGCGGGACCCCCGTGGTGAGGCCCCACATTGCACTTTAGTGGAGGCTGACCCGCGTGGCAGCCTCGAGGTGAGGTTAGCCAACGGCTAAATTTTTGCGTGTGGGGCTGCGTTCGCGCGGCCCTGTTAAGAACTGTGGTGTGGTTTGGGAGAGGGGTCTGGTCTCGCTGATATGAGATAGTCAATCGCGCACAGACAGGCGGGTGGACTCAGAGATAGGGCCATGTGCTTGGAGCCATTTCATCCCATTTTCGTACGGATTTCTTGAAGACGGATCCATGCATGCGTCTATAGTTTTCGGTACTATCCATTTCGATTGGGAGCTTATTTATTGCGAGCAACCCTTGACTACCCCTTCAGTCCAATGCAATGTTTTGGCATTCGGGTGACTCACTTGCCGGAGTGGTCCGCAGTTGCATCTTACAGACAGGCTCCTTCTAATGCGGTACATCACCAATCATTGGCAGTCGCAGTGAGCTCCAACCTCATGGCCGATCAAACTACAGTTGAATATCATGTCAAGTGCTGTAATATAAGCGGACCTTATTTCTCTGACCGTAACGACGTTGGGCAGACTGATAGGTTTCAGGTGAAAGGGAGCTTTACAAGCGAATTTAAGGGGTCTTCTGCTTTAGGTGCTCGTCAATGTGTTCTGTTCTTTTTTTTAGTACAAACATCAAACAGTACAACAAAACCACATTAGGTACATCAATACTGCTGTCTCTGCACTGTCGTAAGGGCATTCGATAGGTCGATCATATTACTGCCGAAGTTGGTGACTACGACATCTTGCTGGAAACTCGCAAAAGAAAAGAAGATCCCAGCTACACTTTGTTTTGACATAGAACTGTCCGTTCATTTTTGGTCTAGCTTGTCCAGCTTATTTTCCGAACCAACAAACAGAAACTTTTCAAAAATCGAGCTATGTTTCGATAGACGCACTGTCAGTCTATCCTTGTCACCGGAAATTTTGTTGAGCCGATAAGAGAGGAGTATCCAAGTTTATCTTCATAACAGCCAGCTCAAATCAGGAACTGAGATGACGTTCTGTTCGTTCAGCACATCATTGTTTGAATAAAATAAAAGGCAAGAATTGGCCAATTGTAAGACGATAGGGAATTGAAAGCTACATGCCGTAATTATTCTCGGAACATGCGACAGCAGAGGCTACGACGGTTTAGCTGTCCTCATCCGCACGCACTAGGCCATCCCATCGATCCCAACAAAAGCAACACAGCCTGAATTGGGTATTTGGGTGCTGGAAGATGCTCTAACAACGGCATTGCTTAACGCCAACATCGAACTATGACGGGGATGAGCTGTAAACGTTCAGTATGAATTCAGAAGACAGCAACGAACGGAAAAGTAGCAAGGTGAAAAACCACCCGAGCTCGTCATTCTGACTAACACCATCCGCACTAACTATCAATCTTAGATGCTCCTCATTTGCAGTGTACTTTCCGTAGTCACCTGAGTGGACAGCTTCATGATAAGATTGAACATTCCACTGTCAATTTAAGGCGTCGATGTTGATGAATGGTGTCAGTATTATTCCGAAGTCTGTAGGTGATCGGAACACGGCTTCATGCTCCTTTCAGTAAAAGGAGAGTTGCCGACTTTCGGAGGTTCTACTGAAAGCCGTCCTCTGAGACCTTCCTTCCCTTTACGGGTTTGCAGGAAGATTCCGTGGTCAACTTTGAACAGTAATACAATCGACCCGTCGAATGTCTCTACGATGGTACAATCAGTGTAGAGTTCATACAGTCAAATTGTAACTGGTGGTATACCTATTAGACCAAACCCAGACTTCTGCCAGGGCCGCGCGAACGCAGCCCCACACGCAAAAATTTAGCCGTTGGCAGACCTCACCTCGAGGTTGCCACGCAGGTCAGCCTTCACTAAAGTGCAATGCGAGGGCCTCACCACGGGGGTCCCGCCTTCCTGATCGCGAGATCCCCCCAGCCAGGTAAGTTTATGAATCGTCGGCAGAGTAGAGGGCACGAAGAAGCGTGCCGTATGTTAAGCAAGCAAAGCCGCTGGACTTTGTTTCGTTTCAAGAGGCGCAGATGAGAAAAGTTCAATTGCACTTTTAGTACGCCCTCATGTTAATGTTCCTTGCGAGGCCACTTCAAGGCAGTTTTCGCTGAGATAATGTCCATTGTGGTTCCATGATTCTTGTTCTTGTGAGTGCAGGTATTCTTTTGCAACATGTGAATATGATTCCTTGGATATCGGTTCTCCGTTCAAGTATCCCATCAGGACCAATCGATGCTCTCATTAGGACTCTATAACGGGATGCAACTCTTGCTTTTCTAGCCAGTTCACACAGACACTGAGCTAGCATGAAGCTTTCTGTCAAGAAGCGAAATTCGATGGTCTCCTCGTAGTGGAGGAGTGCTTGTCGGATTAAATTTATGGAGTGAGTATGATCCTCGATATCAAGTTGGGTGTCCCCCCTTACGGTATAGCCGATTAGGTATGCCCAGCCTGTGGGCAAGGTGAGATGGTTCACATTCTTCAACACGCGAAGTAGCGATGCAGTTGGTTTTGGGTACACTGAGGGGTTCCAAAGGAGATGAGGAAGCGTTGTTATGGAACACTACATAACTGGAGTACCGCGTGCCTCTAAATGTGTAATGTGTGGGCCAAGGGTCTGGGTCTGAGTGTTGCAGGAACGGTTAATTCAATAAAAGTAATACTTACAAGTGAAAGAAAGAAACGTTAGAGACTATGACCTTCCTGAACTAGTAATATAATGTAAGGGGTTGCTAGTATCGGGAAGTAGTTGCCGGTACTCTTGCTCATTTTTAGTGCTAATGAGTAGGATAGGCGAGGGAAAGCCTCTCGATGAGCTGCGTCATTTTTTTCCTGATCGTTGCTGCAGGATGGGGTTTCGCGTTGTCTTAGGTGCCTCATAGTAGTGCAGATCGCCTACCCAGCCTGTGGGTGAGGTTGGCGAGATCGAACCTCTTGTCTTTTACGGTGCATCGATTTTCAATGTCACCAACTGTGCCGATATGGTTTGACCTAGATGTAATAAGCTGAAGTGGATAACATCATGCTAGAACCACCAAACGGTACTATTCTTCTAGGGCGGTTCTTTACCTCTGTGAAGAATACTGGGGAGGAAGACTTATTTCATCAGCAAGTTAAGTCACTGATTATCGTACAGAAAACATCCTTCATCTACAGCTATCATAAGATCAACAAAAACAGATAGCTGTTTCTTCTCTGATCGGAGCAGTACAGGCTTTACCTTCACACGAATCCCACCTTAGTCCATTTCATGCACTTTCCCTTCGTTGCTTGATCCCTTGACAGGGCCGCGCGAACGCAGCCCCTCACACAAAAATTTAGCTGTTGGCGAACCCCAATTCGGAGCTGCCACACAGGTCAGCCAATGCGAAAGTGCAATGCAAGGCCTCACCATGAAGGTCCCGCCTTGTTGATCGCGAGAACCTCCCAGCCAGGTAAGTTTATGAGACGTCGTGGGTGGCCGCCACATCAGCTCAGGCGCCGTATCATTCACGGGTTGATCGACGATTGTAGCTCACAACAAGAGACTCAGAGATGGGACGAGGCTAGGCAGATTGCGCTGGGAGCTGCAGCAGCCGTTGCCACATAATTAACGATGGGTCTTCCCATGCCACTGCAGAATTGGGGCGCACACAAACTTCGGCAAGCCTTGGAAACCTGTCTTTTTGTCGCAATATCAAAAGGTTCCGGAAAATCGATTTCACCATGAAATGCCTCACCTACTCCACCTTTCTAAAAAAGTAGTAGCATTGTAGTAGCATTTAAGAGCTAACACGATTTTTGAAAGGCGGCCCACATAATGATGGCTCGTCCAATAGAAGTAACGTATTTTTTGTCGTCGTAAGAAGATTCTTGGCTTTAGCATGGATACGGGGATTTGATACCTCGTCTATTTTCACGTTTACTCATTTCTCCTTGCGACTACATCTGTTCATGATGATGGTAACTTTTGCAATCCACAGTGACCCTTTTATTTTCAAAATACAAAACAATAAGTTACTATGCGAGCATCCTCACTGTGCAAAAGTGAAAACCACCTCGTGAGGTAAAAAAGGGAATGGCACGAAGTTTCAGCGATTCTTCATCAACGGTCGGTTTCCTACCGTTGGCAAATTTTCGGTAGCACACCCTTTGTATGAGAGACTGCGGAAAAATTTCCTTTTTTTCCCAATTCTTTCTATCATGGATGACATTGACGCCGACCAAGATCAAAGGATACTCCCTTGATTTTCTTTGCGAAATGTGAGCTCCCTGTCTCCTAAACATTTAACACCTAAAATGAAGGCAAATCCTTCAAAAACGAAGAAACATATAGGACCGCTATGCCACGGATTCTAAAACTCAATACTGCAAGAAAGCAGCCACCGAAAGGATCCTCTTTCACCATTTTCCCACATTTTCGTCCTTAGCAGGTCCGCGCGAACGCAGCCCCTCACACAAAAATTTAGCTGTTGGCGAACCCCAATTCGGAGCTGCCACACAGGTCAGCCTGGGCTAAAGTGCAATGCGCAGGCCTCTCCATGGAGGTCCCGCCTTGTTGATCGCGAGAACCTCCCAGCCAGGTAAGTTTACGAGCCGTCGTGGGTGGCCGCTATGCCAGCCCGTGTGGCGTATCATTCACGGGTCGATCGCCGAATGTAGCTCGCGCCTAACGACTCAGAGATAGATGAAGGTTAGACAGATGGCGCAGCGGATGCCACCAGCGTAAGGACGAACCGGAAAGGAGCAGGGAAGGTTAGAAAAAGGAAACAGACCGTGCGGTACTATTTTATCACATAATAGGAAATTTAACTCCCTGTTATTTCCCAATGAAGATCTTCACTCGGAACTCTGAACAATTCATGATTTTGAAAAGGCACCATTATTTGAGTTCCAGATGTGCTAGCTTCCTGTCTTTCGTAGGCAACGTTACTGGGAAGTTACTGAAGCATTGAGTAATAATCTGTTCCCAAATACTGAAGCACAGTCCTACCCAGCTTTTCATCCATCCCTCTACATATTCAATATACATATATTTCGGTACTGATATCCTCGTCTGAACCAGCTATAGACAATTTTTTCCTGCGTCATATATGTACTACCGATCGGCCTAATAATCTTTGGCTACATGATAATTTTTAATGCTTACATAAAACCCGAAAAAAGGAAAAAAATGTAAGGAAGATCGCGGTCGTTATGTGCAAAATCATCTTCGCGAACGACATTATGCTTATAACACTGAACATCAAGCAGGCAGAGCTAATGCTTGCCGAATTCGACAATGCTTGTAGAAAGGTCGGCTCGAAACTGAACTCAACGAAGACGATGTTCATGTGAAACGGATGGGTACCTGATGCTGCCATGCTAAGCAGAACGAATATCTCTGAAAACTGCAGCTTCCAAGCTCCAGAACGTCCCAGCCAGAAATCTGTATCTAGGTAGGGACGTCATGATGAACGAACGAGCTCAGGAGCTGAGCAGAAGGAAACACTCCGCGTGGGGAGCATATAAGAATATCGAGGGAGTAGTGAAGACTACAAAGAATTCCGATTCCGCGCTCACTTTTCAACACTGCGGTCCTACTTTGTTTCGATAGCCGACTTCCTCACGAGAGCTCTGGACGGAAAGAATGCTGAACCTCGTAACCCTCATGCGAGGACGGTTCCCTGGGCCCCTCTGGCTCGCGACAAGGACGTACGCGGAAGTTGCTGGCGCCCGCTCGAATAAATCGACATCAGCGGGCCAATAGGTGATTCAGGTGATTCAGCCATCGAGTGGCCAGCCGATGTCGGTAGATGCGCACGCTGTGGTTCATTTGGCAGCTAATAGTTCTCCGAAAGGGAATCAATCCCAAATTCAATTTCTGGACCGTGCGTGGGGAAAAGCCCGACATATAATAATTACGGTAGCACCGATCCTGTCAAACCTGCGAATGTCAGGAAACCATGGGTGGTCAGAAAAGTGTGCAGGCAGTTTCAAAAGAAGTTCTTCAACATCACCCCTTTATTTAGCAAAGTTGGAGCTCCTCAAGGTTTGTACGGAAATATGTATAGAGCGTGCTACACAATTCATTGATAGACCATATACTCATTCAAATGTTTCCGCAAATCCAAGTGAAATCCGAGTACTTGGTGAACCTCAGGAAAGTTGCTAAGGTCAACCATTCCTTAGCGTTTTCCGCAGATTCCTCGGTCAAGTACCTTCGACGCTAACATATTTACCTTTGAAGTGTAAGAGTCACGTTTGAAGGCCACTGTACTCATGAACCTATCTGTAGAAGCGATTCTTCATGTTCTCTACCTCAAACGTACTTTAACGGCTCCAGAAAGGAACGAAGCGCCCGTAGACTGTCTTCGCAATTGTTGACAAAAGTGGTACCCCATTGTATTCGTCTTGGGAGCAAACTACCTGAATCCTCTCTGGGACGCTCAACAATCCCATTCGAAAGTCTGCACGAACTGAAGCCAAAGTACTCGTATATGAACCTTTCCTTGTGAAAACTGGTTAGCACACGTCGATTTTCATGTTTTCGCCGTCTGTGTCTCTCAGAGCGAAACAACGTGCAACAATTTGAACTTGCTGAACATACGACACAATTTCAAATTCCTTCCACCCAGGCGGCAGCTCATAAACTTACCTGGCTGGGGGGATCTCGCGATCAGGAAGGCGGGACCCCCGTGGTGAGGCCCCACATTGCACTTTAGTGGAGGCTGACCTGCGTGGCAGCCTCGGGTGAGGTTAGTCAACGGCTAAATTTTTGCGTGTGGGGCTGCGTTCGCGTGGCCCTGTTAAGAAGCAGTTTGCTGAGGGTGGAGGAGTGGGGTTTATGTGAGTGCGGCGGTGTCTGATCTGCTCCTCATCGAAATTCGGCCACTAACCACGCACACCGGACACATCTACCCAAAACTGTCAACTTCATGGTGGTGCAGTGGCAATTGGGGCATTATCTCACACGCATGGTCACGGGTTCGAATCCGGTATCGGCATCCACTTAAGCCAACCAAGCCATCCATTTTCCTGGGAGGATAAAAGCGCCGACTTTTACATTGCCTGGCCACCGCAAGTCATCATTGTATGGGCCACATACGCATTCAACACGACACTACGCTTTTGAATGGAAGTCGAATGCGGGGCCATTTTTTGGACGGGATTGATTAACGTCAAAAACTTTATACCTTGATGTAAAGAGCTGTGAAAATAAAACAACAAAAAAGTACCAAAATCAAAGAGGCGCACAGCCATCCTCTATTGACAGGGCCGCGCGAACGCAGCCCCACATCCAAAAATTTTGCCGTTGGCACACCTCACCTCGAGGTTGCCACGCGGGTCAGCCTTCACGAAAGTGCAATGTGAGGGCCTCACCACGGGGGTCCCGCCTTCTTGATCGCGAGATCCCCCCAGCCAGGTAAGTTTATGCATCGCCGGAGGTCTGAAGGGCATGAAAGTGCGTGCCGTAGGCCGACTGAGTGAATTTAGTGCTTCTCAGTTCTGTTCAAGAGACGCAGACGAAAGGGCAAATGAACTTTCCCAGTGTTCTCACGCCTTCGTATCTTGCAAGTACGGGAACCCTCCAGTGAGAGGATACACAACACTGGAAACAAGGAGACACAGAGACATATTGACAGGAGCTGCACGCAGCGGTTAAATTAGCATTATTTTCTCGTGCTACTTTGAAGAGGATAGTTGTGACAGCGACCCAGAATGCTAGACTGTGGGAACTTCACTAGAGGGTCACTTCCCACCAAGCTGCTAACACTCGAAGGTCACTACACATACTGTCGTCACAGTAAACAAATGAGATAAACAGTTGAGGGAGATAGTACGGCTAAGTAGTTGATGGTTTGGAAAGGGCTTCAAGTAGCTGTGATACACTACTTTTACTTCTTCGAAACACGACCTTCTCTAGACGGTTCACTTTCTTACCTTTATTATTACTTTTTATTGATCTGTGAGAATATTTGACTTTGATCAAGCTAGCGATTTTTTTGTCATCGTTTCAAGTAGCGCTTCATGCCCTGTTTGAGACCTGCATGGCCTGAACGATAGCGATTTCAATCTAACCTTCTAGGAATGCAGACGCCTTCATAGGGTCACCGCTCCGGGGGAAAGTGGTTTTTCATACTGAAATTCGTCCACATTTCATATTGCAATTCGTCCGTTGTTCTGGCATTGAGAGTGATTTTGTTTGAAAAGACTTCGCCTTCCCACCTACCCAGCCTTTTACGTATTTGTTTACTTGATTTTTGTTGTTTATGAAAACAAGATTATTCAGGCGACCCTATCAGGGTTCCTGTCGCTCCATCATGAACACCTTGTCAGCCTGTTATCACTGAGACAACCGGTCTAGTTACATCGCTCATCGATTGAACGTAACGTTATGACACATCTCTTCAGCCTTTACTACTCTCTCAACTGTTGTTTACATATGACCACTGGGGTTCAATTGAGCCCCTAAAACTGTTACTGCAGTTCATCGTTCATTACTGTAATGTTTCCCGCTCATGAATATCGTCTTTGGGGTCATTCTTCTTTGTAAGCCATTGGTACATTGGGCCGAGGGTGATGTATTGTTATAGGGACTCTGGTTAAAGATAACCAAAGTTCAGCAACCCTCCATTGATTACGAGTTCAACCGCTGGAGTAGGATTCTTAAGATAAACATCAGGGCGAGTCATAGGTGCACTCAGACGCGAATCTTAGTGTGTCAAAAACATGGAAGTGAGGGAGTATTATCATAGCAAACTATTGAAGTCCAACCCTCATTGTGATTGTTTGTTGTTTGCTGATGTTGTTCTCTGCTTCCTTTTGTTTTCTTGTTTTCTGCTTGTTTTCCTTACTGAACACATTTCAAATAAAATTGGTCGAAATTCGCTGAAAGATCTGTAAATCTTTTGGTGGATCTGGTGGGAATAATGTAACGAGCACATCGAGGACGCGCCACGCATCCGCAGCTATTCCAGGAACAGAGCCAATCATTCGTCTCTTGAATTTAGATATTATTAAAATTAAAGTCTTAGTCGAAGCATTGCTTGCTCATTTTTCCCATTTTTCATTTCTCTGGTAGTTTCCATTCATTCTTTTCATCTATCCATTACACAATAGATGCAGACAGATGGTATTTTCTAAGAACTTTCTATTCGTGGGAACGATCAAGTATTTTTGCGACTTTTAATATTGCTCTCACACCTACTTACCTATTGCAAATGAAATGCTTCTTACGTTAGTACCTTTGGAACCCAACGCATTTTTCGTTGATTTTGTTCTATTCTTTCCATTCTAACAAACTTCTACATGAAAAATGTGTGGTTCTGTGGTTGATTGAGGAAAAATTAAGAAATGTGAGAGAAATCTGACTAACAAGGCAGCAAAAATTTGTTAGTGTCAGATAAGGGTGGTTTTTCCTGGTTGGTAATTCCATATGAGTTGATAATAGGAACTGTCACGTAATTCACCGCCCATTATGGGAACCCGTTTCAATCATCTCTGACGCTTCTTTTGATGGAATTAGTTCGAAGGAACAGTGTAGTCATCGAATATAAGCGTGGGGAAGGCCATGGCGGATGGAATATGAGCGAAAGCTTTGACATTCCGCTCCCATCTTTTCTGCTGTTCTGGAAGCATTTCGCTGGCTCCGCGTCCTAGCCTAAGAAAATCCAGATGGAAAAGGACCCAGTTTCCTTGAGGAGATTCATTTGGTTTCTAAATCATCTATTTTCACGTTTTCCCCTTCTGTGAGCTCCGTTCCTATTCCGACTTTTGATAGTTTTACTCTCATTGAACTGGAGTGCGACTTTACTACTTCGTAGAAGATTCCTGGAAATGAACGTACATATTTATATCTGCCGGCTTGATAAAGCTCCCACGCACCGAGCTTAAGCTCCATGGAACTCAGCATAGCTGAACAACTTATTTGTTTCCGTCTTTTAGACCTCTGGTGCTGTAAAGATCGTTTACTTGCCTCAGAGTGCCTTTTTGTATTACCAATCCCACCACTAGATGGAAGTTGAATGAATGGGAGTCAATCGATCCATACCTAATGACTTATTCTTCTACTTTACTCTTCACATGAGGGACCCCATGGCAGCTGATCAACTTGGGAATCATCTTACTTGTGGAATCCTCGATTTTGTGTTTTTTTTTCTATGTAATACCAGTATTTCTGTTCCTCTCCCCACGTACACCTGCCCATTTCGCTCCCAACGCCAAACTCTACCCTGTACCCTTCGCTCACTCTCTTCGCTCACAAGGGATGCCAGGACGCTATTAATCCTTAGCCAAAGACAAGCTGTGCCTATTGATTAATCATGTCTGGTATGTCCACAGTCGTAAAGGTCATTCTTTTGTCCTTTTTAAAGGTTGTCGTTTGCTATCAAGAGCTTTTTACAGTGTAGGTATTACAGTATTATATCGTTGAGTAGTTATTTTCAAGAATTATTTGTCTAAAAAACTTATCTTCATCACATTGCTTTTGTTATCGCAATAAAATTTGTTTGTTAATGATCTTAACCTACTGCTAGACTACAGTACAAAGTTCGATTACTCCTAACCATTAGTGTGTTGTGTTCCTATATTTTACCAACCCTTAGTTCTAGTTACGTACTAGTTTCTAAGTTAGTTTCTAGTTACTAATAATGATAGATATTTTTTACTTCCGATATTCAAGCTAATTACTCACTATCACCCTTCTTTTCAAAACCCATTTCATTCTGAAGTATGTAGGAAATCACTTTCAAGATTCCAAAAAGTCCGGGAGGCTAACTTGCTCACTTCCGGCTCTTTTCTCTTTTTCAAGCCGTGGCTGGGGTTGAAAGACGTTTATGAGGGTAAATCGCCTTCAGGATAGAGGCCAAATTCGTAACCAGCGTTTTATGACTGTCTTATCAGAAGTCCACCGTCTTCCTTTGATACGTGCGTGCGTGTACTTCCGAAGAGGTTGAATGGAAGAAAAACCAATGGCTACTTTGGTAAAAAAAAAAATCATACACGTGAAACTTAATGGATTCCGGAGATGCGCCACTTACTCATCTGACACTCAGAACGAATGCTCGGAATGCCATAGCTCGATAGTACTCCAATCACCCAATGTCTGCGGAACTTCACCAAGGCGCTCCAAATAAGGGGTTTGCCAGTCCTGAGATATACTACCTGGATTCGAGCCCTGGGCAATGTGGCTAGGGAGCTTGCATATCTGGCGGGCTCGTTCAGCACTATGCTGCTTGCTATTTCTGCATTTATTTCAAGATTAAGCCTAGCAAACACCGCAGAAAGCAACAAAAATAAATCCCGAATAAAGCTTGGCACTGGATACAGGGACCTTTCTGCTGGAATGCCCCATGTTAACATTGTTGCCTATCAGCCTATTGATTGACTGGATAGGCTGTTTTCCTTTGTAAATTAATGATTTTAAGACTGACCAAGGAGGCCTGTGGTTTACCAAAAAATGGCAAAAAAGTGTGAGAACATCCCTTTGTAAAAAAATATAATTCAAAAAACAGTATAAAAACATGAACAGCCTCAGTGACATACTTTTTCGATACTTTTTCGTATAGGAGCTAATCTTGTGTTAATATACATAGAGAGCTTCAACTCTGAACTTTCAAGTTGGAGCTGAACTCGAGTACTTGGGAAGAGGACCCTCACTTCGTCCCGCAGCAAATGTTTGCGCTGCTTTGGAGTCATATAGGTAGGCACAAGGGGAAGGAAAATGATCAAAGTTTAGAGGGCGAAATCCATTATCATCACCTCTGCGGCATCGGAGGCATATTTCTTCGCCTCCAATCATTTTCTAAAGTAATTACTCGAGCTCATAAGCTTCTCTTTCTATATTGTGTCACTGACTGACTACTGAAATAGTTCTGCCTTCGGGTAACTGTTATAAGGTGTCACTTAAAGCTTCTTCGGAATTCCTCTTCTCGTATTATTACGATTTACTGCCGGAACCAAGTGCTGATAACATTTTGCAGGATGGCGTCGACTTCGAAGAATTTAGGCACGATAATTGGTGATCTCGACTTGGAAGCACTTTCAGCGTATGAAGATGCTCTTGATGAAAGCGAAACGGAATTGAAGCGATTATGCGAAGTAGCTGCGGAGCATCTGACTCGAGAAAGGTGAGTCTTTTCTCAATACCATTGCTATTTTTATCTATTTACCCAGCAAACTCGCCATGCAGGGTACCATCACTCAACTGTGACGAGCAGTATACGAAAGTATTCAGAAGTATACTAAAAATACAAAGTTCTCAAACGGTATGACGATTCAGCACAATGGCTTCTGTATCCTGTGCTGCTGCTACGCCATTGCCACTCTGTACATGGGAACTTCGTATCAGGGCTAATGTTACACTCCTGACCTCACGTTACGTACTACGTGCCTGTCTGTAGTAATAAAAAACCATCCTGAAAACAATTTGACGTTCACACGTTGGGCATTGTTTTGCTCTGCTGACGTTGGCGTAAGAAGGGGCCAAAGTTGACACGAGCCTTTCCCGTTCTCGTGAACCCATACCAGCCACGACTGATGTTTGATGACTAACTCAGCTCCCGATGTTCTCTGTTCACTTTCTCCCTCAGCGCAAGTTCCTTGCTTCTTTCCTTTCTTCTCAGGTTACTCTAGAGGATTGCTGAAAAATGAGAACCCAAATACGGTTCACGTGCCAGATTCTTTCAGTTTCTCTTCCGATTGGCTCCACTTTTTTAGGCAGTGGTGGTTGCATCTTCAATGGCTATTTACCATTCTAAAAACTCTGATTCACTGTTCTCATTAGGGCAAACATGATCCTTCTCCTTTGCTCATCTCGCTACAGTGTGGTGACATTTTTTGTGGGCATAGGTTCCAGTTTGAGCGCGAGAATACACTACAGAGTTTGGCAGGACTTTCGAACTGATATGATGGTCAGCTCCGAGCTGACTACATGACAGGAAACTTTTTCTCTCGAATTCCTTAGATTGTCAGATGCAATGCATGTGATAATAGTACAATGTCGTAGTACAATGTATTTGTAGACCTCGTCCACAAGCCATCGTTCCCCCTCCTATGATCCGATCTCCATCTTCAACCACAAAACGCACCAAACGGTCTAGCAGTAGCAGCAGCATAGAAAAGATACCCGAAGGTGAGCCTTGCATGTTACCATTTTGATCGGAAACGAGTTAGTTGCTGTGCTCTACAAGTATATTGCTCCATCTTCCATCTGGATGGAAATGGATAATGCCAATTGGGGCATGGTTGGGGATGGAATTGTTGGTAAGCACCCGCCCAAACCCTCGGTATTTCATCCCCACAAGATCGGGTTATGAGTACCAGGGTCGTCCGGCAGGATAAAAACACTGCCGTGAAAGCACCACTACTATTGTGAATAGGGATTATACGTGGGAGACCTTCGATAAATGAGATTGATCAACGTCAAAAGACTTTATGTTCCTTCCTATTTTATTCCATTTTTCACAGCTTTTGTTTATCAGTCTACGGATCTCCTTCACTGAGTTCTCTCTCACTGAAGGATCCTCAGCCGGTTAGTGACGAGGCTACGTAGGGCGTCCCCAGGTGGCGGATAGGGGAGTTAATCGCCGACCAAAAGTCACCAGTACTTGCCCAGAGACGCAGGTGGATTCAGGGGATGGACTCCTTGATTCTGCTGTGCTGGGTCGATATACCCTCTGTTCCTCGCAGGCGATCCACGCATACGTGTGTGGAGAGTCTGTGGGTGCAGTTGGTATCCTGCCCATCGACTCGGCCAAAAGCTTGCATTCGAGTGACGAACAAGTCACACTGGGAAGTATCTGGGAGGCGATTCGGGGCCGCCTCCAAAAACAAAGCCCCTTGTCCAACCCCCCACGTCAGAGCCTGGCAAGCTACACGATGGGTTTTTTTCTTTCACCGCCAGAAACAGTAATAAAAATGGGCCTCATTCCCCTGAACCTGAGGGAGCCCCCAATACGGCAGCGTTGGGTAGGACCGCTCGGGAGAGGCTGCTAAAATCTCAGGGCCAAAACAGGCTGCTCAAAAGGAGAAGGACTAAGATGGCGATCTGTACTTTCAACGCACGGACGCTTGCATCGGAAGCGTGTATAGAAGACCTGATGATGCAAGCTAGGAAGATCAAGTACGACGTCATCGGACTGACCGAGACGAGAAGGCATCGCCCGCTGCACGCTGTATTTGAGACGGGAGAGGAACTGTTCCTTGGAACATGCGACAGTAAAGGCGTCGGCGGCGTAGGTGTCCTCGTCAACACGCACTTGGCCATGAACATCGATTCGTACGAAAGCTTAACAACCCGAATCGGACGTTTGCGATTAAGAAGATGTGGCTCAACCCCAGCTCTAACCATCTTCGTTGCTTACGCACCAACATCGAGCTACGAAGAAGAGGAGTTGGAAGCGTTTTATATGGATCTGGAGAGGCTCTACAGAGAAGACCACACTTTCTTCAAGGTCATCGTCGGTGACTTTAACGCCAAGATTGGCCCCAGAAGAACGGCTGAAGAGCTTCACATCGGGACTCACGGAGTGGAATGGAATGAGCAGGGTGAAAGGCTGTCCGAGTTTATCATGACGACCCACACCATCCATGGTAACTCGCAGTTCCAGAAGCCCTCTCATTTAAGATGGACATGGGAGTCACCTGGTGGACAGTTCCATAATGAAATAGACCACATCATCTTCAATCGGAGATTTTGCCTGACCGACGTCGCTGTTGTTCCGAAGTTCTACACGGAATCGGACCATCGTCTCCTCCGCGCTAGATTCTGCTTCTCAGTGCGTGGGGAGAGAGCTATGAAGTTTCGGAAACGAAGCCCCAAGACCTCCATCAACTGGGACCACTTCGCTTCCCTTGCGAGTAAATGGGAAGATTCCGTTATCGACAACATCGATGATGAGTACAACCGGCTCGTCGAACATCTTCACGACAGCGCTAGAAAAGCTGAGAGTCCACAAGTAGCCAAGAGACGACTCTCTTCGAAGACTCTCGAGCTGATACGCCAGCGCGGAATCGCGCGAGCTACAGGCAATTATCAACAAACGTCCGAACTTGCGAAGCAATGCAGAGAAGCGATAAAGGAAGATCTGAAAGAGAGAAGAGCAGCAGTCATGGACGAAGCCGCCGAGGCCGGAAGGAGCATTCGCAAAGCCCGACGGAGCTTCGCCAACTACAAGACCAAGATGACCTCCCTTCGTCGTCCTGACGGAACCGTTACTGCATCCCGGAGGGCAATGGAGAAGGTCATCTACGACTTCTACTCGGATCTCTTCGAAAGCCACGTCTACCTGCCTACTCACCATCTCAGGCAAGACGAATATATCGCTCCTTCGGTTCTCCCTTCCGAAATACGACATGCCATCAAGTCGATGAAGAACTGTACAGCGCCCAGTCCCGACAGGATCAAACCAGAACATCTGAAGAGTGTACCACAAGTCATCATCAAAACTCTGGCTAGGCTCTTCACGCGGTACCTGTCGGAATGCAAAGTACCCACGTCGTGGAAAACTAGCAAGACTGTATTGCTGTACAAAAAGGGAGATCCAGACGATATTGGCAATTATCGCCCAATCTGCCTGCTGTCCGTAATCTACAAGCTTTTCACTCGTGTCATCCTAAACAGGATTGGCAGAATATTAGATGAAGGACAGCCATGCGAGCAAGCAGGGTTTCGGAAAGGGTTCAGTACAATCGATCATATCCACACCCTAACAAGGCTCATTGAAGTATCGCGAGAGTACAAAATGCCGCTATGTCTTACGTTCATCGATTTGAAGAAAGCCTTTGACACTGTCGAGACAGAAGCGGTAATCGAAGCCCTGGGCAACCAGGGTGTTCCTACTCACTATATAAGGATGCTTCGTGAGCTCTACGACAACTTTACGACCAGGATTTCACCATTCTACAAGGAAGTCATTATCAACGTGAAGAGAGGTGTCCGGCAGGGCGATACCATATCGCCCAAACTTTTCAGTGCCGCTCCCGAGAATATCATGCGTCATTTGGAATGGGAAGACTTGGGAGTGAAGGTCGACGGCCGCTATCTACATCACCTCCGCTTTGCAGACGACATCGTTCTCATAACACCGAACATCGAGCAGGCGGAACGAATGCTGGCCGAGTTTGACAATGCTTGTGGAAAGATCGGATTGAGACTGAACTTAACGAAGACGATGTTCATGAAAAACGGTTTGGTACCTGATGCTCCCTTCACGCTAAACGGAAAGAATATCTCCGAATGCTCTAGCTATGTGTATCTAGGTCGGGAAGTCAACATGATGAACGACCTAGCTCCGGAGCTGTGCAGAAGGAAACGCGCTGCGTGGGGAGCATTTAAGAATATCGAAGGAGTAGTGAAGAAGACAAAGATCATCCGGCTCCGCGCTCACCTTTTCGACACTGCTGTTCTTCCTGCTTTGACGTACGCCTCAGAGACTTGGACTCTACGAAAGCAGGATGAGCATGCTGTCAGCGTTGCTCAACGCGCTTTGGAAAGGACGATGCTCGGAATTTCCCTGTACACGCAAGTGCAGAAGGGAATCCGGAGTTCCGAGCTCCGCCAACGAACGAAGATCAGGGATGCCGTTGACCACGCCAAGAAATCGAAGATCAGGTGGGCCGGACACGTTATGCGATATAGTGATGACCATTGGACCAGAGCGGTTACTGACTGGATTCCTCGGGACATCAAACGAACTCCAGGAAGGCCGCCAACGAGATGGTCAGACTTCTTCACGAAAGCTCTGAACGAAAGGAATGTTGATCCTCGTGTCCCTGGAGCGATTCATTGGACCACTCTGGCTCGTAACAGGGACGAATGGAGACGTTACTGGCGCCCGCTCGAGGAAATCGACGATCAACGGGACGACAGGTGATACAGGTTGTTTATCAGTGAAGAGAGAGGGCTTTGGGCTTTCCTAATCACCACCATTACCTCCCTCCTACATCAATGATTCATTTTTTGAGTGGCACTGCTCTAACTCTCATTCTAACTGTTCGATTTAGGTCAGTCAAGTACATTAAGAAGTCGTCGCTCTAACGCAGGACGGAAAGATCGGTCAAGCCGTGGTGGTCAGAACAGTAGTAATGGGCAGAAAAGTGGCAGCGATCATTCAGATTCACCCGACGAATGGCGGATGATCAACTATACTGTAAGTCAGTTACCGCACTCACCTCATCTGCAGAATGTGAGTGTTATGTCCATTTCAGTTTCAAGAAGTTTCACATTATCCGGTGTTGATGCAAATCAATCAACAAATGCAAATGTTGAGTCGTCAACTCTATGAAATTGAGTCCACAAATGCTTTACAGCTGAAGATTATCGCCCAGTTGCTGGCTAAACTAATAAAGGTGAGGCTTTTGGTAAGAGGAAATCAATTTGATTTGTCTTGGCAATAGGCATAGCCTAAGAGTATAGGAATTCGATGGTACCCATGCTGTTATTTGAATTTTATTCCGTTCTAGGCACATCTCACAATAATTTTGAGATATCTAGCTCAAGTGAAATGGTATGTTGCGGACTAGTGCAAAAATGGTAAGGAGGCGCGGGAAATGGCGAATTTTGAGGGGAAATAACGCTTCAGTTACGTAGCACGAAAGGGCATAGTACGAGATTCTGTGTCTGTGATGGTCTGGGTGTCTCCCACGTGAACGTTCTATTACTGCGTGTCACGAAATTTCAGGGTGCATCCTTAAGCTCGTCACAATACACAATAATATAAGGGCACTTATAGTGGGTTGGCAGACGTACACACCCAAAAGTGGACGGGGTGTGGTGCGTTAGGAACGAAATGGTCGCGTCGCGGTGAAAGGGGCGTCGCGCGCGAAGGAATGTATCAGGATGCAGCAGTAGGTAAGAAATACAAGAACAAAAGTACTAATAGTAGAATTATGCATAAAATAATGATCGCATATCGATTGAGCTGTTTGAAGAACGCCAGAGCTGTAATAACGGCGAATGAGTGGTCCGCGACAGTCGCGTGCGGCTAATCGATTACCCAACATCGTTCCTAACGCCCGTCTCCCCTTATAACGTCCTGTCGGATCATTTTTCGACTCGGCAATGCACCAGAAGCTATCCTGGGGGTCACAAGTTCCTCCTAAAGGAGGAATCTCGAACCCATGACTAAAGTGAACCATGCCGCCTCCAAGCACAAAGTCTTTAATGTTGCCCTGTCACACCGATGCAGAACCCAGTGACAATAGCCTTTCTCGAAAACGAATATAAAGCAATATGTTACTTTATGAAGAACATCTGACTGAACTTAATTTCATTTCTCAGGCCCGACGGCGACCGCTCTACGCTATGGCACGATTTTTACCACTGATGCCGGTTATGTTCTTTGTTATATTCTGGCCTCTCATTGCTAATCTCATCTACAGGTTTATTACTAGGTAAATAGTCTATTTTGCGTAACGGGTTCAATCTGTAAGTGTCCGCTACTGAATGAAAAAGTAGAATTTCAGGCGACGACAAGGACTAGGAGTGCTTCTTCGCTACCTATGAATCCATTCTGATGGGTTCCGATAAATTCTTGTGACTATCAATGTTATCTGATAAATGTTCCAGCTTTCTTCCCTCTTCACTGTTGAGTTACCAGATGTTCAAGAGCATGTGAAAATTGTAAATAGTAACTACTGGGTAGGTACCTATGAAGGCACGAGGTCGAGGTGAATATGTTCAAATGTTATGCATATGACTTTTAATAAATTTCCACCGCTCAACTCAGTTCAACTCAGCACAGCCACACCATATTTTCTACCCTCTTCACTGTTGAGTGCATCTTTTGTACCAGCACAGCCCTACCATCTTTTGTAACTAGGCTCTACACTGATTCAGGTCACAGCTTGTCGAAGCTCATCGAATTTTCTATTAGATATGTGCTTCTTCAAGCAATACATAATACACGTAACTAGGTCAAGAGCTCCAAAATTTCAGTAACTTTTTTTTATTACTTTATAGAGACTCGCTCGAATTTTCATCATAACGTGACCTGTCTTTGCGTTCACTCACCCTCTCAGATTATAATCTTTAAGAGAGGCTTCATTACCGTACTCTCGTTGATACTAGCGCTCTAAGTGTTGTGCCAAGTGCTAAGGAACTTGCTGGGCGTGCCAGAAAAGCATGTAATTGACATCTCAATATGAATGGGAGAGCCCCTTCTGTACGAAAAAAAGCTATCGTAACTCTAGCCAGTAGTATACAGCAGGCTAAGATTCTTGATTTCCTTCATATTTATACTAGTACTGCAAATAAATCCACATGGAGGTGCCTTAATGCACGGATGCACATCCATTAATCCTTGAAATTCGACTGCCGGATGAACATAACCGGATGCCGAGTGAAACAGGAGCAAACCAACCGGGATTGATCCTTACTTAAGGCCAGACACTTTCAACACACGACAAATCACCCAACGCAATGGATTAATACGAGAGCTCTATATGGCTTATTGTTAGCCTGGTCGGATGGCATGTCGCCGACGTTACGTCGGCCATCCAGAAACGTTCTTAAAATTCCATTTACGCCTATACGTGGTTTATAAGAAACTAGAGAAGTGGAAATATAAAACGGGCTAAAACCTTTATTGAACCTCAAAAATAAATCGTGGATAATGCTCGGGTTGCAATGTTTCGCATCTTACGAATACTGATTGAGAAGCCCTTCCTCGTTTTCACATCCTATCTATTAATGTCTACGTTCTTCTCTGAGCTGGACTCGGTTATATGAAGCCCAGAGATTGACTCCGTAGATTTTCGATGTTTCGATACAAAACTAGATTTCATTTAATTCGCCTGAAGATTCGGAGATCGGAGATGGGAACGATCTTATTAATATAAGTGAAAAATGGTGTACGTGTCTTAATCAGAATTTAAAGTTTGAAATAAAGTTTTCGCGTTTCCAAAACGGTATGTTCAGATCTTGCTTTAAAGGGTGTCAGGATTCAATTAATTCATTCCAATTTCTGAAGACACTAGCTTTCCGAGTACCCACTTTTATGACAGTTTCAAAATGCTTCGCGTGCTTCCAGTTTTCTTCGGGGTAAGGAACCATAGAACTCCTGCAGAGACCTCTCTTCTCCATTCTAATGGCATAGACTAAAAAGTACATCGTTGACGTGAAACCGTGAGTTCCGCTCAAGTTTCGACTAGTTCTGGTGGGTACCTGCTTATACCGTGTACGACAGTGGCGTAATCAACGGAGTATCATAAGTCTCATTCCCACGCGTTGTCCTCATATCCCACATAATCCTATAGCATCTGCAATATGGTAATCGATAGACCGGCCCTTTGTTTGTGAGTGACTGACCTCAGAAGAAACGAAGGAGCCATCATTCGTGTAGTTATCTGCTACCAATACCACCAATAGAACCAACTGTATTGAAGATCGTTTCCTGTGGTTACAGCCATGTTTCCAGGATTAATTACAGCTTTGTCTCACTCTTTTGCACCCACATTTTGTAATTTCATTACTTTCTGCCACTTCATTACCCCAGCCTCCTTCTCTATATTCCCCCTTCGAGTGTGATTTTCCTTTTTTTAGTACACATTTGTTGTGTAATAGAAACCGTAAGTCGGAACATAAGTCGGAAATACCAAGGTCCCCTTCACGGAAAAACTCCATTTGAAATCGTAAATGTCCACCTTAAACCTTACATACACGACGTATAGAAAAGGGGCTACAGGCGAAAGCACTGCGGGAGTGTGGGGGTGGGGGTGGGAAAGTGGAGTTCACCCTTGCTTAACTTTTTCATCTACGCGGCGCATTATAGCTTTGTTGAATAGCTGACGAATATGTACAAACATTTTCATGAGAGTAAATAATGTGTGACTTCTAATCTATAGAAAAGTGTGCCATTTACTTTTCAACGACTTATCTCACTGTTATTGGAGTAGAGTTCCGGATCTGCCCTAATCGTAATTCATGCTCTAATTTCAATTCCTGATCGGAGGGAAAAAACAGTAATTTGAAATATCTGAACAGTAAATTTTTCTACTAGCTTCGTCTTTGTTCAATCCACATCTGGAACGGGGTTTTCTTACTTTTTTCTTCTGTTATCAACTTCTGTTTGTTGGTCTCATGAAATTCTCACTTATGATACGAATATTGGACCGATTCCCGAGGTCACCCGTCACCCATTTGCAGCAGTACTGCTGCGATTGAAGTGCCAGATCCCCTTATCAGCCTTTGCTTTTTACCACTGCAAAGCCACCCGCTTTTTATTAATCCCAGGTCGAAAAAGTGATGAAGAAGATTAACGTCCTACAAGTTTCCAGATTGCTAACCGCTCAATCTGCATAGATAGCGACAATCACACTCTATAATTAGGAAGTGACAATGAAGTCGTCAGAACACAAGTCACAGAAGAAAAGGAAATCCGATGTGAATGTACTGTACTTTTTTCTATGTTTTTTCAAGTTTCTAACATTATTGCTTACTCATTGTGAAATGAATTTGGTTTAGATCGACTTTACATCGACGCTTCCTTCGAAGAAGGACCGGCCATGGTATGCAGAAGAGGTAATGGTTTCTCCCATCAAATTCTTTTTTAGTTGAAGACTTGCAATTTTTGGGCACCATACATGTACTTCGCAAAGTTTTCATCTTTAGGCTTCAGCTGATAACAAAATTACTGTGGAAAAAGAAAGACGAAAGAGTATCATCGGCTTAGGGAAAGGATTGTTGAAGAAGATGCGTAGTTCTTCTGCACTCAAGGTTTTATGAGTCTTTACTTAACTTACTTCGTTTTGTACCCAAGTAGCCAGCTAAACGAGTACCACTATCTCTACTCAAGGATCGCAACAGCCGTGATTCGAATGTTACGTCGGTATCGGCCAGTACTAGCAAGATGCCAACTTTCAAGGAGCCATCAACAAAGGTCGGGATGGATCCTATGCCAGAGGAACAAACCATACGGAGCGAAAATTCGGTAAACCTTTTTTGCTCGTTTTCAATCGTAAAGTTAGCTTTACATGTGATTCTGTTCATAATCGTATTATCCTCCAAAATGGACTTATTTTAGAGCATACTGTCTGGTGATAGTTGTGTTCTTCCTCATTCAATTCAACGCAATAAGGAACTAATGAAATTAGTAGAAAATGTTTCGACAACAAGTCACGACAGTCAGAGCAGTCATGAGGGTCTATCAGTAAGTTTGAGCTCTGACAGTTCAAATTTTAAAAACATGGTTTTCGGAAAATAAGTCGCGATAGTTTCCTCTTTTGTTAAGTGAGGTCTATCTCGCTTTATGCATAACGGAGTTTTTGAAGTAAATTATTAGCTATAACAGCATTTTCCACTATTCGACCCAAATTTTTGCGCTGATTCTGATCAACCCAGCTGTTCCGTGCTCATTTTGTATACCAACATTCGCCGTTTTTTCACCGATTTTCGTTCTGAGAATGTTATCTTTAGTTCCTAGCTGAGTCATGTTCATCGCAAGACAATGGGGCCACCTCCGAAAGCGCGGCATCGTTTTGCACTCCTGCACGGGACTTCAAAAGAGGGGACTCTCACCGTGGAAGTGCGAGAAGCATGCCCCCAGAATCTGATCTTATACGTGGGCTCTGTAACAGGTGATTTTTGTTGGTTGGTGAGCTTCGATTTTTATTTATATTTTAATATAACTCAGTTTCCATTTGGAGTCCTTCGAGTTTTTAAAATTTTTCCTATTTTACGATTGTGAGTGATTGAGTGGTTCAGTGCTATACGGCGAACACTTTCCTCTGCCTCGGATAGTCTTGCCAGTCCACACCGTTTTGATCGTACCCGCTCTATGCGTTTTCGTGAGAAATTGCTTCTAAGCTCCAGTATGGCGGAGCTGCCTGAAGAAGAGGTTCAGATTTTTCGGCATCGTTTTCATATGATTGACCTTCATGCACAAGTCATATTCAAATATTGGTGCTTAGGTCGCACCTCTTGATACGTGCGATGAGGGTGGCGAGGAAACTAGAACTCCTTTACAAGGTGCTGAAGGATCTAGTAGAAGAAGTGTGGGTCTTTTCTTCTACACCCACTTTTGAAACGTTTTTAATTATTTCTTTTAAGAGTCTCGTGTGGCTTCGCTCCAAATCGAGAATATTTGGTTCGAAAAAACGAGGTGATGTTACCACCACACCTCTTGGCACCAGCACCTTAGGTGTGTGAGCTAAAAAAGTTTTTGTCTTCTCCCATAATTTCACATTTGACTCATTACTCTCGTGAAAAGCTCAAGCCGGAGTAACATTCGTTTCTTTCTTTCATAGGCCAAGTAATTACTATTTCCACAGGTACTCCAGCAGCTGCTGAAGAGGGAATAACTCCGGGAGGCAGTGGGGCTCTTCGTAGATCGTCACTCAGTTCGTCGAGCCTTCAAAGGAAGGTTTCATCGGTATTGAGGAAAGGACTAGGTTGTGAGTAAACATTCTCTTTAATGTTTGAATGCATGATTTATAGTTCCTGCCATTGGGATCAAAAATTGGTTGTTATACCATCTAATTTGGGGGTCTGCAACCTTCAGGTTTCCCCATCAAACATATATATGTCGTGTGCTCGTAGCATTTTTTACATTTGCCTTAAAGTGAGAAATATTGTTTAGTGCGAAATTCGAACCACGATTTGACCGTAGACCTGACCGGACGAACTCCTTGTGGTATTTTAAAACGATCCTCGACGAATTCGAAGGACAGAAAGCGAAAGTCTGCTAACTTTCCAAGGCGTTGTAGTGACGGTATCAATTGCGTTCCTCGAATGCACTCGATTTGGCTCCTTAGGCAGCACTTTTTTATATCATAAATAGTGTTAAATCCTGATTAGTTGATCAACATACACGGCTGATGTTTTGCAGTGTCGGCTGTTTTGCAACGCCAGGTTAGAACTGATCAATCGAGGAAAGAGGCAGGTGGGATTCTTTTTAGTCATTGCGGAATTTGAACTGATTTTTTTTATTTACAGAAAAAACATTCTTCCGTCTCCACTGCATGGTGTTCGAACGCTAATTTGATAATTTTCAGATGAGGCCAGGTTATTTATGGAGAAAGTTGTCATATCCAAAGAGCCGGTGGGACGAGTCCTTTACCGAGATGAGTACGATGGGGTCGTTGTAGATGTATCTCCAATGGGACTACCATTGTCAAGCACTGCGGCGGAAGTGCTTGAAGGAGAGTATGGCGTCGAAATACACAAAAGAGGAAGGTCCAATCCCTATAAGAATGGCATTTTGAAAACCCCAGAAGGGGAACCAGGTCCGTGCCCACATTAGTTTCAACATCTTTGTTTTTTACTCGAGTATCATAGATTTTCAGATATAATTTATGTTGTGAGCGAGGAAAGCGACAACGCGGACAAGCGTGTACGAATAGGAGTAGCAACAGGAATGCGAGAAGCATTCGAAAGTAACAGTTTAAAAAAAGTGGTACGTTCCGTGTCACGTTTTCGTTTTATTAAAATTTTGCTGCAACGGTTTCATCCTTTTTATCACTTGTGCTGTGTTTTAAGCTTCTATACCCATTCTGTACCTCCGATGATGAGATAGTGGCAGATTTCCTCATCCGACAGTTTCTTCTGACTTCATACAAAGCTCTTACATGGAATCCAACCGCAAAAACTGTAAGTTCTTTCCCGGTTTCTATTTCTATCTCTTTCTGTTCCATTCCGGGCGCTTCGCAACTCAAACGAAATTTCCAGTTTGATGGTTCAATCACATTAGCCGGTGTTACGAGTAAAAACTGCGTGCAAATGCAACGTCTTCATGAAGAACTTCTGGTCACGGAAGTTAGACCGAAGATAGCAGCTTATGAAGCGTTAATGGCGTCATTTTCGCGGGTTACACCAACCCAAGAAACACCAACAGAGAACGAGGATGAGACCTGAGTTTGACATCCTTACGTTGTGCATGCTTAATTTTTCTTCAGTGTACATTATTTAACAGAATTCTTATGCTATGCTACTGCTTTTATGTAACTTCTTCAGCCAAACTGCTTAAAGCAATTACCATTATCATCATCTTATCATTTTTAACACTCTGAAACGCTGTACTATGTTGTATTATACTTACAATTCAATTGGATATTCATTACTTTGAAGGAAAGATCTGATTATTGTACTCAGTGAGAGTACTTCTCAAGCATTGTTCTGTATTTCATAATGCTAAACAATGTTCGTGTTATATTTCGATCATGCATTTCAAGTTGATGCTTTATCCAACAACTAGTTGGATTGAACGGCTTACGTCTCTCTTGTCCTTCTTATTTCAGGGTCTCAGTTGCACCGCGCTATTCCTCTTTTCGGAAATAGTTATTCATTTCTTACGGCGAAATTTCTGAGGAGGGATGTCCCAATTATTTAAGCAATACGAATGCGACACAGATGAGCAAGCTTTGTTTAGGTCTATGCTAAGGTAGGACAAGAGGCGCGCTTGGTAATGTCAGATATGTCAACAGAATGTTGACTTCGTTGCAGTGAGTTCACGCTTAACCTGTGGCTCTGATTGGAAAGTGTTTGTTGGTTGGTAGATGTGGGTTATCTTCATCAGCTGTCCCGATGTCAGCCGGTTGTCTTAGTGATAACGAGCTGACAAGTTTTTCGCGATGGAGTGTCAGGAATTCTGATAAGATCGCCTGATTGACCTTGCGCTCTTAACTGAAAGATCAAGTAAACAAGTTGGAAGCTAGGGAGGGAGTAAGGGCTCAGAGAGTTTCAAGGTATGCCTCTCAGGATCAGGACAAGAAGATAATAGGACTCCCGGAGGAGGAGAGTGGGGGGAGGGGGGGGGGGATTGCCACTTTGGCACTATCCAACGATATCCAACGATTTCAACACAAATACATACAATATACAATTTTTTCTAGAAAATCTGATAACACTGCTTGATTGAGATTACGTGTTCATATTTATTTATTTATTTATTCTGCAAGCAAGGTGCGCCGTCACCAAAAGATATAATATATTTTTCATTAAGAATCGTGCTGATGTATTGAATACGTACTTGGCTCATACAATGACTTGCGGTGGCCAGTTATGTGCAAGTAAGGGACCAATTAAGGTATCAATTAACCGACTCCAAAGGGCAAAAGGCTTGGTTGGATTAAACAGTCGATCCGGTATTCGAACCCGTGACCACGCTTGTGCAATAGTGCGCTACTTGCCACTACACCAATTCCGCCGCTTGTTTTGTCCACGAGTCCATTGAATTTTGACGACGCAATTTTCACTTAATTACTGAACCACCCAGGTAGTAAAGTTGTCAAATGTTTTAAACCGGTCGGAGCATTAGTTTTTGTTGGCGGCGTTAGACAAACATTCGGCATTGGCCAGCCTCGGCACAAGGGGACCCACCCGGACATTTCATCTACACTTAGTCAACCCTCTTGAGAACCGCATGTCAAAGTTACTCTATTTCAATTGCCATTGGCCACAACGATGAGCCCGGGGGAGCGAGTCCTGAAGTATGATTCGTCTGATTGTGAGTAGGAAGCAAGAGTAATCATGCTTTTGAGTTCCCTCTTTTTTCTCTCTTTGTTTCTGAGAACATTTCATCTGACAAATGGAACCTTCGTTTTTCACTAATAGCAAGTGCAATTATGTGGGTGTACTACCTATTTTTGCGGGTGGGATACACGGGAGCGTGAGAACGTTGCGTAAGTTCATTTGTCTTTTCGTCTGCGCCTCTTCAAAAGAAATGGGAATCGTTGATTCTCACTCAGCCAACGTACGGCACACTTCTCTGTGCCTTCGAAACTGCATGCATTTCGTAAACTTACTTGGCTGGGGGGATCTCGCGATCAAGAAGGCGGGACCTCCGTGGTGAGGCCCCCACATTGCACTTTAGTGGGTGCTGACCCGCGTGGCAGCCTCAGGGTGAGGTTAGCCAACAGCTAAATTTTTGTGTGTGGGGCCTGCTTATGCGACCCTGGCAGACTTCATCAGAATATCATGGCAGTACTCTGGTCTTCGGAAACTTTCTGTCTGGTAGGTTCGTTGTTTGGGACAAACCTGCAGGAACCCATGTTCGTATTCGAACGAGCCGAATCAATTGTGCGAGTTCCTACATAACTCTAGTTTAGGGTTTTTTGTAGGGAAATCAATACTCTTGCACCCCGTCGGGCTATAATTTCTCCCTTACATAGCAATCGGCCCAAGTGTTTTCGATTTTTATATAGATGTGCTATGGGAGTTTTTCAAATGAAATAGTTCATTAATTCAACGGCCTAACAGGTAACGAAAGAGAAGGGGAAGGCTTAAACCTTTTAAGATGGTCTGCAACTGCTATGCATCAAACGAACAGCACTACGACCTTCTTTTATCTATCATAAAATTAGGGAATTGGAGCATTCTCGCACCTGGGCTGCAAGATGTTGTTCATTCTGGAAACAAGTGATAACATCTGGTAATTGCATTAGATCACTTCCTCTTTTCGGATAGCGGTAACGTGTCACCTGCGAAAAACATAAATAAACCATCCCTTCGCAGAGTTGTCAGTGGTCTTTAGAGGTTCAGAGATCTACTGTGTACTGAGAGCAAACGGATTATGAGCTGCTGACTCTTCGAATCCTATTCTAGACCTGATAGCTTCCGTGCTTCTTTGGCGTAGTTTCTATAGAGAATCCTCACCGGTGCTCGAGGCTGACTTTAAGTATAAGGGATCATCCGCTGAATTCGTAATTGTTCCCAACCAGGACAGGATACTCCGGAACACAAACCTATGAACAAAGGCAGAGATTAAGGGAACTAAGCGAGTTAAGATCGAATGCGTATCAGTCAGTGATGAGAGTGGTGAATTTGCCGTTCACTTAATACCCGATCAAGCCATATCCATACTCCATCTTAACAAATCTTCTGTATTCCATCGCGCGACTGGAAGAGAATTTTTATCATAGTGCAGTAGCCTCAATCATATTTGAGTGTCGCTAAATCTGCAAGTATCGATGATATTTCGAACTGCCCAGTTTTCTATAGTCTCATAGGGATTCATAAACTCCCCTCTAGCGAAATGTTTTTTACATCACCAAAAACATTTAAAATTCGGACCATTTGAAGTTATGTAGGGGAAACAATTGGTAGAATCTCATGGGTTCTAAGTAGTAGTGTTAGCAGCAGTTGACCAAGGTTTCGTCTTACTCGACCAGTAATAAGCATATCCTCGAATTAACACACTTCCTAGACCTCGGGAGGAGTAATAATAATATAATAATAATCGAGCCATTCAATGCTGTTTCGCTTTACACTATGTCCAAAAAGAGGAGGCCCTACGAGCATTACCAGAAATGATTGGTAAGATGCTAATAATATTAACGTCTTCGAAGAAATTAAAATGCATACAATGGCGACGGTCAAAGGTTACTCAACCCGCAATATCTCCAAACAGCTGGTAAGTACTTCTAAGTCAAAGCTCTTGCTATAGGTCAACGGCTAGCTCCTGTTTTGCTATTTGCTTTGTGAGTAAGGTTGAATAGCCGACTCTAAAACAGCATCATTTGATCATTGTCATCATTGTGCTGCAGGTATATCGATGAATGTTTCAGCGTGACGATCGTGATGTCAACGCAGTTTAAAATGAACGAGTGTTTTCGAATTATGAATGAACTCCTACATTACGTTCAACCTACATAGGAAGAACCACGATGACGGTTGGCTTCCTTACCACAACACTCAAGTTCAAGTATCCAGTAATGTCATGGAGTGATGCGATATCGTAGAACTATTTCTGATGGTATCTTACTTCTGCATTCCGAGAATATCTTTCCGAGAATATTTTACCTCCCGTAGAACTATTTTTCAGAATATCTCACTTCCCGCCTAAGCTTATAAACGAGCAGTCATTAGCGAAATGTTGAGACAGCGACAAGTGCCTGTATGGGTGAAGCTGTATGGGTGTAGCTGCTGACGACGTCAAGCTGGTTCCCATGGTCTTGTGCAAGGTTTTACTCACAAGGCCGTTAAAAAGCTGCTAAAATGCTAGTAACGTGACTCCCACAATTTTGTCAATAAATGCCCATCCGGCGACATGGAAGTCAGAGGTGGAAGCTCATGAAGCCCCCTCAGACTTCCTCCCACTTATCCCATCCATTCCTGAACAGGGCCGCGCGAACGCAGCCCCACACGCAAAAATTTAGCCGTTGGCTAACCTCACCTCGAGGCTGCCACGCGGGTCAGCCTCCACTAAAGTGCAATGTGGGGCCTCACCACGGGGGTCCCGCCTTCTTGATCGCGAGATCCCCCCAGCCAGGTAAGTTTATGAGCCGTCGCTAGTTTGGTGGGCTTGAGAAAGCGCTCCTTATGTTCAGCAAGTTAAGACTGGCGAACTTTGTATCATTTAGGAGACGCAGACTGCGAAACAAGCAAAGTACATTTCCTTGACGTTTTGCACTTCAACTTTTACACGGCAACAATTTCAACGTTTTCAACCTTTTGCGGACCTGGATCGGACTGTCGGAGTTGAAGGTTTGGATTTGGGATTGTTCCAGGAGCTTAAGGTTGTCAAGTAATCGGCAGGCAGGTCCTCAACTTATCCTTAGAGCAGTGGTATTCTCAAAGTGGGTTTGCTATCGAATCCCGTGAGATTTATGGGAATCTAGTGCAGTCTTCAGTCACCTGATTCCCTCCCATACCAACGGAAAGCACATTTCTATTAGAGTTATTAGGCGATATATCGAGCGTCGTGGGAAAAAGTCGAAATGTGTTCGCCAGTGCAATAGCGTCGTCAGGAAGCCAAGTCCCATTTCGCTACTAATTTACCTTTTTTAAGGCCAAAATTTTCTATTTCGGCTCTAGTAGAAGTGCTATCAGATAATATCGGAGAAGTTACGTATTGGGTAAAGAAGCCAGAAACCTTGGGGCGTCGCGCTGTCAGCAGTAGACCTGATCCTGTTCATGTTATTTATGCTTCTGAAGCTGCTCCTGTCATCAGAACATTTTCTCCTGAGCTCTTTGATCATCCTGGGCTTGAACCAGAAAATGTTTTGCCGATGAGTGTTTCACGAAAAGGTTTGAAACTTGCACTCTGGATTCATCAGTCCATATTTTTGGTTTAAATATAAAACAAATTCCCTGAATTTCCTCCAAAAAGTCTTTACGAGCACTTTACTTGATCCCAGTAGGACGGTAAGGCAAAAGTGTGTTATATAGTATTATAGTAGTAGGAGATCCTTTCGCCCTGTGCCCACAACAATAAGCAACCTGGTTTGTATTCCTACACTCAGCCATTTCACGAAAAGTTGTACTTGCCCTTTTTTCCATGATCGATATCTAATTTCAACGCCTTCGGCAGTTGATTTTGATTAGTTTTGTTCGTAAAAAAGGAACTGAATCGGTGAAGGTGTAAAAACAGTAAGGAAACATTACATAATGGTGAACCAATTGGAGCTAGAGAAAAATCGGCTTCTTTTGTCTTCTCATTGAACTCACCACCAAAGAAATCATTTAAATTTTGGGCTTTTTTCGTGCAATAGTGATAGTACGTCAGAAACACCAGAGCGGAGGGGGCGCTTGGTGAGATAGTGTGCAATCAACAAGTGAACCATTTTCAGGCCTTTGAAAACGACGAATCCGTCGAAATGTTGGCATGAATAAAGATTCCTACCTAACAACCTCGAGGTAGAAGCAAAGTTAACATTTTCCGTAATTAAAATTTTATTCGTACAACAGCTATCATTGTGGCATCTGATCTTCATTAGCAAAAGATGTCCTCTGGGAGTTCAATATCTTTCTTTCTTTGGCTTCCAAGGACATTTCGATAGCTCAACAACCATCTACTGACCAATGTTCGAACGATTCCTTCTTCATTCCAATTTCGTCAATGGCAAGACTTATTTGACTACCCAGCCATGGAAGTTAGTTGAAATCGAATTTGATCTTAATGGTTACCAATAATCCTCCACCCTCACCACCTTACCATTCTCTACAGGGCCGCGCGAACGCAGCCCCACACGCAAAAATTTAGCTGTTGGCTAACCTCAACTCGAGGTTCCCACACGGGTCAGCCTGTGCTAAAGTGCAATGCACGGCCTCACCATGAAGGCCCCGCCTTGTTGATCGCGAGAACCTCCCAGCAAGGTAAGTTTATGAACCGCCGTGGGTGCCCACCGCATCAGCTCACGTGTCGTATCTTTTACGGGTTCATTGGCGAAACGATCAAAGTGATGCAGAGGCAACAGGAGGCCAGACAGATAGAGATAGGCGTTGCAGCTGCTCTCTGCACTTGGATCGGCCCCAAATGAGTTAGCCAGAGGATGTTGAACTTTGGGCGCCATATGTTGGTATTGATCTTACTGCAGTATTACACATCTCTGATGTTCGTCATGTTCATTGCTGGACAGCAAGCGGTTAAGGATTTCACGACCCAGAAAGACTTTGGAGGGGAAAATTCGCTCTATAGTCTTATATAATTGTGTGGGGCTATCCCTTCCAAGGGAGGGATGAGAGTAGGAGCGTGGAGGATGGTTGGTGGGAAGTGTGAGGGCGAGAGAAGAGGGGAAGTGGTAGTAGAGAAAGTGCATCGCATTGATTGTGGATTTACAGTGACACTTCCGCTCCCTTTCCGCCCTATTGAAATGTAAAGCAAATGGAGGAGGGACTGCATCCAAACTAGTTCTCCACGGACTCTTTTTCCATTCATGCTATAGGGAAATGACCAGTCAATGAAAACTCAGAAAACCGAAACACCGCTTTACTCCTAGGACGATGAGATGATGCCATGCGGTCAGTTTTACAAGGTCTCCCAGGTTCACTTTTGAGTGGACTTCTGTTTGAGAGCCATACATCTCCATCTTCTTCACGATTTCCCTTTCCAAAGTCTGTATCAGATACCTATGCAGACTCTCACATCGAAAGACCTTGCTTCCCGTGCTTGGCTGTACGATGCCTAGAAAAACGGCTGTGTGGGTGTACATCGGAACTCTGAGCTTTCTTGTGTTCCGCGAATCTTTAGGGGTATTGCGGGTTTTACCCACGTACTTTTCTCTGCTTAGGCCTCTGCAATGAATCAAACAGTTAATGCCTAGAGGCCCGCAGACTTATCATGGGTACAGAACTGACGAGAAGGCTCGCGGACATGCTTTCGTGGTAATTCAGGGCGAGGTTATTTCAGAAGAAAGACATGGCATGCAAGTAAAAAAAAACATGGAGAAGCAAATACGCTTCGAAACATCGCCAGAGCATCTTTCGATATCCACAAGAACACTCCCCCGCAATGTTCTAATGAGGAGAATTTAGGAGGGAACCTCCTTTGATTGCCGTTTTGCTGAACGGCCAGCAGACGCTCGAAGTAGTGAAACACGCCAAGTTTCTAACCGTCTGGTGGGTGTTTCACCACTGTGAAGAATCCAAATCCTTCCCGTATTCTTGTACCCTTAAGGGGAGCATATTGGAAATGGGATCTTTAATGGATGAAAGCTGCTTGATGATACATGCAAGCCATGAACTTTTTGTTTGTTGGGATCAAAAACTTGAAACTGTGGGAAAAATGCAAGGTAGTCCAGGGAGCTAGAAAATCAAGGTGTTTTTATCATTACAATAGCTGAATTCATCCAAAAACGACCAAATCTTTGTCTCTCCCTTATGGATTGCCGAGATTCCTTAGAATCACAATAACTCCAGCTTCATATGTACATACCAAAAGAGAACTGCGCAGCCTGTCTTCCACAGTTTTCTATGGAGATAAGCAGTTGATTGATTAATCTAGGTCTAATCTCCGTTCCTAACAGTTTTCGCCAGTCTGGTTGTCTTTTCTTATGAGTCAGATCCTACATGATCCCGTACAGGCACGTCGGGTAAGAGTTGAGCCTATTGTAATGCTAGAATGGCTATATCACGCGCAACGGTGTAAAACATGTAAACAGGAAGGCTAACAGCTATTAGGCCAAGGAGATCATCTTGAAGGTTTTGATGAATTCTGCTTGTTGATTCACGGTGTTTTCGCGCAGACCCACATAGTGAACCT
The DNA here is from genome assembly GCA_000469685.2 of Haemonchus contortus. Classification (NCBI taxonomy): domain Eukaryota; kingdom Metazoa; phylum Nematoda; class Chromadorea; order Rhabditida; family Trichostrongylidae; genus Haemonchus; species Haemonchus contortus. The sequence continues at coordinate 11,424,118 of LS997564.1, forward strand.
ACGTAGTGACCGCCACAGTTCACTGACCCAGTTCAAGCGAAGCCCATTTGCCTATGTGCTAGTTTTTAATACCGATTTATGATATCATCTAACGCCGATGTAAACGCCCAAGCATCTTCCCTTGTCTCATCCCAGCACAGGTATTCTGTCTTGTCTCCCTACCTCAGCTGGATACGTCACCAGTCGATACAATTAGGTTTTCACTGTTCTCCGCTAGGGTCTTCCATGTGTATTTGATGAATTACAATAACTAAACTTAACAGAGAGATATTCAACTTTTTCCTGACGAGAGTCTCGTAGTCAAAGGGAATGTCTTGTCGGGTACCATTTGAGCAGGAATATTCAATCTCATGCCTGCCATAATAAGTAACACTTTATATCTATGTTGTATGTGTATTCTACTCGAGTAACTTCCATGACCTTGAATCTATTTTCCGTATTCTGCCTTCTTTATGCATTTTCTTGATATTAAATATAGCAATTTCACCCAAGGCCGTTTAACGGTCCAGGCCGAATGCATAAGGGTGTTTTGCCGTGGGTATCTCAACAAGGCATTAGTTCGGAGATTAAGCACGAAATGGTGTTAGGAAGATCAAACAATTATACACTCCAGTAATCAAAACTTCACTTTTTACTCGCTTTTTAACTGCAAGAAAGCGCTACAGCATTGTCTTCGAATCCTGTTCTCCTTGAAAGGCCTATCCTCATCTGGAGAGCACCATTAGCGATCTAGTAGATCCACTAATTTTCCAGCGTGCTCATTGCCGTTCCCCGTTGTGCTACTGCCGAGGTGCATGTCGACTTCAAAGCAGATTTTGCTTTTCCAAATATTTCGGCCTTTATAGTTTTCCTACCTCAAAAAGTCCTAGTGTATCTTATAGAAGCAGCCCACTCAGTATTCCCAATGAAAAATTTATTTGCATAGGTTTTTCCATAAAAGGCGTCTTGATCCTTCACGGATCCAGGGATCAACAGATGTGGTCCTTCTGCCATGCGAAGTTCTTCGTGTTTTCTGATTGAGAGACAAGTAGTAGTAAATCGACATCCCACGTACCCCGAAGTTCTGGAATGGAATTGGAAGCATCCATAAGGACGCGAGCAGCTCCCATCGCGACAGAGAGCTCCACCGGAATTTGAGGAACTTAGGTTTCTATTATTAGGATTGAGTTAAATCGAACATAGAAAATAGTACTTATGAGTGCATAAAAATCAAGCCAGGAATGCCAGTTATTGATGTTATCGCTACTCAGAAGCTGAATCGACGAGCGAAACCCAACTAATGAGCGCTGAAATTTTTTTCCTTTTTACCCGTAGGTACAGTAGCGCTCGAAAGAATTATAACTTTCAGTCATAACTCCCTTCCTACTGGATCTAGCCAAGCGAAATTTCAATATGTGTAGCATTGGGGTAGTGTGAGCAAAGAACTTCAAAACCAAAATCAACTGAAAATAGGGACATTGGTGCTCTTAGGACTTCTTTCCTTTTTGCCATGTCTAAAGTGTACGAGCGCTAATGCCAAACACAGAAGAGAAAAAAAAAAACGCTCATAAGGAGCGAATAACAGCAGACGTCACAAGCTTGCTTTCAGCATGGTCTACAAACGCCTTCCCCTTAGTCATCTGGACATGGTTGCTTTGCAGTCAAATAGTGTTGGATAGTGTAAAATATGCTTCAGTTAAACATATCAAAATTTCATGTGATTTGTTCCACTGGGAAAAAAGTTACGTCGAGTTGAAGTTGGCCGACTACTTTTGAGCGCTACTGTACGTGCACGAGTTCACATAATGGCAGATCGTGGGAAGAAGTTTTTGTCTCTAAGTTCACAATTAATAAGTTAAAAAGTTTAATGTAGTTCAGATGAGAAAGGCCATCCTGTGCTATGTCCAGTGGCAAATGGTTTCCTATCTATCGTTTACCTCCATGTGGATATCTGTCCAAGTTCTTTTTTCTCGCTTTAAGCTAGCTCAGCTAATTGCTTGGTTGGACAGTATCTTCTCGCTTGACTGGCGATTTGTACTTCGGCTTTGTTCTTCGGGACCCACAACTGCAATTGAGTTCACATTTAGATGATCAGAGTAATATTAGACGAGGCATAACATAGCTAGTAAAGAACTGTGGCACAGTACACTTAAAAATTTTATTTAATTGATCAGCTCACCGAGAAGAGATTTAAAGAATACGGTGCTTGGGAAACTTTCTGTATCGTGCAATAAGTGATCGCACTTTCAGAAGCTCCATGATATATAAGGTGCAACTTATGAACACGACTTTTACTTTCGTTGGATATCTCTAATCTAAGAGAATATACAGAAGTCTGAGATTCAAGTACGGTAATGGGTGACCTATGCGGCATTGCTATGTAGAGTATTTTGTAATGTCAGTCATGACTATGTGCAACATTTCATGACATCCTAGAAAATCGGCTTTTATGGTTTGTCTAGCAGTACGGTTTCTTCTTTGCAGTCAACCTTCGTTTAGAAAGGAAATCAGTACTTAGATTCATGCCCACAAATGACCTGCTTATAGCTTTCTCTTTTCTCGTCCTTGATGGTTTACAAAGGACGAAGGAAAGGAGATTTTTGCATGGATCACTTTCGTTATGGAATGCGCCCTGCACCTCACTTCCATTCAGAATCCTAGTGGCGTTTAGCACGGCACCAGTCCTTCTCAAAGTGAGAGCTTTCGTGATCGCACACGAGTTTGGTGCTTAATAAGTGGCCCAGAATGGATTGAAAGTTTGGCTAGTCTAAGGTTTCGATCTAGGATTCAATCCCCGAGCCATGCAGGTGTATAATGCGCCGCATGACCCTTCCACCATCTCATTTTAACGTGGAGTATTTGGAGGATAGAATAATAATGTGTTAGGATTATGTTTTTTTTTTCTTGAGAAAATTCATAGGTTGTCTGCAACGAAAAAAGTGAAAGGTTGATTTTTACGTTCTACGTATGTTCACGAAGGAAACTCTCTGTTTACGGTGCACCTAACCTAAGGGTCATTTGTACAGGGTGTCCCAAAATAATTTGCGCCGATTTATAGCAATATATTTGAAACTACCCAACTGCGAGAGGCGATGGAATTTCTATGCACGCTAGCTAACACTATGTGCTACAACATGCCAAAGTCGCATTCCAAAATATTCCCCGTGAGCGCGAATAGAAGTCAAAGTTTGCTTTCGACTTGATCGCATGTGGCACGCAGGTATCCTTCTCCATTTCTTTCCAGCCGTCCTCCAGCTTTTGCATTCTAGGACTCCAAACTGGGACTGCAAACTCGACAGGTCCTCTTCTAATCAGGGACCAGTCGTGGGATTTAAGTGAGTCAAGATCTCGAAAATAGGATGACCATTCCTCTTCACCAATGAAGTCGGGCAGCTGTCGTCGGCACCAATCGCGGGCAAGCTTGGCTCGGTGGGCTGGAGTAGCGTCCTGCTGGAAGGACTACGAAATGTTTCAGAAAACGTAGCCTGATCAGTGCTTTAGTACTTCCATCAGTACGCTGTTCGAGTACTGGTCTTGGTCAATTTTCACGCCTGCACCGAAGAAACCACGAGCGGCTTACATAGAAACCTTTTTGTGAGATATTACACGCTGGATGTTTCTTTCCGGAACGCGAACGTTTTGGTTGTTGAGGGATGGTCTTATCGTAAAGAACTTTTTGATCAGAGAAAACGACGAAGGGTTGCGTGTCATCACTCAAGTGGGACTGCGACTTTCTGCTTTTTTTGGCCCTGCAGAGTCTGTTGAGATCGGAATTGGAGCATACGATAGGAGTGGTAGTGAGGCTTCTGTATGACATTCTTCCATCGCGATAACTCCTGTAAGCCGTGCCCGTTGACTTCCTTTCGATGGGACACTCAGGATCCCGACCGATTGGCATACGGACCATTTTAATAGTCCTATCTTCAGAAACATTATACCTTTCTATCTTTCCTGGTTTGTCTCTGATTCAATCTTTTTTCTATATCGTTTGATAGCCTCCTATACGGTTATTAGAAAAATCCCAAAGAATTTCATAACGTCCTTCCACTTCTCGCGCGTCCATGATTGCCGTCCATTGAATGAGCCTCCTTCATCTGAAAGATAAGATAATGTGAATTTGATAGAGTATTTCTACCTTAAAAATTACTGAACTTTGGCGCAAATAATTTTGGGACACCCTGTATGATGCATCCAGAGAAAAACAACAAGTTGGTTTCTCTTTCTCGGCTGCCTGCATATATCAGATCATTTTTCTCAGAAAGAAAAATTATAGACCACGTCCTTTGTTGTTGATCACGTTTCTCTTGTAAAATCCCTGCATTTTTAATTGGAAAGATTTTTTCAAAGAATGTCGGGTAGGGTCGTATGTCGTGTAGGTGTTGAATGCCTCTTCCAAATGCTATCGCTAGTTTAGGCCATTTCATATTAACGCATTTGGAGCAAATTCTTTCCGAACCGTACTTTGCCTTGAAAATGGTCTAGCGAAAAGACTTTTGGAAAGACATCTATTCTGAACCTAAAGCCTAAGAGATCTGAGAGAGAACTAGTAACTAGTTTTACTTTGTATAATCAAGGTCACCCAAATGTTGATTACGGAGCCATTATTAATCACCCAGATGTAGAAACTTGTCTTTTCAACTTACCCACAGTGCTGTGTAACGTACTTGTGGTCGTCGGCTAGTCGTTAGTTTCGGGTCTCGTTTCTCCGACGGCCTCCTTCCCATTTCAAGTTCCTTCTGCATTGTAAAGCTTCACAAAGACATTGTTCCTATGTTGCCATACCCTTTTTGTATGCTGTTGATCAGCTCGATCAGTTATTGATTTTTAAGGTGATTGATGATTTTATAGTTGCAGGTAAAATCCCAAAAGTGAAGCTTCAGGATGATCTCGCCTATACTCGTCTCCTTGGTGGCGACAACTCTTGCCGTTCCTTTACAACGTAAGTACATTACTGCCATTACTAGCTCTGTTACTACATTACTTTCATCCGACTCAATAACTTAGTGCAATAAATGATAGTACAAAAGTCTACAATTTCGATTTTGTCTTTGCTAAAAAGGGATGTAAAAGGGGAAAAAGTGGGAAATTACTGCTTTTACCCGAGCAACTCCTGTTTATGTGCTACATGGGACATGGAGTATAGCTTAATAAATAAACAATTCAAAAGCTGGCGGTCACTAACTTATTTTCCTTACAGATGCCGTTCAAGGGGACTTGTGGACGCAAGTATGCTGCGAGGTTAGTATAAAATTTCATTTTCTTTTTATCTGATTGGATTATATTCTATTGTAGGATTCATTCGAATTTAGATCAACTGTTATAATTTGTTCGGTTCGATATGTAACAAGGATTTGTATATTTCTTTTCTTGCTAATTCGTCAGTTAGTAGCTACGCCTTTTTGATGACGGCGAGGATAGGGATAGGGATACAACGATGAGGTGACTGGGAAAGAAAACCAAACGGCGTTCCAGAGACTGGTCCTTAGGTGAGGGTAGGGCTCGTCCTCAAATCTGAACTAAGCTTTGTGCCAGATGGGGAGTTCACGGATTGGCGGATGTCGCTTCTCGTCACCTTTTTCGATTGATCAACTCAGTCTATGTATTTATTTCGTTATTTCTTTAGTTCGTTTCCCCACCCGCTTCCCCATAAGGTCCGTTGCTACATTGGCCGAGATATTTTTCTTAAGGTCCAGAGCAACGTAGTTAGAAATATACAAGACATACATTTTATTTTCTTCGGATTTCAAAGACATCAATTGTTCCTACTGTTACTACTAGTGTCATTATTATTATTTTTTGATTTTTATATTTTTTTGGTTTTTTGATTTCATTTGTCTTTTATTATTTTAGGAGAACGACCTGAACAAAAATGGTGGGATCTCCTTTCGGGAGTTCACTCCATTTGCGTTGAAGCTCATGAATCTTAACAGAGCAGGTGAACATTTTTATTTTACTTTATCTCAACATCATCTTTTTAATTTTTAATCGTCAGGAGAATCAATCGAAAATCGTAGAAAATCTAGCGCCAAGGTACGTGGTGGAACTAGGATACTTTACTTGTTGAACCTCTAGTAATCTAGCAAATAGCCGCCTTATAAACGACGTGAGAGAGTTACTTTTATCCTACCTAACGTGGCTATTACCATCTGGCAGTGAGTGACACGAGAGGGATGGAATGTTTGGTTCCCAGAACTACGATTGTTATGGTTCCTGCAACCGGACCCAGATTCATTTCGATGCCATGAATCATAAGCTGGAAGACCCCTGGCCACTGCTCAACTCCTCACTACTTTCCATAAAAGGATTCTGCGGAGTCTAAGAATTTGAGGATTGAATATCGCTGAACATGACCTCACACTTTTTGTAAAAATTCACTTCAGAGTTGGAGCGTCTATTTCTGGAGGGTGACGTTGATCGTAACAGCGAATTGGACGGTGAAGAATGTATTCCAATGAGGAGCGTCCTGAAATCAACATTAAGAGAAAAGAGCGAGCTGTTCCTCAAAGTATGAAAACGTACCTACGGGGCAGATGCTCTCAGAATACTAATTCCAACCCACTTCAGAAGTACGACAGAAATGGCGATCAGAATCTCTCGCAAGAAGAAGCAAACTCTCTGGCCAAAAAGGAGTTCGGTGTCACTTTAGACGATCTTTTCGCTCTTTCTGATCAGGTTAGTCTTTCAACTTTTTTCCATGCTCCCAACCGTGACTGCTTCATAGTGCTTCGTTGCCTTATTTTAGAACAGAGACCAGATGATCAGCGCTGGTAAGGAGATGACCGATCTAATGTTGAACCTACGATCACGGGCTTTGAGCAACGGCCAAGCTACACTATCAGTGGGAAAATGAAAATTTCACTTATTCAGCGGTTTTGGTGGTGTGTCTATGTAGTAGTAACACTTGTACAATAAAAGAAATCGTTACTAACAACTAATCTAACCACAAACAACTTCAATTACTAGTAGGGACTCTGTAAATAGCTTGAAATCCCTGAAAAAACAGACGTCAGCTTATTTCCCTTAACTCTGTCTACATATCCCTAGAATGAATGACCTAAGTTTATTCCATTAATGTCTGTTGCATGCTGACAGGGAGACCTATATTCTGCTTTAGCTATAGGTATCTATAGCTTGAGGTAGTATAGACTTTAGGTATATAGTCTGGGTTGTGAGCCTAAAGACTCGATTAGGCCCAGATTCTCTGATGTGTAACACATGTTCTTCCTTCCGAGCATCTACAAACCCTTTCTGGACGGTTTTGCCCAATTTAACAGTACTGATTTTTTCTCCAGTTCTGTTTCATCTTCTAGAATTAAATCCTCAGCTAGAAGGTTGATTACCCGTTTTTTAAACTTTTTGCGTTAGCCAGTAAGTAAATTTCTTATTAATGCTGACATTATCTTCTTACGTACACTTCGGTTCTTCACGCTATGGAGGATTCCCAGAGATAATCAGCTGAAGTGGTCAGCTGATATGGGAAGTCATTAGAGCTGAAAACCTTGTGGGTGGTGCTGTTGGGACTTGTTCACTTCCCATCCGGCACTGCTTATCACGGGGAGTGATGGTTACCAACAGGACGAGCACCTTCGGAAAGAGTCACTTACATGCATATCTTGTTTAGTACCTCTGACTCAGTAGTACGGAATCTCGATGCATTTTCACAATATTCAGGAGCAATTTGGATCCGAGTGCACCAGATAGTCTTTTTAATTGTTAAACAATGCAAAGGGATATGATGGCTGAATCCTTTTCACAGTTATAGATGTTTAGACAAATGAACAACGGTACCCTACTGGGTGCCTTCTGTACATGCTCTGTATAGGCATCAAAAATATGTAGCATATTTGTTTATAAAGTTGTAACCAAGACCACAATGCACGATTCAAAGAGGAATCACTCGTGATGACGTGCAAACGAATACGAACCTGACCGAACACATGCATACCGACGTTGAAGGACAATCTCACTTTAATTACTTTACTGTACTTTACAGTACGGAAAGCTGCTGTATGGTAATACCTTGGTTTTGTTCTTGGGGCGAATTCTGGTAAGGATATCCGGATCATACACAACTGCAACCGCAGTCTGTTGAATTACGTCGACAAGTAATTCTTTACCAGAACTTGGTCAATTAACTGTTCTGAAGTAGATGGTAGTATCTGCCTTCATCGAATCACTAGAATCTGGAAGTTCACTCTACTGCCTTCTCTTGCGCTTAAAAGAAGGAAGACGGATAACGAAAGTTGTTCTTCTGAATTCATCATGAGGTTTTCGTACAAACTTATTATGCTGACCTTTCGGCGGAATCGGCTTGTCCTCTGCCTGAGGAGATCGTAACGATATGTGACAAACCGTTCAAAAGCCTCCCAGCCCACCGACGTTCGAAGCCCCCGAGGAACCGCTACAACCCTTTCAGACTGTGATGGTCCCAGCTCTGCCAAAATGCCAGCTTGATCAAAGTTATATAAAATTTTCCTAATGGATCTAAAGAAAAAACTTCCCAACAGGTTAGCGGAATCCATACGAAGCGATAGGTCCAGGAAGAGGAGTGTTCAGGAAGGAGGAAGATGATCTGGTGTACATGTGTGATATGATACGCCCTCCTTCCCTCTATGACAGCTCTATGAAATTCTCCCATTCTTGGCTCAGAACAATTGTACCTTCAATTTTCGATGTACATTCACTCTAATGTACTCTAATATCATGGGGTACTGTACAGCAGTTATATGGCCCCACTAATCATTTGAATAATTTTTGCTGATCACTACCTCTGCCTCACGTTTTATGACAGAATGAAAGCAGTGACATTTCCGTCAGGTGGCCGCAACTTAAGCAACCACCTGAACTTTTGTCGGATGTCAAACGCAGTGCTTCCTTGGAATTGCTTCATCATAATTCCTTCATCTTACTAAATTGGAGCCCCATTTGGGTCCCAATCTTATCTTTTAGGTCAAAAACGATGCAAGACGGAGAATATTCATTATATCAACACTTCTAGATTATTTGTGGTGTTACGGTGGTGGTCGTTCCTTGAAACGTTCTGCGTTTACTTTTCTGAGAGTCAAGCACCTTGTACTATTTAGACATTCGACAGGAACAAAGATGGTCAAGTAAGTTATGAGGAGATCAAGCGCGAAATTCTACGCTCAACAGATGGCTTCACACTCAAGCAGGTCTTCAAAGCTGTGGATTTCGACAAGGTACTGACATTCTGTGTAATGAGCTGCGGGATCTGTTGGCAGACCTACTTCGATATCATGAGACCTCCGGTTACGTTATGCTCATACGAGTGAATAGCGTTCGGCAATAGTAGTTCTAGGAAACTTCTAGGAAATTCTAGAAGGAATCTGAACTATTGAGAAATTTTGGCAAATTCCTTCCGTACACTCTAATATAATGTTTAGGCTTACCTGTATACTGCCTTCTAGCCCTTGGTACCTAATAACCTCTTAAATGAAAGGGGTCGGCCGTTGTTGTGGCAGATGTAGGATAGTTCATATGAATTTACTTTACAAATTTCATATCTACCAACTTCTAAATGGAAGATTCTACATGGGTACTAATTAGTACTGCAACACTATGAATTCCAGGATTTCTACCTGACGGCAGACGAATATCTAGCGCTGTTGAATGAACTGGAACTACGTCAAAAGGTAGGTGACCACTCCACTTCTCCTACATGCTAATCAGAGTCAACATATAGGCTAAACCCTAATCGAAGTCAGAGGTGAAGCCAGAGTTCTGGCATAAGGTCAATTCCGATAGTCGCTGTTTATGATTTCTCGATTTGGCTCTAGGAAGGGCATGCTGCATTTTTATCCCTGATAGACTTTCCAATATCAGAGAAACTGATCGAAAAGTTGGAATTTTGCCTAAATATTGCTTTTTATTTTGCCATCTAGTGTTCTTTCAAGGGTTTCCTACGAATAGGTCGATTACTTAGATTCAAAACACTGACATAATCCCAAGCTAGATCAAAGTACGAGAGGTGATGCGGGTTATAGGTCGTGGTGCGGAAGCTGCTGGTAAAGAAACCTTTTCAATGACCTCATCTCTTTAGCTGCATTCAAATAATTTTCGAAATTATCGTTGACATATAAAGAGTTCAAAATAATTTTTATAAGTTTTAGGAAGGAAATTTGTCTGTGACACCGAAAACTATAGCAATGCCAAGTTCTACGGATGCCTCGAGAACCATGAGACGTGAAAGAGTTTCCAGTGCCGAGAAGGGTGCCGACAATGAGAGGCATTCTTCGCCCCCGTCCGAGGCATCTCCCTCGTCAGCTTCTTCTGTCGAACCTGGAGTGACCGTTGCTGAAGAAAGCTCAACGGAGCTTTCGTCAGCTACTTCTGCTGATGACAAGGAAGAAACGACACCGGATGCGACCTCAACATCAGAAGTTTCATCGAGCACAGATGTGCATATCCGAAGCGAAAGAGATGCAGAAGAAGGTGAGAAGGCTCACATGGATCTCCATGGAATGATTTTTCTTCATTCAGCAGCAGTGTCTAATCGTTTTGTTACCCATTTACCCAAGAAAATTTCTTTGGGGCCTGACGTTGCCCAGAGGGCATGGCTGTAAAAATTTTTGGCTTTATCATGTTGGAGTACGAAAAAAGTGGTGGTGAATAAGGTTTACCATTGAATACCATCGAAGAAAAGATAAAAGCAGAGTGGCAAGAGAAACTGCAATTGTCGTACTGCTTTGACTGATTGAATTCCGACAGAGGTTATAGGATATTTCAATGACAACAGGAGTGTTCGGGAGAGATTTTAGTCGCACTAGGAACAACTAACACTGCACATTCACCAAAAAGGTGTTCTATTTGCATCGTGGTAAACAGCTGATCACCCGCCCACCTTCAAAAAAGACCCTTTTGTCAGGACTTTCGTCAGAATTGAGCATTTGAATCGGTTTTTGGGGCCTTTTTTGTCCCATGGGGTTTTTCGCTCTTGTCTTCCAAAGCCTCAACCTTTGTAAAAGGCGAGGCGATAATTCTATCCAATAAAAAAACAGAGCTTATGGTCGCAAACTGTTTCTGAAGGTTCGTGACAAGGTCCATGCCATGCTAGCTTCGGAGAAAAACGTTATTATGGTAGTGATAGCTTTCTCGACAAACTAATCGGCTCGTACTCATGACACTTGCTGGAAATCCCAAATTACATAGGAGATTGGAGATTGTCGGCATAATAACATTCTCTTCAAACGTTAAGGCGTTTTGAGTAGCTTTGAAGGATCCGAAGTTGAGCGGTATAAATTCGGATTCTTCGGAGAGTTAGTAATAGAGAATTCATTGACATTACAGAATCACCTTCTTCTACCCCTGCTACCTCCCAATCGGTCTCAACATCGCATGCTTCTACTGAAGACGCCGAAGAATCTACGGATGTGGTCAAGTCAAAGTCGTCAGTGATCAGAACAGTGACTAACATACGGCTTCGTGATCGAAGGAGTGTAGAAAAAGGTATGAGGAAGAGTTGGAAAACATTTATATAAAGACAATTCACACAAGCGATTCGTTTTTCAAAGACAATTAATTATTACATTTTACAACATTCCGAATTTCAATCTTTGAATTGAATGAGTTTGCCTAATTGAGGGCGGCAAGGAAGTGAGTTGCTGACCAAGAGTTGTCTGTTCCGAGATTTGGCTGAGGCTCGGTTGAGGCTTTTTAGCCAAGACTCCAACCCCTATTTCAGCATTTTGAACAAAATAAGCTGGAACCGTCAGAAATAAGTAAAAGTACAAGCGAAAACAAAGAAATAAAGTAAGAGGTCAAAAATGTAGGGAATCAAAAAATTAAAAGTAATTAAGGTTAATCAAGTGACATATTTAATACTTCGAAGTAAATAGACTGAAGCATGTAAATTCCAAGCTTTGAATTACAGAACCTTCCTCTGCCTCTCCTGATCCTGACTCGACATCGGCTCCTTCCACTGACGCTGAGGAACCAACCACAAAAGCCTCTTCAACAGATTCAACAACTGATGAGACAGAAACCGTTAAAGAGGTGACTTCGGAAAAGTCAGCGTCTTCATCCACAGCTGAGCCCGTGGCAAGAATCCAGATAAGAAGTGCCGAGGAAGGTGAGAAGCACCTATTTCCTATCTCAGTGAGCTCCTGTTGCTTTCGCAGGACACTTATTTTCTGAATCACAAAACAGATGTTGAACCCGCTTACTTTCTGGATTAAAAAACAGTAAGGAGGCTGATTCTGTCTGACCAGCTCTGGGTTAGGTTAGCTACAATGTCGAAGAATCTGGCATCGAATGCCCTCCGCCGTCTAAAATGTTTCCAAGGAAGTCAACTATTGCATAATCTACGTCGGAGGACGTTGTCAGTTCGGCCGGCTAAGGTGGAGGCCAAGGTAGAGATGGGTCTCAGAGGTAGGACTTGAAGGGAACGGAGGGGATGGAGTGAGAAAAAAAGGGAGGGGGTGATCGCTTTGGCTACAGCTCCTATAGTTTTCAAACAGCAAGCGTAAGCGATTTCAGTAGTATAGTATATGGCATGGTGCAGTACAGTACAGTACAGTATCGTAAAGTATCGTATAGTATAGTATAGTATAGTATAGTATAGTATAGTATAGTATAGTATAGTATAGTATAGTATAGTATAGTATAGTATAGCATAGTATAGTATAGTATAGTATAGTATAGTATAGTATAGTATAGTATAGTATAGTATACATAGTATAGTATAGTATAGTTAGTATAATATAGTATAGTATAGTATAGCATAGTATAGTATAGTATAGTATAGTATAGTATAGTATAGTATAGTATAGTATAGGCATAGTACACACCCTGACCGCACAAAACTGAAAAATAATCAGAAGGCTTTTAATTATTCAGCAAAGGATAAAGTCAACAACTTTTCAGACTCTTCCTCTTCTGTTTCTCTTGACGAGACGTCATCGACTTCTTCAGAACCGGAGCAGACGACTCCTGAAACGGACTCGACAGACCCAACATCAGCTTCTTCTCCCAAAGCTTCCAAAAAGATGGTTGCTGTTGATGCTGACTCAACGTCGTCTGTTAGTAAGCTGACTGCCATTCAAATTCGTACCAAAAGGGAAGCAGAAAAAGGTGAGGGAAAAGTATTGCACACACTTTTGGAAATTTTAAGTAGAATTGACTCCCGGATTGATTTGAATCGATGCTTAATAGGCCTTTATAAAAAGTGATAAAAAAAGGAAATCCAATATGAATTTTTGTCAATTATAGTGTCGTCGCCCTCCACTTCGCTTTTCCTCAACTCATCAGAGAGTTCCTCCGTTGAAGATGAAGAGGTCATTCTTGAACGCAACTCAACTCGAGTTTCATCTAAAGCCTCCTCCCTTCTTGATGCTATCAGAGTACGAGACAAAAGAAGTAATGACGGAGGTTTGTGCCACTCTTAAGCTTTTTCTACAAGGGAGGCAGACAAAGTATTAAACATGGATAGTACTAACATCTTCATTAGAACAGGCCATGCGTTGGACTCTCATTAGGAATGAAGGAGCCTATTGGGCACCTCTACTACTACCATACTGCGCACATTTGGTATTATTTATTAAATTACTATGCTTGAGTTTTTTTGCCTATCTGCATTTCGGTCTGCAGCGTAATTCATATTCACCCTCCCTCTCCTTGAAAGTAGATTGCCGAAACTCAGAAGGAACACAGAAAGTATAATACAAACTTTAATGCAATACAAATCGATCGATATCGATCAATGTAGGTGTGTACAGTAATCAGCTGACTATTCATTACCTCTTTTCCCTGGAGGAGGAATGTCAGGCACTAATCGAGTATTCGGATTTTGTCTTGAAAAGAAGTTGAGCCTGGCATAACAGTTAGCCACAGAATCAAACTTCATAACTTCCCTCTCTATGAACACATAGTTTCGAAACTGACAGGGGACGGAAAAGGGAAGTTGGGAATTTCGATTTTGATTTAGTTTGAATCGATCCAACTTCTCCAAGTGTCAATCTGCTCTCGGGCAGTAATTGGAGGAGAGGTAGTAGACGGCCTTGTCAAGTGGAAGTATAATTATTCAAAAAGCGTGGGTCTGATAAGTACCGTTGAGCTTTTCGGTTTGTAATACCACAAGCAGGTCGTTTATACTTCCGAATAGGCATGATTACAGGGTTCGAACCTACACAAATTAATAGGATGTTAGTCAGAAATATCGTTTTCGGAGATACATACATACGTGGTGCGCAAAAGCGGAATTGCTTTTCGAGGATTTTCAGTTGGAAATTCGTCTTAATGATTAATTGAGCTGCATCTAAGAGGTTGAAGTCCAGTAGGAGTGGATCATGCTTCACTGTGGAGGGTTTGGTTGGCGTGGGTAAGGCTTAGTCCACAAGCAATAAAGTTACTGTTAGGCCATAGTGAGTCCAGTTGGCCTGAGACACCACGGGATTCCGACATTTCCAACCACCTCAGTGCCCTAAATGAAACGATTTTATTCGAAAGAATCCATCTTGAGGAAATGTAAGGCAGTGGTGGCGTATGTGGACGCTTGTTCCATTCTTATACGAGCCTTTTCTAGTTTTTAGCTTTTAATTTTTTATGCGGTTGTAACACCCTGTGCTTGTACGTTTTTTTGCGTGAGTTGGCTCTGAAGATCTAGAAAATACCTTTTGATTATTTTCAGGAATGATCAGAGTATCTCCATCCCAAGTGATCCACGAATTGTCAACGGACGAGGAGCCAGCAGTCGAGGAGAAAGCAATCTCCCCATGGAAGGCCGCCCAAAGAAGGTTGCCCAATTACGTTTTATTCCGTCATTAATAATGAAAAAGTTAGGAAACACTCAAACAAGGACATCGAAGGTTGAGTCCAGTCCGGTTCCCCAACTGTAGACATGTCTTGGCCTCATGAGAGCTAAAGTAACGTTTTCTGCATGCCTGGACGAACTCCAGGAATAGAATGGACGGGCGCTGTTCTATTCATGGGCGACTAATCACGGAAATACAATAGCGCCCGTCCATTCTATTCTTGGGATTCGTCCAGGCATATAGAAAACGAACTGACTTCCATTTATGATTGAATGCGTATTTTCCCTACAATGACCCACTGGGGCCGGTCCTTGGTAGCTTTTATGCTCTCATACAAGCTGGTACCAAGTGACCGATCATAGAAGGGTTGGAGGCTTTAATGATTCGGGCTGGTACTGGTTTGTGATTCGATTCCTGAGACGTCTGTGTGAAAAAGTCCATTCCGCTCTACGTCGTTGCGGAATCCGCCTCCATAGAACCTTCGAGCTGATTGAAAAGACCAGATTGTACTACAAAAAGAGTTCTGTCTTCCTGACGTTTTTTTTTTGAGAGCCTTTTATTCTGCCCTCAAACCTCGTAAGCTCATATCCATCTATTCACGCTTTGGAGGCATCTGGCATGAGAGATTTCTTCCAGATTGGCAGCTGAACGTAGATTAAAACAATTCGCAGCTGCTTCGAGAAGGACCAAGAGAGAGAAAATCGAAACGGGAGAGACTGCTCCTCCACTTATCGAGCCCTTCACAGTGAGTCTTAACCGCCGTACTGCTTTCACCGTTCATTCAACCCTCTGAGCTGGTATTTTTGAGTCGCTATCGTTTCCAGTAGCTCGCAATCGATATCTATGATTCCGATTCTGATGGAAAATGAGTGGATTACACATGTTCTAGAAGATGGCATTAATTTTCAGGAGCTGCCCAAGGCTGAAATGCTTAGGCTTTCTTTGACGGTAACGCAAAATCTTCGTGGTGGCAAATTCAAGCCTAGCATTGCCGAATCTGTTACGGTACCATATGATAGCAAGGATTTCAACTAGGCATCATTCTTTTAATGGGCATTTCTGCAATAGGAACCAGTGTATAAGATATATTTCCATATTTATTATATTTATACGAGACTACTGATTGGTTAGCGACATGATGATGCCCTCCGATCGGAGACTACCTCAGACCACGAACTTTACATCTGCTACCTCTTATGTTATTCTAGCTACCTCAATGAATTGTCAGGAGATAACTACCTTCTGACTTTACTAAACTCAGTTTCTTCACCAGATACCTGCTACCTACATTGGATTGTGTTTTCTCTCATTCATTTTCCTACTGGTATACTTCAGTGATTTGTGTCATTTTCAATAAAGTAGTTGTTATTGCTGTTTTGAACTGTTAAAGATGGGACAGGGTCAGCAGGGGTCCGGGAACATTTCCCCGAAGACGGCGTCGCGCACGCCGCAACCGCCGCGTATCACAGGATTGCGATGGGAGATTGGAGCGCGCAATTTGTGAGGTAGGGAGTCCTTTAATTATTTGAATTGGCCGGCCGCTCCCTTCAATTCCAATGCGGTATTGATCGTCGCTGATACAGGAGGAGACATTCTTATTAAACAAGTCTAATATACATAACAAACAAGAAAAGGAAAGGTAAAAAACGATCAAAACCAATGAAGAAGAAAGGCACCCAACGGAAAGTATGGCGTCATATCGATTGGCGGGGGCGGAGTGAGTACGGTAATTGCAGTGACATTTGCCGCATGCCGCAAGGGAGAATGTCGCAATCGGGGAAAAGTTCCGTTACCCGGTCAGCAGGCCATGTGCATATGTGCCCAGCTTAATTGCATATGCCTCTCAATGTAAGGATGAAGTCTTTAGAGGATGAAGTCTTTTTGATCAGTTCCGTCTGAGGGATGGAAGGCTTGGTTGCCCTAAGCGGATGTCGATTTGAGGTTTGAGCTCGTGACCATGCGTGAAAATAGTGGCCACTTGTCACTACACCACCTCCGTCGTCTCACAAACAGTAAAAGGAGAGCACACTAATACAGGCTATCTGGCTTGCGAAATGGGCAGATCGATGAGGATGAGATTCATGGTCTAGCCTGCGGGTTAACGCAAAACCCCTGCGACACCTTAAACGGAAGTTAAAGTGTGTCATAGGATAGAGGATAAAGTCTTGGCGCATTAGTCAATCCCATCGGAGGGATGCGCCCACGCATTTGACTTCCATTCGGAATCGCAGTGGCGTATTGAATACGTATGTGGCCTATACACAAACTTGTGGTGGCCAGCCAATGAACAAGTTAGTGCTTTTATCCACCCATACGAGTCTGGTGCCTATGACCGACCTCGGAGCGATGGAAGGCTTGTTTGGCCTAGGCAGATGTCGATCCGGGATTCGAACCCGTGACCATGCGTGTGTGAAGACGCCATTTGCTATTACACCACCTCCGCCCTAATGTAAAGACGTTAAAGTGCATTATACGAACTGCATACTGCTCAGTCTGGGGCATTACATTCAGCGTTCTTAACTACACTGCACTACTAGACTGTACGTTACATCCCGTAGACCTCCAATTAGGGTGTTTACATGAGGAATTGACCCTATCTGTTAAGTGTTGATACTGATTCTCAACAGCATATATAAAGGCTGAGGAGAGTAGGTTCAGGCTATTTTATACTTTTCGACAAACAGAGGTATGTGGGCAAAGTTGCTGCTGCTTGAAGTCGCCCGAAACCTCCAGCCTTTTTCAGGTGTTCCAAATTATTCTCAACAACTACGATGGGTTCAACTTCTAAACATGATGGAGGCATTGTACAAGTCACGAGTTCAGTTTCTAGAGATGTAAAAACACCACCGGTCATGGGATCCATGGAAACAGTCGCGCCTCAAGCCACGAGTTCAACGTTGAAGAATGCCAACTCGCCACGTGCCCCGTATTTACCTTCGAGAGAAACGTTAAAGGACCTAGGGCCTGAACTTATTACGGCCTCAGTCTACAAGACAGCAAAATCATCACAATCTACAGTTCCATCCCGTAGACCGTTGACCACGCTCGAGGTTAGTCTCCAACAACGATTTTCTTGGAAACAGTGGAATCAAAGTTTTAGCGGGAGTTTTCCTCCCAATCGGTACGACAGGGTTGTGAAGTGTACATTGGGTCCCAGGGTACTCATGTAGCCATTCAGGTTTGGTAGGGGTGGGTTGTCCCGAACGTTGCAACTTACTTGGGTTCTCGAGTCTCATGAACTAGTCAGATTTGGCCGCAGAGCATAGAAGAGGTTGTGGGTAGTAACGTTAGACTATCTGAAAATTGAATGGTGAATAAACTACGTTTCATTCTCCTTCCAACAACTTACTTCATTAATAGTGATACAGATAGAGGTAGAGGTTAGGATCATCGATGGTAAGTGGAAGGAAGTGATAAAACTGATAGGAACTGATAGGGAGCCTAGGGATGCATTAACCACTGGTTCCGTCACGCTTCTTGGGTTAACAGTGAAGTCCTGGCATTTTAGTGGTGAAGTGGGGTGTAAAGAGGCTGTGGATGATTGATAACAAGGACCAGTGATAACATACGCGCGTATTAGATGCTACACCCCAACGGAGTAATTCTACTTGAGTGTGTGATACAGTGTGCGACCGGTTCGCAGACGACGGATTCGAGAAAATGCACCATCCTATGCAATCTGATAAGGGATCTCAGATGTTTTTCAATTTCCAACCCCTTTGGTATACATATACGATGTGGGCTTGACGTTTTGATAAGTTTATCAGTGATGAAAGAGAAGGTTGACAAAAAATGAGTGATAAGTGCAGTGATAAGGATTGATTAAAGTCAGCATCATGTTAAAAGACAAAATTTGATTCCTCTCTCCATTCGACACAAGGTGCCGCAAAACCTACATGAAGACAAAGGGTCTGTGAATACGGACTCCTGATGTGATTTAGCACTTGCCCTGGCAAGGCAGTGTTGAGACTCCAGGGAGCAACCTTACTAAAACTGCAATAAAACAGCTCAGTAAACCGCACACTGGGCCCAGCCGTCTCCGGAATCGGACGGTATGGCGACCGGTGAGAGGCGAAGAAATCTTGGATTGCGCAGGGCGCCTTGGATTTTGGACTATAGCAGCACTCCCTCCACACGACATGGAGACTGTTCAATACTTTATACTTACAATGCGAGAACAGTCTCTTCCACTGCCGCTCTCCATAAGCTCCTCGATGCAGCTACTCACATTGAATGTCATGTGATTACGCTGCGAGAAACCAAGAGCAGGAGAATTGACGTGCGACGAATAAACGATGAACCCTCATCATTCGTGGCGAAAAGCCTCAATCGTGAAACGTCGGCGCTGGTTTCGTCGTGCACCCATCTGTCGTCTATCTCGTCGATTCTCACAAAGTCCTGTCTTATCACTTTGCCATCCTACTGCTACTACATACGCACATGAAGACCATCTCTATCGTCAACTACTACTCTCCACACTTTACAGGTGACGAAGTGGAGCTCGACGCGTTTTACGACCAACTTGGGGAAGTCATCCACAACGAAAAGTCCTCCTACAAATTCTTTGTTGGAGATTTCAACGGTAGGCTTGGCGAAGCACAAGAGGAGGAGTTCAGGATCGGAAAGTTCGAAGTGGGGGGAGAAAAGAGAACGGAAACCGTCTAGCTAGACTCCTGTCCGCGGCTCGACCCTTCCAAACTCTTTCTTCCAGAAGAAGGAACATCGCCATTGTACATGGGAGTCTCCTAATGGTACAACTCATGCTGAACTGGACCACATATTAACAAACAGAAAGTGGTGCTTATCAGATGTTGGTGTGGTACTATCTTTCTGTGGTGGGTCTGATCATCGGCTCCTTCGCGTCAAGATCAGATTCAGCCACAAGCTGGAAAAGTTCTTTCAACATCGCGCAAAGAGCTTGAAGCATGTTGTGGATGACGGAGTTGTTTTGATGGTGCCCTGTCCCGATATGAATGGCAGTTCTTGGATGACCCGACCGAAGCCTACAGCGCCCTGGTTCGGGGTCTCCTCGCTTGTGCTGAACAGGCCAAGCCGCTAGTGGATACCTCCGCTCGCATTTCAGATGCGACGCAAGATCTACTCAGGACAAGAAGAAACTTAAGACTTGTCCAGAACGGCCCACATCTTGATAGGCTGCAAGCGAATATCAGCCGCAGATAGGCAGTGCAGCAAAACCTTCAAAACTATACAGGGAGAGGAGACTACAAGAGGCAGCATTGAACAGAACTATAATAGTTTGAGAAAATGCCATCGGGATTCCCAGGACCACAGTATTCCAATTTCGTGTTTGAAGAAAGAGGGACGGAACACTTACAACATCCTGTACCGATCCACGACACGTATTCGGAAATCGAGACCTCAGCCGACCTACTCCGTGCAAGTGGCTACGGACTTCATGCGCTTATCGCAACACACATGACATTCTACCTGCAGAAGGAGAAGGTCCCCACTAGTGGAGGAACTAGCGGATGGTCATTCTTTACAAGAAGGAAGACCGGGATGATCTTCGCAACTACCGCCCAATAAGATTGCTAAGTGTGCTTTACAAGATGTTCACGAAGACCACCCTGACACGCATATCGCAAACGTTGGATGAAGCTCAACCTGTAGAGCAGGCCGGATTCCGAAAGGGATTCAGCTGCTTAGACCACATCCAAGCGGTCACAATGGTCGTCGAAGTGTGCCGAGAATTCCGAATGCCTCTTGCCCTTACCTTCATCGACTGTGAAAAAGCTTTTAACAACGTCGAAACGAATGCGGTCCTGTTAGCACCGGTCGATTAAGGAGCGAACTCTCACTACATGAGACACTAGGTAACTGCAGCAATCGCTGCAGCGCGACGATGAAGCTGTCCCAACGACCTCTTCCCATTCCAACAGAGAACTTTGTGAGACAAGGCTATACTACTCCGCTGAAGCTATTCACAGCCGCGCTGCAGTGGGTTATGAAGGCGCTCGATTGATACAAAAAGGGCGTTTGAAAGGATGGACGGTTCCTTTCATACTCAAATCCACTCTGCGGACGACATCGTTCTCTTTTCAAGCAGAATCTGAGACTATGCTGACCTTGATAAAGCAGTAAAGAAGGTAGGGCACAAAGACACAGTTCATGAACAATGTTCGGGTCGACGAAGGTCAAATTAAGATCGGTGGTAGACCCATCAAGAAGACCCCGTCCTATGTTTATCTCGGGCGTTCCATGAATATGAGCAACGACATGAGAGAAGAACATGAGACGCAGAATGCAGCGTGGGCAGCCTTCGGGCCTCTGAAAAGGTCACCAACCATTAGGCTAACCCATAACTTCGCGCTATTCTGTTCGAGTCCACAGTTCTTTCTGCGCTCACCTACGGTTCGGGGACTTTTGACCAGTGCATCCACGTCAAGGGCTTTGAACACAAGTCACAGAGCGCTCGAGCGATGTCTTTTGTGGTTCAACCGACTCACGCAATATCAAGCCGGACTCCGCAGCTCCGATTTGCGCGGAATGTCTCTCAACTCTGCAATCCGGTGGAATACATGAAGAACGCAAAGTTTCGATGGGTCGCTCATATAATGAGAAAAGATGATGACAAATGGACAAGAAGAACAGTCGAGTGGGTTCCCGTAGGATCTTCACTATCTAAGGATAGGTCTGCTGCGAGATGGGGAGACGTGCTTGTCGATCAGGTGAAGCAGCTGCGAATGCAGCTGAACGGCTCCTCACATCGCCATCTTCGTCGAATCCTTGGCCCCCGACGATCACGAAAGATAGAAGCAAATGGTTTGTTGCTGGTACTCGCACATGAGTGAAGACGAGAGGTATGAGTATAAGTAAGATGTGATTTATCACAAGTTTACAACGTTAGGAGGCATCACTCAAGGGTTCGGTTTATTGACCAGATTGGTCAGTAGCGTCAGTAGCGGGAAGTCGGTGCGTAGTAGTCTCAATTCTACCCTACCTAGTTCGTGCGTGTCCTTCACCAAAATTTCATGACTCCTTCCTCCGAATATAGAGCGATCAAACTCGGAAGGGATACAAGCGGAGGGATGAGAGCGCTGCTAGTAGCTGCAGGAAGTGGTAACGACTGATAGAAATTGATTAAGCCTTAATACCTTGGTAGGTGATGCGCGGGGTAGAGGTATCGAAGACGGTTAGTGACAGGAATTGATAGCGATTGATAGAGGCTGATCAAAAGCCATAGAAATCAAGAGCTCCTGAGCCGGTTACGTTCTATGTAGCTGTGAACAGGGGACATTTGCTCTCGATAACAAAACACACTCAGCGCCTATTCCGAACAGTAGTACTCGCATATGATCTGTACTCATCGCTGCTTCCTTGCAGCCTTGGTCAAAGAAAAGGACAAGTTTGCTCGAGGTCGTAGCTCAAGTAACGACACTGTGATCCTTGGACTATAACCTTGTTCCAGTGAAAAACAAGTTGAAGAACTCCTAAATATAATAATAAATTGGGAAGTTCTACTAAAAACTTCCAGGTTGGCACGACTATAACCCATAAAGCTGGCCGATGGAAAGTGATGCGAAATATTGCAACAGGTCCTTTCTCTGATGTGTTTTTGGTGTGCGATGCGGACAATAAGAAAAGGAAATACGCGATGAAATGTGAACGAGTAGAAGGGAACCAGAGGTAGGTGGGGCGTCTATTGACCATGAATCGTCTCTCATATAAATCACTACAGGCCTGTATTAAAACTGGACGTATTGGTACTAATGTCGGTTAAAGGTTCAGTGGGATTTCCGCTTTTCATAGCAGCCGGTCGAACGAAGATATATAGGTAAGAGATAGTTTCGGAACGGTTTTCGGGTGATACCTTTCTTTATACTCAAACCATACAGCAAGCTTCTAAGCAACAGGAGATCCTTTGGCTAAGAACGTTTTCATCAATATTCTGATTCCTTCAATGCCATCCTTATCTTAGTAGAGCCTAAACACTTCTTACACAGCAATCGGGGATTTGGTCATTCCTAGTCGCATGGACATCGAGCTGTCGCTAGAAAAGTCCATTTTCACGATGGGCTCCTTGTGACGAAAGGGCTGAATGAGATGTTTATGCACGAACACTTATGTGTTCCTAGTAGGTCCTTAGAAAAGGAAGCTTCTTAATGCAATTGTATTCTATGTTTGTTCTTGGAACTAAAATAAACATCTATGGACACTTCACATGCATAATGGAGCGAGCTGATGTTTGGGACCATTTCGTGGTAAACCTTTCTTATAGGTATTGCGTAATGCAGTTGGTTGGACCAGACTTGGGAAAATTAAGAAGAAGTCTCGTCGCCAAACGGTATCGAAGATTTTCGGTCTCTGCTATCGCCAATGTGTGCGACCGATAGTTGATTCTTTCCGTCTTAGGTTCTCAGTCCCCACGGCTTTACGTGTACTGCAACAGACATTGCGAAGGCTGGAAGTGCTTCATGATGCAGGATGGCTTTGTCGGTGAGTTTATTGTACGAGATTGCTTACACACCGGACAGAAGGGGAAGAGGAGCAAGAGAGTGAGCGTGTCACGGACTGGGCAACCCTTTGGACGCGATCCGCTTCGGTACTTCGAACCCTGAGACCTACAGGCTCACCGGACAGCTACACCCATCTGCTCCTCAACAGGATGGGTGGACCAGCCCACCGAAGACAAAGAGACTCCTGGCTGGGGAAGGCTCCGGCCTTGCCACAGCAGAGTCTGATACTGAGGTCCCTGCCCGGTATATGGTCCGCACATGTGCCACGACATAACCTACTTTCCCTTTACATGCAGGGTGCCCTACCCAACCTACTCCTCAGGAACTGCACATACAGTAGCGCTCAAAAGTATTCGGCGAAATGCTTCTTCAGTTATAATTTTCAGTCGAAACTTCTTTCCTACTGGATCTAATCAAGCGAAATTTTAATATGTGTAGCTTTGGTGTAATGTGAATATTTACCACCATTGACCTGCAATCTGATCACGTTCCAGATATTCAAAAGGGCCTGAACAAATAATCAACTGGAAATACGAATGATGATCCTTCTAGGAGTCCTTTCCTTTTTGCCATGTCTTAAGTGTACGAGCACTAATGTCGAACCCTGAAGAGAAGAAAAACGTACATAAGGTCGGAATAACTGCAGACGTCACAAACTGCTTTCAGCACAGTCTACAAACGCCTTCCCATTAATATGTGGATATGGCTGTTTTGCAGTGAAGTAGTGCTGGACAGTGTAAAACATGCTTCAGCTAAACATATCAAAATTTCATGCGATTTGCTCTACTGGGTAAAAAGTTACTGCAAGTTGAAGTTGGCCGAATACTTTTGAGCGCTACTGTATGTAGGTAGGGAGCACTGATTCATTACAAAATAGCTGCGCACTACGAAAGCTACGTTACTAAGGGTAAACCCAGTCCGAGGTTCGAGTGATGAAGGGTCGGACTATAAGGACACTGACGCAATAGACATTGACACGACGTTTACCTTACCCACTGATCAGCAGACCTCGCTCCAATGCACGCATCCTTAGCTGGAGAAGGCCGGTTCGAACGACGTCAGCGCCTACAACTGGGGTCCAAATTTGAAGTAGAGTAGATAAGAAGGACCGTCTGTCCCTGAACTACTCTACTTCGAGCTTGTTCCCCGAAAATTGGCGTCAGAGTCGGACAAACGCGGCAACTGGTGCACGTCCCTCAGGCGACAGAGCTCTTCGAATTACTGGAACGAACCGATTCGAATCCAAAATCGATTCCCTCATAAGAACCTAAATTGGAAAAGCATCGGATACATTCATATCGAAGAAAAACAAGAGTGATGTGTATACGCCCCATATCTTGATGTTAGAGTATAATGCCATCGAGAAGAATGAAGAAGCTTTCAAAGGTCACAGTTAATTGTAACATCAGCCAAAGGACTTAGACTCTGAATGTGTTCTCACTCTCGCCTTTTAGCCCCAACATCCTAATTTTAAACCAAAGACCTTTCCTAGGTTAATAAAACCCTCAAGTACATAGTTTGCCTTATAGTGACGTCAAAGCGCCAAACTTTGCGATCGGTCTTGGACAAGAAAATGGAGTTGTATACATGCTGGATTTTGGGTTTGCTCGAAAATTCAAGTACGATAACAGCAAATAACCTCACTGTTGATGAAAATTTTTCTAAAGTTTCTTGAACTATTACTAAAATGCTAATGGAGCCCTCAAAGTTGTGAATTTTCTATTTCAAGGGACGCCAACGGCGTGATCTATCCTCCACGAGAAGCAGCAGCACTCCTCGGAACGTTTCAGGTTAGTACATTCCAAGTAGGCATTTGAAGAAAGTAGACAAGAGCTTGTGTGATCCACGGAAGATTGAGTGTTACACAGATGAGGTGCTCCGAAGTTGAGGATCACTATGTGATGTACGCTAACGCGTGCACCACTTGTCCACAACTGCTTACATAAGATTTGTTAGGGGATCAATAAAATCAGTGAAGGGGAATTTCCTATTTCATAACTGCTTCCTCATAGCGCCCACTTGTCATTTCACAATCCCCATCGCACGTGACTTTTCGCCCGGTCCCTAATAAATCTCTATGTTTACCGAAATATGGAGGATGTTGCAAGTGCCTTTTTCCAACTTGTCGACTCCCATATTCCAAGCTTTTACCATGATGGCATCTATTCATCACCCAAACGTTGGCAATTATATGCTGATTCTAATGGTGTTTATTTTGGGGTATAAAATGTACTTTGTGGATTCAACGTTGTTAATCCGCAATTAGTTTTGCGACAACCCAATACAATAGCTATAAATAAATAAAAACCCAAACGCAAGTCGAGTGCGAGGCTCCCTCATGCACAGAGAGCTCTGAACGCCAGAAGGTTACAGGATTTAGTCCAGGAGTAAGTGATGAAGTCAAACAGGTCGTTTTGCAGTACACATCCTTGGCTAGCCACGGTCACCGAGATCAATCACCTAAAGACGATCTGGAGAGTTGGTTTTACATGGCTGCTGAATTGCTAAAAGGTAGCCAGATCAAACAATTCTATCTGACGTATAGGAAAGAAATAAATTGAATAGAAGATTTCAGCCTGACTGATTCTTCTCACAATGAGGTAGACACCAATTTACCTCATTCTAGGACCACTGCCGTGGTCGAAAATCGACGGTCATAAGGAGCATAAGACAATCATGGCCAGAAAGTTGTCTATACGAGCAGAGGGCCGAGCGGAATTCATGTGCGGCATGCCAGACGAGTTCGATATTATTTTGTCGATGATTGATCAGATGGGGTGAGGCTTCTAGAGGTCTGTGAGCGTTACGATGTGTGAAATGAATGAATGAAAATGAATTGAGATGAAAAATTGGATATAAAAGTAGGCTCTTTGAGTAGAGCTAAAGCCTTTGGAGAGGAACCATCAATTCGTCCTATAACCACGGAGGTGTATAGTGGCAAATGGCGCCCTGTCACACACCCATGGTCACAGGTTCGAATCCCGGATCGATGTCTGCCTAGGCCAACCAAGCCTTCCATTATTCCGGGGTCACTTAGGCGGTACCAGACTCGTCTGGGAGGATAAGAGTCCTGACTTGTACATAGGCTGGCCACCGCAAGTTATTGTATAGGCCACATATGCATCAATACGCCACTAGTATTCTGAGTAGATGTCGAATGCGGGGCGCATCCCTCGAACGGGATTGAAATACTAGAGAAGTTATCCTTGTGTCCTTTTACTACGGAAAGCCGTTCAAGGACATTAGTCAGGATGTATCATCCATGGAACGTCGTGAGGGGGGGGGGGGGGTTCGTGAACCTCGTCCTTCAAACCGTGCTCAGAAACCAACTTCCTTTTGAGTCAGAAAAAAGGACCTTAAGAATTTACCTACCTCCCAAAACTTACTATTCCTTCCCAATAACTTGCTGAATTCAGCTTCTTCGAACGTCCTCAGTACCAACTAATTCACTCCCTTATCGATCAGGCCGCTGAGAAACTTGATATAACACTACATGAACCGCTCGATTGGCAGGTGAATTCATTTCTATCGATCAATCAACAATCAATTTATCGATTTTCAGTACGATACCAAAGGAAATCAATAAATTGACGCTGATGTAGTGTTTCAGCAAAACGCTCGTGTGCTTCGTAAAGCAGAATTTGTCGGTGAACTTGGTGAATCGAATTTGGCCTCTATGAAAATGGGTGAAGGAGGCGAAGACGGTCCTGAGAACGAATATTCATCGGACTCGACACCACTCGATATTGAAAATTCAACCAAAGTCACATTGAAACATTGAAAAATTAAAGGATGTTATTTGAAAATGTTCTGAGAACTGAAGATTTTTCTCCTTTCCCTTAGAATTTCAGCGAGATCTTGGCTAGACTCAAACCCGCAAGTTGCGGTGCGGGCACAAAGCTTGACTACACCCCTTAATGACCTTTCTAGACATCTTAGGCCCGTTATTAGAATGTGGTAGCTGAAAAGGTAAGATTGACGAGGACGTTCACTGGGATTAGCAGTGAGTGCCGCTTGGGTGCAAGGAAGGAGTTGAAGGAGGAAGCTGCTGTCAGTCTGTTCGTATGGAACTATGGTGAAGGTACCGTGGTATTAGATTCGGACTGTGAGAAGGAATATAAGATTGAGGAAAACCAGAGGAGGAGAATTGTGACGCGTGAAGCGTGCATGATACACTTTCATCAGGGGTGTGGTGCAGTAGGAACGAAATCGTCGCGTGGCGGCGAAAGGGACGACGCGCGCGAAGGAATGTTGCAGAATGCAGCAGCAAGTAAGAAATACAAGGACACTAGAACTAACAGTAGAATCATGCCAAAAGTAAGTATCGCATGGAGATCGAGCTGTATGAAGAACGCTGGAACTGTATTAAAGAGGCAAATGGTGCGCGACAATTATGTGCGGCGGACAACCGGACACAAAACCGTTCCTACTGCTTGTCTCTCCCTTCATCACATTAGCTACCACTCACCCACCCTGCATTTGAAAGTCACAATGCCGCATAATTTTCACAAGCTCGTAACAGAGGATGAGGTGGTGTCAGGAAGTCATTCGACGACTTCTTCAAGTCCCAGCCTCGTTTTTTTTTTGGGAGGAAGAATCGAGAAGCTGCCGGAGCGTTGGCGTTGAGTAGTGGATGGTGAAGGTGCATAACTCTAATCTCTAGATTGGTTCGCTATTGAGATAGAGGAAAGAGTATGTGCAATATTTGTGAGACAGTAGATTTTGCGTAAGGCAACTGCCGAGAATCTCGCAACAGCCCTTTTTCTTTGGGAATTTCTGGAAGATTCCATAGGATTACTTTAAAAGGCCACTACTCACTTCCATGCATATAGCATCATGAAATTTCACGAGATCACGATCGGTTGACCGCATCGAGCTTCACCATCAACCTTCTTGTTTCAGCCTGTGAAGCGCCGGAACGAAAGATAGGGAGAACCTCTTAGAAGGGGGACGGGCGTTAGGAACGATTTTGGGTAATCGATTCGCCGCACGCGGCTGTCGCGGGCTACTCATTCGCCGTTATTACAGCTCTAGCGTTCTTCATACGGCTCAATCGATATGCGATCATTATTTTATGCACAATTCTACTATTAGTACTTTTGTTCTTGTATGTCTTACCTACTACTGCATCCTGCTACATTCCTTCGCGCGCGACGCCCCGCTCACCGCGACGCGACCATTTCGTTCCTAACGCACCACACCCCGTGCTGAGAATAGGCATTCAGTTCGGTCGTTATACGGTCGAATAAGCGAGGAAGAGGTAGTACAGGTAGAAGGCTAATTGTTAGAAGTGTCGATCATCTGATCGAAAAATATCTTATCACAAACAGGACAAGCGCGAACATCTTCCTACAGTGCCATATTTTTCTCTGCGCGGTTCGTTTCCGTTTAGGTAAATGTGGGAGCATTCCCAATGTATGCGTTGTGCAAGTATGGGGTGGGCTGGGCTCAGTCAGCTCTACTGGCACGAAGTTTGCGTTCCCATCGGTATTCACGCTTGGTTGCCATTATTGTGCGAGACTCACTGAACGATTACGCTCGGCTCCGATTTCGGTGAGCCACTCAAACAATCAAGTAGTCGCACTTAGGCTCAAAGTTTGCTAAGACCGTCATCTTCGTCCTTTCTTCCTCCCTCATTTCCTGACAATTTGTTTTCTATGGTGGGGTTGAGATATTTGTTTCTGGTTCTGCAGCCACCTTGATTCTGTTGTAAACGTGTAGTACATGGTAGCACCCCAATAGAATTTCACCGCTCCAATCTGGGAATTGGTGTCTAGACTTCTTGGTAAGTATTATAGCTCTGTAGGACGAGTCATGCATTCGTATCCACCATGTGGAATCGTATTTGTTCTACATTGGGCACCTTGGCGGCGTTCTCATCGGCATTGTCACGTTCCCAGTCAATTTAGGTAACCACCGCTGATGCGTGGTAACGGAAGGTACCAGATTCTGTAGAATCTAATCCCTCTGTCAAGTGTGCCATGCCAACACTAATCCCCTCTACCTTTGCAACTCTCTCTTATGTGTACTACTGTACAACTTGAGCTGCTGAAAGTCCCATTCAGGGGTCAGATCAGCCTAAGTAAATAGAGGGTGTGCCAGGATAGATAGAATCGTCACATTTTCTTCTGCTAGTAGAAACATGCTCTTAGCTCACATTGATTCGTCGCCCTTTTCCCATTCTGCATATTCACCATGATTCCAAGGAATCTTAAGGAGCTCTATTTATCACTAACCTCGATCTGGAATACTCCACGCTTATGACCGTACGTACAACCATCACTGTAGATACTGCTCTGGAATCCGCCACGCATTTGACTTTCGACCACAATCCCATTACTACTTGGTTTCGCATCGGTCCTACCCTTTCTTGATGGATTGAAGACCTCGACTAAAATGAGTAAACCCTGGTTCAGTTCGGATTTTCGGTTGGCCTGGTAAAGCACTGGTAAAGGAACAGTAACAGTAACAGTAACAGTGAACCATTTTTTACTTTAATTCAGTTATATCCATCGCTTGTGTTTCAATTATACGGACTTGAGAGACGTTGTCCCTATTCCATTTGAGAATTCAACATCATATTGAGATGCTTAGTTGAGAATGACTCACAGAGACTCATCTTCTTCGTCAACTTTCCATATGTATGCAGTTTTGTGGTGGGGAACATTTCACATCAAAGAGTTGTACTACTTGACAGAGTAACCTGAAATACATCACAAAAATACTGAATAATTTCGTTCGAGTATCCCCTCTCTCCATCTCCCCCATGTCAGTGTAATCACCAATCACGATTTCAAAAGTATACACAATTCTAAACGCAATTGGAGAGCATAGCGCATCTCGATCAAATGTGACAATACTAGACACCGCAACACTTCATCCGAGGTATAGTTAACGGTAATTTTGTAGGAAGCGAGAAACCTGCCTAATTTAAGAAATGTAAAGTTTCTTAAAAGTGGTCAGTATAGAAGATTGTGCTGGTCGGTAGCAAAGGAAGTTGCATTGAAGCGATATCTGGACGGTATTCCAGCGATGTGCACTTGCACAAAAAGGTGGCTTTAGTGAGGAAAAACATCGGGGGAACGGAACATTCACCCAGAACTGGATGGACGCGGCAAACCGCGCGGCGAAATTCGTGGTGTTTAAAACGACTGTAGCGCCTATCATTGGGGCATAAATTTGAAGTGGGATAGATAAGTAGCATCAGATGGCCTTACTTATCCAATTTTACTTGAAACCCGTGCCCAAATGACAGGCGCCAAAGTCGTTTGAATCACCACGAATTTAACAACGCGGTTTGCCGCGTCCGTCCAGTTCTGGATGAAAGTACCCATACCCAAAATATCGAAAGGTACCTTTTTTTGTCGCCATAGATAGCGACTGAATGCATTCAAAATTTTGGGATCGTCTCATTGTTATTCTCTGCTACTAGTGACATTTTGTATTGTTGCTGTTGTTGTGGGCATTTTCTGTTGCTTTTCATGTTGTTGTTCTTTCTAACCAATTGTTTGAATAGTCAACATAGCCGCTCCACTTTAAATGCTGCTTCCTCTACAAGGTCGCCAAAAGGCGGCCACCATTGGGTGTGGCTATTTGGACGAGGTGATCCAAGGCCACGACAGGAATTCCAATCCTGGAATTGAGTGAAAAAATTGCAAAAGTTAGCAATTGATGGCGTGGTGGCAGCAGGATGGAAATAAAAAGTTACTTTCGAATTTTCTACTCTTAGGCTTTTGTTGAGTCTTGAAATTCTTCCAAGAGTGTTTCTTGGCAAAACGCTCACCCTCAGACAAACTTTAAACCCGCCTTTCTCATTTCCTAGGATTTTATATCCAATACGATTATAACAGTAATTTGGGTTGCTTGGGCACTTATTAACATTAATCTCGATCAGTTTTCGGCTACGTCTCTTTCCCAACCGCTCGTCCATGGAGAGATTTGGTAGATTTTCAAGAACTGATGATTGCGCGTTGATCCATACTGAAAAAATGAGAAGAGACAGTTGTAATGGACACGCTAAGGTTGACCCTTTTCCATAGCGAAGACGATTGCGTTGCGACGGCGAAACTTCAAAGAAAGCCATGGTATCGTTGGAAAAACCAGCTCATTCATGGCTGAACACCATTCATATTCGCCGCCGCCGTCGTCATTACAGGCTCTCTCACACCCCCATCTCTCTCAAATCGTTTTTTTTTCAAATTTCAACTTCTCCGCTATCTCCTTTGCATCGTGAAAGAACTTTTATTTCATAGAGCTTGAGAATTATTTTTGTCGAATTATTATATATCACGGTGGAGGGGAAGGATGGGGGGGGGGGGGGGGGGGGGAGGGAATGTACAAAACTACAAAAAAATTAGTATGACAGACAAAACTTCCTAATAAAAAAGAATTCCCTAACAGCAGGCCATGCGTAAAGTTACTTCAGATCCAACCAACTAGCGGAGTGGTGCCGATTTTACTGGATTCATACCACACATATTCGTTACATTTGTATTTTTTAACCTGGCGGAATATTTCGAATTCCTTTCAATATGTCCTTTCATTTTTTCGTTATCATATCATTTTCCTTTTATCTTAGCCATGCTTTTCTCAATTTCGCACCGACGAGCTCGATTTTTGCACCTACTCTTCCTTCCTTCTCAAATAAGGAGACCATCGGCGTCTATTTTTGAAATCGTAATTGGTTCCAATCTCCGATCCTTTCCTCATGGTTACCATCCCATAGCTGAGAATATTTGAATATGAGTCGTCGTAGAAACTGCTCTCCTTGATAAATGGCTTCCCGTCCGAAGACGGCATCGCCCAAGACAAGTTGTCGACGTATTACTAATGGCTATCTGGGGACTGCAATACTAATTCTTTCCATACGATTTGATGTGGGACCACAGTTTGAATTTTGAAATGAAAACTAGCTTGTGCAGACACAGAAGATAGTTCCTCTAATTCTAGTTCTAAGTTAGAAGTTAGTTCTGAGTTTCTTTATGCTGATCAATCCACCCTTTGAAATGTCTTTCTGTATGCCACTTCTGTTCAGATTCGTAGTAGCGTTAGAATACGTCTATGGCCTATACAATGCCTAGTGCTGGGCAGGAGATGTATTGGTCCATGCTTTCACTCCTCAGACGGGTATGGTACCAATTAACCGATCCAGGAGGAGTGGAAGGCTGATTCGCTTGAAAGGGCCCCCACCCGAGATTTATTCTTTGAATTATACGTGTGATAGTACACCACGTGCCACAACACGGCCCCGAACAAAACACTGAATTGGATAGAAAACAAGTGCTGAATGAAAGTCGGGCAAGACCTTCGATTCATTGCGCTACCAAGGGAATGCGAGGGTATGGGGTATTGGGGCACTGAAGACAGTTGCCACATCGAAGGGTAGAGGGATTTTGAATGTAGGACAAAAACTGAACATTCTGAAGATCACAAGTTTGTTAGAAGTGCTTAACACTTGAACCCATCTGTGTCGACTCCCGAATCCGTGCTAATGCGAATTCGTGCTAATGCCCCTTAGATTTTGAAAAGTCATACTTTTATGACGAGGTTACAAAAAAATACTTTTATGACGAGGTTACAAAAAATAAATGTTTGGAACTGTTCGATACAGTTTCACCCGATTTGGAACAGCGATGTTCCAAAGGGTGGAATTAGGGCAAAGAGAACTGGCGTTTTAGACATGTTCATCTTCGAGTGATGCATGTTCCGAGGCTGTAATCCTGGCTTAGAGGGTCATACATCCCTTCGAGATCCGTTTATTGGCGATTTACTACTCTGAGAGGATAAAGGGGTTGAAGTGTTGTTGGTTTTCTTTTTCATCCTACTTTCAGAGGGAATCGAATGAACGGAGTGTTTCAAAAACCATGGGCAATTACCGTTGAATTCATCCCATGACCAGAATGGCTTTGAGAGCCTCGATTCAGGGGGGAAACAGGATAGTTAAGTTTGTGAGTTAACCGTTCCAAAACTTGGGATACAATTCAAATACATGGCGCAGCCTTGAGCGATTGCACAGCTCCAAGTGAACCACGCCTATTAGTGAAACCTTTGCCCTTGACACTTCACGACCCCGTACCAATTCTGCGAAATTCCCTACTCGATTCCCTATACGGTTCTATGCCTGATCTTTTGAGCCCCGCAAATATTTGGAGGCCATCCTTCACGTAACCAACGTAGAGGAGCCTGTTCATAAGCGGCTATTGGGCTTTCTCTATAACTACTTTAGTCGGGTCGCTTTTCGCCGAACAGGGCACTCAAGGGGCTTTTCAAGGGCTGTTCGTTCTGTTCGCCGACAGCTGAAGTGGTTATAGAAGCTTAAGCTGGCATCTATTCTTGGAAAACACCGCATACCTTCACTATACATCTTAATCGTCGTTCAGATAGAATATTCTCTGAAAGCTTAAAATTTTCTATTATGACGTCTCTTATACTTTCGAATTTTTTTGCTTCTCCCTGACATCAATATTATCTTTAGGAGGGACGAAAATTCCGGATGTCTTGGGCTTAGCGATCTGAGATGCTTGTGTAATGGTGCGCTCCTTGTCACTACATGACCTCCACTCACTATCATTCATGGTAAATTGTTGTTAGCTAACTTATTTATCTGTAGTAATGACTTCATTCAAAATATTCGTTCACAAATTGCGAATCTGATGACTGTATCGTTTTTTTAGCAGCCCATGAGATCAGAATTCACATAGGTGAATCACGATTCAGCTCCAAAGTAGCGACCAGTAGAAAAAGGAGCGTCTATTAGCGAAACTCTGGGTTACAGAGCGGTAATGTATTGAAAAAATACCATTTAATGACTATCTTCAATAGCTCTTTTGTGAAAGCTGAGAGTTTTGTGGCAGAAGCAAGCGCCTGAGGATTGACTGTTAGTTCGGCCTTTAGCAGGGAAATCTTTGAAATGAATCCTGGGTAAGGTGAACCAAAATAACAGCCTAAATATTCGATCAGCTTCTGATCACAGGAATGAATGCCGATTTCTTCATTCTACTTGGCTTTGTCAAGTTCTCTTTGCCCTACTTTTGTTTTCATGCACAACATTTCGTGGTAAATAAGCATATAAAGGTGAACCTCCAATAAACGCCTATCCTTCCCTCTCCCTGCACACTCCCCCTCCCCTCGTCTTCCCCACTCTGCCTCATTTCGGCTGACCGCTGTAGCACCCCAAAATTACCGCATAGGTAACGCCCATGCTATTACGTCCACGCGATCGTAGTGAAATGAATTCTTGGAATGTTCAGGCACTAGGAGGTTGTGATTGAAAATCTTCAAATGCACAAAGTGCCTCTGTTCATCAAATCAACATAAAAAGGTCCATTGTCATTTCTCTACGAATCCAGCCCTAATCTAATCATCTAAGTGCTCGAAAAAGAACGAGAACTGGCCTTGGAGTCTACGATGGTGCAAGCTGGGATGGGTTTTTTTATTCCGAGGAGGAACTGCAGATGCAAAAGATGTCTGTCAAGTCTAAATTCTAGATTTTACTAATTTAATGACTTTACTGCTTGCGGCTTCTTTTCAGTGCTCCGCAAACAAATAGATATGTGCTCTCCACACTCATTGCTGGATCAGTGATTCATCCTTTTTATTCGAAATTTCATTATATAACTCTCTCCTTAACTCACTAATTGAAAAATTCTCTTCCCAGAGAGTCACGAGGAAACTGCGCGACACAGGCAGATATTAATCTCGGTAGCAGCAAGTTATACAAAGACAAGGCTTGAGAGTAGGGTTTTTGGGTGTTGTTTGAAACCCTTTGCCAACACTGCTAACACAGTCTTGGTAGTGTAAGGGATAAGAACACGGTCGCCGGAAAGCACAAGTACGGGCTCGAGTCCCGTCCGAGACTGAAATTTTGTCCATAAATCGCCAACCTTGTGAGACTGCTAACACATTATAAAAATCGCCAAAGTTTGAATCTGTAGTTTAGCCTATGCAAGGACAAAGGACAGGCCAACAACAGCGTACTTGTCCTTGATGATCCTACACGACCATCCTACATCAGTACGTTTACAAGTTCAGTGAGGATCAGTTAATAGAAACTTTCAGAAGGACACTTCAGCGCAGGCTTTCTGAGGTTCTGAGCAATTAAATGTGCCTCCAGCCATAAACAACTGTCCGAAACCTGTTTCTGGTAACTATATCATTACTTGTTCAAATGGGAGCATAGTAGGAGGAGTAGAAGTTCGACCTGAAGTTATTTCTAATTGGCCTACAACTGATCACAGAACGATGAGCCTGGGACCAATGAGACTCTCTGCTTTTCGTAGGATGAGTGCAGGAGTAGAATTTCACTACTGCTGCGGACAATTCCCTATATACCGAAGAAGTTATTACTTTTCATGGGCTCCAGATCGCTTCTTGAATCTTTGCTGGTGGTCCTACCACCTTTTTGAATATGGGGCAGCAATTGTCCAAGGTGACACCTCTCAGGCGCACTTTAAAAGGTTTGTCGTCGCATTTTCCCATGACTGACTCATAATACACACTCAGATCGAAGATCTAGTTCTTAGTACAGCTAATGCATTTGAAATGTGGACTGGTGCCGCTAAAACTAGACCCCCGTCCCTGCTCAATTAGCAGAAACATCGAATGTCCCCCGTTTGATGACGTCTGGTCTCGAATAACACGTTCTTTGCAACCTCGCCCCGTCGGAAACGCTATCAGCCATTACTCCCAGAAACTCGTAAATGGGTAAATGTGTGTCGTAAGGGTTTTGGGTGCGATCTCCGATGACGACGTCGACGACGACGACAGTCACAAAGAATACCGTTATCGCGTAACGGCGGGGGGGTTCGGCGACGAGTGGACGAACGCCGCTGCCGTTTACGGACCATCTTCAGCCGGCGCGAACGACCCACTCGACGACCCTTGTGATGGTTTTTGTTGATCGCACAGCGGCTAATGCCCAGCTCGACAAGAGAACGTCCTCTACCTATGTGACTTGGCACACAAGTGTTTTCGTTGACTAATCTACTCATCGGCGACGACCTCTTTGATGGCTCCTGTCGCCCTCAGATGGCGAGAAAGCCGCGAACGAAGAGATACGGTCAGTAGCAGCAGATGGGTGTCCTCACATCACTCGATCAGTTCTTTCTTTTATCATTCCGGAATTGCGACATGGTTGCGCTTCCGTTCACCGTGACCCGATGCCTCAATCATTTCATTTCTTGTATTGTTTCCTTCTTCCCCTCCGACCGAATCCCGTTTCTTCTTTTGACAATTCGTTCCATTCCCTTGGCGCTATTCCTACTCCCCTATCTATTTTTCTTGTGGGCTCGGTATTGTTTACTGCTGCCGGTGAACGAACTGCCTCCTCCTGTCCTGTTGCAGCCCTGTTCATCACAGAGGAGTTTCATCTGAACGGAGTGAAACGAAGCGACTTTCCGTTTTCATTGTAAAGCGACATTCTTCTCATATCGGAAAAAAAGGCGATCTTAACCTTGACGGCAATGGAAAAAATGCTGTCTACCTGCCACTCCAATCGACTTTCCCAGAAAAGGACTTTCCTAGCAGCACTTTCTGGAACTGTACTAGGCCTCCTTATCGTGAGCAGTTAAGAGCAAGACCTGAGGTATGGAATTCCTTTCTTTGTCAGGACCTATATGAATGGATATCATACAAACGCCAAAACGGAGATAAACAAAACAACAACTTTCAGTAGTTTGAGCCCGTTCCGTACATCTCCATAAAATAGCTGACCTTGCCCTACTTCCTGTCACACAGTTGTTTCTACGAAAAGATCCTTTTGAAGAAATAGAGTGACATAAACCTGTATCACTGGACCTTTATTAGAAAAGATATCCTCATCCTCAGCCCTGCTGCACTACTGTCGCATATTTCTCGAAGCCATAGATCTTATGAATATGAGAAAAGATGAACCTGAAGAGCTAAAGACCACTGCTAGCTGTGTTCTCAGAACTCATCGGATGATGCTACCTACACAGAGACGCCCACTGCCTTGCATACTGAGCCTTCGTTTCACTCGTTGATGATAAACAGATCAAGTTGGTTTTTTTGTAAAGTTCTTGAAGCTCATAGAAATTTGTGAGAATTAATTTATTGACCGAAAAATCTAAAAATTCTCACTCTCTCGTAGCTTCCACTGAAGTTTTATACCTTACACTTCAACTTCGTTTTATTTTACCTTTCTGCCTCCTTTCCTATTTCAAACTCCAATCGTCCTAGTTGGAAAACCCTTCTCTTTTTCGTTTGGCTTTGTTATATAAGCTCACCTTTATCTTTATCTGAAAAATAAATGAGAGGAGATCAAGGAGGTTGAAAATGTTCAAATTCAAAGGAAACTCATATCTCTATTCTTCCTACTTTTTGCCTCCTTTACTATGCCTCCTATTCCTTTAACTTTCTAGTTTTCATTTTCAACCTTCGTAATCTCCTCTCATTTATTTTTCAGTTCATCTCTACTTATTCTTTTTTATTATTCAACCTTGCTTTGACGAATGAATCTTTCTGACTTTTTTTTCTTCCTCCTGTTTTTTTCGGTCATCCGTTTCTTTTTCCACCTCTGCACACATGAGAAACTGAGCTCTTCTCGTTACTCTCTTCATTCTTTTGCCAATCCTTGGTTCATCGAGTCATCTCGCCCTCATTTTGACGTCCTCACCCGTCTTTTCACTTTCATACTTTCGACTGAACAGTATTCTTAACTATTGGTTTGCTATTTTCCTACTCAGATATCATCCAATCTACGATATTCACTTTAATGGGCTAGGTCGTTACATTACGCTATCAATCTCTGTCTTTCCGTTACTTCTTTTTGCTTCCAGTTGTAATAAACGTCCTTGATAATGAAAAAGAGGTAGTGAATTGTGGCTTTTTTAGTGGTTTATAAATCAGACGAGTGGGGTCGAAACGAATCGCAAAGGTTCGTGGTTTACCCCTTGACGAGGTCCCTCGTCTGCTTCCTGATCCCGAGCATTTTCATCGTTCAGAGAATCTTCCAGGATGGTGGCTACCCTGCAATCCACTGCGCTAGCACCTCTTCACCTCCTACTTCTGAATTCCGATCGGTTCCAGTGGGACCCTGTGGGCTCCACACCTTGCCGATATGGTGACCAATCTCTTTTTTGTCTTCATCAATAACGATTCCAGTTTCCTTCCCCTATCAGTTCGTCTCCTGAGCCAGCTGACTCGACAACTCTAATTTGTTTGCACAGCGTCTGCTCTTCAAACAAAATTTGCATAATAATGTCTCCTAATTACCAACGTGGGTAACCTCATGGGCAAAGCAAGACCCCTGCTATCGGTTTTCTCAGCCTGCAAAACAGCTTCATGCTTCGTCTTCGGGATCCTCTAAGCATAGACAGGTTACTGCAAAGAGCTAGCCTCTCGAGATCGCTAGTATTCGACCTAGGGAGGGCCATAATCTCAAAAACGAAGACGGACAAAACGATGGGGCCAACGGTGAAGAAGAGAAGTAGCTGTCATAAATGAATGGCTAAATGATTGATGGAGTGAGTGGAGCAGATAGGAGTACAGCAGCAACTTGCCCATGTCTTTCTGATTAAATGCTCGTAATGGAAATCAAAGGCATCCTGTTGCAATTTAGAAACCGGATGGAATCCATCAGATCGCTTATGATTTACGATCCCTTTACGTCACTTCGCTCTGATGGCCGTGGGAAACCCCATCGCTAGATGGTCTTCCCGGGCATCTCTAGAACTGAAGTCAGACTTCCGTCCTGAATGAAGCAACTTTCGATCCCTTATTGGATCGGAAGGTGGCTCATTTTGAACAGTAGTCTGACCTGAGCTCTAGATATGTTGATTGGACCTTAGAGAAACAGGAAACCTCTAGTAATGTTGTGACTGTTTGATAAATGCCGTCCTTCCAACACCCTCATACCTTTAACTTCTTAAGAGTAGACACCGAGGAAATAAGAATCATGTCACTCGTGCAGATTGATTCGAGGGCCCGAAATGTATGCACAGGGTCTCTACCACCTTCCACCTTCTGACTAACCTCACCCAGAGGTGACAATTCAAATTAAACACCTTTTTCCACAATTTCTTTTCAGAGTGATTGTTTATTTCCTCTCCACCTAAAAGAGCCCGTTACAAATCATCTACTGGATCAGATCAATAATGGACGTGCTTGTTTATGAGCAGTACTCCCCGTACGATATTGCTTGGGAACTTATTACGCCAGAGATGCTTTTTTCACAGACACTCCCCTCTCCCTCCCCCCCACTCCCTTCCTCCTCCCCTGATTTAGTGAATCTAACCAGTCCTAACGTTCAATCTACTCTTCACACAGTACTGTCCGTATTACTGTACCATTACCGTTTGCTTCCCTTGTCCTTCTTACACGATAGGTGACCTGCTTTCTTCTAGATCTTCTTAAACAACAAAGATTTATTTGAACAGTTCAACCCAGTGGCCAGTTGTCGCGAACTTTTCGTAGTCCCCAGCCGCTTCAGCGAGACTATTGAGAGCACTTCGCAGGGGATAATTAGTTTTTCGATTGCTGGGGGCAAGCTTTTGGTGTGCTGCTATAATGAGCTGATGGTACAAGTTCACGCGGCTCTCGCTAATCCCTTCGATCTTGCGACCGCACACACACACACACGAATAGAAGGCTGATGAGAAGCAACCAGGGGCAGCCTAATAAAGACAGCCAAGCACACCCACCCCCACCCTCACACACAGACACACATGCATAACACCAGTCCTCTGATTTGCATATTCTCGAGGGGTTTCATTTAAGAGCTGAAGCTGTACGAATTCATGTCACGTTATGAATTGCTATGATGAACTGAGACGGATTTGATGGGCTATAGCTCCCCTATGATGTATACTAAGACCTACATTTGAAAAAGGGAATCGATGAATTGTTCAGTATAGACAGGCTAATTTTTTTTTGAGTAGACGCCACGAACTCGTCTTTTATCATAAATTTAGTGATCGTGTTTCAAGGCAAGACACTAAATTGAGAAACCACCCAGTGAAAAACGATGTTTTTTTTTCCAAATTTAATGCTAGTTAAGTGGTCCGTGATCCGAAAGGTTGTTGTTTGGGGAGAGTCCCACTTGGGAAGCAATCCGTGCTTCGTGCTTTTTTTTCACCTTCGTCAAACGTGCTTTCCAAGTCAAAAGTGTTTCTCAAAGAAAAAACGATAGCCAAATAAAAATTGACTAATCTTCTCGAGCAATCATTCAAAAATTGCTCATCAGAAAAAACAAATACATTCATCGAACTAGAAATCTCTCTGAAAAACTCACTTTTTCTCTGAAAGCGAAACAATGTGACACTGATACCATGTTACGCTAGTACTCTTCAAGCCTCTTAACACTAAAAATTCTATATCGAAGGATAAAGTCTTTGGGAGCTGATTGATCCCGTCTGAGGCATGCACCCCGTATTCGACTTCCATTCAGAATCGTAGTGACCTATTGAATGCGTATGTGGCCTATACAATGACTTGCAGTGGCCAGCCGATGTACAAGTCAGTGCTTTTATCCTCCCAGACGAGTCTGGTACCAATCAACTGACTTCGGAGTGATGAAAGGGCTGGTTGGTTTAGGTGGATACCGATCCTGGAATTGAAGGCCATGACCATGCGTGTGTGAGTGAATGAGCCACTTGCCACTACACCACATCTGCTTAAGATACTCTATTACCGAGATTAATAATACTTGTTTCTTTTCCCGGTAATTACTGGGTGGGACCTACTGGATCAAGGTTGTGTGCCGCTCTGTGGTTGAAATCGCAGAGTACCTGATTTCACTATAGAACGACTGCCACTGGTTCA
Organism: Haemonchus contortus; assembly: GCA_000469685.2. Taxonomy (NCBI): domain Eukaryota; kingdom Metazoa; phylum Nematoda; class Chromadorea; order Rhabditida; family Trichostrongylidae; genus Haemonchus; species Haemonchus contortus. The sequence goes on from LS997564.1 coordinate 11,465,120, forward strand.
ACTCTTTATACTGAAGTCAGTCAAAGGTTCAGTTACTCCTCTGGTTTTGAACTCCGGGCAAACTACTTTTTTCGAGTTTTCAATCAATTTTATACCCTCGTCAGTGTTTAAAGAGGCTTTTAAAAGGAATGCGAGAAAAGAAGAAAAATGAAAACAATTCTGACAAGTGCAAATCCCGATGAGAATATGGCCGCTGGACGTTCATAGCGAAAGAATAACATAAGAACTGCGATCTGAGGGATGGCAGCAATTTTTCAAGTGTCCGAAATTTCATCTGGTTCGACAGCCTCTACGAATCTTCTCGCCCTCAACTCTCTATGAGATTTCAGATTGGCGCCTTTTGTCCTCTTATTCTCACCCTATTTCAGAACATTATCCGATGAGAGCCCTTTAATTTTATGTGGCCGACACGTCTGGGGATCCTTGGCACCCCTTTGAGAGGTCAAGAGCCGTTAAAGTAGGCGGACATGTTGCTTCTTAAGGATTCTCCGCAAGACAGCTGGATAGAATTGGCCTATCCGAGCTGTATTCGTTCCAACCTACGCAAAGTTCCCTCGTTTTTGTTTATTTTTGTTGCTTTCAATTTTTTTTGTGTTCCTATGAGCTCTTCAGTTATGAAAACCTCGCCTCTGAAAAAGTCTTTACTGCCAACTTTATCCAAAGGTATCACACAGTACACCAAATGCCAAAGTATCCATTGGTGCAATGCTCATTTTGCTGTGGTGTCCCTCATGGAATTTGGGTCAGGGTCCATGTATCACGTTATGCTGTGAATTCATGTATGTAGGTATGCAAATTGCATAAAAATACTGAGATCTTCCAAGTGAAAGTCCTTTTGGCATTCTTGCCCATAAATGTTACTGTGACTTCCCACGGAGATTGTCGCAGTGGCTGGAAGCGCCGTTGCCATGTTCTTAAGCTCTCGAGTTGAATCCTACTGGGAGTCCACTTACCCAAACTGAGCTCTATTCTTACCTATAGAAGACTAATCTGAACCATTCTCGTCTGGTAGAGTGAAAGTAGTAATCCGCATGCCATTGCGCTTACTCAACCGTTTGAAAATAACAACACCTAACAACAACAACAACAACAACAACAACCACAGCAACAACTCAATATCCGAAGCATGGAGCTTAAGACACCACAAGTCTCGGACGAGATCCGGGTTGTGCTTTTTGGCAGCTTCATGTTAGTGACTATACTAAACAAAAAACACCCAGAGGAAATAGAGCAGGATTTCCTTCTGGTCCTTTGCTAGCATTAATTCTATTTACTTTTGTTTATTTACTGTTTGTCCGCTTGTTGCATTCACACGCTCTGAATGAATTAATCGACGCCTTTTAGCCAGCTGGTCTCTGCAGTTTTTGCAGAAAACTCATCTCCCAAATTCTAACTTATGGATTACATTATCCTGATGCAAGTATCCCCGAGTAGCATCATTAGTTGTTGTTATTCCAGTCCATCATGATGGTCGAATGGCTTGATTCTCATCCGGGGCGGAGCCCACCGCTCATACACACACACACATACATCCAGGATCAGGAAGGCGGAAGGAGGCGGTTGGGATGCCAGCCGGCCAGCCGGCCATTAGGACCTCTCGACAATTCGGGGTGGCCTTCGAAGCAATTCAACGACAAGCGTAACCACATAGCGCTACTCGTCAGCTCATCACTATATATCGGGCACCGCCCATTGCTACTTTACCTAACTTTTTTTTGGAAACTATTTCAGCGGATTTTTGTTATTGCGTCGAATATTAACTACTTCCGTCTTTGGAATGAACTTTCTTATGGGCTGCAGTTACCTGTTTTATTGAATACTCTCACCGAACGGGCCGGAACAATCTAAGCTCTTTGTACTAATTCAAATTGATAGTAAACATCGCTCTCGATAATGGACACGATAGTAAATCGTGACGCTTCCGGTCTTTACGATGACTTGAGAACGTCAAGCCCTTCCACACTTCAGTAAAGTAATTTATTATGTTTGGGCCGTCTCAAAATTGTATCTTAAACGATCAAATACGAATAGTACTTCTTTATATTTAACAGTAAAAATATTACAGTGATCTCTCCTACAGTCCCACGCAGTAACGTTCTCTGTTAAGGGCTGATTTGACCGAGGTGCAAGAACTCTAAACGAGCTTGCGGTCTCTGATAGACAGTTATTGCACTTAACTTTTAGTAAGACCAGTCTCTGGAGTTATTGCAGGTAATGAGTATTCGCCCCCTTATCTCACTGGCGATGCCCTACATGCCACCCTCACCTACCGGGTAGAGACCATGTGGGGGTGTTTTGCCATGGTTTGATATGATCATGCTTCTTCCCGCATTCCCTCTCCTGAGTTTTCCTGAAAACTAATGGGATTCATCAAGCTCATGCTTTGTCGACCATGCTTTCCACCACGAAACGACTTGAAACTAAACCATCTGGGAGACTTGGAGCTGATGTTTCCTAGCAGTGAGGAGGGTGGATCGCTCCAGAAGTCGATTACTTTTCTATTGACCCTTGTAACTACATATGCAAGTCATGAAGCGCAAAAATCTTCTGCTATTTGAATGGCAGTTTTTTGCCTTTCGCACTCCAAAAAAAGTTCTGCATCGTCGAATGTTCTGTGTTCTATTCTTGGTATTGAAAAAATACTTTTAAAAAATACTTTTGATAAGAGGCTTAGTACGTTTCATTACGGAAGAAGAACTCATAAAAACTTCTGGCCATGAACAGGCAGGTTCTGGCTCTCTTCAAAGTCGCTCTTCTTTCATCTCAATCCTTTCCCTGGTTTTTCTATCATTGGTGTCATTTTACTCTTTACTCCCTCCACTCTTTTCCCTGAGTTCGACTACTACTTACTCTCAACTCCTGCTTTAACGGCAGAATGTCGAAATTCATTTTGGTCCTTTCTGGAGTCGTCTATTCTTCCGAAGTCTGCAGGATCGTCCCAAATGGGAAATGCTATCAATAATGATGGTTTATTTTCTACTGGTTATGGTAAATTCATCAATTTTTGTATCCGTGGAGATGGAGATTGTTTTTTGTGGTGTTAAAACCCTGCTAGCCTGCACGAATTTGAGCAGTGATGAGCAGCAGCTTCATTGGGTGACAAAAACTGTTGCTCTTAATAGGCAGTGAAGGTGGTCCGCTGGAAAAATTGTTTCCTTTGACCACAACCACTCTTCGGTCCTTTCCGAAGGTTGTCTTGGAGTTTCGTCCACTTACATTTATGTAGCTATCACTTTCCAGTAGCTTCCTCTCCTCGTCCGTTTCCATTTTTCTCCTGTTCTCAAATGAACCATCGCGAAATACTCGACGGTGGAACTGAGGAAGGGGGAAAGCGAGCGATGGGTGCGGGAACTGGAAAGAATTCGTGGTCCAGTTGCAGAGGATTACTTGACAGACCCGCTGTAATAGCATGGTGTCACCCACAAGCGGATGATTATGTCATTATGATTGCCTCCAGCTCATTCCCCCGCGAAAGGGTTCATTGCTAGGGGAGGAAAATCCAGTTCAAGACGTGGAAATCACGCTAGAGCGACAGAAAATCAGCGATCCTTTCCCATTACATCCTCAGCCTATAGACTGTATTCAACCGGTTCCTGGAGGGAATATTCGGTTGGAGGACTGTACGTTAGTAAGTAAGAATCATCCAGCGCCGTTTCTTCCCCACTCTGATCATCATAATTACGGTCACCGTCGCATCGTCGACCTTCCATTTCTCTGACCACCGGCCGGCTAGGTGTGTCTGTGGCAAACCTTGGCCTTGACAAGTCCACACAACGCACATCGCCGACCAAGCAGTTATTCAAGACGTACCAGTAAACACCTTAAACTCCACGGTCCCATTAGTGGATCGGGCCGCGTGAGAGGACCTCTAAATCATTGCTACTTACGATCTGTACAAATAAATGGTACTAAGACTATTTGCACTTCAACCCTGAATACTTGCCTCTGCCTCTGAAGAACTTGCTGTGATCATTTTAATTCTCTTCTTTCCATTTCTTTAAACTAATTTTGTGACTTTGTTCCTCTTTTGGTTATGCCTTCATTTGAGCTGAGTCCTCATAGGAATTTTTCGTCGTTATTCAGATATTTCATTATTTATTGAATCTCCAAACCTTTACCAATCGTTACAGTACCTCCATGATGTGAATTGATTGCAATTTTCGAACCTTTTTTGAATCTTCTCACGATTCTCTGTTGATTTTCTCAGTTTCTTGTCTCATTCTTCAAACCAATCGATAATAAACAAAGGAAATCATGGGTTCGAGTAAATAATTATTTGTTTTGTTTAGTACATAGCAGCTACGTTCTCCGTCGTATAAGAGGTGTCTTCTACTCCTACGTCATTTCATTTTTACAAAATGAAATATTTGGTCCTTTTGCTCTAGCGAGCTTGACTCTCTAGGAGATTGTTGGATGTATAGGTTTTCGGAACAAAGCAATTTTGTGCTGATTCCCTGCTGACTATAAACCCAGCCAGCTCGGCGTTATATTCTATAGCCATGTAGCCGACATCTACAGCATACACAGATGCATGTATTCACTTAATTTGCTTTTATACAGTCATAAGGGCTTTCATCTTAGCCGCCTGACCAAATTAAGTTCGTACTATCAATTAACTGAAAGAGTGCCTCTGAATCTTGGATGCAGTTTCGAAGGGCTGGAAGTCAATTCAATAACTGGCACACATTCGGCTTAACCTCCTTCACGTCTTCTTATTCACTGCTACCGGTCCCATGCAGGCTAAAAAATATTGGAACTCATAGAATCAGGTCTGGGTGTTATTTGCCTGATAGACGAAATCTGGTACATATTATAGTGCACACTCAAAGGCGAGGGCGGTTCTGAATGAAGGTCGAATGGGTGGGCTCATCCCAAAAGGGGATTGAACAGTTCTAATATGTTATTGATACTCTTAAATACCCCTTTAGGACGCTCCATATAATCACATTCGCCCAGAATTGAAGATCCTACCAATGGGCATATACATGTGTCGCGCTTGCCTTATGTTAGGGCTATATATAGAACCTGTCAGGAATAATATTACTGGCGTGAACTTTTGGCTACTCTTTAACTTTGTGTAAGTGGATACGCAATCAAATGGCTCTGCGTTTGTGAATGGTTGTCGAACGCGTGGCGCATCCTCAATCAACAATCAGGTTTTATTAACTGGTTTCGCCGATGGTTTCTTTGAGCCTTCGATCATTCGAGTCACTTTTAGTTTGAACATCTCTCTCTCTACTCTTTAAATGATTTTTCTCTGATGGGGAAGGTGTGGTGTAAGGATTGCTGCAGAGCGTATAGCGGATACTGGTCAGTAAGCCGGAAGCCGTGCGTGTAATGAAATTTAGGAGGATCCAACAATGTCGCCTTTGTTATTGTACTGCGCACTAAGTTTTGACCGTTGTTTGTGACAACGGGCAACACCTAAGTCGACGATTTCCTCTCCTAACACAAAATGTCCAAACTGGAAGGGACCGAAGGTTTTGATGGAATAACGCCACTCCGATCCCTCAGAATGTACAGCGATGCAGCGCTTTTACTCCTACACTATAAATTTGATTCCCTTTTGCGAGTCCTTTCCATTGTTCAAGTATGTGTTGCAATCAGAAATCTTGCTGGTATAGGGGCTGTTATAGGTGACCAGAAACACTAGTTCATTGTTTCCAGGCCTTTCATATTCCCCAGACCAGCGTTTGCCCGGGAGTTGGGACACAACATTATCTTGAACTGACTCTGATTGTCGGCGGAGTGAGCCTAATACACCTTTAGGATTAACATTGGATAAATGAATGAAAGATGAATAGATTGGTATTTTTCTTTGGAATTCTTTTGTTCCGACCAGTTTCTCACTTTCCTCAATTGTATCCTTAAAAAATATCCTGATTGTTAATTTGTAGATTTGCAAAGTTTGTCAACTTGGCTGCCTATTTGTGTTTCCGCATAACCTTACATTATTCCATGAAAGAAGTGGAACCTACTACTAATTGGGATATTAATACTTAGGAGTAAACTCCAAAAGTAGAGATGTGACTAATGGCTCTGGATCATAAAGTATCAGGTGCCTACTTCGCACCGGTGATTCCAGTTTCACAACTGATAGCGAATGATATCGATTCCGGGTGTGATTGAACAAGCGACTCCTACTTACGATAAGTTCTCTTCTCCAACAATAGAACCCAATTGGTAGGCGATACATATGATGGAGTGAAAACTGGAAACTGGGCTGTCCATGAATACTGAACTCAGCATGAGAATATCAATCTATGTACTCTAATGACTAAAGAGTAATGACTAGTAACCTCTTACTATTCAAATGGCACTGCGAGCTGTGAATTAGAAGCATAATTACTTGTACTCTTCTTTGAATCACTCAGATAAGGGAATATGGGATGGTTCTATTCGCTCATCTGATCTCAAACCTTTTTCGCGACTGATAGGCTGGAACACTTGCGTATTCTCCACAGCAAATCCGATCAATTGATACCAGTTATATCGGTTACAAGAGAAAGCATTATTTGGCTCAATTTTCTATTTGCCTGTTGTTCTTTACCCTAATTTAAGATGCAAAAATCATCGAAAGGCTTTTGAGCTAAAGGAAAACTTTGGCTTCGACCAGATTTGAACTGAGGTTCATGGACTTCGTGGTCATCGTCTCTAGGGGTTCAAGCCTCGTCCAGGCTGAGTTTTTGTCCGTATTCAGTAACACTGTGATGACATGACACAAATTTGTTACGATTCCTGCTTAGGCCCTGATGACGTCTACGGAGCCTCAGTAAGTTGTAAAATCATAAGATGGCAACAGTATCCTTCCCACAATGGCCATCCAGGGAAGTTTTCTCGTACGAGAAGGATCTAATGCTCAAGCATGGTGATTGATCAGTACTTAGCTCAGAGGGAAATATCAGTGCACGGACGACAATACCGCCCTATCGTCAGTCATGCCTCCAGTTTTACGATGAATTTAGACCGGCCAAGTTTTTTTGGAAAAAGAGAATCAGCATCGAGCTGTTGAATGTCAACACCATGCCGACGTTAATTGATATCCCCGATAAGTTCTATAGAAATCGTGCTGGGACACTGTTGAGTACGGGTCCAGATCAATCAATAATTAATGATATTTGCGAATAATTCATGATATTGTCGTGATTAACGCTGTTACCTCAACACTGCGGCATATGGCTTTTTAGCCATTCACCATCCGTAATTGTCCTCCAATGACTGACTCATCTCATGCATTTTAATTGAATACGGCTGATCGTTAATTTTGTGGCAGGGCCTACGGGAGGCTCAACGTTCTTCTGAGAACGTAGTTGATTAGCTCCGCCCTTCTTTCACCCATGTTATCCTCGTAGACTTGTCCTTGTTGTGGTTTGTTCGTTTGAACTCGGCCATTCGAAAACTTCGAAGTTCCAGGGCAGTATATGCTTGAAGAATCCTTCTAGAATCGGAGAAAATAATGAATTTGAAAAAGTTCTTACATCTTTGCAGTCCACTCACGTGTCAGAATTTTATTTCAAAAATAAAAGCTTAAAATAAATAAAATATAGCTTAAAATATAGCTTTTTTTGCAAAATTTCATAAGAAAACATTTTACCACATTATGAAAAGAAATGAAAGCCACCTAGCCAGTTGAGCTTGACAATTTAGAGATTACAGAGAACTAGAAAGGTTGCTTTGGCACTTTCTCCCAAGTGGGTCTCAAGTGGAATTCGGGACCTGTTTTGCCAACGAAATTCTCACATGGAAGGAGTACATGTCATTCTTGAAAGTCATTACATATCATTGTAATTGAACTTCTTTATATTTATGAACGAAAGTTTCCTCTTTTTGTTCTCCCGTTCCTTCTGATGGGATTACTTTACGTATCTCTTGACTTCTCCCACTTCTCCCACATGCCCTCTTAGATGTTCTGCACGGGCAAGGTTGTTCAATTTACTGGCAGCTCTAGATCAGGTTCTTACCACATTACTGTAACCTTGCAGACCAAATCCGGGTCGGGAGTAGTCACTAGACTTCTGCCATAATCTTTTGGTGAAGGAAATGCTACCACCTTATTTTGGTGGTCTTCAGTTTCTTAGCTGGTGCAGTTCAGTAGGTCTTAATGGCCTGATCAGCAAATTACACATTCAAGATGAGATGGTGACAGAACAAAATCATTTGAGAGTCATCTGCTTTCCAGAATCCCGTCCATGTTCCCTAGATGAGAATTTGGGATGACTGGGGAAGAGGTTACACTTCACTATGCATCCTCTACAGGCTAAATCCATTCCTTGATCAGAATACGTAACCTGGGCATATTTTTCATGCTGACCAGAGAACTTCATACCACTTCGACTTCATCTCGGATCTTTTTACTTATCAATTCATTTTTTTTCAGTTGTTGCTCACAAAGGCGTTATATCTGATGATGGGTTTAAAAGGATACGACATTGAGTAGACGCATTTTACTGCTCGGCCACTCTCATGAAGCTTTTTTAGATAACTGAAAAACACCGAGCTGATCGTTAAATCGCCTGCACCTAAATTTATGGGTTGTTTTTTCGCCGATTAGTGCGGTTGGGTAACTTGTATACTTTAATGAATCTCAGCTCCATAGTTTATGTACATTTTTCATTCTGAAGTTTGAAAGCTAGATGAACCCATTGCTAATCTGCCACGAACATTTTCTCATTTTTTTCAAAGATTAGGACCGAAGTAGAGTAGTGAAAGAAATCAGTCGCAGTGGTTCGGTTGGCTTTTCTCCTACAGAATTCGAGAATTAAGCTGATTTAATTGAAACAAGTTGGCTTCCATCAAGAAACTTCCAGTGTAAATAGCAACCAAAAGACAAAATATAGCGAAACCTTAATTCCTGCTTCCTATAATAGTTTTGGCAGTGGTAGTAGCAAGCGGCCCATATTATTCACATGCATCATCCCGAATTCGAACTCGAAAGTCGGATCATTACCTGCCTTCCTTTACAACTTTCACATCGGCCGGCGACCGCAGGTCATTGCATAGACCACACACCCATCCAAAGGGTGCTACGATTCTGGATCGAAGTCAATGCAGGGCGCATAGCAGAAACAGCGTTGATCAATGCCAAGAGATTTCGTCCGACATTAAAACTTCAATGATAATCAGCTATCAGTAAGCAAAACAATGGCAATATGAAACTCCTTTATAAGTGTGGAGTCACAGGAGACTAGAAAGAAACGCTGGAGATGTCTGAGCTCCTACTTCACAGGTCTTACTTTCAAAAGCTTCCCGTGTATCACGTCTTATGATAAGTTAATTCTATATATGGAAGTGGCATATACTGATTTTATGCGACTTTGCTTTGGGGACACGTTGCTGCAAAAAAGTTTCACATAGACTCAGCCTTCCGTGTTGATGCGTTGATCCATGAATTTGAGAATTGCATTTTCGAAAAGCAGCTTCCACGAACCGCTAACGATGACTTTTACTCTTCCCTTCTGAATGGCCAGCTCTCCAGTATCCTCCATCTTTTGTTTATTTCCGTCTTCTTACCTTCAGCTTCATTGCTTTATTTTAAGGCAGTCCTTTAATTCAGAGGATTTATTCTACACGATCGTCTTGTTTGAATTAAATTCGAAGTACAATTTTATTTTATTCAACATTAACGAGGTCAACTACAATTCCGTTGGATAAGGTTTCGGCAATTTCGCCTTCTTCGGGGCCTGAAAAATTAATTTGAAATTTTTTGCAAACGCAAAATCCTTTTCAGATCTCTCAGCAATGCGTATTCTTCCTGATTCCTAATACACTATGCTATTGCTCCTCTACACTGCACTACTGTGCCATGTCACTGCCGCCGACAGTATCAGCTTCGTCGTGCCAGAATCCGTACCGATTGGTCACGTGATTGGCTACGTAGCCGGCCATCCAACCTTGGCCACTCATCCGAAGTATTTCGTCGTTTTTCCAGATACTTTCTCAGAGCAGGTTTGTCCATTCAGGGATTATTCGATTACTGTAAATAGTCGCAGTAGCTCTTTTTTGTTCTCGTCCAGTGTTTTCCCTTCATCCGTTTAAACTTAAGAAGTCTCATGACCTTCCCGAGCTCCACTCTTTCGAAGCGGCGTTTTTCCTTAGCAGCCTTTTTTCGCCGTCAGTCTTCATCTACATAAAAACCGCCAGCCGGTCGACTGGCTGGCCAGCCACCGGCTCTGCCGCGACAACCGCGCTAGCGGATTGCCGATTGGGATTCCATCCGCTTCGCGCGTTGAAGGTTACTTACGCTCGATTTGCCTCATTCTTCGAGCGGTTCTCTAACGGCCCTCATGAAATGCGTGATGACCTTGCTATGCTGACGGAGGAGGCGGAGGCAGCGGCTGGCCCATCGTCTTAACATTGCCAATTATGAACGGCGGCTGGCCCATCGTCTTAACATTGCCAATTATGAACGGCGCTCCTCTGACGACGTCGACAACGTAAGAAACGTAAAATGTCGGCGGTACGACATTGCAATAAAGGTTGTAGTTCACCATCAAGGTAAATACGTAATGGAGAAACGAAGTAGTTTTACCCATCCCTCATGGTCATCGATACCGTACCCCTACTACGGTAGAGGTAAAGGGGATCCGAATTGGGGAAGTGTTCTGTGAGAAATCAAATGTCGTCAGGTCCTCGAGATCATAAAGGACGTGAGTAGGTAATCGAAAAAGAGGAATACGACTGTTCAACTGACAAGAGAGTACCCGGTACCTAGCGAGGAAGGATTAAAGCAAAAAGTGGTATGGTCGAGTCTCAGCTCAGCCCCTCCATGCCGTCTTTTCAGGATTTCTGCCAAAAAGTATTTTGAGAGGGCCGAGTTTACCATTCAAGGAGGGCGATGAAATTTTCGGGCTGCTACTCGAAATTTGATTTCTTCAATTTCCTTCATGAATATTATTTGCCTTTTGGGATCCATGTGCCCACGAACTACATAAAAGCCCTTTCATCACTTTTAATTCCGATCCTTTAAGGTAAAATGACATTAAGCTCTTATAGCTGTAGAACTCTTCCGATTTTCGGTTGCGCTCAAAACTCCGGCCCAAGTGAGCCAAGCAGTGGGAGGCTTTATCTATTCCAGAGAGTCGTTTGAAAGCTTGTCTCCAAATTTCCTTTTTGAAAAGCGCTGAATACATAAAGTGGTCGGGGGAGGTGGGCGGCATATTTCTGTCCTGCTAACGTTCGGCTGATTGATTTGAGGGGCAAACATTGCGTGCTGGCTATCCATCAGTTATCGACACTATCACATCCGGAATACATTAGCCGTGGGGATGGATATTAGCGGCGGTGTCGACTGACGGGAATGAGAAACGTTTCACTTAAGACGATGACCGGTGCCCGGCCGGTAGTGGTGGTGGTAATGGTCGCAAATAACAGATGTCATTTAATACATTACAAGAAGCGACGGCTAATTGACCTTGACTGCTTGATATATAGACATGAAAGGGATACTGTAACGGGAGAAAAAGCTGTAGGGTACTCAGGGCAAAGGGACTAGGTGAAAAATTGGAATAACACCGAGCTTTTGCCGGCTTGATGGTTTTTCAGGAATTCAAGTAATTCAGGGCTTTTTCTTAGTGTTTTTTCTTGCTGTATATTTACTGATTATCCCATATTACTATCTATCCATTGCTTAGTGAATTTATTACAAATTCAATGCACATTGTTTTCCTGAAGCAACAAACCATTTGCGGAGGCTACCTCATAAGACTGATCACAGAAAAACTCCATCATTTAAGAGTATAATTCAATATTTGTTCTCTATTTTTGTTTTTTATTTTTATACATTTTTGCAGAATTTTGGAAATACTAAAAAATTATTCTGTGGGAAGAATAAACGATGATAGTACATAGAGCTTCTATAAATTAATCCTACCGTATCCGAAGCAAATCGTCGAAAGTGTTAAGTTCTACACAAAATGATCAGATAGAGGGTGATCCGTTAGTTGATGCAATTTCTGCATCAGACGATATTTAGTTAATCCGATTTTTCAATGTGCCAACCAAGGGATATGGGGTAAGTAGATAAACAGGCTGCAAAACTGATAATCTGATAAACAATCTTGCTGACAAGCACGAAATTCATTTGTAACTTTGAATTCGCTCTGAGCATATTATTAAAATGTATGTAACTTTGAGGACATTATTCGAGTTGTATCACTTACTTACTCATTTACTTACCTGAGCGCCAGTTTTTCTACAGGCGAATTTCACTTTTTTTCATCCGATATTTGTCGTTTGGCATCAGACGTATAGTATTACTGCAGTATGTGGGGCTAAACAGGAAGAGTGAGTGTCAACAACAATCTCATATGCTCCCAGCTGGGAATCATCACACCCTGCAGATTTGGCTTAGCTTTAAAAGACCGTCAGACTTTTAAACGGGGGGTCCCAAAGATTCTGTGGGCCAACAGTCATCGTAGGCCAAACAAGTCTTCCAACCCTCCAGAGTCGGTTGATCGATCTCTTATCCTCCCAGATGAATCGATCGATCGACAGATCCATCTGGGAAGATGAAAGTACTGGCTTGCATCGTCAGCTGGCCACCGAAAACCATTGTATTGGCCACATATGTACACACTCATTACGCCACTTTGATTCTGAATGGAAGTCGAACGCGGGGGCGCATCCTTGAATGACGTCCGAAGACTTTTTCCTATGTCCTTTGTCCATCTTTCACTACATGAATGGACGAGCTTTGCAGTTGCATAGCGAAGGCAATTGCATTTGAATCTGAAAAAATACCTACGGTCGTATTCGGGAACAAATGGGTCAGAAACTATGTACATATGTTGGGCTAGCTTCATATAGCATCAAAAATTTTCTATTATCGATCTTAATTTTCCGGCATGTGATCTTTGATCTTCTGTTCCAGAATAAAAAAAAACAAAAAAAACCATAGGAAGAAAAATTCCCGTGGGAACGAGAAGCTCAATGGATCAGCGAATTCCCATCTCTCACGTTATCATCTCTTTAGATTGTAAATCTTGTTCGAGGTTCTCCGTCTAAAACTCTTGTTGGGTTATAAAAATGCTTTCTGAGGGAGTGACGAGTAGAAGGAAGCTTTGAGACGTTAATGTGTTAATTTTCCTCTGAATGGCCAAACTTCCCAATGTTTCAAACAAGTTCTGTCGACTGAAGTACTGGCGAATTAGCGAAACACCACTGAGTGTGGCACGATGAACAACGCTGAATGGGAAGATTCGATTTACGGCCGCGGCTATGTCCGCCAAATTTACGGATAACAAGGGACTCGAAAGTCGTGAATCTGGATCGCGTCTGGAAACTTTTCCTGAACATCGCTGCATAGAACTCTGAAGTAACCAAATATTTTTCTCCCAAGATGTTGTTACTAGTTTATCGGTGTTCAAAGTCTATAATGTCCTTGAGCGTTAATGAATTCTATCCAGGAGGTGCGCCCCCGTGTTCGAATTCCATTCAGAATTATAGTTTTGTTCTTGTATATAACCTCTGCAATGGCTAGCGGTGTCCAGCCGATGTACATGTCAATGCTTTATCTTCTCTGACGAGTCTGGTACCAATTGACCGACCCCGGAGGGAAGGAAGGCTCAGTTGATTTAGGAAATAATTATTAGGATTTGATCCCCGGACCATGCGATACTTGCAACTGCAAAACCTCTGCCTCACCTGTGATTAGTCCACAATTAAGTTGAACACTGGATCATGGCTTTTCCCTAACTGTACAAGTCTACCATCACAAGCTAAGGAAGAAGTGGCGCAGTGCAGAGCACCTCAAATATTTCAATCCGTGAGCGACTGGGTCTTCCTGGGGAATCTCAATGCCTTCAATGTCCCTTTCTTCTTTTGTGACCTCTGAGCAGAGCTCAGTCATACATAAGAAGATATTTTTCAATGAAAATTGAGCACATTTTGTAATCAATCTAATCGATAGTCCGATCGATAAAGAACTTGCCAAGGCGCTTTTATAGGTACAAATCAATTTTCTACATTGAAAGCTCAAAGCTATAAGATTTGACCGAGACTGACCGCTTCGATTTGTTCAGGTGATAAAAATCGATGACAAGTCGGGTGAGATCGTTCTGCTTGCTCCATTCGACTACGAAAAGCGGCATCGATTCGAGATTCTGGCTGTACCGATCGATGGAGGAGATGGAATTCAGGTAAGCTTGGATGAATTTTCTTTTGTAGGAGGGGGGGGGGGCGTAGAGAGGAAGGAGGCTGAGGAATTCTTGCCTTCCCATCTTTAGTATTTTGTTTCTTTCATGTTCCTTCTTTTGTCTGATATCTTTTACCTATTCTTTTAAAGCCTTCTTTCCATTTTTCGAGAATTGTGAAGATTCTAAAGCACAAAGCTTCACGATGATCGAAACTTCCCTTTATTTTTCTGTTCGAGCTCATTTTTCTATTAAAATGGTTTTCGCCTAAGTTTCCCAGTTCAGTTAGCAATGTCTATTCACTGCACAAAGGTGATCACATTCCATCTGAAGATCGCAATTTGCACTGTAACAGTTAGATTTATTGAAATTTCCAGAGCCATCAATAAATATATGAAAGAATAAAAACGAGATTCCGTTCGTTTTAGGTGACGATAGACGTTGAGGATATTAACGACCATACGCCAACATTTCCTGACGATAGAATAAAGGTAAAGTTACTGTTTTTGTGGCTTTCCTCTGGAATTTGAGGAAGACGAAATGATGCTTTTCAGCTGGAGATCTCAGAGTTTGCCCGCATTGGAGCGGTCTATCCGTTGCCACGTGCTGAAGATACTGATGGAGCGAATTACACCGTTCAGAAGTATCGTATAGCTCAGGGAAACGTGAATAATGTGTTCAAGGTTCGATGAAGTTTATTCAATACTCTGATTTGGAAAGGTCCCAGCGCTGCCAGAGGCACAACTCAAGACACGAAATTAGGGCCTACGAGTTTTTCAAAATTCCTGCGTTGTATGACCACTTCGAAATGGGCTGCCTGGCTTTTCTCAGAATATCAAAGTTACCGAAATTACTTTAAGTAACCAGTTCACCAAGTAGGTGAAATCCTTCCGGTGAGAGCTAGATGAGTCGGGCGATAGACGTTGTGTGGCGCACAGTATTAATGCATTTCTTGTTTTTATCGAATGCGATTTCTCTTGGATAGCTTGTTGAAGATGAAAAGAGGCAGTGCATTTTTTAGCGAACTTAATGTTACACTTCCAGATCTCCGCACGCCCAGTGAACGGTGAACTCTATGCTGATCTGGTTGTAAACGGGCAACTTGACAGGGAGTATCGCGATAAGTATGAGCTGATTGTTGAAGCAATCGACGGCGGGAAACCACCGAAGTATGAACGCTTTCATTATCTGATGAATATTGCATCTCTTTTCATGCAATCATTATTAACATGACGTTTTATCGCTTGATAGGGCGAAGGTGGTGTAGTGGCAAGTGGCGCACGGTCAGGAGTTCGAATCCCGGATCAATGCCCGCCTTGGCCAACCATGCATTCCATCCCACCGGGGTCGGTGAATTGGTGCCAGACTCGTCTGGGAGGATAAAAGCGCTGATTTGTACGTCGGCTGGCCACCGCAGCTCATTGTATAAACCACATACGCACTCATTACACCACTACGATTCTGAGTGGAAGTCGAGTGCGGGGCGCATCCCTTAGACAGGATTGATCAGCGCCAGAATCATTATCCTTTTATCGCTCGATAAGAAGCACTGGATCATAGTATCGCTTCTTTAACTCCGTATTAATATTACAATTGTTCAATGTTTTATTCGTTGTGCAACTGGAGACTTTGGAAATGAGGATGCGTGCGGTTGCGTAGCGGTGTTGAGTTTTTCAAGCACTAGCGGCATACGGAATGTAGTTCCGCTCTCAAAACAACGATCTACTCCGACGTAAAAACGAAGGCTTTATTAAAAATCGATAATTTTCGATTACTAAATCGGCCAAGTTTGGCACAGCTACGCGACCGCACGCGTCAGCGAACCAAGAAGCTCTCTGTTCCACGTTGAAATGAGTATCACGGCTTGCATTTATTTCATATGAAACTCTACCTTCACCTTCTGATATTAAGCGACCATTGAAATTTTGGAATTTCAGAATAGGCCGACTTCTTGTACACATCTTCATTCTGGATGCCAATGACAATGCACCGGTATTCGTCCAACCGCGCTACAGTATAACAGTACCTGCGAATCTTACGATCGGTTCTCAGTTGCTCACTGTGAAAGCTACTGATGCGGATGTTGACAACAACGGTCGAGTGGGATATCGTTTTCAGAAGGTATTTCTTTATCGTGCTTTTACCGAATCCGTCTCAAAATTGGATCGAGACTCAATTGTAACAGTCCCTGGGTCTAAGTATTCCATAGAGTCAAAGTGCCTGGCTTTATGGCTGGGTAGCTATGGCTCACCCGGTACTGCTCAAGTCGTTTTTTCTTTTTATATATTTTTGACATGATGAGAGGATGAAGAAAATTTTCATAAAAACTTCTGAAATATGGTAAGGTTAGACCGATGTCAAATTCACTTTGATGGTGATGTCATCCATCATCTGAATACGGAGGGGAACCGCTTGAATCCTCTGACTAGCCAATTCATCAAATGTCTTGACTTATTCATCTGACAATAGGAATATCTCCATAGAGATTTCTAGCAAGTTCATCTATGGGATACGCCACCGACGGAGGTCTGAGTTGTGTTCCAAAATAGAAAGTGGGAGAAGGGTTCATCAAGAGAGGTGGATATGATTTTTCTGAAACAAGCTCGTGGTCTTATCTAGACACTGCATTAACTGGCCCCTCGGCCACCCATGGAAATTGCACCCTTGTGTAACTTTTTGGATCCCATACGCTTTTGTACAGTAATTCTGATTTATGGGTGACAGTCAGATTGACGGGTGATTCAACTTGACCCTTTCCTGTTTTCGTCTTGGGTTGGATGTCGAATTTTGGATAATGATGATAGAAAAAAAAATCGAAAAAATAGGTTAAATGGTTCCATGATTCTCATTTCCTTTCTGGAGCCCCACACCTCAACCGCTTCAGAAATTGAATTCTTAGAAACTCATTTGAACTATGGAAAGAATCGGAGGGACCAAGGTAGCCATAAGTGTATGGAACCAAATCTCAATAGTGGAATGGCTTGCTGGTAGGTGAGTGGCCGTTGCTCATCTTGGATGGCAACGTTCTGGTTTAGGGAAGCCGTAAGTGAACAGGAATTCGGTCGTCTGGATACTGTGGATACCAGAGATGTTAAAATACACCTTTGTGAAAAGAGTGATACGCATTTTCTTCAAACCAATGTGGTTCTAAAGAGTAGCCTTTCTGTCTAAATAGAACGGTAAAGGGAGCAAAGTTTCAGACACGATTCGATACGCTGTCGCTGTTCTCCCTTTCTTCGAACGGAGTCCTGTCAACTGCGGGCCATTTGCTTCCAGGCGTTGTTCACGATCTCGTCGTCGTAGCATACGATGGAGGCACCCCATCCTTAGAGACGACCACGATCGTCACCGTTACGGTGCAAGGTGGGTGTGAATTCAAGGGATCGGAACCCTTTTTATAATTACTGATCTATCCTTACGAGCTCTTCTTCTGGTTTCTTGTCACCGTTGTAGAATCTGATGCATTTCCGGCACATACATGTGAATTCTACGGAATAGCACCTTAAATTCTGAGCAGTGTGCTCCCAAAAGGGTTAGGTCTCAACTAGGAAGCCCTTAGCAGAGCGTTTGAATGCCGTTGGTGGGTATTAAGCTGATATCCACTTCTTTTTCGTGATGATGGCATACCTCTCTGGAATCGACCCGATAGGGTACACAATGGATAAGAATCTTCTTCTTCGGGCATTTCTTTTATCTCAGGAAGGGGAGCGGGTAAGGGTATTGGATTGGCCAGAATCGTTTCTCGCATTTTGCAAACGATGACTGCAAAAGCTACTGTAGGTATTGATAACAATTTAAAAATTACGTCTTATCCATGCGAGTCACAAGGTTTTTCCTAATCGGTCTGTTTAAGGAACCTCCTTGACGGCTCCTGCCATCGATATCATCTGGTTGACGGATTCCTCAATGGCACACATACTGGAGAACATCACCCTTGGCACTATTGTCGCCCGCCTCAGTCTCAACCACGAACAAAAAGACAGGTAAGTCCAGTGAACGTCAGATAGGCTTCTTCACAATCGTTGTTTCATTTCGTCTTTTTTACCGGTGTTTTTCAGTGTTGTCAGCCTCTCTGGATGTCCATCGCTTTGCTTGCGGCAAAGTCAGTCGCCTTCGGTTTATCTGCTATTGGCCTGTGGGTTGTTCGACCGGGAAACTTCACCAGAATACCACCTGAAGTTTAGTCTTCGACGAGGATCCGAACTCGTACTCGATCATCCGGTACTTCTCACAATAGGTAAGAGTACTGTTAATCAATCGATACATCGATTTCACTCCCAAGAAATCTCAATTACCTCTGATTAGTAGAAAACGTAGGCACCTGATTTACCAGTGTCCACCCATTCTCATGGAATGCCATATCGTAGCCATTAAATATCGAGAAAATTTAGTTTCGGCGTGAATCGTGCTGTTAGGTCAGGTTGTAAAAAACGCAAGGTTACGCGAACGGATGCGTAGCGTGCTGAGGCAGACAAAAAATGAGCGGCATGTACTAGGTCCCTGTAATATCGGTTGTTCTGACCCCTTCACCTTTGCTTGTAATGGGTCAGTTATTCCCAAATTTCGAAGACACCTTCATTGCCGTCTCTGATATTGCTTGATAGTAAATATAGTAGGCTCCTCCTTTATTTCCTCGTTTCCTCAACATCTCCCCGTTCCTATTCATTGGTGGCTCTACTAATCTTTCCTCCTAAATGTTCCCACTCAGGTGATATCAACGACAATTCGCCCAGTTGGTCCCAGAGTCACATGCACATCACCGTGAATCGATCGGTATCCGAATCAGACCAGACTACCGTATTGACTGCCACCGATCCTGATCAAGGGGTTAATGGTCGTGTCCGATATAGCATCCTCGACTCGGATGTCATGGCTATTGATCCTGATACTGGACGTCTGAGTCCTTTGAGAGAGGTTAGTCCATAGTCTCTAGCTAGTTTTGGCCGGATCACTTAGCTCAACTCTCAAGTTACAGCTCGATTGCTCGCTTGGCTCAGAAATTCGGTTCAAAGTTCGCGCTACTGATGGTGGTACACCCAGTTTATACTCAGGTAACCTTGTTACGGTAATTCTGTCACTCTTGTATCGAATAAAGGCGATTTATCAGACCTCCAAGTAACAGCCGATCTGGTCGACGGTTACGGCAGACCGCCACAGTTTGAGAAGTCGCTCTACGAGGTGCAAATTGCAGAGGATAGCGAGATTGGCACCTGTTTATTGAAGGTACTAATTTTGATGAGTTTGAGGCATTACCGTACTTGTCATACTGTATTTACATTGGCAGTCATCGCGTCAAGCTAGACAGCTGACAGGTCTCATGTGTATATTTGCGTACATCAGGTCTTGTCGTCTATTTGCTTGATTGGTA
This sequence comes from Haemonchus contortus, assembly GCA_000469685.2. Lineage (NCBI taxonomy): Eukaryota > Metazoa > Nematoda > Chromadorea > Rhabditida > Trichostrongylidae > Haemonchus > Haemonchus contortus. The sequence continues at coordinate 11,484,617 of LS997564.1, forward strand.
GCGAAGCTATAGACCTATAGGGGACATAAGGACTGATTAAAGCAAGCGTAGATTTATCACAGAAAAAGCGATAGGCGATCGATATCTATCTAATACATGGAAATATTTTACGAAAATAACAAAGGTGTCAGAAAGGCACAGATTACAACGAAATAGAATTTGGCTGTTCTGAAAAGGGAAACGTAAGACCACGTGAACAGGACCATTTTCTGGCCGTTGGCCACATTTTTTTGGCCATATTTAGGCAATACAGAAAATGTTCACTTATAACTAAGACAGGTGCTCAACAACTGTTTGCAATCAAAGCAAAACAGCGAAAAAGGAAGTAGTAAACAAACACTAATCTTCTAAGCTGTGCCACTTTCTAGCGCGAGTTTGGGATGGCTTTTTTGTTGTTTGTATATAGATTAATTAATTATTATTAATACCTATCCTGGAAGGCAGAGATGTCTCTGAAAGGCAGAGTAGCTGAAAAGGGGACGTCAGATGTACATTGGGGACTCTATCTAAGTACACCGGCTCTTAAGTTGAAGCGTAGAATAGTCTTTACCTACAATACTTACAGTCAAGTATACCTCCCTGCCTTCCCCTCCCCTATCTTCAGCCTAATATGGTCCCTTCCATTCCCTCCCACTTGCAGATTCACTTATTGTTAGAACTCTTCTTTACCGACGTAGGTCGCTTTCCGCTAGGAGTACGTGGCTTGGCTGCGGATTCGCCGCGCTCAGTCCGCGTCCTCGAACGCGATCGTGATTTTCCTGTTGCTGGACGTGCAGCAGCCTCATCGAGCATTTCAAGCATATCAGCACCTTTGCCCTTTTTCTTCTTGTCCTCCGATGATGTGAGCTTCATCTGAAAGTGGAAGTTCTCAGCTGAACTGATCAGAGTTGGGAAAAGCCTGTCATTTTAGGTGGGCGCTAAGGAGCAAAATGCATGCGAGACTGAATTCTGTTACTACTGTGGAACATGTCCTAATTTTAAGCGATTTTGTTGGCTCTATTCTCAACATTGTGGTTTCAGTGGTGGAAAAATAGGTTACCACAGCAGAGGATTACCAGGAGTAATTCACTGAAATTTTTATGCTTGCTCAGGCCCTGTCTTCCTTGCGGGAGGGTACTTTCGAAAGGATTTCTAATGTCATACGGGGTGGCTTCAAATCAGACCTCCCTAGCCATGAAACAAGATATGGGATAGAATTCTAGGCTTTTCTTGACATGCCATAGCTCCGAAAGAATTGCAAAAGGGATGCATAGTCGGTCAATGAACATTGCCCCCCACTGAAAGGCGATTTCTCATCTGTCGCCTGAAAAGCTCCCGAGGGAATCATCCAGTTCTCTTGAAAACGTTGAAAATGAATTCGACATGAGTACTATGGATCTTTGGCAATGAGAGGGGATGAAGCAAACGAGTTTTTTGAGAAGGTCGAATTAAATCCCATAGCTTTACCTCGGATATCGTAGTTGATATTGACTTTTTGTCCTTTGATGCGTCGATTTTTAGAACATTTTTTAGCGCCTCTTCGGTTTCCTTCACATAGCTCGATTCTTCTGTAGTCGAATCAAACATGTTGAGATCCACTTCACCTTCTGGAAAAGATTAAAAAACAGCTTCTGAGAGTTTGAGTTTTGAGAATTTTTTGAGTTTGGGGTCATCCGCTTGCATAGCTTGTTCTAGGTAGATACTTCCGGGATGGGTGGTCGCTTCTGACTTTCAGATGCTCCAGAACGACTCAGATTATCTGTCGGGTAAATTAATGTCCTAAAAGTGAACAGAGCTCCCCTACACTGGAAATAGGGTCTTTCGCAAATTTAATTTTCTGTTGGGCTCTGGTCAAATATTTTTGTGAAAGCTGTGGGTATGAAGCAAAGGAGTACTGTCGTTCTGTTGACAATGCCCACAATGATTACGAAAAATGAATTCATGGCTCACTCTAGAGGCCATCGCTTTCCCAACGAACCCTTTGTTTATCGTAACAGTCCTTACTAGGAAATTCAACCTCGATATCGTTTCTGGCACGAATTGTGATTGTTTGTACACCCATGAATGGTTACTTAGGAGACACTGATAAAGCTATTTTTCCTCAACAAAATCGTAAATAAACTGCAAAATTGTGGCAGTTTTGCTTCCGCCATGATTTTGTTGTCTCAGAAAAGGCTTGTTGTGGGTGAACTCCTTCCTCCTTAGATGACTCACCGGTTTTGAGCGAGCTACCAAACAACGATTCGAGCAGTTTGATCTCGTCACCGTACTGCACCGGTTCCGCTTTTGCCGTTCCACCACCGCCATTAATCTGAAATTATTGGGGTTTGGAATTGACCGAGAAGGAACAGATGGCTACGGCAATTGACAGGGAGCTCTATCATTATCGCACTTGTCGGAAACGACTCCCTGAGGTCAGTTTCATCCAGAAGGTGGGAACACTGTTGTAGCTGGCAAACTACAAACCAGTCCGCCTTTGGCCACACTCAATATATTCTTGAGAGTTGACCCGGGGATCTGGAGCCTGATAGGTGCTCCAATGAAACTTTTTTCCTATCAGGTTTTTATTTCTACCAGTAAAAGCGCTTCACATGAAGTACCTTAGGAAGTGAGCTATAGGCAATGAGTTATTTATTTTTACAGTTAGGCTTTTCTCCACTAACGAAAATGATCCTATCTAGAAGCGTCCTTCCTGAAGGAGGACGGGTGGGAAACCGCGAGCAGCAGTGAAACGAAGCATGACTGTGTTTCTCATAACAGATGGGAACCTATTTGGTGGTAAAACTTCATTGGGAAAAGAGTTTTCTAGTATTAGTGACGTCTTGAAATAGATCATCGATTAATGTGAGAGTTTCCAAAACGCCGTCTGCTTAAAGTGGAATCCCATTTCCTAAGGCTCTTCTTGATCTATCGTGAATTGAACAATACCATTTTCAGGAACGAAAATGGCATGATGGATTTCATTGGGATTTCACAGGGATAGGCCACACTAACGAGACAGAGGGAACTCCCGTTTTTGAGGGGTAATAAGAGAGGGACGCCTGGTAGAAACCCTGATTTCGTTTTTTTTTTCTTTGGACTGGGACATAGAGATGATTTGCTCAAAATCAGGGTTCCATCTGCAGGAAGGAGTTGAGCAGGATCTTTCTTTGATCATGCTCCGTTATCTTGCCGTTGAACCTAACCCAACCAACTTTTCTGGATATCTATAAAGTCACGCAGGAGGCATCACTGCAACTGCTGTGCAAAAATCAACACCACGACCTCATGTAGCGCTGACGCAACACTCTTTTCCATTTTTGGCGTTTTGCCAGCAATCGATGAATCGATTTGTTTCCTCTCTGGGAGACCCTCTTACTGGCTTTTTTTCATATTACCTTCTTACACCGAAAAAATCATAAATGAACATCGAATGGTAAAGTAGATCCCGTAGTATGCTAGAAAAGTAGAGCTCGTAGCATGCCTGGAAGCGGAAAAAATTGCCTCAGCTGCTACCAAGTCGTCAAATTCAGGGCATAGTGCCAGTACTACATGCGATTGCTTCAATACAGGTGAAAAGTTCGTTGCTGGCTTTAATGTGAACGATGCCTCCTCTGGAACATGACTTGTCGAATTCCTGGTCCTTCTAAAAAGCTTGCATCGAGGTAAAAGAAACGATTCCGTCAGCGACGGATATTGCTGATAGGGCAGTCTCCAGAAAAAGCTAATCTCAGACAATTCCATAAGGCACCATTGATCAGGCTGTAGTTTTTGTCTTCAGAAGGATCAGGCGTATATCAGTACTTAATTCTCCAAAGCGATTAGCGAAGTGCTGTAGTGTTTCATGGAAATAATGGAACCCTAATCCATAGTTTGAGGGCAACCACGTGGGTGGCTAGAGAGTTCAGGATCAATAGGATAATATTTATAGACATGGGCGTCGTTTCAAGTCCATTCCCCGCCTTTGGGGACGTAGTGGTGATCTCAATTTACATGCATATTTACTATTACGTCAGTTGCAATCCCCGATATGGGCCCTGCTAATCCGTTCATGTTTGTATGGATGGAGTTTCTCTATCACGGATAGCCACGTTAAGCTGGCTGTACTGAGGGTTGTCCTGAGGCCAGTTTCATTCAGAACGTGAGAAAACTGCTGTAGCTCGCAAACTATCAACCAGTTTCCCTAAATAAGGAATCCTCTCTCCCACTCCTCCTCGGGAGGTTCTTCTTTATCAGTCGTGGATTGGTGGAATATCATTTCAAGGAGGGAAACTGGGATGATTGGTTTCACAAGTACAGGTCACACTAACGAAACAGGGAGCAGCAGTTGCTGAAGAGGATCCTGTAGAAATGCCCTGAATTGTAGGGAGCAATTGCCTGAAAAGCTTTTTCTCTCATCGCCTGGGATCGTATAAATGAGTTGTTTAAGACAAGATCTCTACCTGCAGGATTGAATAAATAGCAAGATCTTTCCTCAAGCGGCTCCCTTATGTTGCCGTCGAACTAATCCAGCCGACCTTCAGATCTTTTCAAAGTCGCGCATGAATAAGTAGGTGTAGGCATCATTGCACTTGCTGTGCGAAAATTAAGTCACCGTAACTTCAGGTGGTTCTGACACTACACTCCTTTCCATTTTTGGCGTTTTGCCAGTCAATCGATGAAACGATGTGTTTTCTCCGGAAGAGACCCTCTTTTTCTAGCTTTCTGAATTACCTCATCATACCAGAAAGGGGATCATAAGTGATTATTGAATCAAAAAGTGGAGCGGGTAGCATGCCTAAAAACGGAAAAAATCGCTTCACCGATCTGTCTGTCAAGTCGCCAGAATCTGTGCAGGGTATAGTGCCGCGTTACCTTCGACGCAGGCTAGATATAAACATCGGCTCTTCCTAATCTACACCTTGTGGTTTCTCTTCTTTCTAAAAAGCATGCTTCATACCTAAAAAAACGATTCCCATCAGCGGCGGATTTTGCTGAAAGGGCAGACTTCAGGAAAACCCCAATCTCACACAATCTCGCAAGGCACCAATGATCAGGCTGAAGTTTTTGTCTTCAGAAAGATCAGACGTATATCAGTACTTTTTTCTTTGAAGCGATTAGCGAAGCCCTGAAGAGTTTCATAGAAATAATGGACCCCTAATCCATCATTTGAGTGCAACCACGTGGGTGGCGACAAAGTTCAGGATCGGAAAGATACTAGCTAAAGCTTTGTGAGTTGTTTCATATCCGTCCCCCGCACATCACAGTTTACATGCGCATTTGCTATTACGTCGGTTGCAATCCCCGATATGGGCTCTGCTAATCCGTTCGTGCTTGTATGGATGGAGTTTCTCTATCACGGATAGCTACGTTAAGCCGACTGGCTGGCGTTGCCTTCTGGGCGTTGTCATAGAGACCAGCGCTATTATGCGATTGTATAACGTCCCATTATCGATAGTATCAATGATGATATGGCTAGGCATCCAGTCAGCCTTCGCCTAATGGATATTCTGAACTCACGTTCACGCTCATCTCATTAAGGAAAATGCTTGTACCAAGGGTAGTCGAACGAACTTCGGCGTCAAGATTTCGGCTCTCCTGAAAGGAAACGTTATTCACGCAGAATTAAAATCTCGGGGAAAGTAAATGAAAGAGGTATCTTGAAGTGCTGTAATACTACAGTTCAAACCGTACAGACCACCCTTTCCTGGGAGGTATGTACTGAGTAAATCATTTTGCATAGAGTACATCCCTACAGTACATATGTACACTCGAAGCAAAACCTTGTGAAAGTTCCCACTCCGAGGGAACTTCCCACTTCGAAGGAGGAAATGGTTTTACTCTCACGGCCTATGTTCCGTGTTTTGTAAGGGGTTACTCGAAAGCCTAGACAATCGTGGGGTAGTTATGACCCATATCAGGGTCTCAGATTGATTTAATGAACAGAATTTCTTGGGAAATGACAAAAACTGAGTCCTTATGAAAGTTTTTCAGATTATGTTTTTGAAAAACATGATCTGGCGACATTGATCATTGAATGCTGGGGGGGAAAGGCTATCAAACGAATACGGTCAGCGGCAGCATGTGGTTATTCCTAACTCACTCAGTTGCACCTTTTTCCATGATGCTCCCAAGGCATGGCTTGAACTTCCCAGCGATTCATCGAATCGTCCCTTCTTTTCTCCTACCATTCGCCCCTTTTCTTTTCTTCAGGTCCTATTTCTTATTTCACACATTCACCTCTTCTTCTTACTTTTGACCTTCTGAACTGCTTTGTTACTAACACACCTTGGATTTACAACTAATCAAGAACAATCCACTGGAAAGGTCACTGACATTTGTGTCCTCTCAGATGAATGATCCAATCGATATAGCTAGTAGTTTTCCTGATTGTTTATTTATTCATAAATAGGTGTTATTCAAGTTTGGAAGCCGTTGCGGGTGGAGCTGTTACTGAATAAATTTGGTTCAAAACAGAACCTTCGAATGGGCCTCAACCAATCTCATTTGACCTCATTACTCAATATTAGTTAGAAAATATGGAGCAAGAGTCTCACAAGGTTGGCGATTTATGGACAAAACTTCAGTCACGGATGGGACTTGATCCCGTACTTATGGAGCAATAATTTCACTATAACTCCCACTAGAAAGAGGTGCGCATTTCAAATCCCTCAACTTTGTTGGATACTTGTTGGCTTGATATAGGAAAAATAGTAGAAAGAGCATTTTACAGAAGTCGGACCTACCACATTCTGCAGTGGTACGTAATTTCGCGTCACTGGCCATTGCGTAGACTTCACAAATTCGCCATTTTCATAGTATTTCGTAGTACCAGGAGGTTCGACGTCTGGCGGAAGTTCAATAGAATCGCTAAAAATCGAAATAACGGTGGAATCTTTTATGGATTCCAGTAATTTGAAGGGAAGAGGCAGCAAAGACCGTGTCGAGTCCCATTTTAGAATCCCACACAACTGTATAAACATTTTTTTTCTTTTGGATATCCTCAGAGCAACTGTCTGTCCTACAAGGGAGTAATCCCTTGAACGTGGCTTTACCTCTGTGAATCAGTGTGTAAAGCGAAAGTAGTGCAAACAACCCAGCCGAAGTTGAATACATGGCGTGTAGGAAAACTATCACATCATCTCAATGCATTCCACAGGCGTTCAACCCTACAGAATCGGCCAGACACATGACATCATGAAGGTGAAACTCATCTAATTACGGAGATTGCTATTCCCACAAAACTAAGGTGATTAGGTGATCTTGTTGAGTTAGCAGCAGGTTCTTCATTCTCCGACATTAGAGGACAAAGTCTCTGAGTTGGTCAGTCCCACTGATGGTATACGCTTACGAATCCTACTTTCATTCCAAATTGTAATGGTTTGAATGCATAGGTGGCCTACACCGATAAATTGAGGTGGCCGGAGATGTGGAGTCAGTGCTTTTATCTGCCCACACAAGAGTGTTACCAATTAACTGACTCCGGAAAGGCACCGTTGGCCTGAGGGGTATGGACCTCGGTTTCGATATTGGGTCCACCTTTCCTACGTTACTCACCCGTTCGAGTGCAAAAGGATGAAAAATCCATCTGGGGCTCGCGAAATAATTCCACTCACGGTTCGGGCTAGACCGTAAGTATGGTAGTTGGCGTATTTTCAGAGCTCCCTCTTTTCGCTAATAACATGATACTCAAAATTACACTTACTTCTGAGGCAAGTACGCAAAATGGCCATCCTCGAATTGTTTTCCGTCTCTTAGGAGCACCGAAACTTTCACGCGACAATCCTGAACTATCAAGTGCTTAGGGTGATTTGAATTCGATCCAAGAACAGTAATTTGTACTGCAAAGTCATTACGGTACTTATAATAAGCGGCAGTAGGTTTTTATCCTTTGAAATGAATATTCCGACTTGAATCGAAATAAAATGATCGGTCATAAGTGTGCGGAACGAACTAGCAGCAAGTGGTAGTGGACCAGGATTAGTCACTTTCAAGGAAAGGACCCATTTCACATTAGCTCCTTGCCAACCAGGATAACAGAATCTATGAGTTACTTTTACTTCGTACCCAAAGGCCTACTCTCCCTCCAGTTAGGTCATGTATTTTAAGTTCCACTAATTTTGCTCAGACTAGCAGCTTCAATAGGAAACTAACCTGGAAGAAATTCAGCATCTGATACCGTATCAAATTCCATTCAGTGACTGGAACTGGACCGTAGAGCATGAGAAACTGAATGTAAGGGGTTTCATTTTCATCTTGAGAATCGAAGTTTTCAATCTAAATAAAATCTAGTATCCAGAAATAGTTACACCTAATTTTTGAATGTCCAAAACCTGTTGTTATCTACTAGCTTCCATAATCAGAAACTTATTACCAAATTTGCAGCAACTGGTTGGGTTATTTTCTGCCGAATATTATATTTCTTGGGATATAACAACACTAGGAAAGCTTGTTAATTCTCTGTTTGCCTGAATTTGGGACCCTGGGTGACCCTTCTTGGTTCGAGGAACTTGGCAATCCTAATGGATGGTATGCCTCAAACGGAATTACGATCATTTAGTGCCCGAGTCTCGCGATCGGCTTTCTCTGTGGTAGAGATTCTTCAGCTTTGTTATCCAGTAACTAATATGAATACACTTATGCGAATATGGTTCAACAACTAATGGTAACTAGCTGGAACGAGCTTATACCAACTTTTGATACCTCTTTTTAATCACTCCTCTAAGAATTCCGAGCTAGGGCTCACTGTTCTTGTGGAACATTCCCACGAGCTCTTGTAGGAATTCCTGGTGAAGCATGTAACGTCCTACTATTTGCTCATTACCTCAAAATTGATTTTGAGTAGAATTTTCTGCTAATAAAGGAACTTCAGTATTTTGGAGTACGAGGAACGAGAATTAGAAGAAAAGGAGAGAATCAAAACGAGACGGGAAAGGAGGAAGAAGGGCAAAGGCCAGGATGTCGAGGTACAGGCTGGCAATAGACCAGCTAATGTTGGCCGGTGGAACAATTAGCTAGCTCATTGCCAACCAGGACCAGGACGTTAGGGGTTCGGGGTTGTCAACCAACCAAGTGCAAATGCGTAGTATGGTTAGAAATTCTGAAGGAGAGCTATGTCAGTGACGACAATAGCTAAAAGAGGATTCAAGAGAATGAGGAGGGATGGAATTAATTCAAAAGTGCATTAGAATTTTCCGAGAATATCCCGGTAATATCTCACCGACCATTGCGTGGGCGTTCCGGATGAGTTCCTGAATGTCCTCTTCTTGCTTTGCGATTCGTTTCATCCCACTTAGATGGTTCATAGTGACGGTGAGGATCTGAAATCATTTCATATACGACTGACTACTGTACCTTCGAAATTCTGTCAAAGGTTCAGAAGGACATAGAAGGAAGAGATGACGGTAACGCTGATATCACCTCGGGAGTTCCCACTCCAACCCCACTCGAAGGTTGTTTCAAGACAGGGTTGGGGAAGGAATTTTGCGGATCGGAAGGAACAAGGTTTGTCTTACCTGCTCAGGCATGACCACCGAGTGAATCTGATACTTTGTCATCATAAGAGTCAAATCAAACAGCTTTTCCATGCTAAAATAGGTGTTAATGACGTCATTTTAATATTTCCATTTTGGAATTTCCTAAAAAAGCAGGTACCTGCTTTCACTGAGTCGCATAATACTCGAATGAGCTAGCCGTTCAAACATCGCTCGCATATGTCTTCGAGAAAACATGTGTTGTGGCCTGAATACGGTAGAACAGTTGGATTCCCATGAGGGGTTGGGTCTGATATGTGGGCAGGGTAAAGGCTTACTTGAATATTTCGTGCAAATATTTCTGCTTGAGCGTTTGGCTAATTATGTCGTGTAGTACCAGATCACCTTTCTCTTCAGAGATATTCTTTTGATTCTGGAATGAAGGAATTTCTCCAAGGCTGGCACTAGTAAGAGCTACGGCAAGGTGTTGTGTCTGACCCATTGGGTGCCGTTACTTCCCCTCCCCTTAGGCCATTTTTCATAGGAAGTTTTGGCCAAAGTCAATTTTTGGGTGGAACTTGAGCTTTTTCAGGTGAAATTGGGCGAATTACCGAAGTTTCTGTGGCCCCATGTCACACAAACATTAAGGAGCTTCGTTGAATCTTTAGGGCTCGTTAGGTGATTTCCGAAAATTCTCGGCCTACTTGATCAGAAGCATGGCTTATCCTTGAATAAATCACCAGTTCTCAGAGCCTTTGGGGCTAGTGGTTATTATAGTGGTGATCAATGGTCCAGTCTTTTTGATCAGAGAACAGATATCAATCGTTTATTTGGTACGCTTGTCCCTGCTCTATCTGGCCCTATGACTGTACTTCATTCATACCGTAACCCGTTTGAAATTTTGAAAGCTCGCCTACCTTTATTCTTTGCTCGAGAATGTAGATCATCTCACCGGCCATATTGACGTACAGCAATGGGAAACACTTCAGACTCATTCTGAATTACTCTTAGCTCGAATCACTCAATACAGCTGAAATTTCGGATAGTGATGGGGGTATAGTAGAAGAATCGAATTGATGCCTCGGAATGTCAGCAAAAGGCAGAAGATAGCTGCGTATCATACGAATGTACGCAGTAGAGTGGTGGTGCATACGTCGCTTTGAAACTGAGGAGAGCTCGACGACATGCGTTGTCATGACGACGTTCGTTTCGCTAATCAAAGCCGGTGATTGCAATTCGCACGCATAAAGAGCTGTAGTCACGCTGTTGTGATGTGGCTAAAGGTGTGACTCGACTCATGCAATTAACATCCAGAAGAATGAGGGCACAGGCCTCATAGGCACATGAAAATCAGGACTATTTTCAGGTGAAGGCAACGAATAGTCTATGTGGTGGTTCAAGCCGTCTTCGTTATGCAGCTCAAGACGCTGGAGAGGTAGCGAAGGTTTGTTAAAGACATCGGGATTACGGTATGATTACTGTACAACATACGGTTACTGTACTGTTGCATTGTTTAGATTTTCAACGTTGAATCAATGACGGGTACGATTTGTTTGGAAAAGAAGCTCGACTATGAGAAAAATGTCAACCATCAACTTACTATAGCGGCTATAGATCAAAGTGGGTGGCCCTATTTATTGAATTACCAATTAATGATTTATGATTCTTGTTTTCAGTCACTGGGTAGTCTATAGGGCTGATGTGGGGCAACGCCAAGTGTAAGGTCGTCGATCAGATCCTTGGGAGATAGCGGAGCAGACTAATCAAGCTTTCAACTCCTTCCGGGTCGATTAATTGGAAGATGACTTGCATGATAGAATTAAAGCATTAGTTCTCTCATCAGTTGCGCTTTCGTAAATCTTTTTGCACGTCAAAAGCACTTCCAAGTGGCTTCCCTGTTGTGAATGGAAGTCGACAGCACGGCGCAACCTGGAAACACTGACAAACGCATAAACTTTCCTCTCTGACTTCTCCCATCCATTCGTGAGACATTTCGGCAATTAAGTCAAAAAAATCAAAATGCCCCATTGGAATCGATGGTCTTCTGCCAATGCTTGGGCAAATCGTAGATGTCCTTGCTTTAGAACGCTGGGAGCTGGCCCTTGGAGAACTGCACCAGTGCCACTTTGATGTCGTCGCGGGTTTGAAAGTCCTGACCATCCAGATGACGTTGAAGATGGGGAAAAAGGTGGTAATCCGAGGGATCTAAGTCTGAGGAGCATGGTTGGTGTGATAAACTTGTCCTGCCGAAATTCGTCAGTTCAGTTTTGGTCGCTCTTGCAATGTGAGGGCGAGCGTTGTCGTGTTGGAAATAAACTTTGTGCTGCTGTGGACGTGTAACTTCGGTATTCGCTTTCAAATTCCTCGGTTGCGTAATGTAGACGTGTACGGTCACTGTGCATCCTTCGTCTAGCAGCTCCCATTATTCGACACGGAGAACGCTCCGCCAGAACCAGTGCATAACCTCCTTCGCGTGTACGTTGGGTTTGGGGGAGTCTTCTGCTTGCGCACCTTTGTCAATCCATTGAGCACACCGGTGAACGTTAGGGTAGAGGTTCGACTTCGCAACCCTGGTGACTAGGTACTCGAGCCACGTGTGGTACCCTTGAGCGTGAGGAGAGAAAGTGCCACGTCGTCGCGGCGGTCCATGTCATACTGCTTCAAAGCATGAGGCGTCTATGGACCGAGCTTTCGCACCTTGTCTATTGACTTCAATTCACGAAGAACTGTAGACCGACTCCCCAAGGGTGGCTGCCACTTCACGAGTAGTTTGATACGGATCGGCTTTCACCTAGCTCCGCAGCACCTTCAAATCCAACTTCATTGAGCGTCCCGGACGGTCTTCATTTTCGACGGAATAGTCGCCCGATGCGAACTTCTGGTGCCACTTGTAAATTGTACACCTCCTGCTTGTAAACGTCCTTCATACCTCTATCGATTGCCGCGGGTTCATGGCCAGATAAAAAAATAAATATGATGGTGTTGCGGATGTGGAGTTGCGACGGCTTGAAATCATGAGGAATTCGAAACCTGTGATTAATTAAGACCTGAAATTCACAGGCATCAGGATACAGGAGGTCGTTACTCAAATAATAACTTCACAGATTGTCTTTGTAATTTGAGCTGATTGTGATAATGATGATAATTTCTCTTCATTCGAGCTATTTCCACCCTGTGATAACTAACGTTATTGCGTACGTGGAATGGATCCTGAAAAGTGCTCTAGTTGTAAGAAGAAAATGATTTCATGTTGGCTTTTTGTGAAAATCTATCCAGATAAGAGCGGGAAGTTATGAAGACTGGAATACGAGCTTTGGCTAGGGTACTCCGGCAGGGGGGGGGGGACAGGGGGACAACGTGGGCGAGGCGAATTTTCGCATACTTGAAATAAAAAACCTTCCAGGAAGGGGTTCATTAGCAACTATTAGATGATTTATCTCCGAGAGCATTTGCGAGTCGAGTAATCAAGGCTCTAAGTAGTCTTCATGCATGCGGGGGGGGGGGGGGGTTGCTCTCGCTTGTAGTCTCATTGCTCATAGTGTACTAGTGAGACTGTTCCATTTACCTAGGGCATTATTGAGGTGATCCTGAAGCTCTATAGAACGTCAAATCAGATCTTTTCTTTTCAACAGTAAGATCTCTTGGTTCGTTACTTGGTCACACATTTGCGGAATATCCACGATTGAGCACCCCAAACTCAGCTTCTCTGTAAGTAATGGCCATTAAATGAAGGATCTGTGAGTCTCCAGTCGAACATATTTATTGGCTCATACCCGTACGACTACCTTTTCAAGTGTATGGCGTATTCCATAAGGATCAATTGACTGTTGAGATTTGCTATTCTATTTAATCTACTGATATTTCAGATGGCTCCACTGGGACGTGTTTGGTCAGTGTACGAGTGCTTGACGTCAACGATAATCTGCCAGTTTTCCATCCCACTCACTACAACGTCACCGTCAGAGAAGGATTCCAAAGCGCTGCTGGCAATCCGTTGCTGGTCGTGTCGGCCACTGACGATGATGACGGCATCTTCGGGGAGGTAGGAAATCCTGAAATGTGTTTAATGAAGTATCCTGAATGAATCCAATCTTAATTGACGGCATTTTTCTAAATTTTCGATTTTTTTTCGGAAATTTGAATTTCGTGTCATCTGGGGAATGCAAGGAAAGGTTGGGTATACGACATACACAACTATCTAAAGTGTATAGCAATACCCCACCTTTACCAAATTTAGCTTCAACTGATTCAAGGGAAAGGTTTGTGTTGGAGGTAGTTGTGACTTTGCCTTGGTACAGTGTGGGTAACGTGCTCCGGTGCAAATCCATGGTGTTGCTAGCAAATGCCAATGGACGAAAAAGATGCCTTCGATTGGCATACAGTAACTCGTAAAACTCGTCCATGTCCATAGAAGGAAGGGACCTTCCCGTCAGCCTCTATAACGCTTTCCTGTCGCCAAAGTCATTCCTTTATGGTGAATCACACGAGCATCTTCCTCCATTCTCATCTCAGGCTAGTTGTACTTGAACGAATGAGTTTGAAATGGAGTAAGTCAATTGGGACTATCGTCTGGTAAATTCACATCAACTTCAGTGACCATCTAGTGACGAAGTTTGTTTTGTAGATTGCTGACCTTAAACTCAGCATGACGCATGAGTAAAACATGACACGATATCATCGAAAATCGATCAGAATATGGGCGAGCTGACTTAAAGCTTATATTTGGTACGCCTGCTGCCTACGGACCCCAACATACCATCTTGTATAGGCAACGCCACCGTAAATCTAAGGGTAATGTACCCACTCTCCGGCGCAGTTGCAAATGCGCTAAGCAGGAGCCGAAAGCTCGTCTTAACGCTTCTTTCTCCTTCAAATCGTCCTATGATCTGGAGAAGAGTCAAACTGGTCCTTCCACTTTTTGGTTCATTGACGCTCTATTCGGCATTATCTGTCCCATTCTGTAACTCTCCGATCAAACTCAAGGCTTAGTATTTTTTCTGAAGCGACCTTGTAATAGATCGGCTCGGGCAATAATAAGCCTGAAAGTGGTTTCCATTTTCTACCTATCATGGTGGCTAGAAGTTAGGCTTCGATCAAAATCTTCCATTCCGAACCCTGAACTCTTTCCCAAACTTTGCGCTTTCTTCAGGATATCAAAAATGACGAAAGTACAAAGTCGCCGACTGAACTTACTTTTACTTGATTTTTTAATACAAGTCTAGTTGAAATGATTGTTCTTGAAGGTCCACTTCTTCCTGAAATCTGGCAATCCATCTGTGTATAAGGTGGATGAAACGACAGGGGAAATATTTCTGAAGAAGCCATTGTCACAAGGTCAACACGAGATTACGGTGCAGGCGAAAGACGGGAATGGAGCAGAAAGTGAAGAGCCGGTAAGTGGTTTTCAGTAGGATATCTAACCGTGACGTGAGTGGCCAACAAAGACTCTCATGCAATTTCCTCTGATGTCACTTCCAGGAAACGGAACGTTCTAACAGAATGTCCTTTACAATGAAATTCGATGTTAGGAAATTTGATATAATTATAATCTAATTTTGACAAAAACTTGGGTCTTCATGGGATTAGATCACTGCAGCCCTCGAAACTGGTTTCTTACGAATTCGGTTCAAGAACTTGTCGGTATTTTTGGAATCCATTTCAGGCTCACATTCATATCTATGTGATAGCTTCGGATGCAATGGCCCCATCGTTTACACAGTCAAGCTACTTGATCAAAACTCCGGAGGACATTTTGCCAGGGATCTCAATCGGATCCGTTCTGGCCACCGGACCTGGCATCATCCGCTACAGGCGAGACACTTTTTCCCCGAAGTTGGCCGCAAAACATTCAACTAAACATTATGTAGTGTCGAGGTTTTACCAAAAGAGAAATTGACGGCTGTGATGAACTTCCTTCATTCAGCATCTACTCTGGTGATTTGGATCATCAGTTCATGATCCATCCAGATACGGGTCGGATTACGGTAGCCAGATATCTAGACGCTGACAAAATCGATCGTGTGGTCCTGAACGTTAAGGTGAGATCCATTCTCAGCCAATAATTCAACAGTTAATTCAAATTGAATTCCAGGCCGAGCTGATGGGCGGTAGTTCAAACCATACGCAGGTGGTAATTCTAATAGAAGACCATAACGATAACCCTCCAAAGTTTCCAATGGATATGTTGGAGATTACGGTCAGCGAGAATCAGAAGCCACACGAGCCATTCTATATCGTCTATGCCACGGATAAGGACAAGAAAAAGGTATGGTGGTAGAGTTTCGAGTGTGCTAGTCTTGGAATGTTGGTCTGATCCGCGAGCGGTCGCGCCGCGGCATGGGTATAGTACTTGGATGTCAGTCATATGAGAGTTATACCTATTGATCCCGTCTTCTCATGAAATGGCTTCTCCAAGATCACCAGAGCAGTCACTTTTTTTCAATTGGTTTGCTGAACAACGAAATTGCGAGATTGTTTGTTCAGAACGGTGCCGTGGTCTACTCAATACTGTCATCTCATCCTCCATGTCCGGTAATGGTCCAGCCATTAACTGGTCAACTACAACTTACTGAACCACTCGACTTCGAAAAGATCAAGGATTACCGTATTCGAGTCAAGGTACTGCACTTGAATTTCTCAAAGCCGGATGTAAAGGTTGATCCAGTCCTTCCAAAAAGGACCCATGGGTTCTTGTTCCACTCACTGTAGGAGGAACCGTATGCTCTATAACACACCCAATGGCTGAGCTGATTCTTTTGTCTAGCAACTAGTCCCTGCCTCCTCATCCATCGTTTCAAAGGGATTGTGTGCTATATGGGGTTCTGAATTCCATGTAGAAGCCATGTGTGGGTCATAGGAACTTATACAGGTGCGGGATATGGGAGAACTCTACTTGAATCTGATAGAGTACCTTTCTTTTTCAAAAAGTCCTCTATCCCAGGTTATTAAAAGCAGGTTGCTCTCGAATCAGCAAGTCATACAAGTCATTCGCTCGATAGATGAAAACTTCTCTAAGAAATGGTGCTTTCGGGAATTTAGAAGTCAAATAAATGGTACTAAAGTTTGTCTGTTTCAGGTTTATTCTTCTTTTTCCAGGCCCAAGATCAAGGAATTCCACCGCGCTCTGCAAATATGACCCTTATTCTGCACGTCTCCGACTATAACGATAATGCACCGGTCTTCGAGAACGCTACATATGAAGTTCAAGTCAGTTTAGCGAAATATACAGTAGTCAAGCCTTCGCGACCATATTCTTGTATGATTAAGGTGCCCGAGAACTCTCCATTGATGACAGCAGTACTGAAAGTGAAAGCCAGAGATGCAGATTCGAGAGAGAATGGGAACGTGCTGTACAGAATTACAAATGGATCGAGTGTGAGCTTCCAGAACTTTTGCTGGCCATAGTGGTCATCCTTATTTTTCAGTTAATTATATTACTGTCGGCAAAAAAAAAACCAAAATTTAAAAAACTTCAAAACTGCATGAACTTTTATGGGTAGGATTAGTGATGGAAAGATCGAATGTAAACTTTGCGACAGAAATCTGAGGAAAGGGAACTAACTGGCTGTAGCGGCATTACCTAGCTTTATTTAAAATGGAAGTACTCAATTAATTGACTAAAATTGGAGGCATAGCTCTTGAACTAAATCAGCAGATTTGTCATGGTACATGTGTTCTCCCTGAGTCCTCTGAGAGTTGACAAATGCTTTCTTCGAGTACTCATCTACCTGTCCATCTACTACTTTATTATTTGACTTTTCAGGCTTTTGGTATTGATGGAAAGAGCGGTGTCATCTATACTAACGAGAGTATTGATCGTGAAGTTCAAAGTGTATATACGATTACCGTGACGGCTCAGGATCAAGGAGAGGTAAGCAAATGGAGCGAATAGTTTGGAGTGAAATATGCTGTCGTCATTTTTCGATTGCACGCATGTCGAGTGGGTGGAGAAGATGTCCAACAGGAAGCGGATAGTGGAATGCTTGCAGGGTGCCTGCCTATTTGTTATCTCCGGGGGCAAGTATCACTATTCCACAGATGTGGGTACTTCTCCCCGAAAATTGCTCCGTGCTCGCCACACCCGATCGCGCGCAAACGCGCGTCATGATGGGGAGCTTTGACTTCCCGAGAAGGATACGGTAGTCAACGCGAAACCACCCGCCCTGACAATTCGGGAGAAGAACCGCCATCCCCGTTCCGCGAAAATCTGGCTGTTGTTCAAAGAGAAAAAAGGTTCAACTTAAAGCGAGCCGGGTCTTGTAGGGTGGAATTCATTTCATATATGCGGCACCTCCTCTTCTTCGAGCGCCTGTCTGGTACTTGTGGTTGTTAAGGTCGTCTAACCGTACCATTCTGATATTGAACCAGTGGATCTGATACTAAACTAGTTTTTGTGTGAACACAAGTACCTCTCTTAGCCATTACGCCACCTACTGCTGAATAGTTCTTGATCATTGGTTTTTCTAGCCATCGCTCTCCACCTCAACCGTCGTTCATATACACATCGCTGATGTCAACGATAATGCCCCGTCGTGCACTTCGGTGGCATCGATGTTGGTACCGTTCGAATCCCCGCCGTTGACTACCGTCGGTACAGTTGTGATATCCGATCCTGACAACGGTTCGAACGGTACTGTAGTCTACCGTAGTCAACAATCTCACCCGCTATTCGTCGTCAAAAGCAATGGTAAGTGTAGCAGACCTTTCTGAATTTATTTTGTAGAAGCGCTTCATTGTGGGTGATGAAGTAGTAGAGGACGAGAGCATCCATGACGCTAGGTCTCTCGAATTTCGAAAGTTTCACTTATTTTTTCACTTCCGTCTTCAGTTTAATGTTGTCTTTGATGAACAGATTGATCTTAGGAGATGTACACCTCCGACGTGCCCTTACCGACTCCGATCCCACCGATGTTCGTCTGTCGATTATAGCTTCGGATCAGGGTGTACCGCGGAAATCCACTGTATGTCATGTGCAGATAAAAATTGGACGAGGCACGTCAACAGTGAAGATCGTCGAGCCGTTCGAAAGGTTGTCCCACATCTTCTGGTTTTTCTTTTTCTAAACTGCTTTGACATCGCGTCGTCGGAAACTTAACTATAATAGCTAGCCTGACTTCTTAAGCAGTACTGATAGGAAGGTGTTTTTTCTTAAGGTGGTCTTTACTTAGAGTCCATCGCCGTGAGTAAGGAGCTAGGTCTTTTTAGAGAAGGAGCGACAAAAGTGGACAGATGAAACCAATCTTGTTAGATCTATTTGGTTGGCCTTGGAGTTTGAATCTACTAATGTCTGAGGGTTAATAGTGGAGCCTTTCGGTGGTTATCAGTCCCAATTTCTTCTGTGCGACACGGCATTCGACATCCATTAGGTGTCGTATAGTATAGTAGCAGTTTGGGAAGCGTATAGGGCCAAATTATCTTTTGCGGTAATTCTATACAATGTATAGACAGGTCAAACGGTTCTGATTCCAATTGGCCAAACCCGAGGTGACAGAGGGTTTGGGTGTCCTGGTGGAGTTGGAGCGGGGATCTGTATTGAAAGTATGTCACACGTCTTTGCCCTCTATCAGTGCTAGCTGACTCAACTATGACTAAATTTGTATGATTTTGGCGATGTTAATGGGCATCGTAACCAAGTGAACAAATTTTTCAGGAACATTCGGGTCCCAGATGGGTGTTTGACGTCAGGTTGCACTCTTCGACAGCTGAATGCTACCGGCGTTGTAAAATGGCAGATTCAAAGTAACGGTAGGATTTTCTGTATATTAGCACGACGTCAGAGTAATGATATTTCACGAGACCATCCAGATTACAACGACAAACAGTTTTCTCTATTTGTAGACGTGTCGAATCATTTTGCAATCACCGATGGTAAGCTATCGATGGTCTCTCCTCCAACTCAACCGCCACCATGGCCGCTATCTTTGATACTCTCTGATAAGGATGGACGACAGAAGCACGTCTCCATACGCATATTGGAATCGAACGCAATTGTAAGGCATTTCTTAGAAAGCAATTTCATTTCACGTAATGTTTCCAGTGAGTGCCTGCTGCTTGTTATAGAAGTCATAATATGGTAAACCTCAGGGCACAGCGGGACCACCAGTGAATCGAATTAAGGCTTGTAGTGCGGTATGCCAATGAGAGATTCTGTTTGTAGGGGAAGTTATATTGCTGCTCTGCAATCTCATGAGAATGTGAGACGCCCAGGTCAGGTGTCTTCTCCCCGAACGGCGTGTCGTGCTCGCCGCACGCGATCGCGCCTTGTGAAGGAAAAGACTCGAATTCTTAGTGGAAGGATAGGGAGAGTCGCCTCGGAACCACTGCCGCGGGCCGTGAGAATTCGGGGAGAAGTTCCGTCATCCGGGACGCCCGCATCGGTAATCAACGGGAGCTGCACTTTGGAGTGCAACTAATTGTAAGTTAGCTCTCATGAGTAAGCATCCCTTCAACTTTCTCCCTTTCCCGATGCAAAACATAAATCGTAGGTGACTGTATCGTATATAATCGTCAGTGGAAGTGTATTGTACTATAACGATCGCCAACCAATAGCAGCGGCGGAAAGCGTACATGTTTACTACGTAACCACGTAAACACTATTACCACTTTCAGTGAAGTAAATCCTAGGCCCAATTGGAAGTTACCTGAGAAGTCAACTCTCAATTGTGGTGGAATTACAATTGTAATCGTTTGTTGACATTGTATGAGAGTCCTTTTCAGGCACCGGCTGATCCCATCAAGCTGTCTCCACTACTGCCGATTGGATCGAAAATCGCCAACTTGGCTCCAAAAATTAGTTCGAAGAGTGACCGACCTTACTTCTATACTTTGAAGAATGAGGTAATTTCTTCACATAGGAGCAGTTTATTTTATTTTATAGTTTATTTATTGAGTTTATAGGGGGACACCTTATTTTATAAGGCATTCTTGCTTCGAGTCATTCAATGCAAACCTTCCGTAAGCTTTATGTATTGATTTTAGACGGACCTACTTGAACTCGATCAGTCCAACGGTGAAATCTACTTGATAAGGAAGATCCGAGATCTTGCCGGCCAGCAGCTATCAATTTACTACAATCAAATCAATCGATCCACTTACGAGTCTGAAGAGAAGCTCATAGAGTTTGAGATCGGAAATGGTTCCGTTGATGCTCCATATTTTGAGCAGGAAATCGTCCGCGTTACAGTTGCCGAAGATGCTGTTATAGGTCTGCTCACTTTGCTCTCTTGTCATCCTTAACTTATTTATATCCCTTTACAATAATCAGTTTTTATAATATTATCATTTATCAGTTACATTCATCATTTATTATCAACATCTGACAATTTACCTCTATTTATTAACCTTGCCACCTGTTTGTTTCCAGTTTCGAACTTTACTGAACGATTTTCATTTTCGAAGTCAATGCCTCAGCATATCAGCATGGCCTGTAAGGGCAAATAGGCAGCCAGGGGCTCAAAATTTCCCCTTGTTTGGCTGTTAACTCTTCTGTTTATAGCTGTTAAAAGGGTCTTCAATAATATTGACCTTTGGCTCCGGATCCATTTTTTCATAAGTTTCGGTTGTTTGTCAGCAACTTATTTACTAAATAATTAAATGACAAAACTTTTCTTGTCTTCAAAAGGATGCCTTTGCAACTGTAATTACTGAATTTCAAATTCAGGTACAATAGTCACCACTGCGAACGCTACCACTTCAGCACAATCCGCTTTACCGACTTATCAGCTAATGGAGCCAAGTCGCCAATTCATAATTGACCAGTATTCTGGTGAAATCACTGTAGTTGATTCGTTGGATTGGAAAGAGGTACTGTACGATTTTATACCGTTCAATTTGTACGGTATACCTTATAATGGTTACTGTATTGCGCGTGATCGCAGTGCTGCAACAATTTTTCATAAATGCCCTTGTTTCTTCAGGCTCCTCACCATTTGATCGTTGTTGCGACGGTAGGAAGCCAGAAAACGAGCCAATTAATTGTGGTTGACGTTGAAGATAAGAACAACAACCATCCGGAAATTATCAGGTACGTCGATGATGTCATTCCAGTGTTATTCCAACTACATAGTATAGTATCGATTGAAGTTACATTTTCGCTACTTCCGAAGTTTACCTCTTATTTTATCTTTCACTAAGATGTACTTTTCAAGAAAAAAGTACCGAAACGTAATGGATAGCAAAGAGAAGCAGTTAGTTACTCGTTTCAGCCCTGCTGAGGTGATGGTGTTCACAGAACCGGCGAATAGAATTATCCATCATGTTGTCGCTACCGATGACGACTACGGCAAAAATGCTGCCATCTCGTATGACGTGATATCTGATCCCACAGAGTGTTTTGGGATCGATTCCAAGACAGGTGATACCTTAGCAGCTCTGTAACCTGTCCAATTCACGGAAAATGTTCAAGATGTTTGGTCACTTTAGGTGCCTTAACAATGCATCGACGTCCGCAATCCTCCGACTCTACCATAATTGTCCGCGCAACCGATCAGGGTTCCCCATCGCTCTTTGCAGATCAGAGTATCACGATACGGTAGTGTCTATTATCTTTCTGGAATTACGGTACCACTGAATTCAGAAGCTCTATTTAGTTTGACTAGCGGTAGTAGAAAATGGAATTATTTTGATGAGGACGAGGTGGAAGTGACAATATCGAATACCGCTCCACCAGGCACAACCATTGCTGCTCTCAGCTTGGATGGTACGTGATCTAAATATTCAGTCTTCAGAAGCATTTTTTTTAACTCATTTATTTATTTATTTATTCATTGTATCATATCGCTAACCATGTCG
Source organism: Haemonchus contortus (assembly GCA_000469685.2). NCBI lineage: Eukaryota > Metazoa > Nematoda > Chromadorea > Rhabditida > Trichostrongylidae > Haemonchus > Haemonchus contortus. Next base: position 11,506,816 of record LS997564.1, read on the forward strand.
CATCAAGTCTTCTTTGATTCATAAATGACAGGAACAATTTAATCTGGGAATCTCGATTTTGGAAGAATGTGGGAAGAAGTATGGGGTCATCTAATGCTCCTGAACAACCGAAATCTTTCACTACCTTCTTTGACAACCTCTCCCAGGGGCCCAAGCTAAGCAAATGTTGGCAGATCCGCTTATACCGAGTATGTGGTCGATTACGAGTCGAATCCTGCCTACAGGCACCTTTCTGACTGATTGGAATTCATAGAAACAACAGGGCGCGACGCGAGCGGTTGCGTCGCGTCACCGTCAGTCATGACCCATTGATAACGATTATTTGTTAGCTGATACTCACTGTTCTGAGGTAGCAACCCAAATAAATTATACTACGTGATAATAATCTTTATTTGGGCTGCTTTACTAGTATGTAGGACTCAGTCTTGGCTAGCAGCCCATCAATCAAAAGTTAATCGATGGTTGATCGATGTTTCGACCTTATGACAGCAGCCGCAGGTTATGTTCTGATGTATTTTAGGGAAAGCAGCAATCCGGCTTTTCCCATCAACGCCAACTTTTGAGATTGATAATTCTGGGAAAATCTCTCTGGCGAATACCATAAATGCCGGTGTGCATCGACTCTCAGGTGGGCTAGCAGTAGAGGCTTTTCCTTTCCTTGTCGGTTGTTCATATCTGCAATATCCAAGATCCTCTTTCAGTGATCGCAAAATCTGATCATGGCGAGATCGATTCCTTATCAATTGTGGTGCGAGTGATCGAGAAAGACCAGACAACACTACGGATAAGCTCCGCCTCTTGCGGATCGATAGCTGTGCCCGAGAACCGCCCACTGAAGAATTTCAAGCAGATTGTTGCGCTAAACGCCTCTAACAGTACGAAGTTTGGTATAAGAGGTAAGGAAAGGTAGTAAAGGCTCCATGACCACAGTAGGGTTCATAATTTCGTTTCAGGATCCAATCGGTTCTTCAGAATTAATCCCTCTACTGGGAAGCTATCCAGTCCGGCACTTGATCGAGAACAACACTCCGAACATTTGTTGGTCATCGTTGCACAGGATGGAGAAATCAATGTAAGCGCCTATGATTTCACAAACGACAGATTTATTTATTTTATTTATCATATACGCCATATAAGACAGCGTTGAAAAGTAAACATATACAAACGTCAGCAACACAAAATATAACGATAGAACAAACAGATTCTGAGATTCTCAAGTTTTCTGTTCAGGACTCTTGTACGGTACGGATTACGGTGTCCGATGTCAACGACAATATTCCACAGTTCGCTGCATCTACTTCACAAGTGATTTCTATCAATGATACTGTATCATCTGGCGATGTTGTTTACAAGTGAGTTTGGCAGTTTGTAAAATAACGTAAGCATGGCTTACTTCTGCTTCTGAACTAATGGTGAAGGTTCATACCGTAATAATGTGAGGGACCTCTCAGACGCGCGCGGTCGCGACGCGGCATAAGTGTACTGCATTTTGGTGGTTAGCACGACTAGATGATGAGCTCAAAATGCTCATAACGTGTGACTGTCGCGGCGGCTGACCGTAGTCGCAACCGTTAGTGCGTACCATATTCAACAATACGGTAACCGTATTTATACAAAAAAAACTACCGTAACCAGCGTAGGGGCTCTTGCCATCTAAGGTCGCCTATCAACTTCTACTACCTTCAAGTCCAAGGGGGGCAGGAGTTGTGAATTTCCTGCAAACACGCCCTGACCCTGACATACAGGGTGTCCCAAAATTATTTGCGCCAAAGTTCAGTAATTTTTAAGGTAAAAATAATCTATCAAATTCACATTACCTGTTATTAATTAGTTGCACAAGAAGGTTTCCTTGCAATATGCATGGTTACTGATGTGGAACTCCCATTATCTTTCAGATTGAGGAGGCTCATTCAATGCCACTTGCAATCATTGACGCGCGAGAAGTGGAAGGGCGTTATGAAATTCTTTGGGATTTTTCTAATAACCTTATAGGAGGCTATTAAACGATATTGAAAAGAAGATTGGATCAGAGACAAACCAGGCAAGATAGAAAGGTAGAATGTTTCTGAAGATAGGACTATTAAAATGGTCCGTATGAGAATCGGTCAGGATCCTGGGTGACCCATCAGAAGGAAGTCAATGGGCACGGCTTACAGGAGTTATCGCGGTGGAAGAATGTCATGCAGGAGCCTCACTATCATTCCTATCGTATGCTCCAATCCCGATCTCAATAGATTCTGCAGGGCCAAAAAATGCAGAAAGTCGCAGACCCACTTGAGTGATGACACGCAACCCTTCGTCGTTTTCTCTGGCTAAAAAATTTTTTACGATAAAACCATCCCTCAACAACCAAAACGTTCGCGTTCCGGAAAGAAACATCGAGCCTGTAATATCTCACAAAAAGGTTGCTATAATAACAGGGAAACGTCTTTTTACGAGGAAATAACTGGCAAGGGTAAGCCGGTCGTGGTTTCTTCGGTGCAGGCGTGAAAATTGACCAAGACCAGCACTCAAACGGCGTACTAATGGAAGTAAATAAAACATTGGTCCGACTACGTTTCGTGAAACATCTCATAGTCCTTCCAGCAGGACACTACTCCAGCCCACAGAGCCAAGTTTGCCCGCGAGTGGTGCCGACGACAGCTGCCCGACTTCATTGGTGAAGAGGAATGGTCATCCTATTTCCCACAACTTGACTCATTTGAATCCCACGAATGGTCCCTGATTAGAAGAGGACCTGTCGAGTTTGCAGTCCCAGTTTGGAGTCCTAGAATGCAAAAGCTGGAGAACGGCTGGGAAGAAATGGAGGAGGATACCTGCGTGCCACATGCGATCAAGTCAAAAGCAAACTTTGACTTCTATCCGCGCTCACAGGGGATATTTTGTAATGCGACTTTAGCATGTTGTAGCACATAGTGTTAGCTAGCGTGCATAGAAATCCCATCGTCTTTCCCAGTTGAGAAGTTTCAAATATATTGCTATAAATCGGCGCAAATAATTTTGGGACACCCTGTACATACCCACATCGACAAACATCCAGCCCATACATAAACACAAATCGACAAACCAAGTAACGAGTCATATGAAGTGAAGTGGTCTTCCTGGTAGACGTGAGAGTTCGTTTCTACAACTGTGGTGATATTCAAATCACAATAGTTTCTGTTCAGGTTCACAGCATTTGATCACGACGTTGGTGCAAATGGACGAGTATTTTTCGATCTGGTCGAAGACTTGAGTACAGCATTTGATCTGTTGCCGGAAACTGGTGAACTCATCTTTGTTAGGTAGGTTTTGGGATCTAACGTTGCAACAGCTTTGTCATGTTACGAAGGGACAACGTCGTGTTCGCAATCCAAAACTTATCACTAGTTCGATTCTGTTCGAATGAATGACACTATCGCCCTTCTCTGGCCTATGGGAGGAATACATTTTCGTTCCCCTGCTTACCGTGAATCTCATTATGGAACGAATGGGTCAGAATTCCATTTCAAGTGCTTGATTTGACGAAAAAATGATAAGTATGAATACCCGAAAATCTCTGAAATGTGAGCAGGTTTGATTACTCTCCCAGAACCCTTGAAGCCAGTTTCAAGGTGGGACTGCGGTGGAGGATGTGAACAAGCCAATGTTATTGAAACGCCAAGTAGGATATGTTGTTGACCATTTTTATTGTAATTTGTGTTTGTTCAAAAGAGGTTAACCATCAAGAAAATTAAAAATGCCGAGAAAAATAAAAGTAATAAATGAGAAGAACTACAAATTTATTGTTGTGCAAATATGATTTTCCAGAGAACCAATTGGAGTAGGAAAGGACTGGATGGTTCGTGTCAGAGTGCAGGATAAGGGGGTCCCATCACTAGGCGTTGACCGGCTGTTCAGAGTGCAGAACTCCCGCTCTGCTCATCCTCCGCAACCTGACGCTCAGCCAAGTTTTCTGAGGCAGAAATACGTCGCATCGATCGACGAAGGATTGACGCGAGGACAACTCGTCTCGAGGGTAATCGATAGCTGCCCCAAGTGCCACCCATCACTCTGAGAAGGTATTTTCCAGGTTGCGACATCGTCAAGAGATTCTCGAATCACTTACAGTATCGTTGAAGGAAATTATGATGCTGCTTTTGAGGTCAGATTCTTTCTAATTAAATTCACTTCTATTTTGTTTTTGAGACTTTCGAATCAGTATTGAGCTGTGAAACTATCCCTGCAATTTGAATAAAAACCATTCTCCCATAAGGCGGAAGTGGTGTCTGCCAAGTGGTTCACTGAAGCCTGCATGGTCCGGAGATCAAATCCCAGATTGGTACCCGCTCTCGTCAACCGAGCGTTCTAACTGTGCGATCGGTTTATTGGTGCAAGACTTGTCTGGGAGGATAAAGGCACTGACCTGAATATCGGCTAGCCGCTGCAAGTGATTGTATAGGCCCCCTAAGAAGGATAAAGTCTTTGGACATGACGTTGATCAATCCCGCCTCAGGGATGCGCCCCGCACTCGACTTCTATTCAAAATGGTAATGGCGTTTTGAATGCGTATGTTTCCTATACAATGGATGGCCGGCCTATGTATAACTCAATGCTTTTATCCTCCAAGATGAGTCTGACACCGACTATCCGACCCCGGATGAATGGAAGGCTTCAATGGTCTGGGCAGATATCGATCCGGGTTCGAACTCGTGACCATGCGTGTGTGATAGTGCGCCACTTCTCAATACGCCTTATCCGCCTATGGGCTACGCCTATGAAAATACCACTACCATTCTAATTGGTAGTCGAGTGTGGGGGAGCATTTCAAAGCAGAGTTGCTCAACACGTTTCTATGTTTATTTTCCAATCGACAGTAAAAATCAATAGGTAACATCTGAACTTATAATTACTATGTAGTTTACACTTTTAATGGATATTAATAATTCGGTAGCTACAACATGAATAAATGAATATTTCCAGCTTATTCCTTTCTTGTCAATATCGATGATTTTAGATTGATGGCGACGGCACGATAAGAACTGCTCAGGAGTTGGATTTCGAGATAAAAGAGCATTATGATCTGAAAATCATTGCCACAGGATCATTCGCCAGCCAGATTGAGACCCATCTGTCTGTAGACGGTGATACCTTGTCTTCTTTGGGTTTCCAAACGTTCGAATCGTTAGTTTACGGTTTGTTATTAGTTTTTCTTGCAGTCAACAACATCAATGACAATCCACCTGCTCTCCCGCGACAGCAGAAGAAGAAAGTTCTGGAAAGTAAGTGTTTCAAAAAAACTTTTTGTAGGTTTCCATTCCCTGGGAATACGCTAAGTGATTACAGCACTTCCGATTGGCTCGTATGTGACTACGGTAACATCTACTGATGCGGATAATCTGGCCGCATTGGAATACAGTCTTGACGCGAAGGAGGAGAGATTCGTTATAGATCGGTGAGTTTGGGGCAGTTATTGATTTCTACTTCACAGTAAATCGATCAGGCAACTAGAAAGCTCTACTGTCAACTTCTCCGGAGTGCGATTGCAGAAATGGTAAAAATTTTCAATTTAGTTTCACCGGAGTGGTACATCTCATTACGTCTTTGGACTATGAGACTGTCAACGAGATCAATGTCGATGTGAAGGTTGGCTTTTACTTTTCTGAGCGGATATTTCCGTTTGAGTAGTCAGACCGTGGAAACTCCGAAGAGATTGTTCCCTTAGTCATTGTTGGGTACTAATCCTTCAAGTAAATGTAGAGCACAAACGTTTCTTCCTCTTTGTTCTGTGGAATGGGGTCCTGCAGCTTTAATTAATCCTTTTCTCGTTCTTATCAGAGTTTGTGAGTACCGATCTTATCAACGACCCAATTTGTGAGTTCGAAAGGCAAGTTTGCTCTGCGAATTAGAAAGGAGTTGGAACGGGAACCTACTCTCTGGAACATCGGGAATTACAATCTCATGTGTGGCGCACCAAAGGGTCTGTCGACCGTCATGCTCATTTATTCCATTTCTCTAACACCCTTGATCCCCATCCTAACGACTATCAAGTATGTAACTGACTCTTCGGCCATAGTACACCCCACACCACTCTGATTCTGCCCTACATCTGCTTTAGTTTCTTGGGTAAACCTTAACATTTGGTTTTCCAGGTGACAGATGGAAATTATACAGCGACGACATCGTTTCTGGTTGCTGTGATGGATGTAAATGACAATGCACCTGAATTTCAGCAAGGGATTGTCGACATCAAGGTGATTTTTCTTTATCATTCTGTCTATATTTCTTTTTATTTATCGTTAACTGACTTACTATGTTTTTGTACTTATCTCGAAGTTTATTTTTGTTCTGGACCTCCTACCCTGAACCATCATTGGTTCACTGACCAGCAAATTATTTGTCGGTAGCCCTTCATAGATAGCTCAGCGGACTTTTTTGGAATTATTAGGAGAACACCTCCATGACTGAATTTCTAAAGTTCAGTGGCTTGCAGATTACTGCCATTTGGTGATATTAGCAAATGTTAGGCGAAACACAAATTTGGATGGGATTCATTTCCATAAATCCAAGAGTCATTTAGCTGGAAATCAAGCCAGACCCCTTGGAAAGCGGTATTGAAGGGATCAGAGCTAGAGAAGTAGAGGTGCTTCTTTCATTGACAGATGCCTTTTTGAAATGAGAATTAGTGGAAAGCTCAGAAAATCTCGGAAAAAATGAGAAACAAAGGTTCTTTAAGTCCATAATCCAAAATGCACTGAAGAAGGTTGCTACATATACTTTTTAGGGCAACTTATTACAGTAATTTTAGTCATCCAAACCCTTTTTATAAATCGTAGCCCTTCTGAGTCAGTTCTGATATCACTCTGACCTTCATAGAAGATTTTCGATATCACTCTGATTTCAGATTCCACAGTCTACGAAAGTTGACGACGTCTTAGCAAAACTCATAGCGTTTGATCGGGATTCTGGTGAAAATGGGCGAGTATCCTACTCATTAGCTGAGTCCTACGGAGTTTTTCAGTTAGACAGTAACGATGGTTAGTGGATTTCGCACCTTTAGACTCTTTTCAACAAGATGCTATGGTGTTTACTGTAGGAACTCTGACTCTGCGCCAACCACTGACGAAACAGGCAGAATTCCTGCTTTCCATAACAGCGAGCGATCACGGTTCACCGGTGTTGTCGTCGACGATTCCAGTACGGATTACGGTAACGAAGGAAGAAGCCCAACAACGTCCCCAATTCCCCCACTCGAATTATGAGTAAGTTACTCTCCTTAAGGGCATCATTTGCTAATCGTCATCGATTTCAGCTTTGTGGTATCTGAATCGCTCCCGTTGCATATCACATTTGGCGATGTATCCGTGGGCCAGCTACCGCTCTTATACCGAGTCATGGACGCAAAGGCTTCAGATGTATTCGACATTGATCAATTAGGACGTCTTTCACTGAAGGCCCAGCTCGACCGAGAAACTAAAGACCTCTATACCTTTTCTGTAAGTTTTTTTTTATCATAGTGCTCAAAAGTTGGAGGTTCCAAAAGATCTTGAGCCATGTATAGAGCCAGTAAAGATCGCCTTGGTATGACGTAGGGAATATTATGGTTTCCAGAACTTATTCTTAGTGTTTCTGTCTGTCATGAAGGCCTTGTTGTTAGGGTCACAGTTCGCTACTCAGCTGGTGAAAGGTGGCGGGAATAATGGACTCAAGAAACGGTAAAGGAGAAGAGGTGGAGCTGTGACTCAGAGCTCCTGAGCATCTGAGTCCCAGCTCCACCCATCCCCTTTTCGCCATGAGGATTGTAACTGCTTCTCGGATCGTTACGGCGCCTATACAAATCTTGTATATAGGGGGTACTTTGTAGACCTTTGTAGTAACCTTTGTAATGTAGTCAAAGTCACTTGTGAGTCCGACAATATTGCCAATTATCGTGATGAAATTCGAGTTCGGAAACTCGTTAGGAATTGTTCCCACAAATCGAATGGGCATTGAAAATTATTCAGGAACAATTCGGAAAGCTTTTAATACCCGACTAGATTGAATAGAGTAGAGTACGTTACAACTATGACTTTACCCTCAATTTTTCTCAAGTTGATACTTTTTTCTTTTTTTTCTTGTTGTTTTTAGAGGACTCGCCTTTCAATTTCTCCTTTTGCGTTGTATGGCTCACCCTTTGGTGTATTAAATAAATAAAAAAATAAATATTCTCAATTCAAAATTCAATGAACTCATGAATTTTAGTTGGAAAATTATAACTAACAATACTAGTGTTTTGAACCTTGATTTTCAATGGTTTTAGGACGGAAAATCGAGACTGGGTCTAAACTGCTTCAATTCTTTGAATTGTGGGGTATCCGAGCTGATAAAAAAAATAGGCAGAAGCTCCACTCATACTTCTTGCATATAAGCTTTTCTCGTCAGGGATCAAATATGGAGAACCATTCTCCTTCAAATCAATTGAATAACCACGTTTCAGATCGATGTCGCCGCTCAACCGCTGGTCTACCATCAAAATTCTACAGCTACCGTTACAATTCGTGTCTCGGATGTTAATGATAACTCGCCGGTTTTTGCTCAGTCAGAGTATTCTGTTACAGTTCGGGATGGAATGCGAAGTGGAGAGTTGTTTCAGAGGTAAGTGAATTTGGCTTTGTTACTCCTTTTGTATTATTTCTCGGACAGGTTTTTGTGACGTGACTGCATAGACTGTACGGGATCCTACTAGAAAGTGACTACCCGAGGAAGGACTCCCACAGAAAATGTGGGTTCACCACCGTCCAAGTCCCAAGTCTTATCATGATTTCTGCAGCAGCTCGTCCGCTCTTCTGTATCCAACCGTTATCGCTGCTTCATCATTCAACTTTATCACGATAACCGAGATGAAATGAAGACTCACAGACTCGGACTGGCCCGGACTTGAGTCGGCCTTATCCCGCAGAGTCTTTAAAAACCTCATATGTTCCGATATCGACCTATGTTTCTGAATACATTTGAACCAATACTTGAATTTTTGGCTATGTCGTCCCAAATGGGAGATTCTTCTTCTTCCACCTTCCCTCTTCGTTATTTAGTGATCTAGTTCGGTGGGAATTCATGGAAAGACTGTGACCACTGTTCCAGCAGTACGAGCTGTAGAGCCCTATACACTCTACTTATGAAGCCTTGTCTGAATAAGATTAAGCAAAGCAAACTTACAGGCTAGTAGCCACCGATGCGGACAGTGGAGATAACGGTCGCATCAGCTACCGTATTCTCTCTGGAGACGACTACGGTATCTTTTCTATGGGATCTGAAAGTGGAGCCTTGATGTTCAATCAATGGGACGACGAGCAACTTACAAGACATGTCGATGGGCGGTGGATTATTTACGTTGAAGCAAAGGATCATGGAAGCTTTCCAAGGTGAGCATATTATCTTCTATGAACCTAATCAAGACGGTCATCACAAGATTATGTATTCAGGGCTACCATACTTCCTGTAAAGGTCTCTATTGTACTACAGTCATGGTCCGGTTCGGCGCCATTCTTCGTCCTCCCGTCATTCCTGGTCCTAGTCTCGGAGAGTACTCCCCCGGAAAGTCACATTTTCACAGCGCGAGCGACGAATCGATTTGGAATCCCTATGAAGAGTGTTCGTTATCAACTAAAGGACAATGATGAGGTAGGAACGATCACCTGAAATATTTTCTAACTAGTAAACTATCCGAAGTAGTGATTATTCCGTGAAGCCTGACCAGGTGCGGCCAGCTGCTTCGTTGTAACTTGGCTTTAGATTTTACAAAAGTAACAAAGAATACTGAGACTTCTCATTTCAAGTGAGCCTGAACTATTAAAACTTCGTTTCCCTTCTTCAAGGCTTCGAAATTTCGCAAAAAGGGACGCGTGCGGTCGCGTTGCATTTCAAAGTATTGGCAGAATACCATAGCTCAGGCAATGGTATTAAAAATGACACGATGTGCTACGCTTATGGCGTTGTTTCCCAAGGATTCGAACTTTTCGATTATTCTCATTCATGTCTGTTCAGAAGTTTGCTATACAACCGACAAATGGGTCGATTCGCCTGAGAGAGCAACTGGACTATGAGACCAAAGAGAACTACAAGATGTCACTACAGGCATCTGATGGAAACGTACGTACCTTGCAAGCTAGGGAGATGCTTTCTGAAATATTTTCTCAAGTTCATTTTCAGGGAAGATCAGCGGTGGTATCGCTCGAAATAGTTGTCCTGCCTGTCGATGAGTTCGCTCCGGTATTCAGTCGTTCCAGTTATACATTCCAAGTAGGATTTTCTTAGCTATTCACCTGAAGAATTACAAGTCCAACGGAAAAGGAGCAGAAGGGGGGAAGGGGGGGGGCGGAGGGTGAAGGCTCCTTCTTGAAAACCCAGGTCATCTTACTGATCAATCTTCGACTACACTCATTATTACTACTATAGCTCTCACACATTCCATTTTTCCATCCTTAAGAATGATATATTGGTCCATTCAAGGTATCCCTTGACGCTGATGCTGGTGCCAATATCGGCAATGTACTGGCTGTTGACGCTGATGATGGTGTTCATGGTGTACCCGAGTACCGTATCGAACCTCCAAGTGAACTGGTTACGGTAGACAGACTTTCGGGAGTGGTACGTTAAAAAATATTTGACCATCAGCTTTTCCCCATTGACGCTTTTTTTAGATAACCCTCAAGTCCAAACCAGATGGCCGTCGGAATCATACGGTAGAGCAGGTTGTTGTGATTGCTGCTAGCAGCCATTTACAGCAGACAAAGGCTACCGTGTATCTTGAGGTAGGTTGGCCGAGAAACTTTCATCTTAGAGTACTCAAGAGTCGTTATGCGGAATTCCCAGGTGATTTCGACTTTTTCAGATTGGCGACTTCCCACTTCGACCAGAGATATCGCCATTTTCATCAAACATATTCAAAATTGGAGCCGTTGCCACTGCAGCTCTCTTCGTGCTGTTAATCTGTTTACTGGGTTGTTGTTTGTTTGGCTATCGGTCGTCAAAACCCAAAGAAGTTGACAGCCCACGGAAGCAGGTCGGTTATCTTTAGATTGAAACTAGTCAGAATTATTCTTATAGAGAGCTTATCGGGGCGCCCAGACAATGTTGCAGTCTTCCTAGCAGCATCCTGAGTCGTGTGCTCCCCTTCCTGAAACAAAAATTCAAAAATTGTCAATATTTCAAAAAAATATAATAAATTTTAATTTATTTATTGAAAAAAAAGATTTCTAGTATTTCACGGAATTTCAATTTTCTCATTTGTTTGCTCGATTGCGTCCATATTTCCTTCATCTTTGTTCTTGGACCTGCATTTAGCCCTTCCTTATTTATTTTTATTAATTATGACATTCATTTCTGTTCAGGCTTGGAGGGCAACGGTTGTTTACATTTAGGTTTACTCAATTGGACGAGAAAAACGGGAACAAAAGTTAGAAGATAACGTGGCTATTTGTCGGCTGGTCTCTTCCCCGAAGCAACCACTGCCAAGCAATGTTTCGCAGAAGGTATCAAAATTATTAAGGTTAACTTCAATTCCTCTACAACTACAACGCCAAGTTTCCATTCAGACTTCGTCAATGACGTCATCAGCCTCTTCGAACTCTGGACTGCGTAATTCATTGCTGTCCCATCGTGAAGCCGCTTCAACTCGTTCACAGCCAGATTCAGGAATCGATCAGGATACGGTATCGGTGAACAGCTCAGTCACGGAATACCTCATTTCTATCGGTGTGAACCCAAACCCGATCCAATCGCGTTCACGGTTCGTTTTTAATCTAATCCTGCTTTTTGTTCAACTTTTTAATAGACCTTCGGAGGTGCAGTTCGCAATAATTTTGAGAGGCCCTTTACGAGTTGAAGAGTGGAAGTGTTGGATTAAAATAGTGAGTGCATCGGTGGTGGAGAAAGCTAGGAAATCCCCCGACCTTGCGAAAAATTCTTCAGAAAAAAGTGAAAAAAAAGGTTTTACGGTATTTCGTCCATTACGTCCACTATAGAAATGGCATGGAAGGCTCATTTGGACGAGAAAAAATTGCCTTCCACAATCATCATGAGTCACGACTAATTGTTGAATTTCCTACGCCCCTGTGTAATTGGTGCAACCTTTACAATGCTAGTGAAACTCGTCCGCTTTTGGGTGTGGCATACGGCCTACGCAATCTTTGAGCACCCTTAACGCACCACCTAAGCCGTATTCCACTTGATTTTTCTGCGAAACCCAATATCGCTTTGTTTCTTCGCACCTCTCCAAATCATTGTAGGCGCTGCTTTGGGGTGCAAGTATTCTCATTCAATATCCCTTGAGGAAAAGCTTGAGTGGTTGAAATAAGGAGAATAAGAACATTACTACTTCACATTATCTCCCTAGCAAAAATCTGGCGCTCAGTTGACGGATCGAATTTCAGATTCCGGCGGCCAGATACGATTGATTCGGCTTTAAATGAATATATCTATGCACGGGTAGAAGATGTACTTCCTCCAGGACCGGTCAATCTATCCGAAAATGTTGATCAGCTCGAAGATCTTTATCAGGTCTGTCGTCTTCATTTGCATCGCTTTGTTAGAGGTAATAAATACACCGCACCACAGCATCTGTTACCATGTTGGCTGAATTTGGAGGTGAGAAGGGCCTTCCAATGCTTTTGCAGCAGATGTCCACAGAAAATCTCACATTTTTTACTCAGATTAGCTCTGAGAGATGCTCCTTTTCCTCTCCCATAACCTTTTTGTGATTCTACCAAGGTAATACATTGAGTGGCTGAGTTCATAGTCCACGATTTGGCCCGCGAGCGAGCGGTCGAGCGACTGGGGCGGCGCTTGCCCGTGGTATCGACCGAGATTCGGTTGTAAACAAGGAGCCGGTGCCGCCTCAATCGCTCGATCGGTCGCTCGCTCGCGGGCCGAATCGTGGACTGTGAAAGCAGCCAGTGACAATGGAATGGGCTTATTTTAAATCATTTTGGATAGAATTAAATGCAGTGATTCACTGAAAAGGGGTGTTGAAATGGATTTGTGGATCTGGACCTAACGGTACTCGCCTTGACTGAGAGCACAACGGGTTGTAGGTTGGTGGGTAACGATACTCTGACAATCTCTTCATCTACTCATTACCCGCCAGTTTGTACTAGAGACATGTGAACGTAAGGGCATTCATATATTTAGATATTTCAGTTCTCTCACTTACGTACATCAGCGCCATCATTTCAACCTCTGACAGAGATTTTCGATGAGCTCGAGGAGATACAGCGAGAACAACAAGGGAAGCATCGAGAATACATTCAAGTTGAGATTTAGATGAATTCCGGTAGATGCAATAACTCAATAACTATGTCATTCCTTCCTCATTGTGATCTATCTATCCCACTACTTCTTAGGAGCAGTTGACAATTCCCTTCAATTGTCTTGTTTGTACATAATCATGACTTGCTCTCCAATCCAAACTGGTGCTCAATTTTATGGTTTTCATGTAAATTATTGAAATAAAAAATTATTTTTATCCGGATTTATGCTACTCTGTGAGTAATGTACTAAAGAAAAGAGGTAAATGTAGAGGAATAAAAATAGAATAAAATTTCAAAAACAGGTTAGGTAAGAGTTGGGACATCTCTATGCAGTTTTAGATACATAGTTGACTACGACTTTGCTGTTGTAGAGCATTCTACGGTTTACAAACTATATTTTCTGTGAATTGAATTCTATGTAAGCAAAGAACTTTCTAAGTCGGTACGGTCAGAGATTGGACTTCTAGTAGGCCTTGTCAGTATAGTGCTGAACATTAAAATTCTATAAATACTGTAATGAAAGTTCCAGCGTACGGTTACAAGATAACACCTACTATAAACAGTGTCCTCGCCATCATATCCACGGGAGAGAAAATAGATCCAAATTGAAAAAAGGAAAGCACTGATAGGAGTTTTGGTAGTGTATTACAGAATAAAACAAACAAACAGAGCCACACCTTCCTCAAGCATATGGAAGCGAGGCAGCATAACAAAAATTCAAAACGGTGCCAAAGAATTCGAGGAACAACGAATGAGCATCCAAAAGCAGTTCACCGACCTACCAAAATGGAAACAAGGCCTGTTCGTACAGCTCCAACAGAATACTTTTTCTAAAAGAACTACTATTTCGATAGTCTGTGCCGGATCAAATGACATTTTTGTCGCGCAGTCGGACAGTATCTATGATGCCTTTGAAACAAGCGTGGTCCTCGGAACCTGGTACGCGAGGCACTCCACGGTATGCCATTGCTTTGTAGCAATCAAACCATTGACCACCCGTTCTACCGCAGTCATTCATTAGGGGAGGCATTTCTTACACTACAGAGGCCACTAGAGAGGCAAAATGGTAAAAAATGAAAGTGAATTGAACAGCAAACAGTAAGTTCAAGTTGTATATGCCCTGCTTGCAGTTTCGTTTCCAGACCATAGGTTCACAAAAACAAGCTTTCTGTCATACACACGGGCGCGCACGAAGTCTCTTCAACCGAGATCTCTAAGTCAAGGAAGGATCACATGGCAAAAAGCCTCATAGCATGGGCCTCACTGCAAGTAGGGCGTCAGTTACTGTTCAAAAGCATTCGTGAAATACTATCAGTCATCAGGAGCAAGCTGATTCGGGGATAGTCCTCGACATCGATAGTCACAGTTTTCTCGTAGGCATACTCGTGCTCACATACATTTTTGCATGTGGGTCAGTACCCTGCACCATGACGAGTTATCAATGGAAAGTGCAAATTCCAGTAACCGAAAAGCGCAGGACAATCGGCATGTGAGGTAAGCATCGCCTCCACCAGCAAACAGCCACTGTATTCTGTGTGAGAATAGCAACTAGGGCTGTAAAAGATTTTGTAAGTCGGAGCGTTGCATCATATTCACTATCACAAAAACTTTCAAAACAGCGTCATGTCAACCATATAAATAAATGCTCATAATGAACGTTGAGCTACCACTACAAAAACTTGAATTTGAAGAGGCAGATTATTGACATAGTATGCAAAAACACCTCCCACCAGTCGAGAACATCAACGAACTCTTCATAGTTGAGGAATAAAGGAAGAATGGCAAAATTGGGGAATGCAAGACAAGCTATGTCGATGGAGAGAGGAAAAGGAAAGGAAAGGAAAGCGAAAGAAGCAGGTCGTAGTTGAATGGCTCTATTACACCACTTCTCCGATCAAAAGCCTGGTATGCTATTCCTCAGCTTGGGGGCATTCTCCCAAAACCCTATCGAAACCTTTCCGTTTCTGTTGTTTACAAAAACCTCAACAGATTGCAGATACGATTCCTAAAAAACGAACCCGCTATGTTATCGTCAGCGGATAGCAGATAAAGTTGAATTCGCTGCGCCTTGACCAGCCCCGAATTCTCTTTGTAGGGATTCATTTGAAGCGATAGGTAAAATGGTTGAAGCTTGACAAGTACAGCAATCGTAAATAGGAACTGTGAATCCGAGAGACTGCGCCTTCAGAAGCACTCGCATGATGCTGAACTGACAGCCCATTGCTAATATGATAAGCCTTACCACTTAATGATGGCGAACATCTCGAAAAAAGAGGTACAATACGGAGGTGGGTAGGATTTGATATAGTGAGATTGACATGTGGGAGATATCTCATAAGAGGCATCGTTGTATCGAGTTTGTTTTCCACAAAACTGGGAGGAGGTTCGTGTTTTCTCAGTCTTACCAAACCAAATATTGCACATCATCGACTTCTACACAGCCTGTATAAAAGTAGGGTGAGTGGCAGTGCTGAATGTCCTCATTTCATATTCTCTTATCCAGCCTCCTAATTTATGCAGTCTTCTCCATTAGTTGTAACACTGATCAAGGACGACATCAATTGGAATACTTCTATTCGATGCATCTCATAAGTCCTTACAATTCAAAAATACTTTTCTGGCTTCATAATACCACAATTTTCTGAGCATGCTCTCGCAATGAGAGGGAGTAGTTGGTTGGGTTCTAAAAGTTTGATCGAGTTCCGAAAGGTAGTGGTATTGCAATAGGAGGGACCACGATTTGCACCATGATACCTCTCTCGCAACCTCATTACAAATTGCTCCGAATTTAGTAAACTGCCTCGTGGTCGATCGGAACAGTGACTGTATTCTTGAGGGTTCCCAATCAGCGTTGGTCTAAACGTAGAAATCGTAGGATCCTTGGTACATGTACCTAATTGTCCATCGCTTACAACCTCTTTGTTTGGCTTTTCGATAAATGAAACACAGCAAGGAAAATGCATTGTACTGTGGAGTAGGTTATACGGCTCAAATAGCCCAGTCATGTAAATTTTGTACATTTGGCATAGTGAAAAATAGTGCTTATTTCAATCCAATATCCAACGGAAATCTGTGTTTCAGTGTGAGATTCAAATTACTTGCCTTACTTTTGGTTACCACGGTCAATGGAAACAACTCCGCTACAGACGGTGTAAGACGATCCTACCATTCATTTTCAGCTATTTGATAGATTTCCAAGAAAAATATCGTCTTTGCAGCCTTTCAGCGAAAGGAACTCGAGGATCAACGATATGATCAGAGGCAAGCGGGATGATGTGCTCAAGACGTTGGATATCAATTCAGGGACAATCGATTTACTGCTTCAGGTGTCATTTGCCCCGATTGCGAAACATAGTGGCAGATAGGAATGAGAAAGATAGCTGTAACAACACCGGCTTGATCTCGACAATTCAAGATATATTAAGCAACAAACGTTTTAGAAACTACCGAATACCGGTTATGACAGAATAATTCCTATGGGAGATTCCCTCAACGAAGTCAACGAAAATAGCAACGTTGAAGATCAGCTCTTCCAAGGCGACATTCTCCTGACAGAGTGGGCAATAGCAATCGAACTCAGCTTTCGTGTGAGGCAAAAGCATATATTTTTAAGGACACAAGCTGAAATCGTCATCAAAGATATCGATGAACAAGTAGGAGGTTCTAATCGCACCAAGCGTCAAGCACTTGCAGATCCGACTGGAGTGAAGTTGTGGAAAACCGGAGTGAACTATTATTTCAGCCCTTCCCTGAGTGAGAAAGAGACTTTTGGTCACTGAAACGGAAGTTATCATACATGGTGGCAAAGGGGTTTATTGCAGATTCGAAGACTAAGAGGGCTTTCCTGATGGGAGCAGACATGTGGCAAAAATACTCGTGTATCAACTTCGTACATAATCCCTACGGTAAGTGTAATGTTTTGTGAGATCATGTTTATCAATCAAACTTTTATACGATCTTTTTTGAAGTCTCATAGCTCCTTACGCCTATCTAGTTCCCGGACAGGGATCAAGTGGTCTAGAAAGTTTACGGGAATGAGCAATGTTCCTGCATTATATAGTCTTTTGCCGACAGAGCAGGGGCACTTTTTGGCACTATAGCAATCAATGAATGTATTGAGACTCGGATCGCGTAACATTCCATACAATTGAGTTCTACATTTCCTAGAGCATTATCAGGCAGTAGACTGAATGAGTACTCACATGTCACTAGGAAGCGGTATGGGGGCGGAGTATGTGCCGGGAGGGAACAGAGATTCAGTTACCAGGAATAATTGGGACTTTTATTAGTTATTCGCTTCTCGGTTGTTCTCAGATCACTCAATTTTTAGCAAAGGATCGCGTGAAAATCGAATATGGGCAGGGATGTTGGTCGAACTTAGGTAAAACGGGAGGAGAACAGAAAATCTCGCTAGGAGAAGGATGTGACGTGGGGCCAATTGCTGCTCATGAGATTGGTCATACTATTGGATTCTGGCACACCATGGCAAGATACGACCGCGACCAGTTCATCACCTTAAATCTTCGCAACATCAAGGTAAAAGTTGGAAGATGGTCAAAATGTATCGAAACGAAAATTAGTAGAGCATTTGCTTGCAGGAATCCTGGCTCAGCCAGTTCGCTAAACAGACACCACAGACAAACGACAACTTCAACTTGACCTACGACTACGGTAGCATTATGCACTACGGTGGAAGAAGGTTTGCCAGATTATCTATACTAGTTAAAAGTCTTATCAATTACCTACTCAGCTATTATATTATATATAATTGGATGGTCTACTACAGTAATAGGTGTGCACGACTTCTGTAATGCGAAATTCAGAGGAGTCTACTTATCTCGATAGCAGCTATTTACAATGCAGGGATTGACCGAAGAAACCCGACCATGGTGCCGTTCAATACGGACTATCAAGAGACACTTGGTTCGCACTTCATGTCTTTCATCGATTTGTCAATGATCAACGAGCTCTATGGGTGCAAAAGTAAGTCCATTGAGGCGGTGATTTTTCCAGTGAACCTTCTCATAAGATCGAGAAGAGTAGCGAAGGAGCACTAGTCTGCATGCACAAACTACAATTCCTTAAACACTTCACAATTTTTTCCCAATCTCAGAAAGCTGTGTTGGTAAAAGATCAGCGAACTGTAAAATGGGTGGTTTCCCTAATCCACGCGACTGCTCTAAATGTGTCTGTCCTGGAGGATATGCTGGAGACCAGTGTACAGAGAGAGTAAGTGCAATCTGTTTCGAAAGGAAAACAAAGTTACAACTAAATTTTCAGCCTGATGAAGGATGCGGTAGCAAAATTGATGCAACGGAAAAGACTCTGACCGATGTTTTGGGAGATTACAGTGTACGACAGCCCCTGGAAGATTTCAAAAAGTGCAACTTCTGGATCGAGGTGCGCTAACAATTTTTATTCGAAACTTAAGATCTGCGAATGATCGCCTTTAGTCGAATGAAGTGAGAATGCATAATTTCTCAAGAAGCGGTATATGTTCTGAATAACGCATCGAAGCATACGAATTCAGGGTCCAGCTCGGAATTCATACTGGTCGTGATTACTTAAAGCTTCTCTATTTCAGTCTCCTGAAGGAACTGAAATCATAGTGGAAATTGTAAGTCTCAAAGGCCATCAGGCTGTCGACGGTTGTGTGTTCACTGGTGTAGAAATCAAAACAAATAAAAATCAACAGCTCACTGGCTTCAGGTAAGGTTTCCTTTTTTTCCTGATCTAACAGCAGCGTTTATGAAATGAAAATAAATTTGACACCTGCTTCTCAATTGCTCATCAGGTTCTGTGCTCCTCAAGCGGCAGGGAAAAAGCTTCGTTCGTTCACTAATCGGGTTCCAATAATAACATGGAACAAAGTTTTCAAGTCAGAAACGGTTTTACGTTTCCGTCACGGTAAATTAGTTGACCTCCAATGCACCTACTCTGCAAAATGAACCGACTCCATTTAGTTCCGGCAGGGAAGCCTGAGCCATCTTCTCAAATAGTTCGGCCATCACCTTCTCGAACAGTTCAACCTTCACCTTCTCGTACAGCTCGACCATCACCTGCAGGGCTTACAACTACTACAAGGTATCCAATTGCTCCAACCAGAACCATTACATGTACCAAGAAGGTCCATCCAAGGTAAACAGGACATTTTTTGAGCAATCTGCCTCTGTATGAGATCTTTTTTTTCAGCTGCCTTTCTCACATCAAAATGGGATTCTGTACTAATAAGCTATTAATGCATTACTGCCCTAAAGATTGTCGGATTACTTGTTGATGGGAGTTATTCTTGCCAATAAATCCTTAGCCTTCTTTGCCCTGTGTTTATACCATATACAATGCTATTTGTGAATCAAAAATCTAGCCTGCTCGTAGTATCCAGGAAGATGAAAATTTTCGATATCGATTGGTACTGTTTGATAGATTCACTCACGCATTTGATCGTTCCTCTCTGATATTACTTTCAGTATCACATTTCGCATTCCTTTCATTTCATCTGCAATGTATTATGATTCCACAGAATTGACAAAAGACCCTAATACTCTCATTCTGTTTGGTTCCCAACCATTTACGCGACCATTTAATCGATGCTTTTCAGTCTGGTAACTGTATATTTACCTTCCCAAACACACCAATCAAATGCGCTGGAGCTCCACAGAAAGTGTGTTATTACGGTCAGGACATTGTAAGCAGACGTGGTTACCGTGACAGGATAAATGTCATCTACGCTATCTCTTTAGCAAGGGTCAGTGTGTTTTTCAGATACAACGCCTTGCTTTTCTTGACAGTTTGTAAAAATTAGGCATGACCTGGCTTACTGGGTGAAAAGGTACTTTGGTTTAGATCCCAGGCAACGAGCAGCTGAGAAAAACCGGTGCACCTCATCCCGGGTCTGTCGAAACTAATATGGAAACTTGGATGAGGGCATGACTGAAAAGAAAGCAGCGCGTCAGAGAAAAAATCTCCTGACATAGGAGAATTATATCAGCAGGCCGTCTTGGGGCAGCTTACCACACCGCATATCTACTTATTTGTCTCTATTGAATCTTCACATCTTAAGCCACCAAGGTGGATATCCATTGGCTGTTATCACTACACTACACTTGACGAGCCTCGAGTAAATTGATTTCAACCAAGAACAATGCCAGCTTTCGTTGTTCTGTGGTACATGATTTACTATACGTTGATTTTTCAGCTTTTTGGAATAGAAGCATATTTGAAGTCGCTGAATGCAATTGCCAAAGCAAAGAACATTGATGTACGAACGAGACATAATTTGATTGAAGTAGATACTAATAAAAAAATTGCCAAGTTCGAGTTACTTGACGAGAACTGCGTACCGAATGGAGAAGTCTCGGAAATACCGATGAGTCTGTTCTGGAGAAAATTGGTCGAATGGCGTTGATTGGCAGATTTTGGAAGTTGAAACTTTCTTCACTCGAGAAACGAATCTTTTTTAGATACAGATTTATCTTAGGCAGGAATCTCAGAAATTATTTTTTACTAGACTGTACCTTCAGCTGTAGCTTTTCAACGCGAGGCAGCTTACTCTACCATCGCTCACGTACTGGAAATTAGCAAAGCACTTTTATTCGTCTGGTGCTGTGTGATAATTGACTGATCTTGAGGGGCTTCTAGAGTTGTTTGATCGAGTAAACTTTGAGGCTTTAGGTATTGGTCGACCTCGCTTGAATTTGTGCTAGTAATGTTATTTCAGTAATGATGTCGCGGTTCATCAAGATCCGCACGAATAGATCTTATTGAGTCCCAGAATTATTATTCTATTTAAGAATTCTTCTCCATTGAATTTGATTGATGGCACATTCAACACACGTGTGCGAACGCTACAACATTTAGTATTCATTGGTTCACATCGGACCACCATGTTCCACTCCCCAGGCGGTACGAGAATGTCGAGAGTTGACCGATGAAAAAGGCTGGGTTGATGTAGATCCTCTGTCATTACGAGTAAGCCTTAAATTGAAGTATTTGAATCTCCATTTTTCAAAGAGCTTCCCAACATGTTAAATATCTTATCAGGTGCGCGACTTTTCCACTGGACATACGCTTCTTTTGTCTAGAAATTGCAGTGCGTCTTCCCCTGATTGATACATACATTCATTAGGGGAACCTCTGTTCCGCGCGTCCGTCGAAACTAGGTTTCTCCGCCAACTTAGGGCGCAACGCAACCCACTGCGATCACTGCGACGTCCACAAAGTACCGCGAGCTGACGCGCCGCGTGCGGGCTGCGGCGTGACCTAATTTCGACAGACGCGCGGAACGAAGCGCACCTTAATCATTAGAGTTTCAGGGTTTCAAGCTTCATTTTCAGTCAAAGCATTTTGCAAACGTATTCGCCGCGGGAGACTGCATGAATACGAGCAATGCTAAAACAGCCGCTGCAGTTTCGAGTCATCTGAAAACGCTTGAGAAGAATCTCACAGCTGTTCTAGAAGGAAGAGAACCACCAGCACATGTGGGTTGAAAACTGGTTATTCTGTGAACACGACTGGTGATCATTCTGAATGATTTGTTCATTCAGTACGACGGCTATGCTTCTTGCCCGTTGCTTATCAGTAGAAATAGAGCTATCCTTGCCGAATTCAGTGCGAACGGACAGCGAATGGAAACAACACCTCTCGATCAAAGCGTACCCAGGTGAACATGGCAGAATCTTGAAACAACGGGAAGCTTCAATCAAACATCCAGATTGGCAATTCTAGAGTAAAGCGTTGAACTCGATCGATATCGCACAAGTCTGCGGTGAATAACTCTTTGTCGAGTTTTTACTGGTTGTGAATACCTTTTTTCAATTCAATTGTGTGCAGATTTGCTAATTCTTTTCTTTGACTGCTGTCGTGTATTATGACGATTCTATGTCATTATGAAAGAGCTGTCTAATAGCAGCTCTACTTGGGAAATGGAGTGCTCCAACGCGAGTAGCAGCGGTGGCGCTGAGTAGCAGCGGTGGCGCTGCGGGAGCCGTCGCTGCTCACGAGCGCCGGAACGCTCAATGCTCAACGCAGTACTCTGGAATACGCCCAAGGTCTTCAAAGAAGTAGATACATTCACGGCAGAAATTTAAGGACAAATTATATCTAAGGCCTTTCCGAATGCAAAATTCGTTTTCAATTTGGATCTCGCTTGAAGGCACAGTTCATGATAATTTTGGGGTACCCGGTTTCTGAAGAAAAATGACAGGTATGGCCCACAATAGTACAATGGAAAAGCAAAAAACGCGAAAAACGATGAATAAAAAAAATACAAAGCTTCAAAAAAGAAGAGAAAAGGGGGGGGGGTTGAACGAGTTACACGGCGAAAAAATAGCGGTTACGGTAATTTTCGGGCGAGTAGACGAATGCGACGCAATGTCTGCAATTCCCCACAACACGCCCGTACAGCTGATTTTGGCGGGGGACGGAACATTCACCCAAAACTGGACGAACGCGGCAAACCGTGCGGCGAAATTCGTGGTGATTAAAACGGCTCTGGCGCCTATCATATGGACACAAATTTGAAGTGGGGTAGATAAGTAGCATCAGCTGGCCCTACATAACCAATCTACTTGAAACCCGTGTCCCAATGACAGGCGCCAAAGCAGTTTTAATCATCACGAATTTTGCCAAGCGGTTGCCGCTTGCATCCGATTCTGGGTGAATGCACCCATACCCGATTTTGGCTTCTTGATAAATAGGGGGACGGGACGAACGTGCGTCCGAGGATGCGAGCGGCAACTTGCGTGGCAAAGTTCGTGATGATTTGTACAACTCTGACGCCAATTTTCGGGGTACAAATTCGATGTGGAGTAGTTTAGTAAAGTCAGATGATCCTTCTAATCTACTCAACTTCAAATTTGGGCCCAAATGACAGGCGCCAAAGTCGCTCAAATCCTTACGGACTTCGCCGCGCAATTTGCCGCGCGCATCATCGGACGCACGTTCGTCCCATACCCTCATCAATATTATTCATTCTACCGCTGATATTAAGCTGAATTATTGTGCAGAATCAATCCGGCAAGACGTTGAGAATAAATAATTAGTACAGAAAAGAGCAGAATATCAGTCGAATAGTGGGAATACAGCCGAATACTATTACCAGTATGAGGCGGTCGATTAGCTTATTGAATTTTCACTAATGTTGCTCCAATGCGAAAGTGGTGAACGGCAATTAGATTTCGTAGTCAGCCTAGCGAGGGCGAAGGATGACCGTGCTTCACTCTCCGGCCCCTTATTGTGCCCTACCCAGAACGTTTTCCAACTTCATTCCGGCACATATGGTATCAGAGAGGGCCCCGAATCCATAGCGTGTGCAAATCTCCAAAACCATTTTTATCGTGAACCTTGCCTTTAAGGGTTTCAAGCTGGAAAAGTATGAGCGGCATTGTCCTACCTCACTCCCCGTTAGTGTTTCTCAATTCTCCCTTCAGTGAAACTAACATACACTGACAATTATCAAAAAGGCCATATACGTTATTTCAATAGTAATATTCAAGGCGGTTGGCATGGTATATGAAGCGCTACCTGATGCCATTCCTCTATTGGCGATTTCTGGTCAAGGGACGATGGAATGGACCAGCTACAATTCGGAAACTCTTGCATTTAGGGTTCGTTCCAAAAGCTAAGTAGTTGTAAAGTTTGCTTTAGAGCTATTTATGAATAGAATTGTATGCAAATTTTTTGACGTTTGAATCACATTAATAAATGGTTCCAATTTGACAGCAATCGTGTCAATTCTTTTACCGTCCTTCTGAAGCAGGAAAAGAAAGTAGCGAATCAACTTCATGAACAACCGGGTCGCAAAAAATGCAAATAAATAGAAGGTGACGGTGATAGATGGCATACAGTGAGGCTTATGAAAAAGCTGCACGAATATGGATAAAATTTATGAAAAAATCTCGCCAACGAGCATCTACCCTCATACTATGATCTAAGTACAGAGGGGGAAGAGGTTATTGTTGAGGACAAAGGAGATTGTCTGGTGAGCGGTAAAACAGTAGCCGTGAATAACTATTAGACGTCCATAGTTTCTACTTATTTCGAGCTTGTTGTGCATTCGTGAAAAATGCGGCAGTAAATTCCTCATCGCAGAAACCCTCAAGTTGTTTTCGTAAAAAAATATAATCTGATTATCGCTTTAAAACGAACTTTGGCGGCATCATTGATAGAAGGTCACTTCTGTCCTCCTCCAAGGTCCCGTTATTCCCAAGATGAGCATCGGCCGTAACTGTCAACCTCATTTTTATTTTTATCTTGTTGCAAAAAAAGTAGTACTGGAAAAAGAATACTCGTCGTAGACATATGCAGCTTCCTTGCCTACCGGACCAGCAAGAACCAAACTCTGGTGCTGAAGCCTAATATGTCAGGAACTCAGCTTCAAAGCCTCTCCGAACGATTCAGACACATCTGGTTCCGATGTTTCAAAGCCTAAAATAACGAGACGAACCTCGATTTGTCAGCCAATTGTGGTATTTTTTACTACCCGTTCTTTTTTCTCACCTTTTGTGACAATACATAAGTAAATAAATGAATAAATAAGCAAACTAATAGTAACGCGCTAATGTCTGTGTGTTTGTGTTTGTGTGTATGTGTGAATATGTGTGTATGTGTGGTATGTGGTTTGAATCTTTATAGGGATGCCGAGGAGCTCTGGCTGTAGAACAAGCGCCAATCAATGATGCTTCAAACACACAAGATGCATCCAAAGAAAGAGATGCAACGATCGCTAGAGCTCGTACGAGATGAGCACCACCTCCGAGCAGGCTTAGGAGCGTCGCCTCATTGCATCTCAAAAGTTTCAACCCTATGAGCAGCAGAAGCGGAAAGCACTGTTTACATGAAGCATATTCTATACAGTCTAGGTGGTGGTAAAAATTGAAAGTAGATTGAAAAACAAAAAGTAAGTTTTAATTGGATGTGCCCTGTATGCAGTTTTGGTTCAAGATTATAGATTTACGAGAACAGGCATTCTGTCCTGCACATCAGCCCGCACGAAGTCTCTCCAACCAGAACTTCTCAGTCAAAGAAGGACCGCTTAGCAATCGGGAAAAACTCTCAAACAAATAACATGACCCTTGTTGCCGAGTAGGGCGTCAATTACAGTTCGAGAGCATTCTTGGAAACTCCCTTATTATCAGGAGCAAGCTGATTCGAGGATTGCCCTCGACATCCATAGTCACGTTTTATCGTAGGTATAATCGTGCTCACATACCTTTTGCATGTAGGTTAGTACCCCGCACCTTGGCGAATTATTAATGGAAAGTGCAAACTTCAGTAACCGAAAAGCGCAGGACAATCGGCATGTGAGGTAAGCATCGCCTTCATCGCCACCAGAGAGCCACTGTACTCTGGGTGAAAACAGCAACTGACGCTGTAAAAGATTTTGTAAGTGAGAGCGTTGCATCATATTCACTATCACAAAAACTTTCAAAACAGCGTCATGTCAACTATATAACTAATTGTTCATAATGAACGTTGAGCTACCACTACAAAAACTTTGATTTGAACAGGCGGATTATTGATATAGTATGCAAAAACACCTCCCAGCAGTCCGAGAACACCAACGATCTCCTCATGGTTGAAGAATAAAGGAAGAAGGGCAAACTTGGGGAATGCAGGACAATTCACATCGATGCAGAGTGAACATCAAAAGCACACTTTCATATGGTCGATCGATACGTACTTATTTCACGTTGGTTCTGACATTTATACTGACTATGACAATTCACTTAAATTCTAGAATATGCTTAGAGAGAAAAAGATGCTTGCTAGGAAAGAAGCAGGTCGTAGTTAAATGACTCCACCTACACCGCTCCTCCAATCAAAAGCCAGCTATGCTGTTTTTCAGCCTGGAGGGTGTTATCCCAAAACCCTATAGAAACCTTTCTATTTTCCTAGTCTTCAAAAACCCCAACAGGTTGCAGGTACGGTTCTCAAAAACGAATCCCGCTATGTTATCGTTAGCGGATAGCGGAAGAAACTCATAAAAATGAATTCGCCGCGCCATACCCACCCCTCAACTCTCTTTTTAGGGATCGAACTGAAATATTTTTCAAAGTGGTTGGAGAGGGACAAGAAGAGCGATTGGAAGTGTTAACTGTGAATTAGAAAGGCTGCGCCTTCAGAAGTACTTGTATGACGCTTCAAACTGACAGCCTTGTTCATTGCTAATTTGATAAGCCATACCACTTAACAGCTGCGAACATCTCGAGAAATCGGGTACAATATGTAGAGGGGTAGGATTTAATACAGAGAGATTGACATGTGGGAGGATCCTTACGAGGGGCATCATTTGGACGATTTATTTTCCATAAAGCTGAGAGGAGATTTGTGTTTTCTCAGTCTCGCCAAACCAAATATTGCACATCAACGACTTCTATACAGCCTGTATAAAAGCTGGGTGAGTGGCAGTGCTGAATGTCCTCATTTCATATTCTCTTATCCAGCCTCTTAATTTATGCTGTCTTCCCTACTAGTTTGTAACGCTGATCAAGGAAAACACCAATTCGAATACTTTATCCAATGCATCTCATAAGTCCTTACAATTCAAAGGCTCATTTTTCTGGCTTCATAATGTCACAATTTTCTAAGCACGCTCTCGTAATGAGGAGTAGTTGGTCGGGTTCTAGAATTTCGATCGAGTTCTGAAAGGTAATGGTATTGCAAGAGTGCTCCCCCAAAGACCGCTGAGGTAGGAGGTATCATCTCGTAGGTCCGCTGATTAGGTGGATTCACACCATGATAGCTCTCTAGCAGCCTGATTACTAACTTTGATCCGAAATTAGTGAGCTGCCTAATGGTCGATCATAACAGTGACTACATTCTTGTTGGATTCCAATTGTACTGTGGAGTAGGTGATACGGCTCAAATAGCCCATTCATGTAAATTTTGTACTTTTGGCATAGTGAAAAATAGTGCTTATTTCAATCCAATATCCAACGGAAATCTGTGTTTCAGTATGAGATTCAAACTACTTGCCCTACTTTTGGTTACCACGGTCAATGGAAATAACTCCGCTACGGACGGTGTAAGACGATCCTACCATTCATTTTCAGCTAGTTGATAAGTTTCCATAAAACAAAACCGTCTTCGTCTTTGCAGCCTTTCAGCGAAAGGAATTCGAGGATCAACGATATGATCAGAGGCAAGCGGGATGATGTGCTCAAGACGTTGGATGTCAATTCAGGGACAATCGATTTACTGCTTCAGGTGTCGTCTGCCCGATTGCGAAACATAGTGGTAGATAGGAACGGGGAAGATAGTTGTAATAACACTGACTTGATCTCGACAATTCAAGGATATATCAAGCAACAAACATTTTAGAAACTACCGAATACCAGTTATGACAGAATAATTCCTATGGGAGATTCCCTCAACGAAGTCAACGAAAATAGCAATGTTGAAGATCAGCTTTTCCAAAGCGACATTCTCCTAACAGAGTAGGCAATAGCGATCGAACTCAGCCTTCGTGTGAGGCAAAAGTATATATTTTCAAGGACACAAGCTGAAATCGTCATCAAAGATATTGATGAACAAGTAGGAGGTTCTAATCGCACCAAGCGTCAAGCACTTGCAGATCCGACTGGAGTGAAGTTGTGGAAAACCGGAGTGAACTATTATTTCAGCCCTTCCCTGAGTGAGAAAGAGACTTTTGGTCACTGAAACGGAAGTTATCATTCATGGTGACAAAGGGGCTTGTTGCAGATTCAAAGACTAAAAGGGCTTTCCTGATGGGAGCAGACATGTGGCAAAAATACTCGTGTATCAACTTCATACATAATCCCTACGGTAAGTGTAATGTTTTGTGAGGTCATGGTTATCAATCGAACGTTTATGCTATCTTTTCTTGAAGTCTCATAGCTCCTTACGCCTCTCTAGTTCAAGGACAGGGATCAAGTGGTCTAGAAAGTTTACGGGTATGAGCAATGTTCCTGCATTATATAGTCTTTTGCCGACAGCAGGAGATTTTTTTGGCACTATAGCAATCAATGAATGTATTGAGACTCGGATCGCGTAACGTTCCATATAATTGAGTTTTACAATTCCTAGGGCATTATCAGGCAGTAGACTGAATGAGTATTCACATGTCACTAGGAAGCTGTGTGGGGGCGGAGTATATGCCGGGAGGGAACAGGGATTCAGTTACCAGGAGTTATTGGGACTTTTATTAGTTATTCTCTTCTCGATTGTTCTCAAATCGCTCAATTTTTAGCCGAGGATCGCGTAAAAATCGAATATGGGCAGGGATGTTGGTCGAACTTAGGTAAAACGGGAGGAGAACAGAAAATCTCGCTAGGAGAAGGATGTGACGTGGGGCCAATTGCTGCTCATGAGATTGGTCATACTATTGGATTCTGGCACACCATGGCAAGATACGACCGCGATCAGTTCATCACCTTAAATCTTCGCAACATCAAGGTAAAAGTTGGAGGGTAGTCAAAATGTATCGAAATGAAAATAAGTAGAGCATTCACTTGCAGGAATCCTGGCTGAGCCAGTTCGCGAAACAGACACCAAAGACAAACGACAACTTCAACTTGACCTACGACTACGGTAGCATCATGCACTACGGTGGAAGAAGGTTTGTCAGATTATTTATATTAGGTAAAATTCTTATCAACTACCTACTCAACTATTATATTATATATAATTGGATGGTCTACTACAGTAATAGGTGTGCACGACTTCTGTAATGCGAAATTCAGAGGAGTCTACTTATCTCGATAGCAGCTATTTGCAGTGCAGGGATTGACCGAAGAAACCCGACCATGGTGCCGTTCAATACGGACTATCAAGAGACACTTGGTTCGCACTTCATGTCTTTCATCGATTTGTCAATGATCAACGAGCTCTATGGGTGCAAAAGTAAGTCGATTGAGGCGGTGATTTTTCCAATGAACCTTCTCATAAGATCGAGAAGAGCACCGAACGAGCACTAGTCTGCATGCACAAACTACAATTCCCCTTAAACACTTCACAATTTTTTCCCAATCTCAGAAAGCTGTGTTGGTAAAAGATCAGCGAACTGTAAAATGGGTGGTTTCCCTAATCCACGTGACTGCTCTAAATGTGTCTGTCCTGGAGGATATGCTGGAGATCAGTGTACAGAGAGAGTGAGTGCAATCTGCTTCAAATGGAAAACAAAGTTGCAACTAAATTTTCAGCCTGATGAAGGATGCGGGAGCAAAATTGATGCAACGGAAGAATGGAAGACTCTGACTGATGTTTTGGGAGATTATAGTGTACGACAGCCCCTGGAAGATTTTAAAAAGTGCAACTACTGGATCGAGGTGCGCTAACAATTTCTATTCAAAACTTAAGATCTGCGAATGATAGCCTTTAGTCGAATGAAGTGAGAATGCATAATTTCTCAAGAAGCGGTATGGGTTCTGAATAACGCATCAAAGCATACGAACTCAGGGACCAGCGCGAAATTCATACTGGTCGTGATTACTTAAAGCTTCTCTATTTCAGTCTCCTAAAGGAACTGAAATCATATTGGAAATTGTAAGTCTCAAAGGCCATCAAGCTGTCGACGGTTGTGTGTTCACTGGTGTAGAAATCAAAACAAATAAAAATCAACAGCTCACTGGCTTCAGGTAAGGTATACGTAGTTTTCCTTATCTAACAGCAGCGTTTATGAAATGAAAATAAATTTGACACCTGCTCCTAAATTGCTAATCAGGTTCTGTGCTCCTCAAGCGGCAGGGAAAAAGCTTCGTTCGTTCACTAATCGAGTTCCAATAATAACATGGAACAAAGTTTTCAAATCAGAAACGGTTTTACGTTTCCGTCACGGTAAATTAGTTGACCTCCAATGCACCTACTCTGCAAAATGAACCGACTCCATTTAGTTCCGGCAGGGAAGCCTGAGCCATCTTCTCAAGTAATTCGGCCATCACCTTCTCGAACAGTTCAGCCTTCACCTTCTCGTACAGTTCGACCATCACCTGCAAGGCTTACAACTACTACAAGATATCCAATTGCTCCAACCAAAACCATTACATGTACCAAGAAGGTCCAATCAAGGTAAACAATACATTTTTGAAAATTCTGCCCCTGTATTAGGTCTTTTTTTCAGCTGCCTTTCTTACATCAAAATGGGATTCTGTACTAATAAGCTATTAATGCATTACTGCCCTAAAGATTGTCGGATTACTTGTTGATGGGAGTTATTCTTGCCAATAAATCCTTAGCCTTCTGTGCCTTGTGTTTTTACCCTATACAATGCTATTTGTGGATCAAAGATCTAGTCTGCTCGTAGTATCCAGGAAGATGAAAATTTTTGATATCGATCGGTACCGTTTGAATGATTCATTCACGCATTTGATTTCTGCTCGGAGTCGTTTGAATGATCCTACGCGTAGTTCGACTACACAAGAGAAGTGATGGCCGGCTGCTAAATAAGTCAGTGCCAGACCGCCTTTGAGTCCAATAATTTTTAGCACAACGTATTGATTCTTCGGATTGGAGAATTAAACGAGACAATACAGCTTTAGTTAACGTTTCTGTTCTCGTCGCCTTCCTCAACGCTTTGGATTCACAGTAGCAGAAGAAAGAGTACACTAATCCTCACGAGCAGGCCCTTTACCTAATAACCGATCTCGGAGAACTATCAGCTTATGTAGCATGTATTAGACTTGAATTCAATCCCTAGATTATGTGCAGCTGAAATCCAACCTCCTGCGATCGAACAAAATCCATTGCCATCATCATTCCTCTCCGAAATCACTTTCAGTATCTTTAGTATCACATTTTGCATTGGTTTTATTTCATATGCAATGTATTATGATTCTGTAGAGTATGGATGTACCTCCTTGACGTTTCAATTGGTCAACGTACTAATGTGATCTACTCCATTATTGTATTGACGTATTGACGTGGCGCGGCCACCCCTATATAGGGGCGCACCGTCGCCATTATGGAGCATTATTGTTGTTCACTTCTTTTGTACTGTTATCCGCGTTCTGTTGTTTTTTTATAAATCGCTTTCCTTTCGCTCGCCGGACGCATCTGACCAGTTCAGCCGAACCCAGACAAGGTGAGATTGAGCCCACATGGGGGATGAACATAAGGACCTGGTCGAGCATTAGGAAAGGTGAATTTCTAGCACTAGCAGCGTAGTTGCCCTCCAGCTTCAAGAGTGTGACCAGCTCTTGTGCCGTCAGTCGCGGTGGAGCTGTATAGCTGCCGTGGGGTAGCGCTAAGAGCAGTGAAAGATTAGCAGTATCGATTCACTTGACATCTTAGTAGGCGGGTGAGCCATTTTACAAGGCCGAACTCTGCGCAAAATTTTTTTTGCCAACTGGCCTTGTAAAAGTGTGCACCGATCGTGATTAACTGCTTTAGCAGACTTAGGCGAGATTCAATCGCGGTCAGCTGCTATTGCTAGTTTAAGCGAGTTCAGTGGGCGCAGGAAAGGCGCGAAAAAGGCATCCTCCAAACAACCACCGACTGTTTGTTTGGAATTTGTTCGATTCCGCGCTCCCATAAATCGAGATCTTCTCATTTGGTGGCGATATTGGATTATCATATCGAAGATTCTCGTTCAGACTATGGCTAAAAACGAGACTGATAAGGAAATCGAACAAATGTTGTCCTTTGAGAACAGGGACGATGATCGGGTCACGAACCTACAGCCGCAGGTTGCAACGCTGATGGAGCAAGTTCAAAAGCTCACACAACAAGCAGGCCAGGTGAAATCCTCAGTATCCATTGTACAAAATGAGGTGCAAGCGCTGCAGACATTGCCAAAGCGAGTCCAACGAAAGATATGGAAGAACAATAGAACACGGGCAGCGGAAAAGAACCGTGATGAAGTAGCTCTGACAGTCTCAGAACTTGCGGGTGACAGCTGTGAAATCATATACGGAGAAATGCCAGAAATTAACCAATCGATAGATCGTCTCCTTCTGTGGGAGAACTACAATTGGGAACAACTGATAAGTGAGAAGAACTTCAGTCTCAAGCACTACAGGATGATCAGTGCATGAGAGAATTAGCACGCATCTTGAATGTAGCGTCAACTGAAGTTGTCAGCACAGTAAAAAAACTGTTTTGGCAAACATGGAAAACACAAGGAGCCTCGTTGGGATACCCCGAACTTAGCTCATCCTGGCGGGCATGAGCGATCTGAAAGTGCTAATAGGCAACTGTTTCGGAGAGAACAGCCAATGGAAGTGGATAACGCAGACACAAGCTTCAGAAAAGTCATGAACCAGGTGCGAGAACGAGAACGAGATCGCGCTCCGTTTGCAGAGCTCACGCCTTTCAACTTAGCCGAAGCTGAACGAAGTCAGTTCAATCCCTTCAAAACAGTTAGCTGTAAAGACTGTACTCCGGCATCTCGAAATGACGACGTTGAATTCGCTAACAATGCTTTTATACAGTCGTCACGAGGGAGAGGCCAACGACCACACCACGGACGCAGAGCAGCCAAAGTGTGCTTCCATCTGTATCCCGGGTTCCACCGCAAATAAATGTGGGTATAGCTTTAGCGGCTATGGCGTTACCGGAGGTACCCCCCTTCTCACATCCTCAGGGAAAGGGGTTCCAACATTTCATAACTTCTTTTCATATAAAATATGGTGGATTAGGCCTACAAGATGAGATGCTAACTAATTCACGTGTGTGTTCAAAACTGCAAGGGTATCCGAAAGCTGTTATGGAAACCCTGCCCCGTAGTTTGAAAGAGGGTAGTTATGTTAATTTTGTGGAAGCTCTGCGAGCCGAACTCAAGGAAAATGAAGTTGCTCATTGCACAGGGACATACATAAAGTTGAAACAACTTCGGAAACGTTCATCGGTAACAGATTACTGTCTTGAACTTGAGGACTTAACTCGTAAGGTATACCAGATGCAAGTGAAAAAGAATTATCCATGATTCGCGCAGGCGGGTCGATAACACAACACACAGAATGGAAGGAATATGTCCAACTCTTCAACACTCTAGAGCAATCTAACCAATAAGAAGCCTATGAGAAGCTTGAAAACCTGGCGTAAAGCATTGAGCGAAGCCAACAAGTGGCTAAGGCGGTGCGGTTCTCTCTCAGAGCGAGCCAGGAAAACAAATTGAGCTCTAGACAAAGCGGAAACCGCGATCATATTCCTTCTGATAATTACAAGAACGAACACCAGCTTCATACCGTAGCATGTTCGTTTCGCAAAAAGCAAGGGCATTTCAGGCGGGACTGCAGGAAGGCTAGAGGTGCTCGCAACAAAGAGTGTCCGGCGTTACTATCGTCAACACTAAGCGACTCTGCACCTTTCGACAGACAATTTTCCAGCCGTTATCAAAAAGAGCAAGGCCCGAAAGTCCAGACTTTTACCACAACACTAGACAAGTGGGAATGTGGGGAGATTCAAGTCAAAGTGACTGCACAAAATGAGCTCTCCGGCAAACATGCAGTAGCCAAGGTAGATCTCTAGGGCGTGTCTAGAAGTGCTTTATTGGACACTGGATCCCAAATCAGTATCCTACCTCTAAAAATGCTGCGAGAAGCGCAAAGAGCAGGGCTTGACGTCGATAAAGATGTCGAAGAGGTTTCAACTCCTAATCAGAGAATAATTTATGACGCATCAGGAAACCCAATGGAGTTCAAAGATGCGATTCGTCTTACAATAAAGACCAAGAATGTAAAACCACAAAAAGTGGCTATGTTTGTAAGGAAATCAAATGATAACATGATAACTCTCGGAACCAATGTTCTGGAAAATTGATCATAGTGCTGGAAGAACAAAACGACACAAGGGAACAGAAGAATCTTAGAAGAAGAATTCGAAATCAGCAAAGCTTCCCGGGACAAAGCAAAAAGCCTAATAGGCACAATCCCGAGGCGCAACGAGCTGTGGTTGTACGACGAGCTGTAGTGAGCTGTAGTAGTGAGCAAAACCAAAGGGCTCGCGAACGCATGGAACAAAACTACGTCAAAAGGAAAAATGTCTCGGGGCGACCCTTCGCCGTAGGAGAGAGAGTGTACATGCAGATCCTCATGGAAAAAGCCTCGTCGACCCATCCTAAACTGGTAAATGAGTGGAATGTACCATTCAGGGGCATTGATGTTAGCGACAACAGCGCACTGGTCACCCCTGAAGCGGGTAACGCTGAACCGCTGAAAGTGCATTCTAGCCTACTTAGGAAGCTGCCGGTAGGCATAGATAACGAACCAGTACAAACTGTCAGAGAGAGAAGAAAAAGGGGCAGACCCAGAAAGGGTAGAGGTAATCACTCTAAAAAGGGCGTGTTTCAGAGTCGACGTTGGGCCGGAAGGAAGGTTCGCAGGAAGATCCACTGCATCTGTTCCATCTGTGCACGTGTAACATCTTCCGCACCAAGGCTCAGACCACCTTGTCCAGTCTAGTCGTTGAAGAGCTTAGGGAACCCGCTAGAGGGTTCGATGCACGTGTAGTCGATGCGTATAGAACGATCGACACGACGGTGCCATGGGGACACCCTGCTACGAGCCCTGGAATCAGCCCAAGACGTGATGATGACAGATTTTATTCACGGCAGCGTGCAGTGTTCCTGAAGCAAGTCAGAAAATTTGCCATGCGCACACTATCGCAACCAATATTCTTTCCAGTCGAGCGAGACAAGAGAGATGATGCCGCCGACACCAATGCCAGTTCAACCAAGCCCAAGGACGAGCCGTTGAAGAAGAAGCCGAAGATTGTCAAGCCGCACGTGATGTATGTACGAGACGCCAAAGCCGAACACAAACGCCATGAGCACCTCATGAAGCAGAAAAAGGACAACAAGGTAAATGTAAGCTGTCGGAGACTGGCTTCCCCACAGAGGGGCGTGTAGAGTATGGATGGACCTCCTTGACGTTTCAATTGGTCAACGTTCTAATGTGATCTACTCCATTATTGTATTGACGTATTGACGTGGCGCGGCCACCCCTATATAATGGCGCACCGTCGCCATTATGGGGCATCATTGTTGTTCACTTCTTTTGTACTGTTATCCGCGTTCTGTTATAAATCGCCTATATAAATCTTTCCTTTTGCTCACCGGACGCATCTGACCGGTTCAACCGAACCCAGACAACGTGAGGTTGAATCCACACACAAAATTGACAAGAGGCCCTAATACTCTCCTTCTGTTTGGTTCCCAACCATTTACGCAACCTTCCTTCATAACAATCATTAATCCATACGTGTCATGCTGTACTGGTTATTCTAATACCGTATTTTGTGAAATGCCTCTATCATCTCGAAAGCACAGTGCGCGGTAACCCTGACGCTCTTAACTAGAGTCGAGTAATGCAGTTGGTAGTCCAAAATGATGTAACATGAAAAAGAAACGCAAGAAGATGAATATTAGGAAAGATGTAATGCATCGAAACAAAGTTGGAATAAGTGATGGCGACGACATAATGATTACAAATGCGGCAAGAAGTAGGAATTGACTATTTGAACGAGTAGTCAAGTGTCCGCTATTTCGTAGAGCTGCCTACAGAAAGTCATAAATATCCTTCATTATCAGATGTTTACTGTTCGCGAGAACAAAACTTCATGTGTTAAGCTTTAGATAGGTACATGTGAACCTATTTAAACGTCTGGACAAAGTAAAATTCTGCTTGGTTATCTGATAATGATACTTTACTGATAAGCTGTCTGTCTGAATGAGAAAATTTTGAATTGGTAGTAATTAGTGACGAGAGACGGCATGGTTTATTGACGCCATGTTGAGCCAACCCTCGTCAGGCATTCTTGTCAAGTGTGGAATCATCATACATTGCAGATGAAACGAAACCAGTGCAAAATGTGATGCTGAAAGTGATTTCGGAGAGGAATGATGATGGCAATGGATTTTGTTCGATCGCAGGAGGTTGGATTTCAGCTGCACATAATCTAGGGATTGAATTCAAGTCTAATACATGCTACATAAGCTGATAGTTCTCCGAGATCGGTTATTAGGTAAAGGGCCTACTCGTAAGGATTAGTGTACTCTTTCTTCTGCTACTGTGAATCCAAAGCTTTGAGGAAGGCGACGAGAACAGAAACGTTAACTAAAGCTGTATTGTCTCGTTTAATATTCCAATCCGAAGAATCAATACGTTGTGCTAAAAATTATTGGACTCAAAGGCGGTCTGGCACTGACTTATTTAGCAGCCGGCCATCACTTCTCTTGTGTAGTCGAACTACGCGTAGGATCATTCAAACGACTCCGAGCAGAAATCAAATGCGTGAATGAATCATTCAAACGGTACCGATCGATATCAAAAATTTTCATCTTCCTGGATACTACGAGCAGACTAGATCTTTGATCCACAAATAGCATTGTATAGGGTAAAAACACAAGGCACAGAAGGCTAAGGATTTATTGGCAAGAATAACTCCCATCAACAAGTAATCCGACAATCTTTAGGGCAGTAATGCATTAATAGCTTATTAGTACAGAATCCCATTTTGATGTAAGAAAGGCAGCTGAAAAAAAGACCTAATACAGGGGCAGAATTTTCAAAAATGTATTGTTTACCTTGGTTGGACCTTCTTGGTACATGTAATGGTTTTGGTTGGAGCAATTGGATATCTTGTAGTAGTTGTAAGCCTTGCAGGTGATGGTCGAACTGTACGAGAAGGTGGAGGCTGAACTGTTCGAGAAGGTGATGGCCGAATTACTTGAGAAGATGGCTCAGGCTTCCCTGCCGGAACTAAATGGAGTCGGTTCATTTTGCAGAGTAGGTGCATTGGAGGTCAACTAATTTACCGTGACGGAAACGTAAAACCGTTTCTGATTTGAAAACTTTGTTCCATGTTATTATTGGAACTCGATTAGTGAACGAACGAAGCTTTTTCCCTGCCGCTTGAGGAGCACAGAACCTGATTAGCAATTTAGGAGCAGGTGTCAAATTTATTTTCATTTCATAAACGCTGCTGTTAGATAAGGAAAACTACGTATACCTTACCTGAAGCCAGTGAGCTGTTGATTTTTATTTGTTTTGATTTCTACACCAGTGAACACACAACCGTCGACAGCTTGATGGCCTTTGAGACTTACAATTTCCAATATGATTTCAGTTCCTTTAGGAGACTGAAATAGAGAAGCTTTAAGTAATCACGACCAGTATGAATTTCGCGCTGGTCCCTGAGTTCGTATGCTTTGATGCGTTATTCAGAACCCATACCGCTTCTTGAGAAATTATGCATTCTCACTTCATTCGACTAAAGGCTATCATTCGCAGATCTTAAGTTTTGAATAGAAATTGTTAGCGCACCTCGATCCAGTAGTTGCACTTTTTAAAATCTTCCAGGGGCTGTCGTACACTATAATCTCCCAAAACATCAGTCAGAGTCTTCCATTCTTCCGTTGCATCAATTTTGCTCCCGCATCCTTCATCAGGCTGAAAATTTAGTTGCAACTTTGTTTTCCATTTGAAGCAGATTGCACTCACTCTCTCTGTACACTGATCTCCAGCATATCCTCCAGGACAGACACATTTAGAGCAGTCACGTGGATTAGGGAAACCACCCATTTTACAGTTCGCTGATCTTTTACCAACACAGCTTTCTGAGATTGGGAAAAAATTGTGAAGTGTTTAAGGGGAATTGTAGTTTGTGCATGCAGACTAGTGCTCGTTCGGTGCTCTTCTCGATCTTATGAGAAGGTTCATTGGAAAAATCACCGCCTCAATCGACTTACTTTTGCACCCATAGAGCTCGTTGATCATTGACAAATCGATGAAAGACATGAAGTGCGAACCAAGTGTCTCTTGATAGTCCGTATTGAACGGCACCATGGTCGGGTTTCTTCGGTCAATCCCTGCACTGCAAATAGCTGCTATCGAGATAAGTAGACTCCTCTGAATTTCGCATTACAGAAGTCGTGCACACCTATTACTGTAGTAGACCATCCAATTATATATAATATAATAGTTGAGTAGGTAGTTGATAAGAATTTTACCTAATATAAATAATCTGACAAACCTTCTTCCACCGTAGTGCATGATGCTACCGTAGTCGTAGGTCAAGTTGAAGTTGTCGTTTGTCTTTGGTGTCTGTTTCGCGAACTGGCTCAGCCAGGATTCCTGCAAGTGAATGCTCTACTTATTTTCATTTCGATACATTTTGACTACCCTCCAACTTTTACCTTGATGTTGCGAAGATTTAAGGTGATGAACTGATCGCGGTCGTATCTTGCCATGGTGTGCCAGAATCCAATAGTATGACCAATCTCATGAGCAGCAATTGGCCCCACGTCACATCCTTCTCCTAGCGAGATTTTCTGTTCTCCTCCCGTTTTACCTAAGTTCGACCAACATCCCTGCCCATATTCGATTTTTACGCGATCCTCGGCTAAAAATTGAGCGATTTGAGAACAATCGAGAAGAGAATAACTAATAAAAGTCCCAATAACTCCTGGTAACTGAATCCCTGTTCCCTCCCGGCATATACTCCGCCCCCACACAGCTTCCTAGTGACATGTGAATACTCATTCAGTCTACTGCCTGATAATGCCCTAGGAATTGTAAAACTCAATTATATGGAACGTTACGCGATCCGAGTCTCAATACATTCATTGATTGCTATAGTGCCAAAAAAATCCCCTGCTGTCGGCAAAAGACTATATAATGCAGGAACATTGCTCATACCCGTAAACTTTCTAGACCACTTGAT
Organism: Haemonchus contortus; assembly: GCA_000469685.2. NCBI lineage: Eukaryota > Metazoa > Nematoda > Chromadorea > Rhabditida > Trichostrongylidae > Haemonchus > Haemonchus contortus. The sequence goes on from LS997564.1 coordinate 11,545,677, forward strand.
CCCTGTCCTTGAACTAGAGAGGCGTAAGGAGCTATGAGACTTCAAGAAAAGATAGCATAAACGTTCGATTGATAACCATGACCTCACAAAACATTACACTTACCGTAGGGATTATGTATGAAGTTGATACACGAGTATTTTTGCCACATGTCTGCTCCCATCAGGAAAGCCCTTTTAGTCTTTGAATCTGCAACAAGCCCCTTTGTCACCATGAATGATAACTTCCGTTTCAGTGACCAAAAGTCTCTTTCTCACTCAGGGAAGGGCTGAAATAATAGTTCACTCCGGTTTTCCACAACTTCACTCCAGTCGGATCTGCAAGTGCTTGACGCTTGGTGCGATTAGAACCTCCTACTTGTTCATCAATATCTTTGATGACGATTTCAGCTTGTGTCCTTGAAAATATATACTTTTGCCTCACACGAAGGCTGAGTTCGATCGCTATTGCCTACTCTGTTAGGAGAATGTCGCTTTGGAAAAGCTGATCTTCAACATTGCTATTTTCGTTGACTTCGTTGAGGGAATCTCCCATAGGAATTATTCTGTCATAACTGGTATTCGGTAGTTTCTAAAATGTTTGTTGCTTGATATATCCTTGAATTGTCGAGATCAAGTCAGTGTTATTACAACTATCTTCCCCGTTCCTATCTACCACTATGTTTCGCAATCGGGCAGACGACACCTGAAGCAGTAAATCGATTGTCCCTGAATTGACATCCAATGTCTTGAGCACATCATCCCGCTTGCCTCTGATCATATCGTTGATCCTCGAATTCCTTTCGCTGAAAGGCTGCAAAGACGAAGACGGTTTTGTTTTATGGAAACTTATCAACTAGCTGAAAATGAATGGTAGGATCGTCTTACACCGTCCGTAGCGGAGTTATTTCCATTGACCGTGGTAACCAAAAGTAATGCAAGTAATTTGAATCTCATACTGAAACACAGATATCCGTTGAATATTGGATTGAAATTATTATAGCACTATTTTTCACTATGCCAGATGCACAAAATTTACATGACTAGGTTATTTGAGCCGTATCGCCTACTCCACAGTACAATGCATTTTTCCTTGCTGTGTTTCGTTTATCGAAAAGCCAGTCAAAGAGTTTGTAAGTGCTGGACAACTGGGCTTACGTATCAAGTTCCTACGATCTCTACGTTTAGACCAACGCTGGTTGGAATTCCGCAAGAATGCAGTCACTGTTCCGATCGACCACGAGGCAGTTTACTATATTCTGAGCAAACTTGGTAATGAGGTTGCGAGAGAGGTATCATGGTGTACATCGTGGTCCCTCCTGTTGCAATACCATTACCTTTCAGAACTCGATCAAACTTTTAGAACCCAACCAACTACTCCTTCTCATTACGAGAGCGTGCTCAGAAAAGTGTGGTATTATGAAGCCAGAAAAGTATTTTTGAATTGTAAGGACTTATGAGATGCATCGAATAGATGTATTCCAATTGATGTCATCCTTGATCAGTGTTACAACTAATAGAGAAGACAGCATAAATTAGGAGGCACTAATATAAGAGAATACGAAATGAGGACATTCAGCACTGCCACTCACTCAGCTTTTATACAGGCTGTATAGAAGTCGTTGATGTGCAATATTTGGTTTGGTGAGACTGAGAAAACACAAATCTCCTCTCAACTTTATGGAAAATAAATCGTCCAAATGATGCCCCTCGTAAGGATTCCCCCACATGTCAATCTCTCTGTATTAAATCCTACCCCTCTACATATTGTACCCGTTTTCTCGAGATGTTCGCAGCTGTTAGGTGGGATGGCTTATCAAATTAGCAATGAACAAGGCTGTCAGTTTGAAGTGTCATACGGGTGCTTCTGAAGGCGCAGCCTTTCTGATTCACAGTTACCACTTCCGATTGCTCTTCTTGCTCCTCTCCAATCACTTTGAAGACCATTTCAGTTCAATCCCTAAAAAGAGAGTACAGGGGTGGGTATGGCGCGGCGAATTCATTTTTATGAGTTTCTTCCGAGTACCTGCAACCTGTTGAGGTTTTTGAAGACTAGGAGAACAGAAAGGTTTTAATAGGGTTTGGGAGAATGCCCCCCAAGCTGAAGAATAGCATACCTGGCTTTTGATCGGAGAAGTGGTGTAGTAGAGCCATTCAAGTACGACCTGCTTCTTTCGCTTTCCTAGCGAACTTCTTCTTTTCTCCAAGCATATTCTAAAATTTAAGGTAATCGTCATAGTAAGTACAAATGTCAAAACCGACGCGAAATATGTACGTATCGATCGATCGTATGAGCAGACGCTTTCCACGTTCATTCTGCATCGATATGTCTTGTTCTGCATTCCCCATTAAGGCCTTCCTTCCTTTATTCTTCAACTATGAAGAGTTCGTTGGTGTCCTCGAACTGGTGGGAGGTGTTTTTGCATACCATGTCAATAATCTGCCTGTTCAAATTCAAGTTTTCGTAGTGGTAGCTCAACGTTCATTATGAGCTTTTATTTATATAGTTGACATGACGCTGTTTTGAAAGTATTTGTGATAGTGAATATGATGCAACGCTCTCACTTACAAAATCTTTTACAGCCCTAGTTGCTATTCTCACCCAGGATACGGTGGCTCTCTGCGTGGGTGGAGGCGATGCTTACCTCACATGCCGATCCTCCTGCTCTTTTCGATTACTGGAGTTTGCGTTTTCCATTAATAATTCGTCAAGGTGCAGGGTACTGACCCAGCTGCAAAAGTGTATGTGAGCGCGAGTATGCCTACGAGAAAACGGTGACTATGGATGTCGAGGACAATCCCCGAATCAGCTTGCTCCTGATAATAAGGGAGTTTCCAAGAATGCTCTCGAACTGTAACTGACGCCCTACTCGGCAACAAGGGTCATGTTATTTGTTTGAGGGTTGTTCCCGATTGCTAAGCGGTCCTTCTTCGACTGAGAAGTTCTGGTTGGAGAGACTTCGTGCGGGCTGATATGCAGGACAGAAAGCCTGTTCTTGTAAATCTATTATCCTGAACAAAAACTGCATACAGAGCACATCAATCTAAAACTTACACTTTGTTTTTCAATCTACCCTAAAATTCCATAGATAAGAGCGGGTGAGCCTCCCGGTGAAAAATTAATTGGAAAAAATCGAAATTGAATGCAGTCACCCCTCTAACTTGATGGATGGGTAAATTAAACCTCGAGGAAGAAGTTAAGAAGAAGCTCCGCCCCTCAACTCTAAACTCCGCCCACTTAATAAACAATTTATATAAAAAAAACAGCGATCCGTAAAAATCGCTGTTTTTTTATATAAATTGTTTATTAAGTGGGCGGAGTTTAGAGTTGAGGGGCGGAGCTTCTTCTTAACTTCTTCCTCGAGGTTTAATTTACCCATCCATCAAGTTAGAGGGGTGACTGCATTCAATTTCGATTTTTTCCAATTAATTTTTCACCGGGAGGCTCACCCGCTCTTATCTATGGAATTTTAGGGTACTTTCATTGTCTACCACCATCTATACTGTATAGAAGAATATAATAAAAATAATCAAAAATTAAAATTATGTATATAATCAAAGCAGTGGGATGGGGTAAATTCACTCGATGATAAGAACACTCGTTGTTGCCGGGACACCGACGTGTCGAGTGAGGCTGAAAACGGGCTCCCTCTTGGACAAGTCCACCTGCGGCAGTGGATCTACCGCTAGTTATGGCTAAGCGGTGAGGGGTAAGTCCAGGCCATCAGCATCTATGAGTAAAGTTGTGCAAGAAGAACCCTCAGTCCCTTGCGGCCACCGGCCTTCCCGGCAGAGAGGACAACGGCAGACGAGTAGAAATCTCACGGCAAGCGATCTGCCGAGTTGTTTTCTGAACATTGCTACCATCAACGCTCGAGGTCTTATTAGTGACTCCGCGGTTGATCAGTTGGTTTCAGAATTGGACAAATGTGCGGTAGACGTGGCATGTGTGCAAGAAACGATGAGATTTGAAGCAGGAACATGGAAATGGGACACGGGTCTGGAAGTCATGCTGGGAGCTGGACCAATGAACGGTAAAATGGGAGGAGTCGGATTTATCGTCGTGCCACATTTGGCAACGAAGATCATTCACTGTGAAATTTTTCTGAACGGATCGCGATGTTAGTGCTTGAACTGGAGGGAGGGAGCACGATGAAGTTGCTGTCAGTATATGCACCCACCGGAGCTTATGGTGATGATGCTAAACAGCCCCCCGAAAGGAACATATGTTGTATGCTCTGGCGATTACAACGCCCACCTTGGTCGAGGAGAATTTGGAGAGAACTTTGTCGGGCCACACGCAGTTCCAGGACGCAATCATCGAGGAGAAGCACCGGTTCAGTTCTGTGAAAGAACTCGTCCTTTTAGAAAGCTTTCGGACAGAGATGGCAACAAGTGGCAAGAAACCGAAATGAGTGGCATAGATGCACCCTGCACGGTTGGCGAAATCACGCTTGAAGAGCCGACATCAAGGTATTCAAGGTATACTGTATAGAATGCGCTTCATGTAAACAGTGCTTTCCGCTTCTGCCGCTCATAGGGTTGAAACTTTTGAGATGCATTGAGGCAACGCTCTTCCGAAGTGTTGCTCGGAGGTGTTGTTCATCTTGTATGAGCTATAGCGATCGCTGCATTTCTTTCTCTGGATGCATCTTGTGTGTCTGAAGCATCATTAATTGGCGCTTGTTTTACAGCCAGAGCTCCTCGGTGTATTGATAATAAAGATTCAAACCGCATACCACACGTACACACACATATTCACACATACACACAAACACAAACACACAGACATTAGCGCGTTACAAGTAGTTTATTTATTTATTTAATTATTTATTTGTTTATTTACTTATTTATTGTCACAGTTAACGAAAAGGTGAGAAACAAGAACAAGTAGTAAAAGATACCACAACTTGTTGACCAAATCAAGGCTCGTCACGTTATTTCAGGCTTTGAAAGATCGGAACCAGATGTGTCTAAATCGTTCAGAGGGGCTTTGAGGTCAAGTTCCTGACATAGTAGGCTTCAGGACCAGAGTAGCTGTCGACCATGGGGATGAATTTTGGTTCTTGCTGGTCCGGTAAGCAAGGAAGCTACATATGTTATACGCATGCAAATGGGCAGTGAACCTAGGTAGTCAAAACATGAAAAGATCTACAACAGTCCAAATGAAAATCTAAATTTTAGGGAAACTGTAGCGAGGTTTCGTATCACGACAAATTCTCCATAAGAAGATCATGCACAACAAGCTCGAAATAGTAGGAACAATGGCCTTCTCATAGTTATGCACGGCTACTGTTTTACCACTCACCCACCAGCCACTCCCTTCCTCCCCCCCCCCCCCTCCTCCACATTCACCTCCTCCACCTATGCACTTAGTATGAGGGTGGATGCTTGTTGGCGAGTTTTTTTCCAGAATCTTATTCATCCTCATACAGCTTTTCCATAAGGGAAATCCTTTTCTACATGCCATCCCACCTTCTATTTATTTGTATTTTTTGCAACACGGATATTCATGGAGTTGATCAGCTACTTTCTTTTTTTTCTTCAAAACGAAGCTAAAATAGTTGGCACGGTTGCTGTCAAAATGAAAACATTTATTAACGAGATTCTAACGTCAAAAAATTTGCATAAAATTCTAATCATAAATAGCTGCAAAACAAACTTTACAACTACTTTGCTTTTGGAACGAATCCTAAATGCAGGATTTTCCGAATTGTAGCTGGTCCATTCCATCGTCCCTTGACCAGAAATCGCCAATAGAGGAATGGCATCAGGTAACGTTTCATATACCATGCCAGCCGCCTTGAATAGTTCTATCAGATAACATAAATGCCTTTCTGATAGTTGTCGGTGTATGTTAGTTTCATTAAAAGGAGAATTGAGAAACACCAATAGGGAGTGAGCGTGCGCTGGACAATGCCTCTTACACTCTCTTAGCTGAAATTCTTAAATGAAATCTGAATTGGAAACGAATTTTGCATTTGGAAAGGCAACAGATATAATGTATCCTTTGACTTCTGCCTAAGCTGCCGAGCGCGAATGAGTCTACTTCTTCGAAGACCTTAGGCGCTTTCAGAGTACTGCGTTGAGCGTTGAGCGTTCCGGCGCTCGTGGCCGCGTCGGCTCCCGCACCGCCCTTTACATTGGAGCATCACATTTTCCAAGCAGAGCTACTATTAGACATAATGATATAAATTAGTCATATTACAATACAGTAGTCAAGGAAGAGAAATGGCAAATCTATGGGCAAAAAAGTAGAAAAGGTAATCACAACCAGTTAAAACTCGTAAAAAAAAATTATTCACCGCAGAATTTTGCGGTATCGACCGAGTTCAACGCTCCATGCTCAACGCTCTACTCTAAAAATGCCATTCTGAACTTCTATTCAAAGCTCTCTATCAACTTATCCGATGTACAAAGATTCTGTCAAGTTTACCTGGGTACGCTTTGATCGAGAGGTGTTGTTTCCATTCGCTGTCCGTTTGCACTGAATTCGGCAAGGATAGCTTTACTTCTACTGATAAGCACCGGGCAAGAAGCGTAGCCGTCGTACTGAATGAGCAAATCATTCAGAATGATCACCAGTCGTGTTTACAGAATTACCAGAATTACCAGTGTTGCTCAACTCACATGTGCTGGTGGTTCTCTCCCTTCTAGAACAGCTGTGAGATTCTTTTCAAGCGTTTTTAGATGACTTGAAACTGCAGCGGCTGTTTTAGCATTGCCCGTATTCATGCAGTCTCCCGCGGCGAATACGTTTGCGAAATGTTTTGACTGAAATTGAAGCTTGAATTCCGAAACTCTGATGACTGTACGTATTCCAGATAGTTCCAAAAAATGGAGTCTTCAATACTTCAATTCAAAGCTTACTCTTAATGTCAGAGGGTCCACATCAACCCATCCTTTTTCATCGGTCAACTCTCGACATTCTCGTACCGCCTGTGGAGTGGAGCATGGTGGTCCAATGTGGAGAAATGAATACTGAAATTTGTAGCGTTTGTACGTGTGTATTGAATCTGCCCCGCCATATCAATGACGAAGGAATTTTTGGAATGAATAGTAATTTGTTGTGAAACTCAATTGAATCTACACAAGCGTGCGGCTCTAGGTCAACCTCGACATCATTACTGGGATCGCATTACTAGCATAAATTCAAACGAGGTCGACCAATACCTTCAGACTTGAAGTTAACCCGATCAGACAAAACCAGAAGATTTTCTAGATCAGCCTAATTATCACACAGCATCAGGCAAGTAAAAGTACTTCGCTAACTTCCAGAATTGACCCCCGTGAGCGATGGTGGAATAAGCTGCTCAGCCTTAGACAGCTACAGTTGAGGGCACAGTTCACGATTGAGGTGCTTTTTGAGATTTTCTCCTGATATAAAGCTGTGACCCCTAAAGATTCTTTTCTCGTCCAAGTTCCAGCCTCTAAAAATCGCCAATCATCCAGAACATACTCACCGGTATTTCCGAGACTTTTCCATTCGGTACGCAGTTCTCGTCAAGTAACTCGAACTTGGCAATTTTGTTCCTAGTATCTACTTCAATCAAATTATGTCTCGTTCGCACATCGATGTTTTTCGCTTTGGCAACTGCATTCAGCGACTTCAAATATGCTTCTATTCCAAAAAGCTGAAAAAAATTAAATCATGTACCCCAGATCAATGAAAATTAGCGTTTTTCTTAGTTGAAAAACAATTCACTCGCATCCGAGGCTCGTGAAGCGTAGGACACGAGAACAGCGGGTGCGGTATCTTTTCCCCGAAATGCCGTTCGCCGCAGCCGAGCGCGCGCACTCGCGCGCTCTGAAGGGAAAGGTTTGAATTCCCAGTGCGAGAATTGGGTAGCCGCCGCGTGACCTTTGCCGTTTGCCGTGAGAACTCGGGGAAAAGTTCCGGCACCCCGAGAACAGCTAATGGACACCACTTTAGTGGCTTTTGCTGTGAAGAGCGTGATAGAGACAGGTAAGTAGAATGTATGATGTGGTAGGGTTTCCCAAGACGGTCTGCTACAGTCCTCCTATTCCAAAAGATTTTTTCTCTGATACGCTGCTTTTTTCTCAATCTTTCCCCAATCCATATCTATTCTCTTACTTTAATCAGAAAGTAACCATCAATTCTTACATCGTGACAGAAACTCCTCTGAAGATCATCATACCTCAGAAAATGGTTCGATATTTTGGTAGTAGTAGGGACGGTACCTCTGGAAGGACTACTTTGCCAAGGGTGTGGATGGATTGTATTGACGACGACTTCATTCTAAGCATTGCAATAGTCACAACTTCCCGTCGCCTGAGTGTTTTTCTTAGCTACCAGTTTTGGGATCTGATTAGGGGTACCTTTTCACACAGTAAGTCTAGCCGTTATGTCTACTTTTGACAAACGTCCAAGAAAAACACACTGAAAAGTATCTGAAAAACACACTAACCCTTGCTAAAGAGGTAGCGTAGATGAAATGCGTCTTGTCACGGTAACCACGGTTGCTTACAATGTCTTCACCATAATAACACACTTTCTGCGGAGCTCCAGCGCATTTGATAGGGGTGTTTGGGAAGGTAAATATACAGTTACCAGACTGAAAGTACACTGACAACCTTCATAAGTACGACACCGTGTGTGAAGTACTTTTATTACACGGTTTAGTTTTGATGGCTTTCTGTCTTTCTTTCTCTGTTAGGCTTTTTTAAGTGGCGCACTTTGTGCATAATAAATAAATAAAAATTAACTGCAGAATAGATCGATGCGAGTCGTGGATACTGGTTCAGATAGGATTGGCCTTACCGTGACGGTGTTGAGCTCCTTGAAGGTTTTCGTGCAATGAAATGGAGAGTAGTTAGAAGTGACACCAGGTGTTTCGAGAGCCTCTGGAAGACCTTTGACCTAGAAAGTATGGAGGGAAGAGTTCGAAACATCAAAAAATCCGCTATAGAGCATCATTTGATGAAAGGCCTACCATGTCCCATCGTAGCTGCAGACCGGTGGCCAGAATCATATAATCATACGTGATGTCATCACCGTTCCTACAAAATGATGTCCTCTGGGATCCTCTTATCCTAGCTTTGACTTGTGGATTATTCTGGATTTTCTGGCTTAGGTTTGGTTTAATCCTACTCGTTCTCGATATCTTTTTGTCTACATTAGCTAGAATTTCACTTCCAAACTTCCTTCCAATCCTCTGGCCCAAATCCCCACCCAACCCTCTCTCCCTTTCATTTCTATGTTCCTTGTAATTCTTTTCCTACCTCAATTTATCTAACGTCTCGGGTTGTACCTTTTTTCCGACTTCGTATTTCTCTATGAACACCTCTTTGTTCCTCCAACTACCACTCCATAATCTGCACAGCTTCTCCTTTTTCTTATGCTTGTTCCTGTTCCTTCTAGTCTTATAAGCCATCATCCCTTCTCCACGACCTTACTACCTGATCACTAATCAAGATTCCTTTTCATAAATCTAGACCAGACCTTTTTCGGAATTTCTAAACAACCGTCTACTTATTTCAGCGCTTGGTACCTTGCCGGCTTCTCTTCTATGTCCAGATCCGTCTATGGACCGAATATATTAGGTTGGAAGGAAAGTCCTGCGACACAATGAAGGTCTTCTTCAAATCATTTCTGAAATTTTCCAGGCCAATCAATTTTCGGAAATATATTTACCAAAGAGGTCAACAACCTTCTCTTATCATTTAAGTAAATCACTGATGCCTTTTATCCAGGAGTGAGGAAGCTGTGACTCGAAGAAAAAATTGACTGCCGTTTTCAGATCACATTAAGTTACGAATTTTTTTTCCACAACGGGATGCTGAAGAAGGCGGAGCGCATGATAGGTAAAAGGGGCAACACTTGGGGAGTACGACTGATGAACAACCTGGAACTAAGTGGAATCGTAGAACTTTTGACGCGTGTTTAAAGCAAAATTCCGACGTGCGTTGACCCTCTGTAGGGACCTGATTTACGGTTTTGATCGTCCTTCTCTAACCCAGCTGGCCAAATTTCGGGGTTCATAGGGGTAACCGATAGCTGTGTCCATCTAGTCTGCGTTTAGCAGCTCACTGTGGATGGATCCCTTCAACCTCCTTCAAATTAAGGGACGATGCTTGCGTTACTTCAAAAGCTAGTATCTCTTCCAGTGAAGCGATCCAACCGATTGTTGACCGTCGATCGGTGAGCAGTGCCAGCATTGATTAGGTTGCTGATAATTTGAGCTGCTACACCCGCGTTTTTTCCTTGGCGTGCTTAGAAGAAGGTGATGGTACGAATCGGGTGTTATCCTTTCATTGACCGTAATGCTGCTAAAGCCCACACGCGTGCCCTTATTTACTCATGTGTTGATTACCTGAGGAATGTCCTACAAGTTTATCACTCTTGCTACCGTGTTCACACTGTTGATACAAATTGTTGACGCTTCGAATTTTTTGTCGCAGGACTTTCCTTCCAACCCAATAGAATACTAGTGAGAGGCACTACGGACCCTGAACCCTCTAGAGGACACAAACCACTCCGCTTGACATCAAATCCCCAAGCTGAGGGACTTCATTAGCGATATTCAGGTTTCAAATTCCAGAAAAGTCTCAAGCTTCGCTATAGTTTTGAACCAACCTCAATCTGACCAAGTTCTTTTTTGGCTCAAACTTTGTAGCATGACTGCGGATCCAAACTGTTTTCGGATGAATGAGATCTTTTTCTAGCCTAGTGTTTTGTTCTATCGTCATCCATCCACCACCGACCATAGTGAATCCCGGCTGGTAGTAGTGGTACTAAAACAGTTCGTTCACGACATTTGCAGTGAGAATCGTCGAAATCATACGAAAATGCAAATTCTTTCTCTTCCCGTTTCATTCAAGTTGTATTTTCTAGCCGGTCGGTCTGAAGCTGAACCCGTTAGTGTCGCATATAACACTTGGAAAAACTCGCTGACATCTACCGGATGGTGTCTGGGAAACACGGATAAGCGTCGCTGGATCAACCCGATTTTATGTGATACTTCCAAGACTCTAGCGATGTTTTCTCTAAGTTTTAGAAGGAATCAGAGGAGTCAAAGGATGATTCCAGATCGCAGTAGGAATTGTGTGAAAGCTTTGTGACTGAATCGATCACAAGTAACCATTTCCTTCAATGTGTGCTCTCAATTACAGTGCAAGATTTCTGTGGAGAAGTCCTATTTCTATCCGTTGAAAAACCAGGGAGCACACCGGTGGAGAATGTCAGGGCTAGGTACGTTATTCTGTCTTACCACAGGGGGTACAGGTGAAAGCGCCTGGCAGGTTATGAGTTTGTACCGAAATATTCGGTCTGTATACCGGACGTGTGGTGAGGTACAAATGCGACATGTTTTGCCTTAGCGTTATTCTTTTCCGGATAGACACATTTCATCACACATCTCTCTTTAGTTGGGTACAGTGGTGAAATTTGTGAAACACACCTCATTTGGTTCAATTACCGCAATGGAGAATTTCGGAAGTTTCCGAGCAAATTTGTGACTGGCACCCATTCCTGCCGCTCCACCACCAACTACTACCAGCCGGAAATGCTGCCCTGAAAAATTCGGACAGGTTTCTTTTTTATGAAAACGTTTTAGAAGAAATTTGTTTTTCAGTTCTGGTAAGATGTGCGTGCAGCCATGGTCCGCACGTACGGACCATGACGATATGATGACAGATGGACAAGAAAAACAGTCGAGAGGGCTTTTGTAGGATATTCACGATCGAAGGGTAGGCCTGCTGTGAGATGGGGGATGTGCTTATCGATCACAAGAAACAGCTGCCAAAACTCCCCACATTGCTATCTTCGTCGAATTCTAGTATACCGTCGATGGCGTTCGCGAAAGATAGAAGCGCATGATTTGTTACTGGTGCTCGCAAATGATTGAAGGGGGTATGTGTACGAACGTGCGTCCGAGGATACGCGCGGCAAATTGTGCGGCGAACTTCGTAGCTATTTGAACGACTTTAGTGCCTATCATTGGGGCCCAAATTCGAAGTAGAATAGATTGAGGGATCATCTGGCCCTAATAAACTACACTACTTAGAGTTTGTGCCCCGGAAACTGGCGTCAGAGTCATACAAATCGTCACGACCTTCGCCGCGCAGGTTGCCGCGCGCGTCCTCGGACGCACGTTCGTACCGTCCCCCGAGTGAAGGCGAGACGTATAAGTATAAGTAAGTGTAAGATTTACGTGGATAAAAATTCTGGTCGAACTCGGGAATCGTTAAGGTTATTTTAGAAACAGATCTCTGTCTGCGAAAAATGGGAAATGCTAATGCATTATGATGCGAGATGAAAATTGCAATCATCGTCCCGATTTCAGACCGTCCTGCGTTTTTTGCAACAGACGTGTTTGATCATCGATCGCCTTGATCTTTTTTGAGATGCAGAACTGGTTCATACCTTTGTTCTGTCGTTTACTCGTGTTCCCGCATCAAACGCCAATGGCTGCTTTCATAGTCCGCCGGCGTGCCGGCGGAGGCAGTGCTAGGGGGGAGGAGGGAGGTAGACAGTGTTAGGCAAACAGTCCACGCCCCTTCGATGGGTGTTAGTTTTCAGCCCCTCGAAGGGGCGTGGACTGTTTGCCTATCTGTCTGCATCCCTCCTCCACCCTAGCACTGCCTCCGCCGGCACGCCGGCTCGCCGGCCGGCTGGCGGACTATGAAAGCAGCCAATGGTATAATCTACTGGGCGACAAACCGTCGCAAGGTTGGGTTTCGTCAGGAGACACACAAATTGTGAAAGAGCCGCCATTTTGTAACGCAGTGGGATGAATAACTGTGCAGTACCAATATCATTGACATCATAAATAAATAACAGAACTGACCAACATTAATTTACTCGTCTTGAAGCCGTTACAGGCCGCCAGACAAGCGAATTGCCCGGCCTGAAGCTAATGGCACACTGTGTATTCTATCTACTGCCACAACCATAACAGCTCATTGTTAGTCGGATTTGCCACGGTTGCGCTAATTTTTGAGAACGACTTGACAGCTAGCTTTCAACATTACACCTACTATACCTTTTGTTTCACAGAATCCAGAGATGAGTCGAATCCATTCCGCAAAATGCTAACGCATATCATTCGTAAGCTCGAAATATCTTCGAAGCGATTGATGCTTCGAAGACATTTTGAGCTGTTTTGAGCTGTTCACACCGCTGTTCTTCATAAAATACAAGAACGAATGTAAACTGAACAAACCATTGACATAGCACAAAAAAAAAACTTATTCAACCCTAATTCAAGTTTGCCCCTGGTCTGCACCGATTACATCTACGATTCACCAAAGCTAGTAACCTTTGATTTCCTATATTTTGTGAAGCAGAATTACATATTCGAATTCAAGAGCACGCTATAACAAATGCAGTAATCCTAATAAGAAACTCACCGTAACGAGTGGCACTCGGCCTCATCGCGCGTTCTGCCAAGACTGTTCCTACCTGGAAGAAAGTCGGTGTAGTGGAGAAAGATTCGCACTCGTTGTTAGGGTAAATATAAGTGACGGCTAGGATCAACACCCAACAATGTAAGGAGGAAAGAACTCTAGTCGAGTCCAGTTCAGTGTTTTCTACCATCAGAACAATCCACCCATGTTAATGGCATGGGTAGCCGCAGTCTGGCAAAGGATTTCATCTATAAAGATGAAAGGTAGAATTATAAGTACAGGAGATCTGGACGGCTTGAGCACAGTCCATCTGAACAGCGAAGGTCATGCGCGTCAAATAACTGGTTTTGAACGGTTTGTCATCGAAACCTGTCCTCGTCAAAGATTCAATCTTACCTTCAATTTTTACAACCAAATGGGGCAACATTGCAGTATCAGCGGTTCAAGTGAAAATATTGATATCAAAAGTTCAGCGAAGGTCACTCTGGTCTGGTTGGTATTAGATTGTAAGAGGAACATTTCAGTGATTTGAACAGGTTTCACTCCCCTCACCTTCCAATGCTGAGCTCTTGAAAGTGTTAAATGCTTGTGCGGGTAGATGAACCGTTTGCTGCCATGTTTATACTCAGGTAAGAAGGATGAGGCTTGCTTCAGAATCACTCCATCATTTACTTCTACCAAATAGGCTCCAAAAAGGAAGTTCGTACGACTTTGCTATATTCATTAAACAATATAACCTTTACAGCTACAGAAGATCAACGGCTGCTTTCATAGTCCGCCGGCACATCGGTGGACTATGAAACCAATCAACTGCTGCTCCCGGAATCTATGCTTAGTTACCTTCATACCTTTCCATTAACTGTGTTCTGTTCTATTTTTCATGAGCAAAGAGAATACGAAATCTTTCAGTCTTTTGGTTTCAGAAAGTATTCTGACGAACACATATAACCGTTATGGTTAACTTGCTTTCGGCTACTTGTCGAGTTCCCATAGGCTTTCCTCATCCTTATGTCTGAGCCCTTTCATTGTAGAGCGTTGAGCTCTGAAGGCTCGACGTCTTAGAACCGACCGGTAGCGCTAAGCGCTCGTAGGACGCGTTAACGTCCACGCAATCGTTGACTGACTCGATAGCGAAGTTATAGATTTACCGTCGAATCGCCGACCTGCGTGGTATCGATCGGCCACAGGCGCTATCATAGTGCTGACGCCCAACGCTTTACTCTGAATCATGCCTCTACTGTGTGCTAGTCTCCTTGTTATTTGTCAATTTTTCATGTTTTTCATATACAAAATAGGTTTTATTGCAATTTTGTTGCCTTCTTCGGAAATGTTTATGTCATATGATTTTGTTTTACCAGTTCAGCTGCGCACGGTACCATATGCGTTCCATGACTTCTGATGACGAAAATTCCCTAGATTACCTGAAGTGGTTCTCCTCGGTAATTCAAAGAGCATCATTTTTCTGAGACATTGATAGTTTTCATCAGCAGTCGATTTCTTCTGAATCCCTTTTTTAGGTCGTTTATTTGATGAAATGGTTTGGAAATTGTTTTCACATTCTTTCGATGGCACCATGAGTTATTCATCAAAAGCACATTATTCTAACAAATTGTGCTTTCTAGAATACAAGCGCTCGTTCTTATCCCTATTTGTTCACCTGGACAAATAGGAAACTCAAAAAGGTCTACAAATATTCTCTATCACGCTCTGCTTCTGCCACTCGCCTATCCGGACTCCTGAAGTCATGATAAATTTTTTTCACCATACCTATCCCACTACCCACACTACCTATACCTATTACCCACACTTGTGAAAGCCGATGTTAAAATAAGCAGCTGGGCAGCCCTGCTCACGCCAGGCTTTCATTGAAATCGGCAGCCCTACTAACCTAAGCCTTCCTTCCCCCGAATTCCTACGGTCTCTTTGAAGTTTGAAAATCTACGTTCAAACACAACTGGCTGAGTCGACCAACATCCCTCGCCGTTAATTACATTATATCTGAACACACTATGTCCAAGTGTGAGCGAACACCCAATCACACAACAAATCGATTTTTATCGCTATCGATATCAAATTATCACAGTGGCAAATGTCCTATCATTTCTACTTCAATAAAGAAGATGAGCGACATGAACTGCAGAAGCTAGTCATAGCGTTTGTCGGACAAAAATACTCCAAAAGAATTCATTCTCAGGCCCATTCATTCAGGCCCACATTTGGATAGTGAAAACTCCGGAGGACAGCCCGGACGCAAGATGCATCCTCCTGATCAAAAGCAGTGTATTGAGAGCGCTGATTCGCAACGACTTAACATGTACCTTTCATAAATCATAAAAACCGTGTCCCTGTCTTCGAATATGAGGAAAATGCCAACTTCTGATCTAAGATGGCATAGTGCTATATGCAACTCGGAGGATACTCTGTCTAACCAACAACATTACCCATTAGTATGAGTCCAGAAACACGTCCACGATATTTCGATGCAGTAAGGCAAATGCAAACCAATGGAATGGGAAGAGCGAAGGTCTAAATGATGCTGTTTTAAGGTCAATGTGTGCGAAGATTTTCCATAAACTGCTACTGAGCATTGGGTGAAGCTGTTCAAAGGTGCAAAACAGCAACGTAGATCATTTAGTGCCAAAACAGATATCATGAACTCATGAACTTGAACTAGTACTTCGAGTCGGACATTTGAGGGGAATGCTATGCTATGCGATGCCTGTTCAACACTTCACTTTAGAATGCTATCCGTGCTTGTACCTATAAGGACTAATCAGCGAAAGCGTCAGCCAATAAACGTTGTTAGAAATCTCGTGTAACGCCGCAACCTGTTGGCCATGCTAAATATTTTGAAAGATCCACGAGTTGTTGATAAAAAAGGGTTGCTTATGACAGAAGGGTGGATATGACATATGGAGTGCACAGATTATAACAAAGCCAATGGCTGCTTTCATAGTCCGCCGGCCGGCCGGCCGGCCGGCGTGCCGGCGTGCCGGCGAGCGTGCCGGCGGAGGCAGTGCTAGGGGGGAGGAGGGAGGCAGACAGATAGGCAAACAGTCCACGCCCCTCCGAGGGGTTGAAAACAAACAACCTTCGAAGGGGCGTGGACTGTTTGCCTTACACTGTCTGCATCCCTCCTCCCCCCTAGCACTGCCTCCACCGGCACGCTCGCCGGCACGCCGGCACGCCGGCCGGCCGGCACGCGCGCCGGCACGCCGGCCGGCCGGCCGGCCGGCGGACTATGAAAGCAGCCAATGGAGGACGAAACGGATGGAAAATAACAGTATGGTATACAAGAGACGAAGTCGAAGCGGTTCTCAGAAAATATTATATCGCCTTTTATGTGTTTCTCGGTACCCCTACATTTTTTGCGTAATGGCGATGGGAACAGAAATGACGATTATTCGATTGAGTCTGATTTTTATTCATTTTTTTCTCAGTGCAGTCCTCTTAGTTGTTCGATTCGTCACGTACTGTTCCACTTATCACGCATATACGGTGCACCAGAATTTTCGTTTGATTCGTCACGTACTGTTTGATTTATCACGCACATAACCCGACCGGAGTTAAACAATTGAGAAAACTGAATTGGTCGCGGAAAGCAAAACGTTATGTTCTTTGGACACATTGCTCATTCGAGGTGAACTGCTTTATTGAAAACGTCGTATAGGGTACTTATTTAGAAATAACAATGCATGGCCCACATTGACACAATTTCAATTAATATGGCGTTCCTGCCGAACATACCAATGTGGGATGAGATTTGTGAAGGGATTTCACAGCACATGAATCCCAAAGATTCTCGAGGCATTTTTTCAGGGCATCAAATGATATTTGGGGAGATATGGGAAGCATGAATGAACTTGGAGCTTCGTAGAAAATTATTGGTTCTTACAAATAATCAATATATACACAAAGTTTCGCTGTAAGCGCAGAGATTCTCACGTGTGGTCTGTCAAAACCAATTACAGGTCACCGTTTGAGCGGTGATGGGTTTCGATCTGATATTACCACAGTTTGAGCAGGATATTTGATCAGTTCAATTATTACACGAAACTTTTCACTAAATTTTTGCTGGTGTTCAGCTCTTCACTAATTAACCCTCTCCTTTTGACGCCTTATCAGTTCTGTATGGGTTTTTTGCTGGAGTGCACCACCTGGCAAATACCACTCAAGACGACAAGAGAAAGAACGAAAGTGAAAAGAAAGAAAAGAACGCCTGTATGTCGGAAAAATATAATGTGCGGCGGGCAGAAATGGATTATCTTCTCCTCTTTTCCTTCTCCTGATCTCAAGGAATATCTCATGGAAGCCTCCCTCCCAGAAGCCCATGGAACTACTGTTCCAGGCGATTGCGACGGTCACTCAAGAAAATAAGGATCTTCCCATAGTTGCTATTTTTAATTCACGAAGTTACTTTTTCTCGAAAACAGCAGTTTGAATAATTGAGAGAAGAAGAAAGTGCTTAGGAAATATCGAACGTAGCACTCTACTTTTATTTTGGATTTAAGTTAGAGCAGGTAGTTTATAACCTACGTAAATTTTCAAGAAGGTGGTTGCCCCCTAGTTATAATTATAACGAAAGTCGTTGCTATTGGCGTGATCTAACGTATTTTATTGAATGAAGTTTTTCGGAATTAAAACTTTGAGATTTGCGTTGCGAAGCGATTTGTTAAATTTGGCGAGCTGTATTCAACATCATATCATATCAAAAGGTGAACCATCTTATTCCCATGAAAGAGTGAAGAAAATTAGATAAGGGTTCTTTGTTATTATTTTCAAGTCAAGGTGACCATTGCATCTCATCTCATCCATGCTCATAGAATAAGGGGATTCTACAATGGAGTTTCGATAGGCAACATATCGGAGCAGGTGAGGAGATCGGCTCACAGGTTTTAGACAAAAGTTCCAGCTTTTTCTTTTGATTCTGGTTACCAGAATTGAATGGGTTTGTTCGCATCAATTAGTAACGACACCTCAGGAAAATTGTTCCAACATGGCTCCGTTCCATGCGATTTCATTGGAATTGGTGCCAGCAACCTAATATCAGTCGGAGACAGTTTCAGACAACTTTGTGCCGTTCTATTGTGGAATGTTTTGCTCTCTAGGATTCGTCGCCCTTTTCTGTCCTCATGTCTAAAGACCAATTGAGACACACTTAACTTTTTCCTGAATAACAGCATCCTCTCATGAAAGAGAGTGATTCTGCTATGAAAGTTCAAGTCCTTGTTTATTTTTCAAGGCGTAAGTTTTGATATGTTACTGGGTTGTTAGTGTGAATTGTCCTCTTTAGCGGCAAAACCAGAAACAAATATTCTTTGCTCTGGTCAGGCACTGTGATAAAGGGCTCGTGATCTCGTGATACATACAAAGACTATGTCGTATGAGACGCTTGCAACGCTATAACGACCTTTGATATGTACGGTCGAGATCGCACCGCCACCACACGAGCCAGTTGAATGATGTGGACCTCTAGAACTACTATAAGTTGTGACGACCGAAGGCAAAGGCGATGACTGCGATTACTCGAATCCAGCTGCCACTGCCGCTACAGTCGAAGAAATTTAAAGCTGTTAACGAGGCAATAACTTCGTAAACTCAGTTGCCCGCTATAAGGTAAGTGAGAAAAACCTGGACGACGGATGCAAGGAGCAAGCGTGGCTGCGGCTGCGTAATGCAAGATTTCATTCGGATTTGATTTGGACAGGACTTCACTGCGTTATTCCTGAAAAGGCAATTGATAGCTGATCGTATCACCAGGAAACGAAGAGATGGCAGAAGGTCATAATCGCTGCAAACGCTGTTCAATATGTTGATGTTAGTGAAGTGTTGTGTGATGTAGAATGGTACATTTATGGTCTTTCTAAGGTCTTCCGTCACCACATCGAGAACGTCAAAAACTTATCGGGATCAATGACCACCACAGCCAACCCCTGATGAACCTCGAGACAACACAACACTATAGCGAAAGTGTAGCAGTGAAAACCTTCAAAGATAATGATAGAATCTGCCTACACACTTCTACTTTGCGCCTTGCCAGTGCACGGTCCGAACAGAAGATAGTCGTGAAGGAAGTGGGAACAGCTCACGAGAAGGTGACTTCGGTCAAGGCAGCTGGAACTGGTCCAATTGACTTGGCAGCCGACGTGTCGAAATAACGGTGCTGGAACCCAGCAGCATGGTTGACGAAAATCGTCAATAGGGTCGTTACAGAAAGGAATATCTCTAATGGTCACAGAGTATCCTCTCTCTGATCCTATGTAAATATATGTGTGTGTGCAGTGTGTATGTGTGCATGTGGGTATAGTTTATAAGTATATGTGTGTGACGCCATATACGCTTGAATCACTGACCAAAAATGCACCGATCCCTCATTAGCAATACATTTTACATCAACAATTATTTCCAAAAGGAGACGAATGCCAAACAGATGATTAGCGAAATATATCCAAAGTAAAAGCAGAAGTGTCAATTTCAATGAATAATGTAGAAAATGTAGCATCGTCACATTACTTAACGAAATACAGGATTAAAAATCTGTACCCATAGAAGGCAAAACACAGCATGCAGTTCGATAAATAAGGAAGATTAGGTGAGCATAATATCAATCTTCCCACTGAGGAAACAGACGTCATTGAACAATCATTTCTCAAGGTAGAATAAACTAATAGAGGTAGACGCTCTAGATTTGATTGAAAGGAACAGCATATCCATTTCTTCTCATTAAAGGTATTGCGAACCCTTTTATGACAAAAGAAGCAATTAATCATCAAATGCTCAGCAGCATGGAAAGTTCAGTTAACCAACGCAATTTTATAGGGTATCAAAAAGTATATTATACCGAGAGTAACATCCAATTTCCAATCCAGTTTCGCCAGAGAAATTCTGAAGAAAAAAGGAAAATAGAACTTCCGATCTGATGTCTTATATCGCATTCTTATTAATTTATTAGGACAACGTAGTATAAGGGAATAAAACGTATAGGTTGCCATTAATTATGATAGTATGCTGTTTAACGACATACTATGGCACAATTAATCAGATCATGATAATAAATCCCTTGGCTGAGAAAGACCAGCCAATAGCAAGTTATACTAATGTTAGGAATGTTTATGAGTATCTCAATGTGATCTCAACCGAAATATATAATTATCCTATCCTACTTTATATAATTCGCTAAGTGTGTCTGTTGGTGTGTCAGTGTGTTTGTGTGTGTGTCGGTGTGAGTCCGACCGGAAATTCATAACTCCTGTACCCGTGGACCAAGAGCGTTCGAATTTGGTAAGAGTACGGGGGCAGGATGGGAACACCTATGGTAGGTGGCAGGACCGGACACCGGTCACACGGGGCGAGGCGTGCGCGATAGAAATTTTGGGCCGCAAATTCATAACTCCCGTCCCCATGGACCGAGAGCGTTCAAACTTGGTAGGAGTACGGGGGGGAGGGGGGCAGGATGGGAACACTGATGATATGCGATAAAGGTGATAACAATTGAAAGGGCCTGATGAAGCACCTTAGAGGGCGAGAGCCGCATGATCCGCTACCTCCTTCGTATTGACGGTGGAGCATTGGTACTTTAGTAAGGGATATGGATTAAGAAGGGACCGTAGGTGTTCATGATAAAGGTTGATAACAACTGTCAAAGATAGCAGGCCATAGATAGTCATTAGGTCTACAACGTCTTTTATATTAACGCGGGAGCACTTTAGCACGTGGTGTAGGATACGAAGGGATCGAAGATGAATTGTGACAAGGACTGATAACAAACGAGCAAGGCCTAGAAGGCTAGAGCGAATAGGTTCGTTATCCCCTTCATGTCAACAGTCATACCTTGGTATTCAAACATCAACAGTCATACCTTGGTATTCAAACATCAAGTCGTATCTTGGTATTCAAACATTGTTCTTTGGTGTTTTTTATCCAATAAGACAGGTAGATGCAGTGATAGGAACCGATCAAAGGCAATTCTCCATAACGAAAAAAATTTGGTTTATTTTTCGCTGTTGGACTACGACCGCTATCCAGCAAGGTTTCTGACTCAATGACACATCATGGTTTCTTTTTGTTTCGATATCTTTTGTGACTAAACTAATCCGACCGCCAATGATCTGGGATTCCCAATTAGTGATAAATCCGTAGCGAAGAAAAGTTCGCTGATAACCGAATCTGATAATGTGCGACATTATCACTCGACAACACTTGTGAGTACCATTCAAGAATTTAACTGCCAGTCAGTTAAGCCATCATTGGGACACGTCTTTGAGATGAAGGGCAATGAAGCACTTAAGAAGAGACTCTCAATAATAAGCATAAACATCGGCATATACTAGGTACACTGACAATGCCCTATTGGTCCTTTGTCAAATTTTGTGCCCGTGAAGGCACCATTTATTTTAAAGAAGCAGTGGTGGGTTAGCCCATTATTACCACCTTGTTATAAAGGGGGAAATCTGGCATTAGCCGACTTCTTATCATCATTTTCCTTGCATGTACTTGACCGTCTTATTGAATGTTCAAAATTTCTCGGAGTAGGGTGTTTGACACAAGAAGGAGGAGAGCCAGGCAATAGCCGGGCGATCCGACTGGTACTATAACATAAGAGCCTTGATTAAGATGAACTAGATAGAGATTTTGAAAGTAACCTCAGTAGTCCATCGCGCCGACGGTGCTCCAGGAGGATAAAAGCGAAGGTATACCAGGCAGTGATAAGGTTTTTGATGCTCTAGAGCAACGAATGGCGGCCAGTAGTATAAAGAAATTATGAGAGCAACTTCACTCAGCAGAATGAGCTTCAGTTGGGCCTGTGGTCAGATGGGACTGGATAGAATCAGAGACCAGGATGTCAGAAGGTCATGCAAACAGCCCCTATCCAGTTGAAGATGGGAGGGCAGCATCGATGGTGGTATGGCTAGGGATTGCGAACGCGAGATCAACTGGTTGGAGAAGCAGTTGAATTCAAAGGTCAAGATAAGCGATTGCGAGGAGTCTCATGGAAGAGTGGTGGAACAAAATCAAGCAACTCCGCTCCGAAGTTATATAGACGGCAAAAGATGCCGTTCATGAATATAATGGAACGTCTTGGCGACGACCGGCGAGAGAAGCGGAAATTGCGACGGCGCGCGATCAACGCTGGGAGGAAAAAGAAATAAATAAGTAACCAAGAACATTTTACGCATTCCAAAACGATGTTCCATCAGCAGCGAAAAGTTCCCTTTTGTATACCTGATTCTCCCTGATTTGGTTGCCAACTTCTGGACTTGTTTCCCCTCTCTCATGTGCTCATGTTTTGGCTCTTTACGATTAGAGAAGTGGACTTCAAAGTAATGTAACAAAAAGGTAAACAAATGTCGTAAGACTTTTCAACCCCCTTCCTACATTATCTCGAAGTTTAATCTGTCCATTGTTGAATAGGGATGGTTAACCGATGAAAAGTGTGGGGGTTCAGCTCGTGGTTCTCTCGTTTGGAAGTTTTACTATTTTATGGTTAGGGGAGGCAGTTCTAAAAAACCTAATAGGGAGTATTTCGGAGGAGTGTCAGTCGATATTAATTATTCGTCATCGACCGCTGTTAACGCTTAAATGAATGAATGAATGAAACGCTTAACGCCTATTGGTGCGCATTGTAAGCTTGCGGGCTTTTCCAACCGATCAATAGGCGATAATTACCATCTAGAAACAACTCTAGCTTGTGCAAAAACGTCAGTATGCTCGGACGAAATGTGGCCTTTTCGCGAGCACCGTATAAAATGCTTCGATATACGTCGTCATGCAACACCCCGCCACAGCCGACCTATCCGACTTCAGCGCCGTACTCGTCTTCCAACGGGCTTGCCACTTCCCGCCGTTGTCAACACGCTGATTCGATTTTTCCTCGTTTCTGCTAGTTACAATAAAGTTTTGTCATACAATTAGTTACATTGAAATGTTATTCTATTGGGGCGGAGGTGGTATAGTGGCAAGGTCGCGGGTTCGAGTCCCGGATCGATATCCGCCCACGCCAACCAAGCCTTCTATCTCTCTGGGTCGGTTAATTGGTACCAGACTCGCCTGGGAGCATAAAAGCACTCACTTGTACATCGGATGGCCACCGCAAGTCATTGTATAGGCCACATATGCACTCATTACGCCACTACGATTCTCAATGAAGGTCGAATGCGGGGCGCATCCCTCTGGCGGGATTGATTAATGCCAAAAGTCTTTATCTTTCAAGACTTTATTATTCTATTGTGTGCATTCTGCCGGCTATGGGGGTACAGGGATACCAAACGTATGTGGTCTATACAGTGAAGTGCGGTGACGCGCCGATATACAAGTCAGTGCTTTTGAGTTCCTAGACGAGCCTGGTACAAATTAACCGATCCTGGACAGTTCAAAATTGCTTTGGTCTAGGCGGACATCGACCCAGGTTTTGAACTCATGACCATGCGTATGTGATTGTACGCCACTAGCCGCTACACCACCTCCGCCCTGCGAAAATCGATAGCAAGGTCTTATTCCTATCCATATGCTTCATAAGATCGATGGCATACACTACTGATTTTTCCGAACTCCCCTCAGTTTTTTGCATGTTTTCTCTTTCGCTACACACATACTGTTTTTCATGTCCTCTATGCACACCGCTATGGCTGCTTTCATTGTCCACGATTTGGCCCGCGACTGGTCGAGCGACCGTGGGCCAAATCGTGGACTATGAAAGCAGCCTATCTGGCATCTATCGCTTCGCATTTTGTGCTGGTATTTTCATGATATTGAGCTACATTTTCGACCATAAGTGTACTTCGCTCAAGAGGTACTGTGAAAAAGAGAATTCGACACTATTCCAAAAACGGAATCATGTATTTGAAGAATCGAACATCAGAAAAGTCCACGAATCAAAAATGGATACATTGGCATATATTTTCATCTATTAATCTATAAAAAGCTTTAAAACAAGTTTCGAAATCATTTCACTTTCGGTAATAATCCCCATAAATGCAGCATTTTTCGAATTGTAGCGGGTCCATTCCATCGTCCTTTAACCAGAAATCGCCAGTATAGGAATGGCATCAGATAGCGCTTCATGTACCATGGATGCCGTCTGAAATAAAGATATCAAACACTATGTTGTAGGGTTCATGGAGGCCGAGGTCTAGCCGAAGCCAATCTATTTTTAGCCCTCTTTACTTTTATCGTGAGTGTTTATGTTCGAGAAATAGGGCTACGGAGAGCACCAATGAGAATTTAGGGCAGCACCAGGCAATACCGCCCACTTTTGCTCAGCGAGGCCTCTGCTTTGGAAAAACGAATTTAATAATATGAAGTTTTTAGAAGATCATCTGTCATTGAGATACCATCTATGGCACTACACGAGCGCAAAGTTCTCCTTCGATTAAACTCAATCCAACACTTTCATAGAAGTAATTTGGTTGTCATAATTCACCTATTCGACTAAGATTCTGTCGAGCTCACCTGGCTACACTTTGATTAAATGGCGTAGTTTCCATTCGCTGTCCGTCAGGTCTGAATTCGGCAAGTATGGCTTTGCTTCTACTAACAACTATCGGGCAAGAAGCATAGCCGTCGTACTGAATCAAGCAAACTATTCAGAACAACCATCGTTAATTCCAACAGAGTTGCTCAACCCACCTGTGCTGATGGTTCTTTTCCTTCCAAGACAGCAGAGAGATTCTTATCAAGCGTCTTCAGATGGCTTGATACTGCAGCAGCCGTTTTAGCATTGCCCGTATTCATGCAATCTCCCGCAGCGAATACATTTGCAAAATTTTTTGACTGAAAATGAGGGTTGAACCATGAAATCTAGAGACCTTACGTATATCTTGAAGCAGTAGAAGGGTGTTTAGATAAAAGGAGGAGAACGTAGTTGAAGAATTCATGTGAGAATGAACCAAGCGTTTACGCTTACGGTATCTACCGAGCGAAGTTAGGGAAAACCACCGGAAGTGGCGATTTGAAAATGAAAACGAAAAAATGGCATTCACGACTTACTCGTAACGTTTTGAGGATCCACATCAACCCAGCCTTTTTCATCAGTCAACTCACGACATTCTCGTACAGCCGGTGGAGTAGAACATGGTGGTCCAATATGGAGTAACGAGTACTGAAAAGTTATTATAAGCTTATAAGCCTATTAGAATTCCATATTATCTAATCTGAACAACACGCATACCCGCAACCTCCTCGAATTACCTCAATGTACACAGAAAGAGATAAGCCTCATTCATTTTTGAATATTTCAAGTACAAGTCTTTCAAAGCACAGTTTACAATAAAATGGTTCCCGAGATTTCCTGCCAGGATGTATCCTGGCCCCCAGAAATACAACACGGAACAATTTCGGGCCGTGAAACGGTCTCGCAGGGCTTATTAGGCCTCCAAAGGTTTGGCCGACGCGCACACTCAAAATGGCCGTGTTAGCCCAGCCTTGTTGTTACTGACTAATCACAGGACGAGACGAATAGTACGCTCATGTGAGAGATGCCCAGACGGAAGCAGACGGCGATCTCGCTCGAACCCCTTTTCCGCTCTTTTTTCAAAGTCTTACATTTCTAAGCATCCGCCGATTTTCGCCAACCTTGCACTATTTTTAACCACGGCATCCATCACTTCACTTAGCGTAGATACTTCAGGATTATCGTGTACTGTGCCTTCAAAAGCGACAGGTTAACTGAGTAACATCAGCCTCCAAAAATCGCCGACAAACCAATTCTCTCTAAAACAGACTCACCGGTATTTCTGAGATTTTCCCATTCGGTACGCAGTTCTCGTCAAGTAATTCGAATTTGGCAATTTTATTCTTCGTATCCACTCCAACCAAACTATGTCTCGTTCGCACATCGATATCCTTTGATTTAGCAATTGCGTTTAACGAACTCAAGTAGGCTTCTATTCCGAAGAGCTGAAATATTCCGTGCATAAGAAATTTCGTAAAGTCCTTTCAAAAAAACTGATATTGTTGTAGTGGAAAGCGTAAATCACCCATATGCCAGGGTTGGAGCGTGGGTTCATAAAGTGGTTGTTGGCAGCCGAAGCAGGTTGATCTAACAAGAACTCTCACAGATCTTTTTTTGCTCATAGGTCTTTTTCTGCCTATCTTCTTATCCTAGTCAAGCCAATTTCAATTCGAGTATTTGCAGCTTCTTTTCGAGACCATCATCTTATTCCCGAAAATATTGCTCTGACATCGGAGTGGCATAAACCAAACTGCGATGAGGGTCTAGAAGGACTGCTTTAACGTGGGCTCTAAGCCATGCTAAGTTACGATCCCATGTCACCGTAACACTTTCCTTCTGGTAGTCGCTTGGAACCCGCATTGACCGGAGCTCTCCCCTCAGCCCCTTAGCCAAACCTGTGAGTAGGAGCCAAAGCTTTATGCCAGCTTTTGACAGACTGACGTGATTTTGAAAAATTTCATGGTCAAACGGAAGAAGTACTCACCCGTGGCAGAGACGTGGCGTAAATGAAGTGGGTCTTGTCACGGTAACCACGGCTACGTACAATGTCCTCACCATAGTAGCACACTTTTTGTGGAGCTCCAGCACATTTGATAGGGGTGTTTGGGAAGGTGAATATACAGTTACCAGACTGGAAGTACATTGATTATCTTCTTGACCGTAGATAGAGTATAGATGGTAGCCAGTCATGGATACTCATTCAGATATCAATGGCCTTACCGTGACGGTAGTGAGCTCCTTGTAAGTTTTTGTGCAGTGAAGTGGAGAATAGTTGGAAGTGACGCCTGGAGTTTCGAGAGCCTCCGGCAGGCCTTTAATCTGAAAACCATCAGGAGAGCAATTCGAAACGTAAGGAAAACTATGTCTCATCACCACTCGGTGAAAAGCGTACCATGTCCCAACGGAGTTGCACACCTGTTGCCAGAACCATGTAATCATATGTGATCTCGTCACCATTCCTATAAAAAATGATGAAATGAATGTCCCCTTCTGGAACTATGGGCAATCCCAGCAGCTTTTAATCTTACTATTACTCATCCTCTTTGCCATCCTCGAATGTGCCTGACATCCAAATTTCCCATTCGATTTTAATTCTTCCTGCTCATACTCACTGCTTGTTCCCAATTTTGATCACTCAAACCCTACTTTTCCTCAAAATTCTTTCATTCAATCATCTTCACATTTCTCCCTGACTATGTTCACCTCTCCTTTTCTCCGATTAGGTCCTTGTCTCGCCCACGTTCGCTTTCCTTATTTGTGTTCTCGTTGTCATCTAGTCTATGCAAGTGCAGCAGCGATAAAAGCCTCTTCCTTCATTTTTGTCTCTCCTTCTATGCCTTCCGAAGCTCCTTCTTATCTGTCTATTTTTGAAGGGTCAATAGTTTTTCTGTTATGAGCCTCCACCTTGTCATACGCCAAGTTTTTTCTTCCTGACTCATACTACAGCACTCCCGCACACTACCTAGTTGCTCAGCTCTCGATGTTTTTCCTGATTCTTTTTCTGTCCCGCGCCCTTACCCAATTCAGTAAAGTGTCGATGAGAAATCATTCGGATCACTAAACTCTCCTGAAAAAACTCAATGCTGAGCTGAGGATTCCTTTTCTAGACCATTCCTGCGATTTTTGAGCCCTAGACCCCAGAATGGACTTCAGTTTTCCTCATAATAATAATATACAGCATGACGAATTGATAGAAACTTTCAAACTAACTTTAACTTCACCAAATTCTTTTTCGGCTCAAACTTTACAACTTGATCCTGAATCCACACTGATTTAGGATGTATAAGATCCTTTTCTCGCCTAGTGTTCTGCTCCACCGTCATCCATCCACCGCCAACCATAGTGAATCCTGGCTGATAGTAGTGCTTCTGGAAAATTCAATTCAGTTCATTAATCGCCATCGGTAGGATTCTAAAAAAAGTGGATTCTTCATGTTTCACGCAAAATTCCGGATTTCTCTTTTCTCTAATACAGGCCTATTCAAAGCAAACTTTTGTTGAAGTCGTTCATGCCTTCGCAACTCCTTAAACTCCACAATATAAAGGGTAAAGGATAAAGTATTTGGCGTTAATCAATCTCGTCTGAGGGATGCGCCCCCGCACTCGACTTCCATTCATAATCGTGGTGGGGTAATGAGTGCGAATGTGGCCTATACAATGACTTGCGGTGTCCAGCCAATGCACAAGTCAGTGCTTTTATCCTACCAGACGAGTCTGGTACCAATTCACCGATCCCGGAAGGATGGAAGGCTTGGTTGGCCTGGGCGGGCATCGATCCGGGATTCGAACCCCTGACCGTGCGTGTGATATAGTGCGCCACTTGCCACTACACCACCTCCGCCCTACTCCATAATATGCATTTTAGAAATATGGGAAACTTTTGTAGAAATATGCATATAGCCAAACATAGAAAATTACAGGTTTGACCCGACTTATAACAAAAAACGGTAAGACGCTAACTCGCGTTTTCGGGGGAACTTAACCATGCTTCTGGTACCGTATGTCAACTGTTTCTGAAGACAGATCACTTGATGCCCTGGACCTGCACTTTGTGATGTGATGATGACAATTAAAGGAGAAGGTGGAAACAAAATTTCATTCCATTTTCAGTGTCGTAGATTCCATGAATCGATTTACTCTGGCAATTTCCCATAGCTCTCACATGGTTCACAGGACAAGAACACGAAGTCTGATCTCGCCTTTTTACAGGAGGACCGAGTACATAAGTCAAGTTTTTAGCTAACACCCGTCTCTCAAATGAACTCCTTATGTGTCACGGTGATAAGATCCAAAACCCACCTCATTCGGTTCAATGACAGCGACGGAGAATTTCGGAAGTTTTCTAGCGAATTTGTGACTGGCGCCCATTCCTGCTGCGCCACCACCAACTACTACCAACCGGAAATGCTGCCCTGAAATTGAGAAAAGTTTTCTATTCAGGTAGGGGAAAATTTTGCAAAACGGAAATTTTTGAAAGCTGCGAAGCACTGCAGATATTTCTACCTCGATTAATGGCAGAAAGTAATGACTGTAAAAATTTGGTTGCTGTAGTATAACAATAACTCGTAGAGAGGGAGCAGACTTTTTTACGGAACGTCCTAGGCGTGGGCCACGGGTCCGGGAACTTCTCCCCTAACACGGCGTCGCATACGCCGCACCCGCCGCCTATCGCAGGATTGCGATGGAAGATTGGAGCGCGCAATTTATGAAGTAGGGAGTCCTTTAATTCTATCGATTGGCGGGAGGCGGGGTGAGTACGGTAATTGCAGTGACATTTGCCGCATGCCGCAAGGGAGAATGCCGCAATCGGGCAGAAGTTCCGCTACCCGTGGGCCACGGGCTCAACGGGGTATGGGATTCTGTGCCCGATAGCCATGTCGCAATCGCAACACCCGCTGCATGTGGAAAATAACTCAAAAAAGAGGCCTGTAGATCCTAACCAGTCGGTGGCACTAAATACTCGCCGGACAGTCACTCAAGTTATCGTGGATTTCGAATCTTGACTTCCCCTCCCTCTCACTCTTTCTGATTTCGTTACACACATTATGAAGGAGTTTTTTTTTTTTTGATCATGCTGAAATTCGGACATACCACTTACGGGGACTGGCTATAGCTAAGTACCCGTTCACATTTCATTCTCTAATAACGTGCTCCACTTGTCTAGTGACCACATGACATTTGTCAAAGTTAATATCCAAGTGCAATGATAGGTTGAAGATTGCGAAAGAGAACTAACTAGCGATAACTATACTGGTTTTGGAAGAGTGGTGTGCTGTCATTCGCCTGACCAGACACCAATGGAGGATTTCAACATTCTAGTCATGCGGACAGAAAGATTTTGTAAGCTTCTCGATTATGTGTTACAGTAATCATACGCAGTTAAACAGAGGGGAGACACTAGACAACTGAGTTATAGGTACGATGCAGTGCGACAGAGTTTATAGTACAGGTTGAGTGGGCGGCTTTCCTGAAAGCCATGTTGCTGAGACTAGGTTTCACGCCTGCATTCAGACTATCACAAATTAGTACGGACATTGAAACCTGAGTAATATCCTGCCGGATGGATGGCTAGTGCCGCTGAGACATCACTGTAGACGAAATTTCCACTACCGTAGCAGTTTACCGCAGAGTTAGGTGGAAATGAAATTGGGGAGGTGGGGAAGGAAAAAAAATAAACCAATGGTTAAGTGAATGTTCATCTCATAGCCCATCTCAGCTTCTCGCACGCGGTAATCACCTCGCCCACCTCTGCGCTCCTCTCCTCTTGATGCTGATCTGAGTTAGGAAACTACATTGCCCTGTCTAAAAAACGTTTTCAAGCCCTACACAGGCGAGGGAAGCAGACTACCTTTCTTCTCTGCTCTCTAGCGTCTACTGTTGAAAAGGGGAGATGTCAACCCCCCCCCCCCTCCCCCTCAACTGCATTTTCACCGTAATATTAATTAATAAACAACAGTCACTGATGACAACTTGGAGAACCTGTAGTATCAGTTTAGCACAAGTAGGTAAGTAGTTCAGATCAAGGGAAAGTGTTCACAGTCGTGGTCCCTGTCCACCCAACTACTGTAATAGTAGTTTGGCCCTTTCGTTAATATTCGACTTTCGTGTGGTCAAACATGGGAATAATATTTGGGAACACCTACAACACCAGAACTAAGTTTGAAAAACAAACGGCAGCCCATGTTGTCTATACGTCACTGTTCGTTTACCGGAGAGTGGTTTGATTCGGGAAACTGTATCTAAGGATAACCTTATTCAGAATCTTGACTGTCCGGTGTTTCAACAGAATTGAACAGACTACTACTAGGTCATCAATTGCCCGAGACATTTTTTTTTGATTGTTGCAAAACCGGCTCATATTCTCCGTTCAGTGTTTACTCCTCGTCTCCGCGTATCAGACGTCGGCCTCTATAGTCTGGAGGCATGCGCGGCATACCTGGACATTGGAAGGAATTGGGAATAGCACCAATACTCCATGCATTTCACGGATCCCACCCCATGAAGGTTCTATGTCGCTAAAGGATCTCTTTTCAGGTGAAGAGTTTACGCGGTGCAACCTAAGGCGGCAGCGGAATGGATCTCAGACCAAAAGTCACCGGTAATCACCCAGGAATGCAGATGGATTCAGAGAATGGGCTCATCTCCTCGCAGGCGTACCCGTGCTTGCGTATGTTGAGAGTCTGCGGTTGTAATTGGCATCCTGTACATCAGCTCAACCAAAAGCTTGCCCTGGAGTGAACTGAAATGTGAGCAAGAAGTGATTCGGGGCCGCCTCCATTAACTAAGCCCTTTGTCCATCTGGTATAGCCTAACTAGCTACCCTTCGTCCTTCCATTTTACTCGCTGGTACCCATAACCCGAGAACATTGATATGAATGGGCCTCATTTCCCAATAAGGATGAGAAACGACTTATTCAAAAGGAAGCTTGATCGTAACCAGTGAAGGAATTTCATTCAAATCAAACAAGCAGAAAATATGCTGTGTAATGCGCCGTGCATCCTTTTTCTTGAAGAAACACGTGTTTAACTTATCAGAGAGATAATGCCCCTTTTACACAGGTTTCAACTATTCCTTCAGACGCTTTACAGCTTTCATAGTGCGAAATGCGCTTTACGATTGAAACCAATTTCGCTCCAAACTACTATCTCATATCATTGATGAACAAGGAATATCTTCAGAGCGATTATGCATCCAACGGCACCACCCTTCTCGATGAAATATGGGAACATGGCGTAAACTCGAAAGCCGAATTCGAGATATCAGAAGAAAGTGTTTGCTCATCCCCAGCTCGACTTGAATTCAACCTTACATTAACAGTTTATTTAAATAAGTAAGCTCAACTCAGCGCTACCTTGTCAAGCAGACTTTTTAGTAGGAACACGACATTACTAAAGTAGTAACCCAAATCTTATGAAAAATAACTCACCGTAACGTATAACACTGAGCTTCATTGCGCGTTGGGCCAAAAACTGGTCCTACCTGGAAGAAAATCGATGAGGTAGAGGAGCAGTCTTGTTCAAGTAAATATGAATGACGCGAGACGACGGTCAACGTCTACTGTCAGACGTGAAAAAAGACGAAAAACACAAACAAATCGAAAAAATGAAATATTCCGTAGAAAATTAGATCGATTCAGGACTTCCACCCTTTAGAAGATCACTACCAACGGGAACGAATGATCCAAACTTGTGGTTCGCTTGGAATTTGTAGTCGCTATAAGTGACAAAGGTAAGAGGCAGATTAATGAGTTCGGGATATCACAAAGGCTTGAGAATAGTCAGTAGGTAAGTAGAACGGTCTGATCGACAATGAAGGTCATGGGTGCCGATATCAGTGTGTAGACGTAGAAACGTAGCCAACTTAACTGTCATTGCTTTCGACCTGTTTGCCATCAAAAACCTGTTCCCAACAAAAGTTCACTTCCCCTTTAATCTTTACCCCCCTAATAAGGTTACATCTCATTACCAGCATATTACGTACAAGTATTGGTAACAAAAGTTCTGCCGGAAGTCATGTGATCGGTCTTGAGCAGTTCATTGATTAGAACCGCATACTTTCCCTATCCTTTCTTTCGTAAACAGCCATCACAGATAAGTTCTGAAATCTCTGAAGGCGTAGCTTATTTGGAGATGCTGACGTCGGTAGAAAGCGCACGCGATGTCATACTTATACTTAGTTGTCAAAATATGTAGTAATTAAAATGTGTACTTGTTAAAATTAAAATTCGACCTATTTCCTGATTAATTTTGTAAGGATTTCTTACTTTACGTGATGAGTTCCTATATCCTTCGGATTTTCCTTCTGGGGGCTTCTGTTCTCTGACCAGAAATCTTCTGTTCATGGATCGAATGCGTTTCAGTATCTAACGCTTGCTCCCCCAATATAGTTGAGCAATATGCTCAGAGGTGGCGCAGTGGCAAGTGATGCGTTCTACTACAGTATAGTCCGGATGTCGAATACCGGGTCGATACCCGCCTAGGTCAACGAAGCTTTTCTTTCTAAGGGACCTAAATATTGGAACCAGTCATCCCAGAGGGTGAAAACACAGATTCTTCTGTCGGCTGACGCCACTATGCTTTTTGCTGAAAGTCGAGTTCAGGGGGTACCCCAAAAGCAGGTTAAATGACGTCAGAAGAGACTATAAAGATCTCAAAGCACGTTCCACTGAAACATACCAAAACCGACTTCGTTACATTTCTTTTGTGACCACGGCGTATCTCCTGCCATAATTTTCGAACTGTGGGAATGGACGAGTTCCTACTACGGTTGGAGTAAGCCGCCTTAGAATTTAGCAAACCAGAAAACCTATCGTGCTACGGTTGGTTATCGAGCTCTGACAATGTTCTTATCGTCATTTCCGAAAATAATCATCAACAGGAGGTATAATGTAGAAGGGCAAATTTTTAGAGTTGGTCAATGCTTCTTCAGGATGTGCTCACTAATTTGTCGGTTCGAAAAGAAACTAACGGAGGCCAGCTAATCTATTGA
The DNA here is from genome assembly GCA_000469685.2 of Haemonchus contortus. Taxonomy (NCBI): domain Eukaryota; kingdom Metazoa; phylum Nematoda; class Chromadorea; order Rhabditida; family Trichostrongylidae; genus Haemonchus; species Haemonchus contortus. The sequence continues at coordinate 11,579,458 of LS997564.1, forward strand.
CAATACAAAGCAGCTTGGGTCAAGTTCGTTGTGAGGTAAATATGTATGTCGAGAAAAAATTGGTAATCCATGGAGAAAAGTCGTGTCATAGACGTTGTGGCACATTCAACAGAGAACGAGCTAATTCCCATAACCGTCTGGAATGGAGACATGATCAATAAAACTTCGGTCAAAAAACTCGATAGGTAGGGAAGAAAACCGGCAAATCAAGTATCTACGACCATTAACCATTGCAGACAGGGGTAGCCGGGCTGCCTTGAGGAATCTGTCCATGTCTAAGCTCTGAACACCACAAGTTCAATCCTTGTCAATGCAAACTGAACCTGCTACAACTGTAAAAATAATTTCGGCAGCAGCATGACGCCATGTCAACGGCCCGGAGGTACTGTTACAACAAAAATGAATAAGTTAACATAATTATTCAGTTATGTATAACTATAGTACCCCTTGAAGCGATGAGTTTCCAAAGTCAATAGCCTAGATGTTCCCAATAGGTGGTGTGTTTGCTTCGCTTGGAGGGCACAAGAGAATGAAGTCGGGATTTCAGTTATTCAGCCTCAGTTTTTCTTGAAGGAGTTGTGTTAATGAGTAGAGTAAGTTAAACAGAGTACCTGAAAAGAAGGGCGGTTGTGAAAGAAAAGAATAAACGAGATGAGTGTAAAATGTCCCAACATTCCCTTTTCTCAAGTTTCGATGGAATAAGGATTACTACCAAAGAAGGCAGAGAAACGAGCCAAGACTATTCAGAAAACAGCAACAGTAATATTTAGTTTGTCCAGCATAAAAGTAGTTAGTCTTCACCGACCGATTATGTTCGCAGTATATTTTTAAGAGACGTCCAACCCTTCTTTGGCAGACAGAGCAAATGATTGGAAAGATTTGTGACTCCCTTTGACATGAACCATCTAAAAACGCATTGCAGAGATTGGAACCGATTGCTACTGTCCCAAACCTTTCTGAACCTGAGCGTCAAGGAAATTTCGGAAGCTACCTAAGGGATCATGAGCCAACAAGTTGAATGCCGTCATTGTAACAGCGATGGGGACCCCATGCAACAGTCGGTTGGATGTAAGAAAGGCTTCAACGGGCCGGTACAGTTGACTATCAGTCTCTTGCGGCGAGGGAATTTCGTTGCTCATTGGGAGCTAACTCACTAAGGTTTACCGAAGCCTTGGTTGTCTCAATAGGCACTGGTTGCTGAATCGTGCTGACTTAATCGGAATCCTTGCAGGAAAGCGGAATTCTGCACAAATGGGACGGAAATTATGTCCCTTTGAAAGGATGGCAACCAGTAAATGTATAGACATTCCTAGAAGCATCGAAGAAGCGCTTGGAAAAGAAGATTGACAATGGAATGAAGAACAAGTACCGTAACGTCCAAGCGTGGATGTTTTGATAAACAGTTTAGATCACAGGTTGAAAATATGTTAGGCAGTGTTCAGATGCAAAATTAACAATCCTTTATTAGCTAGTATATCGAAATATGTTTACTTTTCGCTCCTCAAGAAAAAATATACGACGACCCTCGGAGGTGCTGCGGTAAAATGTAGAGGCTGCGGAAAGGTTGTGGCTCCTCCTAAAACCACCATGAAGACATTCATTGATCGTCTGAGCGGTGCTGAACCTTGGTTATACGCAAAATTGGTAAATACTGCTCAGAATGCTGTAGAAGTGATCCACAGCAATTTGCTACAAGCTTGTTCTCCAAGAAGACCTTTATCTCGACTACCTTCATACTATTCGACATTTCAGCAAACCCAGCAGCTCTCCAAGTGGAGATGAGGGAGATTGTAGAGGTCAAGCTCAAAAAACACCAGTTTCGTATTCAACTTTGAAATCTCTCTTCCTTTGAATACGGAGGTTGGTCAATATGATGTTGAGGTAGCACTGGAAGGATAAACGAAAGGAAAGAAGGAAAGGTAGACGAAATCAGTAGTTCAACACGAAAAATTCTAGTTTTTTTCTAATATGATGAGATAATAGTGCATTAAGAGCACATTGAATTGAAAAGGGCGAAAGAGTTCTAGCTAAGATACGAAGAACGCTGTAATAGCCTCAGGTCCTCAGTGAGACAGAACCCAGGACATTGGGCATAACTTACTTAAAAAATATGGAAGGGTTCAACAGTCTCTTCAAAAGCCATTAGGGGTCCGTAGAGATTCCTAAAAAATACAAGCTATCTGAGAGCGATCCTCTGAGCACGATCAACAGACAGTTCAGTTTGATGTAATATCTACGTAAAACTAAACCGCTGACCTAAAACGAGACTGATGCCTGTTAGTGCGCAACAAATCGTTGCAAAGGTATTTTAAAAAAATCTTTCGAACTGCAGAACTATATGGAATGAGCTGAGAACACTTCTGACAAAGTAGAGGATGTGGTTAAACCACCTGTGCACGATTCAAGTGTAAACATAGCCCAGGTAGATCTTGTGATCCCAGAAGCGACATGGTCACATGTGAAGTACAGGGGCAGGAATGCAATGCCTGATTGTGAAAGAGTAACCGGATTACAGTCAAGTTGTATTAAGTCGATACAAAAACAGGAGTTCCCAAGAGGTAAACAATGTTTGACAGTTCCATATTATTGGCAATGGTGATTCCATGGCGTTCTGTAAACTCCAGGGTAGAGGCAAATTCAAGTGGGATGTCGAGTGAGCTTATGAAAGTGCAGTGGTGGGACACTTCGATGGCTAAAAATTAAAGGAAACCAAATCTGAGAAGAATTACAGGCAGGTAAGTAAACTAGGGTGACATCGGGAAGGCCTAATGAGGCTCCGAGCTGCGGTTTGCCCACCACATGGACGAAGAACTTTCTTTTTTTCTGACCGCTATGAGGTCCTTTGCTGATACTCTGTGGAATATGGATAGACAGGGTGAAGCAGTTGAATAGGTTGCTTCTTTAGTCTTTTTGCCTTAACGCTTCAGCTGTCTATGTGAAATTATAAAAGTGTACCGGATTAGACGTCAGTCGATGACGGCCCTGTGATGGTGAAGAACAGATCCATCTTCTAGTATGATCTGAACGACTGGCGTCGGTATGAGAGGAAAATTTTCATCAAAAGTGGAACCAATCCGTCCTAGAGACCAGAAAACACATCTCCCTGACCGTCCAACTGTCCCTCACCCAAAGTTAAAAGGCAAGTTACCTGCTCCTATAGTCGCGGATTACTTTTCAAGATTCTCAAGCGTCTCCCTCATTCCGAATAACCTGCTATAACTGTGGGTTGAAAGTTACTCGAAATCTTCGAGTGATTGTCGCAGATGTCGTGATCAGCTATTCCGAGCAGGATTCTGATAGTTAAATGAATTCTTTCAGCTCCAAAGGATGAATTCTTTTGATTGACTTCCACTCACAGTCGCATTGGCGTACTGAATGCGTATGTGGCCACGGAGTTGTAGTGGCCTGCCGATGTACAAGTCAGTTATTCTCCCAGACGAGTCCAGTACCAAATAACCGGCCTCCAGGGATGGAAATTTTGGCTGGCCTTCCATGCTTTGAGGTTGGATATTGACGCGGGATTCGAACCAGTGACCAGTGTGTGAGAGCGCCATGTGCTTCTACACCACCGCCTGAATTATGACAATATGGACATAATCTAAGCTTCAATTTATCAGCACCGAGGTCACATTTTTTGGAACACTCGCGGAAGAAATCGTGCAGTAAATGAAAGGATAAAGAATGAAATTGTTCGACGTCGGCCAACCCTGTGTTGGATACACTCCTCCTTCAAACTTTCATGCAAAATCATGGAGGCGTTCAGAATGGTAACCTGGCCCATACCATGTCGAGCGGTAGTCAGCCGTTAATCAGATTAGCGCTTTTATCCATACAGTCTGCTACCATTTCCCTGTTGGATGGAAGATCCTACTGAAGATCCTAAACCGGTACCGCTACGTGGTTTGACCTCTGGACCATAATGTGATAATGCGCCACTGTGGCACTACAATATTTTTGCTTTCAGAGGAAAAAAAGCTAACTAAATAAGTATCAACGAAAGGAAGATTATAATGAGTTATCTACACCAGCGAAAAATCAGTGTCCATATCTAATCTGAAAAAGAGAGCGAAATCCCATTTGACTTCCATTAGAAGCCTTCATTGTCCTTCCGGCTGAACTTAAATGGCCAACAAGAAAAAAGTGCAGTGGAATTAATTAAATGAAGGCGAAAGCCAAGTGTTGGTTGCATAACGCCCGTAAATGGTGACGATTTCTGTTGATCCCGAAGAAGTATATAAACAGTATAGTGCTGGATGCTCAGTCCTTGTGTTTACTGGAGCGCGTATAAGAAGGAGAGGGCAAGCGGGGTCTCGGTAGTGTAAGGGGTAAAGAGCAGTTAAAGAGCATGGCGCACGGATAGCATAAGTTCGGGTTAAGGTGCCGTACGAGAGTGGATTTTCTCCATAACTCGACTATCTTGGAGGGCTTATATTTCATACGATTTTCGCTCTACCTGGGTAGGGTTCGATGGTGGTATGAGCACAAGAGACACAAGAACGCTGAGCAGTTTGACAGATCTGGGAAATGCCTATATTAGCCGAACAGTACACATACGATGCGGAGTATGGGACACAGTGAACTTAATTTTTGTATAGAAGTAATTCGGCTGTGCCCCCCTATCGAAGATCTTCTGGGGACGTTACCAGTTGTCCTATGAATCGGTTCCTCTTAACAACAAAATAAGGCTGCGACTTTTCAATAGCAAATGTTTGTGATGAAAAGTTTCGAAAAGGACCAACTGGAATATTCATGGTTCTGCTAATATGTTCAGCGCCTTCGAAGCTATGGAATGTTGATGATAGATTATGTAGTACCTTCTGCTAGGTCGGCAATCTAGCGATGTCAACAGAAAAACCATGTGGACTGCTAGACTCACTTGGATTGGTCTTCCTTCAGGAGTCAAGAAGGAGTGCATGTTGTGGTACTTGTTCACCGTCTACTGGTTTTTTTTTTGACTATGTAATTTCTGTTTGCTTAGTTGCTGCATTGTGGAGGCATTATTCGAAGAATGGAACGGAAATGAGTGATGTTATCAATGCCACAAAACTGGCTATGCCTTTGCAAAGCAATGTCCTATGCAATTTCATTTCCACCATTCAGTATCATTGTGAACCCATTCAAGGGCTCGGAGCCTTTTGAGAAACTGAAACCAATCAAGGGCAAAGAGTACTTTAGTGCCATGGTATAATAGTTTAGTAAAGGGAATACGAATTACCTCATCAGTTTGCTGCTCCACCGTCGCTGACACGCAGTATGGGAAAAAGATTCTTTCTGGACATGAAAGTCAGATCTGTTGGCGACTGAGAGCCCAGAACTAAGCCAGAATTACTTTGAAAAGTAATGGCTTGGAATTTGTCGATTGAACTAGGTCTCAATCGCCAGGCGTAAGGGATGGTGCATCGCTTTGCCATCACACCACCTCCCCCCTCTACTTCGTCATATGTATGTAAAAACAGGCAAACATTCACGTAGCACATGCCTAATAACGCAATCGAGCTAATCCTGCAAAGGGTTCATCCATCAGAGATGGAATTCCATGCGATGTGTTGTCGAAGTATGTGAAAGCAGGACTCTGAAATACACAAATCCTTGAACTTCTTATTTTTCCGGATCAGCCTTCATGAAAGCCGAATTTTTAGAATGGAAGGCTAAAAGAAGAGCAACAATTACTCCGATTGTAAGTGTATTCAGCGATTGATTACCAAAAAAATTGAAAAAAGAACTGTTTTTGTGCTCCTCTTTGATTCTGATTTGATTTTTTTTGATTTTCCCTAATTTGTTAAGGGTCGCAGTCGGCGCCGTTCAATGTTTGCTAGGGATCGTCAGCGTATGTGTGTTGACGAGTTGCGTGCAAATATAAACTCCCAAGTACCCTTTCTATTGCGTCGGTGAAGTCCTTTTTCGAGGCTGACATTCCAATACTCTACTTAACAGCTCGTTTTGTAGCTTCGTTCACCTCTGTATTAGGTCTTTATCTGTTTTTGAAACATTTTCAGCTCAGAACCTTCGTTTGAACCTAGACAATCGATCGATTTTTCTGGTTGCGCCAGGCATTCAACTGGATTTTTGAATCGTGATGGCACGCATGCGCCTCGCTCTTTTATGATATACGGGACCAGGTGAGGGATAGTGGAATCGTTACGGAATGCATGGTACAATGTCGACTGGGAACATCGAACTCAGACCAGCCAAGCTTTATATCCTCTCGATGTAGCCTAATTAGCAATACAATCGTCTGGGAAGGGACTGACTTAAGAAACTACTGAATTGTTCATCAGTTACCCCAAAAAGGTGACAACTAGGCCAGGCATTCCTTCACGGCCGAATTTCGGAGTCCCATTTCCAAAGTGTTGATGTTGAGTGCCTGGTTGAATCCAAAGATATTATCGCTCGACACTAGAAGCTTTTTTTCCTTCAGAGGTCAGTCATAACCAGGACAACTAATTTGTACACCACTCAGATTTGTTTCCAGATGATTCCCCTGATTCCCTCTGAAAAGTGGGGTGAAGGTGTAAACTCTATGAACGAGCGCGAACAATCCAGATGTCACTTTAGCCCTCCTCCAAACACACCGATGCTCTTCGTGCTTGCATTGAAAGAAGGGATTTCGATGTTTATTCAGCAAATTACTGGCAATTCTCACGTGAATGCAGTTTGCAAGATCAGTGTGCTTTACTGCTGTAACTATGAGATTCGTTTTTGAGCGCGACATGTATCCGGCAACCTACCCCATTAATGCCGCCGTGGTTGAACCCATGGAGGTAATTTAACTTGTGACGCGATTTACTATCATTCAACTGTAAGCATGTGGCTGCATAACAAGAGCTATTGGCATTTTTTGTGGGAATTTCGGGGCCAAACAAGCTCAGGATAAGAACAGTATAAGCGGGTTAATTCTGTGTCAACGACCTGCACTGCTTTTGTTCCCGTCGACTGTGTGGGATGAGAGCTACAGACTTAACTGAAAAATGATTTTTTATTTTGAATTTTGATTTTGGAAGGCCTTGTAAAAACGCCTGGTAGCAAAGGGTAGCATGAAGGACATGAATTGCAAGTGCTAGGCTTATTAGTATACCTCCGGTATACGCCACGTATCTGATGACCTTTCGGTACCGAACGAGGTTTTGGATGCTTGTCATGCCCTTTAGATCGGGTTACGACGGAGAATAGCAGTAACAGTATAACTTAACTTTGCTTTTTAAGCACAGTAAGCATCCACACCCATCGTTTACCAAGGGTCGTTAACCATTAATCGATCCATGGTGTTGTGTTGTAGGAGAACAACACACCTAGCCACTGTGCCATTCGTCTCTCTCCGTGAGCGGACCGTCCCTCGTTGTTTGTTTGGATGCCCCGTGAATTGCTGAGCTGAGCAGTGTTTTGCTATTGCGTGTGCCGTTTATCGAAAAAATCCCGAAATTGCCCCTTCCTCTTTGTTGTTCTCCAATTTCACCTGTCTCCAGTTTCACCTGCTCATCAAATTTTCAAAACCATTCAACTCACTCGTACGGTAACTATTCAAGGGAGCTCACTCAAAACATTTATGCTCGTCCTTTTCATTTGCTTTTATTTTTATTGCATTTTTTCTACCCAAAATATCCTTATAAGGTCTAGGAACAACGTCTTTGGCGTCAACAAATCCCAATCTTGAGATTGCGCCCCGCATTCGACTTCCATGCAGAACCGTAGTGCCGTAGGGACAGTGTATTTGGTCTACACATTTAGTTTTGACGGCCAACCGATCTGCATGTCGATGCTTCTGTGTCCCCTGATGCGTCCGGTACCCATTTATCGGCTCTGAAGGCCTGTTTTCTAGGCGTATATCAGTAACCAGAATTGCACCTGTGATAATACGCCACTCGCCACTAGAAAGCCTCCTCCCCTACATGTTCCTACGATTATGTTTGAACCTTGTTCAAAATTTTTCAGAAAAAGGCAAACAAGAAGCAGGGTAAACAGCCCTTCATAGCCCTTCATAGCCCTCCTTATCTCTCCGTGCTTGATATCTCACTATTGTTGGCTGAACTGAGCAAGCCCAATTTTCAGTTCTGATATAGAACTTGGACCCTTACAAGTCAAATAATATATTTTCAAGAAATGCCATCTCCTTTTTTCAAATTCCAGCCTTTCGAGATTTGTTTGCTCGTTTTCAACCAATTTGTGAAGATAAGCGCCCTGACTCATACTGCTAAACGATGCGGTGCAAGTCAAAAACGTTTCCAAACATGGCTGTGTTTTTGAATGAAATCGAAGGGATGGCGCATCTTCAATAAAAAGTTGTCTCGCGGTGAATGAATTAATCTTTCTGCCTTGACCCTAGTCTGTATCTGAACTGAAACAGAAGCGTTTCTTGCTCGACACTCGACAATGACTCTTGCAAATCTGCAGATTGATATGTTTGCTGATGTTGGGTTAGGAAAGCGAACCACTTCACTTACTGCCTAGGCTGACTTGCTCTGATCTGGGTCTTTCAGTGTTCATTATGAACGTATCAGCTTCTCCTCCTACACAATTTTGACCTCTTTTTGCCCTTTTTTTTGCTGACCGGTCATATCCTTGCCATAAATGAATGAATCTAGTCTTGTACTTATAAGTGAACAGTGCCAAACGCCACAATTGTTCGTCCAGCTCGTCTGCAGGCTACGAAGTAGGAGTAGTCAAGCAACTACTTGATGAACTAAGCTATGTGGGATGAGTCCCGGGTCCTTTTTGATTAGCCACAGCCAGCCTAATACATGTGCCCTACAGTCCCTGGTTGTTTGTATGAGGTCGGATATGGGATTCTTCCAGCAAACTGAGTGAGCTCTAAAAATGGAGTTATCCCTACGATTAAAGGGCCAGTTGTATATGGTTGAGACAGCCTACCATTATTCAACTCTTCGAAGTTCCAAAATCGTCATCCTACTATGCGTAAGTCAAAAAATTACTTTCTTCACAACTCTGATCGAGTGTATTTACTCATTCGAGTAGTAAATCTTTGGAACAGCTTGTTCCAACTTTTTCCCTACTCCGGGATTTTTGTGGCTCTTTATTCTCAGATCGCATACTTTCACATAATCGTTTCCCGGTTAGCTGCAGTTGACACCTTTTGAGACCACCTCTCTTAGCAGTCTCCAATTTCCTTCTTGTTTTAACCTTGATACAAGAGTTCTTCCAACGTTGAGGCAAAAGAGCTAGCCGTCATGTTGTACTTCTCGCGTACTTCCCTTCTCAGTTTGTTGTATTATTCATAAACTACTCAAGTAGAAAAGGACTATCTTCGGGCGAGAGATACAATTGACCTTATCGGTACGTACTTACGTTGTTCTGGTCCTTGTAAACCCTCATACTGGACTTATGTACAAATCGCTGATAAGTACTTTGTCCTTGAACCGTCGTGGGTGAATATCTAGCCTTAGAGCTCCCCATTTCGCTGCTACATTCCGCTTGATACATGATTGAGTCTGTCTGGCCCAGCCAAGTCATCCTTACTTTGAATGACAAGGTGATAGCAGATCGTTACAGGGACATATGCAGAGAATCTTGTCACAGTTTACCTTCCAGGCAAAGCGAGGGCGGCCTTCGTATTCTCAGGGAGCATCGTGGTTCCTGAGATTACAAGAGTAGCCCGATCTTCTGAGAGTTCCTTCCTAGTCCCATCAATTACCGACTCAGGAATTGGCGGAAAGCTTTGAGCATTTGTAAAAGATGGATAGGCCCTGGAGGGCCTCTGTACTCGTTGAATAAAAGAAACTACTGGCTCATCACATCCAGAGTAAGCCAGCGCTACTGGTTATGGGGTGAATGGCCCTCGAAGGAACGCTTTATCTGCTTCTTTGCTCTGGCAAGGAACCATCCCAACTAGCAGAGGGACAAAAAACACCGAACATTGCTCCTCTGATTCTCCAGTAAACTTGAAATGCAAGATTCATTTACTTTGTGAAATTTAATCGCTCGATGTCTGTCTGCCCTTGCTTTCGAGTCGTTCCCTGCTCCTGCACGATTGTTTTCAGGCTCATTGATTTCCTGCTCTCATTCCCGATTCCGGTTCTCTTCTGAAGTGTTTTCTTACTATTTTTCCGACGAGAATGGGGAGTTTTAGTGGATGAGTCATTCGAACAATAAGTATTTCGACATCTTCTCACTATGGTTAGGGCAACTAGCTCAGCCGGCTGACAGTGCTGCTCTCGTTCTTCCCTTTTGTCAACGAAATGATTACTGTGAATATTTTTTTATACTTATTGAAAACATAGTGTCATTTCGATCTGGCTGTCTAGTTCTTTCACCATTCAGCACATCAAATGAGTTTCTTATTGGAACCTTGTAAGCTCTTTTTATGATTTCATGTTTTTAAGGCTTTACGTATAATTAAAGCCGACATGGTGTAGTGGCAAGTAGCGCACTATCACACACGCATGGTTGAGGGTCCTTTCTCTAAGAAAATGCTTTCTTACGTACTGTTTAAAACGGCTTGGTCTTCACGAAGAGCTGCTCTACCTAATGGGATACGCCACGCCTTTGGAAGCTTGGTGTTTCACTGTGCTGTTGTTCACAACTAATCGGAGGGGTCTACGACGTTTAAACTATCGCAGTTGTTCGTAGGGCTTGTCTGCTTACAAATAACCATCTTTAAAGTTGGAACTTTCAGGAACTCTGTCCAACTCTGAATACACGAACTGTTCAAGCCCAAGTTGAATCCGAGATCGACATCCGTCTAGGCAAACCGAGCCTTCTATTCCTCCGGGGTAGGTTAATTGGTAATAGACTCTTCTGGGAGGATAAAAGCACTGGCTTGTGCATTGGCTGGCCACCGCAAGTCATTGTATAGACCACACACGAATTCGAAACGTCACTACGATTATAATTGAAGTCGAAGTCGGGGACGCATTGCAAAAACGAGATTGATCGACTTTCAAAGACCACCCTTTATCCTTCACCCTAATGAATCCTCTTCACTCCCAATCTCAGTCCCTTTTGATGGGCGACAAAATTAGTGAAGGATGAGCCCAACGCTCCAGTTAAACCTTGAGTGTTTGTCCTTTTTCCAGTATTTAAACGTTTTTACTTTGCACGAATTGCTTTGTTGCAAAACGTTCGTCTGCGTTGTTCGACACGGTTTTTGCCGGCCGTTTCGGACACTTTTCAACGATTCGCATCGCTGATTTGGGTTGAACAAATCTTCACTCGCACACAATACCATGCCTTCGTCGCGCATCACAAATCCTTACCAGTTCTATTTATCACTAACAATTAGTGGGCAAGCTACTCTTCTGTGTTCCACTTTTTCAAAGATCTTTCTCTTATTGCCAATGCATTGTTGACATAATTACAAGGTTTGCTTTGAACGTTCGATACTCATAGTGCTAGACAGTACTACTAAATAAATCATGGTAAATGATGATACGTAGCGTTAGTGCAATTTCTTCATAGTTTATATTTCCGGAGCATCGTAGGCCGCTGATTACTCATAGTGGTAGAAAGTGAAGCTCAGCAATAAAGTCCAAAAGACTTTTAGCATTAATCAATCCCGTCTGAGGGATGTGCTCCACCTTCGCCCTCCAGTCAGAATCGTAGTGATGTTTTGCATGCGTGTGTGGACTAAACAACGAATTTCGGTGGCCAGCCGACGTTCAAGTCAGTGCTTTTATCCTCCCAGACGGATCTGGTACCAACTAACCTACTTCGGAGGTGTGGAAGGCTTGGTTGGCTTAGGGGGATATCGATTCGGGATTCAAACCTATGATCATGCGTGTGCGACGGTGGCCGCTTGCTGTTATACCACTTCCTGGGTAAGTAGCGTACCTAACAAAGGTTGCTTAGTCGACCATTGGTAAACATACATGCATCTGTAACTCCATCAGAACGTCTGGTATTAGAGTAATACGAAGTAATGGTAGTAATAATATCTGTGATGGTAATAGTTTTTTGCTCACTGTTATATATATATATATATCCTCCGTCTCTGTCCTCCGATCGCGGCGGATCTCTTTCAATACCTCAAGAAAAGGTGCAAGCTCAGCTCAACTGAAAAGGCTCATTCTATGTTTCATATTATCGCTGGTAATGATAGTTAGAGCTGTCAATATAATAGGTGATGGTAATGAATAGCAGATGAAGTAACGATGTTACAATATGGTTAAATCATCGAAAAACAAACTGTTTAACGGAAGCGTTTTCTTGCACTCCCTCGAAATCTACAAGTTTTCGAATTCATGGGGTGAAGGCACCTAAATTGTTCCAAAGCACATTCAGGCTCATTTCATGCCTCAATGAATGTTTTCATGTAGTTAGTTCTGGCTGTAAAAAGCTGGACCACGGGCGACTGTGCATGTAGCGCAACTACCTCACATGCGACCTTTTCGGACCGAAGTTATTCGGCCAGAGTTGATTAGCTGCCGCAAGTTTCATCTGGGTGTCATCACCCAGTCGGTCAGTGGCTGCCCCATAAAATCATCGGTTACGCGTAACTATGAATCCGCTCGCTCTATTTCTAAACTGGCACGTCTTGAAACTGAGAACCACTCAGTTTCAAGACGTGTTCAAGTGCAGCTTCTGGAAGTAGCAGCGACTAGGAAGGCATGTTCTGAAGCTTGTCAAAGAAACGGGCAAGGGAGCCTTTGGTTAAGAAACCTAAAAAATTAAAATTGGCTCCTAGGTACCGAATAACATATAAATTGTTAGCAGAAAGTGGAGCAGTCATTTTCGCGGACCAGATCGATCGATCTGTGACTTACACTTACTTCGGTCAACCGCATGCTTTTATCTTTCTGAAGAGCAAAGTGGACTGAAAACTAATTTGGAGGTAGAAGGTTATCATGATTGGTTTTGAGTTTTAACAGCATCTAGATTCGCTCACTCTGAACTCTCTAAAAGTTCCAGGTTCCAGATGAAAGCGTCAAACTGTCGGTCGCCGCTCGCACACCCCACTTCAACTAGCCGTTTCAGGTCCCTTATCAGAATTTGGTAGACATTCAAAATGCCCGACATACCGTTTTTATTGTAATGAATCATTATGGTATTCACTGCATTCTTGATGAATTATTCACGTTCTTTTCAAGAACAATTCATCATCTCTTAACCAAGTAAAGACCTGCCTTATCATAAAGTGCTACATAGCAGTGCCGGAAAACAGTCATGGTTGGTGGCCCAAAGCATGGTCGGAATGCCATGTTCAATGGTAGCCCAGAAGGATAAACTGTTGGGGCGTTAATCAATCTCGTCAGAGGCATGCGCCCATGCTTTCGACTTCCATTTAGAATCGCAGTGGCGTAATGCGTACGTACATATGTGGCTTATGGCCTATACAATGACTTGTGGTGGCCAGCCGATGTACAATTCAGTGCTTCCATCCTCCCAGACGAGTTTGGTATCAGTTAACCGGTGAAAGGCGTGGTTGAGCCAGTTGAATAACGAGGAATAGGCTGGACAGGCTAGTAATACAGAAAATCTACCATCGCGTAATTATTCGTTTCTATCCATCGCAGACAAAAACTGCTCCGCGGTCTTGCTGATTTCGGAGAAATACAGGGAAGCTTTGCTTAGCCAAGAATGTTATGAATAGCGTGGGTCCAGTCTTGGCGTGGCAGCCTTTCAAGAAGTGTGCCCCATCCGTGGTCACGCAGCACAAAACTCAAGGCAGTTGAAAACGGTCAACGCAGTGCTGGGTATATACCGTGCTATAATGCAGCTCAACGTCGGTTACTGTAATATACCGTAGCCATGACGAATTTTGAGAAACCCCTATGTAATGAAGCCTTCAATGTGCTCGAATTTGAGAGTTGCAAAAAGTTTGAATTATTACTATGGCATGAGAGGGTGCAGACAAGCGGAGCAGGGTAAGACGAAGCTCCGCTCTAGGAAGCAAAAGACAGGTTCAAGTTCAGTTCTTGACTGACCGTTTTGCTCATAATTCACTGTCCTTGAGAGACTTTTGTCAGAATTTTTTCCTCTTCCGAGATTTTTAGTTAATGATCGGCTCATTGTTTAGTAGTGCTTCCAGACAGAACGAAATTCAGTTTGAGACTATCGACAACCCTAACATAGCGGAGGCTCAGGCATTTACTTGGATTTTTTGATTAGCGTTAATGCTGTTCCAACCCACTCTCTTACCCGTGGCTCTGCCGAGGTATGCGTAACTCATACTTTTGCATTAATACTCCCAGAGAGCATTGGATCCTGCTTGAGGGTGGTGCAGTGAGAAGTGACGCCTATCACACACCCACGGCTAAAGGTTCGATTCCTGAGCGATATCCGCCCAGGTCAACCAAGCCCCCATCTAACCGGGGTAGATTGTTTGGGACCTGGCTTGCCTGCGGGAAAACACTGACTTGTACTTCGACTGGCCATCGCAAGTCATTGAATACTTCTCCTTCACTTTTCCCAAACTTTTCTTATATTTTAATCAGGATATTTCCAGTTCTTAGACTGCAATGAGCTTCTCATTACACTACTATGAGATAGCTATCGCAAGTAATCAATCCTTTCGAGCCGAAAGCTCCCAGATTGTCCGATTGATAAATGAGCTGATGGGTTATTCCCCGTGAACGCTGCACACAATAAAATATATTGTAATGGTTTTTCTCATGAAACCCATTGTGTGTGTAATGTGAGAACATGTGAGATGAGCCAGCTGATAATGATGGTGAAAGGAGAACGGGGATGGGGTAGGGGAAGAGAGCCGATTTAATGTTCGCGTGCTATCAGCGCTCAGATCGACTCGTCACCATCCGATCAGCCCCCAACTCCATCGTCATCGTTATATTAATCGTTGATACTGATAGGAATCCCATCTCTATCATCTAAGATGATCAATATGCATCCGTATCGTGCCCTTAGTAGTTCTCTGCAAATATCCGCCCTCTTTTTTAATCTCATTTGCCTCATCGACGTCGCGTGGCCCACTTCACGACGGGCGTGCTCGTTTTCTACCTGAGGGCCGCCCTAATCACCCTATTCACTGTAATCTCTGTGCCCACGGGAAAAAAACACATTCGCCGCTCGGCGAGGACGAACCGGTTCTGCAGCACATCTTCTCCACACTACTAAAGACCATATGTTCATTGCAGTCATTTTCTGTGTCTAAATTCTTGGCAATCCAATCCGTTCCTCTCATAAATCGCCCGTGGAAGACAATTTTTAATTTTGTTATTTTTGTTATAAATACCGCTATCAGTGCTATTCAATTAAGTCCTACCTATACTCGGCCTAACCTGCCGTCAAACTGGAGCCAGTAGGTAAGCACCAGACCCATCAGGGTTGATCAATACACTAATGACTAGGTTATCGCCTGGTATTCACAGGGTATCGTTATGGATGGAAAAAAAGGCAAATAAATACTGTCCGGAAAGTCGAATAAGCATGTGGGAACTGCGGAAGGATTGATTGGCATCAAGAACGCCGTCACTTCTTCCTCGAACTCTGCCCGTTTAACGGGAGGGGGTGGTGGCAGAGTTGATCGAAATCAAGTGTTCACTTTCGATTCTCACGAACGCAGATCGAGTTTTTCATTATCGAGACCAGCTCATTGATATTACACTCGGTGTCAGGCCAAGGTTAGGCGAGCTGGGTAAATCTAGCAGAAAGGAATCCCATGATGCAAATAGAGGTTGGATGGGCGGCGCAATCTCCCAAATCAAGCACTTCATCCCTATTGGTTCAATGGATGCTGACTATGACATCGCATCATGGCGGGATTGGGAGGTTCACTGTTAGGCTTGGTATTTTCACCTTTCACCCCAACCTAGGAAAAGATAAAGACGAGACATTCTACTCAGAAAGTCACGGCTCCATGCTTGGCTACGAATCGCGGCGTAGGAGGTGCAGCTCTCATTGGCGAGCTCTGCGCTGACCGGTCCTTTAGGAAACCAATCTAACTGGGATGAATCTTAGTTAGGCGTGTCCTCAATTTGATTAGGTGCGGGAACTCAGGGCCGTCGCCTACACCTCTGCACCGATCGAATAAAATGTGAAAAGAAAAACGAACCCTGGATCAAGTGAGTGTGACAGTGCGCCACTTGCCACTACACCACCTTCGCCCTTGTTAATTACTTATTTTAGAAAACTAAGGGATATTGTTTTGTATTATATAGAATTTATTTCTGTCGTCGCTATCCCACATAGGAATAGCGCGAGGATGTCCCAGTTCGACAACTATTCAGAGCGGTCAAACTTTTTATTCTTCAGGAATGCATAGGTAGTTGCAGTTCTCTTTCGGATGATTGAAGGACCTACTTGAACCTGACTTGACCAATGCAGGTTTTCCTATGATTCAAACGCCACTGCTATTCTGAATCCCTGCATGCCCTGAAGGTCATCCAGCCATTGAGCTGAACACGTGTACACGGACTCCAAAAATGATAAGTTAGGTACTTTTTTGGGCGAGGGGGGGGGGGATGATTCCACGCAGTAGTACTGTGTCGGGTGTGGTGCAGTAGGATCGAAACTGTCGCGTTGCGGCGAGAGGCATGCCGCGCGTGAAGGAATGTAGCAGAACGCAGTAGCAGGTAGGAAATACAGAAATAAAAAAGCTAATACAAGAGTTAGCCTAAAATAATGATCCCATATAGATTGAGCTATGAGAAGAATGCTAGAGCTGAAAGAATGGCGAAGCGAATAGTACGCGACAGCCGCGTGCGGCGAATCGATTACAACAAACCACCGATACTACTGCCCGTCCCCGTATTGTATACAAATGAAGCTTCTACATTAACTCTAGACATCACACGTTTTTAATCATTTGGCTGCCTCTTCTTAGATGACCTTATTTAGGGGAAATATGAAATATGAAGCCGTGAAGTGGGGGATGGTAGGCCAATTTATCGGACGGTGTTGTGCACGTTCTCAACCCCAAGGTGATTTATGAACTTCGAAAAATTCGGCGAGACAGCATTGATGTGTCATCGCGTCCGTCTCTGGCCAATTAGCGGAATAACCGCAATCCAATTAAATTAGCAACCGGTTTTGCTCGTCTCTATCACGGGTTATTCAGCCTTTACGGCAGCTTTCTTTCTGCCAGCTTCAAGATTGCTTCTTATTACCCAACACGATAAAATACTGTGTTTATATTGGCTTTTTGTTTTATTGTATTTACTAAAGCATATAAAAATATGCTATACAATATTAAAATTGAAGACCTAATATAATAAATCCTGGATCAATTTCCTTTTTTTTTGTCGAATGAACTCCAAAAAACGAGTACCATTCCATTTCATAAATATCAAATTTTATGACATTTATTTTTATCGAGCCAATGGGGGTGGAGGTGGTGTAGTAACAAGTTGGCGCACTATCTCACGCGCATGGTCACGGGTTCGAATCCTGAATCGATATCCGCACAGGCCAATCAGGCCGTGCATCCCTCCAGGGCTGTTAATTGGTACCAGAGGATAAAAGCACTGACTTGGACATCGGCTAGCTCCAAAAGTCATTGCTTAGGCCACATACACATTCAATACGCCGCTACGATTCTGAACGGAAGTCGAATGCATGGCCGTACCCTCAGACGGGATCCCGGATTCGAATCCATGACTCTGCGTGTAATGTAGTGCACCTCTTGTCACTACACCACCTCCACCATCTTTTCTTTAATAAAACCAATAAATAACAGTTTGAACTTGGCTCTACTTTTCTTACTCTGTATTTTCAAATTTGTCTGAAATTCAATCTGATTTGATCTTCCAAATAATTAACGAATCTAAATAGCCGGGAATGTGTAGTCACCAGATTGATTCAGTGAATCCTGCTGATCTGACCTGATTATACTGCTGTGTTCTTCCGCAAAGTAACCCTCCCGAAAACTATCAATCGCATCTCGATTATTTACATGACTTCCATGCCGTACACATGTGATATAGAAATCTTGTCCATATAGGTAAAAGCCGTTTGTCAGCAATTCTGGGAATAGCTTGGGCAACAAGCGATCTGAGTTCTGTTGAGGCATTCCGTCCATGACCTTGTCATTTGTGCTGAGATCTGATCAATCCGCCTAGGCAATGTAATGATCCCGTGTCGTCTCTTCCTCACATTTCGCATGAATAGTGACTTGCACCAATATTCGGACGAACTCTTGTTTTCTGAGGTATATCCACTCTTTGGTTTGTTGAAGCCTTCTATTCGCTTCATGATGCCACTCAAATCGGTCAATTGGTCAAAAAAGATCTTGCTTGGCTCCTTCTTTCAGAGTACTTTCACTGCATCATTCAACCCATGGATGTCCAAAAAACTCGTTCAGCCATAACTTTCTGTGACAACTGGTATTTTTTGCGCATTACCTAGCTTTTTTCTAAGGATGGTATTGTTTCCTGGACCAATTTTTATGCGGTGCATTCTCGTGAATCGGTTAGAATGCTATCTGAGTAAATTAACCCCCTACGAGATCGATGACCGACAGAAATCACCACTTTCATGGTTCTGATTTCACAATCGACCATAGAAAAAGTAACAAATTGCCCGTTCCGAATACAGGTTAACGAGCCCATTCGCATCCCGTAGCGAACATTACCCGTCAAACTCATTAGTGCTTATAGTAAGGGATCGTTAGGTGGCAGTAAGGGATTGTAGGTTCGAGCGCCTCATCTGAGCAGCAGACCATTTCTATCCGTTGAGCCATCTGAAGACAACCCATCTTCATCACTTTCCCCTTCTCAGGCAAATCGATGAAGTCAACAGGTTTTATTGAAGTTTTCATCGCGTTCGGTTACGCTTTTTATGATTCTTCGTTTTCTTACCGCTCGTGACTTAGCCATTCCTACTTCTTCAGCCCCTCTGAATTCAAAAGTTTTTCAATTTTCAAATCAAGGCTTCATCTCTGTTTCTTTCCGGATACCAGAGCCAGAGTTTTCTTATTGTTAACAAGTTTCACTGATCTCAATTTGTTAAACTTTACTTCGATTATTTCATCCCTCTTCACCCTGGCCTCATATTTGTAATATTTGAACCATACCCTCTCAGGCTGGAGCCAGGAATAGAAGTGGGCTGCGGCTGAATCTGTAGAGGGGATCGACTCCTACAATGAAAAGCTTTTTCAAAAGATGTATACCTTTTTCAAAATACTGTTCAGTAGCTGTAGTCGGTAGGTATTATTACCTGTCCCCTAATTCAAATTGTTCAAGTTTGGTGATTCCATTCTATTCTTTTCTCATATTGGAGCTATTAAATAAGTCAATCAGATTGCTCGGTGAGGAACGTTTCTGTAGACCATTTTGGATAGAAATCGTTGTAGTAAGACAGTGAAAAAGGCTAAAAAGCCTTTTGTCAGGCCATAACCCCGACTTTTTAATGTGTCTAATCACACTGAAGGGCGGAGGTGGTGTAGTGGAAAGTGGCGCACTATATCACATGCACGGTCAGGGGTCGAATCCCGGATCGATGTCCGCCCAGGCCAACCAAACCTTCCATCCTCCGGGGTCGGTGAATTGGTACCAGACTCGTCTGGGAGGATAAAAGCACTGACTTGTACATCGGCAGGCCACCGCAAGTCTCTGTGTAGGCCACATACGCACTCATGATGCCACTACGATTCTGAATGGAAGTCGAGTGCGGGTGCGCATCCCTCAGACGGGATTGATTAACGCCAAAAACTTTATCCATTTACTTTAATCACACTGAAGACACTTCCTTGTGAATTCGACAATGGCCCATTCACTCGTTAGTCAAGTCACTGCCGGTGGTGGTTTCCGGTTCAAACTGCAACCTTCATAAACTAGTGTAGCACTTCTCCTAGCTGTAGAATGTGCCATAAAATGTGCGCCTGTCGCCAGTGTTTCGAAACGGATGACGCTATTTATCGACCTTCGGCTCCTTCACTGGATTCTCTTCGTTCTCATCTTAACTTGCCGCTTACCTTTGCCGTTACCAATTCTGGATCATTCCATTTTTTCAAGTTTTCCAGTTCAGAACACCTTTTTCAAGTTTGCTTCTTTTCGGATGCATTCTCTCGTGAATGGATTGATCTAGGAGTTAGTTGAAACTTTATTCCTTGAGGGAGCCGTTTTGGGAGCCCCTAGAGATCAATTTGCTCCAGTATACTGCAAATTGAGCTTTGTCATCGCTTATGCTTTTGAGGATAATGAAGCCCCGTGAAGGCTCAAACATTCAAAGGTCCCGGGAAGAATTAGGAAACGGAGATAGATCTGAACACCGTTGGGTGTAGGAGGAGAAATACTCCCATCCCAGCTGTGGGTTGAATGTTTGTTTGGCACCCACATTCCACGGGGGACTATTTCTAGGAAAATATACATTTTTCGGGATGAGTACTTGTTAGATGATCGCATCCTTCAACAGCTGCTCGGTATTTGCTTGTTTTTGTCCATTGTACTGCTTCCTCCCCAATCTCTATTGATTGGCTAAATCATCATATTTTTGCTTCATTACAGCCACGTTTGCTATGTTTTCCTCCTTCCCCTTCCCTCTCTTCGTTTTAATTCAGACATTTTCATAAATTTTCAGTCCCTTTTTTTGGCTATTGCGAAATGAATGGGGCGTTCCTTCATAATGTCGAAATCTCATGCTTTTTTCATGGGGAATTGAAGTTTTTCCGTATTTATTGAAGATATCAGTTACAGCCTGAATCATCGACGATTAGTATTACTAGGATATGCACGTTTACAGTACGATAGGTATCTCTGATACAGGGTGGTCCAGTTGATTGGTCAATGTCCAAAACCGAATCGAAATTCGACGGTGGAGGTCCTCGGGTATCAATTTGGCATGGCAGAAATTGAGGGCCTGGGGATATTAAAAAGTAGTTCTCATTTTCTTTGAAGGGCAATAATTTTTTAAATTTATCTTATTTATTCTAATTGGTTTTGACTCTCCCATTTTTCAACTTATGTTCGAATTTACTTTCTCGTATTGAAGCTATGGGCGCTCTGAGAGGTGCTCCTGCTCCCATCATCTGTGGGTGATAATGCCCAGGTTCCCGAAGTGACCCATCGCTCATTAGCTACATTTTCATCATTTTCAATCAAAATTTTCCCGAGGAGCTAGTAAAAAAAGGCTAAATTACAGAAAGATCGCAGATCCTGACCGATCCATCTGCCCGCTCGCTTTTCAATACAGATGGATCTAAAATTGTAAAGGTGAAAGGCTCCTAACGCCCCATATGTAAATGGTGGCAAAAACTGTTACGAGCTGAAAGAGGTGCACCATATGGTTCAATCAGTGGCTCATAAAATTTTATTTCCCGGTCATAAGGGCGTCAGGTCTGGTGCAAATGCGATTACTGAGCAGGTGTGACTATGGAGCTGCAGGTAGATAAGGACGATCCCACCATTTTACTAGCAGAACAGAACAAAGTTGCAACTATTCCGGTGTTTTAAGATCCGAACTTCCCCCGCATCGTTTCTCGGGCTCTTCAAACCACCTGTTTGTTGTCGTTGTTTGCATGTTTGTTCATTTGTTGATTCTTTCTTGCTTGTTGGTGGTCATGTCCTGCTCTGAACACGTCATGTTCGCGGGTTCCATACCAATCCCCAACGTTGTTATCGGGGACATATTTGCTAATTTTTGTGCAACAGACGCAAAAAACTTAGAGTGAGGCCCCATTGAGTGCAAGAGTATACCCAGGCGTCCCATATAGCTAATCCGACTGGACTACTATTTCCTTTTTAGAAAGTCTGCAGCAGATTAGATCTTTCATCTGATGATCTGGGCCATCCGTGGCTGTTGCCTGTACATTCTACTGGAGTTTTTAACACTTGACCCTCGGTAAAGCACCCATGCATGTTTTCTCCATCATTAATTCTTATCAGGCAATAAAGAATTCCTACCATTACCAGCTGTAGCACACGTGATGAGGATTAAAGGACAGGTTAGTGGGGGTGTGTGGGAGGAAGGGGAAGGATTCCCGTGCGGCATGCCACGTCGAGAGATGGCTAGGGATGGTTTCTTTCATGTTCTCATGAACATGGATATTTCTCAACTGTGAAGTCGACTTTGCGACCCGAGCAAATTCTTGCTTCGAGTTCGTACCGGAAGAAGTTCCTGATGGGAAACAAGTTCGACAGTAACAGGATTCTGTGTAACACGATTAAAGGCGAATCTTCCATTGGCATTACCCCATTCAACGTGATCAATTTTGCAATTTGGAGAGTTTAATAAAAGCTAGATCTAAAAATTGAGAGCATATTCATATTTTATTTTTTGCCAACCTAAACAGCCAATGAGGCGAAGAGGAAAGATTAGCTAACCAACTTTGCGCTGTCTGTGGGCCACCTCGGCCTCCCTGGGGGTGTATCTTTAAATCTTGCAACTTTCTTTTGCTTCGCCCTATTTGACGTTTATGGAATCAGTAATGGAGTGAATGTAATAAAAGCGAATTGGTAGTACGTTTGGGCGATCTCCACTCGTTCCCCCATTCCAGCCTACAATGCCAAATTGTTGGTAGGGCCATAAAATATCAATGGAGCCAATAAGCACTGAATACATTGGCTTCAGTAAGGTTTTGTAGTCTTATCTACGGGGTTCATGTCATAAAGGAAAGAATTTATTGAGAATTCTTTGAGAGGGTTCGAGAAGTAAACTTTTTACAACCACATGGGTTCCCCTGGCCAGATTTCCTACGTGTACCTATTTTCTCGCATTTGTTAGGTCTGAGGTAGTGGTGTGATAGTTTCTCAGTCCGAAATGAATACGTCCATCTTTTTTTTCTTTGTAATTTCGCGCTCATTGCCTTGGACATACTGCCAGATACTCATTAGTAAGACCCCATACTCACCACTGAACTTCATTTAGAACTAATTAGTTTTGGTATGTCTCCGTTGCAATCTCATTCCCTCTAATATACGAATACAGCCATGACCTGGTTTGGAGCAGTCTAATTCTACAGGAGCAGAGCTCGTGCTAAGCCAGTATCTGCAACGACCGTCACGGGAACACTTTCGCCATGTTTTCTGCTGGTGCCATGTGATGAATAGTTTCGCATCAGTTAAATCGATTAGCTATCCAGAACGATTCTTCATCGCCATACATGCTAACCAGTAGTAGAACAGGGATTCCCGTTTGGATCCATGAACCAGTTTAGGCCATATACTTCAGACAATGCAAGAAACAATAGCCAAGTGGAGTTCGAGGACCACCCATTGGTTAGCAACCAGCAACTGCGGCAAATCGCAGTGTTTCTGTTTTGCATGTTCTCTTTACTAATTTTGAGGCCCGGAAGTTGCAGTTCTTACCAATTTTTCCAAAAACGAGTTCACCACTGAACTAGTTGTTTTGAAAACCCGCACTACATAGCGTGATTACCGAGACGACCATAAAATCCCGGCCCAGAAAAAGGAACATGTTGTTCAAGCGAACAGCCATATCGTTAACTCGTCGGTTAAGATGGCCTCATATGGGAGCATCATGTTGCCATCGACTTCCTTTTCGAAATTACCAAACATCTGTACATCTTGTGTACTCCGGTAACTCCCTTCCGTATGGGTAGTTTCCTCAGTTTTCGAATTCTAACAAACTCTTCATTTTAACTCTGATTTCATATGAACTTCGAAAGGTTGTTAAGCACGAAGTAATGAGTTGAAATGAACTCATTCATAGAAAAAGAATACCGTCCCGTGGGAAGCAAACACACGCTTGTCTTCCATTTGGGACAACTGAATGGATGGGCCTTGGTTAGCTGGAGAAGTACCGATCTGGTTTTTGATTCTCGGAGCACGTGTACCTGATAGTGCACCACTTGCCACTACATCTTGGGCAGGGCTTGTAAATATGCGACAATTAAAAATTCCGAGGTTGTGAATTTTAACAATTCGCGACGCGTTTCCTAGGCTATTTGTAGATGACGGTAAAGCTTTTGTTCTTCACATGTTTTGAAGGGAGTGAGGGCCAAGCGAGGGAGGGGCACAGGAATTCCGGTGACCTTAAAACTTTCAATCTTAGTCGGATTGATCACTTTCCTCATCTTTAGCCTGCTTGTGAGATGAATTTCTCATTCGTTCTCTTCGCTGACTTCGTAATGTACGGAAAACTGCGACAAGCCGGCCGGTCGTATTCATCTGTTGGCAGATACTTGAGCTGTTTGGACTAAGGCGTTGCTCTGGTTTTCACAGCTTTTTCTACCCGTCAACTACCCCTCAACTCACACAAAGGCATAACACTCAAGTTTTTTCCGGCTTACTAACTGGACAACCCTTTCACAGGGTTTGTTATACTGCTTTTTCAGACAATAAACACCAAAGGAATGTTCGCACGGTTAAATTGTCATGTTGGTGGATGGGTTTCTGGGTTCCATACAGCTGTTCCTAATATTGTTTCTTAATAATATTATCTTCGATAACCACAACTTATTTGCTACTTCTGCTATCTGCAAATCATTAAAAATCAGCCTAAGAAATATGTTTTGTCTGTTGTTGTGGGTGTCTGGTTTGTGTGGGTTAAAAAATTATGGAAGAGAGCGAGAAGTTGGGAAGGTTAGCTATCTATTTGAATTGAGCGTATGGGAACGACCGAAGAAATGGATGGCAGCGGTTTCTAACTATTCGCCTAACACCCCAGTTCCATCCAACAGTAAATATTGCAATCAGTTTCCCTTAAACGACCTTGACAGCTCAATGCCCTTGTCCTAGGGTCTGAACTGGAATTTGGTACTAATAAAGCCAGCAGGGCTAGTTAAACGTCGCCGTTTGATGCTGTCATGAAGGCAGAAGTGCTTTGTTTGATGAATCATTGCCCATTCAGATTGTAAAGGAAACAGACAGTTTCCTTAACAACTGAATGTATACTTTTGGTCGGCTTGTTGATTTTTATTGATTGACTTTTTGTGACAAACTCGGTTACAGTCGGATATATCGATTTCCCGGATGTTGTTCCCCTTATTTGTCATCCTTTAGTTCCCATATTCCCATAATCTTCC
This sequence comes from Haemonchus contortus, assembly GCA_000469685.2. NCBI lineage: Eukaryota > Metazoa > Nematoda > Chromadorea > Rhabditida > Trichostrongylidae > Haemonchus > Haemonchus contortus. Next base: position 11,604,287 of record LS997564.1, read on the forward strand.
CGTGAATAGAGTTCAGTGCTGAGGTGGGCAGGTTGTATGCTGCCTCATTGATGTACTTGCTCTGCTACATTTGCCATTGCCGCTTATCTATTACTTGTGTTAGACTAGAAAAAGAAAATTTATGAAAAATTTTAAGTATAGAACAAGGTCCTACAGCGTTAATCATTCTCAATCCTGGGATTCGCCACGTCTTCAACTTGCAGTCAGAATCGAGGTGGGCTTAAATGCGTATGGCCCAGTACGACGACGTTTGGTGGCCAGCTGATGGATAAGTCGGTTCTTTTGTCCTCCCAAAAGGGGCCAGTACCAACTACCGATCCTGGAGAGCTGGAAGGCTCGTGCATGACAGTGCTCTGGCTGTCATTACACCACATCCAATTTGAATACAATTGCCCAAGTCCTTTTGCCCAGAAGTATACAATTTCTTCTCGATGCACCGAAGTCTTTTGTGAAAGTCATTCTGTAGACCAACTGATGTCTAATGATTTTTCGACTTTCCAGCAGGATCCAAATATTTGGCGTATTGAGAAGAAATTGATCGGCAGCTAGCATTTTCATCGTCGAATTCTTCGGCAATGACATAAATCATTATCCAATTGTTCGGCTGCATAGCTTTCCAGAGCTGTTTTACCACTTTCATTTCTCTCGCGAATCTTTTTCGTCTTTTTCGTTGTCCTTCGTCATAGAAAAGATTCCGTTTGCTATGAAACTTGATAAATCGATATTATCTGGAATGTCGGTTACGAATACAAGCCGGAGCCTAAGCAGAGGTTGCTCCAAAAAGTTGAAACCCTTTGTATGAGTCCAGGTGGAGTCTAGGTGATAATCCGTTGGTTTTTCACCCATTAGCTGAACAACGGTTGGCATCTACTCAGGCAATTTCTATAGTGCTCCATAGCCTTCGTACACTCAACCGCAAAAACACCCAGCCCACAAAAACAAAAATAATGACTGTCGTGCTCACAGTAAACACCGGGAAAGTTGGGCCGCCTTGCTGGAGTTGCCTTCAGTCGCTTCATAACTGTAGTCAGTCAAATCGGCGAAAGCTTTTGATTCGAAGTCGACCGTTTTTGGCTCCAAATTACGACACCATCACGGAGTATAACTTTATGCCTTGTGGCAGTCCTGTTTTCTGAGAAAAATACAGCACAATCGTCTCCAAGAGGTCGGAATTCAGAGAGGAGTAACAAAACTGCCTTTTCGGGGGAAAACGGCATGTTCAAAGGACATAAATCAACAGCACAGCGGCAATTCTTCACAGAAAATTCTCCCTTCTGACGTATCAGACATTGACGTTGCCCGCCCGGACAAGGCGTTTATTCTAGTGAATGTTGAAAATAGCGGAAGAAATTTTCTTCGGATATAAAGCACGATTTAAGAAGGTCTCCATGCTTCGGGAGCGGTATCTGATGTCATCGAATCCTTTAGAGCGGGAATTTAACCGCTCCCAGCAGGACGACACTTGCTGTTCGGAGCATAGTCTGCAACATAACCTAGTCCTGCATGATTTCACCTCTCAGAACTAACTTGAGAGACTCGAAGAGCGCCTTAATTTCTATTTTTCCAAAGCAGACTTCCAGGATGACGACCTTCTATGATAGGCCTTTGAATGCATTCATGTTGATGTTTCATTTATTTGGAAGTTAGGAGTTTCACTGATCATGACTCGTCTTTGTTCTCGGCGTATCCGTCGAAACTCTCAGCCGTTCTTAAGCAATTCCCTTCTCACCATGAGGTCTCCTACCCACCATCGTGAGTGAAGAAAAGATTACCTCTTAACTACGCCGCCAACGAAATTTTCGCCCACTCGTCTCTCAGGTTCTTTCAGAGAAATACTATTTCCCATTTACTGCTTGATTTAATTCTCGTGTTAGCGGCTATTGCCAGTATGACTAGGTGAGATTACAATAAAGTAACTCAGCTCTGATAAATCTCCGGAGGCGCCATGAATTCGACTTCCGTCCAGAACAGCTGTGGCTCATTTGTAGTTGAATCTTAACACGGTCTAACGGTCGACTTTTAGGGCCTTCTTAATAATCATGTCACCGCTCAGATCTTGGGGGCTCATACGTTCGGTATCATTCAATGATCCTAGGCTCAACAAAGAGATGTTGAGATAGTTTAGCAGAGATGCGGGGATCTCTTGGTATTTTGTAGTTCGTAGCTCAAAACTAGTACATCTTTCTCACTATTTCGTTCATTTATGAAGTAATTTTGCTGCAATCTTGCACGTTCCGATTTTCACTATGAATTTTTCATCTTACGCAATAAACCTACCTTATTTTATTATTAGCTACAATGAGAGGTGGCATTTTCACAACTTCCCTGAGCAACAGGATTCTTCCTCTGGATTTCCTTTTTCCAAGTGGTTAACCGCACTCAGGAGGGATCAAAGGCACCATGAGGGATTGGACTTGAGTGGCTTCGATTTTTTATTGCTCTCCAAAAAGAATCACCGTGATAAATTCAAGACTCCATCTTACTGAAGGACTTGGCCGACGATTCGTTCCTCCTACTTTCCGACAATCTCTTGAACTGTTAGTAGAAAGGTGTTCCGTGCGCATTCTTCTAGCGGACGGACGGCTTATCAGCCCATAACGTTCACTTATCGCCACATCCTAGTCGTATTGCGTCTAGTAGATACGGTTTGTTCCCTTTTTCTACCTATTTCTTTCCGATCATCTCGACCTAAGCCGTCCATCTTTATTCTTTCCTGCAAATCAAATTGGTTCTTAGCAGATTGCTTTGACATTCGATAGCTTGATTGGAAATTGGAATCATTCAAGCACGACGGCTATCGCAGATCTTGAGTGCTGGGCGTTGATAAATCTCTCTCTCCAATGTCTTTTTTCGTTTCAAGCTGCTGGCATGATAGATTAGTTGTAATCCCTGTCTATCTGGAACGATAGAATGGTTGATTCCTCTCGATCGTAAAGTTCGTTCCGCTTTCTTTCTACAGGTGCTCCTTCACACTATACACTATATCGAACCACCATAGCAGGCCATGGAAGGAACTAACTGGTAAGACGTATTTGATAGGCTGCGGAAACCGATTTGACATTAACCCCCATGGGCGGAAAGTCATACCATGGTCTCTGGTCAATTGGTCATGGATGCGCCACAAATCTCGCCAGTTAATCATAGTAATCTGCCCCGTTTGACACCATTAACTAGCGCCTGCCTTCCTTCTCAATGTCACAGTCTCTGTTCACATATTCATTCCTGCCTCGATCATTCCCTATTCATCCTCCAAATTCCCTAGCACAATTTAATGACTTCTTTAGGAGTTTTTCTCACTAGTTCTCTAGAAAACGTCAGTGACAATTGTGGCGGGTGTCAATCATATACCCGGAGACGGCCATGGCTTTGCTATGGGAGATTTCTCAATCCATGACAATGTCAATTCCTTTTTGTTAATGTGAAACAAGTAGTTCCCTTCACTTTTCAGTGGCATTTCTGGTTGTAATATTCTGTCAGTAATAGCCGTTTTTCAATAAACTGTGAGTCATTTTCCACTTCTGAACGGAATGTGTTCCGAGAGCGATCGTCAACCATGATAGCGCCATGCACCACAGTGCGATATTCATCTTTCAAGGGGAAAAACCCTACATTCGCCGCCGATATTGCTCTTGTGCTATTCTATTATATTTTTATTCTATTGTCGTTCTAAACCGCTTTTTCGAGCTGATTTTCCCTTCGCAAGGAGCTACTGAGGGCAACGATAAACGATAAACTACCACTACATTCATGTTCCCTGGCTCGTAATCCACTCTAGCTAGGGAACTTGTTACAAATGGAATGGAGCAATCGATCTCACATCACTAGAACCAACTAGAACACAAGTGTTTCTGTTTTTATTATGTCATATATATCACTATTTGTTACTACAAAGAATACATTATAGAGGGCGGAGGTGATGCTGAGGCAAGAGGCGTGCTATCACACACGCACTGTCATGGGTTCGAATCCCGGATCGATATCCGCCTTGGCCAACCAAGCCTTCAATCCCTGCGGGGTCGGTTAACTGGTAAAGGGCTGGTCTGGGAGGATAGAGGCACTGACTTGTACACCGGCTGGCAACCGCAAATTATTGTATAGTCCACGTACGCATTCAATACGCCACTACTATTCTGAATGAAAACCGAATGCGGGGCGCATCCCTCAGACGGATTGATTTAGGCCCCAAAATTTAATCCCTTATTTAGTATACGTTATCAATCTACCTGAAGAAATCTCCATTCAGATTGATGAATCCAGTTCACTATTACTTACGGCCTCGAATTTACTGATTTAACTTACCGTGGGGGTCCTACTCTATGGTATACACCGATATTATGTTGGTAATAACGGACCAACAAAGTTAGAATAGAACTCAGTGCCTGTGTTAATGCTCGAACTGTCATCTGATCCGTTGAGTTCTTTCCTTTGGAGTCTGTAATTGCAATCGGAAGATGTGCAGCTTGAGCGCCTTATGTTGCAGTCCCCGCAGCAGCTCCTGGAAGTAGAACCGTATGCCAAGGGCAAATCGGGTCTACGGAATGTTCCATGCACTATATTGTCACCGAAAAGAACGTCACCCAACTGATTACCTTTTCTTATCAAGTAAACTGAAACCGGCCTCATCGGGCTACCGGCACATTGATCAGAGATGCAGGGCCTGACTATACAGGCAGGGCAGAATTCGATCCCAAGTGCATTTTGGGTACACGAGCCAGCGGGGCGCATTCCTTTGGGCGATAAGCGAATTCCACTGCTTCATGGGTTTTGCCCTTCAGAAGCTGCAATTCCTTTTTTTTCAAATCATCCCGATCAACAGGAGAGGAGCGGGGCAGGCAAGTATGCAACGGCTGTGGCACTGAGCAGCAGCGTGGAGTGGTGATCCATCACGAACAGAACAATCGATTCCCCGAGGAACGTCATCGGCGACACGTCGGCGTTCATTTCCACCTCCTGATTCACTTTCACCGTCATCATCATTATGACAGCTGTCCTCTGGGCAATATGTATGTCATGTATTCCCCCTGACTACACTGACGATGAGGGTATGTCGGTCATTTTTTGGCTTGAAAAAAATCGTCCACAAGGTCTCTCGGTTACAAATAGAGCTTGTAGCCAGCCATGTGTTCCGTTAGGCCAAATAATCTTACAGTAGCCTAGCCACATATGCGTGGCATTCAATCGATGCACACAGCTTTCACTTGATGTTCTCATAATACCGGCAATATAAAGTGACATTCAAACCACATTCAGGCCCATTTCTGCCCTGTCCTATTGCCGTCGCTTTTACAACCGCTGTGGCTCTTCTCCGAGCATGACATGGACCCTGACCTTGGCATTCATCTTTCCCTTTCTTTGAGAAGTTTTCAAATCCTTCCGGTTCACATCTGTTCCCCGTCTCTTGGCCGTCGAGTAATGTTTGATGCTTCATCTCTCATGTTCCTCCCTCATCAATACTTCTTATTCTCCTCATCAACTCGTGCTAACGATGTTGTCACTATTGATGGTACTTCATTGCTTCTCAACGAGTTTCTCCTATGAACTGGTATTACTGTACGATTACTGTACGACAGACACATGCAGGGAGCTAACGATTCCAGCAATTGATTCGTTACAATTGAGTAGTATCTCGTTCTGGCTTGACCTCATGCTGTCGTTCATTCGTGACTAGGCTGTTCGTCAGCTTACACCCTATCAGGGCTTGAACTCCCGTAGAACTCGTATTCGTGTTAAGCCATAGAGGCAGGAGTTCGAATCCTTTCGAATTCTAAGGTAAGCTTCGTCCACAGACCAGTACTGTCGTGATCGCCTCGGTTATGCATGGAGGTAAACGGCCCTTCACCTGAAGCCATTCCTTTGAAATTGAAATGCGCTACTTACATGCAGAGATGCCCATCATGCAAGAGCTAGTCCTGCCCCTCACCTTCAGCATAAATTTCTGGATTAGTCCTTCGCGGTATTTCTAAGAACCTTCTCTTTACTGGGGCAAAATTGAACATTATCGTGGATTTCGTCAGTGCTTTCACTGAAAAAGATCTCCTCCTTGTTAGCAGCCGAACCGGAACGGCAAGATTTCAACGATGGCAGCATTACCTCCTACTTTCATTCTCTCTTGAAGTCATTTTATCGAAGGCGACTACCCTCTTGAAGGACGGGGTCGCATGATGACTTTTCGGGTACTTCGTTACAGTCATGTCTCTTGACTTGACTTTCCCTGATTAGCATTACGTTTACACTCCCCCAATTACTTTCTTCACTCGCACCTTTCCAATGTACCCCTGGATTTGTCTTAAATAGAAGAGAAGAATGTTACTGTATTGTTACTGCTAGACTGTAATTCTTTGTCTTAAGAAAACAGTAGTATTTTCTTCCATTGTTACTTGTCCGAAACCTTTTCCGTTTTCATCTATGAGTACCGTGACTACTGCTACATTCATAACTATTGTTTCACAACTTCTACAGTGCTTTTTATGAAAAGTCTCCGCTTGTGAATCATTTCACTACAGCCATGCTTACTACTACAAATAAGACAACTTTCTTTGTTCACGCAACAACCGTCCTTCTCTAGAGCTCCAACCCCTCCCTCGAAAGCTCATACAATTGAAGTAACCACTACCAATTGGTCGTTTAGCTGAAAAATCACTAGAGAAAAGGTTTCTCTCTGAATACGCTGCGCACTTGACCTCCAGTTAAAATCACGAGAAGTTGTATTACTTAGTTGCTATTGAATTGATTAGTTGATTGGAAGTCTTTCACTGCGACAATGGCTTTGTAAAATCGTCCGGTGTTCAAATCGATGTTGAACTAGGATCTCTTAGCTTCACCTGCAGAGCCCATGCGATCTGATTCGATCGGATAGCGAGCTGAGCAAATCCTGTGTAACCCCGTAGGGTTCGCTCGGCTCGTCAGCCGATCGCAAGGGTTTTGCGGGTGAGAATGAGGGAAGAATTCACTGTAGTTATTTATGTGTTCACTGTTTACTGTTACTTACCTAAATTTATTGTTGTTTATTTCGTTGCGACAACACCTTTAACTTTCAGAGGTTTACAACTTGAAAAAAGTAAGTTCAAAGAAAGAAATAGCTATCAACTGAATCGGGTTGTCGGTCCTGAAACCATAGGGCACCGATAAGATAACGAAGAAGCTTCAGGGGCAAAAAGAAATGATGGAATCCTATGACGGGCCCTAAAATTAGAAACGCAGGAAATTGAGCCGCCCTTTGGTGTGATATCATCAATTCAACCAGTTTTTATCCCCTTCATTGCTACTTATCTCTCGATTCGCTTCGCTTCATCATCAAACACATTCATTAGCTCTTAGTCATGATGGGGCTTTTTCATTTGATTGCCTTATCGCTCTCGGAATCTTCACTGACGATTGACGTATATTAGGATGGTTAGATCATCGCAAATGTTTTTTTTTCGGTCTTGTATTCGTAGAACGATTGGACAGCCGATATTATCGCGATGGCCTAGTAGATCCATTCGAACTGCTTTCTAATCCTCCCATTCCCCCTTGTAAACTGCAGGAGCTATTGGTAAATTAAACTCGAGGGACACTAGTTAATAAGGTTCATAGAGACTGGATTTGAAGCGCGCCACACACTCGGTTCCCTGTTGGAATCATAGGTACATTTGAATGGGTGCCTGACTTCAACGAGACGCAGAGTCACACAGCCAAGGAAAAGAGTTTTGTTCCTCCCAGACGAAATTGATACCGATGCCCATGCCCATGGATAACAACATGTTTTGAAAGTCAGTTGTGCACAGCACTTCCTATGAATTCACGAAAAGCCTCCCATTCCTCCCTCGTGTACTCCTGTGGGACAAAAGTGGAGTCTGTGATAAAAAAAAACTAGTTTGTCATCCTAATTCGCTGGATTTCGCGTCATTTCCACCTACTCTTTTAATTTGTATATTTTCAACTTCCTCCATCACCATAGAGCTACGGAACCGTTCTCAAACGTACTTCCTAAGCTATGTTCTATTCCTATTAACCATGGTTCTCGTTTTTTCCTGAAGCCTGGGACAATTGTAGTTTTTTGCAAAAGTAGTTCCCTTTTTCGTCGTCAACTTCCTCTCGTAGTCGTTTCCCCAAGTTGATTTTGTTTTGGTAGTACAGAATCGATAATATTACAATTTCAGGTAATGGACGTGTCTGCCCCAGTGAGGCCGCCCTCGTGAGTTCGCACTCCTACTGAGTTGTTTTGCTATCTAAATTATAGTTCAGTTATACAAAACAAAAATACTGAAGTACTTACTATCCTACGACTGTCTAGAGAACAAACTGTGATGGTGATGTTGTCCATACAATGCCGCGCGCGTTTGCGTCGCGGTTTTGTAGGGCTTTAGTTATTTCATGTAGTATAAAAGTAGCAGAAACTCCTTAGCTTTCAGTTCTAAACTAATTTCCAGCAGCTCGCGCCCTACGCAAGCCTATTACGTGCCGCGTCGTCTACTGGAGGGCGGTCGCGGTCCGTATCCGGCGAACGATGGAAAACCCTCTCAAGACGGTTTCACCAACCCGGATACCCCGCCGCCAAACACGACCAAGTCACGGCCAAACACTGAGGTAATCACTTGATAGGATCGCTGACACTCGCTCGTTGTCTCGGTCCAACCCCCATTCCTCTCGTCGTCTTTGGAAAAAAAACCGTTTGATGATTCTGTCCACATAGGTGCGTACACCGTCGAGCAAAACCGTCGTCAAAACATACATCGAACCGCGTCCATTGATGGCCGATCTGCTACCAAAGCCCGATTCTCTCAAGGTTAGATGGTTTAAGCTATTTTATTACACTGGATCATCTCATGTGGTACTTACTATTCATAGGAGAAACGTCGTGCGCCTCGCTACACTCCACCACAGCCGCAGGCCTCTTTAATAGCTCCGTCTTCACAGCGAAGAGGTCCTGCTGCTCCACCGCAACCGTTCGCTCCACGAATTGTTAACGGTCCACGCGGTCCGCTTTCACGTCCCAACGCTTTCTGTGCAGTACCTTTCCCACAGAAAGATATCTGCATTTGTGATCGTCCTAAAACTCATGTTGTATGCAAACGGTAGGTTCTTATTATAGCTGTCTTATTACACTCCGCTACAAGAGAAATGTCACAACTGGGACGCGAGCGGTTGCGCCGCGTCATCGAATACGTGCACGCTACACGAAAAATCTCTTTTCTTCACTATTTAACTTTATCCTAGACGTGAATACGTTTGTACACACAAAAGCGACTGTCCTCACGTTTTGTCTAAATGGCAGAGTTCACGAAATTTTGGGTTATCTAGCTTTAGACGAGTAATGGAAGTTATAGTTGAGAATAGTGCAAAAGTGGCGAGGAAAACGCGAAAATCTGCGTATTTAGAGAAATATGAGGCTTGAAAAATAAATAAAATTGGGGGTTAGACGAGAATGTTACGAAAAAGCCGTATGGAAGAGGTATTTGGACCAGCTGTTCGAATGCCCGCGCCATTTCGTACAGAAACGGTGCCTGCGTGCAAGGTGTGGGTCCTGTTACGAATGATGCGACCTTTACAGCTTTTACAACGCTTAACAACTCGTCCACCTTGGGTGTGTGCGTCGGCTAAGCCGGTTTTGAGAGACTTTGGAACATCCTATATTTACTGTTTTCCCGACAGCGTCTCTCAGGCTATCCTTGGGGGTCACTGTTGCGTCTTTCGTCTTCGGGAGAAATCTCTAAAACCAATTATAACGTGAAAATTACTAAATGTTTTAGATGTGGCTACGAATGCATTGGAAGAGTGCAGTTGGTGTGCGATGTGCATCCGACCATACTCTCGTTGATGGACATGCGAGAATGTGCTAATCCCATCTGTAGGAGTATACAGATATTTGAATCGTTTACACCAAACGACAACAATAACGTTGATGATCAACTCATTACCGCCGCCGTCACCACCAACAACAACACCACCCCAATTCTACAGTAATCATCCCCATTAATTTTCACCTATGCGCCATAGCACACGGGTAAATTCTACATGACATACACATACATATAATACATTTCTATCAACATATATTTTATAAATAAACGCGCACGCACACACTCAACTCACACATTTGCATTGTCGCTTTTATTGTCGCCGAGACGAAGCACTCTCTTAGCGATCCTTTTCCCTTTTTCTTTGAAATCCCTGATGGATCAGTTAAAAGGCGCAATATTTCGTGCTCTGAACTCTATGAGTTCATTTTGTAATGTTGTTTAATACTGTATTTTTGTGTGATGTGAAAAACCGTTGAATCGTTGAACGATACGGTATATGGGCTTCCTTCGTTTTTTCCGCTTTTCGTTTCGTTTGCATTTATTAGTGCACAGTTATTTTTTCTTGTATTTTATACATATTTTAATCATTTTTTCTACTCGTCTGTGATTTATGTTCGCGACGCAAAGGACGCTCCTCAAATTCATTTTTTTCGGTTGAAAAATTATTGCCTTTAAATATTTCAGCGCTCATGATGATTGATGATTTTTTGTACATAATTCATATTCAAGTCAAAGTTTTTATTAAAGATTACTTTATTGAAACTTAACACAACATATTACTGACAGCAGCTGCCATTAAATGTATCCATGAGAGTACAATGCAACAATACAATGTTACCACGATAAACAACACTCCACTATCCAATAAGATACGCAACAAACACAAGAACGACGAGGAGAATCATACAGATCTAAGAGACCTGAGCTCGAGGAAATTCAATAGCTCCCATCGAACGACTACGGCTTAGAACACATTGACAGCAACAGCAAGATTTGGCTTTGATTTTCCATCACCTGTATGATCTTCTCAGTGGACTGCGGCTACGGCTTCTGAAAAACAACTCTGAACAGACCTGCTTTGCTATTTTGTTTTGTAAGATACTACCATTGAAAACATTTGTTTCTCTATTAACTTATTCAATGTCCTCTTTCACAAATTCATATTATAGCTAGAACTTCGATGAAATCCCCATCGATTGGGTGAGCTGTTGGCATCCACGGGATAAACTTCCTTATTTCACTACCGTCTTAGCATAGCACAATTCATCTGATTATGACGAAACAGCGAAAAATTCTAGCTGGCCTCTCAATATGGCGTTGTTAACCCCACAACTGGGCATTTGACCCACATTTGCAAAACAAAAGCATGTAAGCATATGGTATAGGACCAACAGATCAGGGAACAAAAGGTTAATCTCGCATGAACTAAAAGGACTTATGCATTTGACCACGGTTCCTTTTAAGTATATTTCCAAGAATGTGAACTGCTAAACTCTAACGAACAACACTAACATTGGAACTGCTTATGCTGCTATGGAAGCACTCGCAAAGGACTATTACCCAGACAATACAATCCCTTCACCCACCCTCCTCACTCCACTACATCACCTTATAGATCATCAAATATTTCCTTCCATATAACATTTTAATACCAATTAAGGCGAAAGACAGGGCGGTTGAGTTGCATGATCTCTAGCTCCAAAAAGGAACAATTCAGGACCGAGAAATAACTTAGCCATTTATTTGACAATTTGAAATAGCTGTTTCTTGGCACCGTGTTACAGTACGTTTTCTTGACCCTGAGATGCCCTAACCTTTCTTAATGAAAAAATTACTATCGAAATTACAAGCCGCTTAATTCTCTCCTAGATATAAGACTCACCTCCCGTAGTCCACCAATCCTCGAAAAGGTTGGTCGGCGAAAGCAGGATATGACTGGCCGAACTGCAACAAAAGATAATCTAATGCACAGAACCTGCGTAAAATGTATCGAGGATCACAGAGAAATACCTTGAAATGCTTATGAAAGAATTTGAGAAATGACTCGATAAAAAAGAACCAACGAACCAGTGGAGTTGCTCCACTTCCACTTCCACTTCCGCTCATTGCTGCACTTCCGCCTAATGTTGGATATGTAATACGTTCAGTGCGTGGCTGTGATGCGCGCATGCGAGAACTGAACTTTTGTATTCAACAAGTAAACATCAACTAAAGTAACTACAATTTACCTACCTGTCACTGAAGTCGTTGAGCGGTTCGACAAATCTGCTGATGTCCCGCAATGGGGTAGGATTGAGACCACCGATCGCACGGGGATCCCTTAAATACAATGATAACTTTAAGCTTTTCGTTGTCTACTCTCTCTCTCACACTCTCTAAAAGTTCAAGCGCTTGGTTGACTCTTTGTAGGCACAACATTTTCAAGTTTGCCAATCACACGAGATCTGAGATGAAAAGATTTACGTGGTACGATTATTTGTGGGGCATTTCAACGACTCTCTGAATTTTAGTGCCCAGACAGATACAGGCAATGCGACTAATAAGCCTGCTTTCAAGGCAGCCAAGCGTCTCAGTGTCGCGACCACTGACAGTCTGAACTGGCAGTTAAAAGAGACACTTCAATCAAGAAAAATGCCACACTCATAAATGCCTTCTAAAAGCCAATGGTAGGTGCTCATTCAAGCGTGGCTTGCAACTTGGCGAACATTTAATGAACATGGTGCGAGCATTACTTGTCTGAACACCAGAGAAGGTATGGGACATGCAGAAGCAACGGCAGTGACTGGTGCTTTATTATCATACATGACTAAGGAACTTGAAGAAGTCCGTGTATGATGTCTGTGCAGTGAGCCCCAGTGGACGAGTACGTGTGTACCCCATACAATGAATTGCGGAGGCAGCTGATGTACAAATCAGTGCTTCTATTCTCTCGGACGAGTTCTCTAGCGATCAACCGAACCTGGAGACAAGGAAAGCTTGGTCCTAGACTGATATCAAGCCTGATTTGAACCCTTGACCAGGCATGTGGAATGGTGCACCACTTGCCACTACATCACCTCCCCCCTCTACTTCGTCATATGAATGTAAAAAAAGCCAAACATTCACTTAGCACATGCCTAATAATGCAATCGAGCTAACCTTGCAAAGGGTTCATCCATCAGAGATGGAATTCCACGCGATGTGTTGTCGAAGCTTCCACGCGATGGGCTGTCGAAGCTTGAGAAAGCGGGATTCTGAAAAATGCATGAATTCTTGAACTACTGATTTTTTCCGGATTAATTTGGAAATGAAATAGACAAGCAGGATCTATATTTCGGTCTTCCGCTACAGGAAGAGGGACAAGAACTCGGATTGTTGATGTATGACTAATGACTAATTACCAAATATTTGAAAATAATTTAAACACCTTTTTGTTCTTCCTGAATTAAGATAGTCGCTGAAGAAAAACTTATGTTTCGATCAAAAACCACATACCTTACGATCCACAGAGTTCAGTACCGCTCCCACGAATGAACCGAGACCCATCTTTTCGACCTGTCTGGCTGTTTCAAAAGGCGGTGCGTTATCCTGCGCAGCCCTACGCATCACAGACTCGAATTTGAACATTTCACTAGAAAAGGAGGAAGAATGATTTATAACCGCACACTCTAAATAACTCATCATCGTACTTAGGTTGAGTTATAGGCCTTGCCCATGGTGACACATCTGTGGCTCCTCTGCGACCACTGAATAGATCCGTTCTGCCGCGATCACTGAATGGCTCCGTTCTACCGCGATCATTGAATGGCTCTGCTCTACCGCGATCATTGAATGGTTCCATTCTGCCGTAGCGCATCTAAACTGTGAGTAAACCCTAGCCTTTTTAGAAAAAGCTTGAACAGATTCTGCTACACACCTGCTCTTCATACATGTTCCCTTGCGTGTACGGCTGATTCTGGAATGGTGCTGGGCCGCTTTGCCACTCTCTGCGTCCTACGAAAGGAGACACAAAAGGCGAAGGCCCTGTTGTTTGATAAGGAGGCGATAGCTTCTTAGACAGTAGGTCTTGAATGGGACCAGTTCTTTGTGGGTACTTGGAAGATCCTTTTCCGCCACCCTTGGGACCATTCTGTGCACCTGTTTTCCCTTGTGCAGAAGACCCTGTTTTCTTTGGAAATGCTGAAAAAAGAACAGAAACGGCATCAGAAAACAATTGCAAACAATTTTTCTCATTTCAGAACAAACGATTCAAAATGATGCGATATACTGAAATAAGGTTCCTTGACACCAGAGAATCACTCTAAGGTGCTGAATGGACGTACCCTTCGGTTTCCCTTGATGAACGAAGGAAGGGAAAAGAAATTACATCACTACCCAACGGAAGGAGGAAAAATGGATGTTCGAGCAGGTTCTAATTCTGGCTTTAACATAACGAAATGCTCATCCTGCTGATACACTCGGAAACCTCCGTAGTTTATCAGGCAGGTCAAATCCTTTTTAAAGGATTACAAAGGTTGGGCTAAACGTCGCTTCCAGTTTGACTAAATAACACAATCCCTATGAGAAGCATGGACTCAACCCATCAGAACTTCTCATTGAGAAGTAGAAGGATCATCCAAAATGGGACGTACCCTGATCTAGATCTAAGACAGCAGCCAACATACACATCACTGGGAACTGGAGACAGAAAACTTACTTTTTCCAGATTTCTGTTGGGCGTTCTTCTCATCCAACCTAGGTTGCTTAGCGGCTGAACCGCTTTCTGGCGTTGACGATGGAGCATTATGCTCAGCAGAACGCTTTCTGAAAATGCGACAACATACAGACCACTACCGTCGACCAGGAAGCAATACCGCTTCACTGGACCGACAACTGCAGGGTCGTATATTCTTCTGACAATGTTGTTCTTTTCGAACTGGATTGAAAGGCGGGTGAGTACCATAATTAAGAAAACACTTCTTGCACCTCAACAGCGTATCTTCCGCGATGTTCCTCTATTTCAAGAGGTCCATCACGATAAAATAGCGCATGGTTGCGGTAAACACTGCCAAATAACAGTATGGGTAAACACTCAGACAGGTTGGTTGACCAGCTGGCATTTTGGCCTCTGGTAGTGGTACTCTTGGTACATGATCACTTATAGCTGAGTACACTGAGCTCTTTCAAGGCACCTGCGGTGTGGAACACGCCACCGCATATCACCGATATCGTTTTTTGAGCAACTGTGTCGGATCATTTCGCGTTCACACCCATCTTCAACAGATTCTAAAACATCTGTGACATAAAGGCCGAATGGAAAATTCCATCATCCTGCAAAAAAAAAAAACAGATATCGTCGACATTTTGAATCGCATAGTAATAAAAAACCGTGCCATTGATAAAGGATCAATAGAGCTTGCCGAAGTAGGGTTCCTTAGCTTATAACCCCTCAAAGTAGCATTTTCAAGCACATGGTAGGAGCTGAAGAATAACACCCAGCTGTGTACCACTTTGAAGTTTGTATCGCGCCGAACTTAGTACAGAAAAGGAAAAAAATGTTTTATGCTGCTGGTGATTGTGATAGCTAGCGTTTACTTTGAACATGACATTGCAACATTGCCCTTAGCGGATCCAACACTCTGATCTGCTGTGTCAGAACTCAAAAACATCATCAAGCCTTCTGTTTCCAAACTCTGCGCAGCCGGCGTGGGCCAGCGCGTCGACCGCAGAGCGTAATGATTAATTGCTCCAACGCTTCACAGGCCTCAAATCCTGAATGTTCTGCTTGGCCTCTCATTATATAACACTTGGTTATTCACTGCTTTTCGGTAAGTGAAAATTCATCCTCATGTATTGCAAGAGAACGAAGGGATGATGGAAATTGAAAACAAGGGAGCACCCAACTAAGAGCCTGTTCAACGCTAAGTACCATTCATACGGAAAAGAGCGAAGCAAAGCCTTTTGAGCGCCGTAAAGACGCCAAATACTAGCATGAACCTGTATTCGATCGAATTACACGGTATGTCAGGCTGAGTATATCGATCGACGCCCGACTTAGCACCCCCTTCCCTTTAGCAGCTTGATAGAAGTGCGAAGTTTGAAGGCATCCTCTAAAGAAATATTAACCTTATTACAAGTAAAAGCCCAGTTCACGATAAAAATTCTTTCTGTGATTTCCCTGTAAGATAAATTCGAGACTCTCCTATACCATACCTGCCTTTGTAAGGTCGAAAAACGTCTTTCATGGGGCACAATGAGGGGCTGGAGACTGTAACGTATGAATGCCATACCCATAGTGGACGAGTTTCAACGCTATGTAGAGGCTGCACTATATCAAGAGACTCCCGTATAGGAAGACCAAGCAGTTTGGCATAATTCATGGCGACAGGGAAAGACGGTTTTGGATAATGTCAGCTTGATGTAGTCATCTCTTTGCGCAATGGAAGCCAGTGAAATCTCATCCAAACACCCCTTACGTGTCAATCCCGTCACGGTGATCTCGTAAAACGACCACTTCCATTACTTTTAAAAAGTTTTGAATTAGGGAGATTTTCTCACTTTCTTCGCCACTGATGTACTCATCTACATCAACACTTCCGCTCTTCAATCCAAAAAGGGTACCTCAAAATTATCGTGAACTGTGCCTCTAACTAGTTTTAATCCATCGCTAGCAACGACTTACCGACCGCCACAAGAGGAACAAAAGAGTCTTTTGTCTGGTGCATCAGGCTCCTGTCTCAGATCATTGAAATCTCAACAGCACTGGTAAATTGGGCCCGATGGAAACGCATACTTCGCCACTAGTCAACGATATTCCGAGGCTGCCAAACAATGGTATTATTTCGTAACTTTAGGGGCATAGAAACTTTGCCCCACATAATGTAGTTCGATTAGGGAAGTCAATTAACTTCAAGGCTGTCCCGCCTTTCCAACTTGATCTAAATCTGCTTCGGTGAGTAAGCTTTGCTTGGTAAAGGGCAATGTCGTTGCAAATTTTTCTGAAAGCAGATTGGCTCTACTAGATGATTCGACCTAGAAGTATTTGATCGACGTCAGTTTCATGTGTTCGCTAGCCATCGTGAAAGCATGACGCTCGACATATGAAGGGAAAATCACGTGAGCGTCGTACCATCATCGAGGCCGAATTCAATGTTTCGTAACAAATATCATGAAGAAGACAAAAAAGAACGACACATTATCAGTAGTTCTGCTGAAATTCATGAAACATCATGCTTCACATAAAGTTTTTAGGATATATTAACGCCACGTCTTCCACGAATGGCGATGGCGATAATGGATGCAAGTTCCTGACTTCTTATCGGTGGTTTTTAAGCCATCGATTAAGAATTGCCCAATACCTGGCATGCGAAAAAATGGCTGAGTTTTTGGTAGCCTGTAAACATTCATGCAAGGCAATATGAGCTTTTCCTGAGGAGTTACCAATAATACGGCATTGCTCATGTGTGTAACCACGGCATGGCTCATGGGGGACGCACGATTCGTGCGATTCCGGGTGCGCGCGGCAAATTGCGCGGCAGAATTCATGTTGATTCGAACGACTTTGATGCCTACTATTGGAGCACAGACTTGAGGTAGAGTAGATTAGTAGGATCAACTGAACATACATAACTATTCTACTTCCAGTTTGTAACCCAATAATAGGCGTCAGAGTCGTTCGAATCATCACTAATTCCGCCACGCAATTTGCCGCGCGCACCCAGAATCGCACGAATCGGCACACACCCGGGTGGACTACTTGAACTTTCTCTGCGTCCCTGACGGCAAGAGGCTAGAGCGCAAAGAAAAAACACCCCGGGTGAAGCCTACGGCGGTGGTGGTGGTGGTGGTGGTGGTGGGGGGGGGGGGGGGGCGTTCCGTTGCGCGTGTCCGTCGAAACTAGGTCACGCCGCAGCCGCACGTGGTGGGTCAGCCCGCGATACTTCACGGACGTCGAAGTTGTCAGTGGGGCTTACAATTTGCGCTTGGTCCACGGCAGTCAGTTAAGGGAGAAGATAACACAGACAAATGCATATCATTCGCTCTACTGACACTCGACTGGTACTGTAATGCTATCTCGAGACCTCATTGTCAGTGTGGTGCACCGCGCGCGAAGTGGGTGGGGTGATATGCTTTCGACGGACGCGCGCAACGAAATTTCTCCTGTGGTTAGGGACCCATTGGACAGGCGAGCACAACGCTTGAAGGCTACATCAAACGGGAGTGCGCCAGACGAGGGCAGAAAAATGACGCATCCGGCAATTTTGAAGGAACCGAGTTCAAGTGGTGTGGATAATCATGGTTCGCTCACTGAGCAGACAACAAGCCATTCTCTCAACCGAGCACTCGCAGCTGTGGAATATGTGTTGCAATGAATGCACCACCCAATCCCTTCAGTGGCACATGTCCCATCGAAATTCGAAGAAGCTGCATACATGCAGTCATTAACAACGACGACCCTATGGGACGCACACAGTGACTGAAATAAACAACGACTTGACCAAGAATTTTGTAGGTACTACGGATTTAGAGCTAAAAGTGAGAATGCTTGAGCGTTTCTAAAAGAGAGCCGGAGAGGAAGTCGATTCAAGAAGTGAAAAAAGGAAACGGACTAGAACAACAAAGAGAAATACTCTCTCCGACCTGGGTCGCCTCTTGTCGGACTCTAAAAGCAAGCTTCCGCTTCACTTTTCTTTCATCAAAGAACTTGGGAAACCCAACAGACGTCTCAGTTTCTAATGAAGAGGCCCCAAATATCGAAGCCCAAGATCTGAGATTGAAGAACACTTCAACTAGCTTCACGCTTCTTTTACAATGCCTGAAAAAGATCTTCTTATCCAGTCCACTGGATTTCTGACCATAAATTACGTTATGGAAGAGTTGAACGAAACAAATGAGTAATGAGTGAGGGAGATCGCTCACTCTGGCCGAAAACAAATTGCCTGTAACAGCGGCACCAGACTGCATTAGTCTTAATTCATAACGCTTGTATAACAGTTGTATAAAGGTAAACACACTTGCTAGGCGACTTCTCTTCATTGGTTCCCTCTGCCTTCACCTGCTCACCCGCATTCTTTTGAGGTTTCTTTTTAGCATTAGCCTTGCCATCAGCAGGTAATATCTTAAAGCGTGAGAAGCTACAAACTGAAGAAACCACCGAATCTGTTAAGAAAACATACCTTGGCGCCTGTAGCGATCTCCTGCTCTCGTTGCATTTTTTGTTCTGCGAACTTCCTGCGATTCTTAAAAATGCACATTTCTTCAGAGAATCAAAATATTATTCGTCTTGCTGAGCTACTGACCTCCAATAAATCTTTCAACCTCTTCTCTTGCGCCGCACGTTCCTTTGGTTCATTAGAGAAATTGCTGTAAAAAGTTAACCTCAGGGAAAATAACGAAGGTTGTTCGAACTATATTGAGATAAGTTGGCAATTTCAATCTCGAAGAGCTCACGATCAGGGCAGAAAAGAGCAAAAGCAAAAGTTTACTGGGAACCACATGAACTTAGAATACCATTCGACGGCGTGGGCGTATTACATGTGCAATGCAACGCAACGCCGGTTCAAAGAGACAGGAAGAAACCGTTGCGATCATTTTCTCGCAAGTACATTCAACAAAACTCTGCTCTCACGATTAGTAGGAAACTATGTCGGATCCTCTAAGTTCCTTCCAGTAATCAAACATTTGATTCGATATATGCTGCGGCAGTCGATCAAATACATCGATTGGATTTGGATTAAATACTACCTATTAACATGCACAGTTCTCTCAGAGTAAAAATGGGAAACAATGTCTAACGCCCATGCAAAACACCGTGCGATCATAGAGAAGTTTAACCAGTCATCCGAGACCATCGATTTGCGCAGGAGTTACCAGCGCAATCCTTCGAACATGCCCCTCCAGACTCCTGATTGTTTCATTTTTTGTTTCAGGTGAAATTGCAAATCACCACTTTGTTTAGTTTTTTGCCAATGATTGCATAGAAAGATTTACCACCGCTGAGTAAATTTTCCGATATTAGACAGAGAAAATAAAACCCACTCCACGATCAAAAACTGATTTTCTTTCGCAGTTGGTGGGACGCTGACATCCATCATTGGAACGAGATCAGACGTAACCCAACTTTCTGCTGGAACCTGAAAATTTACCTAATGCGAATTGAAGAAGAAAATAGCGTTTCAGAAACTTTCACTTTTCACACCAGTGAAACTAAGTCTTATAATATTCGAAATTTCAGTAACTATAGACTCACTGCAGTAAATTTCTTCGATATCTCATTTGTGAAAAAGATGGCAAACTGGGTCACATTGATTCTGATAGTTCCATCCTCTTCAATCTTTGCCATGTAGTCAAACACTTCTCTTGGTAAACGAACCACTTTCCGCTGAGAAGAAAAACTTCACAAGAAAGTACAAGCCATGTTAAGCCACAAGTAAACAACCTTGTACGTTCGCTCCTTCTTTTTACGTCCAGGTAAGGACTGAACGTTCCCCTCAGCTTTCTCGGGCTGTTCTGCCGATTTGGCCGCGGATTCCAGAAACTCATCACCTTCGCCACATTCGTCAATTACTACGACATTGCCGTGGTCTTTCGACTCTTTCTCATCCTAAAGACGAAAACCGTAGGTCCCGTTCCATTTGGTCAACTCGAGCAGAACAACATATCCTCAAGGTCAACACAGAGTCATACGATGCAATGCGGGCCTATTAATTAGATGCAAATTTTTAGAATCTAAATACCTCTACTTAGAATCTGTAGGCTTCTTGTGAAAAGTAGTAATTTTGTTGGTTTATTAGGGGCCGGTCAGCATGCCCGAAAGAGATTAACGATGAATGTCTCGCGGAACAGCAAACGTTAAAAAAAAGAATCCTAAGTCACGTCCGTGGTATTTTGCCACCTTTTGCTAAGGTTCGCTGTGCGTCTGTGCTGGCGCAGGATACGGGAGCGGTGGTTCGATTGAGGCATGCTTATAAGGAAACGGAGGAGCCGTACATTACACCGATCAAGGGAGTGTGTGTCGCTTTCCTGAAACTTCGTCAAAGCGCACAGTAGTTTCAGACGGTTCTGCGACGAATGTTCTTCAAGTCAAACTTCGCAAATTACCCGCACACTATGTTTAGTTGAATGCCTTCCCAGAATTTTCTTTTCGCATAATTCACTTACTTAGCCCTCGCTTCCTGGAGACATGTAAGCGTAGCATTATGAGGAGAGGCAGCAGATACGTGCAGAACCGATTCACTGCCGGAAGCACGCCATTAGACCTAGATGCACCGCGACGTCGACGAAACACAGCTTCATAAGCGGTGGAAGGGAGGCGTTTTCTGCTTATCTCCTTACATTTATGAGGGATGCAAGAACATGTAAGAGACGTCATGCGCGCATGTGACTTGACAAAAAAAGTGCTGACAGCAAAAGCCTGGTCGTTTAAGAGCACGGTAACATTCGACATCAGCTGCCTCTATGCTCTTATTGTAACAATTATACCAAGGTGCTAGAGCGGAGCAGAACTAGGAATTGTTGGAGCACGACACTACCTTTAAAGACTTTCCGGCAGTTACCGAAATACTGGGCGCTAAATAAATCTACTTCGAACTTCGATTTGCACAACTAGTTCTACCTATCAAAGTCAAGTCCTGTATAACATTAAACTGATGGCAGAGTCCTCACTCGATTATTAAGCTTACTCCATTACCAACAATAACAGTTTAACGCGCTACAGCGACGTGACAAACCTAAGATTGACGGGCCTTATCTCAACTAAGTAGCTCTTTTCTCCGAACAATGATGAGGGATAATGTAAGGCCACCCCAAGTTGATGGGAGCCGATCCCCATTTACTCAAATTGATGTAATCATCCTGATAATTCACATAACACCGGTAACGGTGTTCTTTCGTCGACAGCTTCAACTTGAAGAAAAACTCTAGCACTTTGTCAACCATGACCGAAAATTTTTTGCTGAATAGTCACGCGGTACAACGATGCAAATGCATCCCATTTCAGTTTTGTCACCTATTGTTTACTGACATTGGCTGGCACGCCAGCACGCGGCAGGCGGACTATGAAAGCAGCCATTGACGGCTTCCGGATATCCTTATAACTACGTTCAAACCACCGCTACAAGGCCGCATGTCGGGGGTAATCGAGGGCTATGGCGATGATATAGGACGAGCAGAGCACAGCGAATGTTAGCAAAAGTTGACAATATGTTACGGCCAGGACTTCCAGATTTAATTGACTACCATAGACTGTTGAAGACGGATGCAGACAAAAAAGGTTAATTCGATCTTGTGTATGCCCACTGTACTACAGAGTAATATTTTTGCTGAAAGTTTTGCATAGTAAAGAACGGGAGCATCACGGGGGGCACACAAAAACAAACTCTTTCAGTAGTGCTCACAGATGGCACCCATGCTTTGTCACGATTAACCTCAGCGCCGTCTTTGCCCGATTCACTGCCACCCTTAGTATCGGTTCCATTGATAGCGTTCCCTTTTCCACTGGTCACCTGCAAGCAATTTCATGACATCAAAAAGACTGATTTGAATGAAAAGTAAGTTCCAAAGGTTCCAACCTCATCTACAATTATTATATCATCCTTTTCATCGACCATGATTATGATTCAGCAAGCACAAATTATCTGCAACTCTAAGCTTAACAAGTTTAAACTTAAAATGCTATCAAGCGATAGAAGTGTAGGATCACATAAAATTCGTTCTAATTCTACGAGAAAACGATATGCGATCTTAAAAAAACTTGGTTATACTATGCATAGTCCGCGCAGGAGATCCAATTGAAGCTCTTTGAAGTTAGAGAGCGGCTTACAAGGGATCTTAAGCAATCTGAGAATATGAAAAAGCCAAGGCTGACCGCGGTAGTATTATCCCTTTGGCAAAAATATATGAAAAAAAACCACAAATTCCTAAAGAACTTGGGCTGATTTTTGATCGACCAAAGTCAACATCAGTCGAATTGCGATGGCACCTGTGTCAACAGTCAATCATAAAAGGAAAGAATTATTTGACGAGTACGACGACTTTCCAGTCAGCAACTAGTCATAGGCATAATAGTGATTTATACTACCGATTTCTATTCATTACTTTTGGCTACTAACTGGTGGCTTGTATAACTCGACAAAAACTCGAAGATATTTCTGAGTGATTCTTAATGGCAAAGAATTAAACTGGGGACGTTAGAATTCAAAACGAAATTTGCTCCTTCATCTCTTTCTGACTGCTTGTGATCGGGAAAGGAGAGGAAGCTTTCTTTTTTTATGCGAATGTTCACTGGCGGAAGCGGAAACTGTCCATTGGCAGGCTAGATGAATAGGACGGGTACTCCATGGACCAGAACAGCTCCGACCAATTGGAAGAATGTTTCATGTTAACATGGTTCAATGGGACCTAGGGCACAAGGTCATCTACTTTTTACAAACCCTCTCTTATGAGTTTAGTGTAGGGAGCAATCAGCACTCCTGTAAAAGGAATCCTAATGCTAATCGCAAGCATTTAATCTCTACAGACCCCTTGGCGAACTCACGTTTCTTCTACACGTTCAGCTATCCTATCGATGCTTATTGTACTTTGTTAAAACGATCGATTTGATCTTCCCTTGGAATGAACAGGTCTTGTCCCATATTCGTGTCCCTAAGCGTGAACACTGTGACACTACAAAACCCAAAAATCGTAACCACTGCCACTAAAGAAGTTATATGACACTACACAAAAGCCATTGATCCAAAAAAGGTACGACATTTAACACAACCTAGAACTCCATAGACTAAAGGATGTAGCGCTGAGGGAAAATGGGATCATTGATTCGTGTAAAATAGGGATTTTTCAAAGATTTTTCAAGGGAGTCCTGTATGTGCATCGAAGGAAACAAATAACAATGAAAGAAAGAGGACACAAACAAACAAACAATTAGATGAAACATGGACTGTCGCCTAAACCTACACCCCGAAGAAACGCCGGGCGAGTTGTCGCGAGACATTTGTCAAGTTTTTGGACATTTTTCAACTATATGGCTTGTGAACCAAGCAATTCGTTGCGGGATCCACGCTATCGACTCTACTCTCGTTTCATTTTGGCTCTACTTAGGAATTGCTGTTCGAAGAAATGATGTTAAGAGTGTCCGCACCCATGAGATGTCCGAAATTAAGGGAAAAGATGGCAATATACGTTGTTTGAAAGGTAAGCTGTCGTTTTGTTAAGGAATATTGTCTTTTTACCGAGTAGAAACCTCCTCTGAATCGCTGGCACCTGGCAACATGAAGAAGTAGGGAGAACCAAGATTTGCATTCTTACTGCTTCCCTTGGAGAAAATGACGTTGTTTTAGGATCAGCATAGTATAATTGGAATAAATGTAGTCCTAGGTCACCACAAAAAAGCGAAAGGCAGGAGTACACCGCTTCGTCTCACAAGACATTGCACTGGCTCAAAATGGCTTTCAAATACAGTGCGGTCACGAATGAATGTTCATTACCTGGCATGTTGCTAACCGGTATCCTGCGCTCCACTTCCCTTTTCAACCTAATAACTATGGGAGGCTTTCAGAAAATGGCATCGAATCGCATAGAGAAAAGAACTTCCAAAACGAGTGCCATTTCGCTTCAAACCGCATTTAAACGAAGTTATACCATTTGATCAAAAGAAAACATGCTCGTCATTTTCGATTGTTTAAGAGGCCGTTTAAAATGAGTAAGGTTGTAATTGATATCTGTCTTTTAGTCTATTTTTACTGATGAGCCTTTTCCCGTGACGTAGTCTTGATTTCGAACATCACTTCATTTCAATCAAACGTTTTATGGTTGCTTAATCTTACTGGTTGGGTTATTAGTGTTAGTGTAATGCAATCGTAATCAATGTATTGTGGCTATCTACACAGTGAACCGTTGGAAAACCGTTCTAGGTTACAGCTTTTATGACATCTTGGAAAGAGGAGGCACAAAAGCTCACGATAACAGTCCTGCTCTCCAGTAAATGTATCACTACTGTCCAAAGAAAAGAACTGCTGAGTGAAATCTGGACTGAAATGGAAATATTTGCCGTTCCGGATCCCCGTTTCCACATTTTTCGAGAAAGGTTTTTCGTAAAGCTCTCCTCTTTCGACGGTTCGGCCCTTCTTTTCGAAAGTTCCCTCCCAAAATGCCACATAACCTCTTTGAACAACGTACATTGCCATCTTTTTCTTTAAATTCGGATCTTTCATGGGTGCGGGCACGTTTAATATCATTTCTTCCAATACCAATTCATGCGAAGCGTCAAAATGAAGCCACAGTAAAGGAATGATGGCGTGAGTCCCGCAACGAACTACATTCAAACCGTGGGCATCTTGCCAAAAAACTCGCCCGGCGTTTCTTCAGGGTGTAGGTTTAGGCGACAGTGAAACATGGCAGCCCTCTTCCAACTAAGCGGATTACCGACTTCCAGAGCACTCAAACGTGAGCTAGATCAACTATTAGAATCTTGTTGAGTGCCATAAGTTCATAAAAGTTGAGATCTCTTACATAACAAGCATAAAAAGAGGATTGGAAATGGACGCAGCTCGGCCTCGTCCGAGCGTGCGCGCGGCCTACTTCTTGGCGGCGACGCGGTCGATTTCGGCGTTTGCCACTGGAGCGCTGATTTGCATTAGGTCACATTCAACCCTATTGCCTACCATCGGCGTTCGTCTTTGCCCTTTATCTTTCTCACTTTCAGTGCTGCACTACTTCTTATGATAGGAATGTGGCTGAGCTGGGCACACCGCTCGTTTTTGACACTAAGCGCCAGGATGCAGAACAGGAGAATACTGATTTCGCCCCTGATTGCCAGACAAGGTGAGCCACTTATGCCGAAATCGGTGCCTCGTTTTCCGAGTCATGTGAGGCCTGAGCAGGCCCCTTGTCTGTCCTGCTTTGCGCTTCTTTCACTGAATAGTTAACTGATATCGTCGAGTTGTCAATGGGGAAGCCAGACTACAGTACGACTGCTGGCTTGATCGTCCGCGCTATCCTACTGGAATTGGAATCGTCTGATGGAGGTCGATAAGCCCTCTATCGAGTGACAATCTCCAATTTACCATAGCCTGATCCTACTACGAATATTCGACTAATATGAACGTCTCAGACAATTATCAGACTCTGCACAACCTTGCCAAAG
The DNA here is from genome assembly GCA_000469685.2 of Haemonchus contortus. NCBI lineage: Eukaryota > Metazoa > Nematoda > Chromadorea > Rhabditida > Trichostrongylidae > Haemonchus > Haemonchus contortus. The sequence continues at coordinate 11,630,165 of LS997564.1, forward strand.
ACGTATCAAAAAGCGGGCCTCATTTCTGAAGGGATAATTAGGAGTAGGGCTCCGACCTGGTAAGTGCTCTTGTTTATCCCACCAGGGCCATCATCATCGACAGCTGTTTAGGCTGCCGATGACTCGGCCTTCATTTCCAAAGTCTGGGCTTGGAGTCATTAAGGAGACACTGCGGGTGGACCTCGGGGGATGGGAATGCTTTTCTGGGAAACTGAAGGCGTTAACGAGTAAGCAACGAAAGGATAATGCATGAAATTTTTAATGCTGAGGAGAACCTGGAGGTTCAAGCTTTGTCAACAAAGCAGTGTCTGATTGTGAGATGCTACCACTTAGGCCCGGAAAACCTTGACAGATGTGCGGGACGGACATGAGGTTCAATTTCTGAAGACCGGTGAGTCAGTGCTATTTTTGTGCCGTATCCTCGCCAGCGCCAGCCGAGGCCACTTGTCACACTACACCGGACGAGTATATAATGTGCAAGACCGAAGCAACGAGGCTGCTGCTACCATTACTTCGACTTCCTCCTGAGCAGCCCATCGCGTCGGCATAAGCCGATGGGTTCCTATTCACCCCTATCACCTCTTTTATATAATTTATAATGTATTCTGGATAAACTAGATATGTAATATCATGTTTGTGTAATACACCCGTTACACATCGACCATAGTCCGTACAAAAAAATCTTCTCCCCGGGACCTCCATATCAAATTTTGATCTGATATGGAGTTCCTGGGGGGATGATTTTTTTGGGAAGTCCCAAATTTATAGCTGTAGCTAATTTTTTTAATACAAAAAACCCATACTCCCTTACCCCCTCTAAATACTCTTCCCACATGTCCTATTCGCTCGGCAAAGTGCACGTGTCGTCGCGATATTCTTGGAAGATTCAAAATAACACGGAATGGACCCTGCGGTGAGAGGTAAGTCAATTAACTTCGAAGTACATATTTATAAAGAGGACGTCCCTCGAACGGTACCCTCGATACGTCATTATTCTCTTTATTATCATTATGGGTAGAGGCACAATTAGTCATCCCGCCCTTAAATCTATGGGTAGAAATACTGTTTGCATCTAGAACACGTCTTTCTTGTCAAAATGGTGTGCATTCAGAGCACATTTTGTCTGTAATTTCATTAGAACTACAACAAGTAGTTCAAGATAGTCCTGGCGAGTTCCCTTATATTACGGCCCAATCACACTGTCAACCATATAATCCATAGTTGGGTAACCTTAAAGTATTGATATTGCTAAATTGTGAATGCCAAATCAAACATACATTCTATTTATCAAAGTTCCGAACAAAATTAGGCATTCACCCACCGAGGTATAAAAAAAAGACAAAAACCCAAAAATAGGATGTCTAGGATTTAGTACGTATTAATTTTCTCAAGGACAGCTTCAGGCAAAGCGTCCTGCTGCTGATCCTATGCGTTCATTGGTCGTATGATGTCTGGCAGAGCCCGTGAAGTGCAAGGTCAGTAACTAATTCCTAAATGATTTAAAAACTCAGTTATAATAAAGAGAGAAGAAAAAGAAATAAAAGTCTTATCCCCAAATTCCATTATATTATATATATACATAAGTTTTTTATTGTTCATGTTTTCCTATAGAAGACTGACAATGATTGTTAATCATTGATCTGTATGGCCACGACCTATTTTTGAACTTCTGGTCTGGGAGCTAGTCCAGAAGGTAGGGACAGTGTACAAATTGTAGCTAACGATAATTCAGCTTCTATAAACACCGATATAATTATCGGATAAGGACTTGATAGCCATTATGACGTCACTTCTAGAGAGCCCCTCTGTCGCTTTTCCATCCCTCCAGGAACTGACAATACAGGCTTCTCGGAGCATGCCTATAAATGAGACGTAGCTAATCTCATCCTCCCATTGTAACAGGATTCGGTGGATGGGAAAATGGAATTCGAGAACCACATAGTGAGCAGATCAGAGAGACTGCTATTAGACAGTTTGTACCCGTTCGACATCGAACATCTCGAGGCGAGACTTCCGTTTGATGCTTCACAAATAAGCCTTCCCTCACTATCCAACGTTCAGCAGCTGTCCACGAAGATTCAGTATAATCGCAAGTCGGACCTGGCTGAAACATCAGGGGGTGACCTGTGTGCTGTAATAACAGTTGCGACCATTAATAATTTGCAGCCTCTCGCCGGCTTTTCGCCGCCAATCCATCACCCAAGTAGACACATTTCAGTGATAACCTTCGAGGTCTGGATTACGGTAGCACGCGTTAATCTCCGTAAAGAAGTTTACTTACCAGGACAAAGGTCCAGGTTTTTCTTAGGTAATAGAACCTATGCCAGAAAAGCGGCACACAGTAATCCAGACGAAGCAATGTCTTAGAAAATGTTCTCTGACAAATACCAATGTAGACAAAAACCCGACAGTCACAATCGTTTCTAATTTTCGTACTCTTTAAAAACTTTTCTAACTATAACAGCTTACTCTGATGGATGCACCATCCAGAAAACGTGAAGACAGTAAAACCTTTCTTGGCTCGAAGGAACATCGTACTTGCAACGCTTCATCCGCATTCTTTCAATTCATTGCCTCAAGCATTAATCTCTACGTTCCACGCTAGCTAATGTTCCCAGGCACTATTTATCCTTTACTGCCCCACTTTGTCGAGAATGGGCTGGATTTTTATCGAATTTTTTTCAAGAAGATGAAATCGACTAAAAACTCGCCTAGGGAGATAATTTAATCCGTAGAACACGAATATCGCATCCACTCGTCATAAAGATGCCTGGTGCTCCTGCCACAGGCGCCGACGCCAAATGGAGCTGGGTCACCAATCTTGTTGAAAACTTGAGGCGTACGGTGCGCCAGGCATTTTCATGACGAATGGATGCGATATTCGTATCCTACGGGTCAAATTACCTCTCTAGACAAGTTTCCAGTCGGTTTCATCTTTTAGAAAAAAAAATCGATGAAAATCCAGCCTTTTCTCGACAAAGTGGGGCAGTAAAGGGTAAATAGTGCCTGCTTCCACACCCAACATAACGCATCAAACATTTGTGAAGCAAGAAGCATCAGACGGTATGAAACAATTAATAATCAGGCACTTCCGCCTTTTTTTAGAAGATAGGACGTATTTACGGCGATGAATCATCGAGATGATCAACAGAAATCTTTCTGTGTAAGTCGTCATAGACAGCTCCATTGGTAAGTTTAAATTTCTAGTTTCAACTTTGCCGCAATGCCGCGACACTTTCAAAAACTCTTAAAATTGGCGGTTCAAAGAGACCTCAGGCAGCGTATACCCCACACTTCCTTATCTTGAAAACAAAAAGAACGTCCTTGTACTAGTCCTTTACGAGACTAGTATTCGCATCATATGTATTTTGCCTATGCTCGCATATCAGTCAAACCCCACCACATTCAGACTTATATGGCTCACACTTTTATACCAGCTCGTCAATATTTAGCATGACTCGGTGTGGTACTATAAATGTCATAGACTTTGACTATCACGTAGTAATTCTACTGTAAATGAAATGACTTTATACATTGCTATACCCCGCTGTAACATTATCACATTCGAACAAAAAGTGTCTAACTCATAGGACTAGCTTTGTCATGTTATCATGAGAACAAGTAGTAATTATCACGGTGTATAAGAATAATCCATAGTTTAACCAATCGCCAATGCGACACATTTATTTCAATTCCACGCTCATGTTGACATTACTGTGGCCACATTGACGACACTACACTTACCCATGTCACCACTCCTTTCCTCTTTCCTTTTGACTCGAGATCGAGCCCTCTTCTCGAAGGCACGGCGAGAGCTCTCATTGTCTCATTGAGGGGCAGCCACTTTCTCTTTTGTACTTGTCAGTTTTCGCATTTTAACTCGGCCAATGCACTAGGATACGCTCCCTCAATTCGTTTTCTTATCAAACTCCATGATATACGGTGCCGCTTGAAAGCTCATTCAAAGCTAGACGACGAGCTTACTATAGGAATGGAGATGTCGTATCCTCGCCAGCGCCAGCCAAGGCCACCTGTCACACTACACCGGACGAGTATATAATGGGCAGGCTGGAAGCAACGGGGCTGCTGCTACTATTACGTCGACTTCCTTCTGAGCAGCGCATCGCGTCGGCATGAGCCGATGGATTCTGATTTCCCCCCATCATCTCTTTTATATAATTTATAATGTATTATGGATAAACAAGATATGTATCATGTTTGTGTAATACACCTGCTACACATCGGACATAGGTCCATACAACCTATGATCTGATAACTGACATGATTCTTCTATAAGTCGAACGCACAAAAGAACACACGCAAAACAGAACAACGCCCAATAATAAGAGGTCTTTCCATAACAATCCGTTAGAAAACAGTATTTGCTTCCTTGCCGTCTAGCAAGCAGTTGGAAAACATTAGTTTGCATTAACGAGGTATCTGATTCGCACTCGCGAATCAGATACCTCGTTATTGCAGTTCCACTCTTCTTCATGCAGATCGATCGATACCATAATTAATATTTTTGCCATGATTCTACCGTTACTTTTTTGTTCCTGTATTTCCTACTTCATGCTGCTTCATTCTGCTACATTTCTTTGTGCGCGATGTCGCTTTCGCCCCAAAGGGACAATTTCGAATTAACTGCATTACATCTTAACTGATATATACAGGGTGCGCCATAAATATGGTAACAACTTTTCGGACGCCCGTAATTTTCTCGTTCGGAGGGTTCCTTCAGACTTGCACCTTCCCTTATAATTATGATATACCTTAGATTACATACCTACTTTGATGTTCTCAATTCGTCAGATTCCGAAAAATGGTGGAGCCTCGCAGACATCCACTATTCGTTCAGTCTTTGCGCGCATTTGGTGAGTCCTTTTCCGGGTTCGTCCCTCGTTTCAACATTTCTCACATGACAGTCACCTGAATCGCGATGAGTAGACAGGTCGGCGACAAACCTCAAGACAGTCATCTTGCCTCACATACGACGCCTTTTCTGAATAGAATTGTTTTGGAAGGAGTACACTGCGGAACCTGCAGAAATACGAGAAAAATGACTGCTGATTTGTTTGTATGTTCTACTCCGACGAGAAGGGTCTACCCCAGACAATACAACTATATCCTGACAGAATTTGAAAGCCTTATAAGCATCTTGACGGGAAGAAGTTGGAGATAAAAACAAATGCCGTGTGCTACTTGCGCGCGGCACGCGCTTCGACAAAGCTTTTTTGACTAGAGGGTGTACAGCGTGGAAGGAATGTTGGAATCCCAAAGAATACGGATATTTCACACTTCGAGTGCTGAAGAGATCGCTGAGAAGAGTCAGATCGCCTCTCATAGCCATTTTCTCTCTTTAATCATAGTTTTTGCTAGAAACTCTACCGTGAGAGCGATATCGCAAATTTTGGTCGAAAAAAGTATAAAAGGCAATCCAAAATTCTTTGAAAGGGGTCCTTTTGAAAGGATGCACCTGAGGGTCCAAGATTTTTTCAGGGATACGATTTGAGATTTACGGCGCACCTGCTCACGAATGGGAAAAGATAAAGACTGGTGCTGAGGGAATGCTCGCGACTTTTTCCCAGCTTCCAATCTTCCTACGAATTTCCTGGCCCACAATGTAATGGGTTGCTAGATAAAGTTCAAACTGGAGAGGGAAGCCTGCTCTCTAACGCACCATTGTTGCTGCTCACAAGAAACCATTGAAAAAATCCCAGGCTGAAGTTTCTCAAGAAACTCTGCGTGCCGCCGTCGATGACTAGCCGAAGCATCTTTGAGCTGTAATTAGTACAGGAGACGGTTATATCAGATGACCGTGTGCTCGTTTTGTAGATGCGATGTATATCTCTATATATAATCCACAAGTTTGGTGTGTCTGTTTGTATGTATGTATGTATGTATGTATGTTTGTCTGTATGTTCAACGTCAAATTCAGTATCACTTGGTATCACTTGGAAAACAACTTTAGAGATCGGGGCAAGTTATGGATGGGTGGAGCCTAAGATAAGATCAATGGAGCACATATGAGCTCTGCGGAGCTCCGCCCACAGGGGGCGGGGCAAGTGCCGGAATGGGAGGTGCGAATAGCCAAACGTCTTATTCTGGCTTCGGAAAAGGTCCAGACGCCGGAAAAAAATGTTCAGAGGTGAGGATCGGGTCAACAAACTCGACGGAGGAGACCCACGTGCTGTGGGCGGAGCTGCCTCCAAATGGGCGGTACTTTTCAGATGTATTCATAACTCGATTCAATTGAGGCGCGGAGGCCAGGAAAAAAGTAAAAGGAGTGGGCGAACCTTATGCGTGCTGGGCGTGCATAACCATAGCGAAGCTCCGCCCACGGTGGGCGGGGCGTGCGTTGGGACGAGAGACACTTCTCAAAAATGAACGAAACTTCGCTTGGAAACGTTCTAGATTGCTACAAAAAGGTGTTAAGGTGTAAAAGAACAAATGTAATCAAATCGCCGAGGTGGGCGGGGTGGGCACTAAAGTGGGCGGGGCTTAGATCAAAAATTTATAACACTGCCCAGAAACGTTCTGGGATGCGGCAAAAAGGTGTTAAGGTGTAAAAGAACAAATGTGGTCAAATCCCATAGATGGGCGGTGTGGGCACTAGAGTGGGCGGAGCTTAGATCAAAATTTTATAACATGCCCAGAAACGTTCTGGGATGCGGCAAAAAGGTGTTAAGGTGTAAAAGAAGAAATGTGGTCAAATCGCCGACGTGGGCGGGTTGGGCACTAAAGTGAGCGGGGCTTAGATCAAAAATTTATAACTCTGCCCAGAAACGTTCTGGGATGCGGCAAAAAGGTGTTAAGGTGTAAAAGAACAAATGTGGTTAAATCCCATAGGTGAGCGGGGTGGGCACCAAATGTGGTCAAATCCCAGAAGTGGGCGAAGTCGGCACGTTTCAATGTTGTTGTTCATGACGGCCCAAAGTACACAGTTTCTTCGACTACATGGACTGCAGAGGTATTTGATTTAGATATCGGAGTACTCTTCATGGCCACACACAACCCCATAAAAAATGATGGCCGCTACAGAAGTGTTAGGGAAGAGGCTCAAATGACAAAGGTTTATAATGAAAATCAGGAGCTCATGTGACTCCGTCCTTTATGGCTAGAGCCCACAGCGCACGCAATAGCGTGCGTAGCCGCCTGGTAGCAAATAACTCATGAATTCACAATGTACCAATTTAAACTGCGATTTTTGTAGCCCAATTCTTTTGCTACCATACTTAAGGCGCACCCGGTATATTTTTGAAAAGCTCATTTTTCTCGAAGCATTCTGTTTTTCATATCAATACTAATGAGGATGTGATGAAAGATTAATGACCTTTGGATCTTCAAGCTTGATCAGGATCACTGAGCACAACATTAGCTGACTATGAATTGGGTGCTGGATGGTGATGACGAGTTGTTCAGCTCCTGTGCCGCTCGATTGGGCGACGCTAAGGTGGCAATAACAACTTATCGGTACACGCTATACTCTGAGAGTGCTTTTGGGGGTTATGTACATTGGTGACGCTAACTGATATCTTGCGTTTTCTCGGTCTCCCCATCGAGGCTGAGCTCAAACCAACGGAACGCTCAACAAACGGTCACAAATCAAGCATTTAATGTAATAGCGATTAAGAAACAGGCACTAAAACATGTTGCATCTAGCACCATGCAACATGTTTCTTCGATGACAAAGCGGGACAGTCGTGCGTCGCGCCATTCGCGATCGCCCAAGTAATCGCTTGATACGGATTATGAAGGCTGTCCCCAACTTATTTCAGAAGGAACATTTAGGAAACAAAGGCATAACTCACGCTTCCTGGAGTCATACGAATGATACGATCCTCATTCTGGCGAATTGCTCAATAACACAATGTATATGCTTGAAGGGAGCACCATATTATTCTTCTGACCATTTCCGACTGATTAAAACGAGTAGTTCATCTTGCTTTCTTGAGGAGGCTTTTGACTGCGTCAGCTATATGTATCGTATTCCTTTGTGTTCCCGAAGATTTCATAGTGGCTGCGCACGGCAGAGCAGGGGAACACTTTACGCTCTTCTCGCTCTTATTCCTTGTCATAACTGCTGCCATCTTTCAAAATAGAGAGCTGAGCGTCGAGCGCAAAGCGCCAGGCGTTCACGGCCACCTGTTGAGGAAAGTGGACATCGATCCGGCACGGATCGATGGTAATAGCTTCTTAATGGGGTTTCTGCTGGCTGTCTTGTTCTACCTTTTTCAGTTTTTTCGGTATTCGCGCTCTATTCTACGATTGCTAGGTAGATTCATTCAAGTAATATTCTATTCAGAGAGCTTCATGCTTCTTTTTTGCTTCCTGCTTCTTGTTCTTTGCTTTCTTTGCCCCTGGCCATGGCTTGAGTGGCTCGCAGTATCGGCCGTGTATGGACATTACAAAACAACGTACGCAATTGGTACTATGTGACGACACTGTATTATTATGAGAGAGTTAAGCGCATCTCTGCTTGAGAAACGACATGCTCCATGGCGAAGGCCGTCAGTGGACACGCTCCCCGCTCAACGCTCATCGCTTTACTCCGAACGCGCCCATTTTAAGAAGAAACGTGTTCCATGAACGCTTCTTCATGTAGGCGAAGTGCTGCTGGCCTATGAAGACCCAAATGTTCTCGAGCAAGCGACAGGCTCGGTACGATCACCGGGATGTTTGGACTAATAAGGTTAAACCCTGAATGATTGAATACATGGCTACAGAGCCGAATGGGCAAGCCAATATAGGTGTAAGATCAACCTACGTCAGCTTACAATACCGAAAACAACGTCTGAAAAAAATTGTAAACAATAGATATACGGAAGGATACAAACAAAGCACGCATATTTAATCCTTTTTGAATCATTTCGTGCAGCAACTGTCATTAACTTGCAGGACATATTGATCGGAGGCGGACGCCAGTGTCAGCGTCAGTACTATGAACGGATCATTCGTAACGAGGTCTTTAATGCTGACAAAATTCGCGAAATTCGTCCCCGATTGTAAACTCGCGATTAGAAGACAGCTCGAAGTTCGCGAAACAGTTCTAAGATCGCTTCCAGTGTCGATGTGCCCAGTAAACTGAATCAAGGATTATACCGTAGCTTACTGTCGAAGCACTCACGGCCTGATACTGTAACACAATCCAAGCAGGAAGATTGTTCCTGTCTTTTCAATTACCACGATATATTGCCATATATCCATCTATGAATCATGGAGAAGATCTGGGTAAGACGGTTCCCTTACATCGAGCAGCTCCATTGGAAAGCAATATTATCTCTTTTGATAAGATACTTCAGGTCTTTCAAGTTGGTTCTGCATCTGATGATAGAATGTGACCCCAATGATGAGTAGTGTGTTATCCCTTCCACTCGGAAATCTGGTCATGTTGTTTAGTTGTACTTCTTGGCTGAGATTTTTCGAATTCGAGTTTTTTTGGGATTCAAAGCAACTGGCTGGTGCGTCTAAGTGCCTAGTCGGGTAAGCCTCTGATTAGGAGCCTCAAAATACTTTCACCTCCTTGACGACGACGACGTGTTCGAAACGTCGAGCAAATAGGTCCAACCACAACAATGTGTGACACGTAGCAGTACAAGGCATCAAGATGAAGCTTTTTCACACTTTATTGGTTAAACGTGTTGGGTTGTCAATATAGCGAAATAATGGAAGGAGTACAATGTGCCGTAATAGTATCATAAAGCTGTATCGATCATAATGCATTGAAAAACCTGACTTTTAAGAAACATGCGACAAACACACACCCGTACTGGAAAAAAGACAGATCTAGAAGCATGAGAAATTCCGACTTTGTTCAAAGAGCAATCACGAAATGAGTCCCTGACATCATCGTCCTCCGAAATCGATTATCTGCACAATCTTCTAGGTGGGCCGCGGATACGGTCTCTTAAAAGATAACTTCCTGGTGATCTGTTTGTACAAGCTGATATTTAACTATTGTCTCTTGTCGCGTTCACGCTTTTAGCCTGAGTAACTGTGAAAGACGGGAGGTCCTTCCACAAGAGTATCAGCCGAAGTGTACGATTTACTTTCCTAGATCCATACTCCAATCTTCCCAGACTTGTTGTGCATCACAGAGAGAATTAAACCATTTTCTTCTCCACCTAATCCCATTCGTGGGATGGAAACTCACGAATGTTTGTTTGTAGACCACCCACTCAAATGATTTTTCCAATCTATTCACAGGTCGTTTCCTGCATATATATACATATATATATATATATATATATATATATATATATACATATACAATATATATTGATTCGAGTAACACAAAACAGAAACAGCTCAATGCATGAGAAAAACGACTCACCTTCTGAAGTCCACCATTTCTCCAAGACTGGTCGGCGAAAGCGGGGTATAGCTGCCCGAACTGCAATAGGATTTGAGCTAATGACACCATGACGTTTCAGCATTAAGCGCAAGAAAATTGAGAGACGTAGCACTATTTTTTATTTGGGATAATCTGAGCATCTACACAGCAGTTTTTATGTCAGAGGAGATAGCCAAAGGAAATGGCGCAATTACACGAAATCAACTGACCGGTGGAGTTGCTGCATTCCTTCCTCCGCCAACCGTAGCACCTCTGCCCATCGTTGGATAGGTAATGCATTCACTTCGAGGCTGTGAAGGGCGTATGAGTGGGCTAAACATCCGAATTATAATAATAACAAATGCCGCGAAAAAGATGGGGATTAGCAAAGCTTTTCCAGGCGTAGCAAAGAGAGGCTGCTTTCAGATTTGGCAAGCGACCGATCGCGCGATCGGTCGTCGCCAAATCGTGGACTATGAAAGCAGCCAGTTGCTGCTAACCCTTTAACAACAATAGCACCCAGCATTGGGTGCCAACATGATTTTTGTTTCTTTGCACATTTAAAAATTATTCAGTATTTCATACTAATAAAAAATTCTAGTGTTCATATAAAACTTGGTACCCATGGATATTTCATAAGGCTCACTTATTACAAACATATGCAGTTTTGGTAATCGCTGGGAAAGCCTAAGTACAGCCGTATGGTTTGTGCCATCCCGGAAGACAGTAGAAACGCTGATTTGCCGTCATGTTACCCGCGTGTACACTGATATTCAGAGACCTTTATAATGCGAACTCCTACTGCGTACATTACTTTCGAAATCCTATCTTTGCCTCCAGACTCGAACTCCATTTCCAAGTTTCCTTACTATGTATACAGCGCTAGCGTCTGTCAGTCTCTGTTTGTTTGTTTGTTTGTTTGTTTGTCTGCGCGGAAATTCGATTTTTTCACATGAAGCAGAGGTAGGGAAAAGTTCGCGATGGGTTGGGCATAGGACAAGACTAGCAGAACACACGTGAGCTTAGCGGAGCTCCGCCTGCAGCGGGCAGGGCACGCACGATACTGGGCGATGTCTTGGGCAAAATGTTTGAATTAGTTTTCGCAATAGCTCAGGCGCCGGGAAATGGGCCAAAGTGAGGAATGCGTCTACAAGTAAACCAAAGGAGGCTCACCGGCGGTAGGCGGAGCGTTCTCGCAGGGGACGGTGCAACCGTGTAAAATCATAACTCGATCCGATGGAAGCGCTAAGGACAGAAAAAATAAACGAAGTGAGCAAGGCCTTGTGCGTGCTGGGCATTCGTAAACATGTCAAAGCTCCACCAATCATGGGCGAGGCGTGCTTTAAATGTCCTTTTTGAATTAAATTTACAACTCCGTTCAAAAACGTTCTATAACCTGGGAAGTCAGTCGTAGAGGCTATAGAAAAAATGCAGCCAAAGCACTGAAGTGGGTGGGGTTGGGAGCAAAAGTTCATAGCTCTGTTCGGAAATGCTCTAGAATACCGGAAAAGAGTGTAGGAGGTGATCAAAGGAAAGTGGCCGAATTCTAGGGGAGGGCTAGGCTTGCAGGTGGGCGGGACTAACCAAGGAGGGGTAGTCTACTTAATGTGGGACTTTGAATGCGGACCCATATAAATCGATTGTTTGAAATCGAATCGATCGACTCGAATCAAGTTTTGAATGCTGTTTACGAAAATGGAAATTGAAACTGCAAAATGGTTTTCTTCAAAAAGTTGTGGGGCTCGAAAATTGCTTGACAGTAGTATCAATTGGATATGCGAACTCGTATTTCCAGTATCAAGTGCCAACGTGGCTTAGCGGTAGTGGGCTCGCTCCATAGGCGTAGGATGCGAGTTTCCCCCCCCCATCGTTGGCGTTTTGCAATGTGTTTTCTCATTTCATAAAAGGCTCTAACCTTTTCTGACATTTGTTTAAGTGAACGAATTATTTCTGCTTCTATTTTCTCTCGTCGCATCCATCCAAGGAAGAATGGTTCTGCATCTTATAAGACTCTAATTCATTTTCGAGTTGAAGCATTTAACGGCAAGGTGCCAGAGATGTATAAGATGCTTGTGATGAGCTCAGCATTAACAGGAGAAGCTGAAAAAAGTGATCAGCACGCATGTTGTTCACAAACTGCACACCTTATGATGACGTGATGCTCCTCTACAACCGGAGACAAAACAGTCATTTGTCTTAAAAGCTTTAACAACGCCCACCAAGTGTGATACGTGAATCCAGTTTTCAGCAACATACACTTCCTTGCACCAAGAGAATTCCCGCTCCGACCCTTAGATTTTGCGCTTTAAAAATTTCTCAAGTTTGATGAAATGTTGGAATGTTGAGAACCCAGACTCACGTATAACACTTGGCGGGTGTTCGTTAACTCTTAAGACAAATGACTGTTTTAAAGATTCCAGCAGCTGTCCTGCTGCGCGAAACGAGTGAAGTTAGGCGCAAGCCTGTGGTGATTGCCGTTGGTGCGTTCACAGACTGCTACAGAGGTAGAAATAAGTAGCACCCAAAGTTCCACGGTACACCAAATTGAATCGTAAAAAATAATTCTAAGGCAAATCATGTGGTATCAAAAGAGTATTCTCTCATAGTAGGGAAGAAAAGAGAACTAAAAAACCATGATCAACAACTATCAACAACCTTATCGAGAGTGACCTATCATTATAGTATACTTTAAACGAGCTCACTTTCCACAATCTTCAGCAATCATTTGGTTCGAAGCACTGCCGAATGCCGGATAGCGAGTACCCTGGAAAAATGTTATAGGACTTTTTGCCCAGTTCATTCCCACCTGTTCCTTTAACGGCTATCACGGCTGGAAATTTCTAAACCGCGAATTTTCTAGTACTCATATTTTGAACAGAACCAGTCTCTGTAAGAAGGCTCCACATACCTTATGATCCATAGAGTTCAGTACTGCTCCCATGAATGAACCGAGCCCCATTTTTTCAGTTTTTCTGACTGTTTCAAACGACGATCTAGTGCGTAGCTCTTGTGTAGCCCTACGTATCAGGGAGACCAATTTATCAACATTCCTAAAAAGAATGATGATCGGTTTATTAGCAATTACCAGATGGACTCAACAACGCACTCAGGTTGATCTGCAGGTCTTGTCCACGGTGAAAGTTCACTGCCTCCTTTGCGGTTATTAAAAGCATCCGTTCTGCCACAGCGCATCTGAACCATTAAAAACCCTATCCCAAATGTGCTAAAGCTGGTTCAACAGCTTCCGCATTATACCTGTTCTTCATGCGTGTTTCCTTGCATGTAGCGTTGATTCTGGAATGGCGCTGAACCGCTTTGACGCTCCCCACGCATTTGTAACGGGAACGCGAAAGGCGTAGGCCTCGATCTAGGATATGTAGCTGGGCGTACCCACGGGTTTCGGTTCTGAACGGAACCTCCTTTTGTGGTACTTTTGGAAGGTCCCGCTGCTCCACTTGAAGCGCCAGTTTTCTCATACGTAGAATGTACATACTTCCGCGGTAACTCTGAAAAAAATACCGATTGCACCAAAACTACCCATCCAAACCCTTTGTGAAATCATTCGTGAATCGGTTCCAATAATAATCCGAAGAAAACTTCGAAATGTTTCCACTAGATGCCCAGAATTACCGCAACATGTGAAAAACAGGAGGTGTTCAAAACAATGATAAAGGACGCCTTCCAACTTTTTCTTCCGACGAACGAAAAGAAAAAAAAGAGAATGGAGTATTTCAATAAAAAAGCGAAAAGAAAGAAAAGAGAATGGGGTATTTCAGTAAAAAAGAACTGAAAGAAGACGTCGCAATAGCGAAACTTCTAGCTGCAACAAATGTTCCGGAATGACCCTTTTGCCAGCACATTCGCGAAATCCCGACGTGGTGAGAGAACAACTTACTTTCTGCAACTTTCAATTGGGCGGGTTTCTCCTCATCCAACCTAAGTTGCTTAGCGGCTGGGTCGCCCTCGGGAGTTGACGGTTTGCTATTGCGCTCAGCGTCACGTTTTCTGAAAATGCGACAACATAGAGACCACTGCTGTAGGCCAGTAAGCAGCCCGCGTCATTGAACCGCCAATTTCGAGGTTGCAACCTCCTTTGACAATGCTGTCGGGTAGCTCACCGATTGAATGATCGCCGTCGAATCTCTAAAGTGTAGCGAAGTACCAGCTTCTATAAACTAAGGTCAGCACGTTGCGATTCGACTCGACTCAAACGCTCTGCCCAACATTCAGATACTGATGAATTGCAGGCAAATGCGTCATCCCACGTTCAATAGGTATCAAAACGAACAATGTCTTCCAACAGAAGTTTGCTTCAAATTACCACCTACCAGCATACTCGATTACCTTATCGGCTAAAAACTCAGTTTCTGCATAAGCAATCAGGACGCAGTGCCAGACATGCAAACTGACAAAGTGTCGAGTCGATTTCAACAACTTTCGAAACATAATAGATTGAACAAAGGGAAAAATGATTCAAAAGCCAATCGGATCAAAAGGCGTAATAAACTGCAGGCGTTTATGCAAGACTAGCTTACAAACGACTGAACATTTGCTAACTTGGCGAGATGAAAGAGACATCAGGTCATCTATCAAAGACGTTTCAATAGTCCAACGTTTATACTTATGACTTTTGCACCACTTAGACTGTAGAAATACTTCGACCAGTTTTGCCATAATCGAATACTTATGCCAAATTGACTTATGGATGGAATGGATTATTGGGGAAGGGAGCCATGCCAGGAAATGTTTTCAATCTTGGTGATCCTAACAGGCGACAGCGCGCTGAGATGTGCTAGTTTCAAAAAAATAATCAGTGCCATGGAGGTAACAAGAATCACGACGGACTGATTCAAATTTTTCCATAATTTCACAGACAAAACGATAAAGGAAAAAGCATGGCCACACCCAGACGGTAAAGTCACCAAAAATTATGCACCTGTGTGAGCAGCGTATCTAAATTGTGAAGTACACTAGCAAGTGTTTCACAAAGTTGTCACCTCTTGCCCCTGATTCCTTCCTATAGACTTACGCAACTGTTTTTTAGTCAGAATGAAATGCACAGTTTACGATAATTTTGGGTAATCCAGATTATGATTATAAATGGAAAATCACCTGTTTGCGGATCTCCTTCACTATGAGTTCTCTCTCACTGAAGGATCCCTCTCCATCCGGTTAGTGACGAGGCTACATGGGGCGTCCCCAGGTGGCGGATAGGGGAAGTAATCTCTGATTCTGCTGTGCTAGGTCGATATACCCCCGATTTCTCGCGAGTGATCCATGCATACGTGTGTGGAGAGTCTGTGGGTGCGGTTGGTATCCTGCCCAACGACTCGGCCAAAAGCTTGCATTTGAGTGACTGGGAAGTATGTGGGAGGCGCCTGGCAAGCCCCCAGAGTCAGCCTAACCCCACGTCAGAGCCTAGCAAGCTGCACGTTGGTATCTACACGCCAAAAACAGTAATAGAAATGGACCTACTCATGCCCCTGAATCTGAAGGACCCCCAATACGGCAGCATTGTGTAGGATTGCTCGGGAGAGGCTGCTAAGATCTCAGGGTCAAAACAGGCTGCCCAAAAGGAGGACTAAGTGGCGGTCTGTACTTTCAACGTACGGACGCTTGCATCGGAAGCGTGTATAGAAGATCTAATGATGCAAGCTAGGAAGATCGAGTACGACGTCATCGGACTGACCGAGACGAGAAGGCATAGCCCGCTGCACCCTGTATTCGAGACTGGAGAAGAACTGTTTCTTGGAACATGCGACAGCAGAGGCGTCGGCGACGTAGGTGTCCTCGTCAATGTGCACTTGGCCACGGACATCGACTCGTAGGAAAGCTTGACAACCCGAATCGGACGTTTGCGATTAAGAAGATGTGGCTCAACCCCAGCTCCAACCATCTTCGTTGCCTACGCACCAACATCAAGCTACGAGTTTATCATGTCGCCCCACACCATCCATGATAACTCGCAATTCCAGAAGCTCTTTCATTTACAATGGACATGGGAGTCTCCTGGTGGGCAGTTCTATAATGAAATAGACCCCATCATCTTCAATCGGAGATTTCGCCTGGCTGACGTTGCTGTTGTTTCGAAGAAATACATGGGATCGGCCCATCGTCTCCTCGGCGCTAGATTCCGCTTCTCAGTGCGTGGAGAGAGACCTATGAAGTTTAGGAACGAAGCCCCAAGACCTCCACCAACTGGGACCACTTCGCTTCCCTTGGAAAGAGAAGATTCAGCTACCGACAACATCGATGAAGAATACAATCCGCTCGTCGAACATCTTCATGATAGCGCTAGGAAAGCAGAGAGACTACAAAAACCAAGAGACGACTCTCTTCGAAGACTCTCGAGCTGATACGACAGCAAGACACGGCGCGAGCTACAGGCAATTATCAACAAACGTCCGAACTTGCGAAGATGTGCAGAGAAGCGATACAGAAAGATCTGAAAGGGAGAAGAGCAGCAGTTGTGGATGAAGCCGCCGAGGCTGGAAAGAGCATTCGCAAAGCCTGACGGAGCTTCGCCAATTACAGGAGTAAGACGACTTCCCCTCAACATCCTGATAGAACAGTTACTGCATCCCGAAGGGCAATGGAGAAGGTCATCTACGACCTCTGATCAGATCTCTTCGACAGCCCTACCTACCTACCTACCTACCTACCATCTCAGGCAAGACGAATATATCGCTCCTTCGGTTCTCTCTTCCGAAATACGACATCACGCGGTACCTGTCGGAATGCAAAGTGCCCACGTCGCGGAAAACTAGCAAGACTGTGTTGCTGCATAAAAAGGGAGATCCAGACGATATTGGCAACTATGGCCCAATCTGCCTGCTGTCTGTAATCTATAAGCTTTTCACTCGTGTCATACTGAACAGGATTGGCAGAATATTAGGTGAAGGACAGGCATGAGAGCAAGCAGAGTTTGGGAGAGGGTCTAGCACAATCGATCATATCCACACTCTTACAAGACTCATTGAAGTATCACGAGATGAAGAAAGCCGTTATGTCTTACGTTCATAGATTTGAAGAAAGCCTTCGACACCGTTGAGACAGAAGCGGTAAATGAACCCCTGGGCAACCAGGGCGTTCCCACTCAATATATAAGGATGCTTCGTGAGCTCTACGACACCTTCACGACCAGGATTTCACCATTCTACGAAGAAGTCATTATCAAAGATCTACGAAGAAGTCATTATCAACGAGTAGAGAGGTGTCCGGCAGGGCAAACTTTTCAGTGCCGCTCTCGAGAATATACCCGTCATTTGGAATTGGAAGACTTCACAGTGAAGGTCGACAGCCGCTACCTTCATCACCTCCGCTTTGCAGACGACATCGTGCATATAACACCGAGCAGGCGGAACGAATGCTGGCCGAGTTTGACACTGCTTGTGGAAGGATCGGCTTGATACTGAAACTTAACGAAGACGATGTTCATGAAGAACGGATTGGTACCTGTAGGTCGGGAAGTCAACATGATGAACGACCTAGCACCGGAGCTGTGCAGAAGGAAACGCGCCGCGTGGGGAGCATTCAAGAATATCGAGGGAGTAGTGAATAAGAAGAAGAACATCCGGCTCCGCGCCCACTTTTCGACATTGCTGTCCTTCCCGCTTTGACGTACACCTCGGAGAGTGGACCCTACGAAGACAGGATGAGCATGCTGTAGCGTTACTCAACGCGCTTCAGAAAGGACGATGCTCGGAATTACCCTATACATGCGAGTGCAGAAGGGAATCCGGAGTTCCTAGCTCCGTAATCAAACGAAGATCAAGAATCGAAGATCAGGTAGGCCGGCCACGTTATGCGATATAGTGATGACCGTTGGACCAGAGTGGTTACCGACTGGATCCCTCGGGACATCAAACGAACTCCAGGACGGCCACCAACGAGATGAGCAGACTTCTTCACGAAAGCTCTGAACGAGAAGAATGTTGGATTCGTGTCCCTGAAGCGAGGACGGTTCACTGGACCACTCTGGCCCGTGACAGGGACGAATGAAGACGTTACTGGTGCCCGCTCGAAGAAATCGATGATCAACGGGACGACAGGTGATACATACACGCAACTGTTTCCTAGCCAGAATGAAAAGCACAGTCTACGATAATTTTGGGGAATCCAGATGATGACGAAAAATGGAAGATAAGATGGAAAATAGTGCGATGGGCGCGAAGGAACTGTGTGGATCAAGTGAAAAAAGGCTTCGAAAAATCATTAAAAAGGGGGCTGGACGAAAATGAGACCAGAAGAATGAAGAAGAGTGGGGCGTTTGGACGAGCTGGGCACAGCGCGTCATTGCGTACGTGTGGGTCCTCGTGCAAATATCTGACTACGGTGAGCAAAAATTCATCCTCTTGAACGCGTAAGTAAACAAAAAACCCTAGTTACAGCAAAAGTAACTCTTCTTTTTCAGTCTTTTGGGGTAGGAAATTAAAATAGGGATCGCGGCAGCAGTAAGAATAACAGAAGAAAAAAAATGGGAGAAAAACATCGCCTCATCATTCGGCGATCAGCTGATTGTGTGTGGGTCCTAGAACGAATGATAGCACTCTGTATTGCCTCGAAACCCGTCTGACGTGACATCGATAGAGAGGCGAGAAAGCGACTCAAGACAGGAACAGGGCTCCCACTATGCCCTGACTGTCGAGATTTTTGGAGCGAGAGGGACCCGGATGAAAATGTAGGGGGGGGGGGGACAGCGCCCTTTTGAGTCACTGATGGTGAGAGCGCAGAGAAGACAGAGTAGCCGATCCCGCAATTGTGCTTAGGAATCATAGCTTTTTCTGTTATGATTGTGTATTTTTTCACCTAGATTCAGGACGGGAAGGAGCTCCGGGGTTGTTGAGCCTATTGGATGTTCATTTCTTACCTTTACACAGCTTTCTGCACAAGATAATCATCTCACCCACCCCGGAGCTCCTTCTCTTCTTGAATTTAGGTAAAAATAGTATTATTTTGGCCAAAAAGCATCTCTAATAACAATCAAGGCCGGCTACTCATCCTTCTCTGCGTTTCAGCCTTCAGTGATTCAAAAGAGCACTGCCCCGCCCCCCCCCCCCAACTACTTACCTTTTCACCGGGACCCTTCTACCACCAATGTGGGCCACTGAGCATTTCTAAGGGAAGAACTCAGCAACCATTTTATCGTGAACAATGTCTTTAAGGTACCTGAGCCAACAACGAGAAATTGGGAAGAGCAGGACGGATTGACAGCAAATTAAGCTAGAGTGAAGCAAGTTAATGAAACGCAGAAACAAGACGAACTTCTTAGGAGACTCTTTGATAACAGTGTACTCAGGTTTTCGTTCATCACCATTCTGTGGCACTTCCTTTTCACTTTCGGTAGCCCGGTCGTTGGCATCCTCACACGAATGCGAGGGTTCAGCGCACTAAATTAGAATATGTTCAGTTGTTAGGAAAAAAATATTCCTCAAACGCACCTTGGTCTCAGGAACGACTTCACTATCAAATGATTTCTGTTTTTCTTGCAATTTCATCCGAATCTTCAAAATGCATCTTTTTGTAATTGAAAGAACGACACCTTCACACTGAAACAACCAACCCCAAGACTATTTTGTAATCGTTTCTCTTCGGCTATTCGACGCGTTGGTTCATTGGAGAAATCTCTGTAGAAAACCGGATATTGCGACTTGTTTGAAGGGTATAACACACATGAATGAAGCAAAACACTGCTTACTGCACTAGCAAAGACGGATACTGCTTTGCTGTTGGGGGAATGCTAATATCCATGAGTGGAATGCTTTCTTTGTCCCAATTTTCTGCTCGAACCTGAAAATTTATTTGTAAGCGAAAAAATTCTAATTCATGAACTTTATCGTTCGTAAAAGTCACCAGCACAAATTTCTCTATTATCTCATTCATGAAAAAGAGGGAGAGTTGGGTAATATTGAATCTGACGGTGCCATCTTCATCTATTCTTGCCATATAATCAAACACTTCTCTTGGTAAACGAACCACCTTCCGCTGAAAATTCGAATTAGTAATGCATGAATGAGTCAAAAGTAACAATGAATAATACATCTTCATAAGCTGGCTGGTTCCTTGTGCGCCATGATGTAGCTTGGGCATTCGACTCTGATGATTCTTCTCCCTGAGCCTCCGTTGATCGTTTATTCGCTGTCTTCATATTCTTGTTACCCACGCCACAACCTTCGTGCACCTCTCCGCCGCCACCCTCCACAGATGGGTTCGACGAACTCTGAATCACTGAGCAAACTAGTTCCCCTTAGTGGAACAGCGCAAAATCCATTGTAACAGAATTTTATCGTACAGCGTGTGATACGACTCCAAATTTATGTAAAAGCTTTCACTCAGCAAGCTTGCACCTGGGCCATTTGGTCACTTTTATATCGATCAAGTACTTGATGTACGCGGGGAACCATTAAAAATACTTTCGCATGTACAAGATGATCAGTAATTTCATTGCACCGTGCTCGGAAATGATAATTTAAAAAGCAGCGATAACACTTTTGAGAGTTCACGTACTACTATAGTAGTAGTCCCTCGAAATCTGTTCTACAACCCTCATTCACTGTTCTCCGGGCAATTTCGGAGCCCTTTCTTCAATCTTTTCTGCTGCCTACTTGCGTAACGTTAAAAGCGTAATACGATCACGAAAAGCCGTGATTGAATCAATCACGTTCAAAAATTAGAACTTGGTGTTAAAATTGTGGGCGCCCGTACCACTTTCACAATAATGTAGACACGTCGTTTCAAGGCTAATCCACCAAGTTACCCCTCCCCCCCTCCCTTTCTGGCTTTATCTTAGTTAAGCGAGATCAGAGCAATTCTTGACTTCGAAAACTTCTTGAATTCTTGAAATTCAGAATTTGTGTTGATTCTAAGTCGCAATTACTCCACAGTTGCCTAGTGTGCCCACTCGTACACATGGAAAAGTTCTGTTAACATATGCGCCACATTCAAGTGCTCAGAAAAAAAAAAAGAATTTTGTGTACAAGTTTATGCCTATATCTATGCTTCGACACCCAGTTGACGCTTCAGCGAAGGTCACTATCTTATAAGTTTAGAAACAGTTTTGTTGCTTATCACTTTTGACGTAGGAACTGTTGGACAGTCATTCAATTCAAGTAAAAGCAGAAACTCAAGCCGATAACGCATGCAGAACCTATCCCGCCTATTCGGGGGCTTCGAAATTGGCCCGGAACCAAGTAAACAGAACAGGACTACTGCAATACTACAGAAACATACGATGATGATAGCGTCCCTTTTGAATCTCCCATAGCATCCCCCTCAAAAACGACTCATTTAAAGTGCAACTATACCCAGTTCGATGCAAATGGTCTAATGAACAAGGTACCGTCGATTTCTCCTCCACAATGGAATCGTGGTCTTGTTCGATTTTCATGGTGACTTTGGGCCTATCCAATGTTGATACAAAAAGTAGCTGTAAAACAAAAAAATGAGCGTATTCCAGTTCAACAACAAATTATTGTACAGTACTACGGCAAAGAAATCAGCAAAAAGAAAATCAGACAGAACTTAGAAAAACAGACAGGATTTTCTCCGACGCACGCAGCATTTACCTCCTTACTGGTTACTTCACACTTAACAGAAACAGAATACGCTTAAATAATAATGCATAAATAACTTGGGAAAGGATCAAGTGTATGAATCCGGCATCGTTTCTAGGAAAGAATTTTGGGTAATTGCCAAAAAAGCAAGATCAACAAAGGCAATCAGTGGGATACCAAACGAACAAACTCATCACAGTGAGCTGCAAGGGGAACTATCGTACATATCCGGTGACCTCGGGCTTAACGAGGCAGCTGCTGCAGAAGCGCTCGTAGTGGGTTAGTTATAATGGGGTACGATAGTATCGTAAAGACGTAGAATTTCACGGTGTTTCCGTGGAAGAACCGTAATGCCAAGCTGGAAATTTATTCGTTCTCAGTTCTTTGTTCGAAGTTTCTTTCGTTCGTTTGTCCTTAGGGCACTCTTCATAAAGCGAAATTTTTTGAAATAGATCTTCGATGAATTTTTAACGTCTTTGGTTTCCATTGATTGTCTTGCAGTAACAGTTGGATTGTTTTACAGTAACAGTTGGATATCGAGCAGTATTTTTCCTTCGGTTAAAGCTCGTTTTAAAGCTCTCTGGTTGAAGCACATCATTGGTTCAGTTATGGACGATGAAAATCTGTTCGGTGGTGATTTGAGCGAGAGCAGTAGTGACGAGGAAGAAACTAATCAGTCTTCTCAAGCAGCGGAGGAGCGTAATGTTGTAAAAGACGAAAAGTAGGTCATTTTAGTTCTGAATATATTTCCAATCGTGGACTTGCTATTTTCATAGACCAGAAGTCCGAAAAGCAAAAGTCTCCTTCACGCTGGCCGACGAGGAAGAATCCAACGATGGCATATCAATTTTCAGTGGTTTAGGTGATCCAGGGGAAACACATGAGCCTACCAATAAAGCAAGTAAACGCAAGGTCTGTTCTGTGAGGCCTGCCTGGTTGTTCGAGGTATGAACTTAATGCTTTTACAGGCGAGTTCACCCGTTGGGCAAAGCTCTGACGCGAAACGTGTGAAGTCTGAAGGTCATCTGGCCGAGTCCACTTCTACAGCCGACTTTCAGGAAGCGCTAAATCTCCTCGACGATCCTACTGCAGGTGCTTTCCTAGTCAATCAGCTTCTTATTTCATAAAACCGAATAAATACATTGGTTTAAGATGTGTTTACCGCTCCCACTGCTCCGGCACCAAAGAAGATCAAGGATAAGGTCAAACCTGCAATTGTAAAGGTATTTAATCTTTGCTCTGATCCCATTACACTTCGTTCACTTCGATTCTTTGATGCATTCAATTTATATTTTGCAAAATGGTTAGAATAGGAAATTCATTGATTAGCCTCTTGACATTGCTTTGTCATGAGAGCTTGTATGAAACATTTGTTTGCTGGTTTTGGGTTAAAAGTTAGTTCATTCTGGTTTCAGAAAGAGAAGGACGTACGCTTTGCTCCAGATGTGCCACAAGTGGAGAAGTCGTCTGCTGGGCAACAAAAAGCATCCAGTTCTTCCTCGTCAAAAGGAGAGCAGGAAGAGGTGAAACTTATCAATATCAATATTCTAGAATATCTCTTAATGGTGAACTGATGATAATGGTTCACATATGAATTCAAAGGGTAAGTGCGAAAAGAAGCTGCAGGTCTTAGTACTCCTGAGTTCAGGCTCTCCGGTGAACTCAAGGTTATTTCAGGAGGATGCTCTCCCAATCAAACCGCTTAACGAAGAAGATGAACTGTTGCGACTCAAAATGCAGGTACGTCTATTTTTGGTGAGACAACCTTCTTGCACCGATCAGATCTCTTTCAGATCCTAATATCCAATTTTTCTCAAGAACAGCTCAACAGATACGAGATGTACAGAAGGTAGTTTGAAGTTTTTGGAACCTTACCTCCGCCGAGATCCTTTTTCACGGTCATCAAATTGTTAAGCTTGATTTCATCAATTTCTTATTTGCTTTTAGATCTTCTTTCCCAAAGTCAACGATACGCCGTCTCATCCACCAATTTACCGGTGCCAATGTTGGGCAGAACGTTGTCATTGCAGTTGCGGGACTCGCTAAGGTACATGAATACGTCTCCGTTCAACTGGCTATTTGTTTTTTTATTTCTGGGTTTTGAGAACTACTTTCTTTTCTTTTTAATGAACTTGCAACTTCCGCATTTGATTAGTGGTGAAAGTGGATTCCTATATTTGAAGGTGTTTGCCTGTGAACTGGTAGAAGAGGCGTTGGATATACAGGCGAAAATGGGTGGGCCGGAAGAACCTCTGAAGCCAAACCATCTCCGTCTTGCCTACTATTCTCTTGAGCGTCAAGGAAAGATCTTCCCACAGAATAGTCAACGACGGAATCCTTTCATGTAGTCGTTCTCTGAGTTCTTGAAGGCTTGCTTTCAGTCATGAAATGTCTTTTTAACTACCTCAATTTGTGACTCTCGTTCTATACGGGTCATATTTCTCAAGCAACTGCTTGATTAGGAAAAGCTGCAAAAAGGAAATTGTTGTTATTTCACTATGAATGAACCTTTTTCCTGATATTCCGCCTGTTGGTTGGTTGTACATATGAATATTTATGAATAAATTGTGAAATATGAAAGTTTTCCTTGTCCAAAGGCGTCAGTGACGCGTAGTGGTATTGCTTCCAAACAATAATTACTCTTTTTTGACGGGTTTCTTGTATATTTGGATTATTTCCAGTAAAATTTAATAATTCATGATTAACTCGATTAATCGAGAGTCTTTGAAGAAGTTTCACTTCTTTGAAAGTGTCACTACTCAGACACTAGCTTACACCACTGTGATGATTCCTACAAAAACCATTACTAGCAATGTGGAAACCATTATTAGCAATTTTTTGCCCAGTCTTCCTCTCCAACTCTATCCCAGACAACTTCCTCATAATGTCTTCTTTCGTTTGTTTTATCTCAAACCGCACAGGTACTCTACGGTTTTCATCCGAGTTCTAAGCTGTACCAAACATATGTGTTCTATCACACAGACTTATGATTTCTAAAAAGCTGCTCTTGAAATGTTCTGTCGGTTTAGATGAGTGGGACGCCGTATGCTGGTGTGCCAACAATACCGCCGGCTCAGTTTAGTACGTTCGCTACCACTATTGATCCTCCTCGACCCTTGCCAGATTTTGTATCAAAGCCTCAGATTCATCCCACAACGACAGTGGCTGAGCAAGTACGTTTTGCAGTTCGTTCAGTTGCTTAAGATCGGTTACGCCATTGATATCGAATTTTAGCAAATGTATTCGCAAGTAGCTGTCCCGTATCCAGCTGTACAGGCTCATGTGGAACCTGCTGTTTCCACACAAGATGCTAAGGAAAATAAACCCACAACAGTTCAGGAGTCGTTTGCGATTACACCTAATGCCGTTAACGATACAAAGGTGATACATTTGCGTTTATACTATGATTGATTTATTGCATTTCACAACCCACGATCTTACTTTTAGGTTTCATTCTCATTTTTCGGAATACGCAGGAAAAATCGTGATAATAGACTGCATTACGTAAATAAGCGCTTTTCAAGCTTATCTATTCTTCCAGTATACTCAAAAACCTGACTCACATCACAAAAAGCATCATAAGCTGCCCTTGGCCCCAACGTCGTCAAAGTGTTACAATACTAAAAGAACTTTTAAGGTAATCACACTTTGTTCTTTTTACGTTGAAGGGTCAACTGAGTTTCACGGTTTTCAGGTGATTATTGTGGGCGATGCAGGTGTGGGTAAGACATGCCTGTCATTCCGATTCTGCTGCGGTAGGTTTCCGGAACATACAGAGGCAAACTATAGGCGTGGATTTCCGAGAAAGAAGTTGTGTCATAGAAAGAGAGTTACTCAAGGTTGTCACTCAGAAGTAAGCTAATTTCGTTTGGGGGCTAATATGATATTATTCGAGGTGCAACTATGGGATACAGCTGGTCAAGAGCGTTATAGACATTCGATAGTGGCGCATTACTACCGCAATGTTAATGCTGTAGTGTTCGTTTACGACGTGACAAGGTAACTTCGCAGAATAATTCTTTAGCTTTTGTCTTCTCTGCAGAATTGTCAAATCGAATTTATTTCTGATTGTACTCTGTTAAGCCCCTCATCATTTGCTTCTCTTCGCTCATGGATTAGTGAATGTGAAAGGAACGGTCTAACAGCAGATTGTGATGTACCGCGAATTCTCATTGGAAATAAATGTGATTTGAAGTCGTCCATAACAACTCGTGTCGATACGGATGCTGCTCAGGTGAGATTCTTAGCCCTTCCAATTGTTAGCCAAGAAACCTCAACCTCCCGAGCTAGTGCCATAATCAAATGTAGGTATTTCTATCAGTGTCCTTCAACTCTTTGTTTTTTCGGTGTTTGCTGATCGCAATAATATGGCTCTGTTTGAAACATCGGCAAAAGCGGACTCTGAAGCAGATCACGTTGAATCTATATTCTTAACACTGCTTCACAAATTACAACAGAGTAAACCTATGCATGTGCAGAGTGAGGTAGAGCGACAGGCAAAGGTGAGTTTCAACTTCATCCAATCCATTTCCAATTTCTTCCACTATAATCCAATTCTTTCCCTGAGACACATGGAGACTAGCAATCCCATAAGGTTTCCTTACTACAAAGAGGATTACGAATAATAAGATAAATTTAACGATGCTGTCATTTCGAAAGGAAAATATTCTGTAAACTGTTTTCTACTTCAGAAAGGAATGTGCTAAACGTTTGAATTAGAATACGGAAGTGGATGAGTTGTAATAATGCTACTTTGTTTCCTTGCCGACTATAAGCTTATCTATTTTCGTGTCCTGTGTGAAGGGGAAATCGATATATGTCACTTTTCACTTTTTTATAAGCTCTCTGACTACGCCTTGATGACGCCTGCCTGTTTAGGAACAAGAACGTCTAGTGCTGAAGGCTAGCGAAGCCAAAGATTTACCTGAAGATGGCTGGTGCTGTTAAGGCCGGGATTTGTTATAAGTTTTCGTATCAATTAATTTTAACTCAGAGCTATTTATTTTATTAGGGCGTGAGGTTCATTTACAATTTGATTGAGAATAGTGTAATCGATGCTATGAGTTTCATTTCAAAGATTGGTTATAATATGTCAACTTTGTCGATTATAGAGGGTCATGCTGCAGCGTTGGATTTTCAGTATTTATATGTTTGGTGAACTTACTTGGATGCTGGGAGTTCCTAATTCCGCAGAGGTTTTTAATCGACCTGAATCTGATATCCGTGGTACTGTTACGTGTAAGACCCCTAGCGTTGTCTAAAAACGACCCAACACATAGCGTGAGGAAGGGTTCTTTGCCCATGATTTTTCAGTGGTTCAGTTCATCTCAACAGCATAGTATACATGTTGGATGAATTCGGCTTCAAAGAGAATGAAGAGCGTATGCTTCCAGAGATCAAATCGGATTTCGTTAGCCCCTTTTTTCCCGCAAGTTCGAATTCTGGTGGTTCGAATTCTCTGTTTGATAGAAACTCTTCGGCTTCAGGTTGTGACGCACACTCCTCCGAGAGTTTTAGAACTAGGGCGCAGCTACAGGGATTTTCCTGCAATGGTTTTTCCTCTTCAGGTGTCAGGTTATCATTTTCAATGTGGTAAGTTTCTACTAAAGTAAGGATTTCAGTGGGAAAAGCAGTCCTTATTTGAAACTTTTAACTAATGCATTTCATTCATATGTTGCTGGTAACGTTGCCTATCTTTGTTTGGCTTTGGTCTTGATATCGGTGGAATTTTTCGTTTTATTGTGGGCGGTCTTATACGTTAATGCATTGCTGCTCTCTTCGTTCCCATGCCAATTGTTCTGTTACATCCAGCCTGGGACGCGTGCGGTCGTTACGTATCCTGATCCATGAGAGTGGACTCAATGATCAAGGTACACACCACCGCATGGGCAACGGGTTGGAGTACGCAGCTTATTCGAGGAAATGTTGATCATGCATTTCTAACTAAAGAAACTATTTTTTGAACTGGTTTTGGATTATGTGATATACAAGTCTGGCTTTTCTGTCATTTGTAATTAAAATTTTATTTATTTGTTTTCTTCTTCTCAACAAACTGTCATATCGATATGGGCAACAAGAATCGTGAAAAGGAATGAGGCAAACGGGAAAAGAAGTGAATGAAATAGAACAACTGAATCAAGAAGAAAGAAGAGGTCCAACAAGACTTCATTTTAAGCGAATAAACGCTAAATAATGAAAGCAAAGGCGAGATTGAGCTTATTCAATCACAGAGAGGTTACACACACACATAAAGCCTACTCCTAAATAAAGCTCAGTTTTCGATAGAATCGGTCGTTAAGTCCATGATGACTGAACGGTTTTGGTGGAAGACCTGAAATAACGTGGTTGATATGTAGTCTAGTACTATGCTATAATATTTTGCTCTATATCGCTGGAAGTCACAAAATGAGTTCGAGAAGTTCGGGGACAGAGAATACAGGACTGTCTAGAAGTGGAGGCGTGGGACCATCTTACTTCTTTGCAATAACAAGGGCTTCTAGAAGGTTGGGATTTTATAAGTAGATTGTTATTAATGTATTTATGTTCAATCACTCATTGCCAGTATGGGTATAACAGCGTTGGGCTCTTTCAAAGTGAAGTAAGCCCAACTTCAGCCAGCTCCGCCATTGAATTGCATAGGACGTAGTGAGAATCAGTGTGATGAAGCCCTTCTGCTAATTGGGCCTTAGCGGAGGTGTTACTGATTGAATCGAACTTACATGCCATCGGCTGCGGGGGCGCCATAGAGTTGATACCTAAAAGAAGAGGCTGATTAATCACTGATTCCTAATTCTGAATACAATGAAAGAAATAGTCTAACGGTGCGGATGCATATGTCTTTCGTTTCCAACTTGAGAGTATGGGAAATGTCTTAAGCCAATCTTTGCGACATGAATTCTAAAGACCCTCAGTCAGAGGCGACAGTCCCTAACTCGCTTTAACTCTCTTCACCGCTTCAAGACCGTTTGGTGCTTTTGCGGGCCTACCGAAGGATTTTATAGAGCGTGAAAGGCTATTATGGTAGGTTATCTCAACTGAAGGAACGTTCCTTAACAAGCACCTCAAGAGGGATTTGTAAGAGGTACCCATCGGACAATGGAAAC
Organism: Haemonchus contortus; assembly: GCA_000469685.2. NCBI lineage: Eukaryota > Metazoa > Nematoda > Chromadorea > Rhabditida > Trichostrongylidae > Haemonchus > Haemonchus contortus. The sequence continues at coordinate 11,659,153 of LS997564.1, forward strand.
AACAAACACTGAATCCAGAATTGACCTACGTTCCCGTTCGATTCCGTCGTTTTTGGCAGACGGCGAAAAGAATAGCAATAATTGTTGTCAGAAGAAATAGACATGCCAGAATTAGAAGTATCAAAGTCAGCGCTGAAATCTTTTGGGTTACTGTAAGAGGTAATCGATGATAGAAAATGATCATTATCGATAGTGTCGATTGGCTGATTCAACTACAAATCGCGATCGTTAATTCTGAGCAGAAAAGTTCGGCTTTCGCGGTTTCTGGCTAAAAACAGTGGCTCAAAAAGTTGGACAAAATGGACTGATTTGGGTGTGATCCAAATTATTTTTTTTTTCACCAAGCCTATTAATTTATGTTAAATGGTAAGAAACCAGAAAAGTAGAGAAACGTTTCTAGTCTTTTAACCGTGTCTCGGACGTTATCATTATTCGAAGTTCCACTCACGGAATCGGCAATTCGAACCCGCGTAGATCCAACTACAATCGCAACGATAAGAGAATGGTCCTGTGACGACAACAGTAGTTCCGTTAGGGCACTCCTGAATGGATCTTCATTGTTGGTTCACTGTGGTGGGTTCTGTTTGGACCTCAGTAAAGAATAGCCACAGAGCCCGACTGCTGCTCACTGGGTAAAGTATTGCAGAGGTGGTAGTTGAGCGTTCCAGCTCGGTAGATGGAAGTGAGAATTTGTGAGAAGGATCCCCCCACTAGTTATTAGAATGCTAGGAATGCAAAAGCAATGTATGTATATATGTAAAACCTTTCGCGATTTCAGGATAGACCAGGTGCATGGCTCGGGATATCACGCTGCTAGAGAACTCAAACTTCTCTAATTTTTCTGGTATAGAACAAAGTTGAGAAGAGGTTTTTGCAAAAGATTTGCCGGACAGGAACTTCCCGAAAAAGGCGAGGTCGAAATTCATGTAGAAGAAAGCTCACGGCATTGTCAGGATCCCGTGTGCATACGAATGAACCAGGCGTATTCAGACATTCTGCTGCCGTTTCACATGGTGATGCTTCGCATTCGTCGATGTCTATAAGAGTTCATCAAAATAATTTTGACTCAATAAAAAGCCTGATTTCTAAGTGACAGTGATACGGTATGCTGGTCAGATGGAGGACGGACTGGTAAGAATGGCCGTTGTCAACCGCAGTTTCACATTGGACCACTGACCTAATTTTTGCCAGCTCACCACGACTATATCACCTCCCGCCTGTTCACTGAACAACAAGTAGTAGTACCAACTTTTGACACTGGTTTCTCAGTGAACAAGTGAGAAGTGAAAATACTGTGCAGACATTGTTCGATCGCTGGCTGGTTCCCATGTCCTTTCATATTCCCTAGAATGGCAATTTCCTGGGTCCGGGAAGTTGAAGAAAGCCACCAACGTTAGGCGGTTCATTACTCAACTAACTGCTAAGGTACTGCATCCTGATGAGATTTTTGTCGGTAAAGGCGACAGGTAGGCGATTTTGACTTGACTTCAATATACCTATAAGTTGACTATGTTACCTTGACATTTGTGTATTACCCGTCCCTGATCGTCGGCTGTGGAGCCAATCGCTAGGAAGCCCTTCTTACAGACGCACTCCGTTCTCATGGGTGTTCCTAAAGTGATTGGTGAGAAGAGTAGTGCAGTACTACAGTGTGTTTCAAAAGTATGTGCACACCCAACATTTTGTTTTTTTGGGAATACCATTGCTTTTTGTAACCTGTGACCTTCACCATTCAATTCCTTGCGTGCGATAACCTACGAACACTTATTCTGAGAGAACATCGTAGCCGTAACATAATTTTTTATTAAAGAAAAATTTCTCCTTTGTTTCAAAAGTATGTGCACACTTAGCAAAAAACAAAAATATAACCGAGATCAGGAATCAATAGGGCCACCTAATTTTCTGTAGAGGTTATCGACTACGAGAAATCGTTTGAGAATGGTTTCGTTACGGTAGGTTCTTTAGTTACCTTTGAAATGAAAAATTTTGAGTGTGCACATACGTTTTGAACGGCGACTGGGCCGCTCTTTTTCATACATTGCTAGGTTCACTCGAGACCCTGGCAGCTATCGCCCACAACCTATTCCTAGCCGTCCACTTATTTTGACTGCTCAGGACAACAAGAGAATAGCCCGTCTTGTGGCGAATACTTCTTTGTCTGTGAGTCAGACCCGAGCTCAGATGGGTTTATCAGTCTCGCGTACGACCGTTTGGCGCCCTATCCGCTTTGATGAGTATATCACACGAGAGACCATGAAGAAGGCTACTCGACTCAGTAGTCGCCACAAGCTGACAAGGCTGGAGTTTGATCGCGCAGACCATCAAAGAGCCTCCTCCGAAATTCCTTCTTGAAAACAAAAGTGGCTTCCGGTGAAGGTCCCCATAGTAATGATGAAATCCATCCGACCCACCGACATTGAACTTCTTTTCATCATAGAAGATCACCTAAGAACAAAATGGGTACAACACGTTGTTTATTCTAAAGGTAGGAAAATCCTGAAAATTCTTGAACAACCGTACGTTGTCCCATGATGTTGCCATGTTCATATGAGCAAACTCCAGCCTTGTCAGCTTGTGGCGACTACTGAGTCGAGTAGCCTTCTTCATGGTCTCTCGTGTGATATACTCATCAGAGCGGATAGAGCGCCAAACGGTCGTACGCGAGACTGATAAACCCATCTGAGCTCGGATCTGACTCACAGACAAAGAAGTATTCGCCACAAGACGGGCTATTCTCCTGTTGTCCTGAGCAGTCAAAATATGTGGACGGCTAGGAATAGGTTGTGAGCGATAGCTGCCAGGGTCTCGAGTGAATCTAGCAATGTATGAAAAAGAGCGGCCCAGTCGCCATTCGAAAAGTATGTGCACACTCTGAATTTTTCATTTCAAAGGTAACTAAAGAAGCTACCGCAACGAAACCACTCTCAAACGATTTCTCTTAGTCGATAAACTCTATAGAAAATTAGGTGACCCTATTGATTCCTGATCTCGGTTATATTTTTGTTTTTTGCTAAGTGTGCACATACTTTTGAAACAAAGGAGAAATTTTTCTTTGATAAAAAATTATGTTAGCAGCTACGATGTTCGCTCAGAATAAGTGTTCGTAGGTTATCGCACGCAAGGAATTGAATGGTGAAGGTCACAGGTTACAGAAAGCAATGGTATTCCCAAAAAAACAAAATGTTGGGTGTGCACATACTTTTGAAACACACTGTATTGAAGGGTTGACGATGAAAGCTTTCGCTTAATTCAATCTTTCTTTATTTTGCTAAGAATTACCATCTATCGGGCGGCATTCAGTGTTCTCCGGGCAGACAATGTTTCCGCAACGTTCATCCTGTAAGGAGTCAGAAATACCAGACAACTGTGTGGTTTTCTGAATGAAGGACAGAAAAGTTCGTTACCTTAGCAATCCATCCATCATAAGGGAGGTAGGCATTTCCGAGTGTTCCAAAACATGGCGTACTCGACGTATCGCAATCGAGCAGAAATTGCTGAAACTCATAACTATGATTCCCGTTATTCCTGTAGAGTCACTGCATTTTTAGCCTGAAAGCTCAATTCAAGAAATTCTCTACTGAGGTGAGACACTTTGCTTCTGGTATCACATGGTAGGAACCGATGCTTATCTCATGCAAGCTTCAGGCATTCTGAAGGTTATTACTTTTAGGAGCCCAGGACCCGAAAATAGTTCTCAAGGACGAGGTTCAAGAGACTGACGAGACCAATGGGCATTTAGAGAGACAGAGGTACCTCTAAAGGCTCTGAGCCAAAGCTCTGAGATGATCCTCTCTCTTGGAAACTGATTTTCAGGACTTATGCGAAGAAACAGGGCGAGTTTCCATATGCCGGATACGACATCGGTTCATGCGACATCCCAAGGGAAGCAAGAAATCCCTTCGTGGGACTAGCCTTACTGGGACTTCAATGTAGCCCTACCCGCTGTCTTCCTGGGAGCCAAAGAGGATTTCCTCTTTGAGCTGAAAGTCCAGCTTATTTATTGGAAGTTAAGGATTTGAGAGATCGAGAAATCCAAAACTGCTTTCTCACTTTGAAGATCTTCTCATTGCTACGGAAGCTGCCTGTGTCGTTTAGTTTAAGCATCAACTGCAGATGTGCGACCAGCGATCCTTGAGTGAAGTTGTTGAAGACGAGCTTGATCAAATTGGCACTGTACACTTTATCAAACTGAAATTATTTCAAGGTATGATCTGATGGTGAGTAAGATGTTACGACTGTTCAGGTATCAGGCTTCCCAATGAACTTGAATGGTCTTTTTTGGAAGAAATGCACGTCTTTGAACTATCAGCTCTCTCTTCCCTTAATCTCTAATGGAAATGACGGCTCCAATAAAAGGAGGGCGTTCTGTATGTCAATGAATTGGCTACTACCACCCAAGTAGGCAGATCTAGTAGAGCTGACGAATAGGTAAATCGTTACAGAGAGCAGAAAAGCATGGAAGCATCTTCTGTAAATTGGGGTGGACCAAGTTTAGTGGAAAAAAACGCGGGCTCTCTTTCTCTTAAAGGGCATGAACCTCAAATAACCAAAAAATCCAATCTGTTCGATGATCGTGGGCCAAATTAATTCTCGGACACAACTCTATTTGATAATGTTCCCAACTCACTGCTGCTTGAATCACCCGTCTGGCTGAGATCGCTTCAGGATGAGTGAGATTGTTGAAGATTTCCGAATAGGGCGTTTGTTTGAAGATGAGAGTGATGTTGACTTGCTCACCAACTGAAGAGCTATATATCGACATGTAAGTAAGGTGAAGGTTAACACAACCACTTATGTACAACGAAAAAATGAATGAGTCAAAAGGGTAACTTTGTGAAAAATTGTTTACAGCTCTCAGAATCGATGCCTTGCGAAACCACACCCCATCAAAGGCACAGGTTTACGATAGAGGTGGTATCCGGCTTAGCCGGCGTACATGCTCGATGTGGACGAGTTGTTGAGAGGCTGTCGCGGACCACTTATTCGCCGTTATTACAGTTCCAGCGTTCTTCATACAGCTAATCGACATGCGACATTATTTTATGCGTAATTCTACTACTAGTAATTTTGTTTTTGTATTTCTTACCTACTGCTGCATCCTGCTACATTCCTTCGCGCGCGACGCCCCTCTCACCGCGACGCGACCATTTCGTTCCTAACGCACCACACCTCATTTGAACGGCTCGTCCAAATACCCTTCCATGCAACTTCTGTCGTCATATTCTCGTCCAACTCCTAATTTTATCACTGCTTTGAAGCGTTTCACTCCTCTCAACACGCCGATTTCCGCGTTTTCTTCACCGTTTTGGCCGCGGTCTGGACTATCACTTTCATTATTCGTCTCAAACTAGATACCCAAAAATTATCGTGAACTTTGCCTTCAAATGAACCAACGACAGGAACAAGTTGGGCATCGTCATTTGGCACTGTACACCTTACACAAAATTTGACCCTTTTACTGGTCCATCATAATTATGAGCAGTGAAGTAGCTCTCCTCTCCCTTTCTCTACCTCCCTTCACCCCCTCCCTCCCGTCCCCGCTTCCCCTCCACTCCCGGCTTCAACGGCAATATTTGCTAAGCCACTACTTTCACAGCATTTTTTCATGGACAGCGACTGGAAATGATGCTTTTGGTACTATTGGTCCGTATGGCACTCCCAGCGGGAAGTACCCATCACAAATGTGAGATCCTGGGTCAGAAAAGAAATAAGGGCGAATTCTGGACAGATCGGGCATGCATGTTCTTGATGAGAAGGACAGCCTCGGATTTTTACCTCAGATTATCATATCTTCCGAGGTTGCATTGATTATCTTGAGAATAGCATATTCTGTTGTTTGATTACGCTCTTCTTGTCCATTTGAATCTTTCCAGCACTTTGAAGCTGTGCCGGAAATGTCTGACCGTACACTTTGAGTAGAATCTTCAGCCGGCTCTGTTACTGCGTGTAACCCAAAACACAATTTTTCCCTATACACCTATAAGGAGGGCCCTATTTGATACATATACATTCGTACAGGGGCTTTCTACAGGGGCTGCTCGTACAACGCGTAGAAATGCCTGCACTTTTTGATCATGCTGATCACAAGTATTTCAGCTTTTCGCTTCGTTTACAGGAAAAAGCATTGCCGTGAAAATTTTATATCAGAAGGATTACCTTTGACGCAATTTTTGCCAGTAACGTTGAGGTAGAATCCATCAGCGCATTCCCAGCTATAGTTCCTGTAGCCGTGCATAACGCAGTCGTACTCACCAGCTGGGCAGAAAGGTGGCGTGGGATCGAGACAGAAGTTGTGAACTGAAAGAAGCGGTTGGGGACCGGAAATCGGAAGTGAATTTGAGATGGGCGATCAAAACATCTGGAAGTTCAGAAACTAGTATTTTGCATAGCTGAATGGCAAAAATAAATACCTGGGCGAGATTTTCGAAATTGATTTTATCTAAAATGTAATAAAGATTGGAGTTACTCACACATTTCGCATCTCTCCCCTTCAAACTCATTACTGCAGGCGCATCGGTATCGAGAAGCAACGTTGATGTCTGCTGTACAGGTGCCTCCGTGCATGCATGGCTGTAGCTCGCATGGGTCTGAAAAACTTAAATTTTGCAATCCTTACATTTGTTTTGGTGTCGCTTTACTGTCATTTCCTTCTCCATCCCTGAAGGCGGTTCTATTGTGACTGATGATAGGCTAATTGTGGAATAAGAACTTGGCTGTCCTTGTGGGAGAGGACTACGCGTTTCGGAGCTGATGAATCCCATCGTAAGATGCGCAGATACCCTTAACTATGATTCGGAGAATCACACTCCCCTTTGAATGTCTAGCCCGCCTATTCTACGACCCCTCAGACGAATATGAACGACCCTAAGGCTTGCTTAGCTCAATGGGAACCTAGGCAGCTGGTATAGATTCGGGATTCTGTGCTGAGCATGAAAGTCTTGGTGGAATTCGTCCCTAGATTCGATCTATGGACCATGCGTGTAGTGGCGTTACATTTTTCGGCGTTACACTCTGCTTACGATAAATGAAGGTAATTGATGTAGTGAGTAGAAGGAATAGTTGTAGAGGAGTTGAATCAGCAGATTTCAGAGCTCAATCGGTTATCTTTGATAGATGACTCACTTCGACAAAAGCCATTCTCATCCTCGATATCGACGTCGTTAGGACAGACGCAGTCCGATGCGCACATCATCTCTTTCTTCACACATTTCTTCCCAGAAGGGCAAATGACACCTTTGCAGATATCTGAAGGAAGGTATGCATGTATATGTACATAAATACATATGTTTATGTGTATGTGTGAAATTTTTATCAGAGGAATTCTTACAACTGTGTAAGGCTGGAGGGCGCATCCATACTGCACTGAGTTTTGCTAAAGGATACACTACACCCAACTTTTATGGATTTGTAGAGACGTCAGAATGCGTCCTTCGCCTAGACAACGACTATTGAAAAGAAGCCGTTAAGCCAAACATATGTCTAAGGAGGTCCTTGCAAATTTTACTTGTGCTCTATTACTTGTGCTCTAATCTCGGTGAATTTCAAGGGCCCTGAGCAATGCTTCAACTAGAGATCGCGGGTTGAGAGGTATAGCTCACGATAACTTTGGGGTATCTACTTTTGAATGAGTTGAGAAAGTGAAGTCTAGAATAAAAAAAGGAGCAAAACTATGGTTTGGGTGAGAAAGTGACGTTGGAAGATACATGGAAGGGGTATTTGGACGAGCTGTTTGAGCGCGGTGCGCCCTTGCCCAGAACTAGCTACAACGCTGCCGCCATGTAGGCCGTAGGTCCCGGTGTGAATGACGCAACACCACAGCCTCTGCAACATCGAAGAACTCGTCCACTACGAGTATGCACGTCGGCTAAGCCGGTTTTGGAGCCTTATTACGCCTGTCGTGACTTTCGTACGACCTCTTTGCGCACCGTCTTCTACTGCAGCCGTTGCACTACATCTCACGCGCAAGGTCTCTCCAACGCTTATTGGACGGTCGTCAGAGTGCCGCACTGGGTCCCATCGCGCAACTGCGTTGCAGCCTTTGCCTGCGTATCTGCGGACAAGAAAAGTTGGCCTAAAAAAGGGAAGCAGTCTTCGTCAGTTCGACTTGTGCGTCCGCAGGATTCGGCTGGAGCCCTGTATGGTTCCTTTCCATCGTCGTCGACCTTTCCACGTTACCCCTATGTTATTCATCCGCATACCCAACGTCAGCTATCGCTATTAACTTCTCATCGGAATGGATGGTAACTGGATGTGCGCAGTTTCGAGCAAGGACCGGCATGCCAAGGAGGATTATTCCACGCGACCACGGGTGAGGTTTATGAATTTGATGTTGACGGTATCCCGATATCCCTCTGCGCTGCCGTCCATTCCCCGGACGGCCCCTGGTGCGCAGCCCGTGGAAGGTGGAATCCCGGTCGTCGTAAGGATAATTGGAGTGGGAACTCCTGCTCCTCTGCGAGTGGCGACCGGACGTGCCGAACGCCCCCCGGCTAACGCCACTGCGCATGAGCAGGAGGGTTTACGCGCATTGTGACCCCTAGTGAGGTGAGGTACCTTCCCGTAGGATTTTTAGCTAGGCTCACCTTTGCTTTGTAATTAGGCATAAAGCCACTTTGTTTCTTTCATGTTTGTTGTGTAGCAAGAGGAGTATATCTCCGTCATAACTATCTTACTTCTTCATGCGCAGTAGAGTACATATTACATCCCTCGGATTTAACATCAGTGAAGACATGATTGCTTACATTAATTTCTTAATCTCTAAGCGCAGTGTCATGGGGATAGCGCAGGGTCATATTTAAGCGCTGGGCCACGAGGGTCGTTGTAACTGGATCGCAGGGACGCAGACAACACCAAGGGGCACCGCACAAGGAAGAGGACCGCCAACACCGTGGCAAGGCGAGAGTGGCAAGCGCAGTAACCTTGTGCTCTTCTCGGAAGTCACGGCGGCGTTCACTCCACAACCTACTTCCATCCTCGTGCCCCGTGGAGTGAACGCCCGTCGCGACATGGTGCATTGGACCGAGGTTGGTCATGTGGCAATACATGGCCGGCCTTTGAGATCGAACCTTTCCTGCGCTAAGAACAAGAAAAAGGAGTGTCAGCCAGAAGCGTCCATGGAACTGTTCGGGTAGATCCGAGCAGCCCACAGAATGACCACGCAGGAAGCATCGACTAGGACGTACCTTAATTGCCTCTAGGGCCCGTGCGGATGTTATGGTCCTGGAGTGGCACCAGCAGCCATACGGCGCACGCTGCCCAACCCGGGATAGGGAGTGAGAGAGGATTATCCTTCTGGAAGCATGATGGAAGCTCTCCGAACGGACACCGGGGAAGCTACCAGGCAAAATTGCATGGAGGGAGACCCAGAGGTCGGGAGAAGCCTCCCTCATGTAATCTGGATAGTGGGGTCCTTTACAGCAAAGCTGTCCGGTGAAACCGTCTCGCATCTTCACATCTTCCAGGCCGCATCTTCGGTCCGTCGGCGTCTGAGGGTCCTCGATTAGAACTGTCCGCGCAGTTCCAGGTAACCATCTTGGTTCACACCCCACGAGTAAAACGACGTAGTTATTCGTTCTCACACACACGTTGCAATCCGTATAGGTCAACTTCCTTGTACAACATCTTCCCTTCGCGATCGGTATTATTATGTTAAGGCCAAAGTCGCTTATACGCAGTTGACATTCTGTCGGGAGAGGCTACCGGCCGGAGCCGTCTCACAGCAGTAAGCGCATTTACACTCCCCATTTCAGATTTGGATTAAACAGTAAACACCTCCAGCCTTCAGCGTTCAGCCAATCATGTCGACTATCAGCGCATGAGGAATGGTAAACTACTAACACGCTCACTGGCACACCTATATCCCCTCAAAATCCGTGCAAGTAAGGCGCAAGACTCAAATTCTACGCAAATCTGCAGTAGCACGACAATGCCGTTGCCACAAAGAATGTTACCAAAAAGAGCGGCAAAAACTCTTTACAAGCTCATTCATTAATGCTACGTACAATGAAATAATCATTCAGCGCACTTATCCAGTCGAAGCAATCATTTGCCTAGCTAACAAAACGGCGCCCCAAGGCTAACGTTGCGCACCGGCGCCAAATCACATTTTCGAAAATCATCTACAAGTCATCCAGCCGGATTTCGACCCTGCCCTGCCCTTCTGTTTATTCTTTTTCTTCGCTGCCGTTTTAACGACTGTGGTATTCCTATTCATCGCAATAGCCACTCAAAGTTTGGTCAGGTACCCTTTTCTCACTTTTTGCGTTTCCTTTTTTCATGCAGTGTACAGGAAAGTTAGCGCTGTTTCCTTTTTGTTAATCATTCGCTTTTTTGGATGCCGCATATTCTTCTATTCGAGCTTATTTGTTTCGCGCACTTACTCTTTTTTTAAAGCGCACCTACTTACCTAGCCCTTTGAACTTATTGTGTGGTGACCCCTTTTTTCTTTTTTTCAAGCCGTGTTTGTTTTAAGGGTACGCAGCTAAAACGACTGCGTATCAAACATCATTTTTTCGTTTGTACTGTTTACCACACAATAGGTTCGCTTATTGTAATTCACTCATACTTAATCTCATGCTTGCGCGGGGTCCTAGAGTCTTTTTGTTATTTCCAGGTATCTTTCCTTTTATAGCGTGCACCTTCCACCCTGCGTACACTGCACATGCACGCGCACGCACCTGACCAAACCCCTAATTTCTAACCAATTGGTTTTATCACTGCTAATCATTTAAATTCCTACTGCCTGTTGAGTCGTTGAAATATGTACATACTAACACTTCGCGCAACTTTTTCCCTTTTTCTAACACAAGCCTTTTTGACAATAATTGTGAACCGGCCGGTGAATAGCACGTGCAGTACTAACAAGCGCGGAATCTTATTAAAAGCAGCACCGAAACACGCGCAATGCCTCATTTCGTAATTGAATTACGCACAAAGTTAAATTACGTGCAGAATCTTATCACGCGCAGCTCCTTATTTCGTAGTCAAATCACGCGCAGGATCAAATCGCACATAAAGGCGAATCACGCGCATAGTCAAGTTACGCGCAGAGTCAAATCACGCGCAAAGTCTGAGTACGCGCAGAATCTTATTACGCGCAGTGACTTATTTCATAGTCAAAACACGCGCAGCGTCAAATCACACGCAGAAACGAATTAAGTGCACAGTTAAATCGCGCGCAGTGCCTTATTTCGCAGTTACGGATAACGCGCACAGTCAAGTTACGCGCAGAGTCCTATCTTGCATGTAAACATCACGCGCAAAGCCATATTTTGAATGATTCAATTACGCGCAATGTCTTATCTACTCGTAAATTCTTTCGAATTCAAAAAAGTTCTCCGCGAACTGTCCAATTTTTGTGTCTTTTGGAAACAAGTATCTCTTAGTTCGTACTAACCCAACCTCGGGGCACGCGGAGGGAGACTGCGTCATCTCTTTCGCAGACCTGGGTTTAAGCTACGTGCCATTGTTTTGCTAACCCGGTGGGAAATTCCTTTCGTCAGAAGTGAGGAAAAATCTCCCCCTCACGCCAAAACGACCCAAGGAGCTCAGAATTTCGTTCCTCGCAAAACCATTAAGCCCTTTTCGTCTTGTTCGTCGCTATCTTCAGGCGGAATGGTCAGCAACCACAATGTCACACCGCCGACAACGAGATGAGCACTACATCCACGATATCGAACAGCCTCAGGAGCCCACATGTGATCCTTATTGTTGAATTCGCTTATTGTGTTTTATGTTTTGTTAGCTAACAACTGTTGTGATCTAACTCATTTTACCCCCCTAGCCGTAATAACCCATGGTACCTCGCACCCATGTGAGTTGGGGAAAACACATGGCGACATAGGCCCAATCCGGTAGGCGTCGATTAACTTGTCTGTATATTCCCGTAGGTGAGCAATGCCGTCGACCCCCACGAGCGGCTTCGTCGTTTCGCCGCCCCCAGTGTCGTGACTTTCGTACGACCTCTTTGCGCACCGTCTTCTACTGCAGCCGTTGCACTACATCTCACGCGCAAGGTCTCTCCAACGCTTATTGGACGGTCGTCAGAGTGCCGCACTGGGTCCCATCGCGCAACTGCGTTGCAGCCTTTGCCTGCGTATCTGCGGACAAGAAAAGTTGGCCTAAAAAAGGGAAGCAGTCTTCGTCAGTTCGACTTGTGCGTCCGCAGGATTCGGCTGGAGCCCTGTATGGTTCCTTTCCATCGTCGTCGACCTTTCCACGTTACCCCTATGTTATTCATCCGCATACCCAACGTCAGCTATCGCTATTAACTTCTCATCGGAATGGATGGTAACTGGATGTGCGCAGTTTCGAGCAAGGACCGGCATGCCAAGGAGGATTATTCCACGCGACCACGGGTGAGGTTTATGAATTTGATGTTGACGGTATCCCGATATCCCTCTGCGCTGCCGTCCATTCCCCGGACGGCCCCTGGTGCGCAGCCCGTGGAAGGTGGAATCCCGGTCGTCGTAAGGATAATTGGAGTGGGAACTCCTGCTCCTCTGCGAGTGGCGACCGGACGTGCCGAACGCCCCCCGGCTAACGCCACTGCGCATGAGCAGGAGGGTTTACGCGCATTGTGACCCCTAGTGAGGTGAGGTACCTTCCCGTAGGATTTTTAGCTAGGCTCACCTTTGCTTTGTAATTAGGCATAAAGCCACTTTGTTTCTTTCATGTTTGTTGTGTAGCAAGAGGAGTATATCTCCGTCATAACTATCTTACTTCTTCATGCGCAGTAGAGTACATATTACATCCCTCGGATTTAACATCAGTGAAGACATGATTGCTTACATTAATTTCTTAATCTCTAAGCGCAGTGTCATGGGGATAGCGCAGGGTCATATTTAAGCGCTGGGCCACGAGGGTCGTTGTAACTGGATCGCAGGGACGCAGACAACACCAAGGGGCACCGCACAAGGAAGAGGACCGCCAACACCGTGGCAAGGCGAGAGTGGCAAGCGCAGTAACCTTGTGCTCTTCTCGGAAGTCACGGCGGCGTTCACTCCACAACCTACTTCCATCCTCGTGCCCCGTGCAGTGACCGCCCGTCGCGACAACGCCCTATCTTTTTGACCCAACGCGTCCCTTGTGGTACCCTTCGGAGTCACAGGTCTATCAACAAGCGAAATCTCCGGAACCATTTTTATTGTGAACTGTGACTTTAATATCGGAATCTAGCGCCATTGCTCCACTTTTGAAACCTCGTTTTTATATTAGTAAGTATTTAGTAAATGACGAACTGATATCCATGCAAGATTGACATCAGAATGTTGTAGATCCACTTACCACAAACCTCTGTAGTGTTCTCATAATAACAATATTCTGTGTCACCGAGGTTTCCACATTTTCGATGATCTAGCGGCATCGGTGTAGTGACGTTTATTTCTAGAAATTAGCCCACGTAAAATATTCATGGGGAAATTCACTCATAATTTGGAAAACTATCACTATCTGCGCTTACTGTTTTCCGAAATTGGGTGAATATGTGGAAATGCATACTTGTAAGTTGATTATATTGCTACATCCTTTTTTGTAAGAGGTCTAAGGGCAAAAAGAAGATTCGAGCAGTACTATCACTAAACATACCATTACCGGTAGTGTTTCCAGGTTCTGTTGAACTCGTTGAGGGCGTGGATGACGATGAGGCTGAATCACAATTAAAATTACGCAAAATACGATAAAGTCTTGTAGAGGAATATCTAACAGGACGTGATGTAAATTTTTTTTCAAAGATAACGTAGTTTTGTGAAGCGAACTACTTACAGACTCATAGTTTATACTTTTTTTCTCAAACAAGGCGCTATCGAACGTGCTAGTGGCGTGGTTTTTAGTACTATAAACGCCGACCCAAGAAATCCCAAGAATGATTAACTGATTCAACCCATTTTTATAGTTTTTTTTTTGACAGCGCTATGTATTGCGCCTTTTTCTTATGAGATACATTATTTCCTATGTTGATATTTCCTAAAAAAATTCTTCACCACTTTTTTTTGCAAAAAAAATTGAACTTAAGCTCATTTAACCTTCTGTAGCTGTAGTTTTGGAAGCATTTGTAGAAGAGCCTTTGGATGAAGAAGTGGTTTGTGTGGCTGAAAATGTGCCCTCATTTGCTTGATTATACTTTTAACTCCGATATAGTATCATACGCAGTTGGATTAAATATCCCGAAAGCAGAAATAAAAAAAGAAGTTGGAAAAATAAAGTCGAAAAGAGAGCTGGAATCAGTTTCCCGGATTTGTTATTAGCTCAAACTGTTCCTTTGACGTCCTCCAACAGAGTCCTCTTTGAACGGTAATATTACTTTTGTATCTTGTATTTTACTTATACTATGTATTGTGTTTTCGAATTACTATTCGTGTACTACTACTCGATAATTCATTGAATGTTAACCTATTTCACAGTAATCGAAGGAAGTCATGCCGCGAACACGACGACACAAGGGCTGATCAGAAAGGAAAAGTTGTTCCAAAAAGCTCACGGAGTTGGTTGGAAATTTTCAGTGCCATGGTCACAACTATGTAAATAGACCACACAACAACCACTTTTTTATCCATTTCACGTGAACGGACAGCTAGATCAGTCAAGGTCCCACTCTATAGAACTTGGACTCTTTTCGCTTTCTCAGTACAACTATTTTTTATTCAGAATGATCGAAAATGTGACAGTGTGGATATCAAGGCAGGTTCGTCACGAAAGTATGAGGAGATCACACGCAAGGGACCGCGAGGGAACTTTCCCGCCGATGTTCAGAGGGCCAGAAATTCATTTTAAAAGGCAGGTGTTGCCTTTTGGGAGGTCTTCCTCTTAACTTCAGTGGTGCGGGCTTTGGCCCGCCAGTCGTTTCCCGCCAGACCCCCGTCGTCCCTCACGTCTACAGCAGTGCTTCCCTCATCTCTACTCGAATACTGTTTATCGCCTATTCGACAACAATTTCTTGTTTTTATTTTTCTCTTCCAATGAACTCTACTGTCATGCAGTGTTCATTCCGAACACAAGTGGAAGAACACGGGTCTCATACCCTACAACAGATTAGCTATCGGTCGATGCGTAGGCCAATGAAGTAACGGGTAACGGAACTTCTCCCCTATCGCGGCATTCTCCCTTGCGGCATGCGGCAAATTTCACTGCAATTACCGTACTCCCGCCAAGCGATAGGACGCGGAATTTTTCCTTGACTGGCTTGCTTTTTCATTGGATTTTATCGTTTTTTCTTCTGTTTCTTTTTAGTTTTCATGTTTATTAGACTTGATTAATTAAAATGACTCCTCATATGTAAACGACGATCAGGATCGCGTTGGAATTGAAGAGAGCGGCCGGCCAATTCAAATGTTTAAAGGACTCTCTATCTCACAAATTGCGCGCTCCAATCTTCCATCGCAGTCCTGCGATAGGCAGCGGGTGCGGCGTGTGCGAAGCCGTGTTAGGGGAGAAGTTCCCGGACCCATGAAGTAACACCCACAACTATGAATAAGAAATGGGAGAATTCACCGAAAGTAGAATCTGAGTGACTGGTACAATCGAAATAGGAAAAGAAAACAAAGTGACACAATAAAATAGAATAAATTGAACCAAAGCACAGAAATTAAGCCTACTGGTGAATGGTAATCTATAGCATTGAAAAAGCCCTTTCTTACATGTCCCATGCCTATTTATTTAGGGCTTTCACAGAGAGTTGAAACTGATCGAGAGCGACTGGCCTCGTCATAGTGGTTTATAACAAGACGGACCAGAATGTTATCAAACCTGTTTGCAAGGGTAAAGAACTGGCTCAAGCCCAGCTAGCCCCCCAATATATTACTTAAGCCTTCGTTTTCGGCTAGAACTCACGCTTATCAGCACTTAGATTTAGGTTCATCCTAACACCTTACCATAGCAAGGGGCACAGTGAGATTATTACACAGACACTTCCCCAAGAGAACTCCCATACCATGTACGGCAGAAGTTCTCACATGAGAGAATTGTCAGTACGCAGAATTCAATTCGATATGTCCCTCATGACCCATGAGGTCACCTAGTTTGACATCGTTTAGAGGCAGTTAAAACTCATAAATCCTTTTTCAAGCAAAAGATGGGAGGCAAATATAATTTGGGGCCCGTTACACTCGGTGGGTAGAAGGGTGGGGCAGGATTGAAACCTTAAAGAGTCAAATACGGGTTCGGGTCCCGTCCGAGGCCGAAGTTTTGCCACAAATAGCCAACCTTCTAAGATATGATGAGACTTACGTCACAATAGTAAGCTGTCCCCAACGTCCCCAATAAAACTTATCTTCATTACTAGCTACAGAAGACAAGGTTAGCAGTAGTCAATAAAAAGTACAATAAAAGGAGAAGAGAGAAAAAAGCAAAGTTGCTCACCTGCAATGTGAAATATGACAGTAAGAAAAATGAATTTCTTCAGTGACGGTCGTTGTCGCATGTTGCAGTTGCAATTTATGAATGTTCTGGTTGATCTGCACTTGATCGGTAAGTCAGCAGTCGGTCTTCAGAGGAGTCAGCCTCGGCCAGTATCGACAAGCTCAAAAACGGTCCAATATCTGAATAATAGCAACGGCGGACCGCATTGTGTTCGTATGCGTTGTTGTTGGTCGACTAGACAGACACTACTACATAGTGAAGTGTTGTAGCCGACCGACGAGCCGAATAAGCCATGTAAAAGACAATGAAATCACAAAACCATGCATCCGAATACTCTTTCTAAGCCTATCTGAGAACATCTTATACTAGTATTTTGATAGGTAGAAGCTTTGAGAACTGGTAAAAGTAAGATTTTTCAGGAGTAAATTTAAAGTTGTAGTCATAGATTACGTCCAAAATAAGGGATAAATTGCTTCTAGAGGGGAAATAAAAGTAAGAAAAGAAGATCCTTCTGTGAATAAGGTTGACTCCACTAAACTTACAGAAAGTTGTTGAAGTGAAATCTACAGATAAACAGAATGATCAATAGGTATATGTTATGGTAAAAAAAAGTTGAAGAGTTAGTAGAAAAACGAACTGAGACGCTTGCTAAGTTGGGGACCGAAGCTTGCATAGCCCCTTTAGGCTTTTATTCCTACAAAACCAGTCACATTATGAGGGATGATTTTTGAAGGAATAGGTCAATACATTGCCGTTTTTATAAATTCTGCCCACTTCTTTCGATAGTTTCATGAGCCCTCGACGTGGAACTCTCGGAATTCATCTCAAATCTTCGCATTAACAATGAGTGTTTTACTCTGCCTTGAGCTCTACTGTAAAAAAGGACAACACTTTATGGCCTCAATCGTTTCGGTGTTTATAAGATGTGCTCGTGCATTCGATTTCCATTTGGAATCGTAGTGGCACATTGAATGCGTGTGTGGCCTATACAATGACTTGCGATGGTCAGCCGATGTACAAGTCAATGCTTTTATCCTCCTAGACGAGTCAGGCACCAATTAACCGACCCCCAAAAAGTTGGAAGGCTTGGTTGGTCTAGCGGATATTAATCTAAGATTCGATCCCTGCGCTATATGTGTGATAGTGCGCAACTTGGCACTACATCTCCTCCACCTTAATATAAAAAGGCAGAATTCAAAAAAATTGCGAAATTGCCAGTGATCAAATAAAAGTCTCAAACGATATAGCCAAGGTCGAAACATTAACCAAAAGGATTAAAAATACAGTCATCAATAAAACTAGTTATGGCTATGTCCTACTAATCATTGCACAGTACGTGGAAAACCATTCAAAGCCTTTGCAAATTTGTAACGGATATTGGTGATGTGGCACACTCCCATTAGGTGAATAAACTGAGATCATCTCATTGCATTTTCATCATGAAAAAGCTTTTGAAAGTGAAAGTTGAGAAGAAAGCCAATAATTCAACCATCACGTGAAGCTTTCACTTTCTACTCCTCCCTTCTTTTCCTGCATGGCATACAGAATGGTATAGACCAGTTGAAAACACCTCTATGCCATTGTCAACAGTTCTGGTCGGCTTCAGCTCAATGCTATTAAACTGCTCGACGTATTGAAGATCTTTAGTGAAAAGAAATTCGAAGTTTGCTCAGCTCATATGTTTACGTATCGCTTCAGCTGTAAACAGAATTTTTGTCAAAGAAGAAGTGATCGGCTACGAACTGGGTTCGAAAGGAAAAACATGATAGGGAACTGAAAGATGAGCTTGTACCGCCGCCTGATGAAGTGTCAATGTTCTCGTCCTCTGAATCAAGTTTGAATCCAGTGAATGAGGCCTGGGAATGGGGTGCTTCGGTTTGGTTTGGCGAGTTTCAATTCACCGAAACCGCCGCCTCACGCCATTGCGCCATATTATCTACATACTTGTTTATTGCGCTCTCAAAAGAGTCAAATGATGTGAAATTTGTCCAAGCGGAATAAAGTGAAAATGCTCAGTCAAAGGTACCCGGTAAGGTCGATGCGTGAAAGAGTTGAATAGCTGAGATGCACTACCAAATTCCAGAGCGGTTTAATCAGACATAGTTGAAGGCATGCACATAGAGGCGCGAGGTCGTAGAAGATGACGAGGAGGGATTGGGAGTTTTGAGTAAGATTTAACTATTGATTTCCATTTACACTACAGTAATAAAAGAGAAAAAATTGCAGCAAAGGCGAAATATCTGGGACAGTTGCCATTTTACGAGGAAAAGGCTTAAGGGACCATTTCCCAATCAGAAGTGCTTTCGAATGATGTGCCGTCGCTACGTAGATGCTTTTTCATTGAGGGCTCTCCCTTCGAGGCAGGGCCGCTACATCTATTGATGGTATAAACGCCGTATACAGGCTCGATCTGACAATTGTGGAACTAATGACAGGCCAACATATTGTATGGGTACATGCTTAGATTGAAACCCAAAGACGAACTAAACCTCAATAGGCGGTGTCACAGTTTTTCTGACTAGTACTTGAGGTATTCCACAAGTAGGAAAGAAGTTCAAAATACTATTCAGACGTAAAACGTTTTTCCCGTTAAATTATCTTCGCCGTCGTCAAAACATATTTGCTTTCACGGCGGGCCTACGATTCATTCATTTCGAAGCATAGAAAAAACTTCACAAAAACCACTCGTCCCCGTTTAGTACTCATAAATAGGAGCTTTGATGTCAGTGCTCCACAAAAATAACAAAGAAAACCAAAAACGTCATGAAAGGGAGGGGATGTTTCTGTAAAAAAGACCAGATGGCATCTGATACGAAGTCTAGCTCTGGTCACTTATTCGTCGAACAATTTGCGGTAATTTGGAGGGAGTCGATTAGAATGGATTAAATAACTTATGATGAATAGGTGAAGGAGATACTTCAAAAGGTGCTTGTATGTAGCCCATAGCCCGCGCCTTCCAAAGTGATCTCCGTGAAAAGTTTTTAGGCCACACCCCTTCCCTCTGGCGTGCTTTTCCATTGACCGACTGAACAATATGATCGAATTCGCGGCCTCGAACTATTCTTGACCATTGATATACTCTTGTGAAATGATATTTCCAGATCATAATGAGAGGAAAGAAGAAGAAGAGAGAAGAGAGAAGAAGAAGAAGGAAAAAGAAAAGAAAGAAGGAATGAATAATATTGAATTATGGTAACTAGTGATATGAGAGAGTGAAAAGACTTAGAGCATGATGGAAGTAATCAGGAAGCTTCAAAGTGCAAGTGATCGGAGAGGTGGATCATGCAAAGACTGCAAATACGAAATAAAAAGTACTTAATTGCCGGCTTCTTATGTTTTTTCGCCATATCAAACACTGGGTAGCGCCAGAAGTTGGCGTTTGGTCTAGTTTCTCGATTCACTAAACAATCTCGAAGGTAGTTTCTGAGGGAACCCACAGTTCCAGTATGTTTTATGGCAATAGAATGTGTAGGTATAAATTTTACAGCTCTGCTTTAGTATCTTGAAAGTACAAGAAACGGAATCATGCCCTTGCTTATCGAGTTCGTTTTCTATTAAATAATTCCAGCTCTCGAAACGAGACAACTCTAACCTAAAGGCACAGTTCACGACAATTTTGAGGGACCCGTTCTTTTTCAAAAAGCGGAAGTATAGATTGGGAATAGTTCATCGGCAGTGAAATAAGCGAGAGAATTAGCCGACTTCGAGAAAAATATGGCTCCTCGAAATAGAGGTTGGACGAGATTATCATGGCGGCGGTAACATGTAAGGGGTAATCGGACGACGTTTTAGTTATTGCATTTGCACAAAGAACTGATTACATCAAATTCATCCTGTTGGGGAATCTCAAAAAACATTTTTATCGTGAACTGTGCCTTTAAAGTGGCACTAGTGATTCAAAAAACAGGTCCAACTCAGAGATCATCTCGAGCACGAGGTTCTAGTCAGTGCGCTTCTGTCATGACTTCTCTGAGTTTACTAACGAAACACGAATAAAAACGAACCCACGACAAACCGGGCTCGCCCATCTAGAGCACAAAAACCGATCGGAAGCGGCGCGTGATTTCCCGGGCTCTATCGCACCCGCACTTCCAATTAGAAGGTAAATTAGTGGTAAACACCAAAGAAATCTTCCACTATTGCATTGCCATTGCCATCTCCAACGCAAGTGTAATCGCCAATAATGATTCTTTCCATTTGGGGCTGAACCTACTATATTACAATTGCCGGACGGGTTTTCAAGAGGTTGTATTGGTATAGGGTGAAACTAGGAATACACTTGCAGAGAACCCCCCAGAGAGGGGTTTCAGGGCCGAAAAGGGTCTACGTGCACTTCCGAGGCCCCAATATAAAACGATAATAATTTTTATTATTACTGTTACTACTACTGATACTTTCAAAGCGCTCATGAATTATCAGTGGTGCGTGGAAGTGTTTCTTGCAGTGAACGGGAGTAGTGGTGGAGAGAGGTGGGGAAAGGGGAGGGGTAGGAAGCGCATGATTCATGAGGGAGCACTTGGAACCTTTGAAACGATTTCTAGTGTTTAACACCATTTTGCTTACTTTACTTATTTACTGCTACTCCAAATCTTCTCCCAGCTTCCCACCAATGAACAAACACTTGCAAGTGGGGCGAATCTGACTATGAGTTCATCGTTCGGGAATGGTGGTCTTTCCAGCGCATTAGTAATTGCATGGGTTCTCAAGCAGGACTATGACTAAGACCTCTGAGAATTCCATAGAATGGGAATGAATCAATTGGAAAAAGGTCACTAACAGGTTGACCACATTAGGACATTCATCTGAATTTACTGAACTTTGATGTTGACACATACAGCAATCTGGTTTGGGTAAGTTATTAGGGTGTCCCAAAAGTTTTGAAAAAATTTATTTGGTTTATTCAACACAAAAATACTACGACAAAAAAGTGAGATCAGTAATCGAGAAAGTGGCCCTCTTTAGCCACGACGTCCCTCCATCGACTGGGCAGAGCACTGATGCCATTCATCCAGAAAGAAGAAGGGCGTGAAGCGATTCATTCATCTACTTCACTTTTGATCTCCTGACGGTTATGAAACTTTCTCCCTTTAAGGTAAGCTTGTAGACTCCTGGAGGCGTGGTAGCCGCAAGGGCTAAGGTCATGTGAATACGGAGGATGAGGTAGCCAGGTAATCCCAAGCCTTTCCAGCTCCTCAGCAGTCGCCCTAGCATGATGTGGCCGAGGGTTGTCCATCAAAATCAGAAACTTTCCCTGTATTCGGTGTGAAACCCGGGCTCCAGACACCATCTCCCGCAGCTGCTCGCAGAATACCCTCGCAGTCACAGCAGTACCCTCAGGTAGGATCTCATAGTAAAAACAGCCGGCGGAGCAGAAGAAGAACGAGATCATCTCCTCATTGGCGTGTGCCCTACGCTTTGCAACGGCTTCTGGCCTTGTGTCGATTGGTAGCCGCTGCAACTTCCTGTGTGGACTTTCATAAGAAATCCACT
Organism: Haemonchus contortus; assembly: GCA_000469685.2. NCBI lineage: Eukaryota > Metazoa > Nematoda > Chromadorea > Rhabditida > Trichostrongylidae > Haemonchus > Haemonchus contortus. The sequence continues at coordinate 11,680,996 of LS997564.1, forward strand.
TCTTATCCTGAGCGATGATGAAGATCGTCCAAGCCACCCTTCGCTTGTGGTCGAGTAGCTTCCGGCACACATCGACCCGCACCTGACGCTCGCTCTCAGTCAAGGTGTGGGGGATAACTGCAGGAAGTGCTGCGCGAAAGCGACGTCTGCGCAGGATGTCGTGGATGGTGGAACGGGGAGCAGAAGTCGTCCTCTCCATTCCTCTCAAGCTTTGAGAAGGATTGCTCTGGACTGAGGCTAAGACAATGTCGGTCTTGGTGGAACGTGGACGTCCTCTCCGTGGCGCTTCGTCGAAGTGAATCTCACCTCTAGAGAAGCGACCGTACCACCTATAGATGGCGAAGAAGGTGCAGTACTGCCCACCGATGACTGCAATTCATTTCGTGCTTGAGTGGCTGAGCGGCCGGAATCATAGCAATGAAGTAGAAGACGTCGATAGCCGTGTTGATCGGAAATAATTCAAATGACGATAACTCACTTCCAAAGATTAAGTGCAGTGCGGTTCTCTTGTTTTGACGATCTACCAAGAGTGCCCTTTTCCTGCCCTTTTTTCCGTGGATCTGCTTCATCTCTTTCTTGCGCAACATGGTTGTGAAATTCATAACCAAAATTTTTGCAAAACTTTTGGGACACCCTAATACCTCGAATAGTCTTTAGGTAGCTCCTCATCCCTATAGTGAAAGCTAATACATCAGCAGCATTGGGGTGCTAGTCTAAGGACGAGTTTTCGTTACCTACATATGTGCCCTACTCGACTAAAGTTAACCTTTTCAGGGGCATTGATTATGAAGGAACAGGGGCATGAAGGTAAATGTGAAGAATGATGGATGGCCTCATAGGCCAGGTATGATGAGCAATAACGGTGTTCAGGAGTAAAAAAACGCATACAAGACAAATTCAAAGGCACAGATCACGATAAAGATGGTTCCTGAGATATCCCTATAGTATAAATTCGAGGCTCCCCTTATACCATATCTGCCACTACAAGGTCGAAAAATGTCATGGATAGGGCACAGCAAGGAGCCAGAGATTGTACCGTGTGAATGCCACACCTATAGATGACGAGTTTCAACTGCTTTGTAGAGACTGCACCATTTACAAGGGGACCAACATAGGAAGTTCAAACAGCCTGTCATGACCTATGGCGACAATGGAAGGCAATCCTGAACAGTTTTGACTTGGTGCAGTCAGTTCTTTGCGCAATTGCAACAAGTGAAATCTCGTCCAAATACCACGTCCATGTCATTTTCGTCATGGTGATCTCGTCCAACCTCTACTTCCCCTGCTTTTGAAGAGCCATATTTTTCTCGAAATCGGCGATTTCTCTCGCTTTCTTCACTACCGATGAACTACTCCCAATCATACTGCCGCTTTTCGAATAAAAACGGGTACCTCAAAATTATCGTGAACTGTCACTTTGAAGGCACAGTTCGCGATACGATACTGCGAATTCCTATCCACTTGCCATAAGCAAGTCAAATGCTTCTAACAATTTTTCGAAAAAGAAATATTGGCAGTGAGTCAAAGGCAATAAGTCGACTTTTCATTTTCCATTATGATGACAAATAGAAGAACGACGCAGAAATACCTTAGCAAAAGTCCAGCGTCACCAGAGGAAACTCCCGGCTGCGCCATGCATTTCACTCTCAGGGCGAACGGCTCAATTCCCTACAAAACAGTTAGACGGTTCAGATGATGCCCAAAACAGTGATCTATTCTTTTAGTAGGAACATAGAAGGAGCAGTTGGAAGTATGAGGTGCGATCGCGATCTTCTATTCCTTTATGGTCGATCAGTCCCTATCAAATTTGCCTTTCAGAAGAGGAAAGCGATTGACCATCACAGCTCATAATCTATCGCCACCATAGCACTTCCAATAACTAGCGCATGCATGGCTCATACCACAAGGAATGGTTAGAGATAGATGCTTCCAAGATGCTGAAAAATGCTTAGCTCTGGATCTTTCAACTGATCCGTGGAAACTTTAATTTTTGAGGTTTCCAACAGCAATGATAAGCTGAGAACTGTCTAAAGCCTGCTTAGGCCCAGCCTCATAAGGAAATAGTGATTGTAAGCATGAAGACTGCCGAGAATGGAATAAGTACCAGAGAACGCCCACCTAGCCGATGCCCAACTTCGCAATGAAGTCAGAACTAAATTTATTCTGAAAAAAAGTGGACCTAGAGTCGCTCCAGGCTCGTTAATATGAATGTGTACGGGTTAGGAAGGGAGCACGGAAAAGTTAGGTTGAGTTTGGATGAACTCCATGGGGGGTATTACGCAATTCAGGTGAAAAGGTCGTTAGGAACTCGTCCGAACACAAACGACGTCAACTCAACAACCTCTGTATAATCACCTCGGATGGTTTCTTGAATCACACATGACTAATAATCATCATCTTCGCTTTGGAGCTGTAGGACATTCTAATCACTTAACCACGTCTAGAAAGTAAGGATCAATAAATCGTAAGTAGTGAAAGGAGAAAGGCGATTAGTTCGTTCAGCAATCGATCAACTGGTGAATGACACGGTATCGACTCAGTCCCTTAGGGTTTTACGACAGGAACTGCAGAACTGCAATACGTCCCTGGCTGGTTTTCCTTCTATACTGGTGCATAACGGGGGACAGTTAATGGGCAGATCGAAACCTGCCGTAGGTATGAATGTTGATCAGGTGTGGTAAGCGATCTAACGAACTAAGGGATACTTAGGGAAAGAATTACCAATGACCTGGTACCGTAGTGGCTGAAACGATTTTTCATGAAAAAGGGGTTAAATCCCATATGAAATCCTACTAAAGTAACTCAGGGCTTTCACTTCCGTCTGCCTTTCGAGACGGTTTGATTTTTTTACACTGAACTAAAATTGGGGTGGAGTTGGTGTAGTGGCAAGTGATGTACTGTCACACGCACGGTCATAGGTCCGGATCTCGGATCAGCTCTTGCCTAGACCCCAACCGTTCCTTCCATTCCTCGGTCGGTTGGCTTCCGCATGTCATTGTATAGGCCATATAAACATTCAATCGCCACTGCGATTCCGAACGGAAGCCGAATGCGGGGCGTATCCCTCAGACGGTATCGGTAAGCCCAGTTTACTGGGTATATAGAGAGTGACAAACACGGTTACTTCGTCAGTGCACCGATTGTGTGCAGTCCCCAACCTTTCAATGTATACAGAAAGAAGCCTGTTGTGTGGGTCAAGGTTCACCCTGAAGGATCACAAAGTTGAGCTCCCCAAGTAGCCACCAAAATCCATGAATGGGAACCGTTGGAAACGCTGGCAAATTCAATCGATATTTGGGATGGATGGCATAAAGGAACTACTGTATTGTTGGTTGTTTTAGTAAATATTAGCTCAGTACAACACGACGTGGTCGTTAACCAGAAACGATCGAATGGAACGAACCAAAAAGGATTTCTGTAAATGCACTTTTCTACGTATTACAACTTCGTTATCGGTTATTCTAAAGATATATAGAAAATCGAGAGGATACGATGACCATTTTTTCTCAGAAAAGATTATTTACTCCTGTTTTACCTATAAGAAGTCCGAGGAATCTATGATATTGTTACTCTTATACCATGTATTAAATACGTATTGATTAGGAAAGCTCACAAGAGAACTGAATACCTGAGAGGAAAAATGATCGGAGGCTCGACAGTAGATGTGATTTCTGATAACCTGGAGGAGGCGTCAAAAAACTAATGGGTGGACACTTTGCTTCCAAGTGATTCACTGCTGTTCGTAGGCATTCGAGGCCCTTCTGATGTTGGTATGATGTAAACTATGAAGAGATGCTTTTCAAAGAGTTCTCAACGTTGGGTTTCTGAGAGATGGTTGTTACTTTCTTCGGAAAGGGTTGACGCCGAAGCAGAACATGCTGTTGTAGAGCTTCAAAACAATGATTAGCATCATTTCGAGAGGTACGGTATAAGCACTACTGTAAAGAGAGCCCTACAGGCTTATCTACTGAATTCTGATGGATGTTCCAGACCAAAGAGATGCTCAGAGCTACAAAACGAGCATTTCTAGAGCCTCGGAAAATCACACCATCAAAGAATGCAATTCATTTTTCATTTTGTATGCCTTCCCTAGAAGTAAATGCACAAGCTGATTATTGTGAGGAATAGGTAACCACATTAAATCAATTCGACTGGAAGAATGTTTGAGGACCACTCCATACAATTGGCCGTCTTTAGGATTATCTAATGTACATATGTTGCTTACTGAACTGGACATGGGGAAAAGTCGGAAGGGCGCCGAGAAAGTTCACGAAGAAGTCAGCTCCCATTATTAGACGCCTCTTGTTTCACTTCAATGAAAGGGCATGAATCAGTCGGGCAATCGGCAGTGTTCTTTTCACAGTTCTCCTCACGAAGGGTCTCCTTCAGAGTTTCCGATTCGTGCGTAGTCACCATTCAGAATATACATTCAAAGGAAGGGGATGAAAGGAAGGGAGCGTAGGGGAGAGTAACAAACTCGATAGATGAAAACCAAGAAAGGACCCAGTCGATTTCCCTGAGTTCATACCTGAGTGGGACAGCCCTCCCGTTCTTCATCATACCTAAGTGGGACAGCCCTCCCTTTCTTCATTTAGTTCAGAACCGAAAGACTACTGCCTGAATCCTACTGTAAGCTGGTTGAAGCTTTTCAAATTATATCCGAATATGATAGTCTAAGCGCTACCCTAACCGGGAACCTCCTAGAATTATTATCAACCTCGTTGATGAGCACTTCAAAACGTAGCTCTAAGACATTTACATGACACTTAAGCAGCCCATTTTTCGGACGAAATAATTTATAAACCGTTAAAATCTTCTCGGCTTTATAATGACACGGACAAGCCAGAAAATTTTCTGGATTAGTGCCAACTATAGAAAAAAGTTTTTTGTGAAGTTATTTATAGATCACTGAATAGAAGGGGAAAATGGGACCTAAAAGATGTATCCAAGACGAGGTCAAGTGTTTTCAATGAGTTTGCCTCTCCCTGATATTGGTGCTGAGTCGCTTCTAGGAAAAGACAACGGAAAAGGTTCAGTGCACAAGAGAATTCGAGGTTTCCAGAGGAAGAGTTTCCAGAGGAGCCAATATTTACATGGATTTGTGAAAATGAAGAGGAAATTTCAAGAAAGTAAGAAGCGATGATCCATAGCTGTCGCATGCACCGTTGGGTGTGGGGTATATCGAGTGCTTTTCCGGCTCATCACGAGAATCGGCTACGTCATCTATATGTGGATATTGTCGAATAGAGCTGATTGCACTTCTGACAGTCGACACTGCCGCTTTTGGAATCAATACCCTCTCATCAGTACTGTATTGAATTGGATTTCCAAATCTCCATGACGATAAGTACCTTAGGCGTCAGAATCCACGTATGAATTTTGAAGTGTTACGATTCAAGACGCTTCAAGATCCACATGGGACTCTTAAATGGTGCCGAAATGACGATAAAACGTCAACGATCAGTGTAGGCCCCAGTTATTCTACGGAACGCGCCATGTACTCACTTTACGTAGTCTCTGGGTCAATTGCATGCTCCAACATTTATGCCATATTCAAGATGTGCTCACTACTATCCTACTGAACAACTGGCTGATCCCCTTACAGCTGATTATGAGAGAATACGAATTCTCGTAATCCTAGCAGCATACGTTTCTTCATTTCTTGCAATCCTGGACTAATTGCTAATAAGAAGTTGATTATATGATTTTATAAATGAAACGGGCGGAGGTGGTGTAGTGGCAACTGGCACACTACACGCACGCATAACACGGGTTCGATTCCACGATTGATGTTCGCCTAGATAAAGAAGACTTTCATTCTCTGCGATTGGTTAGTTGGTTCCAGGCTCGTCTGGGAGGAGAAGGGCACTGCTACAATTTTAAATGGAAGTCTAATGCGTGGGCGCATGCCTCAGGAGGGACTGACTAAGGCTCCAGGACTTCATCCTTCACCCTTGATGAATAAAACAGTACAAAACTGGTTGGTTAGAGCGAAAACCACATGCGGTCACTTCAGGAGCTATCACTATGAACAGACGATCTGTAACTACCACTGTCTATGGCTCGTAACAAGATGCCTTTTCAGCCGTAGCCTGACTTCTTCATGTCACAGGGTGCAGGTTTACAGAAGAGCCGAGGTACCGTAAAAGAATAGCTTAGAACTATTCACTAAAAAGCCAGGCTATATATTTCTCGGAACAAGATTATCCTTTTCTCTGCAAGAAATTCTCGACATTCTCAAAGCGAGACGCGAGACGCTAACCAATTGGACCTCTTTAGTTTTTCCCCTAGTCCCGAACATCTTTGCTAATGCATGTAAATTGCAATTCAGCACCATGAAAACCGGAGAAAAACGATTGTGAAGATGTTTATAATGACTTGTTCTATATGAATATGAAGAGAAATTTTTTGGAATTAGAAGTTCGGCTGTTCCCTTATTTGTTTGCTGCTAAATTATGTGTATGACCCATCTGTTAGTGAAAAGAGGACCGCTCAGAATCTTGGAGCACCTCTCTTGCCATTACTAGTTCTATTTACATGTGTCGGAGCATACGTAGCCCATTCGCATCCTTCGACGTCCATTCGGATCGCATCTGGACAGTGGAGGCTCCCAATTGTGGCTTGCATCGATATATCACTCCTTATGCCTACTTCTTTCCGGACATTGAGCCAGTACCTCAGTGGAAAATTCAATAGTGACCCTTCCCTTGTCTCTCAAATAGCCCTGGTGCTATGCCAATAGTATCAGCGAGCTGCGCGCATACTGGCGGACCTTTGTAAACAACAATGGCTAGTACTTATTTGTTTGGGTCATGTTTTTTTTCAGAAATGAAAAATAAAGCTTGAAATTCAAGAGAAAAATATATCCCTCGTAGCACCTGTTGCCCTTTTCAGGAGCGATTCCCTAGAGATGGTGCGAAAAACGTCTCTACATATTGGTCCCTGTCTCGAGCCAGTGCAATTTAGTAGGCCCTTGTTGCTCAAGCTAGAACTAGAATGTTTATGTCAACGCCGCTCATTCACTTCTTCCAAGCTGTGATTGTTTGACTGGCCAAGTAAAGGGGTACAGACTTTTCCCTGATTGAACTCTTCTTGTTAATATGCATCGAAGCCACAAGGACATCATAAATTTCAGGGACAAAATAGTAGTGTAACAGCTCAATCATTCCAGCTTCTTTCCCTCCTTGGTAGGCGGAATGTCTCTACAAGGAGCTAGCTTAGAGCGCTCAGGAAGTGTGGGCAATTCGATTATAAAGAGCAAAATTGAAACCCCAAAGTAAGTTTAGAGCACCCATGTAGGGGGATTGAGCATACCGCAGCTGTGCTCAATTAGTTTTAAGATCCGAAGGAATCACGAATTGCTTGTACTAATTATGTCAGTCGGTAAGAGAGCAGGACAGTCCTTATACTTCGGGCTCGGATCGATCCCTTATTGATACCTTCCCAGAAATTGGAAGCAGCTAGTTGGATACGCGGGACCCTGGTACACAAATTTATTCCGATCATCAAAGTATATGAATATGCAAATAGTAGAGGGCTTTTTTGCACCATTGAACTGACTGGAATCGCCTAAGTACAGTGCTGTACTTCTTAGCCTCCTCCTCCCTTCTCACTCTTCCAGCTTCCCCTAATCCCTTCAATGTCCTCTCAGAAGTTTCCAGAAACAATTAGAGACTCGACTATGGAGAAATACTGAAAAACCTCATTACGAAGACCTTCGTTCTACATAATTAAGTGATCCTTCCTGTTGCTGTGTCTTTGTGGCTTGGACGTTTTTATGATTTCAGATCAATACCGATGTATGTACTTTCATATGTAGAGCTTTTATTGACGCACATTGCATTGTGTCCATTGATGTGAGCTGTTGGCTGGTGTGTTTCACAGTGCGGCTTCACAGTTTCACACCTCCATCGTCAACACACACAATTGCCCTTGTTGGACGGATTGATGTTTTCCCATACAGGTGGGTTCCTTTGCCGTACTACTTTACGTTGAAGTTTGAAATGGGGAAAATTCAATTCAGTGTTGCGTGCACAAGAGAAAAATCGAGTAATCATCACAGGTCTCGGGGTACATGTAGAGAATGAAGGGTCCATGCAGTCCTGGAATCCCGAAACCGACTGGATTTCAATGGGGAGGGAGTTAGCCGGTTAGGCGCAATTTGGATGGAAGTATCAGAGACTCTTGCGCTTTGATCGATCATTTCCTAATGATTTTTCTCATATTCGATTATTTAATGGAATCCATGAAGGCCTGAAAAAAATTGTGAAAAATTGTGTTACGCCTCTTTTTTGTAAGCATTTTTCTCTTCCAATTGGAAATATGAGCTACCCGAAGTTCATTCACCAGTTCCATGAATTCGTAGAGTCAATAAAACAATTTCCAAGAATTTTCCGATAACGAATTAATCAAAAACGTCTCTTTGATGGATTTGATTAGAAATTGCTTAGACATTGGGAAAGCAATTGCCCAATTCAATGTTCGTAGCAATAAATAGGCTCTTTTTTGGCAGAATTGCCAGTTCCATGGAGCATCCCATACTGGGGTGGTTCGCCTCAATTGTAATCAAAAATTTTCGTGTGATGTTTGAACAAACAAAAACAAATATCACAAAAAAATTGGAAGTTGCGGGAGGAGCATGTGTGAAAGGGGCGGGGCCTAAGTTACGAAGGTATTTGGCATAGAACCAAGCTAAAGCTTAGCTTCTTCTCAATTTTTTTGGTTTTCTACTCGGTTCATCCTTTTTCCATTCCTTTGCATTGTACAATTGGAGATTTCGGTCAAACTTCAAAGAAAATCAATTAAAAAATAGTAGTATTCTTATTGGTAATGAGTGCGGCACGTTGGACGAAGGTTAGAAAGCCAAGCTGCTGTCATTTGCGTTAATTTTTTTAAATTTTTTTTATACCCCAGCCTCTATCCACAGTTACCGGCCATGGTGTCTTGCTAAGTGGTATACCATCACACATATATAATCCAGAGATCGAATCGCGTATGGCTATTAGCCCAGGACAATCCATCGGTCAATTGGTACTGGACTAGTTTGGGAGAATAAAAAACTGACTGGTTTATCGGCTGGACACCGCAGGCCGTTAAACAGGCCAGGCCACATACGCGTTCCTATAATCACTGTGATTCCTAATGACAGCCGAATGCGTGGCGCGTACAACGAAAGAATTTGATTGATGGCGAAGGCTTCATCTTTATCCTTATTGCTGATCTACCCCATCAACAAAAAGCACGGTAAACAAACATCCTCTTAGGAAACAGAAACACTGGGTAGCGGCCATGTTTGGACCTTTAGATGAGACAATCTGATTGAAAGGTCGTCAGATGAGACTTTGATCAACAATTTCGACAGCCGATAGGAAATGTGTAAAGGTATTGGCATCTGACCAGCAGGTTGATGACAATTTGTATTTTTAGATAGTAGGCAGAAAAGACCCATCCATTAATTTTTTCTGACTGGGAGAAATCGAGGAGTTTGGGGCCCTCCGGAGCTTTCCTCCCCCTGGCTGTCAACAAAGAACAAAGAGAAGGCCGCTTTTCACGGACGCCTAATGATGATCCATTACTCGTTAAACTATTCGTGAAGGTCCATTCATCATCCTTCAACATTCGTGTGATGACAGAAAAATGAACAAAAGTCGAATTCCATCATGGAAATTTGCCCGAATGCACGTTTACGTTGGCGTTGTCCGTCAAAGCATATGAAAAGGCAGAGGCGTAAAGGCGAGAGCCCTACCTCCTTTCAAATCACCGCTCATATTGGAACTTTAATCGGAAAACTAGCAGAGTATGCTGTTTCAAGGAGTTCCTGACGATCTATCAGCTTATGCCAATAGTTGGCGCTGATCAGGTCCGTAGGGATGCACCCACACATTCAACTTCCATTCAGAATTGTGGTAGCGATTGAATGCGTATGTATCATTACATACAATGGAGACTGATATGCAAAAAAAGGGCTTTGTTTATCCTCTCATGCATGCCTGATACCGTTTGACCGATCCTGAAGGGATGGACGGGCCAGCTGGCCTTTGCGAATACCGAGACGGGATCCGATCCACAGAACACGCGCTTGGTAGCGCGCCACTTGGCGCTGCACCATCTCCGCTCAAGCAGGTCGCGCGATTTCACTATGAAATGATTTCTAAATAATATCTTCTTCTGTATTTTTGGGTATATTATGGAAGAGCGGGAGGGGGGGGGGGGCGGGGGGTTCGAGTGGTTTCTGAGGAATGACTGTTCCAATGACCTGACTGTTTTCGCCTCTTCGCCTTTCGCCTATTTAATAGATTGTAATGATCCGTGTCGTTTGACCACTCACCCCCATCTTGAAACCCTCGAAAAAGCTCCGAGTGCCTCTTGTAAGTGGCAGATTTCCCCGTGTACAAACAATGACTGCAGCGACTAGTCGTCGAGAGCGGTGAATTTCTCGCCGCAGCAGCACCACAGCGCCACAGACACCACGACGATACGTCGACGACGAATTGATTGTGATGGTTGTGGTGGCGGTATGATTTTGGAGTGGGGGAGGGGGAACTGATTTGGCACGCCGACAATCACCCACATCAATCGTCGTCGTCGTCGTGCTAGCCGACGTTCCGTTCCATCCCATCAGATCAACTCCACAATTCATCGTAGCGGCGGGTGATCAGATCGGATCATGTCTTCTCAGCAGCGGTTCTTTCCGGCCCCACATTACTAGCCTGTCTCATTCTCCGTCGCAACTACGACCCAATCTTTTCGTCATCAATGGGGGGAATACTCGATCGCGGGGGGCGCTGGGTTGCTGGTTGAACCGAAAATCCTTCGATCAACACATAGTTGAACCGCCTAGCAACCTTGTCTTTTTTGTCTTTTTTTCCGTTGGAAGCTTTTGTTTTGTCTGGGAGCTCCCATAAGGACCTCTGAATGAGGCAGCAGCGAAAAATTTCTCTATTCTGTTTATTTTCCTTTTCTTTGTTCCTTTTTCCCAAATGTCAGCTGCCATTTTCCCTCTGAAATTTACGGCCTTTCTCTGGAAACACCCAAATTAGCCTTGCAGCCTTGCAGACCTGCTACAGCTGTTGAATTGGCTATGGGCAAGGGTAATTGGAGTTCCAAGATGCGCCCAGGGTTTTTTGGGGTATTCCTATTCAGATATTTATAGAAACTCATATCCAATATTTTACATTTCAAATGCATTCGGAAATATTAGAACATTTTGGTATTCATGACTGCAAAAGTTCAATGAAGAAGTTTTGATACCATCGAATCAACTCAATTCCTTCCAGTTCTTATTTTCAGCTACTATCTCCCTCCTTTCTTCAACTGTTTAATCTCTCTGGGTCCTTACAAATACTTAGTTTCCCAGTTCCAACCTGTTTTTCTCGTTTCTTCCAAGGTGTTCCCCTGTCTGTGCTCCCATTTCATCGCTTCCTTTGACCACACCGATTTTTTTTACATTTTTTAATTTTTTCCTATTGTTACTTATATTCCAAAGTGGTTTATTCAATTTTGTAGGAGTTAAGGCTTTTTATTCCTCTCCTATTATGCCTTCTTTCCTATACCCTTCAAATATGACCGGCGGATGACGTATGATGTTAGAAATATACGACCATTTAGGAAAGGTATGTAGCATCAAAATCCTGCAGTACCCACCGTTTCCCTTCTTCCCGGGTCCTCTAGATTTCCCTCCACTCCATTTGTTTTTGTTGCGGTCCATTTCATTCCACGATAATCTTCGATTGCCTCCATAATCTCAATCATCTAAGCTATCGTTCTTTGCTTTTTTCTGTTTTTTCTTTACTTTTTTGCTATTTTTACTTCCTTTTTGTGGTTTTCTTCCCCATTCCCCATCGTGTTTTTCATTCATTTCATCATGGGCAATCAATGAAGCGCTAAGCACTCGTTCAGGTCTGTAAACATGTTTTGGGGTCCAACACCTCCCGCTTAGATTGCTCTGGATTGCCGCCCCACATGTTTGGAGCCGACCCATGGCACCGAAAAAACCCGGTACATATGTGGTCAGCAGCCTGTGGTTCAGTCTCCTTACTATTGATTTCGGGCTCCCTTTGCAGCTTTGCCAGCCGTTCCTGGAAAATGTACCACACGACGGACTTTTTCGGTTCAGCCCCCATTGGCTTTAGTTTTCTCAATGATGGTGTCCAGTTTAAAGTCCATTTTATGAATACCGCCATCAACCACATTACTGCTTTCCTTTTTTCCCATTCCCACTTCGACGAATTTGATCACCTTCCCGCAATGAGCCTACACTTTTCTTGGAACTTCTCGAGTGTATAACTCGGGAAGAGCTCCTAGACAGGCTATTAGATTTGGTGGTTCCATTCTGGCCACCCTCCCACCTCAGGCCTTCCTCCTGGAGAACTACATTGAGTGCTAACTTTGTTGCTGATCATTTTACACTCACAATTAGTGCCTGACTGCCCAGACAACGAGCCTGACTGAACCAAGTCATTCCGCTCAGATAACAGCGAAATTTACGACCCGGCGCCCTCCTTTCGTAATGGCCATCGTTCACTCCCGGTTTTTCTCCGATTCTGCGAGTTTTCTCTTTTCGACTGACAACAGAGCCGTGGTTTCCGCGGTTATTTCAATGACTCTTCCCACCATTTTGGACCTGGAGCATTCTCTGTAGCTCTGTCTTTTCCTAGAGCAGATTCTCCTGGCCCTTTTCGAGTTTTTCCATTTCGAACTGACAGCTTAGGGAGCGCTCAAGTGCTATTTGCTTCCTTTTTCGTTGCCCAGCTATTATGTATCTGTTTGTTTCTTATTTTGAAGAGCACCTCAGCCTCTCGTCCAAATTCAAACAGCCGGTTTTGACGAGGGGCTCATTTTGAGCGGGGAGGAAACCTACAATGAGCTCTCCTCTGCTCGTTTCCGTTTGGCTATTCTCTCAACATCAGAGAACCGTCGAAGTCAGTCAGTTCTTTCAGAGCGCCTCCTGTCAAGTCAAAGCCGACGAAGTTGCTCGTTAGCCTTGACAGTTAAGCTCTTGACAGATCTGTCCCTCGGCTTTCAAGTCTCTCTACTTCCTGTTGAACTTTGAGCGTCGGGAAAAACTCCTTGAGTCTTCCTAAGCCTCGATATTGGGGTCCCTTTGGGTGCATTAAGCGAACAATCGTGACGGGATGGAAGGCCATCAGTGTCCTTACGACCTATCAGCCCTTTTTGGTCCATCCTTCCAACAATGAGGATTTATTCTGGCCATGGAAGCAGAAGGCAATTACCAAAATGCAGAAAAAGCCGACTTTCCATCAGAATAGGTGGAATAATAGGCTCAAAAAGAGTTAAGATGAATGGTGAAGGGATAAGAATCAAGTGGAACTACGCTTCGGAGTTACGTCAAGTCATTGTTGCCCTCTTTTGAAGCCTCATACAACTTCTATTGTTTACATTGTTTGTTTTGTAATGTCGTTATTATTTATCAATCACTTCGAGTATTTATGTAAACACAATGGAAGCATTATGGACGTGATCGACGGTAATGGCGGTATTCTTCCCAGCCCTTCCTGATGCTTCCCAATTGTTTCCAACAGCTCTGAATCTCCAACACTGGCAATCTCATTACGTTCAGATCTTTCGCTCTTCCTACTTTTTACGGTGACATGCGTCAATCCAGGGGAATCCTTCATGGATGATCCTTTTCCAGAAGGAAAAAACCTCTGGTCTCTTGACAGATTCATCGTCGATTGCACTTGAGTAATTGAGTGCCGTTTGCATTCGTTTTTTTCTGAGGCAACATTGGGGCTCGCTTTTATTGGCTCTCTGCTTCGTCGATTGTGCTCTCGCCGCCGATGCTTTTCACCTCGAATTGATTACAATACAAGCAATTCTGTCTAATGAGTACTTGTATCGTTTCTCTCGAATTAATTAAATAATTAATGACGACATCACAAAAATGTCCATTTTCATTTCTCACAGTATTAATCAAATTTTCACAGCATCGAGAAGGCTATTAAGGATAAAAAGTTGGTTTTCAAGTAACAGTATCGAACCAGAAGTGGTAGAGTGGAGTCATCAAAGTATCTTCTACGATTCCTCATTTAGAGGAAGTGGTGAAGAGGCAAGTGGCGCACTATCACACACATGACCAGGGGTTCGATCCCAAATCGATACCCGGTGGGGTCAACCAATCTTTCATCCCTCCGGGGTCGGCTCATTGTTACCAGACTCGTCTGGGAGGATAACAGCACTGACTTGAACATCGAATGACCACCGCAAGTCATTAAATAAGCCACATACGCATTCAATGCGCCGTTACAATCCTGAATTTTAGTTGAATACGATGCGCATCCCTCAGACGGGATTGATTGGCGCCAAAAACATCAAAATGGAAAATTTTAATCATTCGAATCAAAAGGACTGAAAAAAATCTTGTAAAACAAATATAACAAATACAAGTCTCCTTATAAGATGGAATAAATCAAAGCTCTAGAATTCTGTTAATGCCCTTTCTGAGGCGAACATACAAATCTCATGTTAAGCTTATTTGCATATCAGTGATCACAAATCTCCATATCTAAGAATTCCGTAAAATCCGTTTTTTTCTGAGTTGAAATTCCCATTACTGCGACTCTATTTTTGTAACGTTTTGTTTTGAAACAATTGAAAGAACTGTTTTTGGCGTGTTTAAACCGTGATTTCGAAAGAAAGTCGAAAGCATGGCGCATCTCAGAACTAGTGGATAATTCTGAGCATAGTTTTGGTATTTCCATATATTTTGACGTTCTCGTTTCGTGCAAACGTCGGCAGCTGTAATCATCCATCACCCAAGGTAAAACCTCCAGTAACTTTCTTTAGCTATCGAGGCTTTTCTTGAACCAACCACGTTTCCATCAATCGTCCCTGTTGCGAGGAAAGAAAAATAATAGCGGATGATAAATGAAACATTTTTATTCCCGGCTAAATGCCTTCAATTTAGTGTAAACGAATAAGAATGATTAATTCTGTCGGAATTTTATCTTGCAACGTAAATTTGTTTATTTACTTGCCTACTTGTCAAATGTGATGATGAGGAGAAAAAGCAGAAGTTAGAATACAGTATAATAATAATAGATTACAATACAATATACATATATGCAATATAATAATAATAAAATAAGCATAAATAAATAAGTCAAGCCCAGGAATCCAAGGCAAACTGCATCTTTAGATCATTCTTGACGGGGGCTATTGATGCAGTTCAGATTTTTGACAGCTGGATGGGCAAGATCGCCTTTAATGGGCAGAAAGGTATCCCTGAAGTTGTGTTTGGACCTGGAAAAACATTAACAACAACAAAAACAATTGAATAAATATAAAAAACTAATCAATATTAGTAATAAGTGTATACTTGTGATACAGAGTGAATTGGGACTGCCTCATAATGAAGGTAACAGATTTTTGACAGCACCCTTAAACTATAAGAACTGGCCTGCTAGGAAGCCTCATTTTCGGTTGGAAAAGTTTAAAAATGCTAACCCATGCAAAAGCGAAAGCCTACCACCTACAGGTACCCGGTTCCTACAGTACTCCATCTGTGGGTCCTGACTCTACCAAACAGCCGCGACGCAATTCTGCTCCCCTGGTTTCTACAACCACACGAACACACGGTCTTGCCCATGCGCTATGTTCTTTTTCGATACGTCGAACATGTGACGGGTTGAATATTTGTGTATTCAGATAGGATTATGCCATGAAAAGAAATATGTCGTCCGTGAAATCTTGCGTCCATTCCATATTATTTCACTTTGAGGTCACTGTAGAAACGAAGTTCTTCTGATAACTCTCTAGTCCGCCAGCTCCAATAATCTCCTACAATGAAGTGCGAAATTGATTGATCTCCATGTTTCTTGGAAACAAGCCAAAAAACTGTAAGCGCTTACGGTAGCCGTGATCCTTAGAGATCTCTATTGCCTTTTTTCTTATCTCATTTCAACTTCAATGAATTTCATTTCCATGGCTTCATTCCCCTTCTGCCTTTCTGTCTCCTAGATATTCGCTTATTGTCGTCAACGTGGCTGCGTCTATGATGTCGCTGTCTCTCAAGTGCCTATTATGCCTGTATTGGTGTCACTCACTTTTTTTCGTTTTTTTTTATTACTGGAAATGGGAAGAAAGAAACCATAGAACAAACGGGGTTCCGTCACACGGAAACTGCATTTTCCCTATTTTGGTTTGTTCTTCGTGCTATATTGGCTTCTCAGGAGCAGCTTTTGAATTTTCTTCTGACAATGGGAAGGGCAATGGTGGCCTAGGGGCTGGAGCGTTTGGTATTAGCATGTACGTTCCGGAAGTTTGAGCCCGCACTCACCCGGGACGCTGAAGCTGCGGTCGATCCAAGGTCGTTACCTAAGTGGGAGAAGCAGAAATTGCTTCAAACATAAGCTAGCGCTTGAAGGCAAGTTATCTAGAACTGACCTTACAAGGATGACTCCCCATCGTCCTAAATGGAAGTCGAAAGTAGCGTCACCCATGGTTGTTGCATTTTTGCCCGAGTCTGCCAGCTTCTCTGGTTCCAATCACTGTTTTTGCGCTGTAACCTCTTGAAGAATAACGGCTGTTTTCGGAAGCCTCTAGTGGAAGGCACCGTCAACAGAGAACCCCTATTACCCAGCCGTTTGACAACAAGCCACATGTGACCACCAAACACAATTTCCGAGGCCATTGCCGTTAGATAATCTCACAATGGGGTGTCTATTGAGGTAAGTGGGCACTGGGAATTACTAGTATACCGAGAGAATGCCCGGCTAGACGACAAATTTCGAAAAATGAATTACTGAATATGCTAGATAAACATCGCCTAGCGTGGGCTGGCCTTCCTCGGAGCAGCATGACCCAAGACGTGTTAAGCATCCCGTACCGAACATGAGTCGAGAACCACCCACGGTGAGAGGGTCACTTAGTCAAATGGATAGCACCCTAGTTAAGAATTCCTCAATCAGTTTTTCATCATCTCAAAAAACTGAAAATTGAATATAAATTGATAAAACGAAGTTAAATTCTATTTTTCAGGATTTTTCATTACAGCATTTGTTCCCTTTTAGGCGGCTGTGGTTGGTTATTTAGACGCCATGGAAAATACAATAATGTCCACCATAGAACCCACATTATTATTCAGACCAGCTATATAATCTGGATTGGTCGTAAATCAATCAAGTTGGAAGCTCTAATTGTAAAAACAAAACCAGCTTCACAACGATTAGCCCGTTTTTGCTGCTCTCTGGAGCATATTTCCGCTTCTAGTCCAAAACAAGACTGGAAATGGGAAGACGGCTTGATCGGCAACCTCGTAAGCACAACTCTTCAAAGTCAATCTGACAAATTCTTTCTGCTCCTCCTAAAGAAAGTTTTGTTTTTGCATGCCACTGGCTTTCTCGGGATTATTTTTTGAAGGGTTTTTAATGACTATTTACTGTTTGAAAGTTGCAGCGCATCGCTACCCAGGATTACTAAACACTTTGTTTACCGCTCGTTTGACCTTCAACAAGATTGGGCCCCTTCTCATGCCTCAATGTCGGCGAAAGTGGTACTGGACGCGCACTCCCCGGGTGCTGAGGCAAGAACATCTGACATTCCTCTTCACGAGACCTCAATCCAATGGACCTCTCTGTGTGGGAGTACTTGAAAAGTAAGAAGCAGGACGCTCCTAGCACTCATTGGGCGATCTGACGTTGGCGCTTCAAAAGGCATAGGATGATATTGACGACAACTACCTGCGGCCCACTGCTGATCCATACACGTGACGTCTAGGGGTCTGTATAAGAACAAAAGGGTCAAACTTCGAACAGCTCCTCATGGAGCACATTCGAATATGTTCAAATCCGGATCTTGCCTGATTTAACTTCATTCCGATACGGAGATTCATGAAATTGCTTGAATACGGATTGCGCCACTCTAATGGCAATACCTATCCCTCAGTGACTTCACCCACTTAGTTGTTCCGTATTTCTTTTTTGTCAGGAAAGACGGTTGGAACTTTTGTGTGAGTTTCTGGCCAAAGGCACGTAGAGCTTCTGCGAACTATCCTTTGAAGATGGAAAGTAACCTTCTCTGGAAACTAGACAGTGACCCTGAAAAGGTTTTCTATGTATCGGAAACGTTTATATCTAGTGTAGAGGGAAAAGCAGGGGGTTTGCTACACTCTTTCAATGAATGCCTCACAAATACAACACATGGTTAAGGTAGAGTGATGGTCATTCGAGCTTTGTTCTGTGATTTCAGTGTCAGAAAAGTACAAATTTAATCATGGAATTCATTTTCCCTTGTTATTATTAGATGGTATTATTGGTTATTATTAGTTGGAACTCTTCCACTGGGGAAGTATAGGGCATGACAAATATTTGCTCTTACTGCAACAGTCCGATTATGGTTTACACAGCCTTTGCCAGCTTTTGCCTTGTTGTCACCTGATGGATTGATGGCTGTTCCTGCATGCCCCATTAATTTCTTCATATATTACTCCACTTCGATATGTGTATTAAATTCTTCCTCAGACCCTTTAAATCTAGGGGAGAAAGCGGTTAATGAAGCCGGTTACAGTAAACTATATTTTCCCATGAAAGGCTGAATTTTGAATTCGGAAAAAGATCACTTTCATGTGGGTACATACTTGAACCAAAAGATCCATTTCATTTTTGAAATTTCGTCCCAAGCCAATGCCATTGTCAAGCTCCTGAGTGAAGAAGCGGACAAACTCGAGGATTTTGTGGTTGACGAACGGCCTGGCTCGAAATGATGAACCGTGCCAATTGAAAAACAACCCCCAGGCTTGTCGAGGAACTCGTCCATTCTCGATTCATGATAATCGTGCCAGGCTTCTCATTAAGGGTTTTATATGAGCCTTCCAATAGAAATGGCAATGTCTAGCCGGCATGATGGGGTTTTTTAAAGGGAATTGCTAACGAACCTTCTATCGATTCTACTTTCAATCATCATCTGCCTATAAGCACATCCTCGGAGGCTTCGTCTTCGATGGCTGAAATTATTGATACAGTAATTTCTATAATGGATTCAATTCGACTGCTGTCTCGTGATACTCAGGTATGACGTAAGCTCCTCCCAAAGCATGAGTACCTCCATGGCCCATGTAAATCATTGTTGATTAGTTCGCTGCAACCCTTCGACCCCTCCTTTTGGGTGATGTGGTTTTATTGAGAAGTACATAGCGGACTCTTCAGATAAGTCGCAGTCGTGAAAGTAGAAAAATTTGGATCAAATTCTTTTTAAAACAAAAAAATAATAGAAACCTAAATACAAGCAATAAAACGGTTGATATAGTTGAACCCGATATAAAAACTGTGCATCGAAAGCTACCAGTCCCCCTCCCCCTTCCACCTGTTCTCTTTTACTCATTAACCCTTCCCCCCCCCCCCCCCCCCTCCCCCTGCCCTTCTCCCTTCCTTTTCCCCTCGCTTCTCTTCGTGCTTCTTTCCCTTTTAATCGAACAGTTGGGCAAACCTAATCAATGCTTCTCAATGCTTCCACATTGCGTCACACAGTGGCATTTTCGATTCGTGGGAGGGACTTTCATTACCGAGGGGCCAGCCAGTGACGTCCGCTGAATGCCCTGTACCATTCGGGATAATATTGAACCTTACCAGAGCCGGTTAATTCTGGGCCTCATTGAGACCATGGCCGTATCGATTCGGTCTGACATTGCCACAGAATCGATGACAAAGCCTACAAAACTGCACGCTTTCAGAGGCGTAACGACTTCCCTTGAGGGTGACGTGGGTTACCGCCAAGTGGGCGCACCACAAGCTATGATCAGGGGACCAAGTCCTGAGCTAATACGGCCATATAGGCGTTCCTTCAGTCCAGGGTAGGTTAGCGCTACGAGATTCGTCTAAAAGAGTTAAAGCGCTGCCTCGTATCCTGACTTGTGCATAGGCCAGTCCTATGCCTTTCCTTGTGCGAGTCGAATACGCATTCAATCTCTTTTCTGATTCCGAATGAGAGTCGAACGCGTGGGCACTCCCAGATGGTATTGAAAGGAAGTCTGGAACTTTATATTTCTCTTATGAAGCCTCAAGTAGAGGTCATTACGAAATTCCGTGAATATTCCTTATCGGAACTATCAGTCTGAGTGTTTGGACTTTGAGGTGCTGACGAAACGCCCCATTTCGGCTTATTCACGATCACATTTACTGCTTTTTCTGTCATCGAATTTTGATTATTCATAGCGATGACGAAGGGCTTTGTGGTTTTCTGAGCGCTATGGAAAGCATCGCAAACGCCTTTCCAGTCAGCTCCCTTTCGTAACACTCTACCTTTTCGTTATTGTATCTGTCTACTGGTTATCTAGGATTCTGCAGAACTTATCCGGGCTAGAACTTGATCCCAGAACTTTTCAGTTATGCGGATATCTGAGGAATCCTAACGGAGGACGATTTACTCGCGACATTCCTTTTTGTCGAGTTGCGCCACGCAACCGGTTTCCCTTTCGGACTCGTAATAGCGTATGATTGCGTTTTTAGTCTAGCCAACATTTACGTAGGCGATCATACCACTACAAATACCTCAGTATCCGTTTAGGTAAGTACCCGTTTAATCCTACTGGCGTACTGACCCAGAAGGGACGATTATTCAATGTGAAATTTATTAAAGGATTTGGTTCCCCGAAACATCCGTTCAATAGCATGCCAGTTCTTAAACCCTTCCCATGGGCCTACTCTGAGGATAGGAAGTCGGTGCCATAGAGGGGTAGTTCTTCCCGAAAAAGACTACCTGTGAGGCATCCACCGTACCTACAGGTAAGACGCCGATCCCCTTATACTTGGTTGACTCAACTGACTAGTTGCTTACTCTTCGGCAAGTACGGCTCTCCTCCTCCTATTCATTTAGCGACCCCAAATTTGGCTCTAAAATACTAAGGCACCTGGTCTGTGAATATGAATCACCTTGGAGAACAGTTGATCACCCTGTACCCTGTAATGTGAAGGTTTGGAGCTTTTTGGAAGATTGCCTAGTTCCTAACCCTATAGATTTCCGTGTTGTCCCGGTATTTCTCAGCTGTTTCACTTTTTACCTACCAGTAATAATACCTTGGCACGTTATGTTGAATGTAAAACAGATCCTTCCCAGACCTATCAATTTCTTGATTCTTTTTGAGTCATACAATGTAACCAAACTGGTTTTGGGGAAGAAAAACGTCGAAATGTGCGTTACTGGTCCGCGTTAATCATTCTCCCTGAGCCGGACATGTCGAATCGAATATAACTGTTATTCTTGTGGAACTAGACTGCGTGGCGTATTCCACCCTGGACATCTTGACCTCTCTTACTAGAATTTCTATTAACTGCATAGGTTCGTGGCGGTTTTGCTTTTTTTTTCTTGTTTACCAGTCAAGCAACACTGCCAAGTGGAACCAGTTCCATCCAACAAGCTCGACATTTACAAATGTTTACTTTAGTGCCAAATTGTACAGTTCTAGTATCGTTTACTTTTGTTTTCACCAATCTTTGGCCTCTTATCGCCTCTTTTCATAAAAATACTCGATTCCTTTGGAATTAATATGTACCTCTCATTCATTTGTGGTCTCAGACGAGTGAGTTCCTTTGTAACAATTAGCAGATGCTTGTCAGCAGATGCTGGAAAAACCAAATTGTTCTTGATTTCCTGATAACTCATTCAGTTGTGTAACCCATTCATTTTTTCCTTTGTGGAACTGGTTACCTCAGCAGATTTTTCCGCCCTACCAATGGAGTGATGATAACTCGACCTCAGAAGAGATTTTGGAAGGTGACCGAACACTCGTGAAATAATGTATTTACCCTGATGACTCAAAGTTGAAACACTCCTTTTTTTCTACCTAGTCTCCCTAAACCTCAGAAAATTTACCCTCCCTTAAGAAGTTCCCTTTTTTTCGATCCCGTTGGCAGACAAAAGCTGTTCATTCACATCTGTAAGCAATATTGCGCCATAACAATGATGTCTCCATTATCAGATTCAAAAAAATGTTTCTGACGATTCCAAAACCTTGTGAAAAACTGGGAAAAATTGCAATGAAGTTCGGAAGGTCTGTTCTGATTTTATATTAACAGAATAAGATACGTTTTTCTTGAAAGTCCATCTTCTTTTTACTCCTTTTACCTCCCCGTCGTAACTATATACATACATACTTCATCAACGAAGGCTCAGAAATCGTTCTCGTCATGTTCTTCTCTTGATTTTCCCCTACTGAGACTGCTACGTGACTAGTCTAGACCCAGAGACGTTCGCGAAAATAATTTTTAATAATTCAAACATTTTCTGGACAATTTTGAAAGATCAATATATTGCCATATACTATATGTTTTGTATTTTGACTTTTTCGTATATTTTATATTTTTTGTCTTTGTCAATAATACTGTTATTGGAGAATTAGTGAATTAATTTTTTGTGCGTTGATCAATCCGTCTGAGGAATGCGCCCCGCACTCGACTTCCATTCAGAATGACTTGCGGTGGTCAGCCGGGTACAAGTCAGTGCTTCTATCCTCTCAGACGAGACAGGTATCATATAAACGACCCGGAGGAATGGAAGGCTCTGTTGGCGTGGGCGGGTATCGATCACCGAATCAATTCCGTTACTGTTTCGCTGCCCTTTCTATTTCCTTTGTTATTAATATTATTTATCGGATATTTTGTCAGAATTTCGAAGATCCTATTCATTGGGTTCATAAAATGGCAAAAATGTCCCAGAAAAAAGTCAAAGGCAACTGTTATCCGTCGAAATAACAGGAATAGTAATTATAGCTTTGGTGTGGCATTAAAATCCCATTAACGCCCGAACTTATTACGCCGTTCACGAGTCCGAGAAACATATGGCGGTTTGTGGGAGAGGGGGAGCCGGGGGAAAGCACGACGGCTATCATGACAACTGTTCCATTCAGCGCCAACAGCAGTCGTTCTGGGTGATAAGTAAAGTGTCGGTCATGACGTTCGACTTCATTCACTCTGTAACCTCTTACAGCTCATTACCACTGGTTATCAGCTGTCTTATCGACATCGGATTGAGCTCAGGCCCTTTGCTTTATTTAACTTCGATTTTCTTGAATTATCTGGAAATGCCAAAATGAGAAAATGATAACCCGCAGTTGATAACGGAATCAATAGTCGCTCACCTGGGACGGCTTGCCGAAAAAGGCTCTTTATGGGTCTTTTTCAACTTTTCAAAATCGTGAATGTTCCGATTTCCTCAACTATGTTTGTTCACTATGTTTACATGAATTTCCATAAAAATCGTATCGTCGAGCCTTCCATACCGACCAGATTCTCAATCCAATCTCTTCTACCCATGATCTCTTCATATAATTACTGGATTAACTCGTTTTTCTTCCTACTCCTGTATTCCCCTTTTGTTTCGCAGCATAAATTGCTCATAGGGATTTTTCGAGAATTTTCTGAAAAAACCCTATAAAGTACTGGTAATTATGGCTTGCATGTCCGTCGTTATTACACCGCAAATCGCTTTTATGGTCGTAAAATTCTTGAAGTGAAAAGCATCAAACCTCATCCGTGATTACTGAGCCCTTAAGTCTTGGAACTTTTCAAGCAATCTTTCTGTGGACGTGCTTTTCCTTATGGGAACTGATAATCCACCCACAAAAGCGCCACATGTCACTGACCTGTGAAAAATGTCCCAATAACGTTTGCTGATGTTTTTCCGTTCCGAAGAATTCTCAATTAAATCCCAACAACTCTCACCTTGTGGGTGAAGAATGGGAAGGCAGAGAAATGGCATACAAAGCTGTTCCCATGACATATCATCAGTGGTTGTTTCCTAGACCATTTGAGGAACAACCTCTGATGAGTCCATCTTCTCGAGATCCTTTCCCGGAAATGGAGGGAACTAGAGGAGAGTAACTTCAGACTCCAACATTGTCTGCTCCATTTATCATGCTTAGGGTCAAACTCGGGAAAATGAATTCTTTATGATTCCGGCTGAAGGTAATATGCATGGCGCAACACGCAAGTGAACTCATGTATGCCGAATGCCCTTTTTTTCTATTCCGTAAAAATAAATTTTTGAAGACGCGATCAGTTTCGATCAAGAACCAGTGAATTTAGGTATTTACCTGTTTTTATTTATTGTTTACAAAGGACCAACGCACATGCTCCAACATCAAAATGTTTTTATGCCCTGCGATCCGTTGAATGAACGGATAATTCTTTTTTAAAACGTTTCCCAGCCAGACACTCCCAACGTCATGAAATCCCATTGTAACCGGTATTCGAAAGTAGGGCAAATGAGGGAGATTTGATTCTTTTGAATGGCGATTCTTCCAGTTTACCACAACAATGTTAATGGAATTCGTTACAGTCCGGTTTCAAACTATATTTACCTGTAGCTGTTATTTACTTGTTTACTGCAGCATATGTATAGGGGTCTTTACCAGTTACACCGACCGAATCCAGCCCGTTATTGCCCGAACTCTTGATTACTCTGATTTAGTAGCAGGCCCAGATCTGTATGTCTGTCGACCAAGAGCAAAGCTAGGGTTGTAGAACTTCCTGACCTGCACGAGTGTCGTATTGAGGGCTGAGAAGTGATGAATTACCTTTCAGTACCTTTCAGATCAAGCTTAAGTCAGCCCATCTCCAATCGCATGGCTTCCCCTATGCCTCGTTGTGCCCTTTTTCTTTTCGTTCGGTGGTCTCCACCAGGGTCGTTCTAAGGGCACAGTGTAGATAGAACGTGCATACCCGAGGCAACCGATGTGGGACCTTTATCGAGGGGATCCTCTCATTTGGCCAGCGATTGGGCAATGATTGACTTACGTTGTAGATGAAAAAAGGGAAGCCTCTTAATAAACCCTTTCCTCGTGAGCCCTCTTGAGCCCTCGTGGCCGCCTTGAGTCCTCTTAAGCTCAAAATCATTTCAAATGGCCACTGATTCCCATTTATAATGGAATCGGTCTCGGTACACATACATGGACGTGATTGTCGCCAACAACGGAATGACAATAGGCTTTGAACCCGTCATTCACGCTTGCGACGGCTGTTCGCCTCCGGAGTACTACACACAAGCGTATTTGCTGAAAAGATCAGCAGTTCGAGCGACTAACGGCGATTGTTGGACGCTCGTCCCCCGTCATTTGCCCTCTACTTGCAAAATTTTCAATTAGTTTCATAACCAGGAGCCAAGATTGCTTTCTAATCTGTGGGCGTTGTCCTGAGTAATCTCCCACATTGCAAACTTTCAGTACATGCGAGATCAACCTACTAGCTTCTCCTGTCTTTGAAATGGTTGTTACGTTTGGCATGCTCATTCATATCAATCAACGTTTCTAGTATTCCAAGATGGGGGTGCTAGGAAAATGGAGTATAGCTTTCTCTTTTGGGCTCCCTTCATTCCGATGCTTCTCGTCCAACTTTTTCCAAGATTCTAATTCGATTGGAAAAAGTGTTCCGGCTACATCTGTAACCAATTTTGCACCGCAAGCGGTGGCATTCTCGTTTGATTGCAAAATTTCTTCAAACCCCCTCCCATCCCTTCCACCCTTCCTTTCAGGGTCCAACCATAAGAAAATCACTTCGAGCAATCAAAACACTTTTCTAACACACCCTGTTCCACTCCCTCCATCAAATTCTCGGAGCCTGGGAAAAGAATTACGGAATACCTTTGCTTCTCGACTTTGGCTCGTGTATATTAATAGAAGTAAAGGTAGTAAAGTTATGGGCAAATGGAAATATTCGTCAAATAGACCATGAAGAAGTGGTTGTGACCTCTAACTTTATAAACGAAATCGTCACTTTCCCTATGAAATTCCTCTAAAATTTCTCCTACCCTTCCTTCCCGGTTTACTTCCTCTAACGAGTCGCCCACTTCTTCTACCAAATATCCTCCCACATGTTGTCGAAAAGCTTCGAAACGAATATGGAAACAGTGTACACAGCCGACGTCTCCTGATGTCGTCTATTCTCTCATCGTTTTGCCAAAACATACATTTTTCTGGAAGAATCGATAGAACACTTTTCCTATTCACGACTAAACTCATAACTAGTCTTTTTGTTGCATCCCATTACCTTTTCGGGATGTACGACTATGACGTAGGGGATGACTGGCCTTGTTTGCCTTCCCAATCCAGAATTATTCCGATTGTCTTCATCTAATCAACCCTCATCCACATTTGGAATCCGAGGTCGCTGCCGTCATTTAGCTTCAGTAAAAATCAGCTTAACTACGGAAAATTCCAGAATTCTTGGTGAATTTTTGAACCTCTCGAATGCTCTGTCCCACCGCGCATGTACTGATCTGATCTGTGACTCTAAATGTGGAACAATTCTATTTTCCGATAACCCCAACTACTCCTATACTCAGCCGAAGGCAGCCTACAGATCGTTTCCTTCAGGATTCTGATGAATTGGCAAAATTTTTAGCTAGCCAATATGCATATAATTTCATATTCGTTAACCTGAATGAATGCCTACCGGGCCAGTAGCCTACAGGGTGGTTGCTGCTTCGAGCTCTTTGGAACTCTTTGGAACGATAAAGTTTTTCTTGTCTCTGAAGTTTAACTTATTGATTGTGCATCAGGTTGTTGTTTGAATTATTTCGAACCTTCTCTACAGCCCAGAAAGCAGTCTGTGTCATATTCATTTGCCTAACTTGCTCAGATCATCAGAGTGTGAAAGATAAAGTTCGTCATAAAGCTGGTTTCTGAGGTATCCCCCCAGGATAAATCAGTTGTCCTTCCGAATGTCATATGTGGCGCAGCCGGAAAAACGGGCCAATGGCGGATCATAAGAGCCCAACAAATACTTCATAGCTTATTCCTAAAACACTGATTCAACTTCCTTGTAGTGCTATAAAGTCTAGAACTACGTTTTTATGGTGCTGCTCCCGATCTGTTGTCCATAGGAATGCTCCGATCGGAGGTTCATTTCGTAGTCTCAGCTATTTCCAATAATTTATTGGTTAGCTTAATTTCCAGCAATCGCTCAACCTGCAGTTCGAGAATTTTTTTTATTCCGCTTTTTCTACTGTTCATTAAGTGGATGCGTCTCAGTCAGCGCTCATTTTCCCTTTTCATTTTGCCGTTGCCTTTTCTTCTAATCCAATGGCAGCAACAGAATCATTGGTATCACACATTTCTAGCGTAATAATGTAATATTAATAATAATAGTAACTTGTTTTGACTTGATGTTTTGTCAGCTGGTCACAAAAGTCGCACAAGCTTGGCAGTTCGTAGGTAGAACTTTGGCTCTGGACAAATTTCGAACTCGTACTTGTGCTTTCCTGACATCGTCCTCTTCATCCCTTATGCTACCGCTACATTAATAATGATAATAAGGGTAATATCGATGCTCGTCTCATTATTAATGAAATAACACTATATTTGCTGTCATAGCCATTGATACCGGCATTATTATTGATATTCACATTAATCGCAATATAATTATCACTGATCGCTGTTAAAATAATGTTAAAAATAATTCCTTCTAGAAAAAGGAACCGGCTACGGCTTTGCTAATGAATTACCTGGATACGTTTAAAGTTTTCTTAGGAATATAAACTTCATGACGTTTATATAGTCTTTAGAATAAAAGATTCAGCGATAGAAGAACTTTGGAGTAATTTTTTCAAACCGAGAATAAAATGGATAAAATTTAATTTTGCTCCACTTCGACTGAATTATACCAAGAATTTAAATTCCGACTCGAGTAGTGACTTTCTAAGATCACTTGGAGGTGCTGTGTATGCCAACATGTATTTATTTCGTCAGGGAAAGCACCTTTTACCAAGAACCACTATGCCCACCCACGTGCACTGTCTCTCGTTGGGTGGATTAATGCCAACTTCGAGAACGTTCTAGCGCCAAGTTATTAGAAAGCAGTGCGGTCTAAACCGTCCCCTCTTGCTTTGGGAAATTCCAATTCGCGAGTCAGAGGAGTACCCATGTAGGTATTAGAAGTTCTAGTTGGCCAAAGGAAATTTTGATACGGCGTTGAATTCATAGACCTTGAGTGGGGTGGCGGTTTCATTTGATTCTGTAGGCTGTAAGACATAAATCACCCTTTTAGCGGTCAAAGAAACCCAGCAGAAGTGATGCCCACAGTAGTTTCATAGCCAAGCCTTTTAGTTTTCATGGTTATTGGTGTGGACTATCTGCCTTCCCTTCAGTAATGGCCTTACCCAATTAGACAAAAACGCCAATTTCGTACATTGGCCAGCCCACATAAATCACTGCATGGCCTCAGTGTGCTATGGGTTATGCCTAAGACAAAAAAGGAAAGATGCGTCAGGGCAGTTTAAAACCTCAGAGACCCTCTATGATGGCTAAAGAGCCCATTCTGATCGACAACAAATGATGGCCGTTAATCATTCGGTCAAGTTTTTTCCTTTTCGTCTTCAGTTGCTCACGTTGTCAGTCATCCAGTCTCAATCCTTCACTCTGACGAAAAAATGAATGTCAGTTGGTCGACCAGACCGGCAGGGCAGGCCAACAGCAAGCCGTCCAGCCATTGCCCTTCCTTCGTCGCCCACTTCAACCAAGAGAATCCAATTCGTTGGTGTCGTTCATCGATTCCGTCATTTTTCTCATTTTATACCGTGTTCGTATTGACGTCTCGAAGGCATTGCTAGTGCATTTATCACTGGGTACTTCTTCTAGCACTTCCCTAGTCCACTGTGATCACCAAACTTTGGAAACATAGTGAGCAATTCTATGCAAAAAAGTTGAAAATAGGCGGAACTTCGTGGATCTTTAATCTTTACAAATAAGGTACAGTGGAACTTTACAAATAAAGTTTAGTGGAACTTCGGGGTTACCTTCCTATTTTAGCTTTTGACCTTCCTCTACTGTTAGAAGATGAGATGGTAATGGGAGCACATTAATTTAGTCATCAAACTACCTACCAAAAGTTGGCAATCAATTCAGAATTGGAAGACTGAAGGATTTTAGGCACCCCCTCGTCTGATCCCAGTTCTCATCTCATGCCTTCTGATTATCACGAATTCATTTATACTGTAATCATAATTACATGTTTTCTACCCCGTAATCAAAATCTAAGATAAACACAAAAAATAATCTAATTGAACTGTGTCACGAGACTGTCATTATTATTTGCAAAAAAATGAGAACTGTTTCTTGAAATTGATGAAGAAAGTGAATGGCTGCTTTGTAGACAATGCTAGGGTAAGGATCACAAAGTGAAAAGTGTAACCAAAAAATGGTTACAACCAAATAACAATTGGTAGAATAGTGGATATGCCCATCAAAAAGAAGCTCAAAGTCTGGAAATCTCACTTCGAGCGGCGGTGCATACGATGTTCCATTAGATTCCTCGGGTGACCAAAGCTAAGGCCGGAAGATCGAAAATCTCAACTCCCTACCCTAGCGAATCGTCGTAGCACATCGTTCGTTAAGTATCTGCCGGGAATTTTGCAATTGTTCATATCTTCTGTGGATGTCCTAGGAGTTTCCAAAACACCGTATATGTACGAACGCTACCAACTTGTGTGCCTCGCCTGGCTTCCTCTTCCCCGCTTACTTAACCCTATCGTGAAGGAAATGTCTCTCCCCATTCGACACGTTTTTATTTACGAGTTAGAATCCGACTGCTGAGACACATCAGACCTTGTGTCATCGTTCCTCTTGAAGCCCATTCTAAGCGGTATTGGGCGTCTCTGGTCATGAAGCTTCAACGGCTGTGACGAAAAGGTTGGAGATAATCCTGGCGGCTATGTTATGCAGATACATAAAAGTAGCGCGCTTTTGTAGTATTCTTATGAAGACTTCCAGAGCATTCTAGAAAAGTTTGAGCCTTTGTGAAATTTTGGGAGATACATTCCGCAAGATCTAATAGTTATATCATTCCAATTTTGAAGTTGTAGACAGCCTCCAAAGAAGGTAAGAGCTGTGATCGTAAGCTGTACTGCATTACATGTTATTTACACAAATGCGTTCAGCCTCCTGAAATGACATTGAGTATGAGGGGCGCCATACTCTTACGAACACTGCTGACGGTATTTCTTTAGTTGACAGCTGAATACTTCTCTCATCGAAGTGAAGCCTGCTTTACTCCCAATTTACCCAAAACTACTCCAAAACCCTTTTAAATAAAAAAAATAATTCACTTGTATGAGACCAGAGGTACCTGAGGTGATCTAGATTATCAGAAAGGCCATCACATTCGAGTGGAAGTTAAGTGGCAGCTGAATAATGCTTGCCCCAAAGTCAAGCATTTCGCTCTCGAAGCCCTCAAGACCTGTTTCATCATGACTTTGCCCAGCTTTTATGAATACCTTGCAAAGAAAAAGATTAGCTACTTGTATGAGCCCTATCTTATCATGAAGTTCATAAGACTCGTGATGGGTGCATTTATACAGCTTTTAATGGACATGAGGCTCCCTGATGTCATAAAGGAGGATACAGAATGGACGAGCAACTGGGTAATCTAATTGGGTTTTTGGATTTGCTGCCTGATTGAAGGGAACGTCCAGACTGTTCCATGTGAAGCAATTCTTTTGTTCGTTCATAGAAGCATTTAAAGTTAAGAGAAACGTCAGCAGGTGATTCGCTCTTATTAGAAAGACGTTTTTGAGGAAGTTCCCACGGCAACGGCAACGAAATGAGTGAACCTGATAGTATGGAGAGCTCCCTTATCTATTCCGAGGTAACTCCTTGATACTTGCTACTTGGCTGTGTGGAAGTAAGGTGGTCCTCAGCAAAGTCGATCTGGTCCACCGATCTTCCTTACAGTTCTTTTCGTTGACATTCTCTTCTGCTATTTTTTTTTCTCGGATTTTTCTATCGCACAACAGTGATTCGTGATCGAATGTTCCTCTTTGGTTGTCCATGTGTTGTCGTTGAAATCAATAACGATCGATAATCCTACTATATTCGACATAATTCCAGGGTATGACAATCTTAGATGAGAGGCCGTCCCACTACATCTCACAACAGCTGAAATATCTGCCTGGACACAGCCTCGACAATCCGTCATACAAGCCGAGGCGTGTGCTCGTCAGACATCGCGATGGCAGACTGTTGTCGGGTGCGTTTTCTTACCTCCGTTTTTATTTTCACAGTAAAACCCCCTCTTATTAAACTATATTTGATATCCGATGAGTTAGACTGAGGCACGTAGTAGAGATAGGTAGGACTTCTCCAGCACGAATGGTCAGGGGATCATATCCCGAGATGAATTCAGGCCGACAGGCTGCATACCTTGAGTGATGGTTCATACTAGTTGGTGCACTTTAGAGAGCTTTTTTTTAGAAGAGCTAAACTTTGAACTTGTGATACATAGACTGTAATACCTTTGAAGAGTTAGCGCACAGTCCGATTATGAAATCTGGAGCGACCAGGTCTCTGAGGAATTTTAATCGGTGTTTAATCTCATTTCTCAGAAATTTCAATAAGACCTTGTGACTTGCTGTCATTGATAATTCCTTTGAGAAACCCTGCTAGCGCATGGTACTCGATTTCCAAAGCTCAAAGCTGATGCAAGCAGCGCCTCTCCCGAACCCATGGCCAGGAATCATATCCCAAAGTGATTTGTGGCCGACAGCCTAGCATCCTTTAAGTGACGGTTTATCGTCACTACGCCGCAGGAGATTCACCGATGTCTGTCAGAACAAATCATTAGCGAAATGATGCTAACCATTCCATTAGGAAGAGGGATACAAAGGTGAACTAGGCTCATAAAATACCTTCTACCTGAAAACGGTTCATTGTAGTCTAACTAAATTCGAGAAAATTCTCACAAACTTCCAATTCTTTCCTCAGCAGTAAAATATTGGTTCACATTGCCTTCTACTATATGATTAAACAAAAGCTGAAGTAGCGTCTCCATAGAAGTGATTGGCCGGTTCGGGAAGCCTGATCGCTGAATTCTATTTTTAACGACTTCCCAAAGCCTTTGTGCGAAGCATCCACACATATACACTCGGGAAAGTGGTAGATGGAGTAGAGGTCATACATAAAGAGGAAAAGTGACGTGAGGTACGGTTAAAAACTTCAGGTTTCCGAAAAAAAAAATTCCGATAAGATCTTGTTTCAGCTCAGACGTTTATTTTCTATGTGTCGCCGCAATTCGAATAATGTTAATATTTTTGAAAAACATGGTGTTTTGCTCCTGCATACTCCTCTCACTCCTGTTCAGAATCAGTTTTTATCAAAATCCATCTATTCAGGATGTGGTGGTGACGTGGAGGTGTTCCATCCGATGGAGCTGGAACGTTCACAAAACACCGGACTACCTATCAGGGGTACTGTGGCCACCGTATTCGGCGGCAAAGATACGGTAATCGGTATCAAAGCGGTCGAAGGAGGAGGTGAGCTGTTTGTGAGCAGTCAGAACCATGACTCTATGACCATTATCACGGAGTAAACGCCAAGCCATAGCCAACAGTTTCGTGCTCTTAACTGAATGTTGCAGATCATTTCCTCGTTCACGGTGAACAGTACTGTTGCCTGCTCCATCAGTCGTACCTCGTTGAGGGTGGAGTGGTGCCGGAACATAGGGTGCTCCGGCTACCGTCACCTATTCGATCGCTCAACGTGGAACGACACGGAAAGAATGACGTAAGTTTCACCATAAAACACCAACAAAGCATTGGAATGGGCGGAGTGTTTCTCCGGTGGGCGGAGTTCCCCATGTGTACGCTCGCCATTCAGCTTCCATTCTCTTTTCAGCTCCTTCTCTCATTTCTTCTCGAAAGTGGTATATCCCACTACAGTCTCAGCACTAATATGGAGGACACGTCCTTCGAATGCCTACAATGCTATCGCTGCACGTAAGCTCATTCAGATGGCTTGGATTTGGGCATATCATCAAACCCCTACCGTATTCCAGGCGTCCAATTCAATCAGGATTACTGTGGCGAGATGGCGGTATACTTCACGTAGCCTATTATGACGGTTTTATCCGCGTCGGTATCATTGTCGAGGAGTACGATGATATGCTGCTTGTACAGGTGAGGCAGTGTCAGACGACAGAAATTCTTGCTTTTTCTGCGTCTCTACCCCATGCACCATGAGTTACACATTTTAGCGTTTGTCGGTCTCCAAAAATAATGTGAATACGTTGTTGGACGTGATTTTCACAGAAATCAAACGTCTTTCCGAGTATGAGGAAGCCGAAAGGGAGAAACGAGTGAGTATGCTGGAAAAGATGAAAGCTCTCAAAGCAAAGGTAGGACATGCTCTATCAAAACGGTCCTGAACTTGAGTGTGCAGTAGTTCTACTGGTAAATCCTTTTGCCTTCCAGATACTCGATTCACCAGCAGCCAGTGTAACGCAAAATGGAGAAAAAGAAGAGGATAACGACGAGATCTATGCTGCTCATATCGAATTCTGTTCGTTGAAAGTCGAATTCCGCAATCACTCAGTGAGCAGAAACTCATTCTTTTTTAATAAGTAAATAGGTATCCTCGACTTTTCCACAAATTTTTCGAAATCCATTCAATTTCAATTTTTTCATTCCGAAATCCCATCTCCTAAAGACTATTGCTTACCAGGCTTAAGATTTTGGCAACATTTCAAGAAAAATCCACGGCTTTCAAGGTACGAGCTGACCGTGTTTCTCAACGTCTTATTGCTCTACGGAAGCTGCTGGTTCTTTCGCAAAAAGCCATAGAAGCTCATAATGCCATGACAAATTCCATATCTCTGATCCAGTCGGTGAGTTCCATCGGAGATCTCGTTTCAGAAGGTTCTCATCAATGCTAGAATTCCAGGAACTGGACGAGTTAACACGCTTCTCTCAATTACATGATCAATGTTTACAAAGTGGTGATTTCAATTTGATCGAGAAAAGTCGAGCAGTTTTCGAAGAGCGAAAGTATACAGTACAGGAATTGATGCGTAAAGCAAAAGCTGGCGATATGAAGACACTGATCTCTGAATGGGAGAAGAAGGTATTTTTTTATTATTTATTCTGACTTTGCACGGAAACGGCCAAACAGAATTGGAAGCCAGCATATGGAGTAACCTACACTTGACCAGAGCATCCATTCACCGCAAACCTCCCTCAGTCCCTACTGAGAATCTTTTCGATCAACAACTTCCGTCCGGATCTTAGAAGTATTGGAAGCGGAATTCAGAACTGAAGAGATATTGAAGTCGCTCGTTCTACTGAAAACTTCGAGTTACGAATACATAAGGTGAAAAATCTGTGGGAAGATTGCCTGATAACGGTTTGTCATTGGAGCAGAAAACGAAGGCAGTTTGTACGGAGGTTGCACCGCTAAATGGAAAATTAGCCCTGCAGCGCTTCTCATCGATAGACAGACGGCTAAACGCTAGTCCGACAGGCTCAGCCTTTACATGTGCTCTATGCAGCGTCTGCCTTCGGGCAACAGCCGCCGGGATAGGTTAATTGGTAGCAGGCTCGTCTAGGAGCTGACTTGTGGATCCATCTAGCTACCTCAAGTCATTTTGTAAGAATCATACGCCTTCAATACGCCACTACGATTTTGAATGGAAGTCGAGTGTGAGGGGGTTGTCATCCCTCGGAAAGGATTGATCAACGCCCCAATATTTCATCTTTGTCTTATATGTGAAGGAGTTTGAAACCAACCAGTATTTAAAAACACATACCACACAGTAAAAAAACTCATTTCAGGTGTCGAACATCATTGAATCGATGAACGGCAGTTGTGATTCGGCTAAGGATATGCGACTCATTTTATCACAACATATTTTCGAGCATCGTGCTGAAAAGAATGTGAGTTCGTGAAAACATGATCACAGTAACCACAGGATTAAGTTGGGATGATAAATTGTAAATCAATCACATCTTAGGATCACTTCACTCATTTCCTTCTCGACGATACTCAACGGGAACCGACGCTTTATTGCCTTTCTGGTCTCACCACGTTGGCAGTATATCCACGAAAAGGAAAACGGTGTGTCCAAATTGTTACGGTTGAAGAATTGCTGAAGTAATGCTGGCTCACAAATACTTTGTGGGTTGCTCAGTGGCAATGAGGTCTCTCAGAAACCAAGAAAATCAAGCCGAAGTTCACACCGAGAATGCTAAGCTTGTTTGATCTGGTCGCCTCGGCTGTACGTACAGATTTACTGGTTGGAGGCTTGGAATACCCTATACCCCTGCAATAAAGCAAATCTTCTCACACGGCACCCACCCAGAAAAATTCTCAGCAAGACCAATCTTTCGATCGACTCAGACATTTTGCTCTGAACAACAGTTGCACAGGGTTCATGGGTGTACGGCATCACTGGTAGTGCAAAAACCTGGACTATACACCTCTATGCATGATTAAGTAGTACGCAAGCCCATACGATTTCCATTACGGTATTTCTGTGTTTCGAAAAATTTTTTGTTGTAACGATCCAGAAATAGCACATTAAAATGTTCTGAAGGCTAACCTTTACTACTTCCTGGGATGCGCCATGCGTTTGATTTCACTCAATATTTTTTGGGTATCTGAAGCAACTTTAGTTTTTGACTCGGATTGAATGTTTGCTCCTTGACTGATCCGACATTAGAATGGTTGTGACGGTTGACCGGCAAAATCTGTAGGCTACAAGTGATGGACGCCTCAATGGCTTTCTTGCGACAAAGGGACAATGATAAGATCTCATCCAATCAGTTCAGGGTAGCCTCAATCTCCTTGGATTCGTCTTATGAAACTCGTCTTACTGCTGCTTGTCTAATGCGTGGTGTTGAAGGTGTCTATGTCACCGATGACAAGGAAGTCTTTCCTATCTATTTTTATCGGTACGTTCGTTCATTATTGTATTGATAGATGATATCGATTTCCAATAATCAATTGATTTTCCATATTTACAGTCGACGCGGTTCTCCACCGTCATATCGGTGAGAAACCCATTCCCTCTACTGCACGAGTGTGATATTTACCTCCTTTTTTTCTGTCACAAAGATTTATTTTCTGTTCCCAATTAAGATCCCCTACACTTTTCCTATGTTCAATCCTTCACACCAATTTCCTTACACTGATTTACTGGTTTCTTAAGCGCCTGATTTGATGCAAAGATACATAGCTAACTCCTCCCAATTAATCCCACTTTTCAGGGAAAAGCGATTCTTCGATGCTGGAAATCCTATTTCCTTGCCTTCGTTTGATCACTTGACTTCTATTCTCATGGAACATGATGGAATGGTAAGTTCATTTTGGTTTTTTTTCGAATAGTATGATCCCCTATTCTCACAAAGGTAGCTTACGACATCAAGGGACGACTGTTGATATATTGTAGCTCACTGTCGCCAGCAAGCGAGCTAGAACGGTAGTGAGGTGGAATTTCCCTAAGGTTATTGAGTAACAGATACAGCTGAGCGAGAGGAGAAGCAGTTTTTAAGGGTAGTGTACATGGATTCCAGAAAAGCTAGATTAGCTTCCTGAGCTTGCCGGAATGTTGAGTGGGAAGAATACCCAGAACCTGAAGGAATGGTCAGATAAACCCATGAGTCGAGAAGAATGTGTGTTTCTTCGTTTGATGTCCACTTCCACGTCCCTCCCATTGCGTTACAGTGGTATAGTGTCGCCTAACCGCATTGCCGAAGGCATGGTCACAAGATCGGATACAACTATGGATAGCATCCATTCCCCAAACTTATGCACGTCTGATCCAACCTCGACAGTCGGGGTCAGTACAGTGACATCGGACAGACAGCAGGGACTGTTGGATGCACAATTTTGACGATGATAGAATTCGCCTGGTCCATACCTACATGTTAGCGTTTAGCGACAGAAACTGTAGTATCAGTAACAGTCAGGCTCAAATCCAGAAAAGTTGAAGAGATGGTGGGAAGAATGGAAAGAACGAGAACGAAATGAACAGACCAATTTGAATAGGTTGAAAGGAAAGTTAACGAATGTAAACTCCTATGATTTAGATTCTCGGCAGTGGCTCTGGTGGATTGCTTCACTTAGCGTTCGATCCTGAGAGGAAATACGAGCATTTTATCATTGCCAGGTTAGATAACTGTTCTTGAAGCATTGTTAGTGCGAGTGAAGGAGCCTTTCATATCGGAACCTCCTGAAGCTAATAACAGCAGTATGCGCTTTTCCTCCAAAATCCTACCAAGGACGTAGTGCTTATGAATGAGCGAAGAAACTGAAGAGATATCGTACGGTTTAAAAAAGGAACGATTTTTAAACCTCGAAAGGATCGCTGAGTGATAACATCATTGTGGAAGTTATTACCAGCTTTGCAGTATACAGAGTGATGTCTCATGTGGGTGAGCACAAACCCGACCTATGGGCTCACCCACATGAGAAATTACTCTTGTCGCATCTTCAACCCGCCACTGAGAATGCCCCTGCATCCATGACCTTTCTGTTCGCCTGTGAAGAGTGCTTGCCTAAAATCACTTTCACAGCTCCAATAGGTTACTTTAGAACAGGCCTAACTTTATAACAGCCACTGAATTACTCATAGGTTCAGAGTGAGCTTGCTGGATAGTGATCGCCTTTACTTCCGACTTTTAAGAGAACCTGACTCTGTAGAAAGCGTTGAAGACTCCCATCTCCCCACTCCCTTCCAATAATTTTCGGAATCTCCATCTTCTACCTCATAATTCAGACCGCTCCGTAATTATGTGTATGTGGTAAGACCTTGCGACTCTTTCCTTTGAACGTCTTGTTCACTTGTTTTTTTAATAGTACTGTCTTCGTCCGTTTTCAGCAGTCTCATGGCACATCCTTTCTCTCACGGTCCTATAAATGATCTAAAAATCCTTTCAACAGAAGATACCTATCTAGCCTTGCACTGTTCTGACACTGAAGTCGTGATATCTGAGCGAGATCATGGTACGTCAATTCTTTCTGCTTGCTATATTCATGTTGTTTACCTATTTACTTGATCATGTTACATACCTAGCAAAGGCTGTAGCTATCCCCACTTATTACTTCTTAGATTGCTATAAGGAATCAAATTCCGAGTGCCAATAACTTTCATTGAGTCAAGCACTTACGGAAAAGCCGAAGTTCTTTGAAAAGTTGTTCCCTGATTTTTGTTAGATGTGGAAAGCATTGTAACTTCACTTCACTTCATTGTAACTTGTTCTCCTCAACCCATACTTTTAAGCGCGCGCATTGACCCATTTGGTACGCGAGCGGTCGCGATGCGACCAAATTCAGAGGTCAGTGCGTGGGAAAATGGTAGTAACTATGATCAGGAATAGTTGAACTGAGACGGCTTTGGTGCTGGTATAGCTCCGAGATTGGGCGGTATGAGTTGGCATACAGAGTCCAGAACCGAGACCAGCTGGTTACGAATTGCCCTTTTTTGGAAACGCCTTTCCAAAATGATCTGCCTTACCTACTATTATACCTTTTCGAAGCCGAGCCGGTCATTGCAATGAATATCTATGAATTTAGATCGTTGGCATCGTGTCACCTATCACTCAGGCGGTGCGATTTGCCTTGCCAGTACGCCATTTTCACTCGATCATCGTGGTGCATTCGCCGTTACTGGTAGTAAGACCTATGTACGCATCAAAGCCTTGCACTATACTGAAGGTTAGTTCCACTTATAGTGATTGCTGGACCCTCTTGGAGCCCTTTGTTATTTTAGACAATCTGGTTGGACTGCATGATTTGGGGCAATCAAGGGTGACCGATGAAAGTGGCAAGGATGTTGAGGTAGGTTCAGAGGGTATAAGCTTTTCTACAGGGTCCTATCATGATCCTTATAGGTATTGAATGTAAGCCTTGATCCAACCATGGAATGTCGGCCACTTCCCTGCAAACTACGATATTCAGTTGGATATGCCGATAAAGCCATCAGGTAAGTCATCAATTCGAAAGAGGCCAAATAGCTTTGTGTTCATCCTACCTTGTAGCGCGCGGTCGCACAGCAGTCACAAGGTCTCTGCCGCCCTTCATACTTTGCCGTTAAGTGACGTAGCTACAACCAGGGCAGTCTCTATTTCAGGACCTATGTTGCTCTTCTGACTGGACAGCACGAATTCACTGTGTCAGAAAAGTTTATTGCTCAAATTGAACCACTTCATTGTGTTTCACTGGTGAATGCTTTTTTGTTCGTGAGAAATCTCTGGAATACCTTCCCTGGAAATCC
This sequence comes from Haemonchus contortus, assembly GCA_000469685.2. Classification (NCBI taxonomy): domain Eukaryota; kingdom Metazoa; phylum Nematoda; class Chromadorea; order Rhabditida; family Trichostrongylidae; genus Haemonchus; species Haemonchus contortus. The sequence goes on from LS997564.1 coordinate 11,719,980, forward strand.
CCCGAATCAAAAAATTTTAAGATGATCTGTTTCCACGGACGTCCGATGGGATGCTATGCGGCCAGTGGAAAGACGTTACAAGTCTGGAACGATCTGGATCGACATCAACAGAAGAAAATGAAGAGTGAACGGATGGAGTTGAAAAAGGTATCATCACAAGCACCTCCCCATGGATCAATTTTTCTTCTCGGGCTCTGATTTCTAAAAAAAAATAATCGATGGGTCGATGCGGGCTGGATAGTCAACAATTCTTTCACGACTGATATATAATAAAGGAAAAAGCAGGGCGCTCACTGATGGGCAATGCTGGTCTTTACATCCAAGGTCATCATTCGAATTTCAGATGGAAGTGGCGATTTCTTCAATGGCACGAGTTGAGGGCCGTTCCTGTTACCTTCTACTTGGCTACAAAGACAGTCGAGTACAGATTTTCGAGGAGCGAGGCAAGGGGACCGGTAAACTCGACTCAGTTGGATGGATCGATGAATGTCATCCAAATTGCGATATACGACCTGTTACTGGTTCGATCTATTTCTTTACTAGCAATTTCCAAATACGTTCACAATACTAGGCTTCCCATTTTTTTTTCATCCAAGTCGGCTTATCCGATGTACATACTCGCGAGCGGGCGAGTTGTAGAGACTATGGTGACGGCTGTATTATATGTATTTGCTGTAGGGATGCACACGTTGCGTGAAGACAGCTTACTGTAGCCATTTGTACGCAATGGCACACACATTTAGACACCTCGTCCGAATACCCCTTCCGTGCGACTTTTGTGGCCACATTCCCATCCCATTTCACTACTTTCTCGAAGCCTTATATTTCTCTAGATGCGTCGATTTTTGCATTTTTTTGCCATTTGTGCAGTACTCTGGACTATCACTTATTCGTCTGAAACTAGGAGACCCAAAATTACCGTTAGCTGTGCCTTCGAAGCTCGGTGCCCCTGCCTACCTCAACGTTGATGGATAGGCTATCCTCGACCTTCTGTTGCGCCATTTCGAGTGTTTTAACAGCAAAAACATCAAGTTGGAACCCCTGGATGGCCGATTTTCCTTTTCTGTAAACGATATACCAAGAAAACTCCGCGTGTAAAGTGTCTCTCAGTACCCAAATAAAAGTAAAATTGAATAAAACTAAACTTTTAAAACATTGTGCGGATAATACAGCCGGATTTAGTGCTTCGAGCCCGTGTCGATCCATTATCATCTGGTGATCGGCTGTTTGTACTATCTATGGCCGGTTCCTTCATATTCATTCATTCGGCACTGATCGAGGCGGGCAAACTGGTTGAGGTAGGAGAATCAGACAAAGACGATCAAAGATTACTCTAGCCGTAACGATCTCTTTAAGCTCATATTTGTTCTGGCTACCGAACATGAGATGGCCTGCCCACGATCGTTTGAGATGCTCGATTCGAGGTCAGTTGCACTGTTGTCTCATTTTTCTTGAATTTATTCATTTTCTTCTCAACCATCCAAACATGAAATACCAGCTGGATGACCGTGCACAAAATCGACTTATTTCTTGCCGTATCCATAGGATTCACACCCAACTTTCCAATTTTTTCACTTCTTTCCAGTTCGGGTTCTGCTAAACTGCAATAGGCGTGATATACACAGTCCGCTCCGCTGCGTCACCTTAGCAGTCGAACGCTAGTTTACCACTGACGCGCGCGGCCGCGACGCAGTCGGCTCCTCTTTGTAGGTATAAACGCATACGCACAGCCGCTTTTCGATTTGAAAATTTTCTTCAATTCCCCTTATTCACTCAGAATACTAGTTGTAACTGGCTGAATGCATCGTTTCCAATCCGGACATGGCGTGTCTAACGAATCGCTCATACAAGTCAAACTATGACGTCCCGTGAATGTGTTATACAGTAACCCCTCAGTGCCCCTCAACTTCTTTTTCCAACCTCAATTTTCCATATTTCTGAGTTCGAGTTCCCATTTCAGGCCTTTCGAATTTGCTGTGTATGGGAAAGGAATAGCTATGCATAAACTTTCTGCAGAAGAACGTAAACGCCTTGAAAAATACAGAGATTTTGAATTCTAACTATTTCACCAAAGAAGCCTCTAAATAATTAAATGGGCATGTATTTATCTCTCCGACAGTTTTTTCCCGTCACTGCATTTGTTCTTTACTGTATTTTTGAATAGATTTCTATGACTACATAGTGTTTACGTAGTATCGTAGATGAGAGATTGTCTGGTAGCCTTTGTGTTATATCCAGAACTGGTTGACCATGTGCATGCGCTGCGATTACGCGCATACTATATTCGACCTCAGTCAATATTTTGAGCCATGACAATTATATATTGCATTGTATGAGTTTCGGGTATCATTTTGTGCCTTTTTCTTTATGTTTGGGTTTCTTACATTGTGATAGATTGACGTTCACTTATAAAGAGATTGTTTTTTACAACGAGTATTTGTTGCTATTTATGACTAGTGAATAGTCATGTACGCAACCTTTGTTGGGAATCGTAGAGGAGCCAGACTCGAACCTAGAACTAGGCCTTTCCTTGAACCGCAACTGTTCCCAACATAGAGATTAGGGAACAGTCAACTGAATGTGAAATCGGTAGAAAGTAAACCCTAATATTATTATACTGCTGAACCCGCAAACCGTTTTTAATTTTGCTGAACGACTCTCTGAATGCAGCTATGAAACTGTCTTTAGGGGTTCGCTACATGTCTACTCGGAAGTGATTGGCTGAAAAAACTTCAAGTTGTCGTATTCCCAGCAAAGCTTCGGAGCCTATGTAATGGTTGGGCTTTGTAGGCGTGAACGATCAATTGAGTTTCGTAAAACAGCATTCTTATTATTCACGATTTCTTTTTGTACACGAATTTTTTTGTGTGGTAGGAGGAAGTGTTTTGAAGGCACAGCTCACGATAATTTTGAGGATACCCTTTTTAAATCGAAAAGCAAAATATCGGTTGGGATAGTGCATTGGTGGTGAGGGAAGCGAGAAAACTAGCCGATTTTACGAAAAATTAGGCGCTTCGAATGTAGTGAAAATAGAGGTTGTACGAGATTAACATGACGGAAATGACATGGAAGGGATATTCGGACGAGATTTCAGTCGTTGTTGATAAACTTTGAGCCCTTATAACTCCCTGCCTGAGCCGTTTTTCGACCTGACCTGGTATACGAAGGGGCCACAAATTTGTCCGAAAGGGATATCTCGTAAGTCATTTCGATCGTGAACTGTGTCATTAAGATAATACATATGTCGATAATACACTTGTACTGTTAATGCGGGTATTTCTACGATTATTCCAGTATTCAAGCTCTCGTCTGAAAGCCCTGTCAAAATTGCACTACTTACCCTTTAGAGTAATTCGCTTCTAGCGTTGGTAAGACCCGCTGGCTCGAAAAGCCAATGACGGCACCTGAGATTCCGCCATACCACAAATTTTTGGAAAAAAAAATCTTAACCATCTACTAAAAATCATTCCTTATGACCAACCTTATGACCAGACAACCACAAAAAACTGAGCTATCATTTGGAAAATCGACTGATCAGTTTATAATATCTACTAGTAAAAGTCAAGAAGACATAAAACCCTAATACTACTTTCATTTGGTTTTTACATTCATTGATTTGGTTTTTTTTGTTGTACAACCACTCAAACTCTTATCAAAGATAATAGAAAGATAAAAGCAGGCATAGTCGAAGTTTTTCCTTTGCCATTCGATAAGCAACTGTACAAAAAACCCACAATAAGAACACTTGAACAATGAGTGAATCACGCCTACAAAAAGACAACAGGAAAAGAGCAACAGTAAATAAAAACTTTAAAAACAATCGATGAGATCATTTTGAATATTTAGTGTACTATTAGAAATCGAAAAAAATCTAATTCATCGAACTGACTTACCCCGTGAAGTTAGCCCAAGATCAAAGGGGGCTATTCACACATCGAAATCATCTTCCGCTGGCCTCTTTAGTATATTAGTGACATGTTCGGGACGAAGTTGTTGAAGACTTTCGTCCGCATAAGCGGTAGAAGCTGGAGGTTGACCCACAGTCAACGATGTATTATTTGAGAGCAATTCCGCAGTGGATCGTTCCGAACCGCGCCATTCCACATTCGGCTGCAGAAGGCAAAACCTGTAAATAAACAAAACTAAAAAAAAACTGGTATCTCATTGATAAGGGAAGTTCTGACCTATCATTGGGAAGTTTCAAGCCGAAATTGTGGCGAATTTGAGGCAACGGCTGCGAGTTTCGTTCGGCGGCAGTTTTGAGCACATAATCCCTGCTCGGGTTGCAATCGGCAAGGAAGCCTGCAATACCTTAACCAGGAATTCAAGGAATCAAAAGCCGATATTCTGATTTGTTTTCTTAGCAGCTGTCTTTCGCTGAAGTCCGCAGGGTTAATTTCAACACAAATGCAAAGGGTTTAGTCCGGGATGTGACTCAATTTCGCCCCTACCTTCCAGCCACTGCACAGGGACTTGAGCACGATGCATTAAACCCTGACAGCCCTATCTGAACAGAGCTTATTGCCCATACTTCAGCATCTCCAATAAATCGAACACTTTTAGGTTTAAACCCCATGCATTGCTCAGTAGCAACGATCCTAAGAAGATGAACTCAGACATGTACTACTCTCCCAAATAAAATGTGATTTTTGCAAGTCATATGAATTTGTGAGGTTTGTGAGTAGACCCCTCTCTATGTCAAGCAGGCCCCAGACAACCACGAGCCCGAAGGTCAGACTTCCTAATTGGACACTGGCCTAAAGGAATGATTCGCTTCATGTCCATAATGAAGGATAAAGCGGTAATCAATTCCGTATGAGGGATGTGCCATCGCATTCGACTTCCATTCGTAGTGGCGTATTGAATTCGTATGCGGTCAATACAATGACTTGCGGTGGCCGGCCGATGTAGATGTCGGTGTTTTTTTTTTATCTTTTCAACGAATTTGTTACCCTTAACCAACCCGGGAGGATGGAAAGCTTGGTTGGCCTAAGCGGGTATCGGTCCGGGATTCCAACCCGTTACCATGCGTGTGTGGTAGTGCGCCACTTACCATTACACCATGTCCCTGATGCAACAAAGATCCTTTAAACTAGGTTGTCTGTCTCGCGTGAGGAGCGAATGGAGATATATCTAATACTTGATCTACAAATCGATGACTAGTAGGAGTAGGTATTGCAGATAGTCCCGAAGTAGGAGTATTTAGTGATTGAAAACATTTTGTAAGTAAAATATGATGCTATATTAATATGTCACCATCTGCTGCTATAATCAAGACCGCCCAAAGCACTATAGTCAAATGAAGGTAGGGCAAGGGTTGTCTAGAAGACTCAAGCTTGACAAACATACCACTGAAATCCACGGCAATTTGCACATCGGGTTCATCTATCACCATTTTTCCACAGTGTTGTGATATCGCCTTTGCTTGGGTAAGTAAACTTGATGTGGTTGAATACAGCAACTGAAAATGAGACTTCGTCGGGAAAATTAGGAAGAAATAATTGCTTAATTTGAAGGCATTACTACAAGCTTCAAGAGATGCTTTACAAAAGGGCGAAAAACCATCGAATTGCTGTTACTCAAACAGAAATTCTAGCTGAATACCATTCAAGGAAAGTTAAATTTGTTAATTTATTGCACTTGGATGGCCCTTCACAATGCAGAGACAAGAGGCAACGAACGTAAAATACCAATGGTTATGAGCTCGAAATATAGATTCTAGTCACAATTTAATTACAAGGGAATAGGGAAATCTGTCACAATAGGCTTGTATCACTAGCTCAACCATTATAAAGTAAAAAAAAAAACTTTTCGAGAAATAAGAGAATTCCGCCCGCCGGATTGACATCAATTCACCAAAATTGCAGTTATTTCTCAACAACTAGGCTCTTGACACCTATTTCACGCGTTTCTACAATGCAACAAACTCACTTTATAGCAACGGCTTAGAACTTCATGAATACAAATTTAAGGGGGGGGGGGGGGGGGGGGGAATAATAAACGATAAAAACGGCAAGCTTTCACAATTCACGAACACCACAGATCTAATTAACACAGATAGCCTCACTAACACTCTTTCTACTTATAATACCAAAACGCGTAGGAAATCCAGGAAAAATTAAGAACTCTTAACCGGATAGTTCCCTGTTACCTGCAGCCCTAGCTGCAGCAGAGAGAATATATTAGTAAATCAAAGTAAATTTGGAAATAAATGCAAATGATTTCAGGTTATTTTGGAAAATATAGAATAGATTAGGGGGCACATTTAGTCAAACGTTTAACCTTTGAAACCTGAGCATTCGCACAATTCATGAGAGCCACAGTAGAAGCATATCTGTCTAGTGTGATAATAAATAATTACGTTCGCATGAATTTAATTCAACTCACATCAAGAAGTAGGTGTACAACACGAGGATCGTAGTCGGTTACTCCAGCTTCTTCCAGAATGGCTTTTACATGGGCTATATCACGACTTGCATCCATTGAACTGCCATCACCGCCATCAGCGTCATCCACGTAACTAGAGGAATCAGCACCCACACCAGATCCACCAGGCCCAGACATCACTACAAGTCTCTTGTCAACTTATTAAATATGTCACTCTCAACTATTAAACTTCACCCAAAAAAGAAAATCCTGCAATAGCTTCTAGACGAAGGGGAAAGCAACCAAAGCAAACAGAACATCGGAAAAAGATCATTGTTTATTGCATACTGGTCGATGAATTACTGTCTTTAAATACATGGCCAACTGGAATGAAGAACTGAAGCACAGAGAGCACAACAAAGCAATTAGTACACTATCAAAGAGCAATCGAACGAGTGAAATACAGTAAGTGGAAGTGGAATAAATACGGTGCCTTACGATGATATACCTCGCAATGAGATTGAGGCATTATTAATGACCAAATGAAAAACGAAAAAATGTGGTTGAGAACAGCGAGGATTTAAGAATTCATTACATTGCGCACAAAGTCGGCGATATTCACATTGCCGTGAGAATCGTTATGTCCTGCTAGAAGCTGATCGACTTCTTCATCAGTAAGCCGTTCACCTAAAACTCCAAAGTCTAGGGATGGTTCAGAATGCAGCACCTACATAACGCATACCTAGGGTTGTAAGCAGATGGCGCAACTCAGCCACATTGATGAGCCCGTTGCCTTCTTTATCGAAGTGAGAAAGGCCTTCAACAAACTCTTCGACGGTGTGTTTCTCTCTATAAATCGAGAAAAATAAAGCCGTGATTGAATAAGTGTATTGTTAATTCTACTCTTTTAACACGAAGTCCTCTTTTGCAACAAGGAATGCATTCCACAATGTAGTTTGGAAAAAATCCATTTTAACTAGAGAAAGATGCAATCAGATAGGTACAAGCATCGCATTAAGGTCGAATGCCTTACAGAGATGAAACTCAGCCAAATTAACTTCTACTATCGAACACACTAGTCAGCTATCAAGAATCAAGTCTCTACTTCTCAATTGATACGACTGAAACTGGTAGTGATGCATAATATTAGGTAGTAGTTTAATTCCTAGACGGTTCCCGAATCAAGACCTCTGCTGAAAGCCACTTATGCAATCTAATTTTCCATTCCTATAGAAACGGCCAAAGCCTAACCCTTCACTTTGACACTGCCCTTCCTCGCAAATCCTAGAATAATACCAAAACGCAAACCAAGGCCATCATAACCCTGAATAGAAGTTGAAAGCATGAATGCCTTGGAGAAGGATTAGTACTAAAAACTTCAATCCCTTTGCTGATTCGAAAGCATTCTAAAATATACCCATTCCCCATTTGAGAAATATGCCACCACTTGTCGGAGAACTGTTTAAGAAAACAGTACAAAATGAAGCAAAAAGAAAAAGGTTCCTAACAAAGCAAAAGGCTATTACCCTTACAATTCCATCCGAATAGTCGAAAAATGATCGTTGAAGTGAGCTCACCTATTTTTGCTGATCGATTGAAAAATGGGGACGAAATCTTCAAAAGAAAGGCGAGCTTCTTTCTCGTATGCAGCACAGCATCGACCGATTTCGGCCTCTGTTGGATTCTGTCCAAGTGCTCTCAATACGTCACCCACCTATAGAGTGAAAATGAAGGAACATCAACAGGAAAAAAACCCTTCAGGGATGATAAGTGCGCATACCTGTTGTACGCTTATCTTCTCATCTCCTCTGCTATCAAAATAGCAGAAGACCTCACGACAGTCGGCCAACTGGTCATCCATTGCACTTACCATTGACTATAAGTAATTTGGCACTCATACTAACTATGTTCAGGGAAGATGCAAAAAATAGTATTGGGAAAATTCACCGAAAGAGATCATTCAAATCAACAAAGATGAATATTCATCAAAAATACGGATCAAAAATTTAACAACCTGCTTACATTACATGATGAGTAATCGACATTAACAACTTTACAAGTGTCAAATTCATAGGCAAATGAAGTATCAACAACGGGATAAACATGCATACAAAGAACACGATTAGGAAATCGATCGGATTCCGAAGAATCCGCGAACAATGTGGCTGGCTGGCTGACCGAAGTGTCGGGTTGGCGGCACGAACCAGACGGACGGTGACTCATCTGCACTCTCCTGGTTGTGCACTGTGTTTCTACCCGCTGACCCGAGACCTCAACACCTTCGCCTTCGCTCTTTCGCCGAGATTCTTTATCGTACAGATGAAGAAAAGATGATCATGAGAATTCAACTGTACTGTAAATGAAGATCATGCAAAACATAGAGGCTATGTGAATTGAAGGATTAGTAGGTGGTCGGACTTGACAGAAGTTGTAGTGATAGCGGCTGGTTTTATCGGACGCTATGACTCTCCTTCTAGTTCATAGATCGTTTGCCGCTTCGCAAAACTAATGTTTAGTCAACTTTTCCAAATCAAACAAAACAAGAAGGTCCTCTCCAACAACGGGTTTCACCCACCGCCTCGTTCCCCCGCCCGTTGCTCCTCACCTCGCTCAGATCCATGAAGCAGAAAACGGCACAGTGCTTACTAGTGTTGAGTGGTAAGAGCAGGGTAGGGTCCGTGACGGGTGTGGTGCGTTAGGAACGAAATGGTCGCGTCGCGATGATAGGGGCGCCGCGCGCGAAGAAATGTAGCGGGACGCAGCAGTGGGTAGGAAATACAAGAACAAAAGTACTAATAGTAGAATTATGCATAAAATAATGATCGCATATCGATTGAGCTGTATGAAGAAAGCCAGAGCTGTAATAACGGCGAATGAGTGGTACGCGACAGCCGCATGCGGCGATTCGATTACCCAAATTCGTTCCTAACGCCCGTCTCCCGTCCGTGACCACCCAGACTTCATCATTTCTAATTCAAATAGCTCAAAATAACTTAGTTTCTAAAGTAGTGCACCAATGCGTCTATGACCTAACGGAGTAAGCACCCAATGATGAGCGGGGAGGGGGAAGAGAGGGGTGTGGGACATTGTTGAACATCATCTTGATGCAACCCCCTCCATGTCCTCCAGATCCACAGAGCGTCATTTTTCATTATCTATGATACATCAATAACTCCGCGAACGAGAAACGAAACAACGAGCCCATCTCGTCGCAAAATAAATTCCGCAAAATTATCCGATACAACATCTGAAATGAAGAATTTATTTAGCCAAACAAAGTTCTTAAAGGCAAAATTATTGAGGTCAGAAACGGGTCGTGGAATAGCATATACTTACAATTAGAAGCAAGGGTAGCTTAAGGCCAATCCCACCTAAATTCTGAACTGATTTTTTGGATGACTCCGAGTGGCTTGCAATCCTTTGGTAGGTCAGTGATAACCCACAACCGCCTCATAATCACAAATTCTTATAATTACTGTGAGTTGAACTACTGCGAGCTCGCAAGTATTTCAGTTCTGTATGCCTATTATATCTTGTACCCTTGAAGAACTTCGAGTCTAAACACCTTAGTCCCACAAAGAAAGCAAAGATCTTGTAAAACTGTTCCTCAGGAATGCATGAGACGCCAAAATATGAATGTTTCGTGCATGAGTTGAAATCATAGCAATTAAAAACAACAAAATTAAAGGAAAAATCAGGATCGCTCACTGAGGAGAACGTTGAAGTGCGCCATGTACATGAACGCAGAAAAGAACATGTGGACAACCTTCAAAGGCAATCTCACAGTGCACCACTGCTCTTCAGTTTGCTCTTCTGGAAAGCAAGTACCACCAAATTATTCGAAGGCGATACTTCAGAGTCTACATTGTCTAATAAGGGTCGATTAGAAAACTCATCAGGAAAACAATTTCATTCGAAGCGATCGAACTATGTCACAAGAAAATAGCCTTTAGCGGAAATGTAAGCAGCAATCTGTTTTCAATATAATATCCAGTGATGAAACTAACCTGTTATGGTGTCGTTCATAAGATTACTAAAGTAGACCGTGATGTCTGCTTGCTCCGCGAGGCATTTGAGGTGCATCTCACCGCTATTACTTACTTTCAAAGACTAAAAATACATTAGATCAGTTAGGAAGACTCGCATCGGGAGAAAAGGTGCAGGCTAGCACGGAAACTGGTATAGAAACTAACTATGTTTTTATTGCAGACGTTTTTCAACGAATGTAGAACACGCATGACCGACTTTATAGGAGGAAAATAAACACCCATCTAAAAGTGTGAGAGATACATTCACATCAGAAGAATAGAATATATTTCAAGAAATATCATACTGTAGGATTAGGGAGATCTGGGCGCTGGTATTTTGGCCAATGAGCAGTCTTTAGCAGTTTAACTGGGATTTCGTGTACCGTCAACTTGTCGCGAAGCTCCAACTGTAGGAATGGACCCTGTAAAGTCATGCAAGATAAAACAACACACCATGTAAATCACAATTAGAGAACTAAGGAACAAACTTGCTCAGGCTTTTGACGCAGTTTCATCTTTAAATGAGAACGAGATCCAGCAACGCTCTTTTCGAAAATTTCTATATCGAGTTCCATAACTATTTCGTTTCTTTCATCGGACACTCCCACAAAGTTCTGAACTGTCGATTATCCACATTATGATTCAGATGAAAGTAAAAGCTAGCTGGAGCTCTTTGCGTCACAATTCACTAATTTTTCATGTCAACTATTATATTTCACGGACTACTCATTCATTTTCTAAGAGAATCATGCTCAAAAGCCCAACTCTGTTCGACAATTGATTTCCCATGCAACGAAAAATTACAGAAGTTCCAAATATTCAGTCGAAAGTAGAATACAAAACTCACGAACACATCAAAGTCAGGTCTTGCAGGAATAAGAACATTTAAAAAATTTCCTTGCTGTTGAAGTGTTTCGTTTGCCACAAAGCACATTCCTGAAGACTGGTCGACAACCCATTTTGGTAAAGAGACTAAAGTTTACCTTCTTGTGTAATTCGCAATCCGCATCGCTTTTTACACATCTTTGCAACTGCACCAATACCTTCTGAGAAAAATATTCTTTTGAAAGGCCATAATCCTAATTCTGATACGACTTACTTGCAAATGATTCGACGCTTCCTTGCTCGGAGAGCACAGCAGAGAACCGCATCGCTAAAGCTACCTTAGCATGTGCCAATTATGAAAAAGACCGAGTGGTACAGAGAGGTTTGAACTCGAAAACTTCCATCAGAACAGATATAAAACATTTGATTTATTCCGAAATAATACTCAATTTGACTTGTCATCAGCAAGGAGAGATACACCGGAATTCTGCAAAGAAAAGATGAGAAACGCTCATTGCAAATCAATTACGTAAAGTGTACCGTAATGAAGAACTCTGCTGAAAGCTTCGGCGAAAATGGGGACTTCATTAAGGTTATGCTTCTTGAGGTCTTAGGTCCATCCGATGCACGTTTTAGCCAGATTCTAATAGTTGGACGTCGTGCAAGAACATGGAAAAGAAATGGAGCTGTTGCCCATTCTTCCGACGACGGATCTTTTCGGGAAGCCACATGATTCACATAGATTACCTATTTAGAAAAGAAAACTAATGAGATCGAGAAAAAATCAAGAAAATACATCATGAGGTTGAAATACACAGAATTCCATTAATATTTTTTTTGTCTGATTTTTTGATTTTTTTGTGTTGATTTTTTGTCTCCTAATTCTTCTCAATATTATTAACTTCTGTTCTTTCTCAATTACAATTGCTTCCTTGTGTGTCTGACACTTCTCCTGCTTTTTTTTTGCTCGAGCTCACGGTCGGCCTTTGTTTCTATTTGTTATTGGCCTTTGTTTCTATTTGTTTCTGTTTTGCGTTTGATTGTTCCTTTCTTTTTCGATCGATTTCACGAGTAGCTAGAGCGATTGATCATGCCACCAAAGGTAGATCGAACTCATAGGAAGAAGGATGTGCATGATATTTCAAGTAACCCCAAGGCGACCCAAAGTGCTTCTACTCAGTTGTCTGGAACGCCATCGCTTGACACGGATTACGCCATGCTTCCAGCAAGTCAGCTTCTTAAAGCTGTTCTCGAGCGTAATACCGATCCCGTAATCGAAAAGATGCTCCTTGCTTTGGCGGAGAAGATTCCGAAAGAGATGTCAGAGCTTATGGAAGCGGATAAACGCTCCAGAAGTATCGTACTGAGCGGACTCGAAGAAGCTCCCTCACATTCACTGCCGTCCGAGAAGCAGAGAGATCTCGAGGCGAAGGTTTCCGATGTGTTGGACGTTCTGAATGTGGAATGCCGCCCTGTTGAAGTCTATAGGATGGGGAAAGAGGACCGTTCTCGTCCCAGACTTGTAAAAGTCCTCCTACCTTCCCGATTTCATTGGCGCACTGCATTAGCTAATGCAAGGAATTTGAAATCAAGTGGGTTCGCGAACATTTTTGTCAGAAGGAGTATGACCCCTGATGAGAGGAAACTTGAGTATGAACTTCGACAGCAGGCCAGGGAGCGCAACAGAGGTAAGTCTATTCGCGAATGGGTGGTTTATAAAGGAGAGCTCAGACGTGCCGCAGAACTGTCGCAGAGATCCTCGGGAAACGCCTGAAGCCGCATGGCTCCCCTGATAGTGGTACCCTGAAGTGCTTTCTTTTCAACGCCCGAAGCATTGTAAACAAAATACATCATTTGCATATGTTCCTGAGCAAATTTAAACCTGATATTCTAACAATAACGGAGACGTGGTGCAGCTCAAAAATTCTCGATACTGAATTGACCGGGGGATTCCCATATACTGTTTACAGGCATGACCGTAGCGGTAGAAGAGGTGGGGGACTCTGCTGTCTAGTCAATCCTTTTCTGATATCCAAAGAAATTAAAGTTGGTTTGGAACTTGGTCCGGAATTGATTTGTATCGAACTTTTGAATGGTGTCTCTCCTGCCTCTACTGTAAGACTTATGGCAGTCTACCGCCCACCCAGTACCTCTGCAACCGCTGATGATGCCTTTATCGAACTTCTTTCGGATCTTTGCTCTGCTCGATCCCACACATTAGTTATAGGAGACTTCAACCTCAACATTGACTGGTCGAATAAGCACCCACGAAATTTTGTCGCTTCGCAATATCTTCGCCTTTTTGACACACTTGGCTTCGCACAGTGCGTTACAGAGGCGACCTATAGTGACAAGATAATAGACCTGATTTTATGTTCGTCTCAGATTGTTACCCGTACTTCCACTCTGCCCCCGCTCTCCAGTTCTGACCATAATGTCGTGGCCTTCGAGCTGGCTCGAGAAATATCTCCACCGCAGTTAGTTCCTTCACCTAACTTTGCCAGTCTTGACTACCGAATGTTAGATTCAGTCTTTCTGACTGTTGACTGGTTTGTTGTTTTCAACAGTTATACCTCCATTGATGACGTCTACAAAAGATTCTGCAGAATAGTCTACTCTATTCTTGCTTCTTTTGTTCCTTTCAAGTTTCCTTCCTTATATAACATACGTTATCCTGTTCATATCGAAAATTTGCTTGCTCAAAAGATACGTCTTTTCCGTATGCTTCCTAATCCGTTATCAAATACATTATACAGAAAAGTTTGCTCAGACCTTGACAAACATGTCAAAAAATTTGTAGAGAATCGTGACAAACGGCTGTCGGCCAAGGCTGATTCTATGCATCTTTTCCGCCTAATCAAACAAAGACTTAAGTCGTCTTCAAAGCTGCCTGTGCTCACCGATGGCTTCGGGTCTCTCTTTGTTTCTGATGAGGAGAAAGCCGAAGCCTTAGGTAGCTACTTTGCCAGTGTTTTTTCCTCGGATAACTCTGAGGATGTGGTTCGGGCTAGCAATCAGTTCAGGATTAATCATAGATTGTCTCTGGTTACCTTTCATCCTCAGGATGTTTTCGGAATACTTACTAAGCTCAAGCCGTCCGTTGCTGAACCGTATGATGGCATCCCCCAAATAGTCTTCCGTAAGTGTGCCCGCTCACTAAGCAAACCATTAGCACACATCTTCAACATCTCTTTGCTTCTCGGAAAAGTACCTGACATCTGGAAAGAATCCATAGTTTCAGCCATTCCTAAGACTTCCGACAGCCGTCTGTTATCTGACTTCCGGCCTATTAGCAACTTGCCTACTGCTGCCAAGGTCATGGAGACCTTAATCAGGGACAAGATTTTGGCGTGGCTCAGCAGATTCAAGATGGTTCCAGAAGAGCAGCATGGGTTCCTAAGCGGTGCTTCCACAGCTTCTAATCTACTTGACTCATTCTTTGATTGGATCACGGCCCTAAATAATCAACAAGCTGTGGATATTGTTTTCATGGATCTTTCTAAAGCGTTTGACAAGGTCAGCCATTCCATGCTTCTGTCAAGACTTCATGATCTTGGCATCAGTGGGCAGCTGCTAAGCTGGTTCCAATCATACCTCAGTGATAGACATATGACGATAAGAGTTGGTCAGAGCTTCTCACAGCGATATTATTGTCACAGTGGAGTTCCTCAAGGTGGTGTGTTGTCACCCCTTTTGTTTCTGATTTACACTATTGACCTTCCAGCTTACATTAAAACTTCGAGTTATATCAAAACACAAGTTTACGCCGACGATATTAAGATTTATGTGGCTTATGGTAAGGATAACCGGGAAGAAGCTCAATTAGCTCTTCAACGTTCTATTGAAAAGATGTATGAGTGGGCCACTCTGTGGCGACTCCCTATTAACCTTAAAAAGTGTTCGGTGATACATATCGGTGAAGGTTCTCCTCAGGACTATGAGATAGGTGGCACCAAACTGGTTCGCTGTTATTGTGGCAAAGACTTGGGGCTTACTTATGGTGCGGATTTGAAGTTCTCTCCTCACATAGACAGGATTGTGAACAAGGCTTTTTCTGTTTTGTTTCTCATCCTGCGTAATGTGCTGACCAGCGACCAAAGAATTCTAATTCGTTTGTACAAGGCATACGTCCTTCCTCATCTTGAATACTGCTCTCAGGTATGGAACCCTATGTATAAGAAGGATATTGCTAAGCTAGAGAGAGTCCAGAAAACTTTCACGAGGATAATGTTCCTCAGAAAGTTTCCTGGCACTGATTATAGAATGATCCCTAGTTATGAGGATCGCTTGGAAATGTTCCATTTGATGAGTTTAAAGAACAGACGTACCATATGTGATCTCACTTTCTGCTTCCGTATTTTACGCAAAGAAGTCAAGCTTAAAGCTAGTAAGTACTGGGTCTTCCGGCCTAGTAGTGCTAGATCTAATGGCTTTTCATTGCAAAGCAAAAGGATAAAGAGATCCAACCAGACCTTAACCTTCAATTCATTCTTTTTCCGGACAGCGAGGTGGCTAGATAAGCTTCCGCGGGAAGTTCTACAATCGAGCAACGGTAAGGTCTTTAAAGCCAAGCTGAGGAGGCTAAACGTAGCTCAGTTGATTGATTTATAAAAACTTGCCAGTCAATATTATGGCATCATTTACAGGTTTCGTTTTAGGCTGCTCTATTTTGGTTTCGTTTCTGTAGCAGCTACTTCTGTTGCTGTACAAGGGGCAGGCATGTTCCATGGAGCGGTTTTCCCACATTCCTGTTTACTGAATGGCTTCATCCATGGTCTACAAAATGCACTTTCTCAATTCTTCCTACTTCAGGTTTCCTAGTTTAAAGTCTCTCGACTGGCTCTATGTTCGCCGTCGTCTCTTAGGCATTCGTTGTATATGATCATCTTCTTTCTCGTATCTACCTATAGGTTGCTTCCTTCTATTTTTTTTTCTTTTTTTCTGATTTTCACTGTTTGATTTCTATTTTTTTTTTGTTTATTCCGTAGAGTTCTTTCTTAGTGATATTGTACTTGCAGCCCGTCGCAACTGTTACTGTTGCACAGGCCAATCACCGACGCCTGCTTATCTTGATGCTTCTGAGTGAAATATTCACTGAACCGCTCACTTTTTGCTATTCAGCCAGTAGCTTACAAGCCGGTTCCACGTGGGAAGTTGGCATACCCGTGTGCCGAAGTTCCGGCTTCGTCCTATGACTCCTCTCCCGGAATGAGGGCACCATGGCCAACTGGTGCAGTTACTGGCTATAAGAGCTTCTTCGTTGCACTCTTCATCATTGCAGCATCTGGATATCGGAGTGTCCCAGTGATTTCATATTTTGTCCTCTTACCTTTTCCTATTCTCTTATTGCACAGTAGCGTCGGGTGGCTTATTTGCTAGTAGTGGCGCACTCAGTGGAGTGTATGAATAAATAAATAAATAAATAAAATATAGAGCGCTCTCAATGCCACATAGATAAGAACTTACCGCTACATTATGACGAATAGCCACGTTACACAAAATTACGAGCACTCTTCTCCAATTTTGAAGATCTTCTCTGTGAAGCCTGCCACGGAAGAATGTCGCGATGGAGTCAATTACCAGTACTGAAGTCTGAATTGCCAAGTTTGAGAGATTAGAGATCAAGTAGATCATTTCAAAGGCTCTCATTGGCTGCTTTCATAGTCCGCGATTTGGCCAGCAAGCGCGCCGGCCGGGGGACTACTTGGCCGGCGATATCAACCAAGATTCAGTTGTAAGTAAGGGGAAAGCGCCGCCCCCGGCGCGCTCGCTCGCTCGCGGGCCGAGCGCGGACCATGTGTCAGTCCCCTCGCCATGGTCAAGAATGGAGTTTAAAAAACTCTGGAAAAAGTAAAAAAAGGTGAGAATTCATTGGATTGATTCTCTTAACCGTGATCTTCTGGGCACAACTTATAGATTAGGAAGTACTATAGCAAAAATGCTTAAAAACTCCGCGGTAGGTTCGAGACGCAAGAGGAATCCAATCAATGGACAATCAGGGGGAACTAGTAAATGGTATCGCTGAGATGTACGTCTCAGAACATTGCTCCTAAATGCAACCGACCACGTCCTATCACGATGCTGATTGTATTACTGAAAGAATTACTTTGCTTAGTTCCTCTGTTGATTGTTCTAGCTTGGTTAACACATGCATGAATTGTTCTATGGTACTCGGCGACGAAATCAATAGATGTTGTAGAGCTTCTTCGACATTTTCCGCACGGAATTCCAACATCTAAAATATAAGGATTACTACTCGACTTGTACAAATTTGATTCTATGTTTGTATTCACTTAGGTGATGATAACATTTTTATAAAGCAGCTTACCAGAAGCAATCCTCTTAATTTCCCCAAAATTATGTAACATACCTGATGAACCCTCTTTACTGAGAATCCCCGTTCAGTTTCCACGCATACTACATCAAGGCCATTTGCAATTGAAGTTGCTGCGAGCTGCATACTGAAATGAATAGAAATATTGCAGTTGGACTTAAAATCCTTGTCTACTTCACTTATAGGCGCACACTGATCGTCTTGAAAGAAAAAAAAGACTGAATACAAGAAAATAACCATATTTGTGACTTGCCACATCCTGCCTCGCCTGAGATCTCGGTAACAGTGCCAGGAAGAAAGCCACCACCTATCCGGAATTGTTATATACAGACTTCATTACTCTTATTCAAAAAATAACTAGCAAGCTTACCTATCAAATCATCTAGGAGCGGGCAACCCGACGACAGAGGGCCTGAACTAGACGATTCGAAATCGAGCAGCTCCCGGGCGTTGTGAAAGATTACTGGCGGACACCGCGACATGGCTCTACAATAATTGTTTTCCTTCAAATTATTGCGTATATAAGGAAGCTGTACAGTACGGTAGAAAAACTCTGTTACCAGTGTAATTACGTTTGCAACTGTTCTGTTTCCCACCCAACCTACTCTTCGCTCCGAAACGCTCTCGCCGTCTGCGCTCCCCGCTAAGGAAATAACAGTTAGGAATACTTTCAACTGAATTCGCCGGACTTTCGGTAAAATTGAAAATCTCAATTCATATAATTACTGAATCAAACATTCGAGAAACCCGAATACATTTGTCTAAGTCGCTCATCTGTCTGTGCTTTGCAACTACATATGGTAATAAACCGGTTTGTACCCTCCTCAGACTGGTTTTTGACGACTTTCCTCGAGTTAATTTCAAGGACCTCCGGTGGGAAAAGGAGAGATAACACAACAGACCACACAATTCCGACAAATTCAACTAACAACTCAGTTGTCTTTGGCTAACCAATTTTTTTACTCATATCGGCTCAGATGAACAATAATGGCAGAGTTACTCTTTATCTGGCATGGCAGCTATCATAGTTACAATATGACAAAAGGCAACGTATGAATAAATCGGCGTTGATTTCTATATATAAAGCACCACTGACAAGAAGTGTTCGAAACGTGAAAGCATTTCGAAAATCGCGCGCAATCGAAACCGTCCTAGCCCGCGCGCGAATTCAAACTCGAATTGCGCGCGGGCTAGACACGAATGACGTATTGATTGGATTGGAAGTCGGTCAGGATTGCGCGCGCGCCTCCCTAAGCACATTGTGACTGATGTGGTTGTTTTCTCGAAAGTTTTCTGTCCTTGTTTCGCTTCGGTGGCACTGGACCCGTAATGACTTCCTTAAATAGGACGTTTCAGGAGAATTATCAAAATGACGTTCTCAGGGGTTCACTAAACAGTAAATTACGAACCTGACGTCCATAAAAGTACTTGTACTGGTCGCTACGTATGAAATCCATTACACCTTGGGCACCTCTGGCATCGAACTGTTCCTACAATATCGTGCTTGAGTTAAACTCTGTAGCCATCCTATGAGTTTCGAGATACCAACTTCTCTAGTAATTTGAGTTCTTGAAGTTCCTCTACTCCACAACTTTTACTTGTTTTAGATGTCGGTAAGGCTGTCATCGAAGTGACTTCATTCCCACTTTCATAGAAACGCTTGGATTTCTAATTTCCCACATTTCCTTAATTTTTAGGTTACAGAGTTCCTTACCTGGATGCTTGGCACCCAAGGGTTGTGCTCTAGCCTGAGCACCTGCTTGTTTCCAATCAGGTCAAGTGCTCCAACTTCTGGTGGTAGCACGGTGAGACGGTTACCTGAAAAAGCACTGTAGAAATCTAAATCGCTTGTAAATTCACAGAAAAATTCTTGTGTAGATTCAGGACATATTCGAACCCTAGCTTACCCTTCCAAATGAGTAAAATTCACAAGTGTTTTGGATCCTATGGATATTGTTAAAAAGACTGCAGTCAGTAGTTGTTGTGATCGTCTATCTAGTATTTTACCTTGGATATGCAACTCCTTCAAGTTGGTAAGTTGTCCAATCTCCCGAGGAATAGTCAGAAGATCATTGTCTCGCATGACCAAGATCTGAACAGAAAAAAAAACAGTCGAACTTCATTTTTTTTAACAAGATTATTTTTTTAACAAGATTTAACAAAGATTATAGGGACCTGAAATCCCAAGAAAAAAATGAAATTTCGATTAACCTGAAGATTGCGAAGGTTCATCACATCACCGGGTAGCATTTCAAAGTCGTTATCGCCCAAGTAAAGAGCTCTCAGAGTTTCTGAAAAGATAAAGTTCCGGTACAAGTGGGAAATAAACGTATCAGAAAAGAAAAAAGGAGTTTTGATTTGTTTTTCAGGGAAAAAATTCATTGAGAAGAGATTTTTGCTTAATGTAGCGGTAAAGAGGCCCGCACAACCACGGGAAAGGCGGCTTCCACTGGAATTCCCACGGTCACCGGCACGCAATAGGCGGAAGTTTCCCAGTTACCGCAGTTACCCACGCGGGTCTAAATGGTCTAAGCCCTATCCTTTGCACGGAAAGCTCCGGGTGCAAAATCCCACACATTCGATCGATCGTTCACCTCTGTTCAATCAAAATTGTTGTCCCTTCTATTGGCCGTTATCTCGGGAACTCGAACTGGTTAGGTATCGAGATTCACACTATAAGAGGGCCCTTCCAGTTCCGCTGCAAACCTTATTGTGAAGGGCCTGGGGAATAGAAATTATTCTAGCCATCTCTCCGTCTTCCCCCGCCTTATCCTACTTAATTTACCTTTGAGGGCATACAAATTTGACCCCAAGAAAAGCCCACACTATTATCAAGGATCTATTAAATGAAAGTATTAGATTGAAGTGGAAAACAAAAAAGCCCACGGAGTTGTCCTACAGTATCCAAATAGACAAAAATGACTTAATTGACTCATAATGTGTAATACTCACCGATGAAAAAGAAATTCCCAGGAAGACTCCGCTCATTCAGGTTGTTATAAGTTAGGTCGAGAATTTCGAGAGATTTAAATGAACCAAATCCTCTTGGTAAAACAGAGAGCCGATTCATTCTGGAAATTTACCGTATTCTAAAATATGCAAAGTTTCCAAGAAAAGAAACAAGATATGAAAAACAAATCAGTCGATTCAAAAACGAACCCAACGTTAAGTATGCGCAGTTTGGAAAGACTCGAAATCGACGACGATAGCTCTTCGATTAGATTGTTCCATAAAGTGAGAACCTGAAGAAAGAAACTTTTAGGACTGAACTCATGATTCAACTGGCCACCTATTAATTATTTCTGCCAAAGATTGGGTCCTACATAGAAATAGAGATTTTAAGTACAACTTTGACTGTGCGGGAACGCGAAATGATGGCAATCCATTTCCATGAGGAGAAAATCTTTCTTTCCACTCATCAGAAATAAGAACATGTTGTCTTACTTTTTCGAGTAACACTTCGAAGAAGTAGCACTCGACTCGAAGACTCCGTCAATTTCGTTAATTTAATAATTTCGTTAATTAATGGCTGCCTTCATACTGCATAGGAACGGATTTCAGCGAAGAATCCTGGTTCCTACAGTGATCTTACGGTGAAATAAAATGCATTGGCCGCAGAACATCACAGACAACGTATATTTCATTCCATGGCTTAACTTCATATGACTATTTGTTCATTCGTGGTTACATATAAAAAAAAGACCTCTAGCAGAGAGACTGGGTGGCAGGGTAGCCCTAAATTCTTTGCTCTCCATTAATTGAGACCGAGGGACCTCCTCCGAAGGTGAAACAAGTACAAGGTCAATAATTTCGGCAGTACTGTATATTTAAGTCTAAAAAGTGCTCCAAATGGTCTGAAAGGTAAAGTAAGATTCACGATGATATTCACTGGATGAGCTCACGATATTTTAGCTTCTCGAAAACCTCCAACTGACCTGAAGATTCTCGAGATCCGCGATATTCGGTGGGATTGTGGTAAGCTTGTTGTGGCTTAGCGTCAGTCGGGTGAGATACGTCATTTCAACTTAAACATCATATTAAATGGTAGCGGGTCGTGCAATATACAGTATAATGAAAGCACGGCACCCATGAAAAAGGGTTAAGCAAGAGTAATTTGATGCGCCCTCACACAATCGGGGAATGCCATTCAACGACGTCAAGTTCCTGTCGACATGATCGAGTTCCGTGTTCGGCTCGTCCTTCCTCTTGTCCTTCGGCATCGTAGGCTATAATCAGATCACTGCACAATTTATTGATCGGTCTACTTTTGAGGGAGCTCCGCGTAAAATCGATACACATTACAATACACGACTAGAGTACGTCATTTTCGTGAAAATGTTCTATCAGGAAAAACCAACGACTCTTCGCTATACCCAAAATGGGTAGCAAATAAGATGATAAACGATCTTTTAGTGAATGGTGAGATAACTGATGAACGGACAACGAAATTTAGTTTGTAAATTGCCTAAAACTTTTCGAGGGAGAGAAAATCTTTAGAACCAGCAACACGAGAGTTTGAAGCACTGAGTTTTGTTGTACTATATTAAATATTACGACATTACGCAACACTGTGTTATAAATTTTATAATATTATTTATTATTTCTATGTTATATAATTCCATAGCTAATCTGAAAGTTCAAGAATAAACCAATTCAAAGAAATTCTTAAAATTTAAATCAATCGCTCTAATAACTAAATTGTAAACAAACCAAACAACTCGAGAGGGGGATGCATCTGTCGTAGGCGTGTAATGGCAGCAGCCTCCAACCCCCAGCTGGTGGGTGGCCCTGCGCTGTACACATCACGAAATAGTCGGGCAAACAGAGAGCTGCAGACAACTACGACCGCCCGCAATGTCATCCGTCGGTTGGAGGTCGGAGTGTTAGCGGAAGTGATGGTCCCATGGTTGATTGCCAGATAACGCGAAGAGTCCCTTCTGAGTCGCTCATGAGGCCCAACTCTACTTCTGACTGCTTTTGTGGCAATTTCGTACTTCCTTGCATCTTACGCCAATGATAACAGAGTGGAGTAATGAGCCCTCATAAACTGTGAAAAAACACTTCATTTCCTCTCCACAAATTACTGTGGATATTGAGTTGAAACTGTGCATCTACTCTTACAATTGAGAACGTACAAGTTGGATCACGAGACACCTTTTTAGAGCAACCCGATTCGGTAGGATTTCCTACTGTTGCTTCTAATCGTTTTGTGTTGATGAAACAAACTAACCAAATCGGAAAAAACAACTTAAGCTGTACAGCTTCGAAGTTCACTCTGATATCGACTGACTAACTCTTTAACCTTACTGCTCACCGTAATTGGAAAGTACTAGAAATAGTTTTTTGTAAGTAGAGGTACCTATTTGAAATGAACCCTTCCGATCTTGTGTTCGCAGTATTCTTCTGCTCTATGCACTTCTGAGGTTGAACTATTTACTAGTTCAACGGCGTAACATTTTGCTATCTCTAACATATGACGGTAGGTCCTGCTGAGCAGATGTTGTGGTGTTTCGGCACGCCAACCATACTTCGCGTACAGTATACCCATGAATTCTCCATCCGCCGTGTCTCAGGAAGGTTTGGCGTCATTCTTCTCCACGGAATTGATCCTTGATCCTTTCTACATGATGGATAACGAGTAACTTGTGTGTGGGTAGTGAAAGCTGATCTGGTCGGACCGAAAGAAGTATCCCTGTTAACCAGACCCCATGAAACTAGCTAATCGTTTCCCTATGAACTCCATCACTTCACAAAAGTCGGCTAAACACTGGTAAAGATTACGAGAGGTTTACTTACAACTCGAGATCCAACCGCAATTTACAGATAGGCCGTGCTCTCGAACTTTTTCTACGTCAGTTTTCTTTATGAGGTGCCCACATGTGGTCCCTATCCGTGTCCCTCCGTTCAGATCATAACCTTTTACGGGGGTTGACCTTGGTAACGGACTCCTACTTCTTGGCCATTTAACGAGGAAAGATGCCATGACCGCTGGAAGAGTTGCTTAACCGGTTTATTAAATTCTCACTGATAATCTAATCTTCTAGCGCCTACTGTTGAAGAAGAGAAGTGACCCCGCAACAACATCCGCACAAATGAATAAATGGAACACAGAAGAGCTTTGAAACAAACTTTAACCCGTAAATTTCAACAATTTCATGAAAGTTTAAAGTTGAAATATTCTGAAAAATTGAAACATCATGCAAAATTCGACCGTTATCGATGAATGTGAAGAACAAATGAAACTACTGTGAGATCACTAAGAACATGCAAAAATTTCCAAAATGAGAATATCTCGAAAAGGGTTAGCTTCACATAAAGTTAGCCTAAGACGATCCGTTCTCCTATAACAGAACCTACAAATGTTTAGGTCTGGTGTACGCTCGATCAAATTCTGCCATCGCGCTTCCTACGATTCACCAACAGGCTTCGAGGACATTTGCAGGAAATCAGCCAAAACGGCTGCTGTTCATGGCCATAATATCCTAACTCCGACTGTGATCTTCTCAAGGGGAAAATCATCTACGGAAAAACTCAACAACTACAATTTCGATATCAGAGAATTTAGATCAAAACACTCAACTCAACTTTCTTAGGGAACTTTTGAATGAAAGCCTTAGGATTTCAGCGCCTCCACAACCCTAACCAAGTCGGAGCCCACTTTCGATAGATAGAGCATGGTCGACTTGAGTCTGTCATTCTCATCGATTGCACTAGTATGAGCTTCAATGATGTCTTGCAACTGTTTGTCAGGGCTGAAATTAATATTAATCGTGAAGAGAAAGATCAAGGGGTGTGTATAGAAAAAGAACGACTCTCCATAACGCAAGCTCTCGAACACATATTTATATGTGTATAGAAGCGGCAAATAACCATTCTCTCATGACCTAATCATTTTGAACGAGTTGTATTTTCAAACTGAATTGGGAGGAACCTCTAGATTTCTCAAGTCTCTATCCCGAGTTGCAGAGCTTCTATCTTAGCTGTCTGCTGTTCTCCTTTGACTTGACATCGCATTCCTAATGTGAAAATTTTGAGAGCGTGATTATTTGAGCGGCGCTTCCTTCCCTAACATACAACTCGGATACTACTGAAAATAAGGGGGATCAATTGAAATTACCCGATAAAGTGACCGCGGGACGTTTTGGCAATATGGAATGGTTTATTTCCTATGAACAATCACAGTTATCAGTATTGAAAGATAAAAAATTGCTAAGGCCTCAACTCCTTAACATATCACGAAAATTAATGATAGAAAACTCTGACTGCTATGCAGCAAGAAAAATTTTCGTAATCCTTAGCCTATTCAACTCAAAAAAAAAGGTGTTTGAACAGTACTTACTTTTCTCCCGGTTCTGATAAGAAACACTCAGGTTTCTCTGTTGCCATGAACGTTAAACGATCCAAAACAGCAGTGTTAGAAATGAAGTCCAACAAACCAATGCTTTTGAAAGAATCCTGAAATAAATGTCTTCAGGTGCTTTCATTTCACTTTAGCTTTGCCATCGATTGCAGTACCGGTGGGAAGTTATGCAACAGAGCACAGCTGTCAAATTGAAAATAGCAATTCTGTCATTCAAAAACCATGCACGCATCTGAGTTTACGTTCTACGCATGTACTAAGTTGATGACATTTTTTCTTGGGGTTGCAAATGATGAACAATTTCTAAAAGTACATCGAAGTAAGAAAATCAATTTCATCAATCACCTTATTCTCTGCAATTGTAATCGCCTCGTTGAAAGTTGTAAATCCGTATGAAGCAAAGTCGACTTGAGAAAGCACCAACAGCGCCGAGATAAGTAAATCATCAGATGTTTCAGTAATAAGTGATTGAAGTGCTTTCAGCAGAATACTGGAAAGCCAGTGGCCGGCTGATGAGCACGGAATGAACCAGAAATTTGCCTGAAAAACAACTACAGGCTTACACAAATGCTGAAGATTTAAAATGTTTCTAAATTCTGATGGTACGAGTGACATCAAAAAGGAGGGTCGTGAGGAGAACGAGAACGTTACCTCTTTGGTCGCTCCACCATCCGAAATCGCGGGATCCAGCGTCCACCAATCATTTTTTACTATTTCTGGTAGGAAATCTACAGCCGATTTAACGACTGCAGGTGCGTTGCCAAGCTGAAATACTATTTATAACAACTGCTTTCCCATATTTTCCTGAGACGTCCTTTCCAACCATGGTGAGGCTGTGGCAAGCGGTATTGCAACTCGCACCCAATCCACTAACCAATTAACAGATAAAAAGACAAAGTCTTCGGGCGTTGATCAATCCCGTTAGAGTGATGCACCCCGGCCCTCGACTTCCATTCAGATCGTAAACGGTGTAATGAATACGTGCGTGGCCTACATAATGATTTTACGGAGGTCAGCCGACGTACAAAACAAGACACTTAGCCTCCCAAATGAGTCTGGTTACAATCAAACGACGCCGGAGAGATGAAAGGCATGGTTGGCCTGAGCGGATATCGATCCGGGAATCGAACCCGTGAACATGCGTGAGTGATAGTGCACCACTTGCCACTACACCACCTCCGCCCTCTACTGAACAGTTACTGCACAAATTCGACGTTATTCGTGGTGGAGGCTCAAATCCAGCTACCACTTTGAATGAAAGTCAAAAACGTGGAGCATGAATTATACTCCCATTTTACCTTAACCTAAACAGCTCGTTTTTGTTAACAAAAACATTAACGCCTGAATGCTATAAAGCCGGACGCATTCTTTTAATAGTTCGAATGGCTCATCGTGAATTTACATCTAAAATGAAGTTATCTTCTGCGCATTAAACTTCAACTTTTCACGTTGCAAATACGAGCAATCTAAACATTTTTACCTGAAAATGAGCTGCAACTATCGCCGCCAGCAGCTGTGGTTTCCGTTCTTTTCCTTGCGCCAACTCCTGCAAAAAGTACTGTTGCAATTGAGAAAGAGAATCTTTTGAGCCGAGCAAAAGACAAAATGGTATAACAGCTAACCGATGTACAGAATTCAATGCATTTATCATATTGGCGAGTGTATAAATAGCAGTTTGCGACAAGGTAGAGAGTATCATCTAGCCCTGAAAACTCACGATTTTACCTCGAACATCGCAAAGCCCTTTTTTCGAAAACTTGAAAGAGTTAATCCTAACCTTACTAACCTGCTAAATTAGACGCGTGACGAAAATCTGGGGCTAGTGGAGACAGCATATGACATAGAGTTGCAAGTGAGTTGAATACCCCATGCCCCATAAACTGAATTTACACAGATCAGTTGTTACACAAGTAAAGCCGTTTTTTAGATCGAAATTTCTCCGATAAGGTTCCACAATTTTGGATCATGCTCTGAATCGCTTCAAACAAATTTATCTGCACTACAAATTTTACGCTTCACTGCAAAAACAGTTATAGTTAAGACTTGGAAAGGTTTGTGAAGTGGGAGCTTGACTCGACGAAATTTAGCTTAACTGGCGAGACTCAGTCTCATTTCTCATGGCAAGAACTCAGCCAGAGTCCAGGTGAGCGGGAGTAGGTAAAAGAGTACAATCGAATTTCACGTTAGTCTGGGTGAAGAGAACGAACACAACTACTCACCAAAGGGCAATCATAACTTCGGGTTTACGGACAACTCACTCCCTCAATACTTTCGCTGGAAAAGCGGTGAAACAGGCCCGGACCTAATGAACGCACTCAAAAAAGGAATCTACGGTCCTAGATTGTTGAAGGGGACTGCCCTTTTCGGAGAAAAGGTCATCCCAAACCTACATCAAGTTAGGTTAGAAGTCGTTTACCAAAAATCCTAAGACGCACACGATTTCATGGGCAGCCCGTTGGTATACCTATGAAACCAGACTACAAAGAGCTCTTGCTTCTTTCGAATCACTGTAGTCTTAGATAACTTACATTTTTGCTATGCTCAAAATCAGTTTTGAACTGTTTTTGACGTGTTGCTTTGAACGAAGGAAGCCACAACAGCAGAAAGGAATCTGAATGAATGTAGACCATGAAAAAGGGCGACTCACAGAATGCTATCTCGTTAACTAGTAGTTTTTTTTTTTTGGAAAGATTTGTGCGTAATGAGCGGATACGTGCTGGTGTTATAGAAACAGGATAAGCTGTTTTCACGAATCCGTAGAAACGGGGACTCGGGAGACTTTTATTGCATGGCAGTTCGCCATTTTGCCCTATGCCACTATCATTTTAGGTAAATCCCGGTCTGCTTACGCTAAGTTCCCTTCCTTTCTGTAGTGAGGTAGGAATGCTCGATTAATCCATTCTTCCTTCAGGAACAAATGATGCATTGCAGACCAAATTGTTTCCGGAGGGATTCCCGAAACTGCGCGGGGATTACATATTGTATAGGCATGGGGAGATACCTACTAAGGAAACCAAAAGCCTCATTACTCATACTGTCGCCTTTCTGGCAACCAGCTCAGGCATTTCGTTTGTCTTATAAGACATCCAGCGAAGAGGAGCATAAAAGGGAGTTTAACACATATTTACAAGTCGATAGTAGTGATGACGATAGAACAGTTGACTAGGCAACCCCCAACCGATGAGCAGTGTAGCCGGCTGCCCACTGGATCGGCCTTCGATGGAAGCCGATTCAATTTTAGTAGGTTTTTCAAAAGTTAGATCAGATCTGTCCACCTACTCCATGTTAGTGATGGCATTTTCAGCCTAGCAATGCACAAAGCATAAGTGACAACACGAGTAACTGGCGGTGACCATTTGTCTAGCAGGCTGGTTACTATTTTCTCCAAAAGTACACCCGAACGTTCAACTCTGAAAAATACGGTATCATAAACTTAGCGAAGGGGCTAGTTGAAATCACTGAAAAAACTCGTACGATCACATACTTAGCTCCAAATATTGGCAGTCCTAGTTTGGCAGTCACTGCAGCAAAGAAAGGGTACGTCAGGCCAATGAATTTGTTGGCATTTCTATCACACTTTTTCCTGGTGTCTTTGCTGAAATCTTTGTAGTTCGATAGTGCTTACTGATAAATTAAAAATTTCGGGTGATGATATGCAGCTTATTAAACTTCAGTAATCACACTAGGCTTTATCAATGGCTGTCAGAAGAATATTAATCTGACCCTTCATAGTAGCTTCTACAGTAATCTGTCGATTAAGAGTTATGGGGAAACCATTGAGGTATCAATCGCAACAGTAAAATTGCTATGGCAAGGATGCAAGATCAAATGTTAAGCAGCGTTTAAGACAATGTGATCCCGAAACTGTTACGATGCTGCAGTGCGTAGGCCGGGAAGCTACGGGTGAAAACATAGGGACACTTTTTTCGAGGCCGAACCTCGAAATTACAGTTCTTCGTTTGTAAGAAATCAAGCTGCAGGAACACACCCTAGAGAGGAGTTTCACTAATTCCAATAACAATACAAAAACCATAAACGTACGTATCGCCAACTACATTCGTGAGCGAATCACGGAACGCTGATCGAAGAATCGCATCACATACAAATAGAATGTCATCCGGCATTAAATTACCAAAGTTCATGGTCAACAAGGAATTCCCGAACGCAACTGAAACAAATTTATACAATAAATGTATGCCTGCTAGCGGAAAAATGTTTATGTTTCTGAAGTTATTGCTTTCGAAACTCTTTGATACATATCAACCGAAAGCTCCCGTGTTACGCCAACAAGGGTTCCCGGCTGGCCTTCGTAACACATGGCCTACCCGAGAACCCTCGTTGGCGTTAGCTGCCTCGCGGTAAACCCGCTGCAACATCGTTGATACAGTCCAGCGCAACCAGCCCTTTACACACTTGCTATTAGCAGTCAAATTCACTGTACTGTGTGTCCACACTCGGCTAGGGTTCGACTCTTCCTGAAATTCTTGAGAGCACGTCGAAAAACGACGGATGGTGGACAACTGAAGAGCCGTGCGGGCCCGCAAACATACAACTAAGATACGTAGCTGAGCTGTTTCCTGCCGAACCTTGTGGACTACGACTTCCGCGCAGCTTTCATATACAACAGGAAACAAAATAATTCATTTTCAATAGGCTCTGTGAGAATTTAAATTCATGGCGAAACTTACATAGACCGTGTGGTGGTTCTGGTGACTTGTGTAAAGTATCCATGAGAATTCCCTAGAAAATTTTGATAAATAATAAATAGGAAGGCATTCAAGTAGAACAACATGCATCTCGAATGAAGAAAGGAACAAAAAAAAGAACCCACTGAAACTGCGTTAAACGCTTGCGGGCGCATTGCCAAGAACGCTAACAGCACCGCAGAGGCTTTGCTAGGACTAGCGTCCGCTGCTTTCCGGAAAAGCGCCACGCCCTGGTCTGTGTCATAGTTTTGAAAGAAGCCTTGAACAAATTGTCAATTCTATAGTGTATATAGAATGGAAATGGGAAGTTAAGAACACCGATTAAAGCAGTTTTCTCGAATCAAGCTTGAAGGCCAGAACAGTACGGCCATAATAATGACTATTACATTCAAGAGTATGAAGCTTTACATTGAAAACTGAAATTCCACTCACAGCCATATCTTTCCATATTTTCAACTCCTCGCTGCTCATATTCGTCAGCTACCATTTCTATGACTTTAAAGATGAAATCTCGATTATCTCGTATTCTAAAGAATTTGGTGAATGGCGTTTTCAAGTGAGTTCCAAAGGAGAAATGTTACTGACACCTCATTCAGGTAACTAATGGCGTCATCATACTCTCCAAATTTGACTTTCATTTGTAATTCGAGTAGCTGAAACACATCAGGTTGAATAAAAAGTAAAACAGTCCAGTCTATAATGTCGTGTAAATCCGGCACAATGTATCTACCTGTTTGAATTCCTCGCTAATATCTTTTCGAATCGCTGAAATCATAAGCATGCGATAGCGTGCCGTCGTATAGTTGTCCGACATCAAAACACGTGTCCGCAGATCTGAAGCAGGATTACGTCTCCACCATTTTCAAGGCGACCAAGCAGAGAAAACTTCTTCACAAATGACTTCTTCTTCTTCCTGGGCTTGTAACTGTGACAAAAACATTTATTAAGCTTAAGTTGGCGCAATTGCCTTCTTCGGAGCCTGGAAAGACCAGGGCCATAGAAGATACCATTCGATCAAGCATTACTCTAACCTACAGGAGAAGTTTGAAGGATTACTTACGTCCCTTTGAACTTCCTGAGGTAATTTCTCATGGCACTCGATCGAATAGTTCCTTCGATGGCTTTTGTCTTACGACCTCTGAAGAAAGAGAAGCGTAAGCTGAATAACTTCACAAAAGATTTCACAGCTCACGAAGAAAAACTCACAACTGAAGAAAGAAAAATGCCGCAATTCACTGAGTGTTGAACCCAGGCTATTGATTCTCATGTTTTTTTTTTAGAATTCTCAACCAAGACTTCGCTTCCGCTTTGTAAATTACAGAGGTTTCTAATGGGATGTAGCTCAAGACTTACCATCATCTTCACCTTCCCATTCTACTTCAAATCGTCTTCTCTTTCGTTCCGAGTTCACAGATTTCGACATGAAGAAAAGCCTTTTGGAAATTCAGCTGGGCTGGAGGGCAGCAATGAAATTCCTGTTGCCAACACTGATTTACCGTATTACAGTTATTGAAAAGTTTCGAGATGCTCCAAGTTTGAAAGAAGAGATAATGTTATCTTAAGCATAAAGTGAAGCAGATCAACACACAGCTCAACCATTCAAATAAATTTTTTATATGAAAATTTAACACATAACAACTGATTCCGAAATATCATTCCACGTAAACAAAATGCAACCGGGGAGGAAGATATCGATTGGAAACAGCTAAAACGAGGTAGATCCAATCGACATCATGAGATGCAAGTACGACTTCATGTAGAATGCCCCAAAACATGAGGGTTCTATGTTCAGAGAACAAAGGAGACAAAGAGACCAATAAGGAACCTAGGGCATGCATATGCAGAGTCACACTGGCAATGCAAACGAAGGAAAGTTTATGTACAAATAAATATGCAGCGAATAACGATTTGGATCATGAGTTGCTGAGGAATCTTTCAGTAAAAAAAAACAAGTACAAAGCTCAAAAACGCTTAACTTAAGAACACACTAGTATCACCGAAATGAACTACTGAAACACAAAGTCCAAGTGAAAGAGATACGAATGAAAATCGCACACCGACGAGCTTGATTTAGCAACTCGAATTCATTTTAGATTGTTTGTTATGTTATAACCTCTTATGAGGGTCTTTCACTCGATTGTAGATGAAGATATAGCCGACTGACGATGAGTTATCTATCACTTCTACCTCAGAAATCTGAAACACAAACGAAAATTAAGTACGTGCACTCTGCTCTCAAAGGGACTTTAAAGTGAAATAAAATGCTATGGACGCATAAATACACAGCGTGATACGCAAATCCCCACCCGCCCCATATACAACGCATTGAAAAGGGACCTTCGCAATTTTGATGGACCTCGGAAAACTCACAGTGAGAACATCAATGCATTTGGTCTTAGTTTTCTTATTTAAATGCCGTACGTAAGAACGAAAGGATTACGATTTTTGCTACAAACAGAATGAGACCACAAACCTGCGGAGTACTTAGAGTTAGTCTCGCGAACAGCGTGACTACAACTCGATGCTCGACCTAAGGGTAGTGTAATTGGCTATCTGAATCGCTCCTTCAAGGCTACTCGATACTGGGATAGTTCACGCTCTACACACTCAAAAGCACATCTCGTCCATTTGAAAAGTTGTCTTCTCCTAATTTGCTAATTTATAGTTTTCAGTCACAGGTTTCTAGGCTCAACAACCATTTGAAGAAAGCTGGAAATCTTGGATTTCGGCTTCACACACGTCGTTGAACACACCGCCTACCATAGAGAACAAGCCTTTCCTATGTGGCCAGTCCACATTCATTTTTCATTGATCCCAGAACGCTGTTAAACCGCTTTGCAATTTTCTCATTTCAGCTGCGCTCACATTGGCGCAAACTCCCTCATCACCCATAACTTACCTGTCATCACTTGCTCTCTCCACTCGTTAATTCGTTGATTCTCTGCTCAACTTCGCCTACATCTTTGCGGTCTTTGGGCTGTTCTCACTTATAGTTAGGAAGCTTTGTCTTCTACACTTTACGCGGCGGTGTAATTTCGGACTGGACGGAGCTCCCGGCAGAGCTTCACCTACTCAGCATAAGTATGCCCTGCTAATTTTGGCCTTTGACAATACACGTACAAAGCACTTAACGTTAGTGATTGACATTAATACAAAATACTATGACGGTGCAGATAAGCAGCAGCAGGATTAAACAAGACGCAATAATGTGCTTGAAATATATGAAACCAAAGGATACCTTTGTGATTGTATTGTCGTTACAATCTAGCCACTCTCGTCTTGTAGCATCCAAAGCGAATGTGGAATAGTGACCTAAAGGTAGAATAAATAGCATTCAAATGTAAGTTGAACACTGTGCCCCTTGTAGCAACAGCTATATTGAACACAGACTGCGACTACAGGCAAATTGCATCATAAAAGGCTAACCACTGAGTAACGAATCTCCATGATGGCATATGACTGCCGCTAAAGAATATACAGGGCCGTCTGCTGAATTGAACACGTAAGGAGGTTCCGGAGTACGGGGCGGTGTTGTAGACTCCTTAAATACAAACTTCAATCCCGATTGAAATCAGATGACAACTGGCCTAACCTTCACAGCTTCACGAAAATCTTTTCGAGGACGTAAGTTCCTTCTCGACTGAAATAAGTATAATGAGATTAAATTGCACAGAACAAGTCATAGATGCAAAGGCAACGCGAACGTCATAAATGTCTCTAGAAAATATAGTAGAAACACGCGGTGGTGCAGTTACAAATGACGCACTCTCCCATGCCTTGGGAGCAAATAACCGATCGATATCCGTTCAGGTCAAATAGGACTATTTGTTTGGTACCAGGGTTCGTCCGCAAGAACAGAAGCACTGATTTCTACATCGGCTGGCCATTGTAAAGGCCTCTAGGCATTCGAAGCGCCAATTCAATTTCAAAAAGTCGAATACGGGGGCACATGCGAGGAACGGGATTGATTAACGCAAACACTTACATTTTATTATTTATTTACTACATATTTTTTCTCACAGATGAATCAGCACTGAGGAATTGACTCACACTTGAACGTTCCACACTGACAGCCGGTTGGAAATGACATCCGCTAGCGTTACATATGAAGATGGCACCTCTATCGTCGGTGCACTCGTCCCGATGCAGAGCTGAATTGAGAGGTGCAGGAGAGACGATGTTAAGCAAATGACTGATTGCAATCACAAACGTTTGCGAAAACGAATAAAGAAACTTCAACTTACTGATTGGAGGACTGCCGTCCATACTCCATCGGAAGAGAGGGCGATATTTAAGCCACTTTCCCTCAAGGAACGTATAAATGTTTACTCCAAGCCAACATGCTGCTGCAGCCAATTCAACTTGAGTCCCCCACTCGCCATCTTCGGACATTTTTCTTAAAATGTCAGCAACCCGATGAATATTAAGATAATTTGACAAGAAAACCGCGACGGATGCAATTTGCGAGAATATGATGTCTGTTTTTGGAGTATATTCCACTCCTCCCAAGCAACTTCTGATCTTACATTTTCGTCCAACCCCAAATTTCTTGGGGACATATATTTCTCTGTACCACGGTTTCCGCGTTTCTTCGTCACTTCTGCGCTAATCTTTACTAACACTTGCACTACTCGACTAAAACTAGATACCCCAAAATTATCGTGAACTGTGCCTTTACATGGGGAATCGGTACTTTTGTGATTGATGTGGAGAATTATGAGGTAGTAAATTTTAAGCAACGTAAATTGATAACATCTGATAAGGGCGCTTCAGGAGAACAAAAGACAGCAGTCTTCTTGATTTGCTGCGCTCTTCGTAATGACAGTTGAAGCTTGCACTGTATTGGGTCATGCGAGGTGTGGGCGATGAGAGTGAGAGTGGTGAAATAGAACTAATAATAGACGATTGTAAGCCCCATATACCTCCGCACTGAAGAGCTCTATCTCACGATTACAGGAATGCAAAACCATTGACTAGAATCTAGCTTCAAATGTAGCCCGAGAGAAGGAAAGGGAAAGCGGCTAAAGTTCAAAGAGAGGGGAAAAGTGTGAGCCTTAGTTTTCCACTGAGAGAGAGCTCAAAGAAAAACTGAAGGTTGGCGATTCAGACCGCTTCCTACCCTATCCCTCACTACCAACTCTCGTCCGAAACAGAGTTGAGGGAATTCAACTTAACTTATAGCTCATCTTGTATAACAACAGAACATGCGTTAACTAGCCGGGGCTGAACTCACTGGAGATGTGTCTCCATATCCTGTTGACTCGGAAGCAAGCTTGCGAATTTTGAGCGGTACTGCGACATAAAAGCAACCAACTAAAGCAATTATTGTCGTGTTCGTATACACAGAACACAAAATAAACAAGAAAATTGAGCAGATGCAGTTCACCTTTTCCCTCAGTTTGAAATGATCCTTCTCATTTCCGCCGGTTAACCACCAACACAACGTACGAAACAGGCAGTTGCCATCACCACGAACTTCGCAGCTCAGGGGAACATCTCGCAGCGAAAATTCAATTTCACGCCCAAATGTTCGCTTGCGAAGTCTGCAAATGTGATGCGTAGGAAAAACGAAGAAAGAACAATTCATGTTAAAAGCCTATCTCAAAGTGGAAGACCTACTCAGGAGAGCCAGTATACTTGATTCCTAGCTGCGAGCACCAGTACTTTTGGCAGTCCTCTGTCACTGGACGAAAAACCAAGGTGATCCTTTCCTGAACGAAAATCAGAATATACTTTCACAAGAACGCAACCAATGAGTAGCTTGTTGAAAAGCTCACCTCATATTCACCAAGAACGGAAATTTGCTCGGGACTCTGAAGCGGCGACTCAACAGCTCTACTTGACGACGGCCGAGAATGAGGCCTCAAAGGCTCGGTGATCAAACGCGCATAGGATTCGTTTTCGGATGTGGTGTTTGGTTTCGAGTGGCCAAACAACTCCTGAAATTCGTTTTGATGTAACCAACAGCGGTAGCCGTCCTAACTGGTGAAGGGTAAAATGCTTAAAACAGACTAGCCCTCTTACGATGCTTCACGCATTGTTTTCTATTTAAAACAGAGATTGAATGAACCTTCCTTTGCTCATAAAATAACATGCTTGTTTATTTTTTTTCTTCTCCGGGATTTTTGGACACCAAAAAGAGGTAAAAATAAAAGATGGTTTCGACCAAGAAAAGTATCAAAATGAGCGATTTGCGCTATTGAAAAATCGTACAAACACTATCAAATATCGTAAAAACCACCACAACTACACATCTGCGGTGGATTCACCTCATTTTCTTCAATACCCTCAACGCGAGATCGTTTTTTGGGCACATCCTCTTTGTCAGTAATCCCTGGTGTGCTAAGGTTTCGCGTCAATTCTTGTTGAGACGACGAAGCAGTAGCAGGATTCGCTGCCTGCAACGGTCATACAAAACGCTGTCTAAGGGTTTGGATCAAAAACTGTAACAAATACGTGAACAAAGGAAATAAATTATCCACATTTTGGCCTTCAGATGATGCAGCTCTCCTCTCGGGATGCGAACCTTTCTAGAAGATATAAGGTGCAGAGATTGTGAATAAAAAACGACTAGTCAAATTTTCCACAAACCACGAACCTCCGCATCTGGCGAGCTCTCCTTCAAATATCCACCGCTCTGCTTGACAAAACTGATGCCAGCGTCCATGGAAATATCACTTGACGTGACAAATGCAACATTCTCTTTCTCCTGCAAATGTAAACAATTGTTACATATCAAAGAAAAAAATCTGCTCGCCACCATCAGATTACCATGATGAATTTCTCCTTTCTACCAAGCTTTAATAATCATTTTCTTAGAGAACCTCGTCTAAGCATTTTGCTGAACAAGATAAGAGCACTTCCCAGCGCACAAAAATAACAGTCAATCGAGGTGATTGAAAGAAGAGAAGTCTGTGTTTTCCATAAAATATGGACCCCCATTTTTTTCTGCAAAACTTATAAAAAACCTCACTGCTCCACACACATAGGAGCCTTTCACATGATTACCATTAAAAAGCCTTTTACATAATATTATTACACTGAACAAACCGGATGCACGCCAGGAGAAGCTGATGTCACAACAACGTCCATTGCAGTTTCACCAACATTCAATACTCTGGTTGATGCTATCGGATCCTCCAGCTTAAACTATCAATAACACTCTATGTTCAAGAACACTAGTCTTCATAACCTAGCTTTCTTCATCGATGTCGTTGATTAAACGACTACCACAATACTTTAATAAGTTTTTATAATATGCCCTTACTATCAGTTTCCTTGTATCGCATGCAAAATAAATGTGGTAGGTAGTGACAGATCAAAGGAACAAGTGATAGTAATATCAGAAATCACACGAGTTCAGGTATAAAGGGCTCAGAAGAAATAAACACGGTATTGATGAAGTCTAAAAAGCGGAAACCATACATCTGGGAATGTTGCATACGAAAGACAAACCTTTCCCACTTGAGCCAGGCGATGACGATTCATCTTCAGTGGTGAAAGAGCAGAACGAGGTTGTGACTGCAGAGAAAGCTCACTGACACCCCCAACAGTCTTGTTGAAAGTCTCAAAAAAGAGGTTTTTCTGCCTTTGTTTGACTTGAAAAAAAAGTGAAGAATAAGATAGTATCTTTGAGATGAGGCATTGAAGTGGAAGAAATGCACAAAAAACCTACCGCTGGTGAGTGTGGAAGAATGATGCTTTTCTCTGCCCTTGCGGGACTTCTCACAGTCTCAATAATCAGACAGTCATCGCTCTCTTCCTGCTGCACAGCTGATAAGAGCTTTCCAACCGTGGTGACATCTTCTTTCCGAGAAGACGCAGACTCGTCTTCCATGCCAATTGCTGCGCTATCCTTCGACATAGCCAGGTCTGGGGCCTCAGCATGGCCGTTCGGTTTCGTACCAGTGAAAGGAAACACCGAATTTGATAAACTAAACCGTGTTTTCGTCAAGCCCAAAACATGATATCATCACACCGAACAAATCAAGCTTATGTCACTACCAAAATACTACCAGCATAAAGAAGTCTTGAACGCGATAAGAATGTGGCACCAAACAACTTAATTTAGGTGATCACCTTTGCCTAGCTTTTCCTTCTTGCTTTTTCACTTCCGAATCGACGTACAGATCTTTGAGAAAAAGCTCTCTGCTAACGCCAATTCTCTCGTCCACCTTGCTTCCACCAGCTTCTCCAAATCGATAGCGCTTTACAACTATTATAAGAGATCTGCAAGAAGAAAATTATTGCTCCAAAAATTGAGGCAGTTTAGAAGAAAGGCCCTATACCGCTGATCCTCAAGAAACTTCCTCACACCATTTAATGAAGAGTTCGGGGTTTGATACTTCGAAGGTACAACAAATTTTCGTGGACTAATCAACATTTTTGAAGAAAACATTATAATGCAAAATGATCGTACTCCGGTAGTGTGGCAAAGGCTCGACTGATGAATCCTGATCCTGGACCACAAGTATCGCACTTATACTCAATCTCTTCTCGGGCCAACGCATGCTCTATCATTTTTTGAATCGATTCGCCAGCTCTAAATTTTCGACATTGTCACGCCAATCACAAAAAAAAAAAACATGCGAACAAACCTCACTGTCACGGTGAGATCAATAGCATCGTTGGTCATTTCACTAGCACGCGCACAACGTTCACAACCATATCTAGAAATTACACGTCCATCTTATGCTGAATATCAAATCTACAAGGGTTGTTTGTCATACCTGTCCCTAATTTTATGCTGGAAAACACCAGCAGGGTTCCTATCCAGTGACCGTGACTTTGAACACTAGAATAAGATTTTGAAAATCGTCAACACGACTAGCGAAGGTTTCAACGGTGCACTGACCCCAGCCACAGAAGTTGGATCATCATCAGCTGCAGAATGACTGAATTTCTTCCGGCGCAGGGCCTCTTTTTCGAGTATTTCCAAAGTCTTGGCCAGGAACTCATGCGCATCCTGAAAAGCAGAAAGTTTCACTACTGATAATTCGTGATAGTGAGGAGAATAAAATATTCAACCCCACCTGTTGAACGTTCGAGCCGAAGTCCGGATCCGAACCAAGTTCTTTCCCAGCAGCCGTTCTCAATGCTTCAAGAACCTTGAAGAAAGCCCCAGAGTT
Organism: Haemonchus contortus; assembly: GCA_000469685.2. Taxonomy (NCBI): domain Eukaryota; kingdom Metazoa; phylum Nematoda; class Chromadorea; order Rhabditida; family Trichostrongylidae; genus Haemonchus; species Haemonchus contortus. The sequence continues at coordinate 11,758,727 of LS997564.1, forward strand.
ACCATAGAAAAAAGCGAAAGAATTGTTGTCTATACCGAGATCTTTGTAGCAGAACCGTATTTGTTATCCAAAATTCGGTCTGGAGAAACAAGATTCTGCAGCACATCGTTGAATCGTCTACAAATGTTAAAACCTTGGATACTTCAATTAATGATGTACAAAGAACCAAACATCTACAGAACTCACTTTACAAATTCGGAACATTCATATCCCTCCTCATGGCGCTGGTGTATCATCTGCATGCGGTAGTAGAACGGAAAGACTGACGCAAGTGCTTGCAGTGTAGCGTTCATATAACAAGAATTTGTCAGATTCTCCAGTCTGAATATTAACTACTCATTCAGCCTAATTAAAAAACACAACAAATACTTATAAGCGACCGAATGAAAGGCAAATTATGATGTGGCTCCACTCAACCTACTACATTGCAATACTTTTTTACTCTGTAACTCGAGTTTGGGTCTAGGCTGTTATCATTCAGCTCAGAGCTTAAGTCTTGCTAAGGAATAGCGTGACATTCTTTTCTTGAAACTGGCATTTGATACTCACCCTCTATAGGAGTACGGAGAAGGTTCAGATGTAGAAGGAGGCATGGACATGGTAAGCGAAGGAGAACTCTCAGTAGTGTCGACTTCCTTTCTTTTACGACTTGGTGTCAACGCATCTCTGTAAAACAGAGGCGCTCTAACAGCCAAGTAGAAAAAAGAAAATACAAGCACATATGAACAGCTCGGATCGCTTTCACTTGTGGAACCACAGTTTTAGAACTATGCGGGGCAGCTTACAGTACAGAGATGTTGAAAGGTACCTGCTAATGTGCTGCGAACTATTTAGAGAACCTTTGTTACTCGGAGCAGGGCTCAGAAGACACCGAGAAGAAGAAACCTAAAAACTGATAGACAGCGTGATTACCCACACACCTTTAACGACGACAATCACACGAATCCATCACAGAAACATACCGAGTCCGCTAAGAGCCGTGGTCGAGGACTGATGATGTCACCTGGGCGTCGCGGTGGACCAGGTCTGCTACTGCAAATAACCATTTCTTGAGATTACTCGCTTAATAAATTAATTCGTTGACTGATTGAAATGGTATAGAGCTACCGTACATCGAAGGTGTTTTCGGAGTCATCGAAGGTGTTTTCGGAGTGCCATAAAATGATGTTGAACCGAGGCCGCTGAATCCTTGGACGAAATCATCATCTTTGTCCTAAAGCGTCTCATAAACGAGTACAAAAATGTCAGAGGTGGAGTAACTAGTAAGTTACCTGATCGTGACTGAAATCGTAGGCTATTTTTCTCGCTCTGAAAAAGTCATGGTGATAAGGGATGGTCACTATTTTGACGAAGGAAAAAACGAATGAAATACTGCTTACAGCGATGAAGAAGAAGAATCATTGTAGTTACTTCTTTTTGTCTTGAAGGCAACTGTGTGTGGGCGAGGAGTGAACGGCGCTGTCACTTTGATAGCGCAGCTTTCCAATGATTTCTTCTCCATAAGCGCTATCACACTTCCTTGAGTACCCAGTTCAGAGTTATTCGTCTTCTTGGCAGCTTCTTTAGGAGAGAGAACCTGCTCTTTGGTAGCGGAGGCTTTTGAGCTTCCCCAAGCATCATACTTCAGTGGTTTTTGATGAACTGGCTTTGAAATTTCCCCAGCTCCATTCTTGGCAAATGTCGTGGAAGTGCTTGGCTCTTCGATGATATCATTTTGCACAATCTCAGTCGTGTTGGCTAGAGTGGCTGATCCCGAGCAGTTGATCTTCACACGACTGTCAATATGGTTAGATTGTTGGCTTTTCTGACTGGTTCGGCTTCGTGGTTTAGAGATAGGAATGCCACCTGAAACATTATGACATCGAAGTCCAAGGCACTAAAACTGAATTAAATGAGCAATCAAGTAAATGGCTATTCGAATGACATAGTGTTTTGAGTTAGTTGGTACGTGAACAATCCATTTCATCCACATTCCCGAGTACTGTAAACTTTGCGCCAATTAACCGAGCAGGTAGAATGAACTGGTTGACCAGCATATCAACTTCGAACCAAACACGCATGTATTCCCTTTCACTTTTCGCTGGTACCTTCCACCCTTGTCAATGAGAGTGAGCATACAAAAGCATAGCTGACCTGGTTTCTTACTCTCGCTTTGCTGTGGTTTCTCAGTAGTAAGGGACGGTGGTCGCCTGAAGCAGCAGCACAACGTCGACGCAAACTTATCAAGCAAAGTAACGTAAGAAGCCATAAAAAGATGAAAAAATTGCACATTGCTGACCCAACGATGTCTGGTCGAATACGTTTGATACTTTCTGGATGGCTACGCAGCATGCCTACTGGAGATGTTACTTTAGGCGGTACTTCACGATCCGGACCTGAAAAAAACGAGTCAGGACACAAAATCTTCAAATACAACACTCAAACAATGGAAACAGAAAACAAGATAACGAAACAAAGTCAGTAAACTCACTTGCTCCTTTCGGAAATATTTTCGCTAGTTCATCATAAACATCTCTCATCTTTTGGGAAAACTCCGCCACACGAAAAACTAGCTTTCGCTTCCTAAAAAAGGCGTATGAAATGTAGGTTGCGACTTACAACGAGGAAAATAAACGATAAGACAAGTGGGCACCTTCTATGATGCTTTGCTGGTAATTGTTTCGACACATTGAATTCAAGAGCGAATAATTTGGCTGTAGTTCTACTCGGTGGCTTACCCAACCGGTTGAATTCATTCGCATAGAATTTGTGCTAGAGTCAAAGTTAAACGGAATAACTAAAATGAATGTGTTAAATTGAACTATAACTGGGAAGCGGATTACCTCTACCCCTCCAGCAGATATAATTTTGAAGGAGTTATCGCTTGTATCTACGAATAAAGATCCACTGAAATTTTTAACAGATGTCGTGTCGTAGTGTTCTAATGTGCATCTCACCCATAGTAAGTCCATCTGAACATCAGAATTGAAAACAATCATAGAAAAGATTCTAGAAAAGTTGTTCAATTTCAATTAATTGCAAAATCTTTCCAGGCTCTAGATTAGGATTGAATACAGGACAGATAGAATGCCACCATGATCAGAACTTCAATACGGTGCGGTTGAGGAAAAGAAAAGTTAATATTCTTAAAATCATATTTTCGTGCCAAATTTTTACACATTTTGGGATTTCACGTTAATAACCGAGCTTTACTGAAACCAAGGCAACAAGCCAGAGTTATAAAAAGCCAGTATTGGTCACAGAATATAAAAACACCCGTAAGAAGTAAAAAATCAAGCAAGTCTTTAGAACTAATGAAAATTGAACTACGTCCTGCACTCACGACCAAATAAAGTCAAACTTGGGTCTATTCATAACGTAACAATGTTATTATACAAACATACCTATGAAGTTGGGCTTCAAAAGAGAAAAACTGTAACCATTTCAGGAAGAACAGTCCGTAGAAAAAAACCAAACTTGGCGCTCAAGCGTCCAACAATTCAAATTGCATAAAGACCGCATTACACACATTTTTCGCTACCGTAGTAATCTATAGAAGGGGTGTGTGTCAAGTCGTGCGTCCGAGGGTGCGCGCGGTCAATTGCGCGGCGAAGTTCGTGACGAGTTTGGACGACTCCGGAGCCTATCATTGGGGCCCAAATCTGAAGTAAGGAAGATTAGTAAGGTCAGCTGATCCTACTATTCTACTGTACTTCGAAACTGAGCCCCAAATAATAGGCGCTAAAGTCGTCAGAATAGGTATGGGTTTCGCCGCGCAATTTGCCGCGCGAACCCTCGGACGCACGACTTGACCGTCCCCCCTATAGAAGTTATGCTTGAGAACAGCCGGTTTCCTACTGAAAAAGACAGCAATCTCATATGATAGGGTTTTTTTGAAGAGGCAAGAATGAAGTAAACTCTTAAAGGAGCAATCCGGGTAACAAGGTCAATTTGTTGGTTTTAACTAATACTTTTTGAAGCGCTAGATATATAACCTTCGCAAAGAACCTCAATGTTGTCTAAACTGGTAGTTAATTAATTCACTCCAGAGCTTAGGCAGACCTAGAAATATTCGAGCCCTCGTGTACAGTGACAGACGATACGCTCTGCAGAATGAAAGCACAGATGAAAGCAGTTGCGTGCTATCATTTGAAATCTAGTGAGTTGATCACATAAGCGATATGCCCACGGTTACAGCGATTTTGTACCTCAACGACTTTCCCAATGTGTTATTCTAGAGAGGAGTTCTCGCCTACCATTCCTTCCACTGACAAGCAATAGGTAGTGACAGAAAAAGACTTGCTGGAGAGGTCACTTTTGAAGAATTTGCAACAGCTCTACAGATATTTCTGATGATATTAGCTTTGATTAAGTCAGCCAGCTACAAGAAATAAACAAAAATACAAGGGACAGCACTTGCACCTACCATTTTCGGCAGAATTCAGCATTTCATCTTCAGATTCTAGATCTTGGATGAGTAAACCACCCATAGCCTCAAATTTCTCGTAAACGTCTCAAGGTCGCTGCTATAGCAGGCTGGAGCTTGGATGATCCTGAGATCACGATCTTACACTTGACATATTTGTGCCAACAGGAATACCTTGTAACTCGACGAAGCTCAATAATTTGAGCGGTTTAGCTTTCACGAAGATCTTTCTCAATCAAGTTTGCAATTTAATCAAAACATAGCTAATATAAACGAGATTTATCATGCAATTATAAGCTATCGACACAGATTATCACCCGAACATTAGAAAGAGGTATTACAACATAAGCAGTTAAAAAAGAGTGAATTAGGTGTAAGAAATATTAAAACACGTTTAGCTGGTTTTAGGAGCACAATTCTCCTCATCTTTGAGCTGCATTCGACGTACAAATTCGGAAAGAGATCTGTCAAAATCACTGTAGTCAGTGTAAACGACCAATTGCTTTCGAATCCATTTCGAAAGTCGAGCTGATGAGATCGTTGCTGAATAGAAAAAGTATTCGTCTTCAATACATTAGAACACACAAATCTAATACTTACTCATTCTTTGCTCAGGCTTCGCCTGTTCCATCAAACGTTCGTCTATGAGAACGAGAGCACCCCAGTCATTTCTATGTCGCAGGCATCTTAATGCTGCAATATTTTTCCATAATACAAATTTGAAAAATTAGTTCTCGAACCTGCCAAGGGCTTGGTTAAGCGCACGATATGCTTGCGATACATACCACTGATCACCCGTAAGAAGAGATTTTGTTTTACAAAAGTTATCATTGTATGCCTTTTTCTCCCTCACCTAAAAAGTCAATGATCATTACTCAGCCAAGAAGTTTTGAAATAAAATGACTGACAAATATACCATGTCATCCATTGCATTGGGAAAAGGAATTCCGACAGAAATGACAACTCGTGCGAGATCATCAGTGAAATCTATTCCTTCAGACACCTAAAGAGAGAAATTCAAACGGAAAAAGCACTTTTAGAATTACACTTATTCGTAATTTGTCTTCTTGAAGTATGAACAACTGAAGGCTCCTGTAGTAGAAACTAATTATGTAGTAGGAACCAGTTACTCTCTATGTTATCCGCTCCGTTTTTGCCAATGGGCCTCTATATTAACAAACCTTTCCGCGAAAAACGGCCAACATTAGTGCACCATCTATGCGTCGGCCATGATTGCCAGGGTTTCTCACCGCATCTTCATAAAGTTCCATGACGCTGGGCAAGTCTGAAGAACGACGAGGCTCCTTCACCACCACCTGAACTGCTAACTTGTTCAAAACCAAGTGGGAGCAAAAAAATCAGTTAGTCGTACTTTTCGATTTTGAAGCTGGCGAAGTGCAGATGTAACTTCCATGTGTTCAAAAAGCAGATTCAATACACGATAGCTAGGTAAGAAGCAGAGAACCCCTTTTGGCACCGCAGTTGAGATACGACTAAACACTTCATCGTGTAAATAGAGGAGTTAACGATACTAAAAGGTTTCACCACCTAGTATGGAATCATTTTAAACGGTACGTACCAAACTGTTGATGCCAGTTCACTAATAAATCTGCAGTTGACGTCCTTTACGTTCTGGTAAGTTGCACACAGCTTGTGACCGTTTACGCCCTGGAATGCTCTGGTCTATAAATGTTTCTGTGATAATGGGAAAATTGTGAAAGGACACAAACCACGGAGAGGACAGAGGCGAAAATCTGCTCTGCGGGAATAACTTGATCCCCTTCCATCTGAAAATGATTTGGAATAACTTTTCAGCGTAACAATTGCATTTATAGCCTTTTTAAACAATCGAAAGAGCTCAAGGTCTACCACTCTAACTTTTGGTGTTATCATCAAGTGAGCCGCACTGAATTTAGGGTAGAGCCGGCATCCGAAACATTTCGTGGGCAACCAGAGGCGCTTGGGAAGATCGTTTTAACGCAAATCGAAAGGACTTATTGAGCAGCTCCATCGGTCAAAGAACCCTCAATAGGGAGATTCGAGACAGACCTCTAGGGGGAGAGGGATAGAACCTTCATCTCTGACAATCGTGATGGGAATATTGTGAGAGTGAGTAAGTGGGAGTGAAGGTAAGGATCGTGCCGACCAACCCATTCAGCAGAGACGTCTATCTAGTATTTCTATTTCTTAGGATGAAAAAATGCTCGTTTCGAGAGGACAAACACAAAAAATTCCACCTATTCCATACAAAAGCACTGCAGATGTTTTAAAAGCATCTCTGAGCTGCCACTGAACGCCACGTCGAAGAAAAATAACGGCACAAACTTGCGCATGGAACTTCAGACCCAATTCTGTTTTGAGTGTTTCAGTCGGACATAAAGTGCCAGAAGCGAGAATGACAGAACGGCAATCGGAAAACGCACTTGTAAATGCCTAAATAGATAAAAATTTTGCCATAAAAAAGCATTTATGTGATCCTATAATACTTACCAGCTCCGGACTCATGCACCACAAGTTTATGGAAGTTTTGTATCCAGCTAAAACTGGGTCATGGCCCGAAGGACCTTGCGTGGATGAGAGCCATACGTCAGCACCGTCGAGCTGGCTGTAGTTCACATTTCTCGTGCCACCTTGACCATCCCTCCGAGCTTCTCGATGGATAAACGAAGAGCGATTGTTGGCACTATTCACTTGCTCGCTGCTTACATTCATCCTACAACAAGGAACTGCGGCGGATAATGGAATGAGATAGTTTTTCGAAACCGCATTTGATAAAAGTTTCTTGAACTCACTTATACATGCTCCTCTTATCCTCATCTTTGAAATAGCCGACGAAGTACAACCATTTCTCGACACAAACTATAGCTGTGGAACTGAGTTTCATTTCTATGGGACGATTCTCTTCGCCTTCCTTATTAGATGAGCAAAGACTGGCGTAGGCACGCTTAAGTCAAAGGAATCAAAGATATGATCAAGGCAAGAAGAAATGTAGCAACAATTCAAATCATTGTGTAACAAAAATCGTAAGGGTTATTTTAGAACGATAGAAAGTAACCCTCCTATGTACATCATACTAAAGCGCCCCAGAGTAGGTATTGAATTCCTAAGCTTAATATTCACTCTACCCAACTTAAGTCTTTCTTTCTACGATATATTCGATCTTTTCCAGAGAAAAAAAAATCGAGTTCTGACAAGAAGACTAATAAAATAGAACCCAATGACATTCATACCTGGACTTTCTCATATCGAGGATTATCTGGATGCAAATGAAATCTTCGCAAATCTACATCGAGATACCCGTGATTGCTGAAAAAGATAGGTTAACACAATTTTCAGAACAACTAGATGGTGCCTCACACAGTCTGCGAGAGATTTCCCATAGTGTCGCTTTTGGCGTTTTCCAACAATTTTGATGACGAATCACGAAACCATTTGTATAAATCATCCATGAATAATGCTAACTGAAAGAAATGGATGCGAAGTCGTATCCAAATTTCTTAGTTCAAGACAGAATTTTTCTACCGTAGTCAAATCCCCTAAGTCTTTCGTATAATTACTTATGTTCATGTTAACAGCTTCCTTCTCCATTCCTTCCACCAAATCAGCACCGGTTGCACATTTTTCAATGAGATTCAAGGTAAGGGTCTCTAAAAGAGAAGTTTTAGTAGTAAGAGCAGGTGCGATGTTTCATAAGTGATTACCCTTTTCCTTCACATTCGCCAGAGCATCACTGACTTCTTTCTCATAGAAAGTAAAACTCGCGGCCTCCCTGCAGTTGTCCTCGATATTGTGTGCTTCGTCCAATATTACCACGCTGTTCTTCAGATGCACATCAGAGGAATTACGTATAACAGGATCTGATAAGGATTGATTAGGTATCAGAGAAAGACAACCGATCTACCCAGGAAAGACCAACCTACAAGATAACTGAAAGGACAAAATATTATGTCCGCGTCTTGAGTAAGTACTCGTGTAGATGAAAAATAAGGGCAGATGGGACTCGGCATTGACGATAAAGTTTCGACTAATTCTTCAATGTCAAACACCACTGCACCCTAGAACAAAAGCCAGATGTATGGATTCGAGAAAACGATTTTATGCAACGAGTTTTTTGATTTACCATTTGATCTAGGACATTCCGTAAAACTCTGGCATTTTCATAACGCAATTTCATAGCGTCTTTGAACCGGCATCCCAACTGAAATTAAACAGCATTAAAATGAAGAGCACATATAGATAGGGAATTATATCTTTTTTGGATTGATAACTGAAGGATTTCTTCTTATGAAGAATGGTTGCAAGTAGCACTAAATGATTCGGAGCTGAGCGGAGAAATTGTCAAGTTCAACGACCTGCCCAGCATTCTTAACGAAAATGCTGGGTGTTGAAGAGCGACAGTTTGACAGTATAATCGTGGTTCATAGATTAGTAATAGCTAGTAATGTTATTATTAGCAATAGTATTAGCATTAGTATTAGTTAGTTAGTATTAGTTCGTAGCAAGTATCCAACTCTAAGAAAGCTCATACTCCGCTGCGGCAAATCAGCGCAAATCACATAATGATTGGAAATCTGAGTATTGGATTTTTGGGCCTGTGAGGACTCATCAGATGCGAGGAGTTTTCACAAAATGCACAACAAAACCTTGTCCTATAGAAATTGAAAAGTAGTTGTGGCAATAAACAATTGAAGAGCCCCACCAAGCTATATGCCTTTATTTAGAAATGGTTATTCTATTCTAGTAAGCAAATCTTACACCGCCTGTAGAAATGAGCTCCTTACAGTAGCCGGATACATCTGCAGAATTGCGAGCGGCCTGATTGATGCACGACTGTTCTCGACTTGCTAATATCGTGTGACTAGAAATGTATGTGATAGAGATACAACGCTACCAACTCAGTATTCATAGCCCTCTCTATTACGAGAGTTCCATCCTATGGCAATTGCTGAAAGATATATAAAAACACAGCAGTCACCATAAAATGTTCCCATACGGGAGGCGGGCAAACTCCTTGACAACCTGTCCAATCTGCTTATGTGTCCTCGTACCATAGTATATACGAGTTCTTCTGAAACAAAAGTAGTTTGATCACCATGGAAACAAGGAACAATAATTGCAAAAACCTCACGGTAAACATATGCAGGTCTTCTCGATTTTTGGCGTCGCTGACACATTGCTCGACCCGCTTTTCTGGAATATTTCACGAACAGTAACAGACGTAAACGCACTTCTTGAGTTCCTATCTCACTCCTAACACAATATCCAAATCATCATCGCAGCCCTTAAAGAATCTAAAATGCTCACCCCATTCTGTTGTATCCGAGGACTATAAGCAAAGTCGGAGAAAAACTCATCGTCATCTAAAGTGAGAGTAACATAGTTGCTTAATGATCTATTAGACAATTTGACAAGGGAGGCACCTACATGGCAGTGAGCTTCTCATGCTAAGCGTGTCCGGATCGATCTGGAAAGAGCGGTCTCAACTATACTACTCATTATTCTTAACAGAATCTGTTTCGCAACTACTTTTTACCTCAATAACTTCGGATTTGACATTCTCATCACGTGACTGCCCAGCCACAGGCTCCTCATCCACTGCAAATAAACCTTAATTGGAAAGGGTGACCAAACTGCATACCTGGGTACGTGTTTCGAAAACTTAGGTCATCTCATTCGAACTTTGCAAGCTTTCTTTTTTAAGTAAAACGAGCAGCAACAGATAGTGAAATCTAATATTCTGCTGTTAATTGCACGCTCCAACGTTGTCAGCTGCCAATCCCAGCGTTCAAGGGGCGTCTAGATACCAAGCAAATTCTCTTCCTGACCAAATACAAATAAGATGATGTTTCCATGTTTTCAGATCGTTCAGTTGTAATAAGGATTGTCGTCAGCAGTTACCTACGATTGAATCAAACAGTTGGGATTCCACAGCTCCGGGTCGTGAGTATGGGCAGTTTGATTTAGTCTCACAAGGTTGGTGATTTATGGACAAAACTTCAATCTCGGACGGGCTCGAACCCGTACTCGTCCTTTCTAGGACTTAAGAAGGCGAGGGCAAACGGGATCTCGGTAGCGTAAGGATAAGAGCACGGTCCCCGGAAAGGACAAGTACGGGTTAGGGTCCCATCCGAGACTGAAGTTTTGTCCATAAATCGTCAACCTTGTGAGACTTTCAGAACGCGTACTGCGGGATATACATCAGTTAACAAAACATCAGGTTTTTAGGTTCCGATATTTCTGAATGGTTCAGCCTCTGCGATATTCCATCTGCTATCGCAGATAAAATGTCGCAGAGACTGGACTATTGTTCATCGGACACAAGGATAGCTCCAAGATGTTCTCCTTGTGGGCACCAACTTGGAGCTTTTCCTGTATCCATTCTTTCTTCTTTGAACATTGACAACAATTTTTCGACATAACAATCGTAGAACGCCGTGCCTTCCGAATGTTGACCCAGTCTATAATGAATTTAAGCGACGGACTTCCTTTTTACTACTCCCAATATGGAAACTCATGTTGATTCCGGTCATTGGAATCGTTTCATCTGCACCCATCATGGTGAACTTAGGCAATGCCCCAGCTAACTCTACTGACTTCAATCAAAATATTGTCAATGGAAAGAACATCCTTCTTTTTCCCACCTCACCTTCCAATGTCTGCTCAATTCGAATCGAGTCGAATGAGGCGACCTAATAGTTAAAGAATGGGACTAAAAATATGCGAATTCATCACAAGCAAAAAATGTACAAACTTGAGTCGTTCGTTTCACTACTGCATCCACTGTGTATCGGACACGATAGTCTTAATTCGTGCCTCTTCTTTTTGTAGTTGTCCAGCCAAGCACAACTTGCTGCCAGGAGCGCCAATGTTTTCCCTAAATAAAGTAGGCTAAAGAGTTGCGGCTCATTTGTCTGGAGGAACTTGTGAATAGAAATAAGACTAACGTTGAACCAAGACTTATGCCTTTCTTGCTTATTTCGGTGAATAAAAAACGGTGATCAACACAAAATTCATACCACTTCCTGTGGGACTTTCAGCTAAGAAATTGAGTCTCTTTGCGATTGATGATATCATGCGCACCATCATGAGCTTTTGAGATGGATACGGTTTTAATCCAACCGGTAAACGCACTTCTATACCGCACATCGGCATGCTATCATAATGCGTATTGTCGACGAATACTTTCTCACTGCAATAAAATAACTTCTCAAGGCTCTAGAAGAAGTAATGTGTGGTTTACCGTTTCCGCTTCCTAGGTTTAAATATTGTAGCCATGTTAGCCGAACGCGATGCTGTGACACCGTAAGCTTCGATATCTTCATCTGCATTGCTTTCGATCCAAGGATCCCCTCAAAATGTGAATACTGTACAACGGGACCTATAATTAATTTTACCAGAGACCCTGCCATTTAAGCAGTGAGTTATCAACCCCTCACCCCTTCCCCCAGAGACTGAATTGGAAACTGAACTAAAACAGCTATAGATTCAACACAGTGTCAAATATGGCGACAAACAACACAAAGAGTAGATTGAATGATAAAAATGGATCACATACTGGTTCTCCTTCTGTTTCGACCCCTACCGCCGTGCCTTTGTGTCGGAGTGTAGTCAAAACTATCCATATATCTGGAAAAGGTACGTAGAAGCTACAAGAAATATAATCCATGTCCAAATAGCAAATAGTGGACCGTCTTTCTAAGGAAGGACATGTTGAAGAAATGATATTACCAATAATATTAGCTGCGATTCACATACATTTTGAACGAGTGACTCGAATAAACGACTTTCACAAGTGATTAGTGAAATGAGTGCGCTGAGAATATCTCGGTTGGATGAAGGCTTCCCAAAAATTGCGCTCTTTACATTCGAACCCATGGGTCGCCATATCAAGCATGAACAGAAGTCCTCCGTACTCAGCTGAATCGCGGAATAAAACTCCATTTCATCCACTCTCTTCCTGTTCGCTAATGCTTCTCAAGGCACATGCGCCTCGCCGATCTTCCTAATACTGGTTGAATGAGTACTTCTTCACAGGGCCGCCGTTTCTTTGCTTCTCCAGTTATGCGAAAGCTGAGACCAAGAGAGTCTTCACATTTATATGATGACGAAGTTGATGATTTGAAGGAGTAAAACAAAAAAGCCTCAGCTGTGCCATGCAATGGTCTTTCCAATGGATCTCCAGCATGAATCTTGCTGAACCAAACTGGCGTAATTTGATTGTCATGTGGTTTTACTTCGGGTGCCCGGATGCTCGATTAATCTCCCGATTACAAGGTGTTGATGTTCTGATTCTTACCTTGAAGTAATGGCTTCATCTTATTCACTACATCGCTGCTTTCCCATTTGGAGTGCTCAGAAGACGGTTAGTTGCAAATGCTTCAAAGGGTTGAAGTCGTTGTACCCAAACGAGTTTGGGAAAGGGAAGGATTTCATACTCAGATGATGGAGTTTCAGACAACGTGATTTGAGAAATCGTTAGGAATGGAAGTAGGAATTTCAACATCAACATCACGACTCTTGCCAGGCACGACCAATCAAGTGTAACACTATGGAAACGACATTAACCTTCGAAAGAAACCTCAACCTACTTCAAAACAGCAAAAAGTCATGGGAACATGCAGACGGTGACGAAATCCAAGTTCGAATTAAAGTCTCGCGCTTGGCGGCGAAAAGCGCCGCGCGCGACGTCAGATGCGGCACAGGCAGTCGCTCCCCCGAACGCGATTAAATCTCGCCACCGGCTGCCGTTTGAGTTACTTTCCTGCGCGCGGGTGTTTGAATTTGAAACGACGTGATAGTCTTGAAACCAGCTTCGCGTAAACAACACTCGGTAGAATGGCTTGCGGAGTATCAAACCGATATGAGAAACGAAACCTTTGCTTCGACAAGCCGTATACGATCATTTGATCGACTTTGGGAGTAGTGAAGTGATTGTACTGGGGCATACTGATCTGAAATTTGGTTTCCTTTAATGCCGTAAGTCAATGTAGGCATCGCTTCCCAGAACTGAAGCATGTGATTATGTTACGTGAGTTTCTCACAAAAGCATCATTAGAACAGAATCAGATATAACATCGCTCTTGGTATTTCTGTGTTCATCGTACTCCGAGCAAAGGCGAACTTGGTGGACTGAATGGATCTCGTTTTTTTTTATGCAAAAGCATTTATTTTTCATCCATTCCTATTTCCTCTGTTTAGTTAGTCGCTAAGGCTGCAACGGAATAGGGTTTCTTCCTGAACTGAAGTTTCAGAATACTCAGGATAAACAACCACTGAGCACTATTTGCACCTCCGTGGAGAGGCGGCCATGTGAAGGATCAGTGACCTCACTGCATCTCATACTTAGTCATTGAAATTCACATGGATATTTTCATACAGAACGATCAAAAATGGCTCGTCTGCGGTTGGTCGATGTTTGGCATCTGATACTGTCACCACTTGCGATGGTAGAAGAACTGAGGCATACCCCAGAGTGAAAGCTAAGCAAGTTACTTCAATGCAGAAAAAATTCGAACTTGGAGTTGGGAAGGATATTCCGAAGACAAGGCAGACATTGGAAAGCAAAGGATAACCCCTATTGACCATTGGTGCTTAATGCAGTGAAAAGTCCCCTCCTCACCTTTGTTGTATGCCCTTTTCATTAGAGTTCGTAACAAAGAGTTCGGCTCCCACTGACCCTACCCTACTCCTCGTTACTCGAATGTAGCGGAGAAGGTCACATATACAACACATATACATCTACGCATTCGCTTTGTAGAGATATAATGTGCTCCAGTAACAGTCCATGAATGCCCATTCAAATATTCGCGCGCGGGAAAGTAATTCAAACGGCAGCCGGTGGCGAGATTTAATTGCGTTCCGCTCCCCCTCGTCATCGGTCGACTAATCGATGCGTGCTGAAGAATTCCGTTGGTTCAGCTTCATTACGCTGACGTGTAACACCGCCCGATCGCCTTTCTGACTACTTTGTTTCTTTTTGGTGCATTTTGCAGAGGTTCGATGTCTTTTGGAAGGCTTTTATTAAGTGGTTTCAGCTGTGATTTCTTCATGAGCAGGAAGAGGGAATTACCACTTTTTGACAGGATTGCATTGAAAAAAAAAACATTGTGAAAAACCATGAACTGATTGTTTATGTCCTTTCTTGGTTTTCCCTAAGAGAACAAGGTTTGTTGGATGTTTCCCATCCAACAGAAGTCAGGCCGTTCATTCTGGAACATTGCCTTCAAAAACATTAGAATATTCCCTGATCAGAACATAAGTTGCCGGACTTTTTTCGTACAATGACAATCTAAAGTAGAGCAGTTACAAATTTGCTTCCGATTGGATTCCATCCTCAACTTATTTCCGTCATTTTACTTCTTCTTTTGTGATTTACTCCATGATTAGCTTAAGGATTGTGTTTGGGCGTTAATCAATCCTGTCTGAGGGATGCGCTCCGCATTCGACTTCCATTCAGAATTGTAGTGGCATAGTGAAACAGAAACGAAAATTCGGTACGGCACATGGCCCTTACAGTGCTCCGGCATGGCATTACCGGGTTTAGTGTAGGAGCCGAGTGCCAGTACTGAATTTTCCTTTTCTGTCATAACAGAGTGAATGTGTATTTGGCCTATAGAATGACTTGTGATGGGGGCTGATGTACAATGCAGAGCTTTTATCCTCCCAGACGAGCCTGGTACAAAGTAAACGACCCTGGGGCAGATATCGATCCGGGATTGGAACCCGTGACCGTACGTGTAAATAGTGCGCCACTTGCCTCTACACCAGTTACGCTCCATGATTAGTTAGTTTGCACTATTCTTTTGTTTCTTATGCAACATTCTGGCACTCAATCAGAGCAACTGACCACGGCCGGGTGGCTTCTAACGCTGTAGTTTTGTGAGTGTTGCGACGGCTCGTTTCCCCTCCTTCACTATCTCTACGTACTACTTTACGCATGGAAGTTGTACACCAACTTCCCTACATCGTTCAACATCTGGCACAAAGCACTGACACGAATCGACTCTGGATCTTTCGGTCTTCGTGGGTGTAGCTATCCGTTAGCAAAGGGTGGTCGTGAATCGATAGATGCATGATTTCTAAACTGGCTTCGAACATCACATCACCGCAACAGTTCGCCGTTGTTTTTCTGTATCTGGCAATGTATCATTGGGTTTACTGGCTATATAGAGAACTAACGAAATTTCAAGCGTGTTTTGATTAAATATCCAATTTCCAAATCGTACAATTGTTTTTTACTCAACACGCTCTTTCGAAATGGAGCTGTATTGGCATGGAAACCTTTAATGAGGGCTGCAGGCGCTCTTATTGTTTCTTGGTTACCCTTTCAGAGAATAATGGGTAAGACGCCTCATTTGAGCATAATGTTATGACCATGCTATGCTTAATTTAAGACTCAGAATTTACATAGCGTTATAGGAGTTACATTATTTATTCAGACGAAAACCTTCTAAGGGCCATTAAGTACTTTGGTAGTGGTGCATTCTAATAGAGAAGAGACGGATTAGTTATGTTATGTTATGTTTAGTAGTTTTGGTAAGTACAGTGAATGGGTTTTATTCAGCGTCGTGTGACGGATCGGAATGCACAGCTCACCTATTTTCTCTTTTCATCGAATTTTTTTCTCGACCAGCTGTGTTTGTCTGGCCTGTGATAACCGTCTAGGCCTATTCATTCATTGTTTAATCAGTGCCAACGTCATTACCCTTGAAAAACTTTTCATAGAACTTTGGATAAATACCCTAGCTATTTCGATAGACAGGGAAATAGAAAGTACGCGAACACATAGCTCAAACTATACCTATAAATCTTAGGGAAAGCTCCCCTTCGAAATTCGTTAGGTGGGAGCGTGCGAGTTGAGTGCTCTCTAGAGAAGATTTTTTGCGTTTCCCTGTCATCTCTAGTAGAAGGCAGCGATATCTAACACTGTCATCGCTATGCTCCCCAATAGTCACATTCAGGAAAAAGAAAGTTCTCTGGTTCCGAATCTGCATTCCTTTCGACTCATCTCAACTTACAAGAACGATACGAAGTCCCGTAGTGATTGTTGTCTTTGTCTCCTTTCTTCTCGGGTTGCAGCATTGTTACATTCAGCGTACCGAATTCTTAAGGGGTGTACAAGATTTAGGAGTGAGGTCAATGTTTATAAGTCAGTAACCAGCAACAGTTCACCACTGCTATATTGAAACCGTCGTATCAAACATCAGACCAATCGTTACGAAAAGGCGTCTGATCCTTTCTTTGTAGTCGTTGGCTTTGCCTTGAACTGTGATCACTATCGACTTGTTTTCCATATTGAAATTTCAATCTTGATCAGGCTGTCATGTTTATTAGATGCCTGTCCGAAGCTCGGAGGACGAGCAGTAGAATCGGTTTTGTGTAATCGATTGGTGGTTGGGACTTCTCTCTTGTTAGGCTGTCACAGACCGTCCATCTTCGTGTTAAAATACGATCTCACTCTAAAACAGTAGGCCTACAACAGCTTTAACAGGGTCTTGCATCACTGGTTGTTATTATAAAATTTGGTCGGAGTGCAAAATGCATTGGTGGGTACCACTAAGCTTAAATGCCAGTGTCTGTAATCCCACTGATAGGTTTGGGTAGGTATACCGGTCTGAAGGCTTCAGCTTTATTACTAGAGCAAGTTTTGTGGTGGAAAGCGTTCTCAAAAAAGTATGCCTGTTTGCAAGGGTTCGTTACGCCCAAAGCGGTTGTACGAACATCGTTGCAGTCAGCTGTGGGAGCGCATCGATGCGACACTGCTACTAGTCGTAAGTGGGGTGCGGAACAGGTTTGACTTTGGAATCGAAACATGTTCTTGATCATTCCGGGGACATAGTCACGATCTTTAGGCTTCAGGAAGTGATTTCCAATAAAGTGTGTTCTTGAATCTGAATCTGGGTCGCGAAGGATTCTTCATCTCTTCTGCTCATTAGCTAACTTCCATCTGGCTCCAACTGGATGATTTGTTGTCTTAAAACTTAATATTGTCACATCATGCAGCACATACCTTCAAATATATGAGCAGGTCACTGGAAGTTCTTCTAGAACAATCACAACAGCGATTTTCTCTTATCAATACTTGAATTGCGTCAGCTAGCGGGCTTGGGCTTGCACTCCAGCAGATGAAGAAAATTCTTTTCAAGACACTCTCCTTTCATGGCCAGACATGGTTGAAGTTTTGACGTGTTCGGAGAATACGTCATTACTTTCGGATTGGAATTATTTTTCCTTCATTTTCAAACCTGAACAAATTCGTATACCCCTACCATATTCTAAGGTATCCCTGTTACTTGTACCCTAGTAAATCTAATTCAACCTGGTAGTTTCTTCCTCGTCACGGCTGCTACGAATCAAGTAACATCCACGGGCTGAATTTTTAATTTGGATTGACAGGCGTTTGTTTTCAGGTGCTGTCTATTCAAGGAATAGGGTTTATCAAAAGCAAGATAAGAGTTGAGACGGTAAAACAGTTCTTGCGGATGTGAATTATTTCATCTGATTGATTTTTCTAAAATATGAAGAAAAGACGACTAGAGAATGAGTTGAAATACTGCTAACTTCCATACATTTGGGCAGAGTTTTGAACGTTCTGGCTTCAAGCCATAATGTCTCCCATTTGCCGACTTATATCGTATTCGCCGTGGCAGGGAATGCTGGCAGTATATTGGCGCAAGCTCCGAGTTGTATCGTGGGTCCTTCCCTCTGAATTAGGGTAGCTTCAACTGGGTCACAGTTACAGTAGCTGGAAGGTCGTTATAATGCTGGATTCGGCTCATTTCATGGTTCAGGAGCTCGCTCCCGATATAGGCGTGTCAATCTATCCAGATTCAACCATGAAGTCCTGTCGCAGAGTTATGTTGGACGGCAATACTTATGGGTCACCCTTGTCATGGTTGGCTTTGAAAATTCGCTCAACTCTAGCTTCGGATATAGTGTAAATGTAAATATACTGGAAATCTGTCCTCCAACTAATTCTACTTTCATTATTTCTTTCTCACTCGATGAACGATGGGATCAGGGCTGTGACCTTCGACAGTACATTGTACAGCGTTGTGGAAAGTGTGGGAAGATACATCCTCGTCCGGCATCTCATAAAACCTTTATTCTCTTTGAATTTCCTTGGATTTGTTCGAGTTTGCTTTGTGCCCTCACATGCACAGCGCCACCGTATCCCTTGTGCGACGTGTACTAAGCGTATAGGCGATAGAACGTGGTGCCATTGGAGGCATTCACTCTCCGTTGCTTTCATTGAACGGTGCTTCTTTCAGAACACCATCTCTCGAAATGGGTGACGATCCATGCGAGTGTCTTTTCAACCATGAGGCGGCTATGAGACGACTGTTATCATTGGTGAGTGATTTCACTTCATTTTGGGCGCCATCTTGGAGGACTAGCATTTTACTTAACGCTTCTGGGTTATTTGTTCACCGCTGTCCTTGAATGCTCTCTTAAGCGTTTGATTTCTTGAGCTGCATTGATTGCTTATACCAGTGTGCTTCAAGATTTACCCGAAGAATCAGGGAAAAGCTTTGAATATTCATGACCTTCCCGTTCAATACCTGGTGCTCTTTGTTAACTTGGCGATGCATGCACTCGGCTCCTAATCGGAACCCTTTGTGTTCATGGGTACATGTATTTCTACAAAGACATAAGTACAAAGGCAAACTCAGCAGCGAATATGGAATAGTCGTGGGAGTCCCGACATTCAATAAAGGGTTGTTTGCTAGCTGCTTAGTGTGATCACAGTTAACCAACCGGTTTCTATCCTTGGGAAAAACAAAACTGGCGTTTATCTTATCGTTGATATCACAAGCGTGTTAGAATGGAATGGATCGATACGGTTTTGGTAATCAATAGTGTTCAGAGTAGTAATTATCAGTGAAATTTCTCATGAAACCAGCTATCGGGGAAGTTCTTTCGTCTTTCGCTATAGTTTTGATCTCGCGGAGTTGTCGCAAGCCACTTTTTTCTCTAGCTGCAGTCATAAACAAAAGTGTTTATGGACCACATATCAGTCGTGTGGTTGTGCGGCAGCTAGTAGACCTGAATTCGATCCAATTTATAAAAATCTCTACCTGGTCCTTTGAGGTGGGGAGACGCCTTTGTGTCGTTAACTGGAAAAAAGTCCTCTGTTGTGGTGCACATACCGGAATAACTGCATGCCATGCGATCGCTCATGCATGAGAATTGTCAGTAGATGATGAGCATTCAGTAAACAAAGTTTATAGATACAGGGTGCGCCATAATTATGGTAACAGGAGTGTTGGGCTACAGAAACCACAGTTCATATTGATACATGATGAAGCTCTGTGGACTATATACTAAGCATCGCATCTACAAAACGAACACACGGTCATCCTATATAACCGTCTTCTGTACTAGTTATAGCTCGAGAACGCTTCGGCTCTTCATCAGCGGTGGCACGCAGAGCTTCTTGAGGAAGTCCAGCTCAGGCTTTTTTCAGTGATCACTTATGAGCAGCAACAGTAGTGCATTCTAAAGCGCAGGCTTCTTTCTCCAGTATGGACTATACCTAGCGATCCATCTCACTGTGGTCCAGAAAATTTGTAGGAGGATTGCAAGCTGGGATGGAGTCGCGAACATTTCCTCAGCGCCAGTCTTAATATTTTCCCATTCATGAGCAAGTGCGTCGTAGTTTTTAAATCGTACCCCTCCGAAAATCTTTGGCCCTCAGCTGCATCCTATCAGGAAAACCCTTCTCAACGAGGTCTGGTTAAGTTTTGTACTTTTCTCGACCAAAATTTGCGATATCGATGTGGTGGTAGAGATTCTAGCAAAAACATCGTAAAATAGGGAGAACGGCTACGAGAGGCGATCTGACTCTTTTCAGCGGCTTCAGCACTCGCAATGTGAAATATCTGCATACTTTGGGGTCTCAACATTTCTTCCACGCTGAACACCCTTTAGTCAAAAAAAGGTTTGTGGAAGCGCGTGCTGCCAGCAAGCAGTGCACGGAATTTGTTTTTTCTCACCAACTTCTTCTCATCAAGAAGCTCATAAGGCTTTGGAATCCCATTTGGATACATTAGTATCTACTCGGGGTAGACTCTCGTCATCGGAGTAGAGCACACAAACAAATCGGCAGTTATTTCTCTCGCTTTCTGCAGGTTCCGCAGTGTATTCCTTCCCAAGCAATTTTATTCGGAAAAGGGGCTGTATATGAGACAAGGCGGCCGTTTTGAGGTTTGTCATTGACCTGTCTACGCATAGCGTTTCTAGGGACTGTCATGTGGGAAATGTTGAAACGAGCAGCGATCCCGGAAAAAAGACTCACCAAAGACGTGCAAAGGCGCAACGGCTGGTGGATGACTGCGAGGCTCCACCGTTTTTCGAAATCTATCGAATGGAGAGCACCAAAGTAGATATGTCGGCTAAGGTATATCGTGAACATAAGGGAAGGTGAAAATTTGAAGAAACCCTCCAAACAAGGAAATTACGGACGTCCGAAAAGTTGTTACCATATTTATGGCGCACCCTGTATACATTGAGAGGGAGTTTGCTTCAGTACTACCATTTACAGTTACGCGACACCCAGGACTACTGTACAGATTCGGAGTGCTTGACTGATGGCGGACCAACGGCAATTGCGAGCAATTCGATATTGCTCTGGACGATGCTGTGGGGCTTCCTGGCTTTAGTACTGTTCTTTATGCGCCCAAATTCTATGCGAGGAAATTCGAATAGGAACGAGAAACCTGGGCCAAGCAACGATCGCGTAAGTAGTTGAATTAATTCATAATGATACGGTGCGACCACCGGCAACCTTTCCTGAAGAGGTTTTTATGTTTATATTTCAGAATAATCAACCACCACCGCCTGCAATCATGTAAACACATACACCATGAAACATTCTCGAAAGTTCCCCTTTTACAGACATTCGCGCAGTGTACACACATTGTAAATATCGAAATAATGTCTTCCGTGATGCCTTCTGTATTCTTCTGTATCTTGTGGGATAACATATACTTTTTCTTTTCTTTTTATCCGTAATGCATACTGGTTTGACGTGGCCGTGATCGTGTTGTCGTATTGATTACGCGCATCTAGGCTTGTAATTGGTTGCAGTATGTTCTCCAATTTTTGCCCTTTAATTACATAGCACACTATCGCTTTTTTCACATAATGTATTTAGACTTCGAGTCCTTTATCTGTAGTTGGGATCCAGTTCCTCATTTTCGTATACCGGCTAGTCTAGTTACGAATGTGATTCGCTAGATATAATTTCTATCCCTTTCTCCTGTAATAAACTTCTATCTGGTACAATAAATTTTCATGGGTGGACAGAATTTATGCTTTTATATAAGTACATATACACAAAAAACATCATTTTAATATATTATGAGGTAAATATAAGAGAAATGGAACAAGCACAGCCATTACCCGCAATAATTTTTTGTGGGACGTCATAGATTAATTACGTCCGACGTCTTTCAAATAAGAATGGGCGTAGAGTTGCCCCACTTCCACAATGTTTCCGAGAGGAATCCTTTGACAATGCACTTAACAATTACATGAAATAAGGTGTTACCACTTTGTCGGGGATTTCTCGACGGTCTTGCGGTACAGCGGTGAAGTATTTCACATCTTTTGAACCGTCTTCAGCGATCGAAAGTACTGCGGCCACATTACCGCAGCGATAGCAGTAGTTAGGCGCTGAAAATGAATTTCGTTGACCAATGCAGGTGTGTCATCCCCTTCATTGTTGGCGGTATAGTTAGCTTAAGTGAACGTTCTATGTCGTAACATTCTATTCCCGACTATATACATGCCTTGAGTTGCCATTTCCATGCCAACACTAGTTTTCAAGAGCAGCCCTAGCATAATAATTTGAAATGTTTACATGAAAAACAGTCCAAACCGATCCCCTACCATTAAAGAATCATTCCATTGTGACACACTCCGAATTACCTAATTCTTCCTCATTCACATTCAAAAGTTTACATTAGCAAGCTACTCGTTCTATGCTCATTATTTGGCACCGTTGTCTGCAAGCTACAGCATAAAGCTCAGTTTCTAATCATATAACACAATACCAAATAATCCTAAAGACTTGGGAGACATACCAGACCACACGGTGCACAACTTCTCATTGAACAAGTACCGGAAGCCTTCGTCAACAAGTTGATGAGATCGACATATGAGCTCTAGGCCGTTTGTATGCAAGAATTTCCTAGCAACTGTACCACCGAATATCTGCAAAATAGCCATTGCGCTCTCTGCAACCAAAATACTAGTATATTGTTGAATGAACAACTGAGTGACTCTACACTACGCAATCAATGTGTTGGAACGTTGGGAACGATCAGGATGATTGAGGCGCGTTAGATTTCAGTCGATAAGAAGCAGGTACGACAAGGAAAAAGGTTAAAGAGCTTGTAGATCAAAGTCAAAAAAGGTTCACCCATCCAGCTCCTCTCTGACTTATGACCCAGTCCTCCTCATTTTCGTCTGGATCTGACCACATTAGATCACACAGAGGACCCTGAAAGGACAAAATAAATATAGTGATACAGGTAATAGCTCTACTGAATACCACGAGCCCTACTTTTGTTGGGAGTTCCACAGCTCGGTTCAAGTTGAGCATTTTATCAATCGATTTGATTTCTGGAGAGAGCCCTCCATGAACGCACAAAATCGAATCGTCGATCAGAGCACCAACAGGCAAAACGTCGAACACCTGGAAGAGGGAGTAGCAGTGAACGATATAACTATAATAGAATAGCATTATGGTGCACCTACTCAATGCTTTCTGAGGTTCACAGAAATTTAAGAAAGGAATACCTTTAGCGACGTTACTTCAAAAACTATGTTAGGGAATCGGAGATTATTCTCGTGAGTCCTAGTGAAATTTCATCTGGTGGATCAAAAAAAAAAAAAAGCAGAAGGACATACCTTACAGCACCATTTGTAAACTACACTATGACCATACTTTTGCTGGCATTCATCATAGAAACCATAAACAGAAGAAATCTTCCGAGATTCGTGATTGCCGCGTAACAGCGTCATGCGATCAGGATATCTAAAAATATCTCATATATCAGTTGCAGCACAGGGCATTGAATTGAGAAACAATCTCTAGCATTTTAGCATTTTTCGCATCCTGTGGACGGAGTCAAATCATGCCACCTCCTATCAGCATTCCCCTTCTGCCTCCTTTATTCCTAGCAAATTTGAATGCGTCAGGTCCGGACCGCCCATGCCCATTTTCACGCATGCCTCGCTTGGAGCCGAACCCTGCCACCTACTATTGGTGTTTCCATTCTGCCGCTTCACTCCTAGGAACGTTCTAGGTGCACGGGTACAGGAGTTATGAATTTTCGGTCAGACATACACACATACACACGCACCAACAGACACACTTAGCCGATTATATAAGTAGGATTTCGGAGCTTGGTAGGCTGGGCAAAAAAAGGAATGCCTCAAGGGAGGAGGTGAAGCTACATAAGAAGTGCACGCATTATCATAGCGCAACAAATATCAAAACCTACTTCAACAGCAGAGCGAAGAGGAGCGTTGCGGTTTCCAAGCTATAATATCCTCGATCAACGTAATCGCCCATAAAAACATATTTCGTACTTGGCACATCACCACCTAGATAGATAGCGAGGTAGAGATTGAAGGAAAGTGGATAATGAGAGAGCTTGATTACTAATATTTTTTTATTTACACATTCAACTGAGTGCGCCAATTGAAGGAACTGAGGACAGGTGTACAACTACAGGCTAATTATGAGGGCTTACCAGTACGGAAAAGTTCCAATAAGTCATAGAACTGTCCATGGATGTCTCCGCATATTGTGACTGGAGTCTCAACAGGAACCACATTCGGGTGTCGTATGAGACGATCAATGAGGCTAAAATAGGAAAGGTGAATGTTAATTACAGACCAGCTCAAGAACGTATAAGGTAGAATAACGAATGCAAGTTAGGTGAACGTGGCACGATCTAAATTTTTCCAGTGAAGGTAAGGATCTCAACAACATTAGCTATACTTACTAGCAACATAGTCTGACTAGACCTCTATTTCTGACTCTTTATTACATTTCAATCGGATGACCTCGCTGAGGCTTTGGCCTCCTTTTTTTCGCGTTGAAACTAGCCCGCCGCCGACACCCCTTTAAAATCTGTTCGTGCGCGCATCGACTGCCATGAGCTCCTGCTCAGGTGCTGTGTACTCAGAAAACTTGATTGATTCCCCTTGTCCTGCCACCTGACGTCTGCGTTCCCATTCTGTCGCCTGCTCTTGTACTAAAGGCTTGAAGAGGCTTTAAGCCTGAGGGAGGAATTTGGAATTATAGGCGGAACCCAATACTGCGACGTTCATCGATGTTCCTACCTCGCCAACCGCACCCTTCAAATCTGAACTACAGGTCCGAGGGGGGATCTTCACGCACACTACGCCCCTGGCGGAGTAAAGTTCTACCACCTGTACTTCTACCATCTCTGAAGGATCCAGGACCCCACACACACACACACACACACACACACACACACACACACACACACACACACCCACACACACACACACACACACACACACACACACACACACACACACACACACACACACACACACACACACACACACACACACACACACACACACACACACACACACCACACACACACACACACACACACACACACACACACACACACACACACACACACACACACACACACACACACACACACACACACACACACACACACACACACACACACACACACACACACACACACACACACACACACACACACACACACACACACACACACACACACACACACACACACACACACACACACACACACACACACACACACACACACACACACACACACACACACACACACACACACACACACACACACACACACACACACACACACCACACACCACACACACACACACACACACACACACACACACACACACACACACACACACACACACACACACACACACACACACACACACACACACACACACACACACACACACACACACACACACACACACACACACACACACACACACACACACACACACACACACACACACACACACACACACACACACACACACACACACACACACACACACACACACACACACACACACACACACACACACACACACACACACACACACACACACACACACACACACACACACACACACACACACACACACACACACACACACACACACACACACACACACACACACACACACACACACACACACACACACACACACACACACACACACACACACACACACACACACACACACACACACACACACACACACACACACACACACACACACACACACACACACACACACACACACACACACACACACACACACACACACACACACACACACACACACACACACACACACACACACACACACACACACACACACACACACACACACACACACACACACACACACACACACACACACACACACACACACACACACACACACACACACACACACACACACACACACACACACACACACACACACACACACACACACACACACACACACACACACACACACACACACCACACACACACACACACACACACACACACACACACACACACACACACACACACACACACACACACACACACACACACACACACACACACACACACACACACACACACACACACACACACACACACACACACACACACACACACACACACACACACACACACACACACACACACACACACACACACACACACACACACACACACACAACCACACACACACACACACACACACACACACACACACACACACACACACACACACACACACACACACACACACACACACACACACACACACACACACACACACACACACACACACACACACACACACACACACACACACACACACACACACACACACACACACACACACACACACACACACACACACACACACACACACACACACACACACACACACACACACACACACACACACACACACACACACACACACACACACACACACACACACACACACACACACCACACACACACACACACACAACACACACACACACACACACACACACACACACACACACACACACACACACACACACACACACACACACACCACACACACACACACACACACCACACACACACACACACACACACACACACACACACACACACACACACACACACACACACCACACACACACACACACACACACACACACACACACACACACACACACACACACACACACACACACACACACACACCACACACACACACACACACACACACACACACACACAACACACCACACACACACACACACACACACACACACACACACACACACACACACACACACACACCACACACACACACACACACACACACACACCACACACACACACACACACACACACACACACACACACACAAATACAGACAAACCAAAAACGCGCTTAGCAACTTATTTACACCAGGATAAGTGGATAGTGGAATACGAATTCAGCTAGAATTAAATACGAATAGTTAGGCGGTTTTGAAACTTTTACCGAGCTACATTCTTACCAATTGCAAAGGGAGATCATGTCTTCTTCAGGCAAATATTTGCATTCCTTTGCTAATGAAATCCATTCGTCAACATCAACGGCGCGTTTCCTTAAGACAGATTCAAAAGCATTCATCAAAGTCTGGAAACACAAAACGTTGCAACTCACACGCTACTTCGACAACATGTATTATCCTCATTCAGAATATCTCTGATTTCGTCCGGTACATCGGAGTCAGATGGCATCACCGTGAACGTCGTATTCATGTCTACGTCATGCATCCGGATTGAAACGGCTCCACAGTAGAATGAGAAAGTGAACAGCTAGTGATGAACTCTGAATTTTAGGCTCACCTAGAAAAACCGTTCCCATACTTTTATTTCACCCTAGAAAAAAACCAAAGAGAAAAACAATGAACCGAACGTAACGGTACTATTGGAGTACATAAAACCAGTTTGGCAAAATTCATTTAAAACTCCAGAGAAAACAACAACAAAACAACGATAATCTATAGATCTAATAATTACACGGATCCAAGAACAAACTGGCAAAGAAATGTAAAAAAAAAATAGAATTCAAGCCGCTAAACGAAGTGATGAGACCAAAGCCTATTCCTTGTCAAAGACTCATTTTAAGCATATCCAATTTTACCTTCAAAAGCTAATTTTTCTGCTTCCTCCAAGTATCTCTCATTTTCAATATTGCAGGAAACAGACACGCTAGAACTTTTGAGCACTTCACGTATACAGTAGGTAATGATGCAATTAAATCGCGTCTTTCAAACGTTCTACAACTCCAGTCGAATCAGAAACAACAACAAAGTCATAATAGATCACATTTAATGCACCCTTTTTTAACTATCCACAACGACTCCAACCTGCGCAGCTCGAACAGGTCTCTCTTTGAGGGAATATCCAACCTTTGAGACATGCATCACATGGCCTGGCTCAACCTTCGTGTCCTAGAAATTTGTGTATCGGTAAGAGTGCCACTTGGATAGACTGAGAAGATTTAGGAACATTACCTTGTCAGCAGGAACTTGGAACACAGCTTCATGGAAGTTGGGATCGAATTTTTCTCCCATCGGATTCACTTGAACAAGCCCGTGTTTTTTGAACGTTTTCAACAGTACGGTCTTGGTCATAACTATGCCCTTATGTAAATCCACGAGGGCTTTGTCAGCAGACTCAAGCTGTTCTGGTTTTACGGAATCTACGGCCAAATCGAGAATGTCGGCAACCTAGAGTAATAAGGGATACTGTTAGAAAAACAATTCTAGAAAAATCATGATACCTCTAACAAGTCCTTGCAGAAACCTTGAATTGCAAACACTTTCGCTTCCTCAGTTTGTTTTATTCCACGATTTCGAACATTTTCGGTCTCAGCTAGAGATCTTTTGTATTTATCCTATAAAAATCGATAATACAGGGAATGAATCTTAATTTTATTCAATTATGCAATCACTGACGCATGCTAACAGCGTACTTGAGTAGTCTTCTAATTTATTACATTCATTGAAATAACAAGCTACATACTTGTGCGTCTAATGATGTTTCGATTTTTTGTTTGTATATGCGTATATATAAGTGTATAGGAGTGTATGTATTATTTAAATACATGCGTGTGTACCTGTGCATGTGTCGGTGTGTGTGTGTTGACGGGAAATCCATGACTTCCGTTTCCCTGGACCTAGAGCCTTCGAAATCAAAAGGAACACAGGCGACAGCGTGTGAACTTTGAAGACTTGATGGAATGACAGCTCTTGTTAATGGCTGATAAAAGACCACGACATGCGAAATTTACTGGGTCTGTTATGCCCTTCATGTTGACAATGATATCTCGACACTTTAGAGGGTAATGTGGGGTGCATGGGATCGTAGATAGTTTGTGGCAGTAACTGATAAGGACTGACAGAGGACCGTCGGAGTACAAGAGCCACTTGACCCCTTCCTATTTTCCTATCGACTATACTTGTGGCTCCAGTATATGGGTTTCGAGGTGATCGCGGATAATGGGTAAAATAAGACGACAGCTGCCGACAAGGGACTCCACAAGACAAGAACCACTCAGTTCTCATCAGCCGTGTGTTCACGAAGCAGCATTACCCCTAGTATGTTTCATACATAAGTCGAGGTAATAGAGTAATAGGAGGATAGAAAAGGGTATTAGCAGCAATAAAGGCTGATTGAAATCAATACGATGTAATAGGATTGAGACCCAATTCAAACCCTTCTATCAGATGTGTCCGCTACCCATCAACTTTGCGGCTTAATGAAGGGTTAGGTTTTTTCTGACCCGCTCAGTTGAGAGAAATTCAGGTCGACTTTTACTACTCTGGAAATCCTGACCAATGTTTATAACCATGAATCGAGAAGGATCATAGACTTTGTGATGTTATCATCAGCTGACGATATTACTGAAACCATTCAAGGATTCGAGTGACTAATCAAGTTCCTCCATAATGGAAGGATCGCGCCCCGAGCCGAATAAAGGGAAGAAACAGTTTCCTACGAATAATCATCGTTAAGATCGAGGGCAACAGGTTGAGACTTTGTAATCATAAGCTAAGTATAATCACACGTGAAACCAACGCCCCGCTCCCCTTCCTCGAGGCCGTGATTCAAACTTGAAGTTCCCACGTAATCATATGCACCACTCTTTCAGAATTTTTCTATTAGAAATGTATCATTTGCCTTGGAAAATGAAAAAGGATGCCCAGTTTTTTACCTATGTAACTAAAGAGGGGAGGCCTTCGTAAGCCGAGCGATTCGACGGTGCTAATTCTATAATAACTGATAACTGATACGAAAAAAAAATACAAAAAACAGACTCACAAGGTTGGCGATTTATGGACAAAACAAAGTTTTGTTCATAAATCCTCAACTTTGTGAGACCTTCGGGACGCGCACTGCGGCGATATAACAGCAGTTCACAGAACATTAAGTCAAAACAAAAAACAGATTTTCACGAAAATCGAACAGTGAACAAGGAAACACTAATCGTAGGTGAACCATGTGAAAAAGTTCAAATCTCAAAAGCGAAATTTACCTGCCATTCTGAACCTTCTTCAATCAAAGCATCATATTCAGTTAATAACGCTTCGAACGCTTCTTTCGGAATAACAAAATCGTCTGAACCCTCTTTAACTGTTGCTTTCTTTACCGTTTCGAAAAATTCCAGTCCTGAACGCAGTGAACCACATTACAGCAAGAAAAAAAGTACATCCGTAAAAATATGCATGCGTTATAAGACTCACCACTTAGTCGTTGCCCATCTGCTTTTTTGAGCGAGAATTTCAGCGCACCTTCTTGGTTTTCTGAATTGTTTGCAGACGTGGAACTGAACCACGAGGGCATCCGCAAGCTTGATCGGAAGTTGAGAACTGGCCTGAAAAATTATTTAGGATTGAATCAATGCGAAAACATGTCGAACGATCGAATATGAAGTGTTCTAAGGAATTTTAGTAGTAAGTGAATCGTCAATAGTTACAAAGTAAAGAGGACAAGGCCCGCGCTTTTCTCCAGGAATGAATAGGTACAACGAAAAAAGTCAGCTGTATGATAAGCTTTCTTTTTTTTGAATGTGCCACCCATTTCGCCGGTTAAATCATGCGACCGTGCTCGTAATTCACCTTTGCTGCGCCTCAGCCTAGACAGCTTTAAACTACTCTTTTTAATCATACTAGTCCATCACATATTTCGCTGCGTTACTGCAGCACATTTGATCACATAAAAAGTGAAAATTTTTTAGATAATATACCAACAAAGACGAGGGAAGCAGTGAGCCTCTAATAAATGATGCAAAAAATCTGCGCATCTTCTATAGGCAACTATCGTGATAAATGACGCAACCAACTTTTCAGCATCACTACTTCATCGCAGTTTGGTGTATTAAAGGCGTAACATACCTCGACGAAACAGTGCAAGTCGAATAAATACTGGGTAAATTGCTCCTCGAAACAATCCCCACCAGACGCCTGGCCAGCATTCTGAAAGACAGGGACGAGGCGTTTGCAACATAGCGGAAGACAACATCAAGCACAAAGTAGTTTCACACGGAAGTAGGATAAAACTCCTCTCAAAATACAGCGATCAAAGCAAAAAGTGATTTCGAGGCTATTTTCATGTGAGAGGCTGGCAAGAAGGGCAAGGGGCAAGACGAAAAAATACCTCCAGTCGCATTGTGTAATTGCGTACTACTACTCAATACCGTATCTACGTCGTTAATTTCAATGCAAATGAATTGCTACATGCAGCATGTAGAGGATCCAACTTGCCCCGGTACGGAACTGAGCGAGGTGTTTTTTACAATGTTCCTGGGGATCTTGTACCTTCATATGTGATTCCACACTGCGGGATAAAACAGCTGATGTCTTCATTGAAATAAAAACTTACCTTGATTTCTTCAAAGACAGTTTAACAGTGACAGTAGAGCAGTAGAAAGAGAAGCAACAGCACGACTGGTAGAGTAGTAGATTACTTGATCAGTACTTCTCCTGCATGGTTTATGGAATGGCCGTTGAGGGTTGAGGGGAATGGTCCAGATAAGCCAGAGTAAGAACCCAGAAAAAGACGGCGGGAAAGAAGACAATGTAGTAGCTGAAGCATTAACAGACTTTGTCGAAGGATACGGTTATGCTCGCAGTGTGCAATTACACGACGCGACTGAGGTATTTTTACGTGAAATCAAAATATGAAAAAATAGACGTCAAAGTATCGGCTGCAGAGCAAACGCGCTGTCTTCTTTATTTTTTTCAAAAAGGAACAGGCGCGAGCTTCAGCTTTTCTTTCCTACATTGGTTTTGGGAGAATAAAACAATTTTCGAGTGTTCCTGTTGTTCTCGGCCATTTCATGCTATTTTGCTAAGGAGAGATGGGTGAGGGGGGAGGGGGGAGGGGGGGGGGGGGGCTGATGAGCGTCATTCGGCGATTGCATTTTTCGCTCCTCCTCTACCGATCCCCGAAAGAGTTCGATAGTGTTAAAATGAGGTCCTTTTTCGATGTGATTTCTGGCCTTATCTGATTTATGCGTTGTTTGTTGAATAGCATCTTATTGCGCCAACAAATATTTCAAGGTAATCTCAGTTCTATTTGAAGCCACCTCATACGATACAGCCCAGCCATCCCCCCCCCCCCCCTCCCCCCTTTCAAGCGCCACAGGCACTTTTTTTTATAGGTCAGTAATGCAGAGGAGAGAAGAATCAAGTAGTTCCCTCAACGATCCCCCTTCCTCTTTCCTCTTTCCTCTTCCAAACTGCTGTAGCACTCTGAACCAATCTCCGTGTTTGACATTATTGAAGAGCGCTGTCGTTTCCAGGCAAACTAGCTTTCAACATGACCGAAGACGATGACCAGAAAGGATACGGCCGCATTATTTCCTCCGGCACGTCCGTGGCAATTTGCCAAGTCTTCGCGGCGGGAACCCCTGGCGCATTGCCAAAGCCCTGTGGCCCCGCCCCCATCTCGATCGATAGCTGTGAGGCTCGGCGCGCCAAAACTAAGTATTTAAGTGCGGATTCCCCGCATTCGACATGTCGAGTATTTATTCGTGCTGTTCGTGGAGGCTATTCTTGCTGCTATTTCCGTGGAGGCTATTCTTACTGCTAATATTCGACTACCATTATTACCCTAAAATTCGGATCTGAAGTTTCTGTTGTGTATGTGTGCTTTAAATGTTATGTTTCGGATTGCTGCATGCCAATGACCGCACCTTTTATGACCTGCCTAGAATCCAGCACTCGTTTAAGACTTTTTTCATTAATTTTTTCTTCAACGCAGGTAACCTCTTTTTGCTGAATTTTTGCTGTGTGGCGTGTCGGTATGAAGTGATTTGTGACCGAACATCTGTGATTTGTGTCCTTTTCAATTTATGCCGGCACCCGCAATCATTGTGAGCCATTAATTCTCATCATTTCTGCAGTTACATGATTACATAGTTTTATTGATTGAATTATACCATATAGTGTATCAGTAGACAGAGAGAATTGATTATACTATAGAATGTCATTGACACGTTTCTTTGATTGATCTCATCAGTTATCATCACTGCTTGCACCCTCTCGACCTGACGGACCTCTTCTCGTGGTACGGCTCTGCTTGCGCTGCAATTAATATGCACTCAAATATAGAAGCGGTAAAACTGGAAGGAACTAACAGTGTGGAGCTCCACTTTTGATTGCTTTGGTTTCCCTCCCGGCTTGGCTAGCTCGGGTCGCGCGGCTATTCCTCGCAAAGGTGTCAGATGGATTTTTGAGGCCTCATCTACCAAGGCAAGGATTGCGGCGAGCTTTTCTCTTGCCTCTTCGGTATCTGTGTTAACTAACGTATTCACATTAGTCTGAAGTACAGATACCTTCTGAAAAGTTCGTATTACATTTCTTAATATATATATATGTATACAATAAATTATAGTTTCTTTCTGTTCACCATATTGATCGAGTCTCTTAGTTGACTCCTCAGATCTCTTCTTTCCTGTGCGGCGCCTACTTCCGTCGATGGCTGTGTTCCACTTGATTCGACATCTTCCTCAAGCTCTTCCTCTTCTTCTTCAGTTACCGGTTCTAGCATGCTTGTACTTACTCTCCTGTTGGACGGCTGATAGTGAAGCATCACCGCATGGCGATGCGAGCAACTAATCCCAGCACGATTGTCAGTGCAGGAGCAGGAAAAGGCGTAGGGGCAAACGCCGCAAAGTGGACAATGGACATTTCTATCCGCTGAATCAGAGCAATCACAATCTCCCGATCGTTGCACGCGTACGGAAGGCTCTTGGGATCGCCTTGTGTCCACCCTCCATTCATCGTTGTTTAGTTGCATTACTTTCTCAGGATGGGCTTGGAACAACTTTAGTGCCTCGCGGTGGCATATGGTGGTCTGTCGAACTCGGTACGAGGATTCGGCCAAGTGACGACGAACCTTAACAAATTGCTATTTTGTTTGCTAAAATGAAATGACTGTGTTTTACCTTGATCTCTTCTGATTGCGCCAGCTCTTCCACCGCTCTAATCAGAAGATCAACCAGACAGTCCGCTCTGGCGTTAGCGTTCCTGTGGAGGAACTCTGTCTTTAGACGCAAGTGCCATCTCTCACTAATCATTGTGGTGTCCATTACTGCATTCCGATTAGCAAATGACGCCCATGTTGGCGTTCTGTCTTAAAATGATGTTGGATTAGAAGAGAGGATCACATCCAAACTTAACTTGCCTAGGTAGTTTCGCCTTAGGTAGTCCTCCATCTTTTCCTGGCCCTCAACTCGGAGGAATGCAAGCACCTCACCAAAACGTTGTTGAAAGGTGGTAATGTCTTGAATCACCAAAAGTTCTCTCAACATCTTCTTCAGTCGGCTGCGTAATCGTGGCTAAAGTGTCATTAAAAGGCCGACGCTCGCGTCATAGTTTGTCATATCACTAACTTCGACCAATCTATTGGAGTTTCTCTGCCATGTCCTGTCAATATGCCATCTGCAGTAGTGCAGTTTAGCACTCGAGTCAGGGAACACCTGACGGAAGCCATTGTAGAAGCATGGCGCTTCGTCGGTGACTATCTGCTTAGGGTTGAACTCTGGTAACACGCTTCGAATTTCGAGAAAAAGTTTCTCTACATCTGCCGAGGTCATAGACCCACTGAGCAGAAATGCTTAAACATAGTCAATTCATTTCCAACAGATACTTTGATGGTAATAGTCGTCTACCTGCTGGTACACCTGCGTCCTTTTCATTCAAAACCATGACGGTTGCTAGTCTGAGGTTGTACCTTGTTGCATTATGTGTGTCGTCGATGGAGATCCCTCTGCCTGAGAAGTCCTTCAACCATTTCACTTGCTGAGGGGTGATAATAACTAGAAACAAAGTTTTATGTCAATATTTTGCAACGGTATGAACATCCCTCACTCATTCGAAATCCTTTTCCCGATGGATCCTCCGCCAATTCCAGAAGTCGGATTCCATCGTCAGGATTCTGCTCTTCCTGCCTTGCTTTTAAAGATTCCATGTCGTCATCGTGACGGAAACCTGGTCTTAATCCAAACCGCTTCACAAGGCTCCAGAGATCTCCTTTGGTCACATAATGCAACCTTGACGTATTTGCAGGGTATTCCTTCCTCAGTCGGTTTATTATATACTCATGCGAGAATTCTAAAAGCATGAGTTAATGCAAATCTTGAGCCGACATCACTTTAACGCACCTTCTAATAACCCTTTCAGAAAAACTTGTTGAGCGCGGGTGAGACGTAAAAGGGCGACGTCAGGTTTGTGCCCAACATGCCCAAGACAACCTTTCACGGTTACAGGTCCACTGCTTTCTATTTTAACGTTGAGAAAGCAGGAACAGTGTGTAACATCTTTTTTCGAGTGTGTTGCCTTGGTTTCCGTCTTTTTTACGTATTTGCCTGATCTATGGCATCTGATGTGAATTTATTTAGCGGAGCTCAACGGATTAAATAATAAAAATGAACCTATAGCTACCTCAGATAAAAAGTTCCTCTAGTACGGGAACTGTCATAAATATAGAAAGATGTTCCTCCGTGCTGTTGTCTTTCCTCTAACCATTCCTGCAAGGATTATTTTTCGGTAATATAGCAAAATTTTTGGAAGTGCCCATCAAATGTATGTTTTTTCACAAACTTACGTTAAAACTTTGCTCATTATCAAAATTAAGCGTAAACACTGTGTAATCCTGCGGCTCTCCATCTGCTCCTTCTTCTTCATGCTCTTCTTCACAGTGCTTCGCGAGCTGCTCTTGGTTTGGGAATTGCTCCTCACACAATGGACAGACAACTTCACTCCTTTGGGAAACACCTAGTTGCGCCGCCTGACGGCTAACTCCAACCTTCACCTCCTCGACTTGTTCGCTCGTGTAAAAATGAACTACTCGCAGGTGCGAGTAGATATTTTTCCGCATCATCGTCTTATTGCACACTTCGCACGTCCATAGAGAAGTTGACATCATTTTCTAGCATAATAATTTTCAAATTCATCGTAATTTCTCAACAAGCAAATAATTGTGACAAAGTACATGGCAGTAATGAGAAAGAAAAATGAGGTACTATGCAGCCAGGCGGTATTGGGTGATATGAAGGAATGAGCCTCTGGCTAGCTTGTGAAATATCTGCATATTGTCACGAGGCATGAATACCGTATATTACAAAACTTCCTGATAAGACCTGCATCCTGGTCCTGAGACGGTGGTGATTGCTGTAAGCCTGAACGGACAGTAAGAAGCAGTTCAATTCGATATTGCTCTCGTTGTCTCAACAGGAGGTTCGCTCTTCAGCATTGAGTGACCACCCCTGTTAGACCCGATAACAAATCGGAAATTGGTTTCGTAAAGCAAGAGGGAGGAAGTGAGGGAAAAGAACGATTAAAATACTCTGAAGGAAATGAAAGAGGTGAAGATCATGCTTGTGAGGTGCAGCTGTATTCAAGGGAATTGGTCTCTTCAATGAATACCCCGTTTAAATAGGCAAATGAAAAAGATAGAAAGGAACTTTCGAATACCAATATGTAGCAGCTGCCCCTACGCCTTACCGTATGTATTCTTATTCAAATTGTTTCCGTGAACCCAAACTTTTTATATCCAAGTTATATAGTCGGGTATTGATCTTACACATGCTGTGTTCCTTATCCATCATCTCAGGGGATGACAAAAAGGGCCACACACCTATCAACAACTAATCACCGTTCTGTTATTGTGAGCGAAAAAAGCCTTAATTAGCTTTTAAACAGTTGAAGCTAGGCAACTCGCTGACCCCACCGATCTAATTGCCTTTATCGCTCAGACTCAGTGACAAAAACAAAGACCACAAGGCCCAAAGATCATCAATTCAAAAACACCGAAAATCGGATTGTGGTAGAAATAAACTTCGATTGTAATAGTAATTTTCGCATTCATTATGGCTTTCAAAAAGCTGTGAGTAACTTACCTGTGTGCTTCTGTGCTCGTAGCAAGTCATCAGCAGCCTTAGCAGTAAGTATTTATAGATTCAGTAATGAAATAACATGAATAGTAGCAAATATTTGCGATACAGCAGCAGAAGTGGCAGCAGCAGTAATGTAACAATAGGAATAATAGCGAATGAGCAGCAGTAATGTAACAGCAGGAATAATCACGAATAAGCAGCAGTAATGTAACAGCAGGAATAATAGCGAATAAGCAGCAGCAATGTAACAGCAGAAATAATGGCGAATACCGGTTGTACAGCAGTAATAGCGGTAAAAGTAGTCCAAAAGAATTAGAATCAAGCAGAAACAGACTCAAATCCTTAATTTTGGCGCGCCGAGCCTCACAGCTATCGATCGAGATGGGGGCGGGGCCACAGGGCTCTGGCAGCGAGCCAAGGGGGTTCACGCCGCGAAGACTTGGCAAATTGCCACGGACGTGCCGGAGGAAATAATGCGGCCGAAAGGATACACCTGGGAAGCCGGATATGCGGACGGTGAGTCAGTTACCGTTATTACTCTATAATTCCTTCTTTGGCATACGCACCGATAAGGGTTGTGCGGGAGGGCAGTTTGCCATATATACTCCCGCATATAGATATGTATATATAAATGTTGCGCATATATTCACACGTATTTGCGTAGGGGATACAGATAGGTTTCTTAGATCTGATAGTTTTCGAATCCCAGGATTGAATATCCGTGAAGTACTGGAAGAAGATGAGGGTGGATCTATCGAGAAATCTATTGCAAAGCTCGTTATGGAAGCGAGAAAAAAGCAGCGTACGATCGAGAAGCCGTCAAAAATTCGTCTTGGCATAGTATGTTCAGTGTCTCTACTTTATTCTTCCAATTTTTTTTTCATTCAGATGCGTTACGTCTACGTAGCTATCGATTGTTCGCGATCAATGACAAGTAAAGTGTTGCCACCCTCTCGATTTTTTGTTACTATGAAGGTATTGATTTTATCCTTGTTGTTGTTCCTTGGTTATTTTGATTGCCTTATGGAGAGACGAATCCTACTGAGCGAAAAGCTATCGTCAAAGGGCATCACCATCAGTGAATCCTAGCATGAAGTCAATGGGTCATCGGAATCATGATAGGGTTCAATACCTTGAAGTCTGCAAACGTGGTTCTTCCTCTTCATTACTCTGGCAAATTACGAAGCGTCCGTTGTGATATGATTATTCAGCGCACGCGAGGAAACAAAGGAAAACAGACATTTTGAAGCTCCCTGTTGGCTTCAAGTCCTAATATAAGCGGCATGAATTATTTGGGGGAAGTATAAAAGCGGCCAGAATGGGGAGGCAGTCTCCAGTGAAGTGTTCGGCGGGAGCCTACATGACTAAATATTACCTCGCAACTTGTACGTGATGTTTCGTAGTAGTAGTAGTATGGAGCACTAAGATTACGACAAGAATTTGACCACAGGATTTTCGTTATTATTTTTATTGGAAAAACGAATTTGTAAAGGTGGGCTCTTTAACGTGCTCTTCAGTTGGTTTTTTTTCGCTTTTGAATGAAACTTTTTCTCTTTTTGTAGATCTTGAACACATTCATTGACAAATTCTTCGAGCAGAATCCGATTTCACAACTGGGAATAATTATTGTGAAGGATAAGAAAGCAGAACGTTTCGTTAGTCTTACAGGTACCTTTTACTGTCATTCGTTTTTTTTTTTTTTTTTTGCTTGGAGAGTTACTGTCCTTATGCTCTGCGTACTTGCCTCTTTAAGGCATTCAACTTGCATTCAACTTCGCAAGGATGATTACTGAACATTTTTTCAGCTAATGTCCGAGCCTTGAAGGACAATCTGGCTTCGCTTAATGAAGCTATATGTAGTGGAGACTTCTCGCTTCAAAATGCTTTACAACTCGCACTCACCAATCTAAAGTTGGTTATATTCCTTTTCTAATTCAGCAGTTCTCTTCCTCATAACTGCGAATGATCTTTATTCACAGATGAAAGATGGTTTTTGAATACAAACAACCTCATACCACATTACATGTAGTCCTACGTTCCGCGCATTCCTTTGTTGTGTTGGTCATGGCTTGGGTTTACATGACTTCGATTAGTGATGTCATTTTTGCTCCGATCGCGCGGCTTACCTCCCATCGTCATTCCTAGCAATTTATAATTCGGAAAGCAAGAGGCGGGATTGTCATGATTGTTTCTAGTCTATTCTATCCCGGTAAGCAAGAACATTCGATGGTTGGAATGATGATGCAGACTGTAGATAACTTTTCTCTCCGTTTTTGGCATTTTTTGGCTATTCTCTATTTGGAGCAAAGTGTTACTAGTCAGAGTTCTTCGAGTTTTTCAAAACTGTAATGAACCCTTCACTGGGCTATGGTTATTTTTAGAAGCCTACCTGGTCACGTTTCTCGTGAAGTGATAGTGATCATGTCCAGCTTATCAACAGTTGATCCGGGAAATGTTTTTTCAACGTTCGAGGTTTCTGCTTTGAATGGTTTTTTCATGTGTGCGCTTTCCTTAATTCATATCATTGCGTCTTTTTTAAGGTCCTGAGAGGACATAATATTCGTTGCTCTGTGATAGGAATAAGTGCAGAGTTGTTTGTTTGCAAGCAGTTGGCAAAAGTTACTAATGGTGAGCTTTTTTTGAGGATTAGTTCCGCTCTTCACCTTTACTAGATGGTTGTTTACACAAATCCATGGCGGATATTGCTGTCAAATTATAGCTAAAATCACGATTAAGGTCACCGTAAGTATACCATACTTATTAATACTTTCGAGTTCTTTCGTAGCCGCTCAATGTGCTTCCTCGTTACCTAATTACTAGGCAGTACACCCTGAGAATAATTGCAGAACACGGATAGAACTACAGCTTCTAAAAGCGTTTGGCAGTCATGACGTTGCTATGAGTGAGATAGTTATTTTCCAGGAAGGTACGATGTCGTCCTTGATCAAGACCATTTCGAACTTCTTCTTTCGCAACACACTGCACCTCCTCCTTCGAC
Organism: Haemonchus contortus; assembly: GCA_000469685.2. Taxonomy (NCBI): domain Eukaryota; kingdom Metazoa; phylum Nematoda; class Chromadorea; order Rhabditida; family Trichostrongylidae; genus Haemonchus; species Haemonchus contortus. Next base: position 11,798,670 of record LS997564.1, read on the forward strand.
GAAAGCGGCAGAGTGTAATGCAATTCGAGTTGCGTTTCCTCCTCACAAGACCATTCGAGAGCGCTCGTTCTGTGTTTGGTAAGGTTTTTGACCGATTCATTAGAGCTTTACTTCGTCCTTTTCTTTAGTCATCCAATGTCTGCACCTTTGTCGACATCGCGCGGATTCCTTTGCGAACAGTGTGGAGCTCGACATTGTTCACTACCAGCTGAGTGCCGTGTCTGCCGAATGACGCTCGTTTCTGCCCCACAGCTAGCTCGAGCATTTCGACACTTGGCCCCGCTTCCTGCTTTCACCCCTGTTTCCGTGACTGAGGGGTAAACACATTCTTATATCACGTTTTTCCGTTGTCAGTATACAGATCATTTCATTTCCAGTGAATGCATGGCATGTGATCATCCACTATCAGGCGAAGGATTCACATGCAAATCGTGTGGTGCAATTTTCTGCTTTGATTGTGATATACTCCTCCATGAAAGCCTCCATGTCTGTCCAAACTGTGTCTGAAGGTTGGAAGGTACAACATTCTGATAATTCTTCGGATGCACTATTGAGGTTTGATTACTACCTCAAGTCCTGGTGCAAAGTGTTTAGAATCACCAGAAAGGTCGAAATGATTCATCTCCACAAGGTATTTGAGGGTCACATCTTTTACGGGCGTTTGCGGATATTGCATTTATTGGATTTGAGAATTTCGACTAGGTGACCCGATGAGGAAGTAAGTTTGATGGGGCTTAAACACTGCCACGGTGTATAGGATGCCAACTAAGGAAGTTTGAAAGTGTAGGATTGTGCCTGAAAGCAACTAGAAATTTCTAGGAACTTTTCGTTCGAGCGTGAGTTGATAAACTGGAACATTATTATTCTATTCCATGCAGGTAACTTTTCTGCCAAAAGCTGAAATGCTCTACTCGGGGCAGCCGCGGTTCACGGTGCATACACGGTATTATCATCCAGCACTTCTCTATAGTGTCTATCCTCATAGCCATGGTTCGTTCGTTGGTCCTGGTAGAGACAGAATCCTGAGGGACGTCTTTTTTGCCTGAGGGACAAGGACAGCTAGTTCAAGATGAATAATGGGATGCTAGATCAGAATAGTGCCAAAGTGGCGAAGATTGTTCAGAGAAGTAAAGTCTTAAAAAAAAACAGCAAAATCAGAGGTTGGATGAAAATGTGACGACAGAAGTTGCATAGAAGTGGTATTAGGGCGAGCTGTCCAAATGTGTGTACTGCTGCGTACAGCTGGTAGCAGTAAGCTGCCTGCATGCAAAGTATGCGTCTCAGTGCGAATGGCGCAACCTCTAGAGCCTCTGCAGTGAGCACTCGTTTGCCTTTGAGCGCTTCCGTCGACTAGATTGTTTGTAGGTCCAATAGGCACTACCTCAGCCGTTTTTAAGACGACAGCTTTCCTTGTGTTGAATTCATCGTGAGATTATTCAAAGGTGGCGTTTTTATTGTGAGCTGTGACTTTGACTGGGGTGAATCTAAGCGAATTGCTCGAGATATCAAGAAATAATCAATCGAATAGTATTGTTTTATGCTCGAAAATGGTGCTTCGCCTTGCACAGTTTGCAAGAATTAAGCTCAAGAATCAAGATTTTTAGGATTCCGTACGATAGGACGGTGGCGTGTACGGGCTTCCAGTCTCACGATTACAAATCACTTATGAGAAGAACTGTGATTGTTGTTGAATGTTTAAGATTACGTGGCTGAGTCATTACGGGTTTTTGATGTGAATTTGTTATGTTTCGAATCATTTTTGCAATTCTTTGCCTGAATAAACTTATCAAAGGTAAAACGACGCTTGACGTCGAAGGATACGCTGGCAAAACTGGAAAATCATATCACCATTTCTGTCAGTTGTGCAACCAACAGTATCACAAGATTGCGAATACTCCTTAAATTTCGAGCACTTTAAACTTACTTGATATGTTACGCGGCTAGCTGGATGCCTAAATTGCACTTGCTAATTGCTCAAGTTCTACATTTACAAAACTTATTCGATTATATTGTTGGCAGGCAGGTTCTGAACTGCGCACAGCTACACTCAGAGTCGGAGCGTCTGCAACATAGCGCATCAATCCTGCATGGTTACTCATAGATAAATGTCGTGACTGTTTGATTTCCGTTAAGTTGTTGGTTTGAAAAATTGTGGCATTCGCCATCGCAGAAACTCCCCTTGAAGGCCTAAAATAGTTGTTATAATTGTTGCTTAAATTCTATGAAAAAAGTAAACAGTAAATGATAGCCAGTCTCGTTTTGGGGTCAGCCACGTCGGCGTCTTATCTAAGCTGCTTTTTGACACGCTTTGTCAACATCCACATCTGAAAGCGGACTAAGGACACTGCCATGGACGCCAAATAATAGGAGATTAGGTAACTCAGTCTTGTCATGTGATTATTTTATGACCATAAGAGCAGGCAGTTACCGACTGTATCCTTCGAAAGTTGACCCAGCATAAGGATGGGCACCGGCCTGATTCAAGAAAAGATGCGAAATTCTGCCAATTCATTCAAGGTCGTCATTATGGTCGGTCAGATATGTCAGGATTTCACATCTTTCATTCTAATCAGGTCGATTCCCATCCTCATCGTGCACTATGAACGTGACATTACCGCTCGACCGACTCGGTTCGATACAATAGGAAAAACGATAATGATAAGATGATATAAACTCCTTGTAAACCTCCGGAGACTCCAGTAGAGCTCATTTCCTTACGCTGCTCGTCGACGGCGGCATGCTACTAGGTCGTTCGTTTTGTGATCAAGCGTAGTCTTCGTTCACTCAAGCTTCTGGTTCAGTGTGGATCCGAAGCAGCTGTTCTGTTTCGTGATATATCAATTCCAGGTCTACTAACCCTCCTACTCGTCTCAAGCCAATGCGTTTCGGACATTCACAATAGCACGTTTTCGGTAAGTGTCAGAAGTGTACCCAGCCGAACTGGGATCCCGCCAGTTTAGAACACTGAAGCTTCAAAGGTTTCCCCATAAGGATTCTACCATGTCTTTAGATTTTGTCAGAAAAACAAAATTCGTGCCTAAGGCGATCCACGTGCATTTTCTACTGCAATGAAGCCTGATTGCTCTCAGTCAAAGAGAGTTTTGCAGAAGTACAGGTGCGAATTCACGTCAATGTGTTGTACCCGTGACTTCGTGAACATCCCAGTTGCGATTGTTCCGAAACTGTAAGTATTCTCGAGTGACCTTGAATTTTGACGGAGAAAAGATGCATAAAGTGGTACTTTAGAAGTGGGCGAGACCTAATTTTGTAGAGGTGGGCATCATGGTAAGAATGAGCTGGAAACATGATGTATAACTCCTCATATTGTGATAAGCACCATGAAGTAAACTTAATGTTGTAACAAACAAGGGATGATGCAAAGGAGAGCGAGCGGTGGGGTTGGGGTGGTGATACTTCTCCCCGAATTCCCACAGCAAACGGCAGTGGTGCTCGAAGTTGACCCTTCACAGAGCGCCATGGCACGCACTTGGGTGGGCAAATTTTGGGGAGAAGTACCTACACCCAGGAAACTTAGATATGTTGTACCAATTGGTGTACATGACCCACGCGTGCAGCCCATTGTGCATTCATTGTGGAGAGCCCAGTTCGGTGTGCGTTTTCAGGTCTGGCTGATAAACGTCAGAGTAAACATGGCTAATAGTTAGTTACTGACTACAAGCATGGCAGCACGAATGCTTCGTAATCAGTCCAATAACTCCATAGATAAACTTCCTTTCAGAACCTCACAAGCCTCTGTGCCGGACCGTTGCTTTCCTTTCGAAGCGTTGATATACCGCTTTGATAACAGCACCGCCCAGCAATGCAAATCCATGATGACCAATGCCACGACTCCTTTCACCAACAAGTCGGAATGTACGGATGAATCGCCGCTGAACTCTACAAAGACCAAAGATGAACCTAACACTGACGGTTGGTCACCCTCCCAGACTTCTTTTGGAATGTTACTGTGGCTAATTTCTGAGCAACAAAGGGATTCGGGTAAGAAATTTGAAGTTGGCGCACAGAACTGGATAACTGAACACAACAGTGGGCATTCTATCAGGCGCACCAGAACAACAATCTTTCGAAGGTCGTTGCACGGTTTGCAACGAAATGGTTACCTGAAAGTTTCGGTCATGGTAATAGGCGTGACCAGCGCCGCTCATGCTTTGCCAACGTCACACCTGCTTCAATGACCTCATGCACCCTTGGGTCTTGCTCTGAAACTAGACATATGTACTACCGGTGTTTACCAGTTTTGGAAGACTTACAAAGTGAGCTTTTTCAGAGGTGTATCTGAAGGATAGTTCCCGTGAAGAATTCCGCAAAATGAGGAGGTTCCACTTTGGAAGGTGTGTTATGACAAGATTTCAAGCAAAGGGAAAATAGGAGGAGATGATAAGACCGATGGCATCCATAATCCAACATCCATCTGCAAATGCTTTAGAAAAGCGTTGGTGAATGAAGAGGACCGAGAGACATCCAGTTACCTGACAACGCTTGGTTTATAGATCACCCATTGTGGTAGTGTGTTGACTTTTTCAAGCCAGGCTAGTAAGTGTAAGAGCAAGTTGCTGCACTGGGAACAATAGAAACCAAAGTAGAAGATTGGACTGATCTCAAATCTGTATTTCAAATCTGCGAAACGATTCTGGGAACAAAGTTACGGGCCCGGGGCCTCCCTGTGTTATACCACTGCGCTGAACGGATCACCGAGCCGAGCAAAGCCCCTTCCTGTGGAACGGTGGCTCGGGGGATAGTGTGGTGGACTGATAGGCATGACATCAAGGTTCGAATCCTTGATGCATGGGCTCGTTTTGCTTTTCCATAAAATGCGTCCTAAACGCTTGCAAAACGTTTTTGGGCTCAATGTTGGGCATCTACAGGGCTTCCTCACAAATAAGGAACACTGGAGAGGTATTACAAGGCAAGTTTCATATTTTTTGTCGCCCACCGGCCGAATAAGGGTGGAGCTCCATTCAAGAAAAGAGGAATTTTAAATATTCGCTTAAAATGAGCCTCAAAGGTCTCAAGGAGGAAGATATCGAATGATTCATCGGGTCAAACGCTCTTCAACACGTTACCAGGGAATCTTCTGAACGAATGTGGGATCATCATATTTGGTGGAGGAAGTTCTTTCTTGATGCATGAAGTAGACACCAACACTATCCAAGAGGCGGTAATGAAGTGGTTTCGAACCGTACTTATCGATACTATGAAAACAAGCCCGTTATCCTTTGCGAAGAAGTCGAATTCATGAAAGACGATCACATTGATCCTCTCCGGTCGCCTGATGAGGACAGCGACGACGGACCCGTAGCTTCGCAAATGATACTTCCTACGTTTGTGGAGATATAGAGGCTCCGAAGTGAAACGTAGCCCTCATGTTTGTGATCTGGCCTATGAGCTCCAATTTTATTACACTGGTGGAAGAGTCTATAGTCTTCTGAAGCTCGAGTTTCAAAAGAAGCCGCTCCTTTTCGAGCATGAGAAACACGTTTTGTATTATCACGACAAAGGGCCGTCTACGGAAATTAAGAGAGCATGAGCTTTTGAAATAATCTGTTATTGACAACTTACGATGTATTATGTGGTCGCAACTATCAGGTGCAAAACAAGCTAGTCGGTCTGCCTACTTATGAAGATTAGCGGATAAATTGTAAGGATGAGTTATCATAAAATTAATAAAGGAGTCCCATTGCGCGACAGTCATTTCCAGTGGATACCGCTTCAAATCAACAATGAAGGCTCATAGGGGGGAAATTCAGAACAAATCACAGGTGGACACGGGGTTTTGAGGACAGCTGTGGTACCATGCCCCAACGCTCCACCACGCTTACCTAATGAAAGAGCCTCTTGAAAGGGCATTTACCCCATGAATAGAATCAACGGATAATCATATGTGCACACAAAGAGAAAAACTATTGTTCTACAGTATTTTTTCAACAATGCCCCTTAACTTGTACCACCTCTTCGAAAGCGTGGGCACCATTCCTAGAATCTGTGGGCCGTATCTCTCCCAAAGAGGGCTCTGGTCGGATGAGTCATTCAACCGCCGCCTATCGTAAGTACGGGGAGCTGCCGAAGATTTCCAAACACCCTCTCGATTGTTCAGGGTAGAGATACGTATGCATATATTCGGCCAATAGCGGTAAGAAAAATTTTATTGGATTACTATTCTCCGGAGTCCTAAATTGTGAGGGAACCCTCTAGACGCCCAACATTGAGCCCAAAAACGTTTTGCAAGCGTTTAGGACGCATTTTATGGAAAAGCAAAACGAACCCATGCATCAAGGATTCGAACCTTGATGTCACGCCTACCAGTCCACCACACTATCCCCCAGGCCACCGTTGCACAGGTAAGGGCTTTGCTCGGCTCGGTGATCCGTTCAGCGCAGTGGTATAACACAGGGAGGCCCCGGGCCCGTAACTTTGTTCCCAGAATCGTTTCGCAGATTTGGAATACAGATTTGAGATCAGCGTTCGAAATCACTTACGGGGGTACACATCTCATCTTGAATGGCCACTGCGACCAATTATCCTTCCCTTGTCAGCTGTGGGTGAGCTGTTCTGAGTTCTTACACTGCTTTACTTCCTCCGGACATTGACGGAAGGAAAGAATAATCAGGAACAAATGTGAATCCCAAGCCGAGAGCTCAAGCGGCGCCGTAAGAGAACTTGCGCTCTCCATTAGGTGATGTTTAGCGTCGGCAGATAGTGGAGCCGTGAAACTAGAACGTAGGTTCCGTGAAATCCGCTATTAGCGCTAGATTTTATGTCGTATCGACCTCAAGATTTGTGGTTTGCTGGAAAGTCGTGGAAGTGCGGAATTCCGGTACCAGCTGTAATCGCTAGATGCGTCTTCCGCAACTCCGTTCTACAAAATCCTCTTACCATGAGATAGCCCTCAACTCCGCGCTTTCCCTTCTATTCATTTCCGAAGGTGGCCTTTGATTAATAGTACAGGCTCCCACGAGTTCACTTTTTGTTTGAATCGGCCCCCAGTAGAACATGACAAGTTCGGTAATTGCGTTGGTCTACTTTGTAGGGAGGTGCCCGTGCTCGGCATATGTTTGTGCGTCATTCTCGACTGTGTCCTGATCGCTCTCGTTTGTTTTGCTGTTCATTTGGACGAAGAGGAAGAGAATGAAGAGGTGAGGCACTGAAAAACTGATGTGGGTGATCTGTACTGACTGCACACTGTTAACAACTACATCAAAATCCCACCTTTGGGAGCTCGACTACGTAAAATAAGATCATTAGGAAGTGGTGATCGAAGATCAACGAAAATAAGCTGTTCTTTCAGGAATTCGACGAGTTCGTAAGTTTCGAAGACGTTGATGAGGCGCCGACACGGCAAGAAGTTGAGACACAGACTTCTCCCCAGAAACTGCCCGTGGTCAGCCACGTTGACCGAGGCGTGCAGACAGAGATGCCGGTTACTGAAAAACCGTCGGACAAAATCCTTGCGGTCAAATTGGACCAACCTCGTCAAAGTGAATGCTGAGGCGCCCTCGAACCATTGACTTTCACTGAGGCAAATAAATGGCTTGAGACGATGACTGCCTTCGTTGTGTTGTTGAATTCTTTCGAGGTGTTGAATTTGCGCAAGGAACGTGTTATCATGCCTATGTGTGCGTATGTGTCTGGGTGAACGGAAATTCATAACTCCTATTAAATTTGGTAGGTACAGGCGGCAGGTCGGGAACACTTAGGGTGGATCGCAGAACTGGGTTCCGCCCGTGGGCGGTGCATGCACGAATTCAATGTTTACCGTGGATTACATAGACCCCTGCTGAATCAAGAGTGTTCGAAGTTGTTAGGAGTGCAGGCGGCAGTGTGAGCACACTGGTGATGAATGGCGGGACTAGACTCCGCCCACTGTGGGCGGAACGTGCATGGAACAGACTGATGAATGCTGCATAACTGGCATAACTATAAACACCGTATTTGGAGTCGCTTATAAGCTCAAAGGCCAGGAAATGGAGGATTCAACAATTCTTAATAAGTGACACTAGGTGCGTAGCGACATGCATTGTGCACACAGCTCTTCTCCGTCTACTCCAGTTCGCTGCTCGAGTTCGCAGCCAAGGAGGATGGTTTCTATGGCGGCTTATCCATGGCTTGACAATTGAGCAGTCGATGAATCGTCTGTACACCCACCCAAGGATAGCCTAGTAACAGTTATGGTATATGTAGCGCGGATATTCACGATTTTGTTCTATGAGCCATATTTACTCAACAAGATAGACAGGCACCGGTGGGCAAGTCATTCCTAAGTTTAAGCTGGAGCCTATCCCACCTTCTCTATTGCTTATCTGCCATCGTTCTTACTCAGTGCTTACTTCAGTTCTCACATTTTAAATCATACGAGGTTCACCAATGCATCATTGGAGTATATCCTGAATACCAGTCCGAATAATAAAAGTTTTCCAGTATGATTATGGGAAAAACCTCTTCTTTCATGTACTACCCGTGCAAGTATGTTCTCAATGACCTTATCTCTTAGCAATTAATGGACGGCGAGCAGTTTCTTGGGAATTTGGGGCCTAACTCCCTAAACAGGATCGGATGGTAACTGAGTTCCCCACACAGAGACTGCATCCGCCTCAGATTCCGTATCATCAAGAAGGAGAAAGGCACATTCCATGGCACACTTGGGCTTCCAGGATTCTTACTCTCAAGACATATTCAGGAAGTCTTTATAAAAGGGTGGTTGCTTCAAATTTTCCATACCAGAGGGAAAGCTCCTAGCTCCCCTGAGAGGATACTTTTGTTGGTACTTTCCAGTATGTAGTGAAAAACCCGACCGATGTGGCGAACGCGTAGCACGTGAGTCTATTCATAACGTTTCACGACCATTCGTCATCTATAGATAGCTGCCCAAGCACTCGATGAATTAAAATGTCGTAAACTGGTCGTAATCAAATGTTCAGACTGCCGAAAAATGGCTAGAAAAATTAGAAGTAGGGGATCCAGGGCTTTTTTGAAATCCCTAAACAAAGTCCACAGGAAAACGCGAAACTTGTGCTCAATCTCCAGTCGCTTATGCCCCTTGGTTTTGTCAGGAAAGAGCGACGACGAGCTAAATCCCTCATTACTCGTCCTTCCTCTCCACTACCTACTGAATCATTCATGTCGTTCTAGTTTCGTGCTCGTCTGGTGGCTCGCCGTCAAGGCAACCCTCTCTGGCCAGCAACTGCCGGCCACTCTGCTCTAGTCGTGCTGTCTAATGGCTGGCTATTCGTCTGCCGTTTCCGCTCCCTGCAGCTTCCGTCATCGATCTTCCCACCTTCCTACTACTGTATCGCATGTCTACCTAACACCCCCTTATGTTGATGTATTTAGATACCAAGAATGTCTAGTAAAAACGTTATTCAACATATCCCTGACGAAAAATTTCAAGAAGATTAACTACTGTAGGTCATTCAAAAGTAGGTAATGTATTCGAGTTTTTCCAAACTAGTTCATGGAATAACTTATATAATTATAGCATTTTTCGAGCTTCACATTGTAGGGATGAGCTGAAATTTCTCTTGTTCCAACTAAACCAGTCGTTTATTGATTGCGATTTAATCGAACCACGATCGATATATCGATTATTTCGAATTGGCCGTATTCAAGCTTGCTCTGTACTCTTCTTTTGATGAAATTCTCAGAGAATGGAGATGATTCAGATGAATATTGGAAGATCTTCCGACAGCGGAGTCAATCAAATTTTGACTAATACAATTTCTTCAGTTCTACTATCCTTGCCAAAGTCAGCCGTCAGCAAAATCTCTGTTTGTATACAGCGATGAATAGGTGAGAAAACAATAAATAATGATGGTTCCTCTGCGTGGAGTCGATAAATTGATTGAGCTCGAACTTCAGCGAATTTTCTGAATCTATTGGTAGTCGGTCTCATTTACAGTTTACCGAACGAGAAAGAAATCGTGACCCGACTTTAATTTTGTTTTGTTTATTTACATGCATACAAGCCAGAAGTGCGAAGTGAGAATAATGCAGAAAGTCCAATAAGAAGCCAATCTATTCGAAAAGGATAGTTCCCTTGCATGTTATACTTGTCTGGTTCTGACTTTTACTGGATTCAGAAGTTCTTTATGAACCTCATTAATACATCTGTAAATGAATTCAAAGGGGTGATCTAATCACCTGAATCTGGTACGGAAGGGTTCTCGATATGGCTATCCGATCTGTTGGAATATGTAGTTGGCTTTTGAGCAAAGAAGTTCTTTGGCTAGTAAAAATCAAATTTAATAATTTATCGAAATATAAATTCTTTTCGACAACAAAAATTGTCTAATTAATCGATCGATTCAATCAATCTATGTACACACTGACAAAATACCCTGATACGAAGAGATTTCGAATTATTAGAGACCATAATTGATTGCGTGATTGAGATCAGAATACGAGAGAAGTGAACGAGGGGAATGGCATTAATGTCATCTCGCCACGGCAGAAAACCGGTAAGGAACTCACACGCTCCATTAGTCAATCGATAATTCAATCAAAACAAATCGATATAATCCTATATGATGGGTACAACACACACGCAGCGCTATCACATCGTCGAATTGTCACCATCATTGAAATTTGAGTTCTTGGCTGAGTGTCTGACTGGTATGTTGGCTATGATCGAAGTAACTAGGTAGAGCGCTGAACGGTGGAGGACATTTACCACTGGCAGCCGATTGCATGAGTCGGGGCGCTTGGGGCGCCCCGTTTCGACAACGGAATTGGGACCTGAAATCTCTGTAAAGGAGTAGTGAGGAAGTGCGAAATGACACCAACAAAAGTTTATTCGATTGAGTTGAAGCAGGTAAAAAGGGGACCGAAATTATGGCAGAAATGCCAGATGCTGGGAATCATCGCGTGAAGCTATATTTCACTGAAACGGGGGTGGGTGATTTCGAGTGCTGTTTTTTTAGGACCAGAGAGAGGCAACTTCGGTGATACTAGAGCGTCCGGTCGCGCTGCGGCTGTCCCATTCCACACAGAAACGGCTAAAAATTGTGGTGCCTAGCCCTCCCGCACATCCCGAAAATATGGGAATTCATTAAAGGAAAGAACCTGGTAAATGGTTGGAAACGAACTGACACTGAAATGAATCTAACTGGCTCAGAAGCCCTTCCATTAAACCGTTTTGAGGTGGTGTTCGATGGATAAGTCAGCTCGTGATATATAAGCAAACTAAACTTGACAGGGTATTAGGGCCTGGTAATTTGGCTGGGTTGAAGGTGAAAATGATGGTGGAAGAAGTACCTCTTTTGCTTTTGCCGCTGGTTACAGAACCACACCCGAACAACGTTCTTTTTGAGATCTAGCTTATCGGCAATGGCAGCGATTCGCTCACCAGACGGTCGCGGTTGTTGTCTGTAATCACGTACCGTAAAAATGAGTTGACCCCACCTACTGATCATTCTCTAGCTTACCTGAAATAGTCCTCAAGGAGTCGTTTTTCTGGTGCTGCGATGCTGGTCCGTTTCCGCTTCTTGTCGGTATTCGGAAGAATTCCCGAAATATCACCGCAACCATCCTTTTGCTTTACGGCTTCTTCAGCCTGGAATTGGAGGAATCATTCGATCTATGTACTACAGAGCGAACATCTCAGAGGACCTACCTTTTCCAACCAACTGTGAAGAATTGGCTTCAGAGCGACCATATTGTTATGGGAAAGGGTAAGGGACTCAAAGCGGCAAATCGTCGACTGCGAGAGCGATCCTACTCCTGGCATCTTCAGATGCGCTAGAGCTTTACCAACATCAGCCTGTAATCAAGGATTTGTATGGAAGGAATGAACTCTAGAACACTGAAGCAGAATGGTCAAAGTCAATTTATAAGAAGCTCTACTAGTTCTTGATGATACTGCCTCCTATAGTTAGGCTAAGGTTTTTTCGCAAGGGAATCTGGCCTCTTTGGTCTCCTTGGTCACCCGATGGCCCTTCTTACACGATCCTAATCCTTCGGCTTGAAATATTCATTTAATTACCTTGCTTCCTTGCTCGTGACTATAAAATATCTAGCCCCAGTGGTCGACAACTAGTCATAGTTCATCGTATTTTACTCATTTTAGCTCTTCAGTGTTGGACAATGTTGTTCTGGGGGGCCCCAGAGAGCTAGACGTGTCCGCTGAGTTCCCCTGGAGATACTTGATCGAATGAATATTCAGAAGTGAATCAAATCTGCCCCTCTTGCATATACAGGACCATTAATGTCTCCCCTCTACCGTCCCTCCTCCTCCCCTGCTCCCCTCAACCGCTTTTCTACTTACTTTGGTGATTGTTACGGATTGCCCAGATTCTTGGTACATAGGCCACCCATCTTGGAGGATTTTATATTGGATTTGCACTTCCCTTCTCATAAAATCTCTTTTTTTTTACCTTTTACTGGGATGTACAATTGGGATCTGAAACCCCGAGCTCCCTTACCTGAGTAACTCCGAGTTTTATACGTCGTTGCTTGAAATGCTCAGCAAATCGTTCCAATTCCCGTGGATCGGTATCGATTTCTGGAAAATAAGGTTATTTCTGATAGGAGTCCTGAATATAGTATCAAGGGCGTGTGTCTACCTGCAGCCGGTGCAGCTAACGGGTATCTGGTGACTTGAGGAGGAATCGTTGATGGGAATGTTGATGCCATGGGATATTGAGGGAAATGTGAGGAGGCACCGTAGTTCTGCATAGCCATTACCTTAAATGACCACGATCTAACTGAGTACAGCAGGGTTTCGAGATTCATCATACCTGTTGTAAAGGGGTCATTTGTTCTTGTTCCGATGAGGTGGGCACTAGAACAGATGGGTCGAAACCTTCAGAAGCTGCCGGCAATCCGTGATAGATGTTGGTTGGATCGCTCGTCGATGTCATTAGGTAATTACTGGAAGGTAAACAGGTTTTAGTATTTTTTAATATGAATTAAAATAAATTGCCGACGAACCTGAACATATCATGCGGTCGCATCAGTGGGTTGGTGATGTTCACCTTGACGTCCATATCTGCCAAAGCGACCTGGGCTGCTCGTGCTTGAAACAGCGGATCATCAAACGACCCGAATAAGGAGTTGTTGAACTGAAATCGATCTGTGGAGATGACGATAACCACTTTGTAATATGGGGATTCCACATGTGCTAGAGAAGGTATTCCAATCCCAGACAGTGCTGAAAGACCGTGGGCGCCCACAATTGAGAGTCGATGCCTTAGAAAACATCTGTTACCGTAGCCAGTGTGTGTGTGAACGAGACATGTGATATGAAAGACGTCATCATTCGCTAATTAAGTCCTCCAAGGACTCGTCGTCGTGAGAAAAAGATATTCCCGAATGGGGTATTGGGAATTGAAAGTGGGAGGCAAAGACAGAACAGGTCCGGGTCAGCTCGGGGACTTCTAGAGATTTCACGGCATGCCCTTCCTCAAACCGCCAGCCACCAAGTAATCGGGATCAGGGCCTGCTCCCAATGGATCTTGATCCTGTGAAGTTACTTGGCTACTCGTGGCTGAGACGGATGGCTGCCCCGGGCTTGGCAATTCACATTTCTGATGCAGTGTTGGTGAATAATTGACTAATGTTATTAATTAAGTATCAAGTGTTGTTTTTCGTCGCTTGTAAATTTATGAGCGGGATCAATTTTTAATGCAACGACGCCGTAAAATACGCAATGAATTTGAATAATGCATAGACGAAGCGACACTATGAGGGTTTATTGAAGAGGTCTGGGACCACCTGAAACTGCTCTTTCCCAGGCTTAGTCGAGGATTTGAAATGGTAAAAATCAACTGATGCAAAAATAGGACCGAATAGAGGACGAAGATGGGGTGAAAATTGGGCCGCAGAGGCGAAAATTAAGGGATATTTTACTGACCGGTTGCATTCGATTTCTGTAAGCTGTAGAAGGTGAATAGCGGCCACCAGAAGTCTGTCCAATAGAACCGCTTAGTTGTCCCTGAAGACTATTCAAGGACGGGTAGAGCCGTTGGGGTTCCTGCATCGCAAGTGCGGCTCGTTAGCGGGCGGTGCTCTTGCCCGCCCCCTCAGCCCCCAATCGACCAATCAGCGGCCCAATGCCAAACGCACTACAGGTAACCCGGAGACGGGTATGCGCTGGATGTGAGACTGTAGCTATTCCTCCTTGACCGTCGACACCCAGAAAACCATCTTGGGACCTAGAGGGTAGTTCAGTTGATAAGGCCATTGACGAGCGCCTCAAGAGAGACGGCCAGTGTTAGTTATACAGGTGATGTAGTGCAGTTATTGACCGGCTAATAACTGCCTGACTGACTTATTTATGAATGCAGAACAATAAGAGTATGAAATTTTCCAGCTGTCTGTCTCATGCTCCCCACACATTGCTCGAGATATTGGCGGCCATGCGCTTGATTACATGCTGAAATATTAAACGCGGCCGGCAGTCGACAATTGACAAGTTTCGCCGTCCAGTCGAGCAAAAGGCGTGGCTGGACATTTCGTCGTCGTCGTCATCCATCGACAATAAATCATGCTACTGATTATTTCATATCAAACTGCGTAGGCAGTCTTTGTGGGCAGTATCGATTACTATCCGAGACAAATACTTCCAAATTCTCTATGAACAAAGGCAACAAGCAAATCCTATAGCGATAGCAACCGAATCTGTGCATAGCTCAATAGTTGGGACGTGAATGCTTAGTTTTAGATCACGTCCTAGAGGATTAGCGGTTCATGCTGGCCTTTCCTGAGGTGCATGGCTTATTTGACATCCATTCGCTATCATCCAAACCACTCTTATAAAGCTTTTTGGTGACCCAGTATCCAACAGAGTCCATTGTGTTGCTCAAAGCTCGCTTTCAGCTGGAGCCTGTGATCTAGTGACTTCGAGAGGCTCCCAATACGAATTCCCTGGAACTTTGCAGAGTGGGAAGCGAGGCTCAAGATTATTCTTTATCATTGCCTTTTCAGAGGCTAGAAGCAGCTACTGAAGGATCGACTGATAAAAGCGAAGAAATTCACAGATACAGAAAGGTTCAGTAGGTATAGCAGTTCACCAAGTTGGTTTAACGGTACGTAGGAATAGAAACACTACCGTATCCTGGCGAAAGGTCAGAAGCCAGCTGTACAGACAAATGTGTACATAGTACATAGAATGCCTACTGCTGTTAATCGCCAGGTAAAACAAGGTGTATCCGATTGCATCAGAGGTTGCAGGGTCGAGGTCGCACATCGTTACTTTATCATAATATTTGGCTTAGTGATATGTTATAGTAATCAAAAACATTACCTAAAAATGCTTTCATAGATGAAAAAAAATCAGAAGACGCCTGTTACCACCTGAATACATACTTGAACTAGAAAAAAAAAAAGCGGTACTTTGAAGGGTTTTTTAAAACCTTCGTCTTCGCAAATTCAGAATCATCGATAAAAATGAAGTCTGAATGTAATTCCCCTCACTACTCGTCTATTTTGTCAGCATTAAGTCAGAAATGATAAGAATCATGCAAAAAGAAGTGAAACCTCCAAACATTATTGAGTTTTCTTCAGTATTCGTTGGTTTTGGCTGGGTGGAGACCTTATGTAGGAACTATCACTCTATAAAATAAATTATGAGTAAAGCCCAAGTTTAAGATAAGTTGTAGTGGCTATAATTTGAGAAGAAAAAATAGATATCAATAAGAAAAATCCATTTACAACGAAGTGTATGGATATACAGGGTCGCAGGACTGGTTTCGCTAATATAATGTGCACCAAAATCTCTTGGATAGGGGAGAGTAGCAAAGCTTGCTGAGAATTCGATACCATTGTAAATTTTGGTGTTTATAGATGATAGTGAGTGATATGAAGACCAACAACTTGCTAGCGTCATCGTTAGTTGAGAATAAAAAGGATACTAAGTGGATATCAACAAGAAATAGCTGGTAATTTCAGACACCTTCTGAACTGTATGAAGCCAAATTGAAGAATTTTTGAAAGTGAACGACATTTTCTTCAGAGACGTCGTTTTCTACTCAGTGGTAGACCATTTGTTAGCTATTATGACACTGGAAGCACTCCTTTATAACTATTGGGACCTTGAGTCGGACTTACAGGTATACAACACAACGACATGATCACTAGGCCGATGATGTAGTCGATGTAGCCGGTTGGCGTCTAACGGATTACAGCCCCCCTCCCCATATCATTGGATATGAACGCCTCCAGCAGCAATAGTCTATTCTCGGTGAACGAATAATTCACTATCGTTTGGACGAAAGCAAGAGCGGACGAGAACACATACATACACACTCACACACTCATTCGTCCACCCAGAGTCATTGCCTCGTCCCGAACGGCTTCTCTTCAGTACCGCTTCGAGCTTTCAATCGATGTTTTGCCCTGAAGTACTTAACTGTAGTGTCAAGCTGTTCATTAGCGGCTTAATTCCGATTGTATAGTATAAGTAGTGAAACCCTTGTCTTCTCATTCCTCGATATAGTTATTGTTGGGGACTGACTCACGAGCTGATTCCTCCCTGGAGCTTGGAAAACGTCTGCCCAAGTAAAGGGAGATGGACAGCCTAGCTTATAACTAAATTTTCTTCTTTCTTTTCTCTGAATTTTTGAAAGGCCGACCTCCTTGCGTCACTCAAGACATCTTTTTATAATGATAATCGCGCTAACGTCTGAAAAAGGAGATAATTAGCTTGATGCATCCTGCACAGAAATTATTTGGTACGGTATCGATCATATGTTGACCAAATCCCGGCAAATCCATCTTTTTGGTTTCAAACGCAGCCACCACCACCACCACCACATAAAGCCGTCGTCAGCGTCGCTCCATCAATCTGCCCAACCACGTTAACAATTCATGAAGTTCTATTGTGACATCTGTGTATGGTCGTCATTTGACGGCGACGACGACGACAGTGGAAGGAGAGACAACGAGGATGAGAGAATGATGCAGAATGACCGAGATGATTATGAGGGAATCATTAATCAGCCTCGCCCAACAACCACCTGGGCGGCATTCATTAAAATAATAATTAACAAGCCAGTTACCATCGACTCGACTGAGTTACTAAGAGGTACAGCTGCTGTTGAGGCTTACGCCTGATTGTGGGTAGCCCGATTAAATTCAGTGCTTCTCCACCTAGTCCATTACTTTTGATCTTGCCCGCTCGTATTACTTCGTGTACACTGTCTGTATTTCCAATAGCACCTTTACTTTTCCTTTTTTTCTTCTTTCTATTCCTCCCAACTGTGAGACCAAGCATCATTAATCCTCTTCACACAATTTTTATTTGCGTATTTTTCTTTTGTGCCCTCTCCCATCTTCTTTCCTAACACATCCTTTTCAAGCCTCTTAACTAGTTTCCATCATTGACATCGTCACTCACTCGCCCGTTCCCAGTACCGTTCCTCCTACACAATTTCTCCTACATACTCGTTTCTCCTCTTTACTTGCTCTCCTCCACTAGATCTCCTGCATTCTTTTTCATTTTTCTTTTCCTTCCCAGTACACTCTTCCATGACCTTCCGTTCTTTTCGGAACTTTGAAATCCTGCCATTTTCTTCTTCTCTCCACCTTTGAACTCTAGAGTTAAGTCAGGTGTACAGAACAGTACCACCAACAAGGACTGCTCGTCTGTCTATGGAAGTTCGTGGCCCTTGCTACTCCTTTTCCATACTTCCCCTTTCCATCTCTATTTCCTCCTCCACATGTCCTTCGTTCCTTCTCAGCCCCGTTCTCTTCCATTAGTTGCGGCTACCGTAACTTTCGCGGTTTCTGTTCCCACGCATTCCTTTCTCACAGTGAAGAGGTCCAGGCTGCGCCTTCGTCGTCGATAAGGAGCCAATACATAATGAATGAAGCTGGGCGCTAGCACGACTACACTCGATAATATTCCATATTGAGATGGACTCTGTACAAACGAGAAAAAATTGACGAGTTCGAGCACCCTATGAAGATGTAAAGATGTTGTAAAATTAGCTTTTTTGTTTGAAATTCTATTTCTCCCGAAGAGTTTCAGGAATTAATAGTACTTTGTGTGAGCCTTGACACCGCCCAGGTAATGCATTGTTGAATACCATACTGGACTACTTAAACGTCACTGAACCCATGAAAGCCTGCCAGTAGCTTGTTCTGCTTCCAACTTCAAAGTTCAAACTCTCCCAAGAAAGTGGGTTAGTTACCCTAGCCTTGAGTAAGTAATGCCGTCTTATTTACAGGCGTAATCAGTTATTTTTTCTTGAAATATTTCTTGAAGATTCGATTTTCGTGAGGTAGGCACCCTCATCCCTATTTACAACTTTATTTACTCCTCTTGCTCGCAAACAAATCAGTCGGCTGACCGTCTATAGTACAGCATTAACCTTGAAAATTACCAGCCGCTGTTATTATTGACACATATAAATTTTGAAATGTCATCCCAGTCATATAACAGATCCGCTGTACCGAAACTCTTGTGCTCCACTGACTACTCTTGATTACTCTGCATTACCAGTCTATATCGTGTTCTATGAAATATTTTCACCATGTATCAATGATTATTCTGCATTCTAACGAGAAGATATCCTATTTTTTCCAATTGTCCCTAACGATAATCCCATTCGTTCTGACGTTGAGCACTGCAAACTTTTGACTTATAGTCCTCTTTTTTGTTTAGCTTTCATTTTAAGAAGGCTGATGAACTACCTACCTTTGGGCAGCTCGCTTGAAAATAACCTGGTACTAAGTACTACTGATAGAGATTAAAGAAAAACCCACTTTTAGTCGAGTACTTCAAAGGTCAAGTGATGTAGACCTATAGGCTTTCTTTACCCGTGAAAGTTCCAAACAAATTCGAAAGTTCTTGAAAGTTTCGTCTCATTTGAGTATGACCGTGCTACTTCATACCACTGGTTCATGCTAAAGTATTGTTTTGATGTTACGGAGCCATGAAGTTTCTGACTATGCAGTTCCTCATGATTCTCATGAAATTCAACCCAGTGGCTATACTGACCTGATTCAGCCCTGCATCTCCATGGCTTTGTTACGGGGGTTGTGAGCGCTTGGTCAGAACCTCGTAAAACATCCCATGGATCGTAATACCTACAAATGTCCTCATTTGATGTCCGTCGTCCATATGTTGCTAGTGGGCCAACCGGCCTAACCACTGCCGCCGCCGCCGCCAACGTTGCGCTAATTAAGAAAGAGGGGCGGAAGGATCATTAATATAAAAGAATGTCGCAACGTGGCATGAAACGAGCCGGAAACATGCGATGCGAGTGATGGCTTGTCGTCGTCCGATGAAATACGTCACCTTCTGGACCCATAAGGGACCTTAACCGGGTAATACTATAATAAATACCTTTCGCCCTAGTTTGTTTATCCTTTCCCAGTGGAATACCGTATTCACGAACAATGACGTATGTCTTAGGGTGGTTGGGTTGAATACATGTTGTGCGAAGCGCCGCCGTTCGTCGACGACGACGATTGAACGACAAAAAGGAACGGCTCTTGACGCATTTCCGACCTTTTCAAAAGACTGCTACCGTAGTTTGGGCATTGTGTTAGTTTGTTCAAATGTGGGTAGTGCTATGTCGTTCGGTAGTTTCTTTGATGAGCACTTCTTCTGAGAGTGGTAGGTATGACTTCTAGGTAAGGGTGTAGGCCAAATTGGACTGACTAGCCCACCCAAATCTCAGAATATCCAAGCAGATAAGATCTTGCTGTGGTTTCGGTATCCGAGCTTTTCCGTGTCTGTGATTTATTGATGAATAAAAAACATTTGGAGAGCCAGATGCCAAAGTTCTGACGACAAACTTAACCTCAACCCTTCAGCAGTCTTGATCATCCGCACTCCAGTTTGAATAGTGATCGTCCAGTTAAGCATGCTGTTCAAGAAACCAGAGTTACAGATCTGCCTGAGCTTTCGGAACTCTATAGTATAACTAGGCAACCCTAGTAACGACCACATTGAGATTAATTTATCAGCACTAATCACGCTTTCAATTATCGGAATGAATCGACCATGGCAAAGGCAAGGACTTTCAGTAGTTCATGCTTTCAGCAGTTGTAGTGTTGTAAAGTTCAAAAAAGCGTTCTGACTAGCAATACTTCAGCTGCTATGCCGATTACCAGCAATTTTAAGAGACGTTCTGTTGGATCCGTCAGGGTCAACGACCTCACTCGGGTTTAGAATTTTCATGAACTCATTTCGGCACTATTTACCCTTTACTGCCCCACTCTGTCGAGAAAGGGCTGGATTTCTATCGAATTTTTTCAAAAAAGATGAAACCGGCTAGAAACTTGCCTAGAGGGGTAATTTGACCCGTAGAACACGAATATCGCATCCACTCATCATGAAAACGCCTAGGACGCTAGTTAGGGGCAAGTTTTCAGCAGGAGCGGTGACTCAGCCATTTGGCGCAGGCTCCTGTAGCGCGAGCGCTAGGCATCTTTATGACAAATGGATGCAATATTCGTGTTCTACGGGTCAAATTACCCCTGTAGGCAAGTTTCTAGCTGGTTTCATCTTCTTTGAAAAAATTCGGTAGAAATCCAGCCCATTCTCGAAAAGGTGGGGCAGTAAAGGGTAAATAGTGCCCTCATTTCAGCTAGTTTTATCCAAAATGATAAAAGTCGAAAATATTTCTGATTAGCTGCTAGTCAGTTTGTGACGATTGGTCTTATCACCCACAGGTGACGGGTAAGGAAAAGGAGCAGTTCTGAGCTTACAATTTGCATAAATAACTTTGAAATGAGAGCAAATATTCGGAGAGTCTGTGGAAATGTAATGAGAAAGCCGGAAAACATTTTTATTAGCGACTGCCTCCTAAAGGTACTACGTTTCCTTCTCACCCTACCAGATACCTATTCAATCAGGGTTCCCGTACATGGGGTCGACCTCAACCTCTCAACTGCATCACTTGTAGGGGTTTATATTATAGCCATTAATATAATAGTTCTAAGATGCTTGATATTCAAAAAGTGGCAAAAATCGATTTGAATTGATTTTTCTGCATACCATGTCTCCCTTGACACTGGAGGATTCCGAGAAATGTTAAGTATGAGGGAGACATTAGGGGAAACCTTAAAGCTTTTTTTGTGTCGCAGATTCATCAGAAGAACTATTTGATAAGATTGGCCTTTCCAACATATTCCATGATAGTATGGCGATATGAATGGAGATGGGTATCACCAAGCATAGACTTTCCTTGGTGTCTGAATCATTTGAATGGCTAGCTAATAGGAAATAGAATCCAATTTTAGCAGAGATCAGCTGAGAAGGCAAGATTTATTGAGAAGTTCAACCTGTTCTCTCTGAAAGTCAATTGCAAATTGGAACTCAAAAGGTTCTCATATGTTAGCAGCTAGCTGAAACCCCAGGCAAGCGGCGTAAATTCGATATCGATCGATGTCGGACAGTGGATCCCTCAACTTATACTCCGCCACTTAAGCACTTATTAAGGCATTGAACCAGTAACTCCCACATACCGTAATCTGGACAGCCGAATTTTGCGTGTTGATTCGTGTACACGAATTCGTGCAAGACCGGGAAGGGAGGGTGGTGGTGACGAGGAAGTCGCGTGTGAGAGATTTCTCGTTGCCTTAATGGATTCGCCGGATGAATCCAGCCACGTAACCACTGCATCCCACATCCCACCAAGAGCTGCTGCATTACGGTAGTGACAGCCGGCTAACTGGACATTTATGAAATCATACACATGATTACTCAGCTTCACCTAATGGGAACGTTCACATAGGGATGGCATCAGGCCCTACACCGTAAATGGGTGAGCTGGTGCCAAAATAGCCCGAGGGAAGCCCAGAGCCCCATGATCTTCTCTTGGGTGTATCAGCTGTTTTACCGAATATCTTCCCAGCCAGCCCACTCATGATTCATTCAAAGAAGACCTAAATGACGGCAATAATTATCTTGGTGAGTAAATACCGTAATATGTGACTGCCACACGTGGCAAGACACACTTGACGATGCGACCTTTGATTGCGTGTCTCTCTCTATGTGTTTGTGTGGGTTCTATGAAGGCAGCAAGCTGGCGCAGATGGCACGATTCGCACACGCCAACCCAGCCATGCAGAATCGTCGACGAGCAGCATCGCAGGCGAGCAGGTGAATACGGCGAACAGACGGCTGCCGACAGGTCAGCTTGCACGGGGGACCGTCCCCAAATTGGTATAGGGTTACCGGACCATGACGGGAACGGTAATCGTTAGGAACTGACTCTTCTAATCTTACATGGATCCGTTTACAAAAGCATGTGAATGCAAGTGAGACAATCTGGTTGTACCTCATGCACACCCTTCTCCTTGCATACCGCAGATTTTCACCGTATGCTAGTCTCCTGATGCTTTCGAAGTCAATCTTCGCTCTTCCAGAGTCTTCAGCTGTAAGCCTTGCCAGCCGTCTTGGACTTCCTTCACCGACATCAGAAACATGGAAGCCAATATTGACTCTTGAGTGTTACTGTTGGGAACGTTTTAGTTTCAAGTCTGGGAGTCCCTGATTATGATCCCATTAGCTCTGTGGGCAACTTGGATATTTTTCGGTACTCTCTGATCCACCGTGGGCGAAGTTCAGAGAGATTAATATTTTCGCTAGAGACCTTAAACATTCGAGCCTCTTCACACTTTTGCAGGGGCCCACAACGCTTCTTTACGATTTTACATGGGGGCCCATAAGTGAGAGCTTAGGTTAGGAAGGTCAATCATCAGAACTTCTTCTGCTGTTGGATGACATCCATGGCTTTAGCCCAAGGTCATCGTGGAACAAATCGTCATCAGGGCGGATGGTTGAAAAGAGTCGTTCCGATGCATATTCAATCAAATCGATGTCGTTCTGGAGGTCGTGACTGGGCGGCGGCGAGAGTCCGCGAATAGCTTGATGAGCTCCCGACAACCACTAAGCGACATGGCTAGCGGTCAGCCTTGATGTCTTTGTGTGTACAGGCAACGGTACATGATCGATGCGCTATCGGCATGCTAGTTATTGCGTAACGACTATACCTACCATAATCTGGATCATAACTGTAATTATGTAATTACCTCAGTATAGTGACAGTTGAAAGAAATTCCATCATCAACAAAAGGTAATTGGAGAATATGACCCGATCTCGATCAGCGCTTTCTGAATATCCACAAGCGAAAATGGAGTAGGCATGTGGTCGATGTTCACCAATAGCTTTGGAATGTGCCAGGCTCTCATTTTCGGTTCGGAATTATTGAAGAATCGGAATGAACCGGTGTGAGGTTTATCCAAAATTATCGTTATCAAACTTGACCCCGTGGGAGAATCTGATATTAATAATTAACAGTGGGCGAATGGAAGGCATGCTGTTGAGCCGAGTTGGAAATGGGTTCGGTCCATGGACCAAACGCATGTATGTTGGTACATATGTGGTTAACTGAACGCAGAGGTTTTGATGACTAAATCGGCGTCTGGATATCGTCTAACCCCATGATCTAGGGCCAAGAAACTTTTTGCTACTGAACAACCTACAGATGAATTATTCCTTTATCTTAAAGGTACTTGGGGAGCTGAATGTAATCTGTAACGGTTATGAGTTAGCCGTTGTAGATTACATTAGACTCCCCAAGTGATCTAAGATGACGAAGTGACTTATTTGCATAATCTATGATGACGATGCAGTCTGAGGGAGACAAAAGGAAGATTGGGTGAAGAAAGCCACAATGTACCCCTGTTAGCTAGAATCAGATCGAAGATTTTCTATTCCTCAACAAAATTATCTTCACAAGTAATGTCTAATTGAAAGGGGATCAACCTTTCGCATGGATAGTGATTTCTTATGTACCATATATATAAGCAGACGTTCAAGGATTCGTTTGAGTGGATTGTGAGCGCCTTTCTAAAACTCTTGGGAGCTAACTACCTTCATCGATGCCTCGAATCGACCCAAAATGTGGTTGAAGGTTATTATGGTTAAAGAGTACCCTTTTTCAGAAATCATGAGCTCCTGTTTTACTTCTGCGCTCTGAACCCTCATTCGGTATCCGCTACTTGGATTGTCTTTTCTCTTCATCGAGTAGCTGCAATTTCTCTCCACTACGCGCGACCTTGCCGGTAGCGAAGCGTGGTTTTGTCAGATCCAAAAGCGGTTACCGTATGCCCACGACTCTGCTGTGCTCGTTGACTTCGTATCGTGTTTAGCGACAATTAGAGGCGGCGGAAAATGGCCATTGTGAAAACAAAGCGGAGCAACGACGACGACAGCACCGATTCAGCATTGAGGATACTAACGAATTCAGCGAGCGCTTAGAGACGACCGCATGTAAGCACTTTGTGGACGAGGAACCCATTGAGAATCGAGTCTAACTGGAGATAAGCGGCAATGAGTTGAATAATTCCATACAAAGCCATGAGGGTAAATGTGAACCCGCTGGAGGTTGGAAGGAGGACCATTCTGAGGTTCACCTGCACGTCAGATGAGCAAGAGCTGCGACAGTTCGTTTATTTCTAGAAAAAAAATTTTTAGTCTTTCTATAGGCGCATCGCTCGAGCCTAGATTAAGCTTCTTCCCACTTAGAAGAACTGGAAAGCTCTTTTGAGGGAGTAAGCCTGCAGAACGAAGTCACGTCAAATCCATCTGCTCATCGATGGCACTTTTGTAGGGAGTCCACATCAGAGAAGGAGCCATCTATTCGGGAAAAACTCTAAGGCTACGAAATTTTACAACGAACGGACACAAGCTCTGCATTCAATTTACGAACAACTGGAGTCCAGCCATCATATTGACCGGATTACTGTAATCTGTTAATTGAAGAGTCGTGGTCGTGTTGTTTGCACAAAGTGCAGATTAGCGGTGATCGGACGATTATCGCCTTCCGGGAGCTCCTGCTGTCTGACCCCAGCGGGGGTCATCAGATCGATGACCATGAAAACCTAAACTGGTAGTTCCACGTATACAGTATCCACTGAATACGATGACCGTAATCGTAGTCGTAAATATTCTTCCAAACAAACAGAAAAAATTAGGAAGAATTGGAAGAGAGACTGTTGAGGAATAACTGATTATCTCAGAAATTTGTGAGTAATACACTACGTAAATATAATATTTTCAATGCAGAACCTCAAAACAGTTCAAATTCCAAACCTTCGAAATGGGGGAGACCATGTTTAACCACATCTTTTTAAATTCCCTTCAGTATAGGCAATTTGCTATTCATCTTTTCTCTTTCACAGGCATTTGCTAACGTTTAAGAATTTGAGGGAGGAATAAACATGAATCAACTACACGATTATTGATCAATTATTTATTAATTATATGACGATTGATTTGCGAAGGCCTACGCATTGTTGAACAGAGGGTTTTTTGTACTGGAACAAAACTTGTTTTTAGCAAATCTTACCTTACTATAAACCCTGTAGGAAAATCATCTATCAACGACCAATTCAGATGGTTCATGTTCGGAAATCGGCAACCGAAGCAAAAGGCCGATACCCAACGGTGGAAGGGTTCAGTACCGGGGACAGTTTGTCTATGTCTAGTATAGGGGCCAAAAAATGACAAACTACTCAGTCAATTCAGTCAATTCGCCTTTGAGCTGGAGAGCAGCTGTAACCAGCCACCGTTATCAATGAGCGTGGTGACAGGTGGGGGGTTTTCAAAGAGAAAAGCGGCACACACCTGGGATTATGGTAATTGCTGCAGCATGCGCTCGGGGTGGCCCATTGAATGATCATCCACTTCCGAATTATTAAAGTCGGATTCGCGCACTAGACGGGACAAATCAGAATTTGGGGGTGTTTCTAAAATTGACTGATAAAAAATTAAAAAGTTTGGAAGTAGAACTAGCAAGCCTATATATAGTAACGACCGAGCACTTTGTTGTTATATATAAATTGCAGAAAAACTTCTCTTGTACACAGGCTAACACTAAGTAATTATATTATTTAAAACTGCTCTCTCGGGGAGAGTAAGCACGCTGGCTTATATTCAATGGCTTCCCTGTACTCGTCTAGGTTATTTTCGAGCTTGTTTACCCGGAAATTGAAAAAACAGTTATCGATTATCCATATACATAAGCATAAGCATAAGCTCCAGGAATATGTAGTTGTGGGTGTTTACAAGTCTCCATAACCAATGCGATATCCTTGTTCACAATCCAGCTCAGCCAACTAGCAGCCGATACTATTACGTACAGTAGCGCTCAGAAATATTCGGCCAAATGCTTCTTCACTCGTTCTTTTCAGTCATAACTTCTTTCCTAGTGGATCTAACCGAGCGAAATTTCAATATGTGTAGCATTGGTGTAATGTGAATATTTACCACTACTAACCTGCATTTCGATCAAGTTCCAGATATCTCAAAGAACTTGAAATCAAAACCAACTGAAAAAAGGGGCATTGGTGTTTTTAAATATTCTTTCCTTTTTGCCATGTCCAAAGTGTACGAGCGCTGACACAGAAGAGGAGAAAAACGCAAATAAGGTGCGAATAACTGGAGACTAACAAACTTGCTTTCAGCACATTCAACAAACGCCTCCCCATTAGTATTTGGATATAGCTGTTTTGCAGTCAAATAGTGTTGGATAGTGTGAAATATGCTTCAGTTGAACATATCAAAATTTCATGCGATCTGCTCAACTAGAAAAAAAGTTACAGCAAGTTAAAGTTGACCGAATACTTTTAAGCGCTCCTGCATGTATGAGAATATTTCGCCCCTCGCAGTGAGAACTACATATATTTATTTGAGCCATTCTTGTTTCAGTTACCAAGAAGTTTAGCAATTGAAGAGTTCATGTCTTATCGCTCAATAGCATGCTGAGGGGATTGACGGGTTGCTTTGTAAACCCTAACTGCTTGCAGCCTGCTTTTGTAACTGCACTTTCACTACTGATTTCCATATTCTAACGATGGTCATTGTTAATCAATGCCGGGATTCTTCTCCTCCGATTCCTCTTCTTCTATACGCAAAATTTCCGTTGCCAACGCCAGAAAAGCGTAGAGTTTCAGGTGAACAAGAGAATCTTCAAGTCAGTTCGACAAACATTTAAGCTCCTGGTAGTACGGAATGGAATTCTTAATACGATGCAGGCGAAGCAAACTATGCCGTATACATCCACCTTTTATTTCTAAGACATATGTATGTATGAACCGTATCATTCGAAATGTTCGTTCTCGTCTGTCAAGCATCGAAAAGAAGTCTGTTTCTGATTGGTCTCTTTTTTGTCAGGTTCATTTGCAAGCTGATCTTTCCGAGAACACCGCCCAACCCAACCAGACTTCTATCCAGCACTCACGTTGAAGTCGGCTTCAATACACGCGTTCGAATGCGGTTTAGCCAATAAAATGACCATCTGATAAGTAATTCACTGTTTTTATCCTCAGAGGCGAGTCTCCTACCGATTAACCGAACCCGGAAGTACAGAAAACTTGGTGGGCCCGGGCGAGTATCGATCCGGGGTGAGGAATTCTATACGAACGGCAAAACTGGTGATCATGTGAGGCAGAATTCAAACAAACAATACCTTGCAGTCGTTCAACAAACGCTGCAGGACAAACCAATTAATCGGTCACAAAATCCAAAATTTTGAGCAACTTTTGGATTAAACCGATCAAAATCTCAACATTTGTTGTTGAATCAGGTCCTAGGCGTCTGTTGTGTCTTGGTATAATTTGAAATCATTACATTAGAAGAGGCAATAAACTCTGTCCTTTGAGAATAGGCTTTGCCTGTGAAAAGCGATGGGATATTTTCGAGCCCTCTATAGGAGACGCGATATCTGGGTAATGGCTTCAATAATCTTACAAAGGATCAGTTGCACGGGAGGAGCTTTATATACTTAAGGGGACATATCCCTCATTCAAACATTCACAACCCAAATAGGTGGGTACGGAATCACTCTAGAAGTGTGGTGGCCTCGTACCATGCTACTGAACCTCATCCTCAGAAGAGAGATGCCACTTGACGCACCTCGACGCCTTTGGAATCAACCAACACCCATCTCACTCGCGTCACGATTTTGTTTCTTTTCGTGAGGATCTCGTTAGTTTATTTGTTCTGAAAGTGGAATTCGGATAAATTTGTTGCTTTACTGTCTTTGTTCAAGTCTGATTCCCGCATAACCACAAACCTTACAACCCAACAACGATTCCTTTATCACCACTACTATTGCCATCATTTTTCAGCAACATTAGGTATTGAAGGAAATTATCAAGTCAACTAATCCGTCAGATGTTAGAAAGGTGATAGCCAAAGGATTGATTGATCGAGCATGTTGCTCAACTATAGAAGGATCTGGGCCACGATAAACCGACAGAGAAGTTGAGTCCTTTTGAAAGATCAAAATGGAGCAGGGCTTGGTGTTAGCAGGGTGACCCGAATGGTATGTTCCACAAACATCTATTCCATTTGAAAGTCTAGTCATCCACTATAAGTGACATTACTAAGTGCTCGATTAGATAACGACATCGAATCAATTGTTTCTTCCACAGCTCCAGAAGATCTTCGGGACCAGCGTAATGGATTGGATAGCTGATCATCGTACCTTCTCCGTTAACGCAGGGTTGCGAGTTTTTCTGTAAAGTATGAAAGACGACATGGAAAAAGGTTTTGCATTATTTACGTCAGGAATAAAGTATTGTCAGTTGATGTTGTGTGGAAAAATGGAGAAAAAACTGCGAGTTATTACTGAAGTTTATACTCTCCATAGCATTCGAGTGTAAACCTGTACTTCTTGCTAAGGCGCACGCAGGAAATCAAAGCGTCTTCCTCCATTTCCCCTATACTGACTGCACGGAGTAAGTCAGACATATTAGGGTGAGCATTATATGCTCATTATCGGTAACTACTTATCGGTAGAGGAATTAGTCATAAGAAAGGTGCCAAGCGTCGACATCTATAATAATCGAGTTTTTGTATGATGAAGTATGGGGACAACCGACATCTGCAGTCTTCTATCCTTCCAGGTAACTTTTTCGCTGTGACAGCTGATTCCGGAGAGGTCGACTTTTTCGGTCCAGATTTATCCGGATCTGGTGAGGTGGGAAAGTCCGTTGCGCGTGTCCGTCGAAAGTAGGTCACCCCGCCCACTTCGCGCGCGGCGCACCACACTGAGGTCTCGAAATGACATTACAGTACCACCAAGTGTGAATGGAGCGTATGATTTGCATTTGCCTATGATATCTTCTCTTTGAACTGACTGCCATGGTCCAAGCGCAAAAGGTATGCCCCACTGACAACTGCGACGTCTGTCCAGCATCGCGGACCGACTCGTCGCGTGCGACGGCTGCGGCGTGACCTAGTTTCGACGGACACGCGCAACGAAGCGCACCCGGTGAGGTGGGAAGGAAGTTCTGAGAGTTTTATTTTTAGCACCGCGATTTCAAATTACCGCTCTCTTCTCATTAGGCACTGTTACTCCGGGCCTTAAGCTAACGTTCTCACTTCAACGAAAAAAAAAGACTCAATGTAAGAGAATCCGTCGCTATTGGCATTCGTTTTATGGTTCTTTCTCCCATCTACGATGTCATACACGAACTTACGAGTATTCGGATGGAGTCTTGAGTCTTTTGTCGTCAATCAATCAAATCTGAAGGATGCGCTCCCGCATTCCACTTTCATTCGGAATCGCAGTAGCGTAATGAAAGCTTATGGGGCCTATTCAATGATTTGCGGTGATCAGCCGTGTAGAAGTCAATGCTTTCATCGTCCCAGACGAACCTGGCACCAATTAACAGCCTTCGGAGGGATGGAAGGCTTGGTTGGCCTAGGCGGATATCGATTTGGGACTCGAACCCTGACCATGCGTGTGAGATAGTGCGCCACTTGCACTACACCACCCTCCTAACAAGAACTCGAAAATATGTCAATATTTACTTCTTCCCGGGTTTTCTCGGCTGGGCAAAGCCTGATAAGTTGGCTGACGCTGATGAGGAGACCTTCCTCGTTCACTCTCGCATAGAGTTAAAGAAGAGTTATTTGTAGCTTGTTGTGAGATCTAGTTTAGGCGTGCCGAAGATAGATCAGTGTTCCATCTACTCACCGGTTTATTCCAAAATCCTGGCTCTTTTACTAGCTGTACATTTGCTGATCTGGCCAAAACACCTGTGAAGAAAGCGTCTTCTACCTCAAAAACCTGCAAGCAATTGGAAATGAATCACAGATAATGTAAATAAAGAAAGTGTAGACATTAGACCACAGGAATAAGTTAATACTGTATAAATTGGATAAATTATGCCAATTTTCGATAAAGCACTTTCTCGGTTTTGAAGAAATAACAATCAGGAATACCAGAAAAATAAAAATTGATTAATTACACCACACAACAGTCCTAACAACTTTTCTCACCTTATGCCTCCAAGCAACCTCTATGAGAGCTGCTAAGGCTGCTGGACTTATAAGGTAGGTCGGACCATTACAGTAATCGGGGAGGTATCGCTCATGATACGATGATTCAGGAACGTACCTTGAAACTTTTCAATTGTAAAACGAGCACACAAGTAAAAATTGTCACAAAACAACGACTACAAGTAAGTTCCATAAATATAAACAGTGATCGAATAGGCTAACAGGATAAAGGAAAGATCAAGAGATGAATTACACTTACCACAAGCTATCAACGTCTCGAATGGGTTGGACCTTTTTGTGAATATGGCACAGCATATATCTCTCGTGAGGTTGCTTAAGAAGGGGAATTACCTGAAAATATTCCAAGAAGACAATTTCGATGTCTCTCACGATCCCAATTCGGAGCGCAGATTGAACCCTATTTGCAATACCGTCCCTGGTCCGCTAAATTAATGCAAACCTTATCAAGATGAAGCACGACGTCGGAATCGACTTTGAGCACGAACTTTTCTGGGTAGTTGGCAGAAATCCAACGATATGCGGCGAAAATCTTAACAAGGGACCATCAGTAAGATATATGTAGCGTGATATCAATTAACACTCCTTTAGCACGGCTGCGAAGCAGCAGTAAAGAAGTCGCTTACAAACTTCCGTTCATAGTTGTACATTTTTTCGTATGTACAATACTGCTACTAATTCATGGTCAACCGACGGTTTGCGACGGATTAATCCGTCGCAAACCGTCGCTTCGCCATAACTCCAGCTAAAGTAATCCAATGAAGCTGAAAGTAAGATTATGGGAAAGCTCTTCTCGTGAAGAATCCAAATATATAATAATCTTTGGACTTTCTCGAATTTTTTGCCTCATTTCCCCGGGAAAACGAAAATTGAGTCTCTCAGCACCTGGGGTGTTACTTGCGGATATGACAGCATCGTAAACCCTCCACTTCAATTGAAAACTCCGTTTCCAGTTCTTAAAAGACCTGAATCGTGCTACAATCGAGAAGAGGATAGAATCCTGATCATTTCAATACCCTCCATGACCCAATTTGAACACTTTCAGCTGAAAGCAGAGGTGCAAAACAAGTTACCAGATTTTCAGACGTTTTTTATTCCTTTCAGCAACGTATTTTGTATAACGACCGTATGATTGCTTGTGGAGAATCCTGTCATGTCATGAATTTTGAATTTTTTTTAAATTTTGCGGCATCATTTTCATGGAGGTCAAAGAGTGAGCTTCAGCACCTGAGGTGCTTCCTGCAGATATAACATAACCTTAAACCCTCCACTTCAATGGAAAATTTCATTCTGGGTTTTTAAAAGTTATTTGGAATATATTCACAAGAAATCATGTTTATTTTGATATCCATAATGATAGAACTTGAAAAATTTTAGCTGAGAGCAGTGATTTTAATAACTTTTCAAGAATTTGCTAGTTCATTTCAGCAGTGCACTTTCTCGGCAACGAATTATTCTGCATTTACTCAATGGCTTCCATTACGTGATCTGATATCCTGATAATAGAAGGATGAATAGTCTCCTAGTCGACATTCAGCTAATTGACCCCTCACCATCGATCTCTATTGGCCCATCGCCTTCGCTACTGCCCAGTCCACTGAAGAGTGCCTCGACACGTCAGAAAGCGATCGGCCTTCTCCTACTGTTACCGCAGTCAGCCTAAACCGCTAATAAATGGATGATTGGAACGTTCAGCAGTTGAACCAGCCAATGGCGCAGAGGAAGTGCACGCGTCTCGTGTTTGCGCCCGACCTGGATTCCACATGGGTTCGGATTCTCAGTCGTGCACAGCATTTGCAAACGCTGAAATAACATTGTCGGCATGCAATGAGTGCTCCCCTGGGCTGATTGGCCAGTGTTGGTGCCAGTGCCCCCCAGCTTTCCATCAAACGGGAAGCTGATGGGCAGATCAAGATAGCGCCTTTGAACAAGTGAAAATTTGCGATGATTCAAAGTAGTACAACTAAAATTAATATACATACATAGTCAAGCAGTATCTATCACAGTGTGATCGTTTCATTCTGCCAGTTGCATGCCAATATGTCTCAGCAGGCGCACTCTTCAGTGGACTGGGCAGTAGCGAAGGCGATGGGCCAATAGAGATCGATGGTGAGGGGTCAATTAGCTGAATGTCGACTAGGAGACTACTCATCCTTCTATTATCAGGATATCAGATCACGTAATAGAAGCCATTGAGTGAATGCAGAATATTTCGTTGCCGAGAAAGTGCAGTGCTGAAATGAACTAGCAAATTCTCGAAAAGTTATTAAAATCACTGCTCTCAGCTAAAATTTTTCAAGTTCTATCATTATGGATATCAAAATAAACATGATTTCTTGTGAATATATTCCAAATAACTTTTAAAAACCCAGAATGAAATTTTCCATTGAAGTGGAGGGTTTAAGGTTAAGTTATATCTGCAGGAAGCACCTCAGGTGCTGAAGCTCACTCTTTAACCTCCATGAAAATGATGCTGCAAAATTGAAAAAAATTCAAAATTCATGACATGACAGGATTCTCCACAAGCAATCATACGGTCGTTATACAAAATACGTTGCTGAAAGGAATAAAAAACGTCTGAAAATCTGGTAACTTGTTTTGCACCTCTGCTTTCAGCTGAAAGTGTTCAAATTGGGTCATGGAGGGTATTGAAATGATCAGGATTCTATCCTCTTCTCGATTGTAGCACGATTCAGGTCTTTTAAGAACTGGAAACGGAGTTTTCAATTGAAGTGGAGGGTTTACGATGCTGTCATATCCGC
The DNA here is from genome assembly GCA_000469685.2 of Haemonchus contortus. NCBI lineage: Eukaryota > Metazoa > Nematoda > Chromadorea > Rhabditida > Trichostrongylidae > Haemonchus > Haemonchus contortus. The sequence goes on from LS997564.1 coordinate 11,831,713, forward strand.
AAGTAACACCCCAGGTGCTGAGAGACTCAATTTTCGTTTTCCCCGGGAAATGAGGCGAAAAATTCGAGAAAATCCAAAGATTATTGTATATTTGGATTCTTCACGAGAAGAGCTTTCCCATAATCTCACTTTCAGCACCATTGGATTACTTTGGCTGGAGTTATGGCGAAGCGACGGTTTGCGACGGATTAATCCGTCGCAAACCGTCGCTTCGACCATGAATTAGTAGCAGTATTGTATAGCTAGGCTGTACGTTAATTAGCGATTCTAAAACCTTGAGATATCGGTTGTCTCTTCTGCCCTTTTCTGGACTCTCGAGGTAGCAATAGAGGGCTTGTTCAGAGTGCTCAGTGTAGCACGATTTCCCAGCAACTGGGCTACCTCAGTTCGAGTAGTCAACTGTTACAAAAAACGTGGGAGTGCAATGGGCGACCAAGTTTTCGAGGAAGAAAACGAATGTCCACGAGCAGTTCACTGTCTATGAGTGTGGAAAGCCAACCGACAAACATTACCCGAAACGTAGGGTGAAGAAGGCTTCGGAAGGGCTGGAAAGTGCAGTGATGAATGTGTCTCAGTCCACACAACCATCACGAATACTGCATCTGTGAATGTTTGATATTCTCGGTACAAGAAACCTGCTTGAAGCCCATCGCATGTTGAGGAGCAAGAGTCCAACGACTGATACTGCAATTCTATAGGAAATATATCCCTCTCTCAGAGACTGCACTCAGTATTTGTTCGGGAACCAACCATGCCTAGTTTTTCCGACTGCAATGTAGACAACATATAAAAGTTAGAAGGAAAAGGGCACACCTATGACCCGGGGATCGAATTCCAGACCGACACCCACCCGGATCTCAGCCTTTCATTCCTCCGGAACCATTTAGTTGGCAAAAGGCTTGCCTGAGAGGGTAAAAAAACTGACCCAAATGTAGGCTGCTGCAAAGTCATTGTATGGGCCAAATATGCTTTCAATACGTCCTTACTATTCTTAATGGAACGGAACTGATTAACGCCAAAAGCTATAAACAACTCATAATGAAGGGAGTGAAGCCGCACATATAAAAGGTGTATGTTCACACTGTAAATGCTCTTTCATTGCTAGAAGTACCATGAAAAGTCAACCACGTTACGGTCTTCGGAGAAGAGAGGAATAAGTGTACTAGGTAGGTTCAAAACCTATATACAGGGTGCGGCGAAAGTTCTGGCAAAGACCCGTTTCAGGTTTTCTATAAAAGGCCTTCGATCAAGACAGGATCTGTGCCACTATTCACTGCAAGTCCTCTTCTGTACATTCCATAAACTGGCCGTTCTTGAATATGCCATCTTACAGAATAGTGACATGCAAAGGCCAACGACCCTCCATCCTGCACCTCCATCTGATTGAATGCACGGCAAAGACCATCTACAAACAGCTCCGGATTCCCTTAAGAACCGTGTCCAACGACGTTAACAGGTACAAGGCGACAGGAACTATGGAGGACAAGCCTAGAAATGGAAGACCGAAGAGTGCAACGACAAAGGAAATCGTAAAAATCATTCGAGAGAAAACCCGCCGCCACCCTCGTAGGTCCGAAAGGCAAACGGCTCTTGAGGTCGGAATTCCTGCTACGAATGCCTGTTTTCAACAGATCAATTCCTGAACACCCAAAACGATAGGATGATAGCGGGAAGCTCTGCACAAGCCAGCCAACATGGAGGGATTGCTCAGCGATCTGGACACCCCAAGCCGTTGACGGTTTTTGGGGCAATCACATCGGACGGCAAGATGTCCCTGATTTTCTTGGAGAAAGGAGCTAAGGTGGATAGCAAGACCTATGTAAAAGGCATGTTGGAGAAGAAGTTACTCCCTTGGGCACAATCCCATTTCGGCAACCGAACATGGACTTGTCAACAGGGCTCAGCTCCAGCACACAGGTACAATGTGGTACAGGGCTGGTGCGCGACGCACTTCCCAGATCTCATCTCGTTGGACGATTGGCCCCCAAACAGTCCAGCCCCAAATCCATTGGACCATCCCGTGTGGTAAGTTCTTAAGAGGAAAGCCTGCTCTACTAAGCATAGAAGTTTGGGTGCACTACGTGCAACCCTTGTTGAAGCATGGGAGGATTTGGACTACCTCCGTGCCGCCGTCGACCCATTTCCTAGAAGACTTTTAGCCTGTATTCGCACAAAAGGAGGCTAGTTCGAGATCAAGTTTGTTTTCGTGATCTATATAGCTGTTGATAAATGCTGTTCGAGTTGTATCATGAATCGATCGATTTGAGCGTTTTTACGATCATGTTTACCGTTGCCAGAACTTTTGCCGCACCCTGTATAAGCACTCCTTTTTGGAATGTAGTCTTCAACTTTTCCACCAAGATTTCGGTGAAGACTTATATTTAAAAAAGTAGAAAATGCCTTGTAAACGAGTGCTGCATATGATTCCGGTACATCAACGAGTAGAATGTCGTTATAATTCTGCTGTTCGTCGTTGATCAGAGCAGAAGCGGCACCCGAGCCTGTCACGAATACAACAGATGCGGTTTTATTCTGAAAACAGAACAACTCAACATTTGTTAAAAATCTTCACTATGATAACTGGAAATGTTCGGATAGAATAATTAAAAACCAGATTGAAAACACAGTTCACGATCATTTTGAGGTATTCAGTTCAAGACAAATAATGGAAAAGTTAGTTCAAAGTAGTACAGAAGTAGCGAAGAATGCCATTGCGCACAGCTAGCTACAGTAAGCTGCCTGCGTGCAACAACGTATGTGCTCGGGTACGAATGGCGCCGCTTCTACAGCCTCTACAACCCGTGAGAGCTCGTCCAACTTCGGGTGCGCACGTCAGGTAAGCTGGTTCAAGGGTCCCTTATTACGTCATATCTGGGTCGTTCCTTAATTCGTTTTGTGCTATCTGTGGGTGTCACACGATCACTCTAGAAGAAATTACAGAAACCAATTTTATCGATGCAGTACTTACATGAACAGCCTTCGAAAAATGCGGATTGGCCCATGTTTGGCGAATTGCATTACGCATATCAGTGTCATTGGGCCGACTGCACACGATCACAATAACTTTTGATTCACTATGAACAGTGGGGGAAGAGAAGTTGAGACTGAAATTGCACTTCACAAGTAACCATTCGTCTGTTAACAGGAAAAAAACGAGGAAATAAGAATTGAAATCTCCTAGTTCTCCGGCTGGAACATAAATTTTAGCATTGAGGGAATTTCCACACTACGATTGGGATTTAGCATCACTTTTTCATTTGAATCACCGCTGTGTCTGGCTCAAACCCACAAGTCTTCCTGCGTTGCGCGAACCACCACTGTAAGTATAATAGCTTACTCTTGCGATGGGAGGCATTTGTATTAGGTTGAGTAAAAAGTTTTGATCGACCTTCGTCCCTTTTTTCGTAGGACCGCTCGGAAGGACTTCGTAAAGGGTTATGGTAGACCGATCCCTAACCTGTATTTTTAAAAGGATATATGAGCATCCCCTTGGAAGTGCTTCGCAAAAATGACTTCAACCTTCAACTGGCGTCCGAAGCTGTCTGAGAGCTATCGTCTATCACAAATTACTGTAAGGGCATAATCCACCGACGGCTGCCGCAAACATCTATGGTGCATCCAGAAGAGTCATCGTATCTCAGCCCACGGGGCCTCATGACGAAGCACCTCCGGTCTCGCTCCGTCTGGTTACCATTTGTTTCTTGCTCTGAAACATCACCTCCGCGATAGAAATTTTGATGACTGCCCGGAGCTCAAAGATGAGATCTCCAGCTTTTTCGAATCGTGGCCGCCACACTTCTAGGCTTCAGGAGTCAAGAAACTGCCGGTTCGTTAGACGTATATTTAGGACAACGATGGAGACTATATTACTAATTGAGATCCACTTTCAATGGAAATAAGACTTTTTAAAGCGAAGATTGAGAAGCCGATCAAAACTTTTTACTCAACCTAATAGAATGAAGTGGGTCTCTAAAGTTATTGCTTTTTACTGTCGATCTCGGGAATAAGTCAAAGGGGAGAAATCGATCGATGGGATACTCAGCACAAACAACAAAGTAAAGCACGAACAAGAGCGTTCTGGCGAGTGGTGAACTGCACATGCACTATTTGAACTTCAACATCAACTATTTCGTATCAATGGGACTCAATAAACGATAAGATAAAGTCTTTGGGCGTTGACCAATCCCCTCCAAGGAAAGCACCCCAGCTCGACTTTCATCCAGAATCGTAGTGGCATATTGAATGCGTGTGCCCTATACAATGAATTACGGTGATCAGCCGAAGTTGAAGTCAGTGCTTTTATCCTCCCTTACAAGTGTGGTACCAGCTAACCGAACCCGGTGGGATGGAATCCTCGGTTGGTATAGGCGGATATCGATCAGGGATTCGAATCTGTGACCATGCGTGTGTGATAGAGCGCCACTTGCCCCTACACCACATCCACATCTACATTTTCAGTAGCGATCGACAAATGCTGGTTTTGTAAAGTACGATTAACTCAACTCACAACTCAACATCACGATGTATGAGGTCATGATACAAAGTGTAATTCGGACTACGCTCCTTCGCTTTCCTTCGGTAGGTAATATCGTTCGATATGAGAACTACGATCCCTGAAAAAAAAAAACAATTATTGAGAGGAACGTCGATCACTGGACTTGCTAATGAAAGACCTGAGTTTGATTGTTAAAATAAAATAAAAACCAAGCACTGAGAGGGTAAAGAAAGAGGGGACAATTTCGAACAGTAGAGTATCCTTGGCCTCGCACTTGATTTACGGTTCAGGCAATTTCGATTTTAATGCGATACCCTTGTTGTATATATTATTCACATTAAATTCACTCGAAATCATGATTATATCTTTGAGCACCCATACCTAAGAGGATTTTTTTTTCTGGGATCCGATCCGCTTCTTGTGTAGAGTTTTTACCTGCGGCCTGGTTGCTCTCCTCTATTAAAACCTATCGTTGTCGTAAAAAAAATTCTTGAACCGTCTGTCGTCTGCTTTCCTACCGAATCTTTTCTACACTTTTACCATTTTTGACATTCACGTCCACTACCCATCAAAGTCGATTGATATCATTAATAGTGGGATGTTAAGTGGTAAACAAAAAACCTCAAGTATAAAAAAAGTTGTAAAACGCGATAAATTCAACGTAAAATGATTTTGAAGACCTCAAAAAAGAAGTTCTGTGGCATGCAAAAATTCACTTCGTTAAAATCGAATTTCAATCTGCAGCATTCACCACTGCTGCAGGTCACCTTTGGAAACCACTTCGACATGAGATCCTTCCTGCTTAGCCGTGTCTACGCTTACGCACAACCACAAGTTGTCGGGATGCAGGCAACTAGCCGATGAGGTGTTCTTATAGAATTGCAAAGCTCTTTTTTTTATTCTGCGACAAGAAGTATCAGACCTGTCTATTCTTCAAGACCATAAATTTGGTATCGAATGGCACTTACTGAGCATCTCGTACAGGTGCAGATAAACAAGTGATTGCTCTGGGATTGCACTTGGAGGAAATGGCTCCAACGATGGACCCGACCGTATATTCGACCTGAGTATTGGATCACATTCAGGATACCGTATCCTCTGAGGTCCCATCCGTCCGCAATATTCGCAACTTGGCGAAGTATCAGAACGCGTGCGAATAATACAACAAGCAAGAAATCAAAACTTTCTGCTCATCCTATAGAAATGGAAAGTCAGTACGGGAACCCAGCCTTCACGGTAATCCAGCTGTGGGTCTCTATATGTGGCAGTTATAAGAGTTGTGAACTCAAACAAGGTTATCACAATACTGTGAAATGGAATATGTTTTCTTGTGAAATTTTGAGTTCATTACATTTTGTTCCACTGTGAGGTCACTGTATGAGCGGGGTTCATGAACTAAACTCCATTTCCATTGCAGACCACACGTTGCGAGAGATAGTGAGAGGCTCCGCCTGCCTTTATAGGCTCAACAACAAGTTTCATATGTCGTCTGGTACACCGTTACTTTAGATTGATGGAATTTTGTGAGCATCCAGCAAACTATATTCACCCACCTATTCCGATGAAAATCACGTAAAGAACACGAATCAGAGTAGATCTTCTTGTGGTTAATCTCGAAAAGATCTTGATGTTCATATCAACACTTCATTTTATGAGGGATACGTTTGCTCCAATGCTTCTTATCTTAAAAGAAATTACATATTTGTAAGAAATAGTTCTTTTCTGATTACAGTGAAGAAAACGAGGAAGAAGGTGAACTGTGGCAACAGTTTAGTAAATGGTCAATGCCCCGTTGAAGCATCACTTTCCTCGCATTGATGAGGAGCAGCAAAGAAGGAGCAGCTCAACGCAGAAATAGTTAAAGGCATACGATTACACCTCCCACACAACCAGTGGTAGCATTCATAGTATCGACGTCGACGCGGGCTATGGCCGCTGATTGCTATCCCACAGCATAGTGATACCCCTATTGTCTTTGAAAGCACAGTGCACAATAAAAATGGTTTCTACATATGTTCCTCCCCCTCCCCCCCCCCCCCCCTTTGGAATAGCTGGTGACCCCAAGGGTAACACAAAGAACCCTCCTGAGCCCAGAAACTCAACAGTCAGGGCATAGTGGGAGACCCGCTACCGGATCGTCTGGACTTCCTGCCCCTCGACCGATGTCTCGCTAGCCGAGTGTCGAGGCTATACAGATTGCAATATTCGCTCTAGGACCCACACACAAACTGGTCGCAGAGAATAAGACGGTGTTTTTCTGCTATTCCTCCATTCTCTTTTATTCTTTTTGCTACTGGAATCCCTTACTTCATTTTCTACCACGGGGGGGGGCCAAAAAAGGTTGGCAATTTTTGCTGTTTCTAGGGTTCTTTTCTTAACTTATGCTTATAAGTGAATGAATTTTTGCTCAACGTAGCCAGCTACTCGCACCAGGACCCCCACGTACGCAATGATACGCATTGTACAGCTCGTCCAAACGCCCCGTTCTTCTTCGCTTTTCTGGTCTTATGCTCGTCCAGCCCCCTTTTTCACGATTTCCGAAGCATTTTTTCACATTGGAAACATCGATTCACGCAGTTTCTTAGCCTTCATAGCACATTTCCCACTTTATCGTCCATTTTTCGTCATATCTGGATTAAACAAAATTATTGCGAACTGTCCTTGAACACCCGTGCATCCAGCGCGTCCTAGAAAAGGGAAACGCTCTTTTGAAAGCGTTAAGCTTTGCCGTGATTCACTTGGATGACCAGGATCGCGTCGCATCGAAACTAATATAATGTAGCATGGGAAAAAACGAGGCATACATATCCCATACCTAGAGCTTATTCGGAGGCACAGTCCACGAAAACATGTTTCTGAAAGTATAGCACAAGCTGTCGAGTCAAAAAAACGGCTTAGATAGGGCGTGATAATAGTCCCAAAATTGGTTCAGCCGATGTGCACACCCGAAGGGGACGAGATTTCAAGCGTTTTAGAAGCCATAGAGAATGCACCATTCGCACCGGGACCCACATGTTGCAAGCAGGCAGCTTACTGTAGCCAACTGTTAGCATTGACAACATGTCTATACAGCTCGTCCAAATACCCCTCCACTTTGTGGTCACTTTCTTGGCCACCTCTTAATTTCGCAATCTTTCCGAAGCCGTATATTTCACTAAAGCCTTTTTGCACTAATTTGGTCTGTCACTCCCATTATAGGTGCAAAACTTGAGACTCCAAAATTACCGTGAACTGTACCTTCAACGCAGCAACGATCATCGATTTGAGGATATCGATTGACGGTCAACGCTGGCGTCGTTATTCTGAATGCAACGAGTGACCTCACTTTTCGAATACCTGAAGAGGAATATTGGCACTTCCAGCTGCAATTTTGCTGAAAAAAATCATTTTTTTTTGTCATAGTAGACACGGTTCGGATCCTCAAGTCATCGCAGAATACAGCCCGTAACCTTACTTGAACAATTAATAAGTTGTTGTTAGATGGCGTACCTCGAAAAGAAGCATAAGTGCGCTAAAATAGAAAAACGGAGAAAATGACTGAATGAACACAGGAAATACTCCACAGGAGAATAGTATACGACGCTGGACCATGTTGTTGTCACCTCATCGGAACCGGCTGTCGCGCCCTGGGCTTAGCATAATGTCGACTGAAGGATTCAAAGGTAAAGGGCCCCTAGAGATTGCTGATGGAACCCAATCTGTGCCGAATTCTCACACACGCGAGAATTTTTGACTATGCCTCGTAGCACAACACGGAAATGGACGCTTTCAAAAATCAACGACGTGCATTGCTTCAATCGGCCGACTGATCCACGAGTTGCAAGTCACGTGCCAACAACGCATGACGGATTGTGTTCCGGGCAACGAGAGCGGTATCGATCGGTGTCCAGCGCTGTCAACACGTGGCCAGCAACGCCTTCAGTCGCCTTCCTGTTGGAAAAGTGCCCGTCTTAACGATAGTATTCTCAAGTTGCTTTTATGTTCTGCAATTTACTGATGGACCTAGACATTAACGAAGAGAATGAGATATGTGTCGATTGGGAGGATCAAGAAATAAAAGAAAAATAGAATCGATAATAAGGACCACAGGTGGGTAGCTAGGAAATACCCTCACAGGGATTCTGTGGGAAGGGCGTGTGGACAGGAATTAACTTGTAGCAAATCTCCTCAAGTACCGCAATATAATCGCGTCAATTCCTGTTAATCGATTAAATTGATCATTTACGGGACGCCCTGTCCTGCTACACTTTTTCGCTTTCCATGAAGACTAATACCTGAAAGGAGATTCTCATAGGGAACGAATTAGCTCGTCTTTATGCACCTTCCCTGCTGAAGTCTTCTCCATCGTTTCTCCCTTTCTTGACCGAAAAGGAGTCAGTGGATCGGTCATTTCATTATGAGCATTTATGCATGTATTATGTAGTTTTCAAAAGTTTTCTGTTGAGGTACATGTCAAATCCTCTTTGCAAATTTCCAAGAAGAATTTGATGTATACTGAAATAGAGAACTAAAGCCCACATGCCAACCATGAGCAGACAACAACCTCTGCTATTACTATATTACTTTTAACAATGATATTTCTGAATACACTGGGAACAGCACAAAGCAATCTGAGGCTTTATCATTTTGATGACAAACCTTGTACGATCAACTTAATTGGAACATATACCGGTGGATCCATTGCAACTAATGGCATTAGATATTCATAAAATTCAATCGTTACATACAATACTTTCAATTCATACATCTCTGAGCATAAAATCACATATTGTGTTCTTAATAAACAACCCGTTATTTCATCCGAAAGTACAGAATAATATGATAGATATGAATGACATAAACAACGCAACAAAACAATTATTTAAAGCACAAAACATAAAAAAAGAAAAAAAATCTAGTCCCTCATGAAAAGTGACATTAAAAAGTGTTCGACTGGATACCGACATCGCATTGAACGAAGAATCTTCCACGACTCGAGCAGATCTTTTGGCCCAGCATTGTGTACAGGATAGCTGATGACCGTGCCTTTACCGTTGACACATGGTTGTGACGGTTTCTGCAAAAAAAAGCATCAAGTGCTTTTCCTTTTTATCTTCATAATATTAAAGAGACAAAATCAGACAAAGCAAATGAAAACTACCAAACGATCCCAAATTCCACGCTCCTTTCGGATCTGCACATCGGCCAACTTAGCCAGAACACCGGTGAAAAATGCATCTTCCACCTCGAAAACCTGAAAAACATGTTCGATACGCTAGAACGAATAAAAAAACAGATCGAAAAAGCTGAATCAGGTGGGGTTGAGTTACTAAGGGCTTGACTCAGGAAATAATCAGACAGAGAAAGAATGCGTTCCGAAAAAAAGGGCGAATATTGAAAAACGATGCATGGGCCAAGAACGATGCTACCCCCTACGGTCCGGAAAGCGACAACTCATTCGAAGAGTAGAAAGGGTTAATGCATCAGAACTTTAGCAAAATAATTGCAGTTCATGAAAATACCTACCTTTGCTTTCCACACAACTTCCAGTATTGCTGTCAAAGCCGCGGGTGTAATTAGGTACGTTGGACCGCTACAGTAATCGGGCAGGTACTTTTCAGGATATAATGACTCAGGTATGTACCTGAAAGATCTTTGAGTATCTTTTTCTGAGTATTCTCCAAACTCAAAAATGCCACAGCGATAAATAGCAAAAACTGAGCGGAATGGTTAGTGGCGAATAAGGTCTCAGTACATGGATGGATAGAGAGTCCAATTATCGATGATGCTGGTTACAGATTGAACATATTTCAAAGTTAATAAGGCTCCACAAATGGCGAACGATGGATCATTGGACAGAGCCACGGAGAACAGAGTTACTATTGTAGAAGCAAGTTTTCCAATGGAATAGGAATAAACAAAACACTACCATTTGCTGCCAGGATCACGACTCGGTAGGGCATCATAGTGCACATAGCACATAATGGATTTAACTTCAGGATATTCAAGACGAGAGTAAATCTGCAATCAGAATTATTAGACTTACAGTTCCTGAGCAGTAATGAAGCTGAAAATCTTCCTCAAGCAAGCTAGCTGTACAACATGTACGATACAAGGGAATTGTAATCATTAATTTGATAAAAGAGAACCTTGTCAAGGAGAATCACCACATCAGAATCGATTTTGAGGACGTATTTGTGCGGATAGTTGGCAGCAATGAAGCGAAATGCAGCCATAATCTGAACATCCACAAATGAATATCTGTAGTGACCCAGCACTTTGTTAATGGCTAACATTCTCGCAAGTACAGAAAAATCTGGGATGCTATGTGAATGTAAACATCTACGCATTATTACACGGTACCAGCTATCACCAGCTTTGTCAGGGGCGCTATTATGAAGAAAAACAATATTTCAGAGGATTGTTCAACATTCTCATCTATTTTGGATACATTTTGGCTGGCAAACAGGTGGGATGGAGCATGATATTGTGCTTTTTCCATTAACCTTCAGACATGCGATCACTAATACACTCAGGTTAGCTCCACAATTCTGGAACTTGCTGAAGAGTGCTGGTCATATGAAAAATTACAATAACGAAAGGTCGAGGCCACCCTTTCTAAGACCTTATCATGACAAAGCAACTTTCAAATGTTACAGTTTTCAAGAGCTAAGTTGGCTAACAGAAATAACCAAAATAATGTTGATTGAAAGTGCTGAAAAAGAGAAAAAGTCTTGAAAATAAAGAGAAAACAACGTCGATCGTCGAACAATTCTGTTGCATGTATACGTGGTCTCCCAGTAACGGTAGAATAATAATGCCCATAGTCTTAATTTACGTATAACTACGATGCACTCAAGAGAAACTTGTTCTTTGAAGCTGATGAAACCCCGTTGAGTTCTGATTAGTTAAAAGAACACGGAAAGATTTCAAATGCATCACAACGTAGCAAAAAAGAACTGAGCCAAAAGCGAAATCAAAACAGAAGTTACCTTATAAACAAGATTGTTATATGAGTCGGGTACATCAACTTGCAGAATATCATTATATTTTCGTATTTCGTCTCTAACAGTAGTTGATATGTAGCCAGTGCCTACGAGGAATAAAACTGATATGGATCTATTCTGAAAGAACACGAGCGTTATAACGTTTCTTTAAAGTCCTTATTGTTTGTAAAAATATCCGCTCAAAAAAGCGATCAATGCTTACAAGAAAGGATTAGAACTATGAGAAATAATCATCTCAGACAAAATAGTAGGATAGGGCGAATAGTAGGTCAAAATATATATCTTTCTGCACGTTCAGTAATCATATTATAGGAGTAAAAATCAGTCAAAAAAGAATATTCAGAAATTAAATTATCGTCATTGAGCACTTACACGAACGGTCTCCGAGAACAGTGGGTTCGCCCATGTGCGACGGATTGCGTAGCGAATATTAACATCATTCGGTTTCGTACACACGATTACTATGACCTCCGTTTCTTTGGGAATTGTCGGAAAAGTGAGATTGAGGCTGAAATAGGACATTCTTGTTATAATTAGGAATAATCGTGTCGAACAAAAATACTGGAATTGCAGGCAATGCATGCAAAATGCAAGACGACGATGGGTTACATTACGTAAGTTACGAGAACTGGCAAGAGGCCGAGGACCGCGTAATGGACACCCGTTGATGACATCCGTTGTTTTTACATAGAATATTCAGAACTCAACAAAGGTTCTGAATAGTATCATAAGGAATTTAACAGAGGATTCATAAGCACATAGATGAGTATACATCAAGAAAGACTCGTAACGAACCCATCATAACGTCTGAGATCGTATTCTGCACTGCGATGCGGCTGCGATTTGTAGGCTGCCGTGGTCCTTCAATTTTACGAGAAAATGGATAGAAATGAGTCAATACAACTTTCAGAAAATTTGCTTGGACCGCGTCGCAGTCGTCTAGTGCAATCGAAGCCGTGCCCTTTTTTAGGAACTACTCATTCATTTCAACGGCACGACATTCGCCATCTTCAGAGACGAGAACTGAACTTGAGAAGAGGATGTGCACACTTCCCTCCAAGCACTCGATCCCTCTACCAGTTCCATCGAATTGTTCCGATGATCAGTAGTGAATGGGATGTCCTTCAGTCTCCTTCTGATTAAAAGAAACTAGGTCATGATGCTTTCAGATCACAGCATGCAGTGCGTCACAGGCTGCTTTCATACTTCGACGTGCGTGCCGGCACGCAGGTGGAATTGCAGGTACAATCTTGCGTGCGGTGTGTGAGCGGCTATGCGACGGCGGCGCTAGATAGGTGTTGACAACATTGGTCGCCGATGGATCACGTGTCAGTGCTGTCACACAGTTGGTTAGCGCCGCCGTCGCAAAGCCGCTCGCACGCCGTACGTCGAAGTATGAAAGCAGCCATATAAAGTGCACGGTATAGGCGGAAGAGGCGAGAACAGAAGAAAACAATAGACGGGTTCGAAATATTACAAACGATTCCCAAGCTGAACCTTACGTGTGGTTATAATTAAATAATGATATAATGATAAATCTACGGATCTCCTTCACTGAGGGTTCTCTCTCACTGAAGGATCCCCAGCCGGTTAGTGACGAGGCTACGTAGGGCGTCCCCAGGTGGCGGATAGGGGAACTAATTGCCGACCAAAAGTCACCGGTACTTTCCCAGAGACGCAGGTGGATTCAGGGGATGGACTCCTTGATTCTGCTGTGCTGGGTCGATATACCCTCTGTTTCTCGCAGGTGATCCATGCATACGTGTGTGGAGAGTCTGTGGGTGCAGTTGGTATCCTGCCCATCGACTCGGCCAAAAGCTTGCATTCGAGTGACGAACAAGTCACGCTGGGAAGTATCCGGGAGGCGATTCGGGGCCGCCTCCAAAAACAAAGCCCCTCGTCCAACCCCCCACGTCAGAGCCTGGCAAGCTACACGATGGGTTTTTTTCTTTCACCGCCAAAAACAGTAATAAAAATGGGCCTCATTCCCCTGAACCTGAGGGAGCCCCCAATACGGCAGCGTTGGGTAGGACCGCTCGGGAGAGGCTGCTAAAATCTCAGGGCCAAAACAGGCTGCCCAAAAGGAGAAGGACTAGGATGGCGATCTGTACTTTCAACGCACGGACGCTTGCATCGGAAGCGTGTATAGAAGACCTGATGATGCAAGCTAGGAAGATCAAGTACGACGTCATCGGACTGACCGAGACGAGGAGGCATCGCCCGCTGCACGCTGTATTTGAGACTGGAGAAGAACTGTTCCTTGGAACATGCGACAGTAGAGGCGTCGGCGGTGTAGGTGTCCTCGTCAATACGCACTTGGCCATGAACATCGATTCGTACGAAAGCTTAACAACCCGAATCGGACGTTTGCGATTAAGAAGATGTGGCTCAATCCCAGCTCTAACCATCTTCGTTGCTTACGCACCAACATCGAGCTACGAAGAAGAGGAGTTGGAAGCGTTTTATATGGATCTGGAGAGGCTCTACAGAGACGACCACACTTTCTTCAAGGTCATCGTCGGTGATTTTAACGCCAAGATTGGCCCCAGAAGAACAGCTGAAGAGCTTCACATCGGGACTCACGGAGTGGAATGGAATGAGCAGGGTGAAAGGCTGTCCGAGTTTATCATGACGACCCACACCATCCATGGTAACTCGCAGTTCCAGAAGCCCTCTCATTTAAGATGGACATGGGAGTCACCTGGTGGACAGTTCCATAATGAAATAGACCACATCATCTTCAATCGGAGATTTTGCCTGACCGACGTCGCTGTTGTTCCGAAGTTCTACACGGGATCGGACCATCGTCTCCTCCGCGCTAGATTCTGTTTCTCAGTGCGTGGGGAGAGAGCTATGAAGTTTCGGAAACGAAGCCCCAAGACCTCCATCAACTGGGACAACTTCGCTTCCCTTGCGAGTAAATGGGAGGATTCCGTTATCGACAACATCGACGAAGAATACAACCGGCTCGTCGAGCATCTTCACGATAGTGCTACGAAAGCAGAGAGTCTACAAGTAGCCAAGAGACGACTCTCTTTGGAGACTCTCGAGCTGATACGCCAGCGTGGAATCGCGCGAGCTGCAGGCAATTATCAACGAACGTCCGAACTTGCGAAGCTATGCAGAGAAGCGATAAAGGAAGATCTGAAAGAGAGAAGAGCAGCAGTCATGGACGAAGCCGCCGAGGCCGGAAAGAGCATTCGCAAAGCCCGACGGAGCTTCGTCAATTACAAGACCAAGATGACCTACCTTCGTCGTCCGGACGGAACCGTTACTGCATCCCGGAGGGCAATGGAGAAGGTCATCTACGACTTCTACTCGGATCTCTTCGACAGCCACGTCTACCTGCCTACTCACCATCTTAGGCAAGACGAATATATCGCTCCTTCGGTTCTCCCTTCCGAAATACGACATGCCATCACGTCGATGAAGAACTGTACAGCGCCCGGTCCCGATAGGATCAAACCAGAACATCTGAAGAGTATACCACCAGTCATCATCAAAACTCTGGCTAGGCTCTTCACACGGTACCTGTCGGAATGCAAAGTGCCCACGTCGTGGAAAACTAGCAAGACTGTGTTGTTGTACAAAAAGGGAGATCCAGACGATATTGGCAATTATCGCCCAATCTGCCTGCTGTCCGTAATCTACAAGCTTTTTACTCGTGTCATCCTAAACAGGATTGGCAGAATATTAGATGAAGGACAGCCATGCGAGCAAGCAGGGTTTCGGAGAGGGTTCAGTACAATCGATCATATCCACACCCTAACAAGGCTCATTGAAGTATCGCGAGAGTACAAAATGCCGCTATGTCTTACGTTTATCGACTTGAAGAAAGCCTTTGACACCGTTGAGACAGAAGCGGTAATTGAAGCCCTGGGCAACCAGGGTGTTCCTACGCAATATATAAGGATGCTTCGTGAGCTCTACGATAACTTCACGACCAGGATTTCACCATTCTATAAGGAAGTCATTGTCAACGTGAAGAGAGGTGTCCGGCAAGGCGATACTATTTCGCCCAAACTTTTCAGCGCCGCCCTCGAGAATATCATGCGTCATTTGGAATGGGAAGACTTGGGAGTGAAGGTCGACGGCCGCTTCCTACATCACCTCCGCTTTGCAGACGACATCGTGCTTATAACACCGAACATCGAGCAGGCGGAACGAATGCTGGCCGAATTCGATAGTGCTTGTGGAAAGATCGGCTTGAGGCTGAACCTAACGAAGACGATGTTCATGAAAAACGGACTGGTACCTGATGCTCCTTTCACGTTAAACGGAACGAATATCTCCGAATGCTCTAGCTATGTGTATCTAGGTCGGGAAGTCAACATGATGAACGACCTAGCTCCAGAGCTGTGCAGAAGGAAACGCGCCGCGTGGGGAGCATTTAAGAATATCGAGGGAGTAGTGAAGAAGACAAAGAACACCCGGCTCCGCGCTCACCTTTTCGACACTGCTGTCCTTCCTGCTTTGACGTACGCCTCGGAGACCTGGACTCTACGAAAGCAGGATGAGCATGCTGTCAGCGTTACTCAACGCGCTTTGGAAAGGGCGATGCTCGGAATTTCCCTATACACGCAAGTGCAGAAGGGAATCCGGAGTTCCGAGCTCCGTCACCGAACGAAGATCAGGGATGCCGTTGATTACGCCAAGAAATCGAAGATCAGGTGGGCCGGACACGTTATGCGATATAGTGATGACCGTTGGACCAGGGCGGTTACTGACTGGATTCCTCGGGACATCAAACGAACTCCAGGAAGGCCGCCAACGAGATGGTCAGACTTCTTCACGAAAGCTCTGAACGAAAGGAATGTTGAACCTCGTGTCCCTGGAGCGAGAACGATTCACTGGACCACTCTGGCTCGTGACAGGGACGAATGGAGACGTTACTGGCGCCCGCTCGAGGAAGTCGATGATCAACGGGACGACAGGTGATACAGGTGTGATAATGATAAATAAAGAATAAATAATGGTAATTAATAATGAATAATAATTACAGTTATAATGTCCCGAATTCCCTACAGCACTGAGAACTGGGACTCATTGTCGGGGCTCTTAAAGATTTGGAACCAGGTTTTGAAAGCTTAGACCTCCGAAAAAAAGATCAATCGTCGTCGATCCCGACGTAAGACCGAGGAAGTTAACAAAAGACCAACTTCGCAATCCTTAATTCCATCTTGATAAAAAATGTAGGCAACACGAGTGATGAAAACGTTGCGGCGGAGCTTTACTATACGTATTGCCAGCTTCATTAGCATGGTTCGAACCAGTTTGGATCACGAAAGTGCTCAGTGGCCAACTGAGCTGATTCACCTACCCTGAACACTACCTAATCCATTCCCTGAGTGAGAATTTCTAGCACACTGTATTTGAAAAATGTTTGAGATTTAAAAAAAAAATTTTTAATACAAAATGAATGAAACTTACGAATTAGCATCACGAAGTAGAACGCTGTAGTACAGGGTCCGATCTGGAGGTCGATCTTCAGCAACTTTCTGTCTGAATATGAACTCGTTTGATATTAGACCGAAGATACCTGGAAACATTCTTTACATTGCAAAGATTGATAATCTGTAGTGAAGACTTCAAAAAAAAAACATATTCGATTAATTGTAATAGACATTTACACCGTTTGAGAATAACATTAAACAAAGTGACAACTCCCGATGTCAAGGTGTTAATTGGGTGGCCACTTTCTTCCAAATTGAACTTAACTATTCATTTAATTAAATAAATTATCCCAAACAGCACGCGGTGCAGAGGCGCAACTATAATAAATGATATTGGATATCGATCGACGCCGAAGCCTTCACTTTTTGCCCATCGACCAGTGCAGTGTAGGAGAGGGGACGTTGCAGAGTCACGGAATAAAAATGGCCTTTCATAGTAGAGCGTTGAGCGCTCACGTGTCAACCGGTGGCGCTCGACAAAGCCCGCGTCGGCGTCCATACCGCCGAAGGCGTTCTTTGCGTTGAAGCGTGTTATTTTTCAAGCAGAGCGGCTCAAAGCTTTTCCGTAATGATATACCTTTTCACACTATGCCATGCCAGTCAAATATAATAAGAAAAATCGAACCCATATATAAAAAAGGTAAAAGAAGTGAGTAACATGGCTAATTAAATTCGATTAAGAAATTATTCAATGCCGATCTGTGCGCTTGATCGCCAACCGGGTTATTTATAGAGCACCGGCGTTCAACGCTCAACGCTCTACTACGACTCTACCTGTATAGAGTTTCCAATCGATTATTTTAATTTAACGGATTTCTCTGAAAAAAAAAGTTACCCAGTCAGTAAGTCATTCTATCATTCTGAATGATGTATTCTTAAAAATGAGCGTTTCTTGATACATCTCTCTACCCGAAACGCTGGAAAGTCAATTCATAACTAGGCATAGAATTTTACACTTTATGCCGTAAAATCAGGGATGTAAGTAGTTCTACCCGGACATCGCTTCGCACTCATCGCATCCGATCGCGTGCTCTGAAGGGAAGGATATGAGTTTCTAGTGAAGGGATACGGTAGCCGGAACCATTGTCACTTGCCTCGAAGCTTCAGGGGAGACGTGTCGCCACCCTGAACCAGGGAGTTCCGACGTATTTTTCTGCAGTCCACCTGATGTCCACAACAACGATACGCGAGTGTCGCAACGGGGGTGTGCTTAGGTTCATCTCATTGAGCTGCGTTAATCGCTCTTTACCCTGCCACGCAGAAGTGGGGTCCTCTCAAAAGCAGCCGGCCCAAAGCGGAATAATCGACACCGAACTATAGGATACAGCGATATCCGGATCCTGTGGGTTCCTCTCTTCTCTCTCCGTCTCTGCGGGACCTTCGTCATTTCCTATCTCCATGCGTGCGTATGTTATGATATCAACAAATAAACATTACCTGAACATGTTCGACTACATCTAATGTCTACACGGTTAGAAGGAAACTGCGATACCAAATACCAAAGGAGAATGCCTGATGTATCATTACCAATAAAAGCAAAGTATCAAAGGATATTAAGATTATACTAGAATTACAAAGAAAGGAGAATAGTAAAGCAACCTGCGGGCAGGCTCCTGCGTAATTAAGGCCCATCGGCACTTGCTGCCCTTGGGGAAGGATACTGCGACGAAGTGCGCGGACATGTGCCACGCACCAACCGTGCGCATCCGCGGCTCTGAGATCCCTCGCGATCCTCCATGGCTCCTCGGTGAGTCCATCTAACTCCAAGCTCTGATGATGCAACCTGCCCGGCGCCGTCTAGCAGCCTTCCTTCTTGGCTGTTGAATCCCACGCCCCGGAGCTTCTCCATTCCAGCCTTTGGCAGAGCGGCTGGTAGAAGCGTCAATACGAAGATTTCCTGACGCGAAAAGGCTAGACGACGAAGAAGAAGGCGAACATTGCGAAGGCACTGAGCAGTAAGATTGCCACGGCGTTCAATGCCGCGTGGCAATCGATGTGGAGCTTCGCGCATTTCAAAAGATGAAAACGGTACATCCGTTAGTGCGCTTGTGGTGTAATTACAGCCCAAGTGTTAAAAGGGTCGGGGCGTCACGACATCGAGGAACTCGTTAAAATGATGCTTCTCTCTGATTCTTCGTCACTGTGAGTCAAAGCGAATGGGTGGTAGTCTTCGCAGCCAAATTCTCAAGCGGCAGTGTTTTTGCGTCGCGCCAACATTCCGCTGGAAGCTCAAATGTTCCCTTCACATCGTGCGATCGGATGCGAATTTTTACGGCACCTTGTTCGGTTACAAAATACCACAATCTTCCACAATTGAGGAACTCTTCGTGGGAAGCACTTCGTATAGTTTGAGAACAACTGTCGCACGCACTCGTTCAAACCTCAGCGTACTGAGAGAGTTTCCTGGCATCTTTCAGATTGAAACGCTAAGCGGTGGCGCTCTGCTGGCAGCGGGGGCGTCAGACATTACCGCGCGAGTCTACTCTAGAATGTTTCCATAGATTGTCTTCAGTTTGCTTTTATATATTAGAATCATTTACCAAAGAAACAGTTTACGATCACTCTGTTCACCAGCGAGGAAGCAAGAAAATCTGCACCATTTCAGAATTTCTAGGCCTAGAAAGGTAGTAAGGACGATTGTACGACATTTTTTGTCTGTTATTGTCTGGGTATCTCACTCAGAAGCGTACTACTCGTCGGCGTCCTGACACTTCATTGCGAATGGAACAGTCCGAACAAGGTCGTCATAACATGGCCGCTTTTAGGTGTGTATATCGGCTCAGCCGGTTTTGGAGCCTTTACATCGCTCTGTCGTTATACCTTCACCCCAACCGATCCATTGATTGGCTACTTCCCTGCCCCGATATGTGGTCTTGTGAACTTTATTTCAGATTTTCTTTTTCTTATCAAGTTGTTTTAATAGATATTTATAGTATTTATTCAGTACTCTTCAAGAGTGTGCCCATTAATCCCACAAAAAAGAAATTAAAAATCGGAAGTTAGGAAGAAAATACGAATATAATAGTATAATATAAATATAGAAAAGGAAAAAAACTCAAAATATGAGCTTCAAATCATTAATAATAGGAGGCTGGTGATGAGTAATAAAAACTCACCGGTGCTGATAACGATTCCCCGAAGAACATGCAATGTTCTGGTTCTTGTCACTCTCGAAATAAACCTCATACTAAAATTATTTATCTTATTCGAATAGTTCTTTACTCATTCCACGTACCTTCATCTGAAAGGGATGAATTTTTTGAGAAAATGCTATAGATCTGGGAATAGTAAACAACAGAGACGGAGATAATCCGTGGTGTAATAACAGATTAGTTGTAGGGGTAATTATATGGGAGGTAATAATGACTATTGACGGTCTGTCTAACGTTAAATTTTCACTCCTGGAGTTTCTCAAAATAATCGGGTGCGGATGCCCGTTGCTATGTCATGCCCATTTCGAAGGTCCAAATGCAATACCGATCAAAAGTTTTTACCATTTCACATTTTCTCACACAAAATCCTGTGGAAATTGTCAATTCATCTAATTTTTAAAGCGCCTGGTTCGGAACAGGCTATACGATCGCCTATGTGCAACCTCAAACTGTGTGGTTTGTACAGCTGGAAGGGAGGGTAATTGTAACATGTCTGGGGTGGTCCACAAAATCACTTGATTGTGGTGATGAGTATATTATAAAACGGCAAGACCACTTCACGTGAGGGTTAAGGAGCGCATAGATGGTACGGAGCGATTGAGAAAGTTCACTGCCTTAGGGAGCAACCGAATTCGAAAGCATAACGGAGGCGTTTTTGAGGTTACCGTAGAGGTCGTAGCACAGGAGTCGGATTTGTGCGCGTGCAAAACCCTCGAGGCATTTTGGATACAGGTCACCGATCCCAAAATGAATCGTAGGGAAGAATGTCTCGCAATCACGCGGGAGCTACAGCCTTATATGAGATTGGCCTTCCCTCACAGACTTTAATGAAGACGTACCCCCGCTGAGACTGGTCGATTATTATCATCGATTGCTGGTTGGTTTCGATGAATCCACAAAACTACGGTGAGTGGTTCTCTTTTAATCACCTGCGTGCCTTGGGGATCTCGAACTTCACTGTGGCAGTGGAGATGCTTGGTCGGATAGTCATAAACTGTAATGATCTTTCTAGGCTCTGAAGAAGGCGACTCCGCCGAAACGTCAGCCTAATAAAGCTTGTGTACAAAGCTCGTGAAGAGTTAAAGAAAACGACTCAGTAACAGATATAATTTTCATTTTTTTTTTTGCTGGCTTAGCTTGATATACCACAGTGCCGATAAAGAGTCACAAATCGAAAATATGGTTCCTCAAGTGCTAAAGTCGCAAAATGCTTTCCCACCTTATTTTTCTTATTTTTTCAAATTTGCTAATCGTATTTCGAGTGGAATTTCCGGTATTCTTAGATAAAGGCATGCCCAACACAAATTCGAAGCTTCTCTGATGCCGATAATAAAATCGTTGGTAGAGGCGAACGGTTGCGATAGGGGCTGTAAGTTGGATACGATACATATCGTCAGCAATTCGAAATGCTATCAAGATGCCAACGGAGACCGAATACTCTGGCAACAAGATGCGGAGATCCTTGATAGGACCACTGTTGAAGCTCCCAATGAACAATTAAAGATCTTCAAGCAGCAATATCAATCGTTAACCGGAAAATTTGCATGGCATCATAGTATGGCACCTTTAACGATTTTAAGATATCTGATAACACCGGTCGAATGTCGCCTGCTGGACTCATAGGGCAACCATCTACAAAAAATTCCCGATAAGGGGGGAAGAATCGGAAGGTCCTTCTGAGATGGAAAATAGACCACGTCCATGGGCCAGCTGAAGACTGAGCAGCATTTCTGTGTTAAATTAAAGTATGCTGGAATCACTTTCGTGGAAAGGCTTGTAGTACAGAAAAATACTCCGAAGTACCAATTTTCCACAGTCAAACACAAGAGAGGTAACATGTTACAGTGAATGAGCTTTTCTGCGGGTGGTGTTGACCCCGGGTACAGAATTGAAGGCCACATGAATGAGGAGGGCCATAAAGGCATCGTTGAGAACGTCGGGTTACCCTACGCAAAGCGTGGCATGCATGTCTGGATCCACCAGAAGGGCAAATACGACAAACTGACACAATCCTTAGCATGGCGCTCGTCGAGTTTGCTCAAGGAGAGCGACCAAAGTGGTCTGACCTGGACCCTACCATGATTCAAAGGCACAGTTCACGATAAAATAGATTACAATATGTGGCGCTGTCAGGTCGGAAAACGGCCTAGATAGGGCCATATAGGGGCTCAAAGATTGTAATGTGTATATCCTCGGACGAGTCAAACCGACACTGTAGAGGCTACACCAATCACGAGGGAACCCATGTAGGAAATCCAAACAACTCGTCATGACCCATAGCGATAGTGAAAGGCAGTTTCGAACAGTTCTGGTTTGAGTTGTCACCTCTTTGCGCAATTGCAGAATGCACTCTTTGAGTCCGAGCTATATTTCTTGTTTTCTGAGGACATTTTTTTCGGAATCGGCGAATTTGACACTACTTCCGCTTTTCGACTAGAAAGATCGAAATGTCTTAAAATGATCGTGAACTGTCGAGCGCTTATGAAAGGGATTTTGGACGGTCATGAAAAAACCAAGCTGTCAAAAATGCAACTGAGAAGTTTCCTCAGCTTGAGCAGGGCTTGAACTTCATTCTGGTCTCATCCCATATCAATCCTTTCCCTCAATGCTTCGTACGTCTCAAATCGTTGCATTAGGGCATGGCGAGGAAAAACTAGATTGGATTTTTTTTCGATTCTTCCACACGGCTTTGGCTAATTCGTTCATCTATTCGTGAGAAGCTTTCAAAGATTACGGGCAAAACTGATGATTTTTGTAATTTCAAAAAATCGATTTTTTTCCGGCCATTAATCATTTCTGGTTTTCAAGTCATTAATTTTTATGTTTCATCGTGCATCCATGGTTCGTCAAAGGATTGCGCAAACTTAGTCAACGATAGAAAGAAACACCCAGTGGAGTTGTTGGGAAAGCAATTGTGTTGGGAGCAATATGTATGCGAAAAAAAGGACATTGGAAGTGCAAATGGGCGACATATTAGGGTCGATTCCTGAGCAGATATGACACAATCAGTTTGACTGCAGAGAGATGCCGATAGTGTTGAGGTCATAGATAGGGACTAAGCAGCATTATGTTTAAAAGTTCAAAGTGCTAACTACGATAATCCGTCTGCGTAGGTATAATCTATATTTGCACAGACTGAAGAGTGCTCAGCTAAAAAAAGTGATTTTGCCAAAAATGGTTGACGTATTTGTTGCAAACAGTGGTCCCAGAGAGATTGTAGTCAAACCCTGAAGGTACTGTCGTTACGCCTTCGTGCTTCCAACTTGTCTTTAGCGATTAGTAGACGTAAAAATAATGACTGCAGAAATTGTGGTAGTGAAATTACTGTTGACAAATTCGATATCAGATGTGAGAAAAAATCTCATTTGACTTCCCTCTTTCCACCTCACACCATATAACCTTTGAATAACTGGCTACCTCATTACAGGCGAATCTCTCGGTGTCCCTACTTTTGAATTTAGCGCTTAGAGTATCATAATGTCCTGTTACAAGTTACCAGTTTCTATCACCCATGGCCAGGAGACACAAGGTGGACGGCTTATGTACACTAGGATGTCGCATGAAGGCAAACAAATACATTTCAAGAGACGCATATCGTAATCCGTAGTAGTTGGTGTAAGTGAAAGAGGCGTGTAAGAAAAATATGATAGATAAAAAGACAAAAATAAGTCGATCGCAGCACAGAACATTCGAGCTGGTTTGCAAATGGCGTCCACAGATCAGTCTATAAACGGAACGGATGAGTCATCTGAATTGAGCCAGCATCAGATAGGAAACTTTCAGAAACAATATTTGTGCGGTAGTTCATAAGACAGCAGCAAATTCCTTCGTAGCATTGGGAAACGTTCGAAGCCCTTATCGTATCATGAAGGCCCCTTGCGCTAAAAGAGTGTCATTGATAAGGGATCCTAACAATGAGCCAGCGACCAAACTTTGCTGTGATTCATGGTGTCCATAATGTGCCAGGGGGAAAGGGCAAACATTCGAATTTTGCAAGTGTCATAGGAATTGCTCATGTGTGCTAGCGAAATATTTTTAAACAAATTAAATGGTTTCAAATATTTACTCAAGTCAAAGTACTCAGCTGGTGTTTATTCAAACAATTTTCGCTGCCAAATCCTAGTCGACCCGGCTAGGTGATCAGTGATTACAATGAAAGTACTGCTCCATGGAGTACTGTACAGTATACTTTTACAGCGTGGGAGCAAATGGGTGAACTGCCATGTAATGTAATCTCAATTTTTCGGTTAACCGAGGTTCAAAGAAAAACAAAATAGTCTTGTCGACGCTGACGCATTGCGCCATGTATCTAGTCTAGGTACCTAGTGTGGGATCGGCTAATGATCTAGATAGGGATTCACAATTTCGGGCAAGTCTTTCAGCAATGACCAATCCTCTCAGGAGCGGAAAACTCAGTCGTCATTGAAAAATCCATCTGTAGACTTTCTGAAAGGTACTGGCGATTCCATCCTGGGCAGTTTTTAGCATTTCTACATCATTATTACATTACAGTCAGAGGTACTGACTGTAATGTAATAATGATGTAGAAATGTCACAACGAAAGTACTATATAAAGCTCTCGCGGGTGTTTAAACCGGTGGGCAAGGTTACCAAATCGGTGTGTCCAGGAAGGGAAGTTACGCATGATGAAGAAGGTCATCGAATGCATCTGAAGAGGTTTTCCGACGAAAAATAGTGGGTCTCCGCTTTGGCCGAGTACGCATCATACTCCTCCAAATGGCTCGGTTGATGTAGGGGTAGAAGCACCGAAATGTGCGCGATACATATCGCAATAATGTGTAAAAGTCAATCAAGGAGTGCGTGGAAATGAGGTATTTAGCTGAATCTCAAGTGTAAACAATGCCTTCGCTAATTTGTTTAGCTCAATATTCTCGTTTTTGTCCCGAAGTAACTAACAACGTATCTTTCCAAGCACAGAAGAGGTCATGTTATCTAATCGTCACTCGTTACCCGGCTCAGTGCTTGCAACTTTCTCGGGTGAGTTGCAAGCCGTGATCAGGCCCAAGACGCCTTCAGAGGTCAGCACAAATTTGAGTGAAAGTAGAATACAGGATGGATCGGCGTCAGAAAATCCATCCTTTCATCATAGCTTCTCAATGAGGAAAACAAAGCACAAATAACATAAATGGTTCGATTTAAAAAAAAAGGAAGCGGTTAGTCGGTTTAAACAGTCTCCGAAAGACTTTCAAGGAGGTGAAGCAAAAATGGAATACGTAAAAGTATATGATATTAAGAGGTGTAAACGCAAGTGGAAAGGAATTTTGTGACTAATGAAGTGGTTTTTGCTGTTTCTGATCTTCCAAAAACTGAGAAGTGTCAACATACACATATGAACATACAAGAGAGTAATGTCGGGACTTGGAGACTGAGCAACTTCACTTCAAGGGTAAAAGGGTAAGGGTAACTTCACTTCTTGTAGTACATGAACTCAGATGGACGCTTTTGGAGCTATATAAATCCTGTAATTCTATAATTCAAAGACGTTCCTTTATCGGCTTGTAAAGCTAGCATATTGGCTTGCGATACAGGGAGCCATATAGCAGAGAATCAGTATCGTTGTCCGGCTTGACTAAAGAGACATGTGTCTGAACCGGTTGGTTGAAATCAAAGTCATTCAAAGTTGAAGGGTCGCAGAACAGCAAAATGGGCCATGAAAAGGTGCCCTAATGAATTTGATGACGTGAAAGAAAGCCAGTTTTTGGGGCTGGGTGAGGAGCAAGAAGTTCGGCATTGTTCAGTGTTTGGATACAAACAATCCCAACCTCTCTCATAAACGTGGTATAATGCTGATTGCAAAAGCAGGTTATTGTTCCACGGCTCGTTCTATCAGGTAATTATTCTGATTACTTTATTCATATGATTAGGAGAGTCAATTGGCCCTGGCTTGAGATCCCGTGTTATAGGAAGGCACCCAATACTATCAATTGGCGATTGATTTGGTCGATTGGCAGCCAGTTAGATAGGAATGTTTTTTTAGGGCTGCCTAAAGCGAAATTGTGGCAGTTTCATTTAGAACTAAGAATAAAGAGAGATTCAAAGCATAGCTACATTTGCTCCAGTCCAACGGTTATTGAAAAACACCTGCAGCTCTGCAGAGCTTTCCAAGTAGTCAGAGTCGTACTGAAGTCAGTGGAATGTCCGATAAAAGGCCATTAGTACAACAGTTAGTAACGGAAACAAGGGAATGATAAGCAAATTGAGCTGCATGTTGCCAGGCAACGTATCTACTTAGCAGTTCATTCCTTGGAATAAATTTCAGAGTCGAAATGCTCACCGATCTCTTGTCTCTGTTGATGTGATTGATTGGAAATTGAATCGATATGTCCTCATCGTGGATGAAAACTGAAGGGAATCGATTGTTAGTTCAGAGGGCACCCACAAGTAGACCCTATAAACCAAAAGTTCTCAAGGAGGAGCTGGGAAGAGCATAAGAGGGTGAAGGAGGTACAGGCATCCGTTACAAAGACGTCAAAACCCAAAATCAATGCTTTCTTCAACAAAAAATCAAGACAATAAAAAAGAAAAAAAAAAGAGGAAAAAGAAGAAAAAATACCAGTAAAAATTATTTCTATAGAAATTAAAAAACGTCATACGCGCTTCTGAACAAATGAGAGACGAAAAGCAGGAATAAAGAACTAGAGAGGATTCGCAGTAGGATTAGATATCCATCTAAGAGCTTCCTCAAGATGGAATCTGTTGCTGAACGAGTGTTTCCGGACTGAGCGATGTTCTAGCTTGGACGGGAAGCGACCGCATAGAAACAAAACTTGTTGAAATCTTGACGCCGATAACTAAAATGTAGACGGCTGGTCAACGAGAGGCTATTAATCGTCTAGCAACTTCAGAAAAAATAATGACGGCTAATCTGCTGTATGGTTTTATGGCCAACACTTAGTTGGCTAAAAGATGATCAGCCCAAATAGTTAAGATCTCAATTTATAATATGTAAAAGTAGGCGGAGGTGGTGTAGCGGCAAGTGGCAATATCACATGCACGGTCACGGGTTCGAATCCCAGATCGAGATCCGCTTAGGCCAACCAAGCCATCTATCCCCCGGGGTCGGCTTATTGGTACCAGACTCGTCTGGGAGTACAAAAGCACTGACTTGTACATTGGCTGGCCACCGCAAGTCATTGTATGGTCTCATACGCCGCTACAATTCTCAGTGGAAGTCGAATGCGAGGCGCTTCCCTCAGACAAAACTGATTGACACCCAAGACTTTATCCTTTATAATATAAAATGCAGAAGTATGCGAAAGAATCGAGCAGAAGCAAAAAAAAATCAGGCATCAGCTTGGAACTATTGCAGAGTAACAAATCAGTTCAATATCTATCCAGAATAAAACTATTTAGAATCTTAGTTAGTAAAGCAGTAGATAATGATGCAAGGCTTTCACCATTTATAAAAAAATTCATCGCTAAACTTTCCACTTATTTGAATAAATTCAAGACCACCTCCATAGATAACAATCTTAGATCTTAGCAAGGATCATAAAAAAATTCTTCCCGTTCAAAAAAAAAACCTCTCAAAAAAAAGTCATGTGAAGCAATCAGGAGATCTTTTTTACTGGCG
Source organism: Haemonchus contortus (assembly GCA_000469685.2). Taxonomy (NCBI): domain Eukaryota; kingdom Metazoa; phylum Nematoda; class Chromadorea; order Rhabditida; family Trichostrongylidae; genus Haemonchus; species Haemonchus contortus. Next base: position 11,859,393 of record LS997564.1, read on the forward strand.
GGCCATCCAGTGGCACACCAATCCACAACGAATGCTACCCAACCTGAAACAACTGCATGTTCCAATAATTCCCCCCCCCCCCCCTTCTTCCGAAGCTGGGCTCAATCTTGACACCAGGACACCAGTGAAGTTCTTCTAAGTGGAAGGCGAGTACCACACCTACTTGTTCCCTACCTTTTAACTCCCAGAAATATTTTGCAATCTTGGGTAAGGAATGAAGGGTCCTCAAAACACGAACGTTTGAACGAGACCAAGCAGTCGTCCAATTCGATAGGGCTGAATCATTAGCAACATAATATGTCGGCAATGTTTATCGGACAACAGCATGAATCTGGAGCTGATTGCAATTCGAGCCTTTCCGGTTGAAAGTCTCAAATGGAAACGACTGAAAGAATTTTTTGGATAAATGCAAAGATGTTTTCAACCGGCGGTAAAAATTGGAAGCCCCCATAAAGTCATTCATCAAGATTCATTGAGTCATCATTTCTGGAACTTCTCCCGAACGAAGAGAGTACCTTCTGAGTTAGGAGGACCATAAGTCCAGTATTCCCGGCACTTAGGGTATAAAGAAATATTTTTACCAATCTTATAGTGTAACGGTCCCTGCACAACAGTAATTTAGTTAGCCTCGCGGTCCATCAGCTGCCAATTTGATTATTGAATTGACAAAATCGTGAAACTTGTTCGCCTTTATTTTTTATGTGATTATCCTTCAACGGTTCCTCCATGTTGTGTGAATTCTTCTTCATTACCGACCTCAGACTGACTATGCCTCAATGTAAGCCATCAGACTACTACATCCCATCTTCCAACAACCATAGATCTGATCCCCTCGTGAGAAATACTTGAGGATAGCCTGGCTATGTACGCTCTTATTGTCATAGAATTTTTGTCAAAGATTTTCTCATTTGAAACTGACAGACCGATTTTGCTTCTATCGACCAGTTCCACGAAGTTCATACAGGAAGACTGATAAGTCCAATGTATTCAGTAGAGAAGGTCCGTTCCGCATATCAAGGTCTCCTTCTAATTTGCTGGCTTGAATGGCTCTTCTACGTGCTCTTCGTTCGTTTCAAATTCACTCAGCGGAACGATCTGTCCGAGCAGATCTTTCCTCCACAGAGCCGAGAATCCATATCATAAGTGTAAGAGAAGTTGAACTTACTGACTAGATCATCGGCTAGACTCCGCAAACCACTTAGCAGGTTTACACGACCGATTTCTCCAAGGATTTGGTAAAGACAGTTGATACTTGGCAACTATTACTGCTATAGTAAGTTAGCAACGCCAACTTTCAGATCCTCCATTCTGTCGATCTAGAAGAAAAAATCGTGGTGAAAAAGGAAACGGTGTAGTGGTTCTCACTAAGCAGTTCAGAGATAAGGAAGGGAAAGAAAGGAGTACTGTGGGTAGTATCCTGTAGTGCTCCTCGAAGAAACGCAAAACAATAGTCTGCTGAATCATGGCGAATATCGAGCAGCTAGCAGGAGCATCTTACAATAGATTTCTCAACAACTTGTAAAAAAGTGGCATTTTCAAATCTTCTCTCTCCCCTATCTATCAGCGACGTCATCACAGGGAAAATACGAATGTATGAGCAAGACAGTTCTTCGACAGTTTTATAAACTTGATCGAATTGATAGTAAGCTTTTACCATAGAGGTATGGAATAGTTACGGCATAATAAGCGCCACAAAACCGGCTTAGCTGACGTACACACCCAAAAAAGGACGAGTTCTCACGGGTTGCAGGGGCTATAGAGGCTGCACTATTTGCACCGAGATGTGCACATTTCACGAAGGCAGCAAGATGTAGCCAGCTGTATGCAGTAGAACACACATTTAGACAGCTCGTCCGAATGCCCCTTTCCCACAACTTTTGTCGCCACATTACGTCCAATCCCTGATTTTACTACCTTTTTTACGACTCTCGCCGATTATCGCCTTCTTCACCTTTTTTGAGCTACTCTGAATTTTCACTTTCAATAATCGACTAAAACTGCGCAGCCCAAAATTATCATGAAGTGTGCCTTAAAGGTTTTGACGCCCCAAAAATCGTTTTTTGGGATGCTCTTCTGGGGACGTTGAAACATTCAAAGCGCTCTCTAACAAGATTAGAGTGTTGCTAGTAAAGCATCCAGAAAGTTCGTCGAACTGCTAATCTGGGCGATAGTATTATCGGCTATAAAAAGGCTCTCTGAAGAAAGACGGTGGGGGCACTTGGACAAACAAACGTTATGAACGGCTGCTTTCATAGTTCGCCGGCCGGCGTGCCGGGGGGAGGAGGGCGGCAGACGGTCGGTCGAGGGGGTGAAAACAAAGAAGGACAAGATCAAAAACCAAACAACCAGGGGCTCGGACAAATGGTTTTTGATCTTGTCTCTCCTTGTTTACAGCCCTTCGAGGGGCTGACCGACCGTCTGCCGCCCTCCTCTCTCCTAGCACTGCCTCGTGGCACGCCGGCCGGCCGGCGGACTATGAAAGCAGCCAATGTCATCCGATAGTTTCGCGTGTGTAGATCACCTCTTAACCATTCAGTTAATCGGAATGAAGAGACGAAGAATCTCACCTCTTCGCTGTCGATGCTGCATCTACCAATGTGTAATGACATCTCAACAATCATACAATTCTTGTAGCAAAAATATTCAGTATCCTAAAAAACCTACGATAGAAAAGGATCTGATGAAATGATTTTGCCATGAATTTTTAAGACGGCAGACTCCTTCGTTATGCTTTCTATTTGTTACTATTTTTCGTAAGACATCAGAGTGAAGCTTCGTCACCTATCAGGACAGATTACACCTAAATAAAAGACGTTGGTGAAGTTTCTAAAGTGGCTCATCGATGTGGCCTGGAAAGTTAGCCGCTTCAAACTTGTAGCGTTTTATGTTAACCAGTTGCTTTTCGGGTGAGTATGGTCATTCTAGCAAACAAATAACATGCGATACAATCGTCTTCTCACGTCTGGAAAGCTTGTTTGGCTTGAGCTTCAATTTACGGATTCTCGTTACAGGCGATAGATATCGTCTATGGGCGTCTTCATTCGGCCTGTTCTTGGGGACGCGATTTTTCCCATAGTTACCACCCTTGGACTAGTAAATTGTTCTGACCTGGGTCATTTTCAAAGGCCGTCACTCATCAAGTCTTTGCGAATGATGGTAAGCTGTCAATGGATATGGTGCTGGGTATCATTCTCTCCACTGCCGTCCCATTCATCTATTCCTCTTTTATTTTCTCAGTACAGAAACCAGTAAAGAGGAACATTATGATAGATGATAGTTCACAAACGAGGAAAACATGAAGGAAATTGAGAACGATTACAAAGATATGCATTTCGGCAAGACGTTGCATTGGTAGTAATAGCACAAAAACGGTCAGAGCCACGACACTTGCTGAGAGAAGACGTGCCACCAGCACTGAACACGGTCGGTGGAGCTGGCTGGACTCTTTCTCTTCCTCGCTCCGAGCTCGACGTCCCAACAGTTGCCATACATGGTCAGGGGTCATAAAATACCTGCAATAGTGCGGATTCTGTGACCGTAAAAAACCTTTCTAGTACTCCGAATAACTTTTCTTTGGTGGTAGCATTAGGGTTTTCATCTTCAGGTAGAAGCTTCAGCTATATCCTGTTGTTTTCTTCGACAAACGGCAGGAAGCGCGGAACGCAGTGGCTTCTGGCAAATTGAGGGTATTGCTCCATGAGATCCATGAGTGGGAGAGGAGAAAAAAAGGAGGAGGTGTAGGGGATGGTCTTGGGGGCTTATTTCTGCTGTTTGGTCTCAAAAGAAAACCAAGAAAACACGAGGTATCAAAACGCCGACATGAAGGCAAAGGTCGGTATCGGTCGTAGAGAGAACCAACCCACTGGGAATGGGAGCTAAGTCCAACTGACTCTGAGGACAGCCTGCTAGTTTTGATCATGGTCCGAGACAATCCACATAATTTTCGTAAAATATACATCTACACTTTCCTCCTTGCAGATAATTCATGTAGCCGAAGACTTAATTGGAAATCACCAAGTTGGAAGCTGGAATCTTTGAGTACTCACTTCAGAAGAATGTACAAAGTTACGGTGAACATTGCAGTAATACCAATATGTGAATGTGGAGGCCACAAACGATACATCTTAGGCAATCGATCTGGGTCTAACCGAAAAGCCATCCAGTCCACCAAGGAAGTAGTTTGGAATAACTGAAATTGTTCAACTGTTGCATTTTATGTCCTACGGACAGGAATTGCTTAGTGACAAAGGGCAGGGCATATTCTGGAGCCCGAAGGAGCTCAGAAAAGGAAAGTTAGGTATGTCAACTGATGAACTGTTCACTCACATTTTCTATAACCGGAATAGTTTTATGGCAGAAGAGAAATTGGGATAGATAGTAGTTCACGACGGTAGCTATAGACAGTCGTACTGCCACTTCGGCAACCACCTTGGGCTGAATCGAAAACAAGGACTCTCGAAAGCGTCTGAGTTTCTCCATCTTGCTCATGATGAGTTCGTCATGATAACTATCTATGATATCTGAAAGGAGCATAGATAAATGCAAGCATAGATAAATGCAAAGATATCTCGCTATTATCAAGAACGACGAAATGGATGGTTTCAGATGTTCATTTTTTAACGATTTTTATAACATGTAAAGTAATATCGGTCATGCAGCGATTACAAAATATTCACTAAAGTCTCTCGAGAAATTTCGAGACAGTTCTAGGAAGCAGCTTCAAAGGAAAAGGGATAGACGAGGAAAGGCAAAGAAAATTTAGAAAAATCTTCTACAATTGGAACTTCGATGCCTGACACACTACATATGTAGTTAGTACAAAGGTGGTCGTCCTCCTGTCCTAACAGCGAACGTCGAGGGGAGCGGTCCCATTTCTCTTCCAGTTGTTACTTGAAGAATCTTAGAGTTTCTGCTGAAGAGAGTTGGGGCGTTTGAGTGAGCAAACTACAAAAGTTTCGTTTTGGATTATTTCAGGTTCTGTCGAAGGAGAAGCAGCCGAAACGTTGGCCTAATAAAGAATAATGAAAATAGAAAAGAATAAATTAATCAATGACTTAAAAATAAATAAGTGCAAGGAAAAAAATCGTAACCTCAGCTGACAAACCTCAAATATGTCACTCGGTTAGATTACCGCTTATTTTGTAGATGGTGCAACTTTTAAGGGCATTTGTGACTAGTTATTCATGAAGTCGTTCAAGTACATATTCTACCTTTTGTATTGTTAGGGCGTCCTCAATGTCTGCAGGAAACTACAGAAAACCTTGGATTCTTCCTCTGAAATCTTTGTAAATTCCTCCATAATCACTACAGAAGGCCACTACTAATTTCTACGCGCATAATATAGCCGGAGATTTCAAGATAGCGCATTGGATTGGAAATCGGCTTCGACATTCTTGCTTTCGACTTTGGAACGTTGGAATGAAGCATTCTCTGAATCGCTTAGAAGGAAAGTCAAGGCTACCTATGTATATCTGGCGTGGTATATGCATGGCATGGTAAATATCTGGCATCCACTGAATCACGTTTGTAGAAAAATATAGGGCTGGAAAAGTTCGGTAATGTCCTTGTATAGGACTTTCATGGGAACCTCCAGAACATTCCACAAGAAACCCTAAGCCCGTGCAAAATTTCCAGCAATTTCCAGCTTCAAGAAATCTTGATAATAAGAAAAGAGTCAGCGTTCGAAGTGGAAGAGTACGCTACGCTCAAATTTCCTCATTGGCATTAACCGGTAAGATGAAGTGAAAGAATCAGTAAGCACTCCAGCTTTAATTGGATTCGTCCTCGCCAGGATGCATGGTGCAATGCAAGTTCTCTTCAACACATGATTGGATGATTTGGCATCTCATCCGTGCCTGCTGAAAGAAAGTGCCCGTCATCTTTGATAAGGGGTTCTGGCATTAGTTTCTTTCCCCCATAGAGATAAAAAGCTTAACTGGATGAGGCGAAAATCGGTTTAGAAATTGATCCCAGAATTGTGCGACCTGGTTGCAACTTCTTCACTTGGGTGCTTCACAAGTTTTTCATAACCATTGAATATACCGGATGTAATGCCAACAAATTCACAACAATAGGCTCTATGTCCTTTCGGATCGTACTGAAACTTTCCATAGAAACTCGAAAAAAGGGCATCATTTTCGGCTTTACTGTTTCCTGTTTTCAAGCTTTTGAACCAAGCGTGCAGAAAACTGCTCAATAGAGGCATTAAGGCCGAATGCTTGAAAAAAATTTCGATGGGTCTCAGCAGCATAGTCGGCGGATTCGAACCCATAGGTAAGTACGTGTTGAATATGAGGAGACAGTCCGGCCGCTATATGGCTAAGGTAAGTATGCAAAGACGAGCCATACGAATATGCTATTTCAGATATAATCTGTACTTCATTCTGCATCTGCAGAATTCCAGCAAATACTTAATGAAAATCTGATAGGAGACAGCATTCTTACGTGTCTTTCACACTACGAATCCCTAATGCAGAATCGGTCAGTTACAGAATGATGGAACAAATGAATCAGGCGGATTTTTACTCTGAACTTCTGAGGAGATGCATGCTTTTCTGGACACAAACCCAAAGTAACTTTGAGGCTCTCACCATACAATCACAGTCTTCAATGAACAGACTGCACAAGTTCAAAAATATGATGTAAATAAATAAATTCAGGAAACTAGAGTCGGACCAATAAGGTCCCTAATTCACTTCAAAATACTTCAAAAGAAGGTATGAAGTAACAGAGGCATTGCATAGAAAACGGTGCCTGTAAGGACCACCGAACTCAAGGGGACTGCACACAACAAAGGCACTGCTGCACAAAAATTGGCTCTAAATCAAACCCAATCATTGACGAGTAGTCCCGAAATTTTGAGGCAGTAACTTTAGGTCACCAGTGGGTAAAATAATCAATTCTGATCAGTTAAAATAATAAGTTTGAGTAATATTATAAAAGTTGGTATTAAAAATTTGACGGATTTTTAAAAATAAGGCAGCAGAAAATCGATTTTACGTGGACACATGAACGGAACTGCTACTTGAAATCGCGGCTGAATGGGACGAAGGAACACGAACGACACAGATTTCCTGGGCGCTGAGATCGATGGCGCAACCTTGACCTCGGAGACTTTCAGAGTAGTTCGAAGTTATGGAGCAGCGGTATACAAGGACATTAACAGATTTTTTTTTCGCAATTCGAAAAACATTTCAGAACATAACGTACAGTACAAAAGCGAAAGTTCTCAAAACCCACCGAAAAATGGAACAAAAAAAATCTTCCTTCACGGAGGGCATCGATCTCATGCTCTTAACTTTGTGAGAGTATTTAGTTTCATATTTTGAAGTTAAGGAGTTATTAAAGGCAGGACCTTGGTAGTGTTTTTGAAGTAGTCAGCCTATTCGACTTCAACATGGATAAATGTATACAATGTATTTAGGAGTTATGTGATGACTTATTAGACCTAATATAGTGATGAAAGGCTTCATCTTCGACAGCAAGCCTACTGCTGCTTGGCTATGGCTACAGATCAAAGGCTAGGAATGACTATTGACTGGTATACTAATATCGGACTGCCCTACATACTTGTTCTGCCTTGGCTATGGCATTCAAATGGAAGGTTGATATCAGAGGGCCGAGCATGCTACCCTTGAACTCTGAAGGCGCAGTTCCCAATAATTTTGAGGTACCCTTAAATCGGAAAGCGAAAGTATCGATAGGAAGAGTACATGGGCGGTGAGGGGAGCGAAAAAATTTGCCGATTTTGTGAAATATTGCTTCTCAGAAGTAGGAAAACAGAGGTCGTACGAGATTACCAGGACGAAATTGACATGGAAGGAGTGTGCGGACGGGACGTACAATTGTTGCTATTGCGCAAGGACTGACTGAATCGAGCCGAAGCTGTCCAGAATTGCCTTTTCCGTTGAAACTCGTCCGCGCATACACACAGGACAATCTTCTGGCCTTTTACCGCCCTATAACGTCTTGGCAGCGTCATGAGGAGGCCTTGGATGTTTCCTGGCGGAATATCCCATAAGCCACTTTTATCGAGAACGATGCTTTTAATCTAATTTTCAAAGGCCTAAGAACAATCGAGCAATCTCGCTTACATTGAGTTTTGAGAATACCTTTAAGATGGTCGCAAATAATTTTAAGGGGACAACCTCCTGCTTGGGACTTTTCAATCATATGTGTTCATGAATCTTCAAGGGTGAATCGATTTCTAAAAATTCATTTTCAGACATCAGTAGACTTCATTTTCATATATCAATAGGCTTTCAAGGTAAGGCCGATCCCTGTTAGTGATCCCTATTAGTGTAGACCCCAAACTCACTTTGTACTTTCTTCAGATCCAGGGCCGGCTCGTTCATGGAAGAGATAGGAGCCAATGTAATTAATATGTAGAGCATTGATCCTTTAATTTTCCAAGTTTAAAGAGGGTTAGGTCTTCTTTTATTATGAATCCAATTTCAAGATGTGCCCCGCATTCGACTTCCATTGAAAATCGTAGCGCTGTTTGAATGGTTATCTTCCAATGGCAATTGCCGATTCAGCGCTTTTATACTTCCAGACGACTCTAATACATGATAAGTGACCATAAATGTGACCTAAACGATCATCAATTCGGAATTCTGTCCCCGGTCTGACCTGAGTGCGATAGCGCCATCTGCGCTGAAAAGCTTGCTATTCAACTCAATCATAGGTCACAGCTCTTGATATAATTGGGGTAATCAACATCGGTGACCGAAAAATCCGGTTCCAGTCAGCACCCTGGTAGTCGATAACAGGTGGGAAACTGAAAAACAATGATAAGGCCATTCCTATTTTAGAAAACAACACCCAGTGATTTTTCATTCCTATATCTTCAGTTTTTGAAATTGATTGGAAAATAAATACTCCTGCCATTCATAAAACCCTCCTAAGAGATGTTCACTCTCACTCCTGTTGAGAATCTTGGTGACTGGAGGCAGACCCGGGCTCAATCCCCGGACCATATCAGTAGTCTGCTAACTGACGTTCCACTATATTTGTCCAAGTTGCGTGGTAATGGGGCATATCACCTGTCACCCTACCTCTGCAGTAGTCCATCCAACTTAACACTTCTTACCCATATTAATATGAAAACCACGATAGGTTTTATCGTTTGCATATGACCACTGATTTATGTAGTCGTACGGCTTCTTGCACGAATTTCTCCATTGACGCTTTCTTTTTCCGGAATATTTTCAGGCTGACGATGTGGGTGATTGTCATTGTACTTCTCATAGTCACAATTCTTGCAATGGAATGGATAAGGAAAGTCCGTCAATATCCACCAGGTAGTATGGAGATATTGAGGTGTACTCAAATTTCAGAAAAAAGGACGAATTCTTACAAACTACTGCACATTGCGTAGTTCAGACTTCATACGAGAACGGAGTGAGGAGCAAATCGCGCCTCTCTACTCATTCCCTTCCACACTTCTGAATCGCTTGAACCCCTGTCATTCAACGGTTCTCCTTAGTACAACTGAAGTAGTTTGAATTGAAGGCTATAAAAATTATTGTCAGAAGATGTACTGATGGGACCTTGTGAACTTGGTTTTCGAAAGGATATCGCTAGTCACCAACCACTATGTTTTGGTAACTGACTACTTGTTGTTAACCTCGAATAATATAAAAGTTCTCAGGACAGTGTCCGCCACAAAAACTGGAGTTTTTCCAAGCTTTTCTTGATCGTTCTAGTTTTTCATTCAAGGTCCATTCCCATTGCCTCTGATCGGAAACATTCATAACATCATGTTGGCAAAACTGCAAATGAAAGGAATCATTGATCTCATGAAAGTGTGGCAGAAGGTTTGTCGAGTACCTTAGACTATTCGAATCCTCTGAATTAATTATATAACAGAAAGTATTGTTCTAAATAACAGAATTTATCTTACATTATATAATATAACACATTAGCAAATAAATAGAATGGACAGTTCTAATCACATTTTCTCTTTTCGGCGGGCTTTTACGATTGAAGAACTTTTTGAAGATGTCCAACAATAATGCAGTAGGTTCAACAACTCAGAATTCTTTTGAACAAAATATTGTAGGCTTTTCGGAGCCCTGTTTCAACGTCGTTTTCGGAGCAAAATTTGGTTGTGTCTTCATTTTGTATCCTCTGAGTTTTCCTTATTGGAGACTAGTTGGGCTGCGAGCTGAACACACCACTAGTGTGCTTCTACCAATCCTAGCCTTTACCATTTTGCCTGCAGAATCCGTTGCTCTGTTTTCACGATGGCTATTTTTCTGAAACCAGATCAGGAGTTTTCATTCTTGACACCGCCGCTTGAAGTGCGCACGTTCTCTCCTTTAGCACCGAGCACCTATAGGCTCTGCTGATATTGTTCTGAGCTTCACCAATCCCCATTTTAATCCAGCCTCTCCTTGTGCTCTTTCAGGCTAAACCGAATTTCGTCACAGAAAAACAGACGACAGCACTTTGCATGGATTGAAATAACTCATCGCCCTTTATTGATCCTAAAAATTCTTAGTCAAGGTTTTCTGGTTGAAAAATCACCTCATTAGCTTACTGAATCGTTTAAGGAGTACGGAAATGTAATCACTATATGGTTGGGACCAATACCATCTGTTCATCTACTGGACTTCGAGACAGCAAAGCAGGAAATGCTTTCAAATGGTGCTGCTTATACTGATCGGTTCGTACCATATATGCTGGACGTGAGAAGAGGTAAGGACGACCAGAACCGTTGTATGGCTGGGATTAAAATGAAGTAATGCCTTTAGAGGGAAGAGGTACAGCATTCTCGAACGGCGAGTTCTGGGCCGATCATCGTCGGTTCACTTTACGAACGTTACGCGATTTCGCTCTGAAGAACAGCGTAATGGAGGAAAGAATCATGGATGAGGTCACGTCGAAGTTAGTGTACTTGTAAAACTACTGTACCGTAAAACTCTTTTATTCTTACCTGAACTATGGTGCTGTTGTGGAGAGAAATAGAATTCTTTTTCTGGCTGTGGGCAGATTTAAGGTATCTCCTAGCAACTTGGCTGATTGAATTTTGATCCTCGGCTGTTCCCTCTCCTCCCAGTCGGTCTCTGCCACTCAATTTTAGCCGCTGTTCCCTCTCCTCCCAGTCGGTCTCTGCCACTCAATTTTAGCCTATACAAGCTGGAAAAGATCATGGTCAATGGGCAAGCGAAAGTAAAAGCCAACGAATTCTTCGACGTAATCGTTGGCAGCGTGATTAACAGAATTTTATTCTCCGAAAGTTTCACAGAGGTTAGTTTACAGCAGATATCACTGCGGACAAAGGAGTTGGAATTTTGAGAATTCAGGAAAATATGGCGGAATATTTCGCAGTGAAACATCGCTTTGACGACATGATCAACAATTCAACAGCGTTGGATATGTCATTGGAGAAATGGACACGAAATATGCCATTCCTGAAAAAGAGATGGGAAGCACTCATCAAACCTCAGGACGACCTTCTCAATTTTCTGAGGAAGAGAATAAATCAAAGGTTCTGTTTTGCTGTCATTCTTAGTGAACGGCTGAGGAAGCTGTCAAGTAGTAAGTACGAAAGTTCGTGCGATAACTGAATTCCCAGAGGGGTAATACAGCTAGTCACTAGCTGACCGTGTGATTTGATAATCATCAATTAGTAGTTCCTGTCCCTTGGGATAGTCAGGATTTGTGAAGAATTCACCTACATCTGAGCACGGCTTACGATAACAGTGGTTTCTGACATTCGCCTCATGGGGCGTTCTCTGTTCGAAAGATGGGTTACATTGAGCAATAGGGGCTAAAAGATGGGCATAGCCCATAACTACTCCAAGCCGTGGCTGTGCTTATGTGGTTTCAAGGAGCAGCCGATCGTTTTCGATTCTGACCTGTGGCTAGTGGAAAAGTGTTTCCAGCTTGAGGGATACTCTAGTCACCTTTTGAGCGACTACACATGACTGAGATTCAGTCCAAATTCCTTTCATCGTTTATTCTTTAGGATACCCGATTTTATTTAAATCTGAATTTAAGAAGTTCTGAATTTTGACGCTTTCACTGATGCTCTTTAGAAAAGAAGACATTGCTTCTGGCAAACATGCTTTGGACGAAAATGGAAAAGATTTTGTTGATGCCTTTTTCATAAAAATGGAGAAAGACCGGAGAGAAGGGAAACATCCCAGTCAATCGTACAAGTAAGTGTCTCTGGATGATTTCTACTTCTTTTTGTATTTCTCATCTCGAAAGCCAAAGTTTTAATCTAGGACCTCGTGATTGCTTAATACATATGGTCATTTTCCCTGAGGCAACAATATAGTAAGCCTTACCGCTGCGTAAAAGACAGTGCGAAGGAAGAAAATCCATCCTTTTCGGTGGTTGCTTCTCACAACCCAATATTGAAGCTGAATTCGTAGCCACTAGTGCTACGAATTCAGCTTCAATATTGGGTTGTGAGGAGCAACCACCGAAAAGGATGGAAAAATGAGTAGCCGCTTACGATTTACTCCTGCGTAAACCTAGAATTTCCTGGTCATCGTTTTAGTGACTAGTCAAATATGCAGTTCAGGAACAGAAATGTTTAGAGAGGATGAGCTACTCTACGATATTTTCGATTTATGGATTGCTGGGCAGGAGACGACAACAATCACTTTGATGTGGGGAATGATGCACCTCATCAAGAATCCTGACGTGAGTGATTTCATGGACTTTTAATTGGATCTTTGTTGGAAAGCTTCTAGCTGGCTTCGACCAACTCCACAGCATTCCATATATAGATCTAGGAACTTACCAAACGGGATGAAACTTATCGCCTAGTGGGCATAGTCCACGACGAGTGAGATGCGTTGTGTATCGGAATGGTAGGGCGTGGAGGATGAGAATGTAGTGCTGAGATACTTGCAAATTTGTTAGTAAGTAACCAAACCAGAAAAAAAAACGCAAATCATACCTGTGGGCTGTTTATTCAGGGCCATGTTTGAGGTCTAAGGGATGAATAGGCTGCACGAACATGACCACGCTACGACCGCTGCCGATTCTTTTTTGGATCCATTTGTTTGGGCCAAAATTTCCAAGCCAGCAGTTGCCAACTGCTGAGTTTTTCGAAGGCTTCTAGGATTTTTATCTGAAGATGCTTCAAATCACAGGGTTTTAACGGTTTATCAATGACTTCTACATCACTTGTTGGAGGCGTCGAGAATCGTGGGGTAGCAGAATTGTAGCATTCTGGTAAACAGGAGGCTTCTTGTGTTCTACAGCTTCATACTTTCTCAGCCCAACCTCTGCAACTATATACAGAGTGCTAAATCATCTCGAGAGAGAACTGACTCCAAAGGTATTGCTCGACAGGTCGCAGTAAAAGTCTGGAAGGTCCCGTTGATAGGATCCCAAACGGTAGGAGACTGGTGATGCGCAGTTGACTTTTAGCGCTCAATTCGGCCTTAACACTCATTTGCCAGTTCCGACCTACCTAAATAAAGGTGTGGCAGAACTTTTGGAAGAAAGGTGTGTGAGGCCAGTAGTCAAAAAACATCAATTAGACCAAACAAATGCCTTGCAATCTATAAATCTTGGAAATTTCAGGTCATGGACAAAATTCGATCAGAACTGATTGCAATTACTAATTCCAATCGATCGATATCATTATCCGACCAGGACCAAGCCCAATATTTGAATTGGACAATTCTGGTGAACAATTTTCATGCTCTCTAAATTGTGTAGAACAAAACGTTTCAATTTGCCAAAGTGGACTGCTCAGTGAGTAACGAGGCATTCAAATTTTGATAGTTCATTCTGAAGATTCTTTGTTGTTCAAAAAGTGATTGCGATTTTCGAGCACTTCAGAAACAATAATTTTTCTCACAATTGACAGGTCTTGAAGGGTTTAAAAATCTTATTTTACTTGGCTATTTTTTTGCTTTCTTTCTGGTAATTCCACAATTCCTCTCTCTTAGAACTTCCTTTTTTTTGGCAGAAAAGGGGACCACACAAGTTTTGATTTCTTCATCTTCGGTGAGGGTTTTTCAAGTGAAGGAGACTGCAGCGACCAAGATTAATGGTATTCAAACTGAGCGAGATCAGGCCTATTTGGTGGATGAAGCATTTATTTCCAGCCAGGCTCCAATAATTTTACTGAGTCATCAAGAAACGTTTGCGTTCTGTCCTCGTCCCACCACAATATTACTCCGTTGCGACTCGCTAATTTTAGAGGTTTATAAATTGCTCCATCGAGGTCTGATAAGTAGAGCTCTAATTTAATATTCTGATTCTTTGGAAGCATTTCAAACTGGGCACATCTCACCTTTTTTGGTCCCACCAAATTGGTGTCGTGTAGGCTTTCGATGAAGAACATCTCCGGACCTCGTTTAAGCAGGTTCATGCAGTATTTACCATAGTCTTTGAAGGTAATATCATCTTGGACATTTCAACGTTTAACAACAGCCATTCGCCTCATAAATGGGTGGTCTCTATTGCGTCCGGAGCTCGAATCTCAGACCCTCCCGCGCCTTCATATCTTCCTCAACTCATGTAGCACCTGAACATCTATGTAGCTTTTTCATTACTCAAAAATTTTCCATATCTCATTAACTATTCCCATTCCCATGGATACGTCGGTCTTCCTGGCATGTTATCACAGGGGTTCAATGAAGATCAGCTTTGGTCAGTGCCATTGAAGGATCATAATCCATGAGTACTGGTCAGCCCGCTTTGAAGTGATAAATTGTTGAGGCAAAAAGTTGTAGACCAATGTCCATATGTGCTTTGTAATAAGACATGACGCCTTATGTTTGTCCTCCATCACGGTAAACACCAGTCTCCTTTTCCATTCAAGATAAAAGTAAAAAAAGAGAAATGTGTCGAAAATTCTCTATCTGAATCTCCAAGCTCAAGCTCAAACTGGTCTTGAAATTACAAATGGGAACGGGATTTTTTGTTTTACCTTCTTGAAAAAAACTGTATTCTGTCATATAGTATACCAAATGAACAGCGTTCAAACTTTTGAAAAACGGTCAAAACGATTGTTTGAAAAAATTGTTTTCAAAACTTTTCCCGAACAGCCCAATGGGAATTCTTTTAAAATTATTATATTCCTATTGGTGTAATTCTCTGATTGCATGGTCTCATTGGTATTTAAGGAAATACATCGACTAGCCTCCATATTGAACTTGAATCTGTTTCGTAAGACCAAGGAAAAGGGATTTGTCGGCGGTCATCACGTTCCTGCAGATACTCCGATTGCTGCTGAGCTGACAATGATAATGAATGATGAGAAACACTTTCAAGAAGCTAACAAGGCGAGTTATATAAAAGTAAAGTAATAACTGAAATTTCGAATATGTGTATACTGTAATCTGTAGCATAATACATGTTTACAAGGGATTTCATGGACATTGTCTTTAACCAGTTTTCTGACAATATAAAAGATCGATCCTCAACGGGATCAATCTTCTACATCGGAAACTGGCATTGAGTTGATAAAAAACGAAAATTCAATTTGGGCGTCCCATTAGGGCTAGTTAGACATCGGGGTACTGTTTCGTATTCGTGGTAACCTTACGAGAGCAAAACATTACGTGTCCCGCATCGAGTAATTTCTTAAGGATAAGCCTGCGTAAAGGTTCCATCCAGGTAGTGTCGTATTTGAGAGGCGTATATCATGCAGTGAACGCTAGTCAGAGATCTGTCCAATTCAGATCCAATCAGACTTATTATCGAGAAAACCGGTCACCGTCTATGCGCGTGAAGGTGCAAGTCTTTAACTTCTCGTTCGCTCGTACTATTGACTCACTTCCCTTTTCTTTATTCAATCTTCCTCATTGTTCTGATTTAAGAGACCACTAGGAAACTCAAAAATTCGAATTTAGGCAGAATTTAATACTCGTTTGTATCAAATAGAACTGGCATGAAGTCCTTACTTTTGAGACTCCTTGAATAGTTTTTATTCCCTTTTTCTAAGCCTACCACTATTTCTAAGGTTTTCAGTTCGATCCTGAAAGATATGCAAGGGGTGGTAAGGCACTGGAACAACGTGTGATCCCTTTTGGTCTGGGCAAACGATCGTGTATTGGAGAAACGCTGGCGAAGGCCGAACTTTTTCTGGTTCGTGCCCCTTTTGATCGCAATATTGATTCCATTTTCAGTTTTTTTGAACTATTAAAGTTGTAACGAACTATTGAAGAAACCAGGTACATACTAGAGGCTAGCTCTGATACTTCAAAAGGAACGTCGGATGTTTTCCGAACAACTCTTATGCAGCTCGACGGCTGCTTGCTAATTAGGAAACTTCAGTTCTAATTCCTAAAAGCCATATGTAGACCTCCCAGGGAAGATCCTTGAGCATTCGTAGAAACCCATGCCCATTTCACTGGCTTCCATACTTCGGATTTCAAAAAAAAGGGAGGTAACTATTTTAATTAAGTATATAAAACCTTACTATCTCCCAGCTCGGAAAGAAACGGCGCTATCAATACCAATGGAAATCAACCATTTCCGATGTTGTGACTTACATATTTGAATCGGACTCGTAAAGACTAGTTAGGATTTCAGTCAACAGCAGTTTTCCATGGGACAAGTCCTTCGAAATTTGATACTACCCAGGGCCAAGGGCAACAGAAAACGATTACATTAGGGGACCAGATGAATGCGAGCTGCAGCAATTTAATTTCGCCTGCAAAAAGGAGAAATCTCGTTTTTCACTAGATAGGTCTCGGTGTCGTGAAGTTTGAACACTCAGATCCGAAATGATTGAGCCATCTTACTTGAAAACCGTAGAAACTGCTTATGCACTTTGAATAGATTAATAAGGGTAAGGATAAAGGTTTTGGCGTCAATCAATCCCGTTTGAGGGATGCGCCCCAGCACTGGACTTCCATTCAGAATCGTAGTGGCGTAATGAGTACGTATGTGGCCTATACAATGACTTGCGGTGGCCAGTTGATGTACAAGTCAGTGCTTTTACCCTCCCACACGAGTCTGGTACCAACTAACCGACCCCGGAAAGATGGAAGGCCTGGTTGGCCTAGGCGGATGTCGATCTGGGATTCGAACCCCTGATCATTCGTGTGAGATAGTGCGCCACTTGCCACTATACCATTTCCGCCCTCAATTAGATAAAAGAAAAATAAATATTGGTTCATTCCCAGCGTTATTGACGATACGCACCTATGAGACCTAGAAGCTTGCCCTATATTGTTATAAAGTGCATTTCGGATCTCGTATTTCAGATCCTTGCCAATTTGATTTCCCGCTACGATATGGCTGAGGATCCCGAAGCTCCTATCGACTTAAAAACTTCGTCACCAATCGGAATGATGCATCGACCCAAAAATTTCAATATTATTTTGAAACCGACTTTGTGGCATTAAGTATTGTTCTGTAATATACTTGTTCTGTAAGAGAGCTTGATTTGCTAAAAAGGTGAGTAATAAAATATTTTTCACCGTGCTTATTTATGATCTTGCTTTTGCTGTTTTTGCATCCAAGTCAAAGATCTGGGCGAGACGGTATTGGAGAGAGGTTTGTGAAGTCGCCTTCAGAATACAGATTTCTTCACAGCCCTTCTGCTTCATGTACAGCTTGGAGATCGATATCCGCCCAAATCAACCACGCCTTCCATCCCTCCGGGGTCGGTGAATTGGTACCAGACTCGTTTGCGAAGACTGAAAGCTCTGACTTGTCCATTGGCTGGCCCCCGCAACTCATTGTATAGGTCACATGCGCATTCATTACGCTACTATGATTCTGAGGTGGAGTCGAAAGCGGGGCGCATCCCTCAGACGTAATATATTACGCCCTATATGTCCTTTTACTGTTTGCGTACGACACTTCCTGCTCTTCTGATGATGGTTACAGTAGTAAATTGAATCACCTCTTACAGTACCCACTAGGGTCCTTGAAGTCGCGGATTTGCTTTTTTGTTTTGTTGTTTTTGTTAGAGGTCGATTCGAACTGAGTTTTTGACATTGGAATATACCATTGAAATCAGTTCATGACTCCTACAATGTTTTTTTTTAAATCTAGAGAATCTTCACTTTGGAATTTCTTGTATTTATGGCATATGATAAATTACCACTGCTGCCTCGGTCAGGAATATGCCCTCTCGTTCTTACAATTAGACTGTCATTCTCCACCGACATACTTGCCTAGAACACATTCACCCTAAAATCCTCTCCTCACTCGTTGGGTATAATAGTCCCTTGGTCCAGTCCATTTTTTCCTTTTCTTCTGTATTTACTGCCAATGATTGGCTTGAGTTCGCGTACTGCTTCAGCCGGTGCGTCTACATGGACGTATAAATAAATAAATAAATAAATAAATAAATAAATAAATAAATACGAGACTTCGAAGAAGATATGATCACGGACCACGGAATTTTCGTTTTGTTTACATTTCAAGCAAGTGTTTTTGTTGTTGCGTGGTGCTAATCGAGAATGCGATTGATAAATAACCTGGGACGAACGAAGCCGGTAGATTTCTGACGGGTCTATAGAGCGGACTTGAGGTATGCGTTGTCTTTCTATAGGTACCCAAGTGAATGGTTGAGGACGCTGTCTCTAACCGTGTTGGCCAAATGCTGGGATCGCAGGGGTAAGCGGCAACTGTGACTATCTAGTCTGCGCTTAGCAACTCATAGTGAATGGGTCCCTTCACACCCCAGAAAACTATGGGACGATGCTTGCGTTTCTTCGAAGGCATTGAAGCGGTTCAATCAGCTGTTGACCGTTGACCAGTGAACAGTGCTTTCAGAGACCCCAAGTGGGCGCATTCATACTAGGCGCGGTTACCCGCACCGGAAGTAACCGCATCTATGTAGTATGAATAGACCACTCTCGTGTTCTTCCTTTATCGTGCCTAGTAGATGATGGTACGGTTTTGGTGTTGGAAAATCATTGATAGTAAAGTTGCGAGAGCCGACGTGCGTGTCCTTGTTTACCAATTTATTGATTGTTGTCCGCGGAATGTTTTAGAAGTTTATCGCCCTCGATTCCGTCCAGCTTTAAGCAAAATTTTCGCAAAAATAGAATCTTTCTTATCGGAGGAATACCTTTCAACCTTATACACCCTTACCGAATCAAATTACATTGTTGCAGTGCATGCTGTTCTTACATGGTTCACCTCCTAGGGAGAGCCTCGATTTGTTTCCGTTTCTAACCTTTTTTTCACTTTTCAACCCTCGAAATCCTGAACAACAGCCGCAGTCTATGTTGTATGGGCAGGAAGCGGATGGGGCCATCTATGGATGCGGGAATTGTACCACCGTCCTGATGGAAACTGGCATCAGGAAACGTACCATTTTCCAATGGGCCTGTCATTTTGTTCAGAAATTGGCTCCACCTCTTCTTCAAACTATACCCTACCCCAAACACGTGATTTGCATGCGCTACCCCGGATCCGCATGAAAGGCCAAAGACTAGAACGGAAACAAAACAAGGTTCCCATCGAGGGCACGCGTCGTTGACTAGCCTCCGCCCTGGGGCATCGGACACTATCCACCCAGTCCTGAAAGTTGGTTGGGTTGCCACTTAACCAGTACAATCTGCCGATTTGTATTCAGGGCCACATAGCAGAGGAAATCCGACCGAGCTCCAAAAAATCCCTGTAGAGCCTTAACTTCAGTCTGGGATCATCTGTTGGTTCCTTCGCTGAGTTCTCAGAGTTAGTCGAAATTCCCCTCAAAAACTGAAAAGTTTCCTAGATTTTCGAGGTGCCCCCTCGTGGAGCTCCGTCAGCTGAGTGCATTGGTGTGTTTAACTAAAAACCTAACCGTGAATAACAATAAAAAACTGAAGGAATTGAGTTCCTAATTTTTGAGTGATTTAATTTTCGATTAGTTACGACCGGTTTTGTACATTGCGGGTGTAAACCACGTAATTCGATATGATCACTTCAAATTGGTTCTTAACAATGACTGCCTCGGAGGGCAATGGATTGTAAACATCGATAAGAACTTGAAAAAATAAAAACAATGGGGTAAAGCGGGAAAACAGGTCTTCAGTGTGCCATCCGTATTAGTCGTTGGTATTTCGTCGTTGATATGGATCATTGTACTTCACTAAAAAAAACCTCAAATCGATCGATATCACTTTTTTCAGATGTTCCTTTCTACTGCCCATATTTTCTTCTTACAGGACCGATGTTTGTATTATTGGCTGTAATTTTCATACTGTATTGCCTCTATAAAAAATGGACACACCATATTGCTCGATATCCCCCAGGTAAGTCGATTCAATGGCTGAAGAGGAATTTAGGCATTTAAAGTCAACTGATTCAGTCTAACCCAATCGAAAATCATATAGATAAGTGTAGATAGAACGGCCCCGTCCTCTCCATTAGGTTCATTCGGGAGTTGCTTTATTTCATTATTCTGGATTTGTTTACTGTCAAATTTCAATAAACAAAAGCGAGCAGTAAGTTGGAATGGTCAAACAAATTGATATCTTTAAGCAGTGGAGGAGGTGGTGTAGTGGCAAGTGGCGCCTATCAGACACATATGGTCACGGGTTCGATTCCCGGATTGGCACTGCTTGATCAAACCGAGTCTACCATCCCTTTAGGGTCGATCATCTGGTATCAGACCGGTCCCGCGAGGATGAAAGCTCTGAATTGTACGTCGGCTGACCACTGCAAATCATTGCATGGGCCATATATGCATTCAATACCCCGCACGATTCTTAGTGGAAGTCGAATGCGTGGGCGCATCCTCATGGCGGGATTAATTAACGACCAAGACTCTATACTTTTTCCTTTATTGTCAAATAAAGCCAATCCTGGATGATCATTACCGTTTCCTTCTTACGACACATTAAAGGCCTAGCCGGTAATGCTATCCCGAAGGTAGAAGGGACACGCTATACTAGAAGTAGTGTTATAAAAATTTCCTTTTAGTCATCAAAAATTTCTTCGATCGTTTTTCTTTATTTTCTTATTTTTCACTCCCATACAGAGGCTAATTTGGAAGATAATGTTTCGAACTGCTCACAGATTTTCGATCTGTCGTTTTCATTAAGGACCATTTTCTTTGCCACTAATTGGAAATCTTCACCAAATACAACTTGGAAAAATCAAATATGGAGGAATCGTTGAGCTGATGAGAGTTTGGCAGAAGGTTTGGTCGTAAATCCGAGTAAACATTTTCGCTTATGCTCTCTGGTATTCAAGGAGTACGGTAATGTCATTACGTTCTGGCTGGGACCAACACCTACAGTTCACATATTGGATTTCGATATAGCGAAGGAAGAAATGATCGTCAACGGTGCTGCTTATGCGGATCGATACACACCCTATGTTCTCGATGTAAAACGAGGTTAATTATATATTTTTTATTTAATGTCCTATGTAGTTGTAATTTATTTTATGGAGAGTTTACAGAGGGACGAGGGACTATTTTCTCAAGCGGCGACTTTTGGGCTGATCATCGTCGTTTCACTTTACGGACATTACGGGATTTCGCTATGAAGAAAAATATTATGGAGGAGAGAATAATGGATGAATTACAGTACAAGTTAGTACAGTATCTGTATTCTAGGAGAAAACTACTTAATCTGCTCACAGTAGCAGTACACAACTGCAGCATTTGCCCCTCGCCCCCCCCCTCTCCCAACCCCTCCTTGCCCATGTAATGGGTGGATGGGCATGTTGTATATAAGGTGGTGGGAGTGGGATGTCTAACTCATTGGCTGTTGGTGGGGGACGGAACATTCACCCAATTCCGGATGAACGCGGCATACTGCGCGGCGAAACTCGTGGTGATCTGAACGACCCTGGCGGCTATCATTAGGGCACAAATCTGAAGTAGGGAAGATAGGTAGCATCAGCTGGCCCTACTCATCAAATTTACTTGAAACCTGTGCCCCTATGATAGGCGTCAGAGTCGTTCAAGTCACCATGAAATCCCATGCGCGGTTTGCCGCCTCCATCCAGAATTGGGTGAACGTTCCTGCTGTTGGTACGCAACTGCAGTCTGCTACTGTGAGTAGAATAAATACAACCGTAATTCAGTTTTTTGCTGTACTGCAAGATCAAGGGTACCGTGATCATTGAGAAAACTCACACTTCCTTGAATTTAGCTTCGCCAAAGTGGACGATTCGATGGTAAATGGAAAGGGCAATATAAATGCCAATGAATTTTTCGATTTACTCGTCGGCAGTGTTATCAATCGAATCATCTTTTCCGAACGTTTCACAGAGGTACGTTCAGAGTTTTACAGATGAAAATGGGCAAAAAAAAGCGGAGCAATGGAACTTGGGTCTACCAAGATTCCAACGGTCCATAAAAAACCTCAGCTCAGTTATCTCACTGTTCTTGAATTGTGGGTCGGTTACTAGGGCAAGGCTTATTTGGGAAATACTGACCCAAAGGCACAGTTCACAGTAAGTTGAGCATGCCTAATTCAGGTGAAATAGTAGAAGTTACGGTGCAGAATAGTCAAAAGAGGCGAGGAAAGCGCAAAAATCCGCGGTTCAAACAAAAAGGAAAATCAAAAAAAGTAAAAAGGAGCTGTACGAGATACAACGACGTAGAAGGGTGCTTAGACAAGTCCCAGTTGTGTGCTACTGCGTAGAGCTGGCTACAGTAAACCGAAGTACCTAAATTGCCTTCCACTGCCATCATGGGACAAGTCTAGATGTTTGAAATTTCAACATATGTGCTCCATCGTGTATGGTGCTGCCTCCTTGAGGTTCACGAACTCGGCTACATGTGGGTGTGGCCTGCAGCTGGTACGACCTTAAGCTCTTATAACGCCCTGTCTAGGCCGCTTTTCGATCTAATGCCACCATATACGGTACGTGAAAGTTAGAATTTCATTCTGGAGGGGTGCTCGGAAATACTTTTCTCGGAAAGTTCCGCCTTTACTTGGAAATCAGAGGGTGCTCCAAGGGGTGTACGTCTTTTGCAATTTTAGTAATTTGTAGAAGCACGGAAATGGCAGGTGTTTCTGTGAGAGCTCTTAAACACTGTACACAGCATACCGAGCAGTTATAGCAGGAGAGATTCGGTCATGATTGCATGCCTAGGCAGTACCACTTATGTACTAGCATGTTCACTTTCTCTTCCCACCGATCGTGAACCAAGCGTACATGGAAACGGGTAGACGGGCAGTAGGAACGGTTTTGTGTAATCTATCCGCCGCACGCGGCTGTTGCGGGCCATCTAACTCGTTATAACAGTTCTAGTATTCTTCATACAGCTCAATCTATATGCGATCCTTAATTTGGGCAAGATTCTGCTATTAGTTCTTTTGCTACTGAATTTTATACTTGCTGCTGCATTCTGCTACATTTCTTCGCCCGCGGCGTCTCTCTTGCCGCGACGCGACAATTCCGTTCCTACTGTACCACTTCGATTGAAACGTGCTTTCAGGAAAACACTGCCGAATTTTTTGAATTGAAACATCTTGTGGACAAAGATTTCGCGAGTTTGACAGCTTTCGATATGTCGTTAGACAAATGGACACTGAATTTGCCATTCCTCAAGAAGAAATGGAAAAACCTCACTGAACCACAGGAAAAGCTTGTGGAATTTATTCAGAAGAGAATTGACCGAAGGTTTACTATTCTGTTTCGGAATATATTAAAGATAGAAAGTTCGTGATTTGTTCGTTGCAGGAAAGAGGACATTGCTTCTGGGAAGCACTCTTTGGATGGGGATGGTGAAGATTTTGTAGATGCATTCCTTATAAAGATAGAAAAAGACCGACGAGAAGGTCGACATCCTTCACAATCGTACAAGTAAGGCACATCGGAGAACTTTTGCTGTATTCAATGTGCTCTCCCTTTCTTTTGTGTCCATGATTAGATCACATTGAGTAGCATGTTCATACCCAAAACCTTTTTCCCCAACTCCAAAGCCATGGATATGTCAAAGTGGGGACGGATATCAATCTGCGGATAAAGCTCGTGACTTTTTTTCATTTCATCACCATGGCCAGGGACTCATCATCGTTTCTTCTTTGGCAATTTCGTCACTTTGCTATGCTGGCTTATTTCTTTTCCCAAATCCTGATTTTAATTTTCTCACAATTTCTTATGTAATAACAGGGTTGTGGGTATTAGTGCAGGGAAAAGTGGAACCGCTGTCACACGGATGACCTGGCATCCTGCTCGGGTCTAGCGATCCCTTGGTTTCCGACTGGGTGGGAAATGGGTTTTTAGCTTTGTACACCTTTCTCCCTTTTGCTACAGTCATTTTACAATTAAATTTCGCTTTAATGTCTTTACAGTCTCCAATGGAGCGTGGCGCAATCAAAAAATACCCGCCACCCGCCATTCTCTTCTAAATTCAATGGCTTCATCAAGATGAGGATACCCCACCCAGAGGATTTCGAAATTCAGACCCACCCAGGAGATTTCGAAATTCAGAATCGTAAGAGAGCCATGGGATTGTTTTGATGCCCTTTGACCCTGAATATGTACTTCTGGATGATCTACAAAGTGCTTCGATGCATAATTGATTGTTGTCGTTGTTTTTTGGGTTTCCTTGCACCTTCATCCCCAAACATATGGAAAAATTTACCAGATTTAATACCTTGAGTGCATGTTGTAACTAAATAGCGGAAATGATGAGGTAATGAAATAATATTCAGGGAGGACGAGCTAGTGTACGATATTTTCGACTTGTGGATTGCTGGACACGAAACAACGGCGATTACTGTAATGTGGGGATTGATGCATCTAATCAAAAATCCTACCGTAAGCTTTCCATTGAAAGATTGGTATATCAGGGTTTCACTTACATACTCTGTCTAACATGGTTAGAGCAGAGGTGGTGTAGGGGAAAGCGGCGTACTATCACATAAGTATGGTCACGAGTTCGAATCCCGAATCGAATGCGCCTGGGCCAACCAAACCTCCCATCCTCCCACGGTTGGCTAATTAGCACCAGACTCTTTTGGGAGGGTAAAAGCATTGACTTGTACATCGGCTGGCCACAGCAATGTATGTAGTATGGGCCACATAGCCAATCAGTACGCCACTGAGAGTCTGAATGGAAGTCTAATGCGGGGCGCATCCCCCAAATGCGGTCGATTGACGCCCAAAGACTTTATCCTTTATGTTTTGATATGGTGTAAAAGCAGTTTATACCAGACAACAGAATGCAAACTGTTACTGCGAGGGCTCTTCAGAGCAAAGGTCCTCGCCGAGCTCTAGGTTGGAAGTGGGCCGATCCTCTGTTCCTCTGGCCGTAGCCTGGCTTGGTCGTCATTTCTTCTTCTTTTCCTTCATGTCCTCGGCCCCTTTTGTGTATAACTGGTCTCTGTCTTCGGTTTTTAAATTCTGACAGTCAGTACAGCCGATGCCATTTGTGTGTGTTGATCTGATTTTCAAGTGATTTTCTAGATAATGGAGAAGATTCGAGCTGAGTTGCAGAAGATTACGAATGGCAATAGATCCGTCTCACTGTCAGATAGGGAGCACACTCCTTACATGAACTTTGCCATACTGGTAAGTATCCAAGAATCTCACACGGTTTGCCCTCTTAAACACAAAATTTCCCCTCAGCCTACATTCAGAGAAGTTGGTTAGCACTTTCTATAAGAGCAGGTAAGACAGAACTTGTAGATTTTTGAATAGCTTTCAAATACAGGGACACTTGTAATACTTTCCTCGATGGGATTTAAATTCTTGCTCGGTGAATTCAGGAAACGCAAAGATTGGCATCCATAGTGAACTTGAATCTGTGGCGTCGAACCAAGGAAGGCAAACTTATCAATGGACATTTCGTTCCCGGAAACACGGCTATAGCTGCCGAACTATCGCTGATAATGAGTGATGAAAGATACTTCAAAGATCCAGCCAAGGTGATTTTTTGAAATTCATCTGTAATCATAGAGGTGGTGAAAGACGTTAGGCATTAGCAGAGTACCTGGTCCATGCAAGGGATCCACCCAACAAAGCAGGCGAAATGAGGTGTAGGGGGCGCCTGGGCATTCACATCGAGAGGGTCAAATGTCTCGCCGCTCTTTCGATTGTTTATCAGTTGACTCATCGCAGCAACTAATTGTAGGAAACAAACATTTGTAGCTTTTCTGCTCTAGCGAATTCAGGGTGTCTATAGGTTGCTGAGATGGTGGTCACAATTATAAGTACATTCCAAAAACCAGCACCTATGTGTATAAGTACATGTTGAAGCCAAACGTTTTTCATTAACCTAGAATTCCAAACAAGTAGTACTTTGATCTAGAAAACTTACCCAAAAATTTTGGGATTGCTTTCAGTTTGACCCTGATAGATATGAAAAAGGAGGAAAAGCATTGGAACAGCGAGTCATCCCATTCGGAATAGGGAAACGGTCATGTCTCGGTGAGATGTTGGCAAAAGCTGAATTATATTTGGTTAGTTTTAAAACTTGTTATTACCGCATCAAATCTGGGTGTGGCATACTCTAATAGGTATTAGTTATGTAAAAATGTCACCGAATGTGTTGCCAGTCTTTCTGAATGATGTCCCTCTTCGTATCCAGGGAACTTGCGTGGGAAGAGCCTGAATTATAGACTAGAACTTTGGCCATTCCGCGTTAAGATGGGTTGAAACGGAGCTTTAAGCAGTATTGTGATTCTAAATGAGTGATAAGAGCATGGCGCATTTCATGTTCGAAGCGGAGAAGCGGTTAACGAAAATTTTGATTCCTAGCTCGTTTATAGCCATTCTGATGTGGTTACTTGAGGAAGCACGTTTCTATCTGAACATCTTTTCTATGCACTATCAAAAACAGGTAGGCTGCCCAGTCTATAGGCGGTATAGACTAATTGGACGCTGCACGATGTGTGCTAAAGATAGGTATTGATCAGATGTAAAGAGACGTTCTTACAGACCTACTCAGCAGGCATTTTTGATGTTTTTGGCTATACTGTGAACTTTACAATATTTGGAATTACCTTAGCATTTTTCTCAGATACTGGCCAATATGATTTCTCGATACGAAATCTACGAAGATCCCGAATTCCCGATCGACCTGAGAACCAGCACGCCGGTAGGCCTGATGCATCGACCCAAAAACTTCAATATTATTTTAGAACACGTCAAATGCTAAATTTTTTGTTGTTTGATGAAAAAATCTCTTGTTGTGTACTTGTATCAAAATAGTCACATTGTATTATTTTTCATTATTATCTGCAGTGTCCTCTGTACATAGGGTCGTACTGCTTGAAGAGTTTTTTAAACTGGTTTAATCGATATGTGCAAGGGATGAGAACGATTTTTTGCTCATTTTGTATTAGTGCGGGCAATAAACTGTGTATATAGAGGATTTCAAATGAAAAGTTCCGAAACGAACAGCATTTGCAAGCAGAAGGACCATTCGGATTATACGAGGACTGAATATGAGCTTGTGTGAAAGGTTCCTGAAGGGCTGTTGCCACAAAAGCAATTCGGGAATAGAACTTAAGATCTGGTCTAGGGAAGTCACAACTTGATCTTTCCTAACTCAGTAATTGATGGTTGGAACTCGATCTATTTAGAAATGACGCAAATACCTTATTATTCCTTTTTCGCCCGTGCGTTAATCCCGTTACGGCGTCCCTACACAGCTGCCTCCACTTCCTTCTATCTACGACCTTCTCTCTTCTTCCGCCACCTACGTTCTTTGAGGTTCTCCTTGATTACGTTTCTCCACTTTTTTGAAGTTCCACATGATCTTTTACCTTAGTACGGCATTGAAGTACATACTGGGCCGCCCGTTGGCAGAGCACTTCTTTAGCAACTCTCTTTTGTATGGTCATCTACACAGAGGAGCGCAGGGGGTGAGGGCGCAGCATTTCTTATGTTTTGCCCTCGAGATCAGTTTTAGTGAGGATTAAAATTGTCTTGAAGAGTATTGAAAGCGCTATTGAGGATCATGTATGCATTCAAACGCTGCAAGAAATCTACGGAGAGGTAGGATCTGTGGCGCAAACGGAGAAATTCATGGGGTCGTGCGTCGGAGCGATTGTTGGATGATGTAGTGATGACGTCTACAGTGACGACGCAGTGTCCGAATTCTTCCCATAGAGTTGATTCCACAGAGGGAACGAGGAGATGATTAAAAGTCCATCTAGTGAACTGTGAGGAAGTCTGTTGATGCAGTCGCTTCCTTTCACTGTAGCATTCAACGTTTCCATTCAGCACTGAACTAACGTGTATCTCTTAATGGTCAACAAAATGATGGATGACTCAGAGACACGGGTTTTAGAGCGGCGCACAAGGTCGCTTCTCGTTCTCTCCTTTTACATTTCGCTCTCGGTCTCTGTAACCTGTTCCACCACTTGTACCGACATTCTGTGTAAAATTGCCATTTAACGTCTTCGCAATCGATTTTCTGTGTCACCTCCCTTTTCCAGCATGATTTTATTTTTTCTCGTTCCCCAATGAACGGTAATTGCCCATCCCGATCTTGGCACTTATTAAGAAGAGGAAGCCTTTCATTCAGGCATAGTCTCAACGTTAACAAGTGCTTTTGGTGCCCTTCCTTTACAGTTTTGCCTATTATTCTTTATCTCCCTTCTATTGATCCAATAGAGAACACAGTTTGAAATCTTTGGAGCTTCTTGTCAGTAAAATTTCATCCATAAACAAAAACCAAAGTAAACGGAAGGTGCTCAGGCTCTAAGTATACCCACACTAGATCTGTTAGAGCTATAGTTTCCGGGTAACAGGGAAGTAATCTTCCTGATCAATTACTAACCTTTTAGGTTTGTTTGTTTTTACATTATGGTTATCACCGTAGTTTATTGAACGAATGTTGTCACACAAGGGTGCTGACTTATGAGGAACGTTCTTTCTTGAACGGAAGTGGAACCTAATCTCGTGGTCATGAACACCGCGATTTATCCACTGAACTAGTGAGATCTTTGGAATCACTCCTTAACTTCTCGAAGATTTATAGTATATCTTAGGTTATCAGCATGTGCATTACCATATAATCGCCGTCTTGATTGACCGTTTACTTCTCATCGCCATCCCACCTTCTAATTTTTGTCCTTCGAACCTCAACGGAAGTGAGAAATCCTTTAGGATCTTTCATACATCTTCATAACATCTTCCCAGCTTTTCTGAGTTGAGGTGTTGATAGTGCTGATCAGGACCCTTGGAATTGAATCACTTATCTTATTTCCACTTTGATCCCAGAAATATTCCAATGACTAGCTGACTGATGTAGTTTGCGAAATCGGAAGTCGTACTGTAACTCAACCATAAAGGAACCATTACCATCACAGTACATTCAATACAATATTTTTCACAGATGACGCATTATAAAGTATTTATTATCAATATATAGTATTTAGAAGCAGAACCTCTTTAAGCTATTTTTTCATTGTTATTCCAGTGTCTATTCTTGGATTACATAAAAAGTACTGACAGCTTCAGTACTGACAACTTACTATTTACAACTAGTCTCCTGCAGTGGATTTTTCACTTCTTCTGCATCATTCTTCTGCATCACTTCTTCTTTTTTATTTTGCCTACGCATACTTTTTTCTAAAAGCGCCTCTCAAATGCAGCTTATGAATCAGTTGACATCTTTACATCTGGCTGAAAATTCGTTTATAGTCTTACCGATTATTAAAGGTTAGGAATATGAAGAGCGTCAGAGTTGTTATATACAGATGACGGAGAACCATCTCTCCTATCCTTTTTCTTTTCCCTAGAAATCACCAGTTCAGTTTCCGTCTGGGAAGCATGCAAAGCGGAAAGTAAACTATCTTTCCAATTGGGTCCCCCTCCCCAGAGAATGTTCCCTCAAGCTTCCATGTATAATGTACATCGGGCGTGTGGATACCTCCCTCCCACATCCAAGTCACCCTCACTCTTTTGAAGCAAGGGTTTTCTCTCTTCCTCGCCTTATCATTATACTACACACCTCTGCAGGTATGAAAGCGCCCACCCTACCCAAGAGGCAGCCAGTTCGTAGATTTCTCAGGGATGTGAGCATACAACACCCTACGGAACTAGTTCTTTTGGCCTAACCATATTGGAACTTGGTACGTGTTCTCTTTTGTGATGCATCATACAACATCTTTTTACAACCCAATGAATGGGTTCACGAAGGGAGTGAAGTATTGCGTCACGAGGAATTACTCATCAGTGGTTTTCCTTTCCAAAATTTCCTTTGAACTACGATGGGGTTGGGAAGGTGAAAGGGTAAAGAGGGCGTCTATAGCGGCTCAAACTCACAATATCTTGAAACTGCTTTTAATTACTGAATTTAACATCCATTAACTCCTCGACCCTTTCACAAAAACGGCCCGAATGGACTAGTAAGATCCCTTTTGTCAGAGACTCTGCTGCACACATACGATCAGAGTACCGATGATTTATTGTCAAAGTAATATCAACGTCTATGATCATGTGGCAGAAATGAATCAAAGGTAATGGTACAATATTTATATTAGGGACCATTAGTTAACTTACTATTACAAGAGGGGACTCTGTAATAGAAGGAGGAAAGGAAATCATGACTTTCGTCATAGGCCAAATAATCAGGGCCGATTGGAAGGGAAAAGTTTAAGTCTCCTGTTTCAACGCAATCTCGTTACGAATGTGCTCCTGATTTCTATTCAGAACTGTGGTGGCGTTCAGATAGGTATGTGGTCTACGTATACAATGTGGGCCACCCAATGCCTGTGGCTTTATCCTCACAAAAAATTTTGGTACCAATATGCAGGCACCAAAAGGATGGAAGGCTTCACTGGATTGAGCAGTTGTTAAGCCGGTCTGCGATCTCCGAGCCATGCGTGTAGCAGTGCGAAACTCGTCACTACACCACCTCTTCCCTCAATTAACTCCTACTTTTACACCAAATGACCGTGGCAGGGGTTATCAATTACTTACATTTATATATAGGCTAACAAAAATATAGTGATAAAGAACGGTGTTCAGATATCATCAGCAGTAGTACAAGTTTGGGGGAAACAACGTAGACCAGCAGTAATGATGATGATCATCGAGCTCTTGTTAACTTTTCTACTGTTTGTTGAAATAAACACACGATACGTCGTTCTACCAGAACGAAGGGCAATCTGAACGCAATCGCCCTTTGCCACCGCTGTTTTTTACAGCGTAGTAAGCGACGGTGGAGTAAGCGGCAAGCCGAGGGAGCGGAAGCACGATCCGATGGCTAGGAGATGGGTGGGTACGTACCCTCCACACAACCGTGATCATTTTAATTACCTGGAACGAAAAAAGCCATGAACCACCACGATGAAGAGGGAGTTTTCATAAGTGAGAACTCCTTTAACCCATTGGCGACCGCGCCCTTTATATTGTTCTTAGATGAAGTTTTAATTTCTCTTATAATTGTAGTTAGAAGTGAAGGATTCATGGACCACGATGCCTCAAGATTCTCTAGAAGGTTGTGAGCTCAGCTGATACTTGAAAACATGAAAATTTATAGGAGTACTTGATAAATAATATTAATACCACAGGAGCACGATATGGTGTGGCCCGCCGGCGGGCCACGCGGTCGTCAATGGGTTAACTGCTGAAGGAATCCACACCTTTAGGAGTTCCATTCGATTTAGCGTCTTCACAAGGAACTCTCTCATTTTACTCACCCTCCCAAGTCATTCGGGCGTTGTGCGTTAGGAACGAAATGGTCGCGTCGCGGTGAGAGGGGCGTCGCGCGCGAAGGAATGTAGCAGGATGCAGCAGTGGGTAAGAAATACAAGAACAAAAGTACTAATAGTAGGATTATGCATAAAATAATAATTGCATATCGATTGAGCCGTATGAAGAACGCTAGTGCTGTAATAACGGCGAATGAGTGTCCGCGACAGCCGCGTGCGGCGAATCGATTACCCAAAATCGTTCCTATCGCCCGTCTCCCAGGTCACTCGTGTCGTTAATCCCTTCACTTTCATCAATTGCAACCAACCCAGTCTTGTATGATAAAAATTCACATAATTTATACAACAATATTTTGTGTAAAGACCCAATATGCACTGAATCGATTCTGAGCGGATTTCTATTATGGATACTTTCCAAAAGAGAGTGTTCGAAGTCGAAAACGTCACCCTTTTAATCTTTCCATTTGTTCATTGATTCGTTCTTGTAATGGTTTACCACTTTCTGACTAGTTTCAATACCACCGTAATCGGCATTCTGTCGCTTACGTTAGACTGGCAAGACCCTTTCTGAAACGCCTCCCTCTCACCTCTCAGGCTCAATTCCCTAGCGGCGGGACCCTCGGTATAGGCAGAAACTCTCACAACACCACACTAGTGAAACACCTACAATATTTTACCACATCATCTTACCTAAGTTTGAAAATAAGAAGGCGAACTGTATCTCATTTGTACGGTAGGAGGATCTAGTCTCAATCGGACAGACCTTGCCTTCACTCCTTGAAAGGTGGCAGGTAGAAGACTTAGTGTCCATGTGCGACTCTCGATGAATCTCGGCATTCTTTCTTTAGTTTTGAAGCAAATTTTCAAGTTGTAGAACCGAGATATTAACAAGCTTTATTAGGCTGACGTTTCGGTGCTTTCACCTTCCTCGGAGCCTGGAAAGACAAAAGGCATTTGAAAAACCATCCGATCAAGCACTATTTCAATCTACAAAGAAAGTTCAAAGGGCGTGGGCTACTAGGAAGTCGAAAGTTGTTAACTAACCTCTGGGATAGTCGACCTTTGGGGGTCCACCGATCACCCTAAGCTGGTGTGGCTGCGGTTTAAATAGGGGTGAGCCTCAGGTCAACTTGCTTTAGGGGCCTTCAAGAGGCTGATCACGAAGATCAAACTCCCTCAAAAAGCCACACAAGGCTGAGCGCGCCGCTGACCCCTTCCCAATCAACTCCTATCGATTACTGTATAAGCCCCCGACCCCGCCCCGCCGAGAGGACCCCGCGGGGGATCGACGGCGTAGGTCAAAACCCACATAGTGCTGCAAAGGGCGCCAGCTCTGTGGTAACCGCCACGCACTCCTCCCTCCGGTTAATTTTAGGGGCCTTAGCCATGATCCAAAAGGCCTCTAAGGTTCGCCGCGCCGCAATATCGGGTTCACGTGATAATATCGTGACCGCCACCTCGAACCTCATGTTCCCATGACATCGTACCCTATGTTCTTCTAAAGGAGTCGCTGTTCTCGACTTTTGCATGCCATCCAGGTGCTCCTTTAATCTGATGCAAAGAGGTCTGCCTGTTTCCCCAATATATTCCTCTTTACACTGAAGACACGATATTAAGTATACAACACCGGATGTCATGCAGTCTCCTTCCTTACCGTATGGGCATATGACACACGAAGGCGTTGTGCACAGGCGGTCATACAGGCGATTTCGGACCAATCGTTGTTTGAGATTCGAGGGTGGGGTGTCCACGACTCTCACCATCTCCTGAAGACCTGCCTTTTTCACACATGATCGTATAGCCGCACTCAAATCGTCTGATATGAACGGGACACAAAATGGAACTTTTGTTTCCTCTCCCTCGTGACGATTGAGAGCGACCGCCCTTCGCCTGTGTCGAAATGGGAATCCTGAGGTTTCGTAGCCGTTTGCCTGTGCTATGCGGAGTGCGTGTTGTATCGACTCTGTTTTCTCCTCGCCTCCTGAGGAAACTCGAGAGGCGGTGTGCAACATATAGAGGTAGAAGACATAGTTTCTAAGATACAAACTTTTGATCGGATTCTCTTCTGGTGTTGAGGAATCATTGTATAAGACCATTCCGTATACATTTCGCTCGTAGTGGACCTGTTTCATGTAGCAAACACATGGTGCACTCTACCCTCTCATTGACAACTGGTTGGCACTTTGTTTCTTGCTAAGACCACGACCAACGGCATCCAGTAATGACAGGAAAATATACAGTGGTCAGGGTGAAGGTGCAGAAAGTTCTCGTCTGCGTTCCCCTCAGGTGGCTAGACAATACTTCGACTCGTCGCCGGTCCTTCGTTTTCGAAAGCTTGCAGTAATTCTCCGTTCCCTATGATATGAACCATCTCATCTTTAGAAACCGATAGAAAGAAGAATACGTCGGTACTCGTTGAAGAATGTCCATCACTGGGCATTCCGATGTCGACATGGAGTCATCGTCGGCATTTTCGCCGTCTGAGCCAGCCGTCGACGACGTTTTTGTCTCGAAGCACAACCAAAGCGCTGAAATCTACCAGGTTAGAATATTTCCTCAATTTTTGACAAATATCCATTGTTTCCTACTTTTTATTGTCTTCATTCTAGTTGATAAACATGGATAGTTCAGATCTTCAAAGATGATGTCGATGCTTTGCTTTCTGGACGCATTCCACAGCTTGAACAACCTGCACTTATTCAGGTACTTTATTTAATTTCAGTTTTTTTCACTCTACTTTTCACTTTATTTAAATTGACCGATCAGTAATTCAGTTTTTTACAATTAGAACATGCAATACAGTAGAGAAGAATGAGCAGAATTAGTTGAAAATACGAAAAGGAAAGAAGAAATGAAAAGACGCTTCTTGAAGAAATCACAGAGTTAGAATTAAGGGGAGAAGACGAAGAGAACTAAGAAATCGGAGGAATATAACCAAAGTGGGAAGGGAGTAGTGCAAAGGGATCAAGAATATCCAGTGCAGTGGCAACAGATCCCAAAGGTAAGGGAGATGGAGATGCAATAGGAACTGTAAAGATCAGTGACTTCTCTTCCTATTCAGCTTTCTTCACTGGTTTTTTACTATTTTAAAATGCGCACTTCACGTTAAGATATTTCTGATACTACTCCCTAGGATGAACCTGTAACCACCCAGGATAGCCTGAGGGGCGCTATCAGGTCGAAAACAGTCAAGATAGGGAGTAGTTACGGCCTCCGAAATTGGCTTAGCCGACGTGTACACTCAAGGCGGACCAGTTGGTAAGCGTTGTAAAAGCTATAGAGGTTTGCCCCATCCGCACCGGGACCCACACATTGCAGGCAGGCACGCTAGATAACCCAAAATAATCTTGAACTGTGCCTTTAAGCAAAGTGATTAAAAAATGTTGCTTATTGGCTGTCGGTAGGGAAGGGTGTTTACCAGAGTACGATCTGAATAAACAGTTTCAGTATGAGAAAAAAAACAAGTCGGAATCATCATATGGTAGCGTTTTTAATCAAGGAGTACAGTTTCAACTAGTAACAACACACAATTACCTCCATCTACCTACCAGCAACGATTGGCTTCAATTTCAGAATTTAACAGTAATCAAAAGAAGATGTTTACAGAGAATACTTCACACTAGCGAAAACCTGTATGTCGTGTTTGAAGACGAGAAACAACATTTGATGGGCGACGTGCTCCTTTCATGGGCAATGAAACAGCAAAGGGTATGTATTACATTCCATTTCGAAAAAATGAAGGGTATTTGTTGCGAGCATCTGTTTCTTTCCATTAGTCTCCTCAACTCCCAACCCAATGTCTCTTCCCATTGTTGAGTCAGCATGCAAGTTATCGTAATATGGAGTAACAGTTCGAGGTTGAATGTTGTGCGCTTGGCTACCTCGTAACCTTCTTCCGGATGAATGGTTTAGCAGTTTGTTTCTTCTCAAGGAGGGCAAAACAGGGATCGAGAGTAAAAAAGATCCGTTGAGCTAAAAAGGATCTGTATTTTATGGTGGTCCCTAGTTGCTCAACGTTGGTGAACATGTTGCATAGCGCTTTTCAGGTGAGCATAGGGACCCTATGGACACAACAGATACACTACAAACAATTGGACGTGATACATCTACAGTAAGTTCTCCTTCATTCTCCTTCATCTTTAGACTCTCGAAAACCATTCATTTAGGCATACAGCTTTAGTCGTTTTTAGGAAACTCGTATCACTTCAATTGACCTTTACTTGACCAATCTGCTTAGAAGATATATTTTTCATAAGCGGTGTAGCGCCAAGTGGCGCATTATCACGCGCACGCTCAAGGCTCGGGGTTAGAATCTTAGTTAGGTACCCGCCTAGTCCAAACCTTCCATTCCTGCCGGTAACTTTCGATTAATTGAGTCCAGTCGCGTTTGAATGAACACTGGCTTATATAATGGATTGCCAAAGCAAGTCAATGGCCACACAAGCATTCGACACGCCACTACGATTCCGGATAGGATTTGAATGCGGGGGCGTGATATGATGCGGGGCTGGGATTGATAACGCCGAGAGACTTTCATGAATTTAAAACCTTCAAGATGACAGTGGTGTCACGGTAGTGAGTAGAGCACCGTCTTTATTGCGATCTGGGGTTTGAATCATGCTCGTTCTTGGCAAATTCCATCGGTAATGGAAAACCACGACTTGGATAACAGCTTACGTTGCAATTCATTCCATATGCCAAGTTTATATAACATTACCGCTAACATAGCCTAACTTCGGCTCAATAAATGTAGGCTAAATCATGCTTTAGAATTTTTTTCCTGAATTTGAACCTTCACTATTTCCATGTAATATCGGAGTGCTAAGGCAGATCAAAATAAAGAACCATACCTAAAGATACCTAAAGATTTTCGGACAAAATCAGCTTTACAGTTGATCCTTGTCTACTGCTAATTCAATTATGTTCAAGGTCTCTGATTTAGGTTCGAGTACTTTGGCGAATTACTGCAACAAACTTTGTCTGGACTCACATACCTGAAGCAATACTTTCCCAGCCCTTCATTTGACGAGGTTGGTCCTTCTCATATAAACCGAATAAGTCTGCTCTATTCATCGAAAGTAATTGAAAGTGAGAGACACGAGATGAAGGTAAAGCGAATCCTAACGGAGGTGAAGTCAGGGCAAAGAGCACTAAGTAAGAGGCGTGAGTCAAAAGGGAAACTAGAGGTTGAACAAAAATAAGCCGAGTATCACTTGGTTGAAAGAATCAAAAGTACATACAAGCAGGAAAGGATGGAGAAAGAGAGACAAAGGCACCGAGGAAGAAGCAAAATCAATGAGGAAAAGTAAGCTTTTAAATTAGAGCAGTTTCAGTAAAGAAAGGTAGAAGAAAGAGAAAGTATCAGATGGGAAGCAGAGCAGCTTGTAGTGAAGGTTCACTTTCAGCCTTGCCAGTAAACCAATACAACACTCTATTGACAGATCACCTTTTTGTTTTCAATTGTAACTTCATAATTAACGCTTCCTTCTTAGTATTACTTTTCAGGCATACAATCGATTCTGTAGTATGGCACATTACTTCCTCTACTATTCGGTCATTGTCAGTCGACAGCCGCCATCTGTGGTCGTGAAATGCGGCGAAGCGGAAAATCATCGGCGGAGTCGATTCTGGTTCAACACCGAAATAAGGTCTTAAGGTTGTTAAAAGCGTAAACTAACGCTCGAAAGACATCTCTCTTCTCTCTGGGTTATTGCTTTTGCCATGCATCCTCCTTGATTGATATAGGAGGCACAGGTCACCTTAATGCCCGGTAGTAGAATTTGGCTGCATCCATTGATCTGTGGAACTCTACACTGATTCTTCGAGACTAAGCGAATCCCTCGCTGATGGGGATGATCCTCAACTCACTTACTTCTCCCCTTCAATACGTCCCTGTCGGAGTGATTTGTGCATTGATACCATGTACGGAATCTCTTACACCGTATCAAACTTCATTGTGTACCCTCTTCCAAGACCGAGGCTTTTGGCTCATATACGCTAGATTGGAATCCACAAATACTAAAAACGGCGATTTCTTATCGTTCTATGATACTGTATTCCAGAGTACTGGGTGGACAAGCATTCGGAGTTGAGGCGGTTGGAGAAGGTGCCGAAGTGAAATGCTACCTGATCACAGATGAAACAGCAAAACAACTACTAAACAATGCTTATCTAGAAATGTTAGTACAATTCTTACTTTGAACACTAATTAGTAATACATAAAATTTCAGCTCTCATTTATATCCCACATTTAATGTCTAGAGTTCCCGCTACACGTCGCTACAAGTCTATTGTCGCAGGACGTCGCTTGTTGTCATCGTTCGGCTCTCGATGTTTACCGATACCGCCAAACTTCCTTCCGAAATCGCTAGTCGTTGCGTGAATAGCTTTCATCAACTCTAAACCTTACACTGTCGCCTCTCGTCGTTTGATGTCGCGACTCCAGTTTAATCCATCCGTTTTTTTGCTTCAAACCTACACTTGACCTCGTTACTGATACTGCTGGAATTCATTACAACAATATGAGACTATTGTGATGAACAGTGCCATAAAGACTTTTTTCTAATAACTTCTATTTATTGATGCTGATCCTGTGACTCTCATGTTGAGAAGCCAATTTTCAGATTCGAATCCGAGGAATTTTGCATTGAACCGCCGTCGGCTGTGTTCCAGAAGAAGGATACCCGAGGATTGAGAGCAAAATTCGATGATATGGTGGGTCTGTTCATAGAGCTAATCTCTTGTTCCAAAACCTCATAGTGCTTGTCCTCATTTTCCGAGAATGTTTCCATACCCGCTCCTTAGGCAGCAGGCATAATTGTTCCCAGAGAGTGGAGAACGTCGATGCGGCCACCATAGAGTCACCCACTACAACTTCAATACGAGGAAGATCCAAAAAGTACTGCGGTGCCCAAAAAAAACTTTTTTCAAACATAAAGGAACCGAAACGGGCCTCGATTTTAAACGCAACTCCCCTAGAAATGCTCTTTCCGCAATGTTTCACGGAATTTCTTTGCTCTTTTAGTTTTTTTCCCTCTGTATCTGTAGGCTTGTGTAGAGGTCGTGTAGTGGCAAGTAGTGCACCACTATACTACACGGCCCGGGGATGAAATCCGGATTGGCAATGCTTGAGGCAACCAAGGTTTTCATCCGTCCGAGACCGCAATTGATACCAGACTCGTTTAGGAATTAAAAAGCGCGGACTTGTACATAGGTTATCCACCTGAAGCGATTGTATAGGTTATATAAGCATTCAAAAACGATCACGATTCTAAGCATAAATTGGATGTGGGGCGGAATCTATTAGCGCTTGACGCCAAAGATTCTATTATCCTCATTTAACTATAACCACTGAAACTCCGTATGTGTTATGAAAGCATCTGCATATCCAATATCAAGAGTGGCTGGCTGTTCAATAGCAGTATAACTGTATTGTACGGCTCCCTTTCAAAATGTTTCCGAGACGCCATTGAATACTTTTGTGCCCGTGAAGAGCTCACCGAACGGGTAGTGCGCCAAAGGGAATCGGCACAAACTAAGAAATTCTCAATTTCTCAAATTTTTTTGGTTATCACTGCCGTGGTTCCCGTATCGATAACTCGTATGTCACTTTTTCCAGCTAATTGGCTCTCTCAGAGTTTATAGAGAGGCTGATTTCACCTACGATTTTTTTCACCGTACCGTACACCCACCTTTTCCAGCGTGTTGCGAAAAAGGCTCAACTTCGACGAGATTCTGTGGCATCGAAACGATACTGCCTCTGTTACAGCATACGTCTGAAGACAAATTGCGGCTTAGAACTGGTCGGAAAGAAGGTAAGAGATCAAAACTGTTAGAGTACACTTATTACTAGGAGATCGGTTATTCTTACTAATTAGTGTAATACTTGAAATTATGAACTATTTTATAACCTTTTTTGTAGCTTTTGATATGTAAGTTGTTATAAAGCATAATCAGATAGTCAAAGGATCAGCCCAGTCCTACTATTATGTGCTACAACTAGGCAATAGTTTCAATTTGTCGCTTGAAATACGATTCCAGCTAAATTTTAAGCTTTCAATGGTTCTCGCCATAGTCGATTGACTTACATTATTGGCGGTTAAAAAGACTTGGGTGGGCGCTCTTCCTTCTCCTGTTAATTTCTATCGATAATTCAGATAAAGCCTGTAGCCTTTTCAACACCATCTTCTCTATTTCTCTCCGGATTTTC
The DNA here is from genome assembly GCA_000469685.2 of Haemonchus contortus. Taxonomy (NCBI): domain Eukaryota; kingdom Metazoa; phylum Nematoda; class Chromadorea; order Rhabditida; family Trichostrongylidae; genus Haemonchus; species Haemonchus contortus. The sequence goes on from LS997564.1 coordinate 11,899,110, forward strand.
AGGTTTCACTTCCATTCGCTGTCTTAGTAGGTCCCAAGTCCGACGTCGAAGCGAGACTATTCTTGGAGAGATCCTTCGCCGATCTGGTAAGTAATTGTTTGTACTGAATCGAGCCTTTTTTTGAGAGCTATGCTCCAAAAACTGACCTTGTGAACGGGCCAAGGAAAAAGGGGCAGGTGCATTGGGTAGAGTGCGATATGAGACTAGACATGGCGAAAGAGAAGTTTCTTGAAGACAGATGCTTTTGTCGATGGTTTTTGCTGTGGGAACAGCTCACTACAGGGTGGGCCAAAATTATGATTACACAGACATCACATCGCAGAAAACGAATAGAAAGCCAATAGAGCAAACCAATTTCATCCATGCGTTTATCACTAATTTCTTATCACAACTGTACATTTAAACTGGGATCTGTTGCTTTCTGCTTCCACCCAACCCCAAAGACGACGATGGACGGCATTGACGGTGGCACGCAGCTAGGGTCATCGAAATGGTCCCGGCTTTTTGCTAAGCATTTTCGAGATTATTTCTTCTCTTGTTTGGGCTAAAGGATGCTTTCATCTCAGAGGCTGATCACATTGAGACATTCATGAGATTAAGGTCAGGGCCATGAGGGGGTCAGGGGAGTGGTCATTGATCGAATGTTATGAAGTCAAAAAACCCCTTTTACGAAATTTCTAGGCAATTTATGTTTTGCGGTCAGAAGTTTCATCTTGACAATATGATCGGTTCGAATCACTTAAGTGTTTTATTGCGCAGGAAGAGATCAAACAGGCCTCCAAGCCAACTTTCCCTCCATAACTTGCAAAAATAATCGGTGTCTTTGCCTCGGCGGTGACGCTAGCACAGGTCATCACAGAAAGCTAGTGAGCCAGGCGCTGTATAACTTTCATTCCTTTAAGCTTCCTATAAATCTTATCGCTCTACTTATTGAGCACCTTTTTCACTGGGAATATCTTTTCTTCGGTGTACGGGAATTCCGTACGACGATTTTTTTCGAATACGGCAGGGCACTTCTGTGAACCAGCTTTTCCCTGCTCTTCAGGCCGCTCACTGGGGAAAGCAATGTCTGATCGTATAAGGGTCTCGTTGTGCAGGTGATGCTGCATGATTTCATGCAAAAAATTTCGTGACATATCCATTCATTTAACCTTTTTGGACTCAGAATGAATTTTGCTGCTACGTAGACCTTTGCCCTGCTTTCTTAACACTTCCCCTGAATATAATCACAGATATCCTTGGTTCACCACTCCTATCTGTAATTGTTCCCAACTCTCGAAAGCGTCTTATGGTTGAATGCACCTCCTGCCTTGTTACACTAGTTCGTCTGTAGAGGCACCGTGCCAAAAGTGCTTGTAAATCCAAAGTGACGATTGATTCACGGGGTAATTACGCTTACATTATTTTCAAAATCTACCAAAAGTTCGGTATCATCAGGAAGGTAATAATGTAATCTCCCTTGTGAACTAGAAGAAAGCGAACGAATTGCTATGACCTCAGAAAAAATTCGTTATGAGCGTCAGCGCGCGCTGTAATCATAATTTTGGCCCACCCTGTACAATTAATTGTCTGACAATATTTCCAACTCAGCATGGCTAATCGACTTCTACGATGGCCTCGTGAATACTTTTTAAGCTACTTGCCTTATTGCCTCCAAAACTCCTGGTCCTTGAGGTATTGAGTCGATCTTTCTGCTAGAAAGAATGCACTCATCTGTGATTGTCACTCATTAGCGAGCGAATGGAGCCGTGTGCGACAAAAACGTACAAAACTACAATTGCAGCGTGGCAGAACCCCAACTTAGAAAAGCTCTTGTACCGTTCAACAGCGTTCTGTTCACCTAGGCTTATTCATTTTAGGTTCGACACCCCCTTTCAGATATTCCAGCGCATGTATCTTGCACTGAAATGGCCGATGCACTAGAAATGAAATTTCAGGTAAACTTATTTCGCAGAATGATTTCAATTCAGGAAACTTCTCAAAATGAGATTCAGGCCATAGTGGAGACACCTCAGAAGAACTCAGACGGCCCAGCGGTTGTACAACCGCGAATGTTCACCATGCAGGTAGACTTTTTCTGAAGGTTTTTTAGCCCTCTGGTATCATGGTGAATTGCAAAACCCTTTTCTTTTTATTATTAGAATGTTATGAGTCTTCACTTATCACTTTCTTCATTGGATTACGTATGCAGTCTTTTTTATTCAATTATAGGCCAAGCAGCATCTTGTAAACCGCTTGAAACCAACGCAGCAAGGTTTCATCGCACTGGACAACTTCATGAAGGTGAGCATTCGCATGCCAATCATGGGAAGCGCAGTCGCCAAATGTGCTGAAATAAAATGCCTTCGCTCGAATGAGCCATGTACTTCCTAAAACTCTCGGACGCCTTTTTGAGAGATATGGCAAAAATTGTTTTGACTTTGCCACAAAAATATGTATGTGGAAAACTGGGTTAAACAGAGAGTATAAGCAGTATTGAGACAATGAGAATTCCTCTCAAGAAAAGTCTAATCGGTGCACTCTTGAAAGTCTTTGTAAAAGCGGTTTTTTTCAAATTTGATCTTTTGCAGTTGCCGGTTGCAGAGGAGTATCAGTTACGAAAAAATTCCACAACCGAAGGCGAGTGGAAGTTAGTGCCATTCTTCGAGTGGTTCTTCAGATTGGCCGAGATTGTCAACAAATATCTGTACAGTATGTGGTATGATGGGTGAGTGCAATGCTACACATTCTGTATTTCAAAGGGCCGAATTGGGGCACTTTTGTGATGTGCCGCAGTAGCGCACATGCTCCAGTCTGTACTGCCGGCTATAACCCTCCATGATCGGTACAGATGTTTGGGCGATGTTAAAACACTGACTTAACGATTCTTCCGCGTCGGCTTTGATAGGGGCCCTTTACCTGTGCGCTGAGGGGTACAACAGGAAACCAAGAAAATACAGAAGCGAACGAAAAGGTAGACATCGCAAAGTTGCTCTGTCGTTCACAAGGAAAAATAGAGGATCTGTCGTAATTCTGACAAGAGTAGTCGCCCGCGCTTCGAACGGTAGCCTGTTGTCAAAATGGAACCGCTGCGGCAGGTCCCCCCAATCCAGAATCGTTTAGAGGAAATTAGCGATAAGCTGAACTGCAAGAGGGTTAGGGGATAGTATGCTTTATGACATCGATGTACACTGGTGTGCAAAACTTAGGGACGGAAGTAACTTTCGATTACTGAACCTCTGTCAGACGACAGAGTTCGATGAAATTCATACCATAGCAATAGACGATCATTACAATATTGCACAGGAAGCAACTAGCCGAAAATCGAAATAGGACGAGCAAATAAGACTTTTTTATTGAAAGGTACCGATTACACATAGTTCCTCACAACTTATCTTAGTACTTCAAAAGAAGCGACGCGGATCGTAATGGGGTGTGTGATCACCACGGACAGCAGTAAATGCTCTGTAACGCGATCCCATAATTTCCACGAGGTTGGAAATGAGTTATCGTGGTAGGGCATTCCACTCCTCTATCAGCACAATTGACAATTGCTGGATGGTCAGTGGTGCATTTGGACGTGCTGCAATGCCTCTACCCAGTGCATCCTACACGTGCTCGCTGGGATTCAGGTCGGGGGAACGGGCAGGCCACCCCATTCGCTGGATAACCTCTTGTGTCAAGAGCTCTTTCACCTGAGCTGTTCGATGCGGTCGCGCACTGTTATCCATAAAAATGATTTCAGGGCTCACTGCAGCACTGAAAAGATACACATCAGGGAGGGGTTCCTTTTCACAGTAACGCCGACTGTTAAGGGTCCCACGCTCAGAAATTTGGAGGTAAGTACGGTTACGAAGCATGATGCCTCCCCATACCATAACACCTCGACCACCAGAACGGTCAAGTTCCACAACGTTTCTGAGAGATGTACGTGCCCCCACCTCTGGCCATGACAGTGCGTCCAGAATCACTACTCAGACTGAATCTGCTCCCATTCGAAATAAGCAAACGGCCCCATTTCTCATCAGTCCGTTCGCTACGCTCCTGGCACCACCCTAAACGGTCTCGCCGATTCGCGAGGATCAAAGGAACACTACGTAGCGGTCGTCGGGCGAAGAGACCGCAACGGTGCAGCCGTCGTGCCACTGTAGTGCGTGGGATGGCTTGCTTTGAAATCCTGTTATAAGACATTGCAATCAAAGAAGCTGACTGACGTGGATCTTTTCTTGCCTGCTGCACAATGTAGTGGTCATAACTTGGTGCAGTTGTTCTTGGTTGACCACCTCCGCTCCTTCGTGCAGCAGTATCAGAGGTTCGGAATGCTCTCCGTGCACGTGAAACAACGCTGTGAGCGATACCACGTTCCTGGGCTGCACTCGTCATAGTTCGGCCTTTTTCGAGTTTCTCGATGATCCTTCCTCGTGCCAGATTATCCAGACGATGTCTGCGGGATAAGATGTATAGAAGGATAACACCACAGTACTTGGTAGCTACTGGCTGATTGACAAAAAAAAATTCTTTCATACCTCTCACCTGCCTCGATTTGTGCGGGTAGCCATATTTCTCGCTTTATTTGAACTACTCCTCCACGAAGGGATGTCTAACTCCCTGTGCATAGCCGTCATAGGTCTGGCAATATAATCCCACACTTTCACTTATTTCCACCCAGTCCACAATGTTTTATGTTACATTATCAATTTCGTCCCTAAGTTTTGCACACCAGTGTATGTATTATGTATTCAATGTGAACGCTTTCACAATCGCACTTTTCAGGCTAGTTTTCGGATTCTGCAGCAAGGAAGACGCAGAAAATCTATTGCGATGTGTACCACGATCGGTGCTATTAGTTCGATTTTCGGATATTGAATATGCGAAAATTAAAATTTCTGTGAAGGATAGAAACGGAGGTAGGTTCTAGTGGTGCTACTCTTCCATCACAGTTGCGAAAATGGAGGCAGGGAAAGGGGTGGTCTCACCACATTAGAAATTAGTTCTGTCGATGTAGCGGCTAGCTACCCTCTAACTTGCTTAGCACTTTTGTTCTAATCAAAAAAAAACTACTGTTTACGAAGGAGTAAAAAGTGATGTTTGAGCTGCTGCTTCACTCTCCAAGGATCAAGCAGTTTTTTGAAAAAAATTGTTAGGTTGCTGTCCTTACCTTGTGGAACTCTGGGAATGAAACTTATTTACTGGCAGATAATTTAGAGGTGAGGGTCCCTGCCTTGGGATAGTAATAAAAACAGTGGTTTTCTTTTCAAAAAATGCTGCTTTTCGTCCCGGATAACCTTTGATCTCCCTTTCATCTTTTCCCTTTTTTGAATAACAATCTAGTAATTCTGGAATCTCACCCAGAGTAGGTTCTTGCAGACATTCGACATCACTGGTATGAACATAGCGATCTAAACGCAAGAGTTCTATCAAAGGAACTGCTGGTCAACCAACGATTCTCACAAATTGACTTGATTTATCCGGACATAGACATGGAGGTAGGACGAGCCTAGTAGATTACATTCATACTATGAAAATAATCAAAATGATGTGGTGAGTCTTCATTTTGATTTAAATTATTGAATTCCTTCATTGATACGGATAGGGCTCAAGACATATGATGGGTAGAAGTCGAACGAAATTTTCAGATAGTCGCCGGGCTCGAAAAACAAAGTTCAAGCTTATTCAGGTAGCTCTCGGGGGACGGGAAAAGCCGCGAGTACGAGTTCCACGGAATCTTCAGCCGGATGAGATCTACTTTGACAATCAGGGCGCCGCCACGTCGGCTTTCTAGTCTCCAAGTTCAACTCCTTGCCACTCTCACACGATTCTATTATTGCCATTACTGTTTATACAATATAGATGAGAAACAACGAGATTGTGAACTTCACAACAATAAACTGTTATTTTGAATCGCCAATAACTTGAGGGTTGCGAATATAGCTGAAAGCTGTATTAGTAGTTGTTAACCTTGTTTCAGTCCAGTGCAACTCGTAAATGAATGCTATCAGGAAAGTGAGGGATAATCCGTTTCAAACTTGCTAATCCGAAGGATCAGATAACTCGCGACAACAGTGAACCATCAACAAAACTGCTTTTTATTGTCGTTATGGATCATAACACGGACGTTCTCCATGGTGCAGCCTCTACAATTTCGGTGAAATTCGTCCGAAGATACACATGGTGCAATCTCTGAGCCTATACAAACCTTATCTTGGCCGTTTCCGACTGACAGCGCCACATACAATACTGCTCCTAATTTTTGTTCAACGGACGGTTTGCGACGGATTAATCCGTCGCAAACCGTCGCATCGCCATAACTTTTGTTAAAGTGCTCCGATCAAGTTGAAATTATGATTAGCTGAAAGCTCTACATGTGAAGAACCCACATATGTAATAATCTTCCGATTTTTTTTTTGATTTTTTCGCCTTCCTTCCCAGGAAAAACCAAAATTGAGTCTCTCAGCACCTGGGGTGTTACTTGCGGATATGACAGCATCGTAGACCCTCCACTTCAGTTAAAAACTTCCTTTCCAATTTTCAAAGGACCTGAATCGTGTTATAACTGAGGAGAGCATAGAACCCTAATCATTTTGATACCCTTCATGACTTATTTTAAACACTTTCAGCTGAAAGCAGCTGTGCAAAGCAAATTACCAGGTTTTTAGAAATTTGTTTATACTTTCAGCCACGTATTTCGTATGACCCCTTATGATTGCTTGTGGGGAACCCTGTCATGTCATGGATCTTTAATTTCTTCAATTTTGCAGCATCATTTTCATGGAGTTAATGAGTGAGTGTTGAGCACCTGAGGTGCTTCCTGCAGGTATAGCACAACCTTAAATTCTCCACTTCAATAGAAATCTTCATTCTGAGCTCTTATGAACTTTTAAAGACATTTGGCGCAGCGCAGCCTCTACCCCATGGTGCAACCTCTACAATTTCGATGAAATTCGTCCGAAGATACACATGGTGCAATCTCTGAGCCTTTACAAACCCAATCTTGGCCGTTTTCCGACCTGACAGCGCCACATATGTATGGTATAAGAGGGGCTACGATTTCTCCTGGCGGGATATGTCATTTACCATGGACTGTGCCTTTAAATGAAGCAACTAAAGGTTGTGCGTTCTGAGAAATAACTGTAAATACCATGAAGACCTGTCTGTTGTGAGAATAAGGGTAATTACACCATCACATTATTGAGCCAGTCATCCCAGAGTACATACAAGCCCGATGAGTGTGGAAGGATTTCGATCCCACGAGGTTTTAAACTGCAGGAAATCACCGGAAACAAGGCTCTACGAGCCTTCATTCAACTGACAATGTAACTTATTAGCTCTAAATTTATTAATTCTCAGTTTCCAAATAACATAGTATTTACATGCGAAAAATACCCATAGTAACGACAACAACAATATGAACTATGTTGATTAACGTGTGTAGGTGAAAATAAATTGATGAGCATTATCTTATTATCGGATGATTGACACAGACAAATACGGGTGCTCCACACAAAGAAGGTCCAACGAACATTTGCTTGATTCAGCCCCCACACCAAGGGATTTAGTCTCGTGAATATGTGATACAGTAGCTCTAGCAGTGCCCACCATCCACCTCCGGGCTCTCCTCACGGTACCTTTTTGTTGTGTCGTATGTGACGCATGTTTGAAGGCGTTTAAGTGGTATTTGGGTTACTGTATCACACATGTATGGGTAAAATCCTTCTTGAAGGACAGCATATGAATCAGAAAAAAAATGAAGACGTCATATTATCATCCTATTAACATGGGTGAAGGTATTGCCAAAGGTTATTCTGAAAGTAATTGCCCATGGGAATACAACTGTTGGTGAACAAGACTTTGCTACGGGAACTTCAAATGTCCTTGTCGGAACTTCATGAGGGACTTCCCCCGTACACTTTCCGAGTTTTTAGCTTTGTTTCAGTATATCCTTTTTTAGATAGGCGCTATACATGTTTGTGGGACCTCTCTGTGGTGGGACAGCCTGTATTATAATGCCATATACATAAGGGACCATCTTATGTGTTCAAAATAACTTCTAACAGAAATCACGAGCTTGGTTATTGCACGATCCAAACGTGGCTAATAAACGAGCAACACACATAAGTATAGGGGAACTCCCCTGAGCAATGTTAGGGACTGAATAAAAAGAACATATAGGAAGTTCATCGGCTTTACGGTACGGGTAAACAATTCCTGAAGCTTACAACACTTTCCCAGAGGGATTTTCTAGGCAAGGAAATGTACTAGTGATTGCCAAACTATTAGTAAATATCTATCGAAAAGGTCCCAAATCCAACAAAATTGATTGTCCTTGACTGGTAAGGACCAAGTCCCAGAGAATTGTACCAGAGCACTGACCACAGGGTTATTGCTATGCCGTGACTAAGGAATTAGTCCAGTTCTTGTCGACGCAAGCAGATTGGGTGATACTCAGATTGATAAGGATAGCACCACTTTTCTGGCAAAGTTCCAAGGACAGGAAAAGCTAGGTGACGGCAGTTCTAAAACGCGAATGAAAGAGAAGAAACGGAAAAGCCATATATGACAGGGAGGCGGTCGTTTGTTGCGATCCCTCCCATTCGACGCGATTAGCCAACGGGACAACTCGTCTAGGTGACTGGTGAACCTTCTGATCATGCTAATTGATGCAATTAATTAGAAACTTGTTGATCCGCAACTCGGCGTCTAATAGTAGCGGCGTCATCGATCGAGCTTCTATCAGCTGGATAGGCAGTAGGTTGCCCGATCACCTGGACGAGTTGTCCAGCTCGCGAACCGCGTCGAACGGGCAGCGCGATGGGAGGGATCGCACCGAACGACTTACACCCTATATGACACTATGACTCTATGACAGTAGAAGAGTAGTAGGAAAAGGGCAGAAAAATGATATTTTGTAATGGTTAGAAACAAATTTCGCATCAACGGGGGCCAAAATCAGAGATCATTGGTCTACCCTATCATTGGGAAAAGGAGTTCAACTGGTAATATCTCTCCAAAAGGAGAGTAACGTGCATTACAGCCTTGTAGAGGGGGGCTAGGGTGACGGCTTTGATGTCAAGAAACCTCAGACTCATCGGTAAAGATTACTTTACTATTTCGTTTTGGTGACGGTGTAAGATTGCTATTCACATCGGAAGCATTCTTTCCTTCTTGTCTTACTGTAAGACTTCCTATAAGGGCATCCAGTTTTTGATTTAACTCTTTACGGAGATTCTGAATTGCTTCTAGGGATGCTGCGTTGTTGTCGGAACAGAAGGGCACACGCGATGGTGATTCGGGAGACCTGAAATAAGCTCATATTGTATCTGGGAATTGGAAATATCATGGTAGTGTCCCACAGATAAGTCCCAAAAGCTAGAAAATATTGCCAGTAGGCTTTGAAACTGCTGATACCCTCGCACAAAAGTAGGCCCAAGCCTCACCTTGTGACTATCTACCTAGTGTTTTTGACCAAAGCCCAGGCTAAGCAAGGATTCTCAGCCCCTCCAAAGAGTAGAGAGTAACCACAACCTACTTCAGGACACTCTTTTTCGGAAGTGGAGGGCTCATCATTATCCCGTTGACTGGATAGCTGAATGCAGTGTCAGTTTTACGCAGTGCCAAGTGAGCTTTTTCAGATCCTCGTCGTCCTCCGATGAGCAGCGCTCTCTCAGCGGATCCGATGCCACCACAAGCTTCTGAGCATCGACGTCGACGTACTTTCCGGTCACTTTCTGGAACGGAAAGATAGTTGATCCGTCTATGCGTGCATCAAATGAAAAGACACATGGATAAATCAGTAAACAAATAAGCAAATAAATATTTAGCGTGGCATCAGCTTCAATCGCACGCAAATGGTTCCGCTCAGATTCCTTTGCAATCACGAGATCCCTAGTTTCCCAGTGGGTGATAATGGAGCAAGATAATGATATGCTAATAAAAATTCATTTTCGAGAATCCGAAACATGGATTGTTTATCATACCGCATGGCTGTTTATCCTGAAAGATTTCTGGCAATGTAGAATTGGCCGGCGGCGTGAATAGCAGTGAGACGGAATCATCCCTGAAAAAACGGAAAACGATTTCCGGAAATAACACCAAATAGAAGAAAACGGAAGAAATGAAGTAATTTTTATGGACCTATCATCATCGTCAGTGGTAGACCGGCTATCTTCTTCGGCCAGTGAAACACGAGCACCTCGATAGCCGCCGTTAAAAACAGCACAACTCCTAAAAGAGCACTTCGGCAACAAAAAAGTCATGAAGCTGAACGTTGAAAGCATTCGGGAGGTAGAAAGTCCTACCTGGTGCTACTCATCGTGCGCATGATGTCCCTCTTAACAGCGTCGATATGCGATGAACTTCGCACGATTTCACGACGACGATCATCTCTCAGTTCATAACTGGAATACCCTTAGAATCATTTTTTACTGAGAACTGCTAGCTGTGCTTCGATGATTTTAATGAAAAAAATAAAGAAAGCGATAAACAATAAGCTTGCCCTCTGTCTAAATTGCGCCCCGCATTTTAACCCTATCTAGACCCACTGGGACATTTGAATGCGTTGTCGGGCTGTGCAATCACATGCTCTAAGCGTGGCTGTCGATGGAGGAAAGAGTTTTGGAATTTGAAAGAACTGGTTAACCTAAAGGTGATTAGATCGGGGGTTTGATTACTGAACCATCAGATTGCTATAGCCTCTAACAGTCCACGTTGGGTCACGCACTTCGATATAAGAATTAGTTTGAGTTTCAGTGAGCTACACTGAATTTAGACCCAAATGGCAGGATGTGGGGGAGTGGTAGCGGGAAGGAGGCGCTATCACACACACAAAGAACGAATTTCGGATATTCGCCTTGGCCAAACAAACCTTCCATCCCTCCGGGATTAGTTATTCGGTACCAGGCTAGCCTGGGAGGATAAGAGCACTGACTTGTACATCGGCAGTTCTCGGTAGGTCACTTACACCCACATACGCATTCATATGCCACTGTGTTTCTGATCGAAAAGCGCTCTTAAAAAACAGGATCGGTAGGAGCCGGGAAACTTTATCCGACCTGGGAGAAGAATAGACTGGCACCATACAAACATTGTGACTGCATGTAATCAACGACTAAATGGATTAAATAGGACCATTTGGGGTTACCCGTTTCTTGTTTTCTATTTTAAGGCGTAATGAGCCGAGGAACAAATTTATGTCAACACTAGGAAGGTAGCAGATATATCCTGCAACAGCCAATCGGACTTACAGCTACATACCTGAGCTACCGAAAAAGGCTTACCGTAAACTACTGATATCCTGCTTGATCTCCAACAAGTCATCCTCGTTCACTCCATCCATTTTCATGTCTTTCTTTGTTTGATGGATGAATCTGACAAATTATAACATTACCCTTTTTTCAAGTGCTACTTGAATGTAAAACCATGAGAATCGGATTGAAGATAAGAAAATCAAAAACGTCCCTACCTTGCGACCAATCGTTGTATGATGTCGGCATATGTTAGTGGTTTCTTACTCGTACTATCATCAGGATTTTTTTCCGACAGCGCTCGTTTTCTAGAGTACCCGGGCCGCTGAACAGATAATTTTGTCATTTTGAAAGCAAGCAACAAATCCCAGAGAAGGTATAGAGCTCACCCGAATCGTTGCACGATTTCGGCTTTTTGAATAAGTGTACTTGCCGAGAAGCCATCGCAATGTGTTCAGAGCCGAAAAGAAAAAGTAGTAAATGGCCTGAATAAACATCAAAATCAATGTAGAAATATAATATTGGTTTCTTGACTTCCGTTTTTAACAGACTGACTTTATTTTTCCTTACAGAGATATTTTTTTGATTTTTTGTATAGGTTTTCTACATACATCAAGTATTGATGCTACATATAAGTATTTAATACTTCATGACAGGAATTTCAACAGTGGAAGTTAGTTTTGTTCGAAGATGTCGTTCTAAAAATCCTGCAAGCGTTCGAAACTTTTGGAGTAGGATGGATTGTTCCAGCAGGCCACACAATTAGCTGATAGATGACCAACCTATGGTTGGTTAGCTGGTTATACCACTTATCATGATAGCCTGACCCTTTGATTGGCTGACTTCATGGAACCGGATCCAGTGGCTGTTCAATCAGCGATGACGAGTTATAGGCGTGAGGGCTCTTTAGAAAAGATGTGGATTCCACAGGCGTCATGAGCTTTTTATTTCTCGTCTCTTTGAAATTTTAAAAGCGTAAAGTCCGTCATCGTTATCATTTCAATTGTTATAGATGCATAGAAGGCACCTTTGGTGTGATTATGATATTGAATGGAGGCGACAGACTTGATCCTTCATCGAAATGGGCCATCCACAGCTTTGTTCGATGGAATTTCCACTCCAAATCAGCATGGTCCTAAACATCACGCATTTCGCTTGTGAAACTACATTGTCTCTATGAATGAAAAAAATAATGAACATAATGAGGAAAAAGTGGGCCCTTCACTTTGTGCCAATCATTTGGGGCATGAAATGTTCGTTGGGCAACACTACCTACTGGTTGGATACCATGCAAGGAACACCAAGCAAAAAATGTCCTAAATGTGACTGACGTTGATGATCTGGAACGAATGGCTCATCATGGCGATAAGCATGTTCAGCAGCACAATGATCGACGTGCAGTGATACATGATGAACATCGCCCGACCGACTGACTGCGTCAGATGGTGGTTCTGAAGAAGGAATGGGTTACGGTACAGTGGAACAGAGCGGACTTCAACGAGCAACTCACCTCAGCCACATCTGTATCCTCCACTTTTGTGATTGAAAATAACGACCACAGTAGTGTGAGGTATGAATCGGCGATGCTGAATTTTTTTCCAATAAATATTTCGATTTCTTTATTCGATTTACTTTTACTCAATCTAGTTAGTTCTACGTTTCTCGAATCTTCTGCTGTACTTGATAGGTACTGAGGGAGCGAAGACAGCACATAGGTGAAGCATGTAGTTCATGTCCATGGCTCAACCTTTCGTATTTCCCAAGGCTGCCGACTGGTACTGCCTCTTTGGAACGGAAAAGTATTCAGTCGAATGAAATTTGGGTCGTAATCATCTTATCTAGCACCACCTCAAGCCAACACCTAAGCAGAGCTTCTGTGTTCTTAAACAGGAATAGAGAGCGTGGCGTGTCCCAGAAACACGAGTGGGATTGATCTACTCTTCATTTCGGACGAAAAAGTCTGAGAAGTATGTAATAAGTGACGCAGATTCGAAAACTCACGATGAAAACACATTCGATTCAAGCGTACAGGAGTCGGGAGTCATACAAACCGGTGTGTCCGGGTCGTAATACCTGAAACCAGGGATCCTTTGCTCTGGGAGAGCCAACATCAAAAAAAAATTTGGCCATAACTATACCAGTAAAGTTGAGCCAAACCGATGCTGAAGCTGCTGATAATCAGAACAAAAATAAAGCAGAACTTAGCCACATCCACTAGCATACAGCCGAGTGAAATCTATAAATTAGTAGATTGCTAGATTGTTCCATCTTCGATTCTTTTTTCTCTTTTGCCAACTGTTTGAGGACTAAAATACTGTAGGATGGTTGTGAATGGCAGTAACTTGCTGTAAACTGTAAATGTAAGTGGCTGTAAACGACAGTCTCGAATCAAATCCATTCACGACAACCATCTTATGGTCCCTACTGTTACCCGAAATACCAGGTAACAAAGTAGACAAGAAGGATATGTAGAAGAAACGAAATTGTGTATTGGACGTATGCGCAGTTTGGTGGGTCCTCCAAAGAAAGAAGCTCCCTTGGTATTGTCATCAGCTGCGTACCAATAGTATAGTAATAGTAATAGTTAAAATAGAAAAATTCCCTTATTTAAAAGAGTTTAAGGGAGTATAGGCTGATAAGAATGCGCTGTACATCACTCAGAATAGTTCACTATGGATAACAGCTCTTCCTTTACCTGCAGTGGTCCAAGGTACGGATTGGTTTGGAACAGGTAGATGATGCGAGCGAAGCTGAAATTGGTTTATGGAGAATTGTGTAGTTGGACTGGAAGTCAAGAGATCGATCACCAGGATTCTAAACATACCTGAAAACGTTCCCCACGGCAAAAAGCGCTTCAGCCACCAGCATCGGTTCATAAGCTTCCCAGTAGGTACGGATCGAGTAACGTTGTGGATAATCCAGATAGCTGTAGATCCAATAGGCACTCAACCTACACATACAAAAACCAATCATTACCTCTACAACTATAAACATTACTGTCAATTTATAATTAAAATAGAATTAAATATATGTTGAAACTACCAAGAGCCCACTTTTGTTTATAGTAATCGGAACCCTCAATCTAGGAAATTCCGTTGAAATTTCACGATTATTTGAACGACTTTCCGGTCAAGCCTTCCAATTTTGATTTACAGAGACGTTCAGGAAATCAGGGCATACCTTACAGAAATCGTACACAAGTATAGGCAGATCATGATGAAATCCAACCAATTCCACCACTGATGTACGTATTTAGTGAATCCTTCTTCCCATAGTTGCTTGATTTCTGACCACAGCATTCCTAAAAATGGACTTTCGTTCTTTTGTATTTGCTAGAATAATGCGATAATCTTGAAATTGTATAAAATTGGTGAGTAGCCAATTAAGATCATACAAGGGAGCTTATTTACGTGAAAGGCAATAAGTAAATGAACAACAAACGTTGCAAATCATAGCATACGGTAGATATAGGAGGCTACGTTACGGTAGATATGGTAAGCTACGTTTTCCGAATATTCATTGAAATCTCACACAGGATAAGCCCTAAATTTTTCTCGCATGTGTTTTAACCTTGTCATACTGGCATACTCCATTTGTATACAACAAAAAAATTCGCAGTTCATACTCCTGCATGTGCTCGTGTAGGCGCTACCATTTGTGGTATCCCACAGCCAGAAAGAGGAAAAAGGAGGCTCATCGAATTTGTAAGATATTGAGGTCACCTAATGAACGAGGCAGCATTGCACTTTTTAATCAAGATCAGAAGGCAGCACCATGTTTTGGAAAGGGAAGCATATTCATGTTTTCTAAAAAGTCTTACCTAGAACCCATGCCACTACTAATGACTCAATGAACGTAGGCGGCGGGCCGCGATCTGAAGCTCTCGTTGTCCCACCACCCTGAAAATAGCAGATGTTTGTTGAAGAAAAGATATCGTGAACATGAGGTTTCGAATAAAGCATTTACTCGAAACTAGAACCCATGAATGATTTGCCCCGAAATCATACATACTTGCCCCCTACTGAGCTCTTATTGTGACCATACATTATAGACCAGACCTATCTGTGTGAAGATACCGTGTATTGTTTTCGGTGAAGCTTCAGGTACCCTCTGGTAGTGTTACGATCATGAGTACCATAGACTAGTTCTGACTGCAACACGTTTTTCGACGAGTACATGCACCACATAAGGTGAGACGCATGCCTCGGCTCCCGAAGTTCCTCGAAGCATGATTGAGCCATACTGAGTGGACTTCTCATCTGAGGTGTTGTTTCAATGGTAAGCTGCAATCAATTAACGCTGAACCCTCGCTTTCCTCCCGCCCACCACCGTCCCGCTCAGCCCTTATCGTTGATTCGTCGATGCCGTTTGACGAGAGAGTTAAGAAATGCTACCGTAATTGAATTCAGAAGGCAGGAGAAAGTACTAAAAAAATGAACGTGGGAGGGAGTATACTTATAATGTCTATTCAGTTTTCTTTGCGTACGAATTTCATTATTTTATTACAATGTGGTTTTTTATTTATTTTTTATGGCCTCTACCGATTTCCCAGAATACGTTGAAACTGTGAACCTTCAAAGTCAATCTGGCTGAAGAAGATGAAAAGATACTGATCCCACTATTCGTTGTAGCCTTGATGCCGTTGTAGCTCCGGGCATGGCATGTGCCTTTTCCACCTTATCCCAACCCTATCGATATTCTAAGGACCCTCAGAGCGATGGTGGCTCTTCCAAGCTCTGCTCCGAACTAATACTAAGACCATTCGTAATTGCGTTAGATAAAAGTGGTCTAATGATGTAGGAGTCCTTTTCAAAATTAGTTATTGATTTGTCTTGAGTAAACACTTGCAGTTCAGATCACGGCATCAAAACAACGGGTTGACGGAAAATTTTCCCACCTTACGCTCGCCTTTTTCACTTCGATAGCTTTCAAACGTAGCCAGTGTGAGAAGAAGCAGAAAACAACCAAATGATATCGAGTAGTATAGAAATTTCATGAATGGCGATCGGACGATTCGTCCAATGCGACTTTTCGGCATCTGAAATGTTTTATGAGTTCCGGAAAGGCCAACAATAAATTCATCAAAGACAGAAACAAGAATGTAACTGGATCAATGATGTAAACAACTTTATCTTCCCGAAAAAACTACATTTCCTTCCCCCTTCAAGCTAGCTCCTTCCAGATCTACTGGATGAAAAAACTCCGGCCGTAGCTTTTTGCATAGTCATCAGAAGTGGTCCCGCTCTCCCGTTTAAGCAGGAGGCTATTGAAAAGCAACTCCGGTATGGGAGGCAATCGAGTACCCAGCCAAAAAATCGTGCTGAACTCCTGACACCCAATTTCGACATCCACTACGTTCTTCATAAGATCTAGTACCCATTTCTGACCTAATGACACGTATAATTATATTAATAAAACTTTTTGATAAGTTACCAGCAATGCAAGGAAGTTGCGAAAGCTCACCAGAATATAGCAGATAGCCAGTACAGGCCACAGAATGATTAGAGCTATGCAGACGATAATATTCCATGATGAACCACGTTGTTGTCGCCCCGGAAAACCTTCATACCAGATCGAAGTGAGCAATTGTTGGCAATGTGGATGGGAGACGAACTGAAATTGCGATGATCTATAGGAACAAGTAGTGTATAGCTCAGGATATTGGCTAGAAATCTCTTGACTAGTAAATTTACTCATCAATTCGCAATTTCTAAAATTCTCGAAACCTCTTCAGAGTAATTGTTAATAGAAAAATGTGAATGATGTCACTCTTAGGCAGAGGAAATGATAAGAATAATGCATGGCGCACTCAGACGTTAACAAGTATGTACCCAAAGAACAAGACTCTTCTAGGTAATGAGTTCTATTTTCTCTGTATCATGGATGTACTGCAATTCTGAGGAGCTACCGTAAAAACGATCAGATCGCAACGACGACTTACAGCTTTTTGTTCGTATTTGATGGCCAGCTTCAGTCGGGATAAGCTCAGCTTTGACGCCCACACATCCACATTCTCGTCGTGGGTGTTGCAGTCTTTATTCAGCACCGCTATTACCTTCAAATAAAAATCATTCGAAATTTAGGAATTCCAACATTCTTCTAACAAAAAAATGTGAAAGCAGTTGGACAACGAAGTTCATTTACAATACCCTTTTCTTTGATGAATTTTTTTAGCACGAGACAGATCAATAACAAAATTTTATACATTCAAAGAAAACCGTATCAAAATACTTCCCTACCTCTTCACTACTCCGGCATTGACTGATAAGATCACATGCGAACTGCTTGCACTGCTCAGCAAGCTGAAACCATTACTCACTTGAAATCGTCTTCCAGCTGAGTTTTCCCTTCTGTTCACATCAAAAACTGCTTGCAATCATCTTTATATTAGCCAGGTTCCTTCTGATCTTGAATTAGTGGGACTTCTAAGTAATGCAAGATATTCTTCTACCAATGCGAGAAGCTTACTTTCATTCACTTCTCTCCACTGCGGTCCCTACAGGTTCCTTCACTATATTCATACCCCTCCCATCCAGAACTCAAATCCTACTCATAATGACGACCATTTCCAGCACTCTGATAAAATAAGACCGGAGGAACTTTGTCTGACGAAAATCTTTGAGCCGGGATTTGGCAAGAGCCCTATTCAGGTATATTGTATTGTACTACATGGTATTTAGCTAGAATCGAAATCTCAAGAGGACAAAAGTAATCTGAAGGTAAAAACAAGATCAAATCAATGACAAAAACTAATTTATGAAGATTCCAACCTGAAGATAAGTCTCCTTGAATTCATGTTCCACTGCTGACAGATGTTGTAGCTCCCAGCTGAGTTTGAAAGCGGATAAAATAGGATCGGGACTGAAAGAAGCTGAGTTGAGCTTCGGGATGAGAACGAAATGAAACGGTTTTGTGAATAATGGACCACATAAATTGATAACATTTCAGCATTTTTTTAATATTTTCAGGTTATCTTTCAATCGAGTTCTTTTATTTTTTGAAATAGTTACTATTCGCTAAACTAGTATACATACAGGTGCCTTGAAATAATAAAATATATGTTAATATATTGAAGTACATACCTGGTAAGACTCATCCAAGCAGGACTGGCTAGTGCTCGATAAGTATTGATCCGTTTCAGAGAGTACTGTAGCGAGTCATTCAGCCGTTCGCGATCACAGGTCTCACAAATACACGAGTATCTTGAGAAAAAGTTTTAGTATTGAATCCCTTAGATATGAACAGTTCGAAGCTCACCGATGCGGCCTTTCAATCCGTGCGTCTTTCCGGAGGAGCATTTGAAGAATCTCGAACTGATTGAGTTGAGCTGCCAGGATAATAGGTGAAATGTCACTAAAACAGAATAGCCTAGTTAGTGTCTAACTTGACTGCTTTTGAAGGGGATGCTACTTGGAAAGAGGGCGTTGGAGCTGTTTACTTGAAATCTAGAGCAGTAAAGAAGTTCGTGATCTGTGTCAAAAAACTTTCTAACTGATTAAATTTCGTAATGTGCCACCCTTTGACGTGAAGTATTCACTACACTACATACATATTTTTCTTCGAAAACGCCATGTTCCGTCCAAGAACAGGCCGAGCATCATCACTTTACAACACAATTCGTTGGCTTTTCGGACTACATTAGCCCTGGACTACTTCGAGCTTTTACAGTTGATTAGTTGTTAGCGGCTTTTACCGTAACGTCACTCCATAGCAGCTCGAAATGAGGCATGTTTGTGCAGTTTCACCAACATCAGCTCTTTTCCGTAGGAGTAGGGGTGCTACCATTTCCCCTGTAGGTAAATAGCTCCTGTCCTGTCTATCCCCTTAAGATTGTTACGATTGCTGAAAGATGAAAGATTGCTACCAAGTCTGACATGCGTCTACACAGTTAATCTAGTCTGCTGTCTGAGATGAGGAGGTACCCAACTGCGTAGACCTTTCTTAATACCTGATAGTACTGAGGTCCGTTGATTGAGGCGCGGGATGCCCTAATGTTACTCTTGGAAAATTCAGCTAAACTCCTAATTTCAAGTTCAAAGCTTCTGAACCATTTGAACAACGACTCCAGAATATTAAAAGGCATTGTCTTCAAATGCAGCACATTTACATGCCTCTGCATTCTTGAGAGAGTTCTTCAAGAGGAGATGATAGTAAACAACTTGTCGAAGAAGAGAATTTGGAACTTGAACCGCTGGACTCAAGCAAGGGTTCTTGATAAGCATCTCTAGTTAGTCATCCGAGAGTAATTCACCTTTCCTACATGTGGTGAACCCTCGCAATATATTGCAAGCTGGGAGATAACTTGGGATTAAGATGATGCCACAGGACTCATGCATCCGCCTGATACATCGAAACACGTCCGTGTAAAAATTTTCAAAGCCCGAACTGGTGACTAATTCGGGTCGGTTATTCGTTTCTATACTCGTGTAGCAGGTTAAAAGCACTGACTTGTACATAGACTGGCCACCACAACTCACTGTATAGGCCACATATGCATTCAACACGCCACTGCGATTCTTAGGAGGTCGAATGCGTGGGCGCATCCCTCAGACGGGATTGATCAACCCCCCCCCCCCCCCCCCCCCCAAAATTTTATGCTTCCCTCTACCCCGTCTACCTCAACTCTGATCACTTATATCTTCAAGCTTACCGCTTCTTCATTCCTCGATAACGATGGCAATCACCATTCATACGACATACAACACTACTTTACCACAACATTAACCGTTCCAGAAAAGTGTGTTCTGCCCACCTGTTTAGAAAACTCCACATACCCAGAAAAAAGAGTAAACTTGACACCACTCTAAATGCCACCGCACTTAACCTCGGGTAACATTGAGCTTTTATTAATTTTTATTATGGCAACTTTCTTCCTATGAAAAATGTAGGTTTTGAAGGAAACGAGAGCAGCCTAGACGTCGGTGCAATACACACTGCTACAACACCAACTTACCTCGAATATTCGGCTGAAGCGACCTCTGAAGGGTCGAGATGTTCAGCCCAACCATCGCCGAGCATTTCACGCGTGATTGATGGATGATTCACTTGCATTTCGACCAGTCGATAGACATCTAAAAAGAATTCGAATAAAACTGAATTCTGACGGCATCTGCTGTGAAAGGGTGGTTTGCTGATGCTCCCTAGCTTTAAGAAATGGCTGCTGACGCTGTGCACATCAACCGAGAGCGATTTTTCTGTCGATTATTCGAATGTCGACGAAACTCAATTTGCCAAGCTTTCGCGCTTCGATTTGCATTTTTGAAGAGCTCACTTCCTCTTCGTTTTTTGTTCTTCTTCTAAGCATGACACAAAGCAGAATTGCACGTCGTAGAAGACCTATCTACATTGTATAATGCATGTTTTAGTGAAGGTCGAGTCAGTGCTAAGAAACCCCTCAGATTCCCAGGGAAAAAACACCAAGGACGGTGGAGCTATAGAGCAAAACTTGGATCAAACCAAAAAACGGCTTAGACTTCTTGATGGGAGAGTTTTTGCAACATTGCCTGCTTCATGACCAGCTGCAAGATGCTGACACGGACGGTTGCCCTTAAGCTCTTTGAGGAGTGGAAAAAATAGAAGTTCCGCGGAAGTCCAGCATCCCTACTGGGAATTACAGGGAATTGGTCTGGGCTAAAATGTGCAAAGATGGGAGTATGAAGTACTCCACGATTGGAATCGCACTGACGGCAAAACAGTTTCAAGGGTGGAGGGGGGGGGGGTTGGTTCATGGTCTTCTATAATAAAGTAAAACCGTTTCCCCGGTTGACAAGCAAGAAATCACCGGCCACTTAACCGAACCACTATTACTTTTATACTAGCGCTTCCGGTTAAGTTGCCGGTGGTTTTTCGCTTCTCAACCAAGGGAACGGATCACCATATTGTAGGAGAAGTCCTTTCATTCGATATTTAACATATAAAAATATAGGCCATGATTAGCTTTCGCTAGGCATGGCATGAAACGCCCTGACCCATGGCTAGAGGAAGAAGTACTAGTACTAGCAATGAAGGTCAACTGCCTATTGAGGAATCAGAAGAAAAAAGGGAGAGTTAGCCCTTCCGCAGAATACCTCAAACACCCAACTAACGATACCATGACCTAAAGTTACTTATGAAAGCGGTACTGATGGCGAAGAGTGATCAAGCAGCGTAGGAATAAAAAAAAAACAGAGAATCCGATGAGTTTGGTCAATTTCAAGGCTCTTTTAGCAACGTATGATGACATGCACTCCAGTGCTGAACTAGGTAACATCCGCATAAAGAAGGGAGTACAGATAGGTAGAATGGGAAACTGCTTGATTCCACTGCCAGGGGTGAGACTGATTTTACAGATTACCTACACACAGCCTTATAAAGCCCATCTGGCGAGGGCCATCGAAAATTTTTTTTACGGTCATGAGTGCTTTGAATGTGGTTTGAGCTTTGATTCCTTCTGTTTGATCCTCAGAGTGACAAAGTCACATGTGACTTCCTTCAGAATTATGGTTTTATTCGAGTAAATAAACATTAAAATCAGTTTCACTTCTGGTTGTGTCATCATTTTATTCGAGTAAATAAACATTAAAATCAGTTTCACTTCTGGTTGTGTCATCATTTTATTCGAGTAAATAAACATTAAAATCAGTTTCACTTCTAGTTGTGTCATCAACGTCAGATGCCCCGAAAGGATAAGAATTGAACGGAATAGATAAGAGCGTGCCGGAAATAAGCTTATCAGCGTCTGGAACAGATCTTCTCCAAAGATATGGTCGAGAAAAAAGGAAAAGGAAGACAAGTATGGGAAGAATTTAGACACCTCACCCAAATAACTGGTACAAAGTAGCTATTCGCAATCATTTTTGCAGTGAAGGCTTTCCCAGAGAACGGGGAACACTCAGCAATAAACTAGACTTCTTTCATCGAATCAATTTGATAAGACATTTAGTTCAATGCCATCATACGGGAGTATTATGCCCGTTCCCTCATATTTCCCTTGCATTCTAACGGACTGTGGGTATTCAGAGGCACCATGGAGTCAGTATTAGCTGCGACGACTACAATCAAAAAGTTCTGAATTCCTTCGTAAGCACGATTTGGTGTGGCCCACTGGGGTGTCTGAGGTGTATGAACTACTTGAAAGATTTGCACCATGGGATTGAAGACAGTTAAACACCAATTCGCGCTGGGGCACTTCCTGCAGGAGCTCAAGATAGTGGTGCTCCAGGTCGCAAGAAGTTTCGTCCCAATATATGTGAATGCTTCTTAGAAGAGAGAGCCCAAGTGGTTCCACCAGAAAAATAAAAAAGCCCCTCAGCAAAAAATAAGGAAAAGTTGGAGAAAAAAATGAAAAAAGGATTCAAAGTGCACCTTCTCGTATCGCACACAATAAGGCATTCCCGATTCGGATGTCTGGATGCTTCAGGAGTAGGTCGACAACCTAAATTCAAAAAATGAAAGTATCAAACCTTATAGAAACTCTGAAACATGAATTGTTCATGAATATGCCCTAAGTTTGACACCACCCAGAAGAGCACTTGAATAAAGTTTATTGAAACTGGATGTAGATAGGTAAGTTGGTGTACTCTGCGCACCCAGACTGAGCGTAGCCTCTATCCTTGTGGGTAAAGCTAGCACAAAATTGGTAGGGCCCAATGTCGCCGCCTGTACAAGCCAAAAAACAGCAGTTAATGAATAAAGAGGAAAGCAACAGCCTCCCAAGATGTAGGAAGACCCACTACAAGGAAGCAAAGCGTCTATGGACTAGATGGTGCTGTCGGCAAAAATTCATAACCGAGTTTTAAAGTACCCAGAAGACCTACCAATTGTTTATGGGGACTGCTCACATGCGAGTTAAGTTTTTTATTCTATTCAACGTCCGGGAGGGAACAGGAGAAACGGTTGAAGGAGCAACGAGTTCCATCCATTGACTGGACATGTTGTTCCGACCCCACAGTTTAAGCGTTTGACTAATTTCTTTCGGAATTCAAAAGTTATCGGATTCAAATTGTAATGGGACTAAGGAATACAAGTGCGGCCTCTACTCTAATTGTCAGCAATTTCACGAAAGTTCTGAACTAATGAAATGGAGACGTTACTTGTGCTCGCTCAAGCAAATCGGCAAACAACGGGACAACATGTGGTATGGGTGATTTAGTCTTGTCTGGGTAACATAAAATGAGCATGTTTTTTCAATACAGCGATATAGATCCATTGCTGTTTGGAAAACAGGATATAAGGGTGAAGGATAGAAATTTGGGGCTTTGATAATCCCATCCGTGGAATGCACTCCCGTATTCAATTTCCAACCTGAATCGTAGCGGCGTAATGAATGAATGAGCGGTAGCCAGCAGCTGCACAAGTCAGTGTTTTTATCCTCTCAGACGGGTCTGGTACCAATTCACCGACCCCACAGGGATGGGAGGCTTAGTCGGCCTAGGCGGATATTGACCGGGATTCGATCCTGTGACCATGCCTTACACCCGAAAAACAGGATACCTAAGAAAATTGCGGGGGGGGGGGGGGAGGGGGGTTCAATCAGACGATGATTCAAGTCACTCCGAAATCAAACCTATGAGTGACCTCGTTCAAGTGGAATTTTAATGAATCTCAGAATTTTTTCGTCATTGCGTTATACCAAAAATAAAGTGAGTCTAAAAGGAGAAAGGTCTGCACTAAATCGTGGATCTAACAAAAGTTGAGAGTATTGTTGGTTTGTTTACAACTAACCTTTGCTGTCTCCTATTCTAGCTTTTGGAAGCCATGTTTACATATTATTAACTATTATTATCTTTTATTTCTAATCCTTAACGACCAACCTCAATGTTCTCGTTGTCAACAGCGATTTCTAATGCCGACCTACCCATCGAGTCCAGGCAATTAACATTTAATGGCGTCTCGCCCTCCTTCTGAAGAATGAACTGAATTCATCGGAAAAAAACGGAAACACTATGAGAGTATAACAAAAATTGTACTGGATTTTGTCATAGAATTCTTACTAATAATAACTATTGAAATAACAAAATAAAAGAACATCACGAAGCTCGTGGGTAGTAGTAAATAGTTCATTATTTTAGATTATTTCTTTATACGGACAGGCTTCAAGATGTTGAAGACTAGAAGAAAACGAAAAAAAAAGTCCAACCAAACGATGGAGTTCATGGTAATAAATAAGTAATTGAAAGAATTGTTCAAATCAGCATTTTTATTGAGATTTTACTAGGTTTTCCAATTTTTAAGAATAGAAAGGGCGATCGTACCGTAAGAAGGCACTCCTGTAGTGTCGGCTTGTCACCTCTTTCGGCTGCTTCGAGAAATCTATAAAAGGATTAGTTGAATTGACTCTTCACCTTCTAAAATACCATCAAACAGTCGAAAGCGTTCATACTTGCGTTCCTGTGGAGAAATCTGATCATGTGTCCGGATATTTACAGCAGGTGGTGGTGGCATATTACCGAGTGTGTAGTTCCGCATACGAGGCCGTGGCGACGCGGAGACGCGCGACAGCCGCCGCCCAGCCGTCGTGAGCATCCTGAAAAGTGTAAAGAGTCATTAAAAGGCTATCGACCTCGTCTTTACTGCTGCAGCCATTGAACGTTATTTGCAAGGTGGGGTGAAGTGAAATGCGCTACTGTTAGAGCAAAGCGAAAAGTTAATTTTCCGTATAAGGCAAATGGCAAAGTTGTTGGACAGGAAGGAGGGATCACTCCTCCCTGACGATCATAGTCACTCTGCCAGTGACTGCACAGTTTCGAGTTATGGCCAAACAAGACGTGCCCTCAGGCTGATAGGACTGTATTGGCTGAATAAATAGTAAAGCAACAACTAGGAAACACGGCAATTACTAAGTTTGATATTGATCGAGTGTCTGCGGTCATCCGAACAAACTTTTCAGGACATAAGTTTCTGGTTTTTGTTGCTCAATCACTTCGCACAAAATGCCCGCAGAAAGATCCTCGAAGATTTTTCCAAATAAAAAATAGTGGGTAATTAGCTGAATTCAGGAAAAACCGAGAAAGTTCATTGCAATTGCTCTTCTCTTGTCGCGCGCGGCATGCGGCGATTTCGTCGACCTGAACCGCACCTAATGTCCACCTTTAATTGTGGCAGCAACAATAAACATCTCCGTGACATGAAACATACGTCAGTGGGTAATTTTGAAACGAGACAACGAATCATAAAAGCCAGCCATAGGCATATAAAAATTCTTAAGCGCTATGAAACTGCAAAGGCTGTCGGTGCAAGTTCATCTTAGCGCTTAAGACTGGGAGAACTAAAAAAAGCATATGGCATAAAAAGTTCGGTGAAGAGTCATATCAATTCCAAAAAATTAGCTTGAATTGGCATCTGCCACTTCATCTATTTTTGATTTTTTGGATCTTTTTCAGTTTTGCAAAAAAAAACTTGAGTGGTTACGGTACCTTTCGTTTTTTTTTTCTTCGTTGGAGCGTACTCTGAGGACTAGCGCCCACAGAGGAGAATAGCATCGACTCATTGAAAGTTTTGCATCGAAATTTTGGGGCAACGGGGTCTCGGTAGTATAATGACAAAGAGCGCGGTATCCGGATAGGGCAAGTGCGAGCTCGAATCCCGCCAAGAGCCGAGATTCTGTTCATAACTTGCCAACCGTGTGAGACTTTCGTATCGCGTACTGCAGCGAAATAACAGCAGTAAACAAAACATCGAGTAAAAACATACTAATACCACGCATACATAACTCATGAATTTAGATTGCCTCAACAAAAGACAGAACAAGAAAAAAACGTGAATTTGAAAGAAAAATCACTTCGAAAAAGAGTTTACACCCTCTGAGATATTCAAGGAGTCAAATATGTAGGAAATTCATGCGGGGGCATGTCTACGTTGCTCCAACTGAATCATTCATAGGGAGGCCGCGAACTTGTGAAAGGGATTAAAGCACTTAGCGAAGTATTCAGTAAAGGGTGGAAATTCTTCGAAACGATTTCCAAAATCCAAAGAATCGAGACAAAAGAAAGATTTTCGGTTTCCTGCAGGTTTTTTTCATTGAGGAACTCAGCATGTGGGGGCGATTGCGGTTTTGTTTGTTTTTTGGTCAGCTCTCAATAAAACCATTACGAATGCCTGGTTTGATAGGGAAGGGTACTTCGCTCAGTTATTAACGTGAAACTAAATTGGTAGTTTATTTTGTTGGTTTCCAGTTTTTTACATCAAAATTCTCTCCGTCGGTCATTGAACTTTTGCAAAGAGCTTCCGTTTCAGCGTTTAAGCTCTGGCAGGCGTTGAGGACATGGTTGTAGCCTCTATAACCACTTAGGCCCCATGCCAGCCTTTCCCAACTTTCCTGCTATAGTTACAACTGGATTGCAAAAGTTTTAGTGCTGATGGCTTTTAATAGCACGTGAAATTACGATAGTAAGCCTCAGTAGTATATGTGACTTATTCAACAACCTGAGGTGTGATAATCGCAGTTTTAGGTGTTCAAACGAGTAGGATGCAAGCAAACCACCTAAGGGCTACATCTTATCAAAAAGGAGTTATGACGTCAAGCCGTCCTACTGTTATTCCCGCGCAAGCGGATCAAGCGCCACGATCGCGCGCGAAGTGACTTCTCATAAGGGAAGAGCGGGAACGTGAAGGGGATCTTCTACCATCGTTGGAAGTATTCGTTCTCTATTTCATTTAGCATCTCTTAATTAAAATTCAATTGAATCAGTATCATTCGCAAATTTAAAGATAAACATCTCTTACATGACAGTTAGCATTTGAGGGAGTCTCGCGTACTAGGGTCGTGTAAAAAATATAAAACCGCGTGGCAGGCAAACTATTCGCGTACAACAAGCGAACCTTCTCAACTAGACAAGTTTCTACTTCTTGATGAGTACCAACCATAGCATGTACAGTATGTTTTGGCTATAAAGAGCATTATTTTCAAAATACTTCCAAAGAAAGCTGAAATCAGTCATCTCGTCATGTCTAGTGTCAATTGGAACTACGGATCCATTTTAAATTCATGATCACAGCGATTTTAAGTGGTCATTACAGCTTAGGGATTCGTTACCGATGTCGATTAGCTGGCTCATAACTCTACAGAACTTGAGGTTAACATGGTACTCTTACAATTGGAGCTGTTTTTCAACAGCTTTTTGATCTCATAGCGCTGTCTGAGTGTTCCCAATGGCTTTTAGTGAATACATGAAATCTCCAGTGTCTTTGGGCGCTTATGAATCCCGTCTGTTTGTGAGAGCCCCCGCATTCGACTTCTATTAAGAGTCGCAGTGGTGTATTGAATGCGTATGTGGCCTATACATACATGCAATGACTAACGGTCGCTAGCCGATGCATAACTCACTGGTCAGTGTTTTTACTTCCCCAGATGGATTCGGCACCAATCAGGCGACCGGGGAGGGACGACAGGCTTGTGTGTCCTGGACGCAGATCTATGCGGGGCTCCAACCCGTGATCTTGCTTGTGTTATAATGCACCATTTGCCACTATAACACCGTCGCCCCGCAGTCCTTTCTGTAGCGAGACAACGAAAACGTTAGACATCTTGAATATTTCATAAGATCGACTTTCAAAATCCTCAAAGCAGAAGCTTACGTTCAGCAGGAAACTCAATTTGCTATAGGGAGATTAAAAACTGAGTACTCAGTGACTTGAGGGTCCTCCTTCAAGCGCGTGGGCACCCTTCATGTCATCTGAGATGCTCGCAATGAGATTAGCTATCAACGTGAGGTACAGCTGGCCAGTTAGACGGCGCCTTCCCAGATTCCTCACCTGTGCTACACGAACACAAGTCTTCTAAGCAACGAAAACAGCCTCCATGATGCTCATACCTTTGTGCCCATATTTCAGTACTCTTGCAATGACATTCTCATCAAAAACCGGTGGAGAAGCACAGCAGTTTGATTAAAAAAAACTATGTTGTTTAATAGGGTATGAAAGAATGAAGGGTAAGGACTCTTGGCAGTGAGCGTTGAACTCCTTTCTGGGATGTGCCTGCATTTCGGTTCCTTTAGTTATCATAGCGGCTTTTCATATGCACATGTGGCCCATACAATTGAATAGGGTGACTAGCCAATGTGCAGTCAGTGTTTTCAGCCTCGTAGACGAGTCTGGTACCAATTTACCCTGAAGGGATGGGAGGCTCGGTTGGCCCAGGCGTACATCGATCCCGAATTCGATTCCCGGAC
The DNA here is from genome assembly GCA_000469685.2 of Haemonchus contortus. NCBI lineage: Eukaryota > Metazoa > Nematoda > Chromadorea > Rhabditida > Trichostrongylidae > Haemonchus > Haemonchus contortus. The sequence goes on from LS997564.1 coordinate 11,927,476, forward strand.
CTTACGTTTGTTAATGCCTCCACCCTTCATATGTAAAACGGTATAAAATCCTTTGCAAGAAAATTTCTAGGTCTACGAAGGCTGTAGGTTGCATGGAGTGTACATATGGAGGTGAATGTAATTAATAAAGAAAATAATTATAATCAACATGTTTCTTCGGGAGGCACTGGAGGTCCGATATAGCTGAAATTGTTCGAATGGGTCCATATTTTTGAAAAGTAGCAAGCACCAATGGAAGTTGAGAAATCGTTAGTATGGTTTCCATAGAAAAGCATGGATGAATCATTGAATAAAAAATTAATAGGAGCCTATAAGTCACTACCCATATATGGCCGAATGACCCTCCCCCCCCCCCCCCCCCCCCCTCCATATTTTAACTTTGTTTTTAAAATTATCAGGTTGATGCATAATTATTGCGGATTTTTTAGCGGCTTTTTTTCTCTCGATAGAATTTGAATATTGGATTCGGGTTTTTTCTAGAAATGATCTACTTGATTTCCTCTACAAGGAGGTTTTCAAGAAACCCTCCGCATATTCGCGAACTTGGGCTTAATTACTTCGAGAAAGATTGGAAGGTGGCACAGTCATTCCACTATCTCAGTAACTTCTCGGCGATGGAACAATCAGCCAGAGCCAACCAAGAAATGAGATCTGCCCCTAAATCTGCCATATTCACCAGCAGAAACTTTTACGGATTATTTCGTCAACCGTTCATCGAAAAAATGGCTAGAGAATAGAAGTTATGTCGATTTGGATGACTTGACGGCCGATGTCAAGGCGTGGATCAAAGGACTATCCCCGTAAGGATCAAAACTTCTTCGCTTTTGGGATCCGACTGACTAATCAATGGGAAGCAGTGCTTGATGTAGATGGTGAATAAGTTCCGGAGTAATTATTTGAATATATCTTTGCTTAGTATTTCTATAGTTTCTTTGAGTAAAATTTGCTGGAAAAAAATCCGCAATAATTACGCATAAACCTAATATATAGAGGCAGGTAAAATGCAGGGGAAATAGAAAATATCAAAATAATCGTGTTTGACCGTCAGGAAATCAAGTGTACCTTCACTAGATCACCTAATGAACGATCGCCGAAAAGTTACTGAGATAGCGGAATGACTGTGCTACCTTCCAAGCTTTCTCGAAGTAGTAAAGCCTAATTTTGCGAATATGCGGATGGTTTTTTAAGTATATTCGTGTAGAGGAAATCAAGTAGATCATTTCTAGGAACCCGAACTCAATATTCGAATTGTATCAAGAGAAAAAGAGCCGCAAAACAATCCGCAATAATTATGCATCAACCTAATAGTTGACGTCTATAACGTTTACAAATATGTACATTGAAATTACGTCTGGGTAAGTGCGCGATGGATTGCATGAACTGTTCCGAATCCCCAACAGTCCGATCAAACTCAGTTTCTATCAACTTTAATTTGCTGACGCTTGTGATGTCATGCCTACTGTATTTGTATTACAGTACCCTTTTCAATTGGATATTAACACAGATTACTGTCAATGCGTGAATACTACAGTACTACCGCATGTTTTTAGAATTTACCATAACTTTTTGATAGTATATATATATATTAACAAATATAATAAACTTCAATACAAGTATATGTAGATAGAAGAAGTATCCATGGTCATTGTATGGGCCTTCAACAGGCTACCACGACTTCGATTGAAAGGCTAACGCGAGGGGCATCCCGGAAACGGGATTGATCATCAGTTTCCGTCCCACGAAGCTTGTGAGACCGAATTTTTTTACTCGGGAAAAGTCACCTGCATAAATTCTAAATGCTGTTATACCTTTCAGAAAGTTGTAGTTGAAAGTTCGTGCAACCTTTCAGGGCGCTGATTGCTCTTTTCTAGGTTGCACGAACTTCGCTAGATCTGCTGAACAGAAAACCCTGTGGGAAAAGATCTGAGAACAGGAACATCCATACTTCTAAGACTTTAGGAAAAATAGTTAGCCACCATAGGTCGAGTGAAGGTTACTTCACGATCAAGGACAAGGAATTGCCTTCATTGAGGCGAAACTCGAACTCAGACGACATAACCGAGATAAGTGGTTGGACTTTCGTGACAGAGAACGATTCAAATATTCATGATCAAAAAATAGAGATAGAAAAAAGTGAGAGGAAGTGTTGTAGAACCAAGACATAGAGACACCTGTATACCTTATGGCTCAATGAAGAAAATATGGTGTAAGAGAGTTGGACCCTAGATTTGAAGAAAAGCTATAAAGAGGTTTGTACATATGTATATTTACGGTTTGGCAGCTTTTATGAAGACGAGGCCAGCTGGCTCTTACGAGCTCTTTTTCTGTCAGGTGATGTTAAGAGATGCAGATGCCTCCGATCAAGAGCTTCGGGTTTGAGCAAATATCAATCGTCCAGTCCCGGGATTGCCCACAAGTTTTGAACCTCGAATATTCCCAACTAGTTCGATTGAATATTTTTCACAGCTAAAGGAATCTTTGGTCCACGTGATACGGGAATCTAGCAAAGTTGGCTCAAGAGAAACGGTTACTTAAGTCTTTTGAACTCGCCATCCTTTGGGTGTCTGATGACGCCAAATCGGCTCGACTTTTTCTATTCCTTCCGATTAGCCATTCCATAGGTAATTAATCAGCCCTGCAATATTCCCACCGTTAGTTTTATAATGTAAAGGAACATCTGGGATTAGGACAGTCATATTCCCACGTATAATAAGTTCTTCTCCACTTTATTTTCCTTTGTTATATCAATTTCTCATCCACAATGTGATCCATCTCCTGGCCTCGACGGTTATGAGGTATTCGACTGGTACGCCATCAGCTATGGTAAAGTGTCCGGAGATAGCCACAGTGATAGAATCTGACAGCTCAAGCTTCGAAGAGATCATCAGTAACTTCCAGGTACGACATTCAACGGATCTCCCAATTCGAAGCAACAAATGAACAGAGTCAATTCTTAAGCTGCTAAGTTGGATATCTCATAACCGTTGAGGCCAGGAGATGGATTATAATAATTTCACAGACCCACCGGATCAGCTTCCTACTAACAATAACATAATACAATGGATCCTCAAACTGGAGGGAGAGGTTACGACCGTGATCCTCACCTAATATGTACAGCAAATGAGTTCTGATGCGGTTGAGAGATCTTCCCCTGTTCGCCAAACATTATTGCTTATAGTCCCTTTGATTTGTATCCAGAATGCAGTGCCCCTGAGATCTTGCGTATTTCGATATTTGGGATCGCGTAGTGAGATCTGCAAAGTGAGTGGCCTCATTGAAGAACTATCCTTGTCGTTACCTACTGCAGACGGCCCTTGCCACCTAGTCCTCCCTTCTAAAGTGCTCCCTGACCCCCCTTACTAGAGCACGATCCATCGATACCAGCTCACCAATCGAAAAGTCTCAAGCGGGAGAACAGAAGAACCTGAGTAAAGCAACACTTGGAATTCAGAGTCGGTTACTCGGGACCAGACTTAATTGGGAGGTTAAAGCCCTGACATGTGCATTGGCTTGTCACGGGAATCGATGCATGGGTCCACATTCGCAATCATAACATACAACTTGTCAAAAGAAATTCGTGCAGTACCAGCAATTTTATCACCAACCAGAATTTATTATACTACCCTTCACCTTTATCGAGAACCAGATCTTACCACTACGGGGACGGGGGGGGGGGTGTTCAACCTACGCCGTCGCACAGTCCCTGCAAGTTGAATATTCTGAACTTTTCACTCTTACACTACTTAGGAAATCCAATTTGCAAGGTGAAGGAGCGAAGCTGTCCTACTCCCACATCCCCGAATAAAGAAGACATAAAAATAGACAAGCAAAAGCAAAGTCAAGTGCATCTGCAATATTTGTGGGGTTGATATCAATTTTTAATATTTTTTTTTTGGTATTTTTTCAGAAACCATGCTCTTGATAATGGAGGCAGTGAGGTGTTTTGAGGAACTATTCGCTGGAAGCTTCAGCTGGACTTTTCTGACTGTCTTCGCTCGAGGCCACTATGGAATTCGTTAAATTTCCAATGAATCTGTGCTTGCCAGCTGGGCTAGCGATTTTTGATTTTTGAAGACAAAGCGCACATCGGCCTATAGGAATTCATCATTCCCAAGTTTTTCAGACTCACCCTTTGAGTAAACATTCACGGTCTGCTGTCCCTTTGACAGATAGCTGCGGACGAAGGCTTTTAGAAGGCCTTCCCGAAATGACGAGCATTTTTTTCAGAGCGACTTACTACTTGACAGGAATGCCGCTGTAGACGTTTACTCGACCATGTTGGCCACTTGGGACGAATATTTTCACTCACTTCTAGTCCCTCCTGTCAATGTGGGCACTGAATAACAGCGAAAAACATGCGAGTTACCCAGCTGATTTGGGTTTTCCTTCAGATTTCTATCCCAAGAAGGATTCAGTGGGATCAAGGGTGACGCATTAGATGGCACTGACGGCTTCGAAATTTGAGAGCATTGAGATTTTAGTGCTCAGCCTGACGGCTTGAATTTCTTATCAAACAGATGTTAGCCGTCATCCTTTGTCTCCCTAGAAAGGGCTCGAAAAATTCCCAAAGGGTTACTGAGAGCACCGAGACATGTGATGTGTGAATGAGGTCTCCTGCACTAAGCCGGAATTGAGAGCGACATGATTTACTCCTGATAGTGAACTCTTTCAGGCGGCTTTACTATTTGAAACGCTCAGAATCTTCAGTTCGGGTAGGCCCCATTTCAAAGTTTATGAAGGAAGATACTAGGTGAAGGTACTGCGGTCAGATGGGAAAAGAAGAATACCTGCAAAGAATACTGACCCTCTACGAAAAACTCAACGTTGTGAGGGCGCAATGAATAAAAAAAGGAGCCGTCGAGAAGAAATCCGGAAAAGTTGGAAAGCTTCTGGAAAGAGAGAAGAAATTAAGGAATTATAATTTTTTCTAGCATCGGTGGTATTACTACAGTGGCAATACTTCTCAAGTAAAGATCATATAGAAATATGAAAAAATAAAACTGAAAGAATCAGAAAGAATCTCAAATAAGGTCAAGGGATAACAGATTGGGCTTTCAGCGGTTCCAGACGGATTGGGTCGTGCAGACGAATTCTATCCCATACAAATAATCTTTAGAATACTCATTAACTCTCCATGAAAAAACAAAGAGATCAGGGTATGTAGCAGGTCAGTGCTCATCGGACACCCGCAGGAATCGAAAGATTGCCTAGCTCGGACAGCATTCAGTACAGGACTCGCTTCTGGACGTACACGTAGCAGCTACCCTATGGGATGACAAACGTAGCATGCCTTCTCGTGACCCTGGGAAACGATGAATATCACATAACGATTCCCCACTCTATAACGTACTGTTCAATTATCGATAGATCCCTTAGAAGCTAATGAACCTTGGTAGGAAAGGGGCTAGGGAGAGGAGACGAGCTGGAAAGGTGGGGAGGGTGGGAGAAACAAGAGCTTGTGTATTTTTGAAATTGTTCGGAATCAAAGCGAAAGTTTATATCACAATCAAAAAACCCGTGGACCAATTCATTATACCTCAGCTAGAGAGTGAGCAACACGTCAGGGTAGCGAACTTATAAAAACTGTACATAGAGTGAAGTAAAGGATACCAAATATTTAAAATTTATAACAATTCTTTTGAGAATGGCTACAAAGTGACTTCCATTCAGAACCATTTACATGATTGAAAAGGTTTTTTGGTCATACGAAGAGTTTCAGCTTACAGCCAATTATCATCGTGACGTTATCGTTTTCCTCGTAGAGACTGGCTCTAGCCTTTTGCAAAAATGCTAAATAATTACAATAAACTGGACTAGAAGGAAGGGGAGGGGGGGGGCGGGTAAAGTACATGCAACCTGGGAGTGGGTCGGATCATGAGTAGGCGCCAGTTGTCACTAGCCTATCGTTGATTCGGATCTCTTTCAGTTGCTTAACATTTGAAAAGTTTCATACTGGTAAATAAATACTGATACTCAATAAATAATAATGGTTACTCGTAAGGGCAAAAGAATCTCTGATGCCCTCCATAGAGAATGCACATTGAAAACTTGAGGGAGAAATGGGAGAGAAGGTTTATTTGTCCCTGTTGACCTGCGATATTTTTCGAAGAAGCTTATTTTGGAAACCCCTTCAAAAATTATGTTATGAACGAAAAAAAAACAATTTGCTTCAGAATTATTTTCAGAGTTGTTAAAACATAATGGTTCCAGAGGTTCAGAAAAGTGATCGCGCGTACATTTTACAAGTGATTATCTATTTCATCGAAGTTACTTAGTGAAGTGGAAGGACTGATCCCATATATGAAATGGCTTCTGAATGAATGAAATGGGGATAGAAAGAGAACATGAATTAGCTGAAGCAACAAAGCAGTCAGAAATGTTGCACTACACCCCCATCTTGGAGCTTTAATCATGAATCGGATCAAAACAGAACTGAATTTGCGAAACAAATGGTTCCCCATTAACCTCGAGTTCATGTGGATAGGATGGTAAAACGCAAAATTTAATAAGCACTGGCCCTGAAAACTTTCAACCCACGTCCTTTTTTCTGTTGAAAGCCAAACTTCCCTGCGTAACTCCCACCTAGAGGCTCCATGGGTCTGCAAAGATTGCAAAGAAGATTTATGGGCTGCTCTGTTGAGGGGAACCCAAAGCATGTGAAACAGCACCCATAACTGCCAAAAGAGATTTCCCAAATTGAAAAGAAATTTTCATTTATCGCTTGAAGGGAGCCTGGCGGAATACTCTACTCAGGCTGTATCTACCGCAATTTAATATGAGATTATCTTTGTCCTCCAAACTTTCAAACTGGGCCACTATGTAGCAGAGTTGATACCCCGATGAAAAATCTTGAGGAAGGGCCCTTTTGTTAGAACTCATCATGGGAACCGAACAACCGAAACCCTGGAATATCCTAATAATTTTGCGTGAAACTCTCACCAGGTTGCTATTAAACTTTATTAACAAACATTTGGCAATGTCGCCTTTTTCAGAGACTGAAAAGATCCAAAAATTCCAAGCATATCCGATCAGCGCAAAACATTTAGTCGCGTTGTTCAGCTTGCTAGGATGTACGTGATTTTCACGAGTATCGATCCCAAGAAAGGGGAGGTCGTCAAAAAAAAATGACCGAAAAAATCGAATTAAAGTAAGAGTGGGGAGCATGTCATGTGTCGGCAAAGGAAAGGAAGCGTCAGGACTTATCGGCCACACCCCTTCTGCGAAATCCTCAGAGTTCCGCCCTATCATCACTGTTTTTCATCGCACAACCAGTAAATTGAGATGACTTGCTCAACGCCCGACGTTCTCAGTGGAGGGTTGAAGAAGTGCAAGCAATACTGATAGCTATGGACTACATTCCTTCAGGGTATGACAATCTTTACGTCTGGGCGACACCGCCCATCGTACGTCCATACCAAGCAGTGAGAATAGCTGTATAGATATGTATAGATACTATGTAGGTGTTCGAAATACACAATCTTCCGCTGAACTCAATTGAAAGGTCAAGTTTTCGTTTCTGAAATTCTGGAGATGTAGAACTTCTATTTACAGAAAGACTCGTTCCACCACCCTACTTCTCAATGCAGTAACTTTTGCCACCACCTTTTGATAAAAAGAGTTTTGTGAAAATGTGTAGAATAAGCACATTAAAAAATTGAAATTCACTTCATTTGCTTTACAATCAGTAATGAAAGGACGGAGGTGGTGCAGTGGCGAGTGGCGTACTATCTCACACACACGATCAAGGGTTGGAGTCCTCGGTCAATATCCGCCTAAGCCAACCAAACCTTCCATCCCTCCGGGGTCAGATAATTGATACCAGACTCGTCTAGGAGGATAAAAGCACTGAGTTGTACATTGGCTGGTCACCACAATTCATTGCATAGACCACATACTTCATTCAATAGGCCACTGCACTTCTGAATGGAAGTCGAATACGGGGCGCATCCCTCAGAAGGGTTCAGTTAAGTCCCACAGACTTTATTATTTCCACCATTGCAAACCCATTATATACAGAATTTTTTATTTGGCAAATTATGCTTTCCATATCTGTAGTATCATGACAAAGATGCGCTCCTACGATCAGGGCAGAGTCCGATCCGTGGACTGTCGGATGCTTCTCATTACAGATGTTACGGCCTATTTTGAGCTGATTGTGAGTTTTGCCAGGTGGTGTGTGTTTTCCTGTGATAATTGCGCAGGAAAGAATAACCGATAGCAGAAAAGAAAAAGATAATTGGTCCAAGCTTCACACTAAGTGGCCTAATAAGAAAGAATGGCAATTCGTTCGACGGAATGCACTCGAAGAGAGAAGTGTCTCTTCAATCAGGCAAAGTTTTCGCTTCTAATCAGTGCAAAGCGGAGAAACGTAGATACTTCAAAAGTAGCCCAACCCTTGATTCTTAGTCCTTCGCACTGAACTGGGATGGTGGAGTGCCGCACTGTGGCCGATTCTGTTGAAGCAAAACTCCTTTTACCTCCGAATTCGGGGTACAGAGGTAATCTAAGATGAAACAAAATGAAAATACTGTAAAAATTTCAGAGTAATCAGCAAGTAACCGAGACGGTTCGAACATCGGCTAGCCACCGCAATTCATTGTATAGGAAACATCACGCATTAGAAACATCACTACAGTCTCAAAGAAAAGCCTAATGCGCGGCACAATCCAGAGACGGGACTGATGACTACCAAAAAACGGGGGGCGCGCGATTCACGCGCCAATATAATGAGGTCATCGCGCACGCAGCACCGTTTCAGTACCTTCCTGTTGAGATGGACCAAATAAATTTGCAGTAGTTCACGGCTTCACCATGAATAGAGCAAATCTCTTTACTATGGCAAAAAAAGCCCCTTCGAGACTGAGAATTCACCTCATAGGTCAACAGTTTACTAGTCAAACGTTCAAAATAAGAATAACTTTAATTTTTTCGATCCTAGTAAACGCAATCCATCTGTAGACGTCCATAGTTGGTCATTTCTTTACTTATTCTACTTATAAGTTCTTATAACTTTCGTTATGATGGTAAGAATGATGTTTTAGCGCGTTTTGTCCGATGACCTCATTATATCGGCGCGTGAATCGCACCACACCCCCAAAAAACTACCCTTCATTCTTTATCTATAGATGTGTCTTTGAATATTGTGAAAGAAAAAACTTAAGCTACATCTGATCCAGCAACATTGCTTCTAGCACGTTGCTGAATCAGATGTAAAATTTGAAGAGAGTCAATCTATTAAGCGAGGAGCTGACAGAGCGATTTGAAAATTTTCCCTTTTTGTGAATATTTCTTAGTTATAAGAAACAATATTGACGGATGACTGGATAATTTTGATGGATGACTGGATGTTTTGAATGGAGGGATTCGACTCTGAACTGGAAAGCTCACTCGTCTTCTTCAGCAGCTTCCCAAGGAACATGGAATTATTCAGTAGTATTTGCCCTTTCAGTCCTGGAAATTCATTAGTTCATGCTAAGAGTTGAGTCTTGAGGTTCAAAGGAGGGGCTTTGATCGATACCATCCGAATTTCAAAAATTTTGAAGTCTAACAATTATTTCTATCATACCACAGAGGGACCCATAATCTTTTTTGGTCGCTAAGCAGAAAGCGTCAATTTGATACATATCGCTTGACCACTTTTGAATTCTCAAGCTAGCAACTGCTTCTGATCAGCTGCGCAATCCAATCAAGTTGGTTACGGTTTTCATTATGGTTTCCTTCACCCATAGTGTTCACCGTCCCATTTTTCTTCAGTTCTTCACTTTCTCCCTATCTCTGGATGTCTGACTTGCTCTGTAGAAAAATTTTGTCCCACTCTAGCGTTAGCCTTGTTACTCTCTATGTCAGCTGGCTCCTTTCTGTTTCAGGGCTGCATTGACCTTCCCGATTACTCAAATCTCTGACTAGACCATCTCAGAGCCGACACTCTCATCCTCACATTTCATATTGTTCAGTTCCAAAATTTCCTGAACGGTTCTGAGTCTGTTCCGGAAGATGACACTGCATGGTCATCAGTCCATTCTTTGCGAGCTTTTAGATTGATTTCCGAAGCTCTCCTAAATTGACTCCAATGGCGTTGGAACGTTCCATACACTTCGCCACGTGCTGGCTAGCTAGGTAGTTCAAGCTTTCCTGCCAAGAACCTGATCAAGCAGCTTCTAAAAAAACGAATTGCGCATTAACGCAACACAACTATTCGCGAGCTTCTTGTTATAATACCTCGTAGCGGTTGATAACTTCCAACTGACTTGATTGCAAAAATTGTTTCCCAATGTTTTCCAAAAATAAAGACCTTGCCAGAATTCAATCCTTCATTACACTCGCTCAGAAAAATTAAAATCTGCTAATTTATTGGTGATGAAAACGCAAACACCTGAGAAATGGAAGGTTAGGACGAGCGAGCGCTTTAAGAGTCGGCTTGCACACGACACACAAGGTTGAAGTAGGCATCATTGAGTTGATTGAGTTTACGGGAAAAATTGGGCATTAGCCTGAATGCTGAGAGTGCTATGCGTCTTTCAGTGAGGAGAAAAGTTTTACCAACGCTGATGAAACGACTTCACGAGGACAGAAATACCCCTTTTGCTTGAATCAACAGGAACTGAGATCTAGAAGTGAAGTTCAAGTTCGTAGATTGAGAAAAGTGATTCATTTCAGTATCACTATAATTTTTAATTAGAAATTTCTGTGAGGAGAATCTTTGTGAGCGACTTTGCACTCAAAAGTGATAGGCCTAGAACGGGAATAATTCCCCTTGTCGAAGTGAGGAGGCTGTTTTTTCGTGATCCGCCCGGAAACAATTGCGAAGCGGGCCGTTCACAAACCGTTTCAGGCACCCTTTGGAATGACAAGGGAATGGAGGAATGGGGGATGGGAGGAAGGGTGAGTGCTGTTGGGTCAGTCAGAGTCTATTTTCCTGGAAGGGGCCTTGAGTAAATGTTCATACAAGCAGGTTAGAAATGAGTTGAAGAGCCATTTCCAGTGAACTCTCCTTTTCAAACTAGATAAGCTTACATCTTCCCACAACAATTAGTATATAAAAGTTGGTTCAGTTCAGTTTAGAACTGAAGCAACTTTTATATACTGCACCCCGAGCCTAACCCATAATTTCTAGAGTATCACACTGTAGTGGACAGTGAAAAGGCCGAAGTGAAGCAAAGTGGCTGAACTAACTGCCCATTTCCCCAATTCGAAGGTTGCCTCCATCTTCGAGAGCAGGACCACTTGGTCTTCAGCTGAATTGACGTGGCCTATCATGAGCACACTGGCGCAAAACTCAAGTGCTGGAAGAGGTGGGCTTATGACCGAACAAATCTCAAATCTCAACGTAGTTAGGCATCAGAGGCAGCAAAAGTCAATACATACATTACCCTCTGACTACTAGTCTTTCACTTTGAAAGATGAAGGTGTTGGACATCCTCTCCACTGTCTCGCTTGACTTTGAGCAGGCGGAAGATCCGAGGTGATGAACTATTTCAACTGACTCCACTGTTTTTAGATGTCAGCAATTCTTCTACAGCTCTTTGCGAACGGCCCCATAACCGTAACTGCCCCATATGGTTGGAATCCTGTGGTGACACCCTTCAAACCTAATGAGTTCGCGAGCTCGTAGTGAGTCAGCAGAGGTCAGAACACAGCTATACATAATTATATCTGACTGATCAAAAGATAAAGTCTTCCGGCATCAATTCCAATTCTGGGATACGCCTCCCATTCGACTTTCATTCAGAATCGTAGTGGTGATTAAAATGCATTAATGGCCTGCACAATGACTTGCGTTGGTCATGAAGTGCATATCAGTGCTTTCTATCCTTTGAGACGTTTTCATAACTATTGTTAACCATAGTTATACTTATAATATAATTAATATTATTTATTTGCATATTATTATATTTATTTATAACTATAATCATATTTAATTAATTGTATACAATTATAATCTCATAATCATCACAGAGATTACCACTTAAACAACACCGGAAAGATAGAATGTTGATTTAGCGGGTATTGATGAAGGATCCGAACCTTGGACAATACGTTTGATTATGTGAGACCAGCAGCTGTAGGTTTCCAAAGTATAGAAACAAATAGGATGGAAGTTGGTCCGCTGTTCGAATCTTTGATCGATATCCACCTGGTTCAACCAAGCCTCCCATGCCTCCGGGGCCGGTTTAATGGTACCAGATACGTCTGGTAGGATAAAAGCACTGACTTGTACATCATCTGGCTACCGCAAGTCGTTGTATAGGCAAAATACGCATTCAATACGCCACTACGATTCTGAATGGAAGTCAAAGGCGTGGGCGCATCCCTCAGATGGAATTGATCAGCGCCAGAAGGCTTTATCCTTCATCATTTGAAGTAAAAAGCCGAAATATTACGCATACAAACAGATGAAAATAGCGTTTGGTTATCAGAAAAAAATTACTTACGCTATCGCAGGATAGCCTTTGGAGTCATTCTGATGATTCTGTCGACGTCCCATTCTGAGTGCATATTCCATTAGAAGCAGTAAGATACAACACTTGCGATAGAGGACGGGGAATTTACGCAAAAATCATATGAATTGACATCCTAGTTCAAGAGCAAACGTGAATTGTGGAAGGCCGTTGATAACTCTGACGACGGAATCGTCACATAGTAATGAAACCAGTCGTGATCCAGCGATTTCTGACAGGAGATATCACTGTATTTAGTGAATATATTGTTGCAAAAATGATGCCTTCAGTGAAGTGGGTGAGACCACAATGTAGTCATTCACAGTTGGGGGCAAAAGAAGTATTTTTGTTAAAAAAATCCTGGGTTGGAGGTGTTGAAGATACCAAACTGGTGATAAACCCGTGGATCCGTACGAGAAAGGAGCTAGAGATACGTTCAAGTAATGAGCTTGTTAGGTGATATCGTCGCTTCGGTGGGGTAGGGGTTTGAGGGACGTCCCACTTCTGTAGAAAAACCTAATTGATCTCCTCTGGCTATGGAAATTCCTACAGGATCTCTTAAAATTCGGTCCAACTTTGCATAAATATAATAAAAACTTTTTGTCACACGCTCCCGAATGGACGTTTGGTAGTAGTAGTACACTTTTCGAGGAATTACCATGACTGTTCTTTCGTTCAATCTGTTGCCCGAGCGGCAGGAAGCTGCAAACTATTTGGGGAATGTGGCATGGGAAAGCCTCTTAGTCACTCACGTTCAGCTTGATGTCAATGCGATCACAATCATATACATTATCATTACTAGAGTTAATGAACTTCGAACTGTATGAAATTACTTGAGGACTGCTAGATGGCCCTAATACCTGTTACCAGTGAGTTATTTTATTTATTTAATTCCATAAGTCTACAAAACTGGCAGCCTATCTGTTCGGGGTGTACCCCAGATAGCTACATACACCAAGGATAATTCGAACATGTGGTACTACACAAAAAGCTTTGAACGAGATAATGGTCCGGGTATGGGGTAGGACATGAGTGGGAGCTTTATGCAGAGCATCTTGGGCTAATGTTGGAACATGAGTAATCGAATTTCTAGTTTATTGAAGGTTTGATGGCAAGCAATTGGCTCAATGCCAAAACTGTTACTCCGTAACAGACTCGACTCGTCTGCTACATTGTTATCTGTGTTCGAGTAATCGACAGGAGTTTTTCCGGTCTGAAGTCTCCGTTACTGACTCAAGAGGGAGTCCATTATGAGTCTGCTCCTAACTGTGAAAAGACTCAACATCAAAGTGAGAATGGAGAGTTCTCAAAAGTATCATGAGATATAAACATTTCTAGCTTCATAGAGTTTTAAGGAAATGACTATTAACGAGCCACTTTCTCATTGACATTCTCATGTCCCTACCCCTGCCCACTGGGTGAACATCCAATGGCTTCCACTTATCGCTGTGCTTATTCGGTAACTTCGAAACCGACCGTATGCTTCACATCACCCGAACTCAAGTGGAAGGACTCTAACAAATCAGAAAATGAGCCATATGTCCGTATATGAACATAAATATAATCACAATTTCGAAAAGAAGTCTAGTGCATGGCGCTTGACTAGAGAGTTCTCCCATTTCCGCGAACTCCCGTCCAGCTTTCATGGCTGTCTTATTACAAGAAAGCCATAGCTGTTATGCAAGGTGTGGAATTAGCCGAATTCCCAGAGGGACTTCTCTTATGGTTAGATGAATCCACTATTGCTAATTCGAACAATTCACCTAAAAGTTCCTCAAAGGCATACGTATGAGGTCTCGCCCCAGAGTTAACCCATGGTTTGATGTTGTTCGAAGTTAATTTCCCCATGCATACACCTGCTGCAGTTAGCTCTGAACAACAAGGTAGAGAGGGGGAGAGTGTGTCTGGCTCATGTGCAATGTTGTGGAAGAAAGGCGAGTCTTACTATGTCGAAAATCAACAAATCGTGCAATCAGTGTAGGAGGTGTAAGAAAAAACGTAACACTACATCTACGGAGGTTGAAGAAGTCAGCCGTCACTGGAAAGGCGGAATTTGCGGGGAGAATTTTGAAAAAGGTCTATTGGATAATGTAGGAACGGCTGAAGTAGAAAGCTGTGTGTGTCGCTTCATTGAAAGTCGGATGAGAAGATCAGGAATGCGTAAGAGACGTCGTCTGAGGTAATGGAATTTTGTCGGGCGCGCTGCCGCTGTCATCACAGTCGTTGCTGACATCTAAGCCAGCCATGATGTCTTCTGGCTTTTCACAGTTTGATAGCCCAGTTTCCAGGAAACAACGTTGCATATGGGTGGGCAGGCATATCAACCCGATTGCTTGGCCAGGCAAAGCGCAAAGTTGAGATAGGCGCAGATTGATTGAATAATGTAACGAACCGGCTGGTTTTTCGGCCCTGAAGGATTGGAAGAGCTCGACATGATTGAAATCGGTCTGCCATGCACTAAAATTGTTAGAATCTCGACGTGGAGTCGAAAATTGCACAAATCGACAACGAAACGAGCGGAATGAAGTCGGACGTCATGGAAGGATGCCATGGGAAAGAGATTAGAAAGAATACCAGGGGAAGCATATCATTGCACGTGTTCAAATCATCCAGTATACGAAGCTCAAAGAATTCTCTTCCAGGGATGAGCTACCTACTCATCATTCAATCGATTATGAAAAAGAATGGAAATTAGTGTGGTGTGGTTCATTTGAAGTATAGCGTAAAAAGCCTTATTTCTGAATAATAGACTCAAAAACGGCAGGTGTAGCTTACTTCCAGTCAGAGTCAAGAATGAGGAGGACCTCTCATCGAAGAGCGTTCCACTTTCTTCCTCTACTTACTTGGCCCTACTTTCTCACAGGTTCTCAGTGTGTAAAGCGGAAAATCGTCTTGCAGCTGTTTCTCAGTCTACGGTTGTGAATAGGGAGAATCATGGTTGTCGTTTCAGTGCACAACTATTCTTACTGCTTAGTTTGAGGTTGATGGAGGTAAGTGAAGATTCTTTCACCCGCATCAAAATTGGAAGCACAAATCACGATAATTTGGGATATCTAGCTTCAGGAGAGTAGAAGTGATAGTCCAGAATAGTGGAAAAGTGGCGAAGAAATTGTGAAAATCGGCGTATTTAGAGGTATTCAAGGCTCCAAAAAAGAATTGAAGTTAGGCGTTGGACGAGAATGTGACGACAGAAGTTGCACAGAAGGGGTGTTAGGACGAGCTGTTCGAATGTGTGCCATTGCATACAGCTGGCTACACTACGCTGCTTGCATGCAAGGTGTGGGTTCCGATGCGAATGGTGAAACCTCCATAGCTTTCTGAACGCTCAATAACTCGTCCGTCTTGGATGTGTACGTTCTTCTTACTCTCTCTCTTGACTGTTTTTCCTCCCGACAGCGTTCCTTTGGCTATCCTTCGGGGTCACAGGTTTCTAAGGAGTAATAATCTCAGAAAACATTTCTGATGATTACTGATTTGTCTATTTGAAGCCATCTAGTTGCTTTTGAAACTTATGTCCCTCTGCTTAGTTGACCCTGTCAGATGTTAAACCTCGACTCCAACTTGATTACGCGCCAAGTGTTAGAATAGTGCGCCCACAACTGGATTTAAAGGTTACCTACACTTTTCAAGAGTAACTACTCAGACAAGAGAAAACCCCTTGAAGACGTCAGCATCGACAGAGGGAACGTAGTAGCTAAAAGTCAGTTTGCGTGCAACTACTTTTCTCCCAATATGACTTTTTCTTCACTCAGATCCTCAATTTACAATCGAAAGTATTGAGAGTGGGGTGAGGTTTCTTGGTAATTTTATGGATGACATACGCGTAGGCAGGGTGGTAACTCATTTCTAAAATTTTCATTCAGCGCTAGCCTTTGACCTCATGTAATTTTCAGGACCATAAGCTGTCAGGAGATGAGAGTGGGAAAAGCCGAAAAACAGTAGCAAATCCTCTTCCATTGACGGAATCTCTTATTCCACCAAAATCGGTCGCCTTTCTACCGCAAGATTCACATAAAACGACGCATACAATATGGACTAGTTTCTAGGTCACTTCTGCATTTCCGCTTCTATTTTCTTCCGTTACTTCTACTGTGGCAACCATCCATTCATGGCCATCACGATTCCGTACAGAAGCTGAATGCGTGGGACATCCCAAACTAAACGGTCAACGTTGTTCTTCTTTACAATGCCTTCCGAATATGGGGACAATCACAAGTAGGCTATAACAATGAAGTCCGAACAACCCGTGGAGGATAATGGTCATGATAATGATGTCAATGATGATGATGATAATGCCATTCTTTTATTGAGAAAACAACCAATTTGGTCCTAACTCGGCCCGAACTTATAAAAAAAAAGGGGCAAATTGAAATTTAGGAGGCATGCGGAAGCAAAAAGCAGGGCGCTAAAAAACGGCCAAATAAAATAAAAATAGCTTGTTCTTCACCAAGTTAATCTACATCTCCATCTCCCTTCAAGGCTTATTAAGAGTTCTGGTCTAAGAAGAAAAAGTTGAGTGGAGGTGGAGGACATTTACATAAAGTCCTTTACTCGAACTTTTCCATCGAATTTGCGCAGTTTTACATATTTTGCAAGAAATTCCTACAATGCTGATGCTAAGGCAAAAACGTCAATACCAAACAAAAAAGCGTACATCTATGGAGGTTTCAGGCGAGGATTATTTTTCTGTCATAAAATGGTCATCACCGTAATCCTTGCTTAGCGCTCGGAACTAAGAAGAAAACAATTCATTGGCCAGTGGGGAGGAATACCCAAAGCGTTCCACGCACACCCTGCTAATCTGACATGTTTTCGGGATATTTATATCAGTTTTATTCACCTACATATAACATTTATGGTAGAAAAACGGCAAATTTAATTAGGAGCAATCCCATGGGATGGCATAACTTAGCCAGTGCAGAAGTCGTGGGCTTCTTTTAACCATAGAGAGGCTATAAAGGGTCATGAGGATCATGTAAAGAATGCCTCTTCAATGGATGAAGTTTCATCGGAAAAACAGTTTCGAGGCAAAAGATGGAAGCGTGCTGCTCCAGCGTCTGCTCTTTCATACCGCTATCAGCTTTCCACACAATCAAAGCATCAAACTGCCGAATGAGAGGGCTGGTTGGAAATTTACTATCTTCAAGGTACCCCGTAGAAGCCACCCTCATTCTCGCGGCCCATTGTTCTGGTCAGTATGCATACTCCTGCCGTCGATTACGGTGTTCTCAATACCGGCTTAATTGACCAATCACGTTTGTGCTCGATTCTGATTGGTGTTAATCTTTATCCACCTTTTTTCAGGATACATCCCCGCCTATCCTCAGCACTGTCGAAGTTGTGAGGCAACATGGAACGATGATGGCACCACCACGATGACACGTATGTAAAAGGAGATCCTCCTAGACTGGCAGAAGGCTTTGCGAGGTGTTCCCTATAACTGGAAAAATGCCAACAAGCCTCTGTAGGCTCCTATGCTCGACTTTTCACCTAGAACAGCTATGTTCCCGAAAAATCCATATAACATTAACGTTTTGATACACAGGAAACATAGAAAACCTTTTTTTGGATTATTGCTTCACCTTAGCTTGCTCTTCCTCTACCTGAACCCTAAGCTTGACATCATCCGCACCATCGCCCCAGAAAATTAAAGGTCATTTAGTAAAAATTGAAGTAGAGGTGGAAGCCTAGGCTGATAAGACAGAAGTTTTGTGCTAGGGTGGTAACACTAATCCTTTACCCACTCCTGCACGACATATTTTTTTATTTAGATATTCCTAGCCAGTGGGATTACCAAAATTAACTCCATCGTCTGATTTTGAATAGTCACATGTTTTTCTCCGGAGGCGGGATCAGGGACAGCTGTGAATTGAGTGTCTCTTTTCCGTAGAGCGCTTTGTGAGGTCAAAGCTGCATAACATGCCTCACAACTAAATAAAGTCAAGGATAAAAGAATGAGATTCTCAGCATCCTTCAATCCACTTTCGAAATCTCCCTGCTGCAGCTACATACATAGCAGCCCACTCAAGCATTGAATGGGATGTACCATACATAGGAATGAAAGGGTTGCGTTCGTTAACCTCAGCTTTTCCTTCAGAAACCATACCGAGCTAAGGTAATCAACACCAGCAAATCATCAGGTTAGGTGTTTTGTATAATTAGATATTAACTATTGAGGGGTAATTACTAAGTAACAGGCCGATGGGAATGTCCTCGAACACAAATTTCAATTTACCGGCATTTCTCTATAGAAACTTTGCCGTCCTGGGTCCATAACCACATTCTAGAACAATCATAGAGCTGCCTCCAATGTTATTCAAATAAGTCCCCAAGTCCTCTTCTGTTGTGAATCGTGTCACACTCATCGAGAGATCAACTTCAACCGCCTTTTATGGAAGGTCCCCAGTCCCACCCTTTTCTTCCGGTGCCTCCAACATCTACCTGGGTGAATCTTTCTGTCACCCTTCCCAGCTGCAGGAGGGTGCTTAGCTGCATGTAAGAAAAACCACAAGGATCCGGTAACAGAAATTTGGCTACATAACTGTCACCTACTCCGTGATCTAGTCCTTTTTCATAGTAACCGTTTTAGGCACCTCGTGCAAGGAAAACTTCGCACTTCTGGTGGCCTCAAAAATGCTGTGACTAACTTTTGCGACTCATTGACTTCCTTTTTCTGGGATAAAAAAATTGCTGACTCCCCCTCGTTCAATGAACGTAGTAGGTAGTAATGGCGATTACATAGGGTAGTAAGTAAGAGTAGTTAGTGTGAAAGAATACAAAACGGTTATCCGAGTGTCTCAAAGCTTTTGATCAACGGAGTACTTTGAGTGCTCAACAATCGTTTACCCTGATCTCTGTTTTTTCTTTAATTATCACATAAGGGCCAATGTAGCCCACTTGAGTCTAATTTCAAGATAGGTGCAGAACTTAGGGAATCTGATATTAGCTACTCATAAAAGTCAAAGACTAAGTGAGTGAGGGTACTGAACAGTCTCTTGTTCAGAGCAGTCAGATACTAACTGGCTGCCATTAGTCTACTCTTTAAGGATCATAGTAGAGTCAGTAACGAACTCGAACCCAACTTTAGACCTTGGGTGACATTTTGAAACCGGCTGTCGACATAGCTTCTGCATAGGACTACAGCTTCGGACCATCATTTATCCCAGGGTGTGAATAAACTTCAATCATCTGACTGCCTAAAGCTTTTAAGGCACCGTTCACAATGAAAGTGGTTTCTGAGACTCTTTCCTAGGATGAATTTGCGATCCCCAGGGAAAGCTGAGGGTCAAATAAGGGCCTATATAGGGCGAAATAAGTGCGCTCAACTCGCCGACGTAGACAACCATATGGGAATAGTTTTCGAGCCATTGTAAAGTGAGAGAACTCGGCCCTTATGGAGGGAAAACTAGCTCTCCCAAAAATATCATGAACTGCCTTGCGTAGCCGTCTCTCTATAAAATCTCTATATCGAGGTGTGTGGGTGTGATGAATTCAGGCGGATGCCTAAGTGACACATAAGCACTCAAACTCGGATTGAATGTCCACCTATTCCCCACACACACAACACTCCTTCACTCAAATCAAATTTTCAGCACAGCACCTCGAAAATCCACTCGAATGCGGCTAGACGAAAACAAAGAGTTTGATCCCTAGTCGCTATGAACCTGCAGTTGAGTGAGCAGAAACTATCAGTTTAGACCCGTAAGAAGGTCGCCTGCCCATATGTACAATAGACTAATTTTTCCCATGATACATATTGGAGCATTGTGGATGGTCGTCCTGTTATCTTCATCCGATTGAGAATCCCAATTCGAAAATGAGGGCCCATATCGAGTTTGCTGCTACTTTTTTGGTCTTGCCCAGAAAAATGGCTCCGCATGAGACCGAAATGGGATAATGAATGGCGAATTTTGGTGTTACCCGAAGGGCATATGGGCGAAGACGTCAAGCGTCCGTCAAGTGTAAGCGTCACGTCAAAAAAGCTGAACTCACTAGGATCTGAAGTGACGGAAGAACTAACGTTTCAATAAATCCCAATGGTTAATCTCTTTTTGATTTGGTCGATAGAGCTCATCGTGGTGATGTGAGTTCTTGAACTCTTCAGCTCATCGATGTTGGCCCCATTGAGTGGTAGGGTTCCGGACAAAGCCCAGAAACTTGGTACAAGGTTGAGCCAAAGTGGGAAAGCTGACTTGAATGTAGTAATTAATTTCTATACCAAATCAGTGATGAAGAACGGAAACGTCCTCAGTTCTCACAGTTTTACAGACGTTTGCCCTTTACAGGAAGGGGGAGGGTACGCAAGAGTGCGGGAGATCGACTGGAGCTCATAGCTTATTCCATGAGCTTCACATACACCCCTAGGTTATAAGCAGAAGTGAATTGCCTGGCGCATTTTAGAAGAGCTGCCCAACAAACACTACGTCTCTTCAATTCAAGGGATGATCAGTAGCTATCATGAGGCCCTGATCAACAGTTTAATATAGAGGGGGTTCGCAACTGTGTTGCACTAACAACTACTCTGACTTTTTCAGTCCTCTCCACATCCATATCATCCCGAAAAAACATCAATGAGCTCCTCCCTCCTCCACACCTCCCCGCACATGCATGCAAGTTAAACCAAGTATAGACAAATTCATGTAATTCATTTAACACCAATATATCTGATAGTAATCAATCATAAGATTAGCCGTTGGGCTGATGTACTCGAATTGGAACAAAAGCTAAGGGAATGCAAAATAAAGTGAACCGATTCGATACATACAGTAGCGCTCAAACGTATTCGGCCAAGTGCTTCTTCAGTCATACGTTTCAGTCGTAATTCCTTCCCTATTGGATCTCGTCATGCGGAATTTCGATATGTGTAGCGTGGGTGTATTGTGAACATTTACCACTACTAGCCTGCAACTGATCACATTCCAGATGTCCCAAAGGGCTTGGACTTAAAATCAACTAGAAATAAGAACGCTCTTCCTTCTAAGATTTCTTTCCTTTTCGTCATGTCTAATGTGTACGAGCGCTAATGCCGAACACAGTGGAGGAACAAACGCACATAAGGTGCGATTAACTGCAGACGTCACTAACTTTGCTTTTAGCGAAATCTGCTACCGCATGAACATCTTATTCTAACTATGTGGATATGGCTGCTTTACAATGAAATAGTGTTGGATAGTGTGAATTATGCCTTAGTTGAACATATCAAAATTTCACGATTTGCTCCACTAAGAAAAAAGTTGTGAACGAACAAGCGTAAGAGCGTTTGACCGAACACTTTGGCGCTACTGTATATTGACCTGGACCTGTTAGGTTCAGAAGAGTTTGCCGTCATAATTAAAGCATAGTCCATCACTTTATCACTTCCACGGCATCTTTCTCACAGCCTTCTCCTCAGGCTCTAGAGAGGTCCCATAAAACGTCCCAGCCAGAGCAAGAGAGCATAGGTGATGATTGTAGATAGCAAATCTATACTATCGAAGTTTGAGAGAATATAAGTGCAACGGTTTTACAAGCAATGAAGAAATGAAACGGTTCCTGCTGAGCAACTTGAAGTTTCTACCGGAAGATGGGTGGAAAACCGAGAAATCGAAACATTTCGACGCAGAAAGGAGAAATGAAAACACTGCAAAAAACCAACGAAACCACTCAATCAGTGTCGTATTTGTGATGTGTGACGTTTTTGCCGAACGAGTATCATTACGGGCGGGCGAGGGGAATGGGAGTCTAGGGAGCCACCACTGCCACGGCTCTACCCCATTGAGAAGCCGATCAGCTGATAAGTGGGTACGTCGCGCTAAAAAAACGCCTCCCCTCCTTGCTCCCGCTCACAACACTCGTAGCGGTCACCTGATTCACGTTCGAAGCCAATCCGTGAAAACGGTGCAGTAAGAAGCCTCAGTTGGGTTGAAAGTGATAAAAACTAGTGTTAGGAACATGCCAGTTAGAGAGGAGGCAACCCGGCCGATGAGACGCGGAATGAAAGGGTTTTCCCAGAAAATGGTAGGTGTAGGGAGACCTATACATAGAAATATGGGCACGAAAGGAGTTTTTGTTTGGTTGGATAGTAATTTTGATCGAATCGGGTCTTGATGGGATTTAATTTGAGTAGGCTTCCATGACAATGAGCTTCCTTGACAGCATTTAGATGTTATTTACATTATGCCCTTGGACCAAATCTTCAAACCGAGAGATGAGCCACTCCTCAAGACTGAAAAGGGGATCCTGCACATTCTAGGCTCGGCGCACCTTGAACATTGTTGTTCTCTATTAATTTTTCTCGGAATCTGGGACCGGTTATAGGCTCTCTTAGACAGCACAACCCATTCGAAATATGCCTCACGAAGCACTTTCCCCACTGCACATCCGAGGACTTTACTTGGTTCCACCTATTTTCCCAGATGATTTCTTATACAGCATGAAATTTCGTAACACATTAACAGACATGAAGACAAACAGAAAAATAAACAGACGAGCACAATATACAGGAGCGGAAAAGCCGTCTCAATCCAATAACTGGAAATATGAGATCAGGATAAGTGCGTCCCTAGGGGATCTGATTGAAAATCAACAGATTTGGCTATGCCTCGAGAAAGATTGGTAAAGTGAAAATACTTTTTCTTTCAACATAAATATCGACATCTTCTTAGCGTCTTCCCCTCGTTTCACGTAAGGCGACAGGAGCTGAATTGAGGGAGCGAAAGAACATCAAGAGGGAGGAGATGTCCACATCGCGACGCCACGGTGTCTACCTCTTTCTAGATGCTTTGATCACGAACATTCTGGGTCCCTTACCTGGCATTGAACCCTTCTAATTTTTGTAACCTTCATCTGGAAAAATAATAGACTACGGGTACATTCCAAGACTAGTTCACGGGAACTTTCTCCTAGGGGACAGGAAGGTATACTCCATGGTAGCGGGAAAAGGTGCTAGGAATGACTGCCCCCTTGTCGTGAGGTATCAGGCTACTCATTGATGTCTACCGTTGGCAAGGGTGATTTCCAATCATCCGTGAATTGTTAAAAAAGCAATCTGACAGCCTTAAGTGGAGGTGACCCTGAGAGATCATATTACTAAAGTCATCGTGAGGGTTCCCTTCGCCCTACTATTGTACATTGGCAATACCAACTGCCGCTGACAACTGGTAGTAGAAGTCATATATTCGCGTTTTCTAAATTCTGGTACGTATTTAAATCTAATGTTAATAGATAAACTCAGTACTGCGCTACCCACATCAAGCCGTAGTGGAATGTACCGTCAGGGATCTTCCAATCCGTTCGTATCCCAAATGTAACCCATCAACAACTGCCAGGAATAGGTTTTTCAATATGGTAAAAAATTCAATTTATGGTGATGATGTAAATAGAACCTTAATTGTTGACAACACTCTTCCAAGGATTCCAAGTTGGCGTTACCTGGGAAACCGAACTTGGGTGCGATCCAGTTCCCGTGCAATGGGCTGGCGTTAGATGGAGCAAAAGTGCAACAAATTTGAATAACCGAAGTGGTTTTTGTTGGGAAAGGAGCACTGGGTAGAAGTAACCAGTTAGCGAAAGTTAGTTACACGATTACCATGTATTCAGGAAACTTCAAAGGCAACATCGAGATAGTGTTCCTAAAGCTCGAAATGTCGATGGAAGGTATAAAAACGATGATTGATCGATCCCTACGGCATTCGCCCCGTGCCATTTGACATAAGGTCGTCCTTTCCACTCGATTTCCTTATTCTCCACATAAGGAGAATAAGGAATCCTTCAGGGAAAAAGATCGGCTAGGTACTGAGCTGGGAAGGCTATCACCATTACGCTAGGTGAACTCTACCCTTTAGTTAGGGAACCTACGAACCTACCAACGAAAACCTTGAACTGCCACGTTCATCATAGGGCAGTTAACTTTTACGTTTCCCAAGCTATGAGTTCAGAGCTCGTAACCAGTAACGGGTGCAGTTGACATTAGTGGCTAGTCCACTGCACCATCTGACTCATTTTGTGGGACCAAAATCTCTTTCATGATTTATGTGGGTCAGTGATTTGGGTTAAGATCGCCTTGAAGACTAATTTTTTTCACAAAACACAGCCAAATGGTCCTCTACCTATAGCTCCATGACCTTAGACGGATATTCGCTTTCAATCAGGTTCGCTTGAGTCCCAAAAAGAACAGAGGAGATACGGGAATCAAGATCCAGTATGTTCATCAACCTGTTTGATTCTCCCTAGAAAACAATTCGCATGAAGGGATGAGGGAAGGCCAATTATTATAAAACAGAGCATCAAATATAGGCTGTGCAATTACACTTTTTCATCTCATTTCTTTGCTTTCCCAATACCATCGAGTTCTGAGAATCTGTGACGATACGTGTTTGGATTTGCGTTTTATCGAACCAAAGAGCTGAGTAAGGTACATAGTACTTGTGACAAGTATTTTGAGGGGCATTTTTTTGATAACAAAACACGATGTACTGGCATCTTTATAGTGGTCCTTGGAAAAAATTAACAAAAACGTTAAAGCACTGTATTGTAAGAGTCAGGCGGAAAGACTCAAAGCGAGACTATTTGAGAAGGGTCCAGTGTATAGCAGCAGTTTGATATTTTTCATGGAAATGAATTTTGGAGAGATAGGAGTGAACGAAGAAAGCCTCCTATTGAATTTTTCATAAAAATTAGAAAAAACTATTATATTGCAATTGTGAATAGGGAATGCGAAAATAAATGTGAAACAGTGTAATCTTATTTACCCTGTGGCTCGGTTTGGTTTCAGTTATCGTGATGGCATGGTACTCTATCTAGTACCTAAGTACCATAACCGAGTGTATTTTCACTGAATATCGAGAAGATGATTTGAAATAACCGAGTCAATGGAGAAGAAACTCTTGATATCGCAAACGAATTTCTCGAATTCGGAAAAGCCTACCCAAAATTTACTGAGACTACTTTTTTGCATTGAAATTCCGAAAAAATCTTGACTTTCTCACATATAGTACAATAAATAAATAGATGTAGACCAGTAGAAAGCCGTGGGTCAAGATAGCATCGAGATAGATGTTACTGAGTATATATCAGTTGATTAAGTACTTTATTTATTTTTGCTATAAACTATCGCTGTAATATAAATAAAACCACTGTAATATCGCTTCCCATAACTGCCTTCTCCTCCACCTGTATATCTATAGTCCCGGAACTACCCCTTCTTTTGAGGATGAATTCCATGAAATCTAAAAGGGAGGTTAGTCTGTTTTATTAACTTGCCTTCCATCGCATGCTCAACCGATGTGAGCTTTGGATTTGTCGGGTAGATCTACAGGAAGTTGGTCTTCAATAAAATAACAAATGAATTTGAACTCACAGCTCTCCGTCTGGTGAGAGGAATGTGTACGTCTCAGTTGTCATCCCATAGACGTTACTGGAGAGCCTGAATTTGAGAGGTTCATATGAAATATAGCCCACTGAGCGCTAGAAAACGAGAAGTACGACTCCTTGCAGGTTATCAACAGAAGCGAACGACGTAAAAACACGAAGCGACCCCACCCATGACTTATGACAACGGTGGAAGAGGCACAAAAGTGTGCTGTAATGAGGTCAAATGTTCTGCATTTGAGTAATTCACTTTGAAATCAGCTCTGTCTGGATACGCCACGCGTTGGACACCCGTCCAAAATTGTTTGGGGTAAAGTTTGATTGCGTTACTGGTTTTCAAAATGGAACGCAAGCTGCAGCAAAGGTTCAGTGAAGTGGTCACAGAGCCAACACAAGCCAAGTGAATAAATACGGCCCCACTTATCTCCCACTGGGAAAGTGGAAAAGCGGATTTTGGGTTTTCCCTTTCACTCTGTGCTTGCGTTTATGTCTTCAAGAAATTAGCATTTCCTGTTCAAAACTCTTTCGAAAGTAAAAGAATGTACTTCTGACAAAGTGTTCTGACCAGAAGTTTTGTTGGGATAACAGAATAAAACAGAGTAGGATGACGATGATCATGAGACGATGTCTGTAGGAAGCCCAGAGGTTCACCTCGGGTGCACTCCTCAGGTGAGTTCTTCATAACAACAAAGCAACCCGAGAGGGCATCTATTAAATATGCAATGAAAGGACAGAGGGGCTGGCAAAAAATGGGGCTGAGGGGAGTTACCGACCGAAAAAAGCCTACAACCCTAATAAAAAAAAAGAGAAGAGTTATACTGGAAAAAAATGCAAAGCACTGTGCAGGATATACTGTATCTCAGCAATTCTGAGCAGTTTCTCAGCAGTTTAACTTGAGTGGGTGGTCTCAGTAAGGTACTATGTAGTAGTAGCCCGATAATGTAAGAGTGATAATGGATGATAACAGAGTGTTTTTTCCGCCTTTCGCTACAACTTTTTCATAATACCACGCCGTTACTCAGTGCTAGCTCATCTGTTCCTGAGTTCTTCCTAGCATTTACCATTCTTTCTTCAGGTTCGTTATCCTTCACAGGCACAGTTTATAGATTAGCCTTGTGTCCATCTGCTTTCCTTCACAGTTGGATCGAGTGGGGCGGGAAAGGTGGGAGGAATACATGGTTTCAAGACCACTGAAAGAAGATGTATGGGATGGTATTTGGGGCTGCTTAACAATGAATTAGGCCCTCCATAGCACCTGTGAATTCATAGCCCGTCACGAAAAGCTTGGTGAAAGAAGTCACGCAAAAGATTTTGCTTCAGATCCCACTGATCTAGGGTCTGACTACTTCGTAGATGTATGTAGGGACCGATCACCCCGATCTGGTATTCTGGCCAGTCTCCAAGATGTTTAATGGTATTCTTCTCGAGTGCATGATCCTTTAGGACAACACCAACACTGGAAAAATACGACCATCATAAAGAAAGAAATAAGACTGAAAAGAGGACATTTGAAGAAGACACTGAAAAACGAAGCAGAAAAAGGAAAAGAATTAATGGGGCCCGTTTGGAGAGACAGTAATGATAATTGGTGTATTCATTGATTTCTCGCCACAACTCTTAGTATTGCTGTGGGTAATTTAGCAGGAGAGACCAACGGTAGTGTGTGGACTCAATGACTAGGTACCTATTTCAAACTGAACGGATTTCTCAGTAAATTTCATCCAATTCCATGGATTCTTCAACCACTTTCCATGATTTTCCAACCATTCAAACATGGAACTTTATGAGACACTTCTCTTCTGAAAGTCATTTTTTTTCTTGATCTCAAGAGGACAACAGGTGAAGTTAAACAAATGTTCTGTGTACTTGCGAAAAACAAGCTCATATAGAAGCTGCAGAGGATGGCTTGGACTACCCGAACTGGCAATTTCGCTTGAGTAGCTATGAGCAGGAAGGTCAGTCGAAGAAAGTCAAGAATTGAGATCTGCAAGAAGTGCCATGTATACTTTTAGCTCAAACGCAAACAGTAGTTAGTTGGAGGCTAAATTCGGATCGTGCAATCATTTATAATTATTTACCAGGAGAAGTTCAAAAACTAAGGAAATGCCTCGCTATAGAAGTGTGTGTGCAGTCCGAAAGTCAGACCAAACATAGGTTGAAAACATTGAGAGGATGTACTGGATTTTCTGGAATAAGAAATTTTATGTCGTCCTGCCACTGAGAAACAATTCTTTACGACGACAGCAAAGAAGTAGTAAAGAATTAGTACATCGTTCCAGATGAGCCAACGACATCCCATTCAAAATGAAATATTTATTGCCGGAAGGTGCACCGTGTACTTGTTAGGATCAGAAGGATGTTGTGATCTATTCAGTACGTATGAAATGTCTTTTCTGTGGAAGAAAATTTTTTGGGATTTATTCTGGTTGAGGCAAAGCAAAAATGAGGGCGCATTGCTGCAAGCTGTGAAAGAGGTGTAACTCCCAGATTATCGAAAGATTCATCCTACTTATATAATCGGCTAGCGTGTGTCTGTTGGTGTGTTTGTGTGTGTGTGTGTGAGTGTGTGAGTATGTGTGTGTGTTTGTCCGACCGGAAATTCATAACTCCTGTCCCACTGAACCTAGAACATTCAAATTTGGAAGAGAGATAGGCGACACGATGAGAACAGCGATGGCAAGTGGTAGGAAGTGACAACTATCGATATAAACTGATAAGGAGCCTTAAAAGGCAAAAGCCTGAGTATTCGTAACTCCCTTCGTATTAGCGATGAAGCCTTGGCACTTGGGCAGGTGGTTTAGGATGTGAAGGGACCGTTAAAGATTGGTGACAGAGAATGATAACAAGTGATAGGGACTGATAAGAAGCCACAGAAGGCGAGGGCCTGTAGGTCTGTGACGCGCTTCCCGTTAATAGTGGAATCTTGGTATTTCAATAGGTTATGTAAGATGTCACAGGATCGTAGGTACTCGGTGACAGGATCCAGAACGGTTGGTGTCAGACCAGGAGCTGATAGGAACTGATAACAGCTGATAGCGACTGATAAGAGCACTTACCAACTGAAATCAATCGAATTGTGGTATTTACGATGTATTTATGATTACGACTATTATATAGATTACGACCGCTACTCAGCAAGGTTTGTAAATCCGTGAAAGATTGAGGTTACTTAATGTTTTGATATCATTCAAAGCTCATCCGACCGCCAATAATTTGGGATTCTCAACTAATGATGTACCCGTGGAGGAAAGAAGGTCCAGTGATAACGAAATCTTATAATGGTGTTATTATCAATTGAGAACATTTGTGAGTACTACGCAATTCTTTGGTTGCCTATCAGTCAAACCTTAATGGTTCATTATTTTCAAGATGAAGAGCAACCGATTGACACTTTTAATCGTAGGCGTATGCGCGGGCATGTGGTGCACGCATTGTGGCGTGCGTAGCCCAACTGGTTAAAAATAACAGGTCTTGATAGGTAAGCCGCTCTACCTAATCGAATTTTGATTTACAAATTAATTAAGTGAGCATCGCCAGAAAAGGCCGAAATTAATGGACAGATTGGAAGGCGACTAGTTATAAGCAAGGATCAGGGGTAGCTATTCTCGGTAAGCTCTCGGGACGTCTGTAAAGCTTCTTCAACAAAAAAACCAATCTTATCAATTCTCCCGGGACTACGCCACACATTCATGTACTGTTGAGAATCAAGTGACTTCTTTGTCAGTGTTCTTATGGTTTTCGGCGTATTCATATGAGTAATTGAGAGCGGATGTGGCGCAGTGGCAAGTCGCGCACTTCACACACGCATGGTCACGGGTTCGAATCCCGGACCGATATCCGCTTTTGCCAACCAAGCCTTTCATTCCTTCGGGGACGGTTGTTTGGTACCACAGTCGTTTCGGAGGATAAAAGCACCGAATTGTACATCGGCTGGCCACCGCAAGTCATTGTATAGGCCACATACACATTCAATATGCCACTACGATTCTGAATGGAAGTCAAATGAAGGGCGTAGACTTTACCTTTTATAACGCAATACGATCTTTGGTAGCTACCTCCGAGTGAAGGGCCAAAAAGAGTCGCTCCCTTTCCGTAGCGGAAATTCAGAGGTTGACTTGTCGAAAAAAGATTTTGTCACAGGCAGAGTGCGTCTAGATTTGTATGACGTATCCACTGACATGGAAATCGAACAAAGATGGATGCCGGATTCATCTGATTGAACGTCAAACGTGAATCCCACATGAATGGATGAAGAAGTGGGATATTCAACGGCAAGAAAAGGAAAGACATCTCGACAGCAAGGGCAACGGAACCAAAAGAAAAGCTCTAGTCAGGCACGGGCGTCGAGCCTAATTGCAGCAACTTTGGCACAAGTGTTCGCAGTGTAGATAAGAAATTTTCCATCACTTGCTGGAAACTTCTAGAAATAATTGGATACAAAAACCTTCTTATATTCATTTGGTTCTTGAGCAGTACTGGTAAACGGTACTCAAAAGCGTATGTTAGATGATAAGGTCATTTGAAAGAATTTGCCCAGGCGAGCCGATCGGTTAATCTGTTCTGACTTCACAGATCATCAAGCTAATTCGGTTTCAAATCAAACACTTCTGAAGTCTGAAGAATTACAGAAGCATTATGCATCACAGAACTGAAGCCAAGCTCTTCCTAGATATCTTTTTTTATATAACAGAACGCTTTCTCCCATGTAAAGATAGGGCGGAGGTGTACATAGTGCAGTGTCAAGTGGCGCATTATCATACGCATAGTCCGAGAATCGAGACCCAGACTGATACCCGCCTGGATGAAGCTCACTCTCTATCTCTTCGCATCGGCTTGATGCCACTTTCGTTTATGAGGATCTTTAGAGCGGATACGTGGTGACGCCCACGAATGGGACTGATCGAAATCGAAGAACCTTGATTTCTTAGAATTTCATTAGAGTTCTGTAGGTGTAGACGTCTATGGTCAGTTAATAGCGTGTCCGTGCTCGTAGTTTCTCGATCATGGATTTCTATGAGGAACTCATGAGGGTGCCTTGCATTCTAGGATGATTAGGTGGTTTAGGCTAGGGATAGCTGTATTTTAAGCAGCATCCAAATTCCGACAACGTTACAGTGGAAAGATATGTATCATCTTTGGCTGAGAACCCGCTAAAGCTCTCAGGATTCACTTCCACAGAAACTTCTAACTTCTACATGACTTTAGTATAATTTTAGGCACAGAGACTGGGTAAAGGACCAACAAGAACGTAAAGATTTGAGTGATTCAGCTGTCCTAAGTATTTGAGTGGATTAACGCAGCCGTAATTGAAGCCACACGAGCTTTGGACGCAGGATAGGGTTCACTGAGACTTTAGGGACCGAGAACATCGATGTTTGGAACTTTAAACCCTTCACATTAGAGTAGGGCGAGCTTTTCTCATTGAAAGGGATCATCATGCAGTGAGGTGACTTCAAAACTAAAAATCCATAAGGGCATTTATATGGAATGCTTGATCGATGCTCGGCATCTACTTTTTGAGAAAACCTACAGAAAACCCTTCGGGAAAATCTGCGAATTGGGACACTCGGCAATAATGTTTCGAATACTTATTGATCGGTAGCTTTACCATCGCAAACATATTCCACCCAGTATTTTATTCTGAAAAATTCAAAGAATCTTTGGCAGCTGATGAAAAGTCAGTGCTTTTATCGCCCCAGACGAGTCTGGCCCCAATTCACCGACTCCGAATAGATGAAGGGCTTGGTTGGCCTAGGCGGATGTAGATCCAGTATTCGAACCGGTGACCATGCGTGTGTGAAGTTCAACACTTGCCACGAAAACAATTCCACCCTAGTAGACCTGGCAAGTATATTTTTCTCGCTCAATTTTCTGATGCCTGCCCGTAACGAAGCATTTTAGGAAATACTAAAGTCTCTTGTCGGGCAGTTTTCCGTAGTCAACGGCTTCGACAGCTTCAATTTCGTCAGCTTGGCAGGACAGGCAGCGAATTCTGACAAGGCCATGGGGGTCAGACCCTACGATGCCTCCCCACTGTTGCTTACCCAGTTTCCTCCCTCAGGCAGAGAAATAAATCGGTTTGAGAGAAAATCCCATTAGGAGCGCTGAACAACAACAAATCACTTCAAGAACTCGAAGGAACAACCACTAATTTGACAAACACACCCAAGTTTTCCATCCGTCCATGTGGAACTTCATTCTCTACGTCATGCCCATGGTTTCTGCGTGGGCAGCTCATCAGACAGAAACTGCTTACAGGAGAAGTTGGCATATTCAGTTGCTCGCCGAGTCGTTTTCAACAATATTTCGAAAACTCGTAACGGACTATGTTATTAGGTGAAAATTGGATTTCTGAAGTTCCGTTGAATAAGGGCAAAACGCTGCTTCACAGATAACTCGAGTAATAGAGCTCCTACGCGAAGCTTCTTTCTTGACACATGGACTCAGAACACTTCTGTTTGCTTTAGAGGTTCATGGGCACTTCTACGGAGGGTTTTCCGACATTACGATCAGCGGCTTCAAACGCAGAACTCAATTAGATAAGTCTCCGAAGGCAAATCCTCACAGAGGACAAGTAGGGTCCCACTCATGTTTTCCTATGGCGGAAGCGGGAAAAGTAGAGATAGGAGACCTCAACCCTCCAACAGCCTTTCCAAAATCTTCGGACATCCCCAAAGGATAATCATATTGGATGAAAATAGCTGCAGTGAACTGGTGGAAATGGCTGAATTGTAGTGAGTCACTGACTCTATCCGACCCAACTGCCCAGTACTCTCGAGTAGCCACCCGCTTGACTTAACTAGACGCATAATGAGCTTCACAGATTAAAACCCAATAAGGACGTTTTAGGAAACAGAATTCACATGTCCACTCTTCCATCTCTCATGAGCTACTTAGGGATTACGCTGGTCGCTCGTACTAGCTCGAGAAGTCTGCCCTCAGGGGTGGTTCGTGGTTAAGTGGGCAGTACCTAACATTCCCACGCGCTACTACTGAAACGCTCATCAGACTCAAAGTACAGCAAGCATTAGAGCTTCAAAACAGTACTACGAACCAGTACTTCTATTTGTGAGGACGTCTCGCTTACTTACTATGTGACAAGAGATCAAAAATCGCACTCCGAAGGCTATGTGGGCTATCGCACATCCAGACTAGCAAAGGGTAACGAGGTCCAGATAGCACTTGAAGCATGGTTACGCTGATTTTGCTACAAAAAGAGGCCCTAGGAAGTTTAACGGGTCTTACAGATAGGACTTGTGTAAGTGACATGTCCAGAGAGAGGGGTTTGAGAAAAGGGAATTAGAAAAGATGTTCTACTGCTTCATGTAGAAAAGTGTTCCAGGATCGCTGAAGGCAAAGCACCGAAAAACTCTGATCACGTCAAGCACCGGCGAAACATTTTGGACAATAATACAGTAATATCAATGCTCAGATTTGCCTTTGAAATTACGGTGGAGATGGTAAACAGGGTGGGGTAGATGAGGGTTCAGATGTCATCTGATGAAAAGGTGAATGCTAGTCAGCCCACCCATAATGAAAGAGATGAAAAATCACGGAAATCTCATTTCAGCTTTCAATCCTACC
This sequence comes from Haemonchus contortus, assembly GCA_000469685.2. NCBI lineage: Eukaryota > Metazoa > Nematoda > Chromadorea > Rhabditida > Trichostrongylidae > Haemonchus > Haemonchus contortus. The sequence continues at coordinate 11,960,844 of LS997564.1, forward strand.
CAAGGCAAACATATAGAGACTGAGCATCCTCGCTTCAAACCCCCGCACCCCGCTACCCTGTTTCCTATAAAATCCGAATTCTAATGGCCCCCACCCCCGCAATTGCTTCCCTGACGAATCCAAATTCTAATGGAGCCTTTGGACAGGACTTCATTAAGTAAAGGAGAATGATGGAAGAGAGACAATGAAGAGCTCGGCTCTGGTCAACACACTTTCGAATACCCTATCATGGAATTTGGCACGACTTCGCAAAGCTTCATGGTGGACTCCAGCTTATACGGTAGTTCAGGTAACTGTGCTTCGGTGAATCACTGCAAAGTAAAGCAGTACTACATATATGATCAAAAACACTTAAAGGCACAGTTCACAATAATTTCGAAGTGCCCTTTTTCGGTTGGAAAGCGGAAATGTTGGTATAAAGTAGCACATCGGTGGCGAAAAAAGCAAGAAGATCCGAGTACGTCAAGCTTTTTAAAAGTTGTGAAAGCGGAGGTTGTACGAGATCACCGAGACAGGAATGGCGTGTAAGAGTTTATTGGACGAGATTTAACTTGTTCCCATCGCACAAAGAGCTGACTTCATCAATTCATAACTGTCCAGAATTGCTTTTCAGTGTCGCTATGGGTCATGTAGTTTGAATTTCCTATATTGGTTTCCTTGTGAATGGTGCAGCCTTTACATGGCCTTTGAAACTCGTCCACCAGGGGTGTGGCATTCACATGATACAATCTCGGGTTGCTTATTGTATCCTATCCAGAACATTTTTCGCCCTTATAACGGCAAATATGGTATAAGGAGGAGTCTCGAATTCACACTATAGGGAAATCTCAGAAACCATTTTTATCGTGAGCTGTGCCGTTAAGTCGACCCTGCTAGAAATTCCCTTGTGAGGGTGCATGAGCCTCAAGAAAGCCTCAATTTTTGAGATTGCTGGAACTACTACTAAATAGAAACTTATTTTCGCTAGTCCGGGGGCTGATCGAACTTCGTGTGAATTTTACTGCCAGACTGAATTCATCCGATAGGATGGCTTCTTTTACTTGCTTATTTGCCTTTGGGTCACTTAAGAGAACAAGTAAAATCGTAGGAGTGGAACATTGGCATTGGCAGGAGGGACTGCTCAAAGATTTTCGCCGACTTCGATTAAAATTAGGCTCCTCAAAAGTAGGGAATATAGAAATTGGACGAGATGTCCATGACGGAAATAACACAGAAGGGGTATTCGGATGAGATTTCAGTTATTGCAATTGCACAAAGAGCTGACTACATCAACCAGAACTGTACAGAACTCCTTTCGCTGTCACTATGGGTCAAGACAAGTTGTTTGAGCTTCCTACATGGATTCCCTTGTGATCGGTGTAGCCTCTACAATACCGGTGGAACTCGTCCGTCGATACACTCGGGCCAATATTTGAGCCTTTATAACTCCCTGACTAGGCCGCCTAATGTTGCCAGTCATGGTATACGCGGTGGCCTCAAATTGATCCCGTGGGGAATCCCAGAAACCATTCTTATCGTGAACTGTGCCTTTGAAAAACTGATATTGCGAATCCATTCAGGGTAACAAGTAAGTTTACTACTTGAGTAAGACATCGACCACGATGATTTGAAAGCCAAACTCAGGCAGTATAAACTTCCACCGACGTGACACTCGTAAGAACGGCTTAGCAAGATTGCTTAGGCTCCACTCAAGGTAGAGCAGATCCGTTTAGAGAGCAACCTCGCAGATGATAGGTCGATAGGTCCACTTAGGACGCAGGAATGAATGTGAAGTTCTCGATGTGAGTGCTGTGAGTGCACAGCGCCGAGTCCAATGCGATCCAATAGCCTTCACGCAATCAACGTCCTCGGCATGCTACGAAAAATTCGAAATAAACTGATAAAACGCAAACAAAGACGACGAGCATGGCCACGACCACGTCCGACGAAATGCGATATGCCCAGACCTAAAAGGCCTAACACCCCGTCCAAAGACGAACTGGTAGGGTAGCAGCAATGCCAACAGAATATAGGGGACCCGCTCCATTAACAGCAACGCCCCTTCGGGGGCTGCGGCGGGGCTATGTTGGTGCTTCAAAAGAAGTTCATGCAATCTCAAATAGGATTGCACTTTGATGGAGGACTTTGTGGAATTGCAATCCTGCAGATTTTTGCAAGAGCCAATTGCCAGTTACATTACCAGTTCGTAGAGATCATAGGCGTCTGAATATGGTGGGTCCTCTGGGTTGCGCCGCGCATTCTGACACCGCTTTGGATTAGTGGAACTTCTCGACTGATTGCCATTTTGAGAGAATGGTCACTTCAATAGCTCTTCCTTTCGAAAGAAGCTGGTAAAAGGTTTGATTGCTGGGACCCAACTCAATGGTATGAGCTCGAGCAAGGTTTGGACCGACTGAGGGACCATCCGCAGAGCACATAGACTGGCAATACTCTCAAAAAGGCCAGTAGGTCGTCTATCCCCTTCCAGAGCCATATACAAAGAAAGAAAGGGAACTGCCATCGAAGAGGTCGTGGATATTCTTCATTTCTCCCTTTCTTTCGTTTCTCTCCGCATCCGCAGAGCACATAGACTGGCAATACTCTCAAAAAGGCCAGTAGGTCGTCTATCCCCTTCCAGAGCCATATACAAAGAAAGAAAGGGAACTGCCATCGAAGAGGTCGTGGAAATTCTTCGTTTCTCCCTTTCTTGATAACTGCTTGAACAGGGCAACGCTCGTGACAGAGTTCTTCACGTGGTTCGACGGCTCCATCACATGATTCCTAATTACCATCAACTACTATTAATTATAAATCATGGGAAAATGGCTCAGGGAAGAAGGAGGAGAAAGAAAACCACTGTATACTCGATTCAGGAAAGATCGACGTTGAGAAGGAGGGTATAAGCGGTTTTGATGTCGTAAAGGCTAGGGTATGGTGCCTGGAAAGAGTAGGTACGGGCTGCCGAAGATTTCAAGGGTATGAATTGGAGAGGAATGCTGAAAAACTCCGAACTTCAGGGGCTTGTAAGGGCAATTCAATTGAAGCTGTTCAATCTTTTTTGGTATGCTACACGCATTTGGTTTTTTGTCCAGAATTGTGTTTGCATTCGAATATTTGCTATTACAACGAATTGCGTGGGCCATTCGACGTAGTGGCCGAGCAAGCCTTGCCTGGAAAGGTTTTAAAACGTGGTAGGGTGTGGATGGACTTGGTCGGAGAGTGATCCGAGATCAAGCGTGTTCCAGCGACGCTACTTACAAGTGTTTAGATGTGGATATCGATATCCAGAGCGGCTAACGAAGAAAAAGGCCACTTCAACAAGCCCTCCGAGGTGAGCCGTGAATATCCAGAAAAGCTTTGGAACGTGCATCTCGCTCCTACAGTGTACTCGAGCACTGTTCAGTGCTACATAAATGAGTGTACATAGGAATCAGTACTTCCTCCGGCAATACCACCGTGCTGCTACTACAACTGGATCCACCAAGGACTCTATCGGTTTTGCTACAATCCAATCATTGGGTTTCTCACGAACGATGTAACATCCGGTGAAAATGTAGGTGGGGGGAGCACCCATCCGAAGGTTAGTATATCAAGAAATGAACTTAGTTTTATCTGTTAATCCTTGTTGTATTAGCACTGGGTCAGAGGCGAGGAGGGCGATGGGCACCGGCAATCTGTGCTCTTTAACCACTCTGCTATTTTAGCCAAGGATATGTAGCTTTTTAACTGAGCCTCAGTAGGTAGGAACACCCGGCTGGATGAAGCGATTACGTCGTGCGAAAAGAAAGAAAAATAATAAAGAAAATTTGCCCACCGCTCTTTCCCCTTGGTCTTGCTCTTTTCCTCCTAAAGCTTAGGTAAAAACTGGCTGTCCCTGATGTAACACGACGTAACACTTTTCATCGAATTCATTTATGTTCATTCCCTGTTATACCAAAATTGTATGGTCCCCCCCCCCCCCTCAACTGAATCTTACGTCCCTTACCTCTGCTATACCCATTCTCCGCATAGATACCCTTTCGAAGAGTTCTTTTCGACTTTCAGATGTCCTGCCATTTTTTTCGTTCAAGTTTTTTTCGCCAACCGATTATGTTTGCAACGAAGAGTTTTTTCTACTTGAATGTCGCTTTTTTTCGGCATGCATGCAACTTCGCAAAGTTTCTGAGTAGCTCTTTGAGTATAGTTTTCATTCTTTTCCTAGCGTATCCAGTTGCAAAGATTGTACTGTAAGGTCATTTGCTCCCCAGGGAGTCTGGACGTTCTTTTGAGTTTTTTTTCGGTGGCGGACCACTCAATAAATCACAGTTTTACTAGCCCTCCTCATCGTTAATGGCTGCCATCATTTCAGAATCCATTCAGAACACAGAAGTGGCGTAATGAATGTGTATGTGGCCAATACAATGAATTGCGGTAGCCAGTCGATGCACAAGTCAGTGCTTTGATCCTCACCGACGAGCCTGATACCAATTAACCGACCCTGGAGGGATGGAAGCTTGACTGGCCTAAGCAGGAGCTCCAGAAGAGAATCTTTCGATAATGCGTGTGGTAAGGCGCTACCGACACTGCCATTTTCCACTCCATTTTTACTAGGTGGATCCCTTTCCGGAGTAAAAATTGGACAACTTCTAGGCATAACTGAAGAGATTATCGGACGGTGCGCATATTGAAAATGTGTTCGATTAACGCTGAAGGGCTTCATCTCTTGATGGTTTCATCCACTTTTCGGTTGATCCTGGAAAATCAATGGAACACAAAAGCCAAGAAGTCTCACAAGGTTGGCGAGTTATGGACAAAACTTCGCCTTCAGGCGCGTTTCGAACCTCTACTTGTGCTATCAGGGCATCGTGCTCGAATCCCTTTCACCACCAAGACCCTGCTTGCCCCAACATTGCCCCAGTTAACAAAACATCGAGTCGAAAAGCCGAGAAGCTTATCCTGAAATTCGTGCAGTCAATCAAACGATTAGGTGATTCTCTGTGAAAGATTGAACCTATCTACTCGATGCAGCTTACCTACCAAACTTTGAAGTAATTGTTGATATACTCACTTTGCCCTTATTCTTACCATATTATTTCTTTGATGAAGGTAAATAGCAGTAGCATATTTATAACTGGATCCAATACAGTCTGGCCGGGCAATCAGTTTCCAAGAAAGAAGGTGAAATTGGAAAATTGAAAACAATCGAGTCACAAGGCTTTTCTGCTGACCTCAACTCTTGCGAGGTCAGGATTGAGTGGTGCCGTTCATCACTCATTATCACCGTCATAAGGCTTAAGTTCGAAGGAATTTCCAGCGAGCAAGTGCAGAAATTACAGTTCAGAACCGCTGTAGACGAGCCCTATGAGTAAGTCCGCGAAGAAACAGATATATTCTCAGCTCTTCAGTTGCAGATAGCAAGTATGTTTTCTGGAGAGAATAAAAGGAATCTTCACAGTCTCTGTGAAATTCCAAGAAAGGAGCAATTATAAGAACGGGAATACTGGGAGCGAAAATGTAAATTGATAGATGGAAAATGGATCCAAAAGTGTCACTGTCTTTAGAAGGTAGAGCGCATACTACCAGCGCCAATCCGTCCAACAACAGACCTCCCAGACACCTCATGATTAACTCCGCCCACGTGAACATGGATGATAGCTTCAAGAGCTCTTCCAGTTTCAGCCATGCATTTCATCCCTCTGTGTATGAAATCACATGCTATTTTTGTAGTGAACTGCACTGGCTAATTAGTGCCTTTTTTGGTGGGCTCAACATTCTGTGTGAGCTCCACGGTCAGAACTCGGCTATGAGAGGATGAAGGGCTTCGTAGGGTGAGATCTGGTCCCACCCATGTGGTCACGACGCCTCTTCGAGCTGAGCCTAGTTCGTCTGTCATTATTACACGCTACATTACAAAGTAATAGTCCAGAAGGAAAGGATGTCATGTAACTCCGTGGAAAAAGGGTGAGGAAATTTACTTTTCTGTGTCTACTGAACTTCACTATAAATTAATTTTGGATGAGCTCAAGGAGGTGGTGTAGTGGCAAATGGCGCACTATCCGATGATCGATCATGACGTTGTCTTCTACAGAGGACAACCAAACCTTCCAGTCCTGGAGGATCAGTGTTTGCTACCAAACTCTCGTCTGAGAAGATAAAAGCATAGGCTAGCCCCCGTGGTCATTGTATAGGCCACCCACCCTTCCAATACGCCACTATGACTATGAATAAAAGTCAATTGCTGAGCTTATTCCGAAAAGGAGTTGATTAACACTAAAGGCTTCAGACAATTTCCGAAATGTAGATTCCTTAATTATTCGTCACGACTCGGTTTTCTATCTGTCATTGGACCAAAGTCATCGGGAAAGACCATTATTGACAACAACAGATACATAATGAGATCTCCTATTCACTAAATTATTTTTCGTTATAACTACTATTGCTGTATTACAACATTATTGCCAATTACATAATAGATATTATTGTTGTATTGAGGAGTATATCAAGATCATTCAGCATGAGCGATATCTTCATCACTCAAGAGAATGTGGAAACAGAAGATATCTAGCCCTTCGATGGCGGTGGCTCTTAATCGAGAGCCAATCCTGGCCCTGGCAAACGGTGCCATTACAACCCACATGACTCTAAATTGAATCCCAAATCTATCCTACCAATCAAGCTAAGACTTGTATTTCCCAGAATCAATCTGGTTCTGGTTTCATTGAGAGGAGTAAAACTCCAACATGTGGATTGACTACTCGAAATTGCCCAAATAAGTTTTCGAGCTCCATCTTGATTTGGATAGAAGCGTGCCTTCTTTTGGGGGGAGCTTCAAGTTTGCGCCTTCCTGAAACTTTCCCGATCTTTTTCAGGACAAAATAGAACCCTAGCCAGTTTTCGGTACTAAGGGATAACTATAATAGTATGCAAACCAAAAACAAATGATGAGTAAATCTCAGGGGTAGGTGGTGAAACAGTCAAAGAGCAACACCATTGGAAAGAACGAAGTGATAGAGAGCTCTGCCAAGACCAGTAGTGAGTAGTCTGATCACGAAATTCCGAAGGGATGACAAGATTTTAGTAAATTGAGTTGAGTCGGAGATACTTGCAGCAAACAAGCGGCCACATGTGGAGAGAAGGCTCGTAAAGGGAATTCTCAGGGAGGTCCAAATCTCAGCTTGTAGCCTTAGACGGAGGAATGAGACATGAATAGTCCATTTAATTAAGTAGACGCATCGCCATATTGAAAGAGGAGGGCTGGGAGTGGTTTACTGATGGATGCTAAAAGCAGTCTCCAGTAGTAAACCACTTGCAGTCTTCTCTTTTTGCATGAAAGCCTATGTGCTTTGGATTAATTACATATTAGTAATGAGAATCCAGTAAGACATGAATGATCGCTTCAATTTCACCAACTATCTCCTCCAGGGGAGCCTGCAAATCATGAATTAGACGGGAATCTTGAGGAAAACAACCAAAACACCCTCCTGGACACTTTATATGGTTGTCAGACCAAGAGTCAGGCTCATTCTTGCTGACTCGTGCTCTAGCAACCATATAAAGCGTTCAAAAGGGTGTGCCTTCAGGTCCGAAAGAAGATGTGATGCTGTAGTCATCGAGATGAGGATCTATCAGATTGATGTACCGTTTTGTTCTTATGAAAGACAGGATATTTGGGATTCAACGTCTAATACGGGATTTCAGCTTCAAATTAATGAAACCGCTAATTCAAGGGTATTAGATATGTGTAGTGAGTCACAGCAGCTTTAGTAAATATCCACTACCACCATAGCCATTCTGATACAAAAATCACCACAACCGACAATAAGCTCGTCCTGGTACATTCAAAAAACTCAACCATTCTACTTGTTCTTGCTGACCAAGCCAATCCAAATACATAGGTTAGCAAGCAAGACATAAATACACATATATTGACAAGCAAACAATCAGATAAGCAGATAAAAAGACAAGTGGGCAGGCAGGCAGGCGGACAGGGAGGTAGGCACGCAGGCAGGCGAATGGCAGAGAGACAGACAGATAGACCGACAGACAAACTCAGAAGGACAGGCGAACAGATAACGACATTGCCAGATAGACAGACAGACAGACAGACAGACAGACAGACAGACAGATAGATAGACAGACAGACAGGCAGGCAGGCAAGCAGGTAGACAGATGAACAGACAGACAGACGGACAGACAGACAAACAGATAAACTCAGAAAGAGAGGCGGACATGTGGACAACAATTCCAGGCAGGCAGGCAGGCAGGCAGGCAGACAGACAGACAGAAGACCGACAGACTGACAGACAGACAGACACTACAGGCAAAAAGACATACAGATAGATAGACAGATTCTCAGTTGGAAGCGTGCGCAGGGTAACAACTATACAGAGGCATTCGACTGATTTCACGATTTTCATGAGAAGACGAACGCGGGGGGTTAAATCCGAGGAAATGAACAGCGACGTGTTACATTCAATCTGTCTAACAACCCTTTTCTTAAGCACAAATCGCATCTCATTACGGTCAATATGAACACCTGCTATTCATACTGAATGTGAACCCGGATGGCCAGGATCCACAGAAATCACTTTTGTCCAAGAGGATTTCACATGTTTTCTAACGGAAGATCGAAAGCACTCTATAATGAGTACATCCATAATGGCCTGTTCTACTGGAAAAACACGAATGAAACGAGAGACCTAATCCTCGTCCTCATCCTCGCCCTTCATCCAAATGACATCGAAAAATGGAATTAAATTGGACATTCAACATATCCCTGAATTCAACGAGAGCAGAATTTCGTATTAGCACCTTTCCAGAGTATTACGGTTTTTGACGAAAAAATATGGCGATGGGATCGTTTTGAAACGTCCCCAAACGTCGAACCGTATACGTTCGGAAAGATAAGCTAAGGAGAAGTGAGCGGATGAACCTAACAAGCCAATGCGCATGAGGAGCATTGCAACTTGAGCATGGCCTCCAGTGAATCATCCCAACGAAATCTACTCTTACAGAGAATATCCTTAAAAATAATTTGGAGAAAAAATTTCTAGTCAAATAAGGAAGCTGGTATTACGGGTGGACTGAAAGTGAGAAAGAATGCCGACTGCGAGGGTTCAAGAAAAGCGCAAAAGGTCTGAAGATTTCGGTCTTTTTGTGCTCGGCCCTTTTCGCCTAATCCTCCCACACTTGGCTCGCCCCCTAAAACCAGATTCTGTGAGGCCGGTACAGCCCACCTTCGGAGCTTGGCGAACCCTTCTGTTCCGAGCTGAAAAACTTTGGGTAGACTAATGAAGATAGGAAACATTGAAACAATGAGCTGAAATTGGAACGCCCAAACTCAAAACGGAGCTAACATCATACTTCCGCAGTAACCCAGCTGTATACCATATGATCAATCACAGCGAGATGTTCCGGGAGCCCTAATGATGTGTTAATGATACAGCTGCAGATTTGCAACCATTTATTCCTTGGGGATGACTGAAAACTGTGTAAAAGAAGACGAATGAAATTGTAAATTCGTTGTCGTTACTTTGACATGGCGACATGATTGAAAATCAAGTTTGCATCCAGGATTATAAAAACAGTAAGAAATAGATTGAGTGCGTCATGAGGCATGAGTTCTGACTTTTCCAGGAATCATTCGGTCATATTCGGTCATTCAAAAGGGAGAGAGTTCGAGAAAGGAGGAAGGCATAGCCGGCGCGGGAGTAACGCTAGGGAGACGAACATGTTCACGCAAATGCTTGAAAATTGTTGACATTTCGTCTTTTAACTGCAATGTATACCGTATTCGGCCTAAAGAAGCTCTCAGAGGAGGGGAGGGATATGCTTCAAAGGGAAACTCGAAAAGTTCATGCATCAAGAAAAGGACACCGTTCGTGATGAATCGTAAGCAATACTCACTCCAGTTAAGAAGGTTGACTGAGCGGTAACAGCAGATGCCCCAACAATTGTAAGAAATCTGGTGATTCGAGTGAAGCACGTAAGACCTAGGGGAGCTCCTCGTCGATCGTTAACTGCGCAACGGGATGCTCTACCGCCAACATCAAGAATGTCCACTGTTAGCAGTTGTTCATCCTTTATGCGCTGCTCTCCACAGCACACTAGCTCTGAATTTGCCCCTTTTCCGTAGGCTCTGAAACATAAACAGGGCCAGTCGTTCACATCCACATTGAACACATCAAAAAAGCAAACGACTATGTGCTTGGGGAGAGACAGCCATTACGCCGGACAGGGGTAACATCTACCAGAAGATTTCTGAGGGTTCAGAGTTGTAACCATATTTTAAACCCTGTATGACTCATTCCCGAGTGTGATATGGTCCGTAGAGCTAAACAGAGCGCCGAAATTTTACGAACAAGTCCAGTTCCACAGGGAGAATTCAGAATCTCTCGGGTGAGATCTCCCGTCGCACCTCCACGAGCTTAGCAAGGTTGAAATAACGGAGTAGGGGAATGTGAGATGTGGTGTGTGCCACTTTTACTTTTCTAATTGTAATTAATAAAAAATCTAGTGCTATCAGACGATGACTACGCTTAACAATTGCATCAAATCTAAGAAAACTGACACAAAAGAAGAATGCTAGCGCTAAGGAAAGGTCAAAGTAGGTAGCGGTAATACCCAGAGCAAAGCAATTGTTTTGGTCATTCTATAGCAGACGGCCCCGTTCATGTTTCCAAATTTGAGCGATGTGTTTAGGCATGTTTCAGTCCTTTGAGACCGCTGATAAATGTCTGGTCACACGTAATCTTTGGGTCACCCGTAGAGGCATATTTTGGAGGGACAACAGACTGAAATTCTAAAATTCAATTCTGCGAGTGCTACAAGGTAATGAGAGGACATGTGGACTGTGGATCCTTACACTTTAGTTGCAGGAGGAACAATGATGCAAAGATGAGCTCGAACCTCTCCTACACTACACATTCGTTGCGAAATCTGGTCCGAAATGATGAACTGAACCCCTATAAATGATCTCCAACTCGTCATGAATGGGAATGAAAGGGAGGTATGAGAAAAAGCGCTTATCGAATTTGCTCTTATCCACTTTTCCTACCTATTATTGCGCTCGTCGGATCGACGGCGCCGGTGCCGACCAACGCTTCGAAAACACTTGCCCAAATAGGTTCTACGAATCATTTATTGATCCAGTGTTCTTTATGAGGCTTTCGGGAGGTCAATGGGAAAGATAGGTCGACTTACAAAAGCCACTTACTTGGCTACTTGGTAACTGTGTCGGACATCGCTTTGACTCATCCAAGGGCTTGGCATAGTCCGACGCAGGAACCACTGAAGTGCAGTGTTGCGTTTAGGCAGGTATCATCCAGTTTAGAGTAATACAGAGTAATCGGGCGTTAACGGCACATCACGATAAAAATGTTTTCTGAGATTTCCCTAGGGTATGATTTCGAGGCTCACCCATATACCATACCCGCCGTTATAAAGTCCAAAAACGTCACGTTAGGGGCCAAAGATTGTATCTTGTGAATACCACACCCCCTACTGGACGAGTTTCAACGGCTTTGTAGAGGCTGCCCTACCTCAGGAGCCTCCCATGTAAGAAGTTCAAACAGCTTTTCATAACAAACAGCGGCAGTGAAAAGCAGTTTCGGACAATTTTTGTTCGATGTAATCGTCTCATTGAGCATAGGAGCAAGGTAAATTTCGTCCAAACATCCCCTTACCGTCAGAGCGATCTCGTACAACATCCACTTCCACTACTTTTGAAAAGCTATGAAGTTGGCGGATTCCCTTTGTTTCTTCTCCACCGATGTACTCCTTTGAATAAACACTTCCACTTTTCTACCTAAAAAGGGTACCTCAAAATTATCGTGAACTGTGCCTTCAATATTGGCTTTTTCGGAATGAATTGTCCTAGCACTTTCTTCGAGGCAACAGGGACAGGGGAGTTTACGATCGTGAAGAGGCCAAAACCACTCAGTTTTGCATTGTGCTTACTTGTCTCCTCTCATACTTCACTTTTGGGGTGCAAGTATCAAAATTGGGTCTTATGCGAATTGCTCAAATCAATCAGCGGCTTGATGGAGTGCATATCCATAAGCTTTTTTCATTGGAAAAGTGCAACAGCTACAGATGCCGCATCGTGTCGGATTGATCACGAGAAGAAAGTAGAAATGAAAATTTGAATTTCCCTAAGGCCAAACGAACTTTTCATCCATTCACTTTTTTCCGACTTTATATGAGATGTGATATATCTATATGAAAGATAATATGGGCTTGAAGAAGTTGTTGATTGCCATCGCGTATGGGCAAGAGAAAAGCGAACATCCACGGAATTATAAATGGAGGTCGAGTGCAAGGCGTACCCTAAAAAAGGGATTGCCCTTTCGACCTTTTTGTTAAGCAAAGACGGGGATTCAGTTTGTGGGAAATACAGTTGTCTGAGAATTTCTGCAGAACAACGTAAGCAAACATACTGGTATTAAATGAAGGACAGTGGGATGGAAGGGCGCTGGTAAATAGCAAGCAGGAGAAAAAGGAGGAAAAATGGCCGAAAGGAAAAATGCTCCGACCACACTCTTCGAGCGGAAGGTTGTCCCACGCACTTTTCAGAGCATAAACGACAAAACTTCTCTCGATGTAACTTTGAAGGCACAGTTCACGATAATTTTGAGGTACCCGTTTTTGTTCGAAAAGTGGAAGTACAGATTGGGAATAGCTCATTGGTAGTGAAGCAAGCGGGAGAACTCGCCGAATTCTATAGAAAAAATGGCTCCTCGATAGTAGGGAAAATAGAGGTTGGACGAGATTGCCATGATGGAAATAACATGGAGGGGGTATTCGGACGAGATTCCAGCATTGAAATTGCACAAAGAGCTGACTACATCAAGCCAGAACTGTACAGAACTGTCTTTCACTGTCGCTATGGGTCATGACAAGTTGTTTGAACTTCTTACATGGTTCCCTTGTGATCGGTGCAGCCTCTACAATGCCGGTAAAACTCGTCCGAGGATAAACACGGGTCAATCTTTGAGCCTTTACTACTCTCTAACTGGGCCGTTTTCCGGCCTGTAAGTACCAGTTATGGTATACGCGGGGGCCTCAGATTCCTCTTGTAGGGGAATCTCAGAAACCATTTTCATCGTGAACTGTACCTTTAATGGCAGATATAGAAGTTCCTGTAATTCAGCAGCCGCAGTTTGATATCTCAAAAGGGAAGAACTACGAAAAAAAGCAGTTTGAAGAAGCCTTGAGAGTGCAGTTGTCCGAAGTAACAGTAAAGGTTTTTTTCGAAGCATAAGTTTCTGACAAGAGTCCATAAAGTCAGTTTTTTTCGTAAGAAAAAACAGGGGGCAGTTTGCTTGTCATAACTGCTAGGGCTCGGATCTGTCGAATGGCTCACTCCCCATTTTGCAAAGTTAGCCTCTCAAGTGGGAAGACAGCAACAAGCATTGGGAAGCCCGAAATTGCAAGAGGCAATAGATAGGCGGCATATGTAAACTGAAGAATTGCTCTTCGGAATGAGAGGCACCCGGGAGAGAGATGACCCAATGCTGTCTTAACAAGGAATCCCTTTAGAAGGGGATAGCTCAGGACCGGGGCAGACGATGGACATGACTGCGTTCCCATTCCCTTCAGATCTGCGCTGCTCCCACGTCACCTATCCACTCTCTCCGCCCCTGGGAAGCCAGTATTATTTGTCAGTTCTCACCTAGCATATCCTCTGAAATCAGCCACCAATGGGATGCAATGTTTTTGCACTATTAGACAAATTTCTTTGTCTTTTCTCAACAGGGGAGTACTAACTCCACTCTTAGTCACGGTACCTGATGTTTGTTAACGAAGGGTCCGTATGCCTGGTACAGTTCTGAGAGCCAAAATTCTGGGAATCTGCAAGCTCTGACCGCTTCAGCTTCAGGGAAGGCGCAACATCTTGATAAACGACACGTGAATCGCTTGGCGAAATCTCGAGGGAGTCATCAGTCGAAATTGCAAAACCTGTGGTGGCGAATCAAGTGCCATGGTAGGCAAGGGAACGAGAACGGATGGGCGGTCGTCAAACTGAAAAATGTTCCTCGAGAACTCGTATCTTTGTACCACAGTTGTATAAGTAGTGCCATTACATCCATATAGCCATGGAAACAGGAGCAGGCAGTAGTAGTATAAGTTGATGGGCTGTAAGGAAAGACATCGAGGATGGATGGGTGGTCGTCATGCCGAAAAATCTTTCATAAGTATCCATAGCCTCGTAACGGAGCCATTTGGGTGATACCGTTTCACCCGTATAGCGAAAGCAGGAGAAGTCGGTTGGAGCAGAATAAGTTAAAGAGTAGTAAGACAAATAATCGAGAAAGAATTGTCGACCGTCATGCTGGGAAGTGTTTTGCAAAAAGCCGTAGGTTCCCACCGGAGTTGTATGGGTAGTGCCATCACATCCGCATGGCAAAGGAGTAGGTAGGGGTAGTATAAATTATGGAGCAATAAGGGAAGGCATAGAGAATGGATGGGTGTTCGTCAAGTCAAAAATTTTCCCTAAGAATCCATAGCCTTGCACCAGAGCTATCTGAGTGGTACCATTTCATAAGTACTGCGAAAGTAAGAGAAGTGGGTAGGAGTAGTTCATGGCAAGGAGCAGTAAGGCAAATAATCGACCGTCAAGCTGGTCCACTAACTTATCCACTTGTCAATAAACAATGAAAACAAGATCATTAACGGCAATAAAGCAGTTGTATTCATCCAATTATCCACCTTGAGCAATGGTGGTGGAGGTTGCTAGGAATATTTAGCTCGAAGAGTGCCACCAGAGCCGAAGGTGCAGCATTCTCGGAAACAGCCCACGAAAAAGGATGACAAGCTTAATTGAAATAGAAAACCCTCAATTAATGGTCGTTTCCTCAATGCATTAAAAATGAAAGTTTCCAATTGATAGAAGAAATTATTACTTAAGCAGCGATATAAGGACATAGGGAAGTCTGCAGGTATCAGACCTCTTCTGGGATAGAAATTTATCATTATGCCCAGAGTTTCGTGAATTTTTTGAATTTAGAAGAAATCAGTTAGCGAGTAAGCTATGGGTTCAAATACCATCATTTGATAGATGGTAAAGATTTTGTGGTATCACAAGGAAATTGAAATTTAAATGAGCTGGGAAAAAAGTAAAGAAGTTGGTAAAAGTCACGATAAAAGTGGATCTCAAGATTTCCTGCTAAGGCGATTCTGCAGCACTGAGGATGCCACATTGGAGTTGTCGGGTCGAGAAGCTATCTCGATAGAACAGTAACAGTGAGGGCTTCACGGTTGGATGTATTAGATTGCCGGATGGGCTTTGTTTTGAGGGTTATTAGGAAATTGCACCATTCGCAATAGCGCAAATATGTTGAAATTCTGAATAGGCAATAGTTGCCTTGGTCCGCGACGATCAGGGAGGCGGGGGGGGGAGGGGGTGAAGCGGTTGTCTCAGGTGATGGACTGCTGCGATCACGAAGCAGTGATGGAATGAAGGATAAGGAGAAGATGAAGTAATCAACAATAAAAGTACTATATAAACCCCCTTGTGGTTGGTAATAAACAGCTCTACACCAGTGCCGGCTACTTCCTGAGTGATACTGTAGTCAACTTCAACCTTCGAATTTCACCTAATTTTAAAGGCTTTATACTTTGCAAATCCAGCGGGCTTGCTCTCTTTCTTCGTCCTTATTTGCTGTCCTGAACATCACTTTCTTTTTTAACCTGAAAGGGGTTTCTTAACTTATCATGAGTCAGGATTCCAACCGATCCATAAAAGTGAAGGCATGATAGCCCTCACAAGCATGCACCATCAGACCAACAGTACATACACATTGCTGTACCTTTCCCCCTCTTCCAGGTAGCAGTAAAAAATGGGCTGAAGAGTGCGCCATACATTTACCCATTTATGATGAGAAAGGTGATTGAATGAGTGAGCACCATGCTTTCATGTTGATTAGATTTCTGGTGTAGTCGTTGTTTATTTACACATGGCAGTGTTTTTGCTCTTCCACACCGGTCCGGCTCCAATTAGTGAGAATGTACAAATCCATCAATACCTCTGATTGAGAGGATAGTTATTAGATCATCACTCAGAGCGGCAGGTAACGTACATTTAATATTTCTACTACATTCCAGCTTTATCCTCCTATGCTTTGTATGCTTTCAAGTGCTCCCATCTTTATGAATCATCGACAACTTTGGTGTCAATGTACTGCTCTTCTATCCATATTTTCTGTATCAAATTTTCCTCCTTAAATGATCACCAGGGAGGAGGTGGTGAAGTAACAAGTTTCGTCCTACCACATGTGCGTGGTCTGGGGATCTTATCCCATATTGAAACTCGTCCAGGCCAACCAGTCCTTTCATTTCTCCGGAGTCGGTTTGTTCGTATTGAAAGCACTGATTTGTAAATTGGTTGGTCAACCAATTCATTGTACAAGTCACATACACCTTCCAAATGCCATCACGAATCTGACGGGAAGTGGAATAAGGAGAAGGAGGAGCATGCCAAAACGGGGATCTATGTACTGACGACAAAGGGTTTCTCCTCTGTCCTTTTAGATAAGATCAGCGTCTCACCACGTGCTTCTGTAGTAATGGTCAAGTCATGCTTCCGCAGAAAAACGGCATTTCGATATAAGACTACATCAAGACTGAATCTACCAGTTTCTTTGCAGAATAATTGCCTTAACTCTAGCATCTCCTTCTACTATATCTAGCAACCAGTCCAGCGTCTTATCTAAACTTCAATCACTCGGTTCTCTTGGTAATACTTTCGTTTGAAATTCTTTCAACGGGACAGAAGTTGTATCAAACAAACTCTTTACTCGATAGTAAGAATTCATCCGTGTGATTCTTGAAAAATCGTCCGAGAGGATGCTAAATAGCCTCGTTTTTGATCAATAGATAGTTACCACATGAACTTACGAAAGAGCTGACGATTCAAAGTTTGCCGTCATTAGCCATCTACCCTCCCTTTGGCCTATATTATTGCTTATGACATCCTACGGCGATCAGTTATTCTTATTCTAATAACGGATAGAAGTGCAGCTACGAAAGGGGCATCGCTGGGAAAACGGAAATCCCAACGTTAATGGAATCTCCCGTTGAACAAGGAAATACTCATGTCGCTGGCAAGAGTGAACGAGAGGGCAACACAACATTGGTTGACTCATATAAACATCATATAAGTCCCCACAAACCAGGTTCCATTTGAGAAGTCTAGACGAAAATGAGGGTGAAAACGATGTGGTACTACTCATAATCCAGATTTATGGAAACTATGTGTAGCTCTGTCACTACCCACAAGAAAATCTTATTCCGGACTTTCGCCTTATCATGCGCTCCACATGATAACTCTAGGTCTGGCGGCCTGCAAAATGCAACACTGCGTGACATCGCCCCCGAATTTAGCAGTCATGCGAAACAACCGCCTGGGAACCGTAGACGTTCCCTTGGCAATGCTGTCAACAGTAACCTGACCTTGGCTGTCCATCGTTGAAGAGTCATCACCCAAGTACGCAGAAGAATAACAAAATGACTTTTATCTACTATGGGGCAGCCTTGCATCACACGGTCTTTCTTTTCCTCGTTAAAAAGGTTCCGTTGGATGGAGAATACTTACAATCTGGGTTTTCCAATTTGTAGTTACTAGTTGTTCTAGTAACGAAATGCTTTTAAGATTTCAATCGTAAGTTGATTTTTGAATTAAATGCCATCGGAATAAGCTCCTTTCGATAGCCGCTCGAAGTAAAACACAAAGCATTCATCAAATAACTTACTTCGCTGAGGAGCATCTTATTCCCGGAAAACCTCTAGTTATAGGGATTTGTTGAAGCCTGCTCAGGCATCGGAACCTTACGCACTCTCCGATGGCCTGGTTACTTTCTAGTTATAGCTGAATTTGCGAAAGAATGCGAAAGAACAAGATTTTAACAACTTTCAGGATGCAATAAACATTACAGTGTGTCGAAGTTGGATGAAAAGAGCTTATAAAGGTATCTTGTGTTGCTCTTGTTGTGGCTCCATAACTGGCCCTTAGTGAAGAGAAAGTCTAGCCTTTTGCTTCAGAAAGGACCTTCCTTGGATAACCATACGCACTACTCGGTAGTGGTACGCGACCATCTGGAACTTCGTTCTGTGATATACAATACTGTACAATACAACCGACAGTTTGCGACGGATTAATCTGTCGCAAACCGTCGGTTGACCAAGAATTAGAAACAGTGTTGTAGTTCATTCAGATGGCAGTAGTGTTTATACTGTTGTATCTTTATGCCTAATTCACTTTAGACTGAGAAGAGACCTCCAGGCAGTAGTGTAGGAGCTCTTCTTCAATCATAGCGAGTATTCAGGATCAGGCTGACTGTTACAACATCTCTCTCACGGGGACTTTCTCATTTACAGAATCATCACACTTTCATAAGCATCCATGTTCGACTCTCGATAAATCTTGGCATAGTGTTGCAATAATTTTATAAGATTTTATTAAAACCTGATGCCAGGATGGTAAACAAGTTCTTATAAGAATAGGAACTTGCTTACCATCTTGGCATCAGGTTTTAATAAAATCTTGTGAAATCATCACACTTTCTTCCTTGGGCTGCTCTTCAGTCCGTAGCATAATAGAGCGTCCCTGACATTGGGCCACCTTGAACCTGAGTTACTTGAGCAGCAGAATGTAATCTCTTACATGATTCCATCCCCTCCTGAGGTGTGGTTGTTGTTTCGATTTCCCTCTCCTATATGAACGGTCACCCACGGAAACAGCCTCAAATCGAAGTAATTGGAATCTGTTTGGTATATCTGTCACAAGAAAGAAAATTTCTTTCCTTTCTAAATATCTTGAGAGCGGAGAGCTCTTATATGAGCCTGTGTTGGGATGCTCCCACGAAACGTTCGTTCCTATGATTAAGGAGGATGCGGCAAAGTGCCAACTCGGCGTGATGGTAAACATATGGTACAGGCAAAGACGTTTCGTGGTGCAGCTAATGATCCGGGAAATTTCACTCAGAAATCGTCCGATACAAAGCCTTTGATGTCACCGATATTTCCATATAGTAAGAATTCAGTGCAAATAAGCAGATTTATCCTTAAAATCACATTTCAATCGAATTTCTGATCTTCAAGGATTTCTGATTTCCCGGAACTACAGGGGTGCCCAAAAAAAAGAGACACTTTCACTGCTCGGCTTGTACGACCAATGTAATCAAACTTAATTAAACTCTGACTGAATAATACCACCTGCAAAATCAAGAACACATTGTACTCGATCAAGGAATTCCTCAATGGCCTTCCGCACGGCCGAAATCGAAAGTTTTTGCCACGCGAATTTGATGTCGTCTGAGGTCGGCGAGATCGGCTAGGCTCCCACGACGTCGCAGACCATTGCGGAGTTGTCGGGGCTACAGGAAGTCAGCGACCTTCTGGCTCTTAGGCGACGATGCCCAGGAATCTGTCCGTGAGCGACTCGATTGAGAAAGTTGCGTATCTGCTTGTTGCCCACCGATATCCCATAAGTCGTCTTGAGCGCGTCCGCAATGGCAGACGGCTTCATATTTTGATGCCGATATAGGAACCACACGAGTCCCTGCTTCCTTTGGCCAAGCAACATTCTTAGTACAATTTACTAAATCACATTCTTCTGCTGCTTCAATCGGTGCGACGTATTCCGCCCTGGATGAGGCCCCATGCATAGTGTCTCTTTTTTTTTGGGCACCCCTGTATAGAAATACTGTGTAAGTGCCGTCACTACGGTCCGGCTTCTGAATGATTTATCAGAAGTTGTCTTAGCCCTACCGAACCCTCAAACTCTTTGGGCTTGATTAGGTTGTATTCAATTTGTTGTGTTTGATCACAGAACCGCAAATTACCTGATCTTGACAAAAGGGTGTCCTCGACAACTCTCGAGACAACTTCCACAGTGTCTTCGTAATCTTGTTCTCGGTACAATCGTTATTCAGTAATCTTTTTTATTCTTGTGAAGAGTTTCACTCACCTGAACTGACTCATGAATTCGTTCCCACTTCCTTGGTAGGTAGGGTTCGTGGAAACGCCACTAAGATTTCAAGTTGGGTATAGAAGACCCTCCTGACATGCCCCAAACCTGTCAAACATCAGAAATTAACTCTCAGGCTTTGCGAGCTCTTCATAGTCGGAAAATATCGGTGACCGGAATTTTACTTCTTTCACTGGAACTACGTTTGAATCGAAGTCACTGTGAAACTTTGAACAAAATGTTAATTCTGAATATTGTTACCACTTTATCTAAATCCCTACTGATTTTAAATAATTTTATGGAGCGATACTTTACAATACTTAGCGATACTTTACAGGTACGACGTTAGCTATTCTTACCTTCTGTTATTTCTCTGGGAGGTTTAAGGTAGAGCGTGAGAGCGTGAGAATGGGTAACCCATTTCGCCCAACTGTAGCTTTATGTTCGGGGAATCAGTCAACTTTTACAGCCATGTTCACAAGGGGATTTGCATGAATATCGAAATTGATTCGATGTTCCGGGGTCCCTGAACAGACTAAAATTGAAAAACACAGAAGGAAAGTTTCTGGCACTGTTTGGTGTTGCCGAAAAAACCGCACTGAGGATCCACCGCAGCCATCCTGACTTTTCCCTTCGGCTGGAGATGACTTTAAAGAAATGAAAGTGCTCTCATAGGCCACAATTATACTACGAACGGACCCCTCATGCCAGGTGCCCTTAAGTGTTCCCATGCGTGATCCGTCGGCAACATCTTAGGCGACGTCCCGTCGAGGTGTGTCTGAACTGTCAAAACACTCGGTTCATCATCGGAGCGTGGCGATATGACTTTCGAGGTCATTGCGATCACCGTTCGGGCCATCATTCCGCCATCCCTCTCACCTTAACAATGCCTATACGAGGCAGACAGGTTTCGTCAATCTATTTGAATTGAGCGACGTTTTTTTTTCGTTTTCACCGAAACCCATCATTTTGTTGGTTTGAAAGGTTCTTTTATCGGTGTGAATGGTAATGGATCATGGGAAAGGTTCACAGCCAAAGACTTGCAAAATCATCTGACTCGCATGTGGTCCGAGAAGCTATCTTTGAGTCGCTCGAACGGGACTGTGACTTCTCAATTGGTTCTTGTAGTCGTTCCAAAGTAGTCAAATGGATCATGTCGCTGGAGGGAGACAGAGCAAACCATTCCCTCCGTTCAGGGCAATCGCGTGGAAGTCTGACCATTCGAAAACGTCTTGTTGTCGCCTGTTGTCTTAAGGGTTTCAGCCGAGAGTAACCGCCTTGGCCCAACCACCATGGAAAAGTGAAAGCTAAGGGGTCTGGTCAACCTGAACTTCCATTCTTTGACATGTACGGTAGCGCCCCGACTATTTCGATCCCCTGATGAAGCTCCTAACTTCAGATTCTCCTCTGGATTGGCTGCAAAATATGGCTTTTCATGTGATGCCTAATATCACGTGGGGCTCCCATAACTCGATCAGTCTTTTTTCTTCACTCTCACTCACTACTCTTGCAAAAATGAGATAGAAAAAAGTTGGCCCATCAATCACTCTGGTTTGGTTTGTTTTCTTCGACCTTCATGTGATCTAGTAGAATTAGCTGGATAGGTTACTACTTCGGGTACTAGTTTGGGACACTGGAAGCTAGTAATTACGGCTGCCTCTTTCTATGCTTCAGAGGAATTCGTGCCGTTTCGTGGTTCCAGACGAGGTTGGAGGTTCCGTCGACTCATCCAGGGGAATCCGATCCATCCACCAAGTGATAGCAGCTGACGATAGCTCCCTTTTTGATTTTTCTGCCTCCAGTTCATGCACAAGTGAGCCTTACACAGTTTAGCTGAAACCAAGTGATCTTATTTGTGCTGGATAATGAATGATCCAATGGACTCCCGCGGATTCGACAATCCTCTTAACCCAGAATGGTCCGGACCCGGTTAAAATCGAGTTCAAGGGGACCATTCATTCGACGTTCTTCCGCAGACATGAAGCCTTGCCATAAACATAAAGTCAGTTCCATTTCATGCCAACCTTTGCATATTGTCAATGATCCACCCACCTTGCAGCTCGTCTCTTCCTCTGACGAAAATGTCCATCAATCTGGCTCAGACTTCTAGACCGATACAACCGTCGTCCCTTCCGTAACAGCATTTTGTGTTTGAGTCGCAGGACTACAATGGAATGGCCCCCTTTGACGTAGTTTTATTTCCAGACTCATTTATCTGCAAGTGCGTCATCTTATCTGCTACCATCAAGTTCGCCCCTCGAGTAACTGGTAACTAGTGAATGATGGACTACTTTATATGACCGGGTGGAACTTGTCTGGGTGCGGTTTGCGGCGGGCGATCGCTCCCCGCTCAACTCCTTTGGGAGTTCGCCATTGCGTGTGCGCTGTCATCCTACGTCTGAAACTTTGTCGTCTTCGTTGCACATTAATTCTTCCGCCAACAAAAAGACCATATTTTACGCTCGAGCGATGTTGTTCGCTAAGAGCTGCAGCTCTTCAAATGTTCGAAAAAATCGTTTTCAGTTGTCGCGGTTGATTTTAGTGATTCAACCAGAAGTGTAAGTTTCCAATAAGCCTGAAAAGATTCGATACCTACAGTAATCTGTTCTGCAATCCTTTCTTTGACTTCAAATCTTCCTATTCCCTTCAAAATTTATTTTACGTCAAAATTTAAAAAAAAAAACTGTGAAGTTTGTTTGTGAACACTTTGCTCAGCTTTTTTCAGAACCAGGTTCCCTTTTTAGCCTTAATAAAAAAAAACTTTCGAATAATCACCAGAAGGTAAGCGAGAAAAGAAAAATCATCCATATTTTTCTTAGTTTTCTATTAAGCTACATCGGGCTGACTCTGTTGTTTTGTCAGTCTGGACTTAATCCGTACTGGTGGAATAGCTTGAAGTTGGTTGAGCTCCTCAGCAGGGACTAAAGCGACTTGTGGTGCTCATCGGGAGGAACTGAAGCGACTTCCCAAAGCGAACGCCATCCTAGCTTAGAAGCAATATTGCGAATAAATTGAAGAGAGTATAAGCCAAACCCATAAAAAAATATTAAAAACTATCAGTTGGCTAGGTACAGAAGAGTTAAAAGGCTCATTCACGATCTTCCTTATTACATTTTGGTGGGTGGGTGAGTGATACAGGGAAGGGGGGGGGGGAATGGGGTGGGGGGATTCACCAAGATTGAGTGCAAGATTAGGGAAAAAAAAAGAAAAAAAAATAAAAGATTCTAGAAAAAGTCGCAGTTACACAGACCTCAAGTCACTACAAAGGGGGATAGACAGCATATCCTCACCTTCAAGAAGAAAGATTACTATTCGCACCCATATAACCTTGTTATGTATGCAAGTACATAGTAATCAATTTGCTTCTTATTACCGTTTCCATTTTCGCAACAATAGTCAAAAAAGACCGTAAAACAATCGAAAACCAATGTTATTAGTAGTTCAGCTTCAGCTGACGGAATTTCTCGATTGAACTTTTGCTCGATTTCAGGTTAGCAATACATAAATGAATGGGGGACCTCAGGAATCTTGAATCTGTGAGGACACTATGTATGTAGCAGTTCCCTCACAATTTTTGGTGGATCGGCCTCAATTATGCCCCAATAGGGATGAGAACTGACTACGAAAGGGATGTTCCGGTTTTAGCACGCGTTTTTATTCAGAGCTCAGGACAGTTTAGCATTTCAAAGGCCTTAGCTGATTAACTTGGAAAGCTTTGGAGAAAATGGCACCAAAAGTGCAACCTTCTCCCAGCCACCAACTTGCATGAAATTCCTGCGCTTGCACTTTTTTCTGCAGACTCAAGCCTAGCACTTTTCATTCGTTGATGGGTTGTCCTTTCTTCCTAGATGGACGGGTAAAGTACAGACCCGAGAGAAATGTCCAATATTACTTCGAGTTCCTGAATTCTCTCATTAGTTTAATCAATAAGGACCATGTAGTAAATGCAAGATCAACTCCCAAGATGCTTTGAACCAATGAATTTTCAAGCGATATTCTCCTAATCTACGTACAAGCTAGTCTTCATTCTAAAAGCGAAGTTGAAACAGGAATTCTCTTACTCGTAGATTCAGTGTTTCGACAAACTTTGAAGAAGTATGGGGCCATTATCATGTCGCTCGGGAAACCCGAATTTGCTGCTGATAGAAGGCGGACTGTCCCAGAGTTTTGACTCGGAATCCGTTGTAACTAATAATTGTTAATGAAGTTAGGATAAGGCTCTTGGCGTTGATCAATCCCGCGTGAGGGATGCGCCCTCGCACCCGACTTCCATTCAGAATCGTAGTGGCGTCATGAGGGCGTATGCGGCCTATGCAATGACCTGGCAGCCGATGTACAAGTCAGTGCATTTATCCTTCCACACGAGTCTGGTACCAATTCACCGACCCCGAAGGGATGGGAGCTTGGTTGGCCTATGCGGGCATCGATCCGGAATTCGAGCCGCTGACCGTGCGTGTGAGGTAGTGCGTCCTGCCACTACACCACCTCCGCGAATAACCGTTGTAACTGTAACTCGGAGTCCGTTATAAGTAATAATTGTTAATATTAATATTAATTAATAACGGAAACATATACCGAGAAACTTCAATCCTTAATGGAACTGAGGTGCTCTCAAGATTTTCTTTTAATATTTTCTTCGAATATTTTTAAAACCTAATGTCATCGCGAAAACGCTATCCATCGAAAAAACAGCTGAAAATTAACCTGGTTTTAAAATGTCTACTTTGCAGATTTGTACAATTTTTGTATCACTTCAATAGACAGTACGAAAGATGAAACTGACTGTGTGCGCGTAAAATCAATATTCATTTCGAGGCTCTCTGTCTTACTCCTGACCACTCGGCTATTGCTGTCGAGCTTGATTTCTGCGCTTGATTGATCTGCAAGCATCACGATATATCCATCAAACCGATTGACCACATTCGCCACTCATTCGTTCTAGTTTTCTGCATGTTTCTCTGCTCAGGCGATGGATTTGCTTGTTGATTGCCTTGACGTTTTCACAGCCGCTGAAACATGCCCAACTTCTTTGTGTCTTTCTAGAAAATCGCATTTCTTGTACAAGCCATATGTTACTCTGCATTGTAAACTTGGAAAAATCGGCAACATCGGCTCTGCACAGATCCATTTTCGCTTTTTTGGTCAGGTGTTTCCTTTTTTGCCTCTCCCAACCATCCATTACCCTCGCTTTCTGCAACGATTATCTGTCTACCCAATTGTTTCTACTTTGCGTTATATATCTTTTTGATATTTCCTCATTCACAAGTTTATCTGGGACTTGCATGTGCAATCTGATCTCCACTTACATCTTAGTCGTATAGGTATAGGTAAGTGCTGTCATTCGCAGGTGCTTTAATTCGAGTGCCCTTCCAGTCATTTCTGACAGTAGAAGTGGAGTTCATAAGGAACATCGACGCATTGAGTGAGTGAGAAGGAATAGAACTCTACTCTCCCGGCTGCAGAAAACTGTTTGTAAAAACTATATTACTGGGTGATAGCGAGGCTGACCCCCTTTGAGAATCTCGACGACTTATAAAATTGAGACCTATGTTCGGAACAGAGATGATGATGTTCAGTTGGACATCCAGGGAGTCAGAACGGAAAGAGGCATGTGGGTAGTCAAAGTTGATATAACACTATGATGTTTTTTCGCCTGAAAGCTTCAAGATTGGTGCAACGAATAAGCCACTCTTGGCTGTCGCCAATACTTGGAGCTTTTTTACCATGAAACTTCGAACATAAGTTTGGTCTTTCTGAAGGGCGTAATCTGTGCAAGGGAGCGGAGCTCATGAGAGAATGAAATAAATTGAGTATTGCCTTACAATGCATCCAGGGTGGTCGTATAAGTGACAAAGTGAGCTTGTTGGTCTTACTGCTTTGAGAGCGTCATGCCTACGAATATCTGGAAGTTATTCGGTGCTTGGATAGGAGGCTATGATCCCTCTTCTTGTTCTTCTTGTGACTGCACCCTTTCTTGGAAGTGGTAGGTTTTTAGAGTGTGAAGGTTATTATTTCGACAACTTGAGCCTTTCCTTTTTGGGAAACTTTGCCCCTTTGCCTTACTTGCCCTACTCCTTTTCTGGTGAAACCTTTTGCAGCTAAGATGTCCCTGTTTCTATACCATTACGTCATTCCAATGCTTTTCAGCCTTTCACCACCAGTCATTCTGAGCTTCTCGTTTATATTCATACATCTAAGCATTGCCCATAATTTACACAGCATCATAGGCTTCGACGGAATGATGTCATAGCCACTGTGGGCTTTTCGTTCTTAGCTATTTTCGGCATAAAATGTTGGTCGAGCCTTCAAATATTATCGCCCTTCTTAAAGGAATTGAGTTTAGGAACGGCCTTAATTTACAATGGCTATTACTTAAAATAGCATTTTCGGAAAAATTTCGAATTTATTTTCAATACATACTGATTGATAAGAACTGAAAGATGGTCGTAATCAAACTGAAGAAGAAATCGGACTGGCAATGGTCTGAAATGGCATCATATCTGCTCTGCCTCTTATATCTCCAGACGCTACCCATTCTCAAAACTCTGGGTATGTGCCTCGTGCTCCTCTCCCTCTTGAGATGACATATCCGTTGGGATCTTGTACCCAAAAAGAAACTAGAGTAATACCCGATGACGATGAACTGTTTGGGCTAAACTACAGCCGTGGGTTTTCCCCAGCAACGTCGTCGTCCATCACGCTCGCCTACACTCGACCCCTCAATCACTCGTAATCTGCTCGGCCATCCTCTCTCTCGCAACTCTCCGAACTCGACAATTTTTCACTGTCTGCCACTTTTTTCTTGAATTGTGGATCGATCGGCGCTCAGTCCAACTATTTTTTGATCCCTTCTGAAGGTCAGTATGCCTATCACAGTTGAAAGTCTACGAGCCAGTTAGCCGTTCTTCAGCCGAAAAAGGAAGAAAATCTAAATCTCAACCAGCTGCCTGATTTCGTTTCACCTTCGAATGAAATTACAGTGCACACTTTTTGATACTGACCGTAATTTATATGAATCCTAATTCTGACGCTGATTGAAGAGTTTTGGGAGCGCCCCGCATTCTATATTGCCTCCGAATTATAGTGGCGTTTCAAAGGGTGTTTCCTCTATACAATGGTTTATGCATTGAGGCAGGTTGCCGTAAACTATGTGTAGCGCCTTCACTCGATAAGAGAGTGGTAGAACTGACCTAGGCCGATGGGATGGAAAGCTTGGAAGGTCTGAAAGATAGGGGCTGATTCTGGTCCTCCGACTATAAAACTGTCAGCAGCCCCTTTTCACAATACTTCATCTCCACCTAGGCCATGACAAGTACAAGGAATGCCAACAAGCACGGCTCAACGCTCATTGTCTCTTCCGATATTATGTCCTCGGCAAAGAGTCCGTCGACACTCTCCATGACTTGCTTTTCCAGTTTGGTAGTCGAATTGAGCACCATGGATAGGAAGATCGCTGAATCGGCCTCTTCAATGTCCATGATGTCCTGAAAGTAGGCAAAAACGGTTGGGGATGGTTTGACGGGCCTGTCCATGGCTCTGATCTTCCTGAGCTCCCTTTTCAATCCTTTCTAACTGAGGAACGAGACGAGACATCCATTTTGCACGTATGACAAGCCTTTATGCATTCATAATATTCGCATCCTTCATTAGAACTGAAAAAGTCCCATGCTGCTTACTTCAATATTCCATTTACAGGAAAGAAACATATCAGTTCCAGTTTGTTAAATGGAATGGAATTCATAAGATATTACCTCCACCATGTAGTGTCATTGAACATCTTTATTACAGTATCCTAATACACATAGTCCCGGAACGAAACACTTCACCGGCCCAGTCCCCCACTTTAGTCAAACAACCACTATCACAGACTATTCTATTTGCGATTTCCACTCACAGTAGGCCATGTATGCAGTACTGGCGCATATTCGTAGGGGCGACTGATTGGGTACGGGTGTGCTCTGAAGAGGGGTGGGCAGGCCCACTTGCATATACGCCCACCCCGTTGGTCTGTGCCTACTTCTAGGAAAGCATGAACACTAGAGAAGCAGATCCAGTGAAGCACCGGGCCAGGTGCTCACTTTAATTCCACCACTTATTGCCTGGGACGCAAAATCGGAAGAGACAGTGAACTATAACTTGAACTCGTAGTCATGATATAGGTGGAGGTGTAGCACACCGTAGTAGCACTACTGCCATTTCTGAAATCGGGAAACCAGGCCCTAACCTTCAGACTCATCAAACTTTCCATCTCCTCAGCTTACGTTAGTCGCTACCCATCAAAATCGTAAGGCGCCTACAATAAAGGCGAGGAAGTAGGGTGTATCCGAGTAGTTTGCTGTTATCATGTACTGAATCTTTTGATACGGAAATTTCCTACCAATCAGTTCATGGCATTCCATGTGCAAGATCAAGCTACGTCGGTGATTTTCATATCGAAAAATCCGCTTTTAATGACCACAACGAATTTCTGAAAGGCACACACCTTGTCTAAAGTCGTAGGGGCGAGGCGACCCCGAGGGTAAGCCCATTTTACGAATCTCGAGCCCTTATTTATAGGAAAAACCTAACAACTATTATAATCTTTCATGAATCAAAAATTGCTTACCTGTTTACCTAAATTATTTGTGAGTAGTGTAGACGTGGCTTAGTTGTCAGTGAAATCAGCAGATCTGCTGATTTTCTGTACTACTCAACGTTTATTTACTTACGTTCTGCTTCCGAGGTGACCATAAATCTGCGACCGAAGAAACATTGGAATGAAATGGACCAACAAAAACAGCTGCAGCCTGCTGTAATAGTTGTTACGTGGCTACAATGAATTGATGACTACTATAAAGATGGGCCGAAGGTATAGTTCAAGATTATTCTGAGGTATTTAGTTTGAGTAAATAACGGAAGTCACGTTTGTCATGAAGCAATATAGCGCAAAGAGAAGAATAGCAGAATAGTGAAGAAAGCGCAGCGGAGGATTTCAAGAAATATAGGACCTCAGAAAAGTAGGAAGAAAGGATGTTGTACGAGATTATGCTTCTGTGATCGTCTGGATGTTTCCCTTATAAGGGTACTATTGTTGTCCTACCGCTTCGTTGTATACGGAGCAGTCTTAACAAGTCGCCATAACACGGCCGTTTCGGGGTGTGTACGTCGTCTAAGCCGGTGTTGAAGCCAGTATAATGCTCTGTCGAAGTGGTTTTCTGACCCGACACTGTCCCTCGTGCTATCTTTTTGACCCTTAGAATATTCCAAACAGGAATCTGGGAACCCGTTTCATCATAAACTGTGCTTTCTTGAACTTGAAGAAGCGTAGCTATTGAGATGACATGAATTCCGAGTCACCCGTATCATGCAAGTCATCTATAATTTTCATATGATACATTGGATACGGGTTTGATTGTAACAATAATTACTCGAACTAATTTTCAAGTGGACTTTGTTTAGTAATTGTTCAGGGTCACGCCGCATTCCATTTCCGCCATAGTAAAGAATGGAGGGCAATTTCATGACGCGTCTCGAAAAACGAGAAACCGACCAACTAATGTCCAACGACTTACACTTCAACCTGGCATACTTGGCAGAAGCAGATAAACAAGGAACTGGATTCAATACGATATCAACTTAAATTTTTTAGGCGTTAACTTGTGGGTTGATCAGTTCCTTGGGATGCGTTCCCCTCTTTGACTTCTATTCAGGATCGTAGTTCCTTTTTGAATGGGTATGTACCAAGTAGTACTTACTACTACACTACCTCCGCTCCATTTTTAACAGCAGAAAAACGAAATAGTTTGGAATCCCCTCTATTTGTTTACCATTTTCCCATTCGAAATGTATTAGAAGAGAATTCAGCATGCCTCTATTCCTCAACTTTCAAATTCATGGATTTCCTGTCGAGATTGTCATGATGTAGTGACGATGACGATGCTGAAAACAAAAAACAAAAGCCCTGCTAGCACTTATAAGCATAGCTCGAGGGGTCGTACCACCTTCAAAACTACCAGGATTCTTCTCCCTGAAGAGACCGGTAATGTTCTGATGTAGCCGAAAATAAGTAGACGCGATGTCGCCTATGTTCTGGCCTGCCAGTCACAAATCACAACGTGGGCCGAAGGAATATAGACCCGAATCGTAGGGAAGGTGGAAATGTGTCCGAGATTCCTCAATCTCATACTGATTTCGTTTACTAGGACAAAAAATAGCTGTCACTTCCCTTCCGGTCATGTGGTCGCGAACCGTCTTGGTATGCTTGTATAGGCTGTATACATAATTACCCCATGGCTCTTTGGGAATTCTTTGTCTCTTCAGCACATTTACATTTGGCAGTTATTTATATCCTATTGTGAAAACCAAATAGCTTCCCTCTTCCCCGCTCAGCTTCCTGGGAATGGCGGATTCCCCGTGGACTAATACGGGCCGGGCGCCATGTTATAAGCCACATTCGGCCAGCTCGTAAATGAATATCATTGAAATTCTAGACGGTATAAACAGCCCGGACTAATTGCGTAATAATTGTATAGGGTTTCCTACTTTTTTTTAAGATGAATTATGCAGTAGTTACTTATCCTGTGATCAGCCATGCCTCTTTCCCACAACATGTTTGTCTAGGTGATTATGATAGTGTGGGACGTGGACAGGCGAGGGAGGGTTCGTTTTCGTTGGTTTCTGGTTACATTGATTTCAATCCTTCCAATTCAACCCCTCCCCCAACCCCCTCCCCTCCCCCCCCCCCTCTTTGGCTAGCCCTGATGAGGGGTATGATTATCACAGGTAATTTTCCCTTCAAGTCTCCGACCACGAATACGGTAGCAGCGCGTCCTGCAACTGCCCCAGACGAGTTCCTATTATGTCAACGTATTAATAACCTCCAATTTCTGAATTTCCCTTCGCACCTTGCATTTTTGGAGGCCATCTGCATTCAGTGATCGAGTTAATTCCCCTTGGACGGTCGGGGAACATCAGAAGGCGTGTGTAGTTAAAGCAGGTTCAACCCTCCAATAACTTGATTTTTTCCAATTCAAATTCAGAAACTTAAGTAGAAGCTAGACTTCTTATAACTCTAGCTAGTAACACTTTCATGTGGCTCTCAAAATCGATGAAGACGAGTAGATTTGTTTGGCTCAATCGCATTGCATGATTGCTAATTTGTCTAATAGCACTCGCCAAGGAGGAGTCAATTTCGCACGCATCACCATCCTCTCGGCTGCCACCGCTCATTCCCCGTCCGACGGCCGTCAGCGGTCGTCTTAGACGTTCCCTTCCATTCGGACCCATCACAATTTGTCTTTTTCTATCGGCTCGGCGGCTTCTTCACAAGATTCTCCACATACTATTTGGGCTAAGAAATGGGATGTCCATTAGGAATTTGCTATAGCCATCTAGGAAAAAGCTGGACTCTTTGACATGAAACCCCTTTTGTATTATACGGTTGTCCTAAATACCTGTCGATGGCACCACAGATCAGGTTAAACAATGACTCACAGTCTTTTACAATGAAAGTTTTCATTTCGTAGGCTTGCTATGGAGCCATAGCAATTGTCTTTGTGCCTCAATTGAGCGCCCATAGAACTCTAAGATGCCCTAAATCGAAATGTGTATGACTTCTCAAGCAATACCGGGTAAATCCCCGTTCTCGACCTCCCAAAGCGGCTTCCCTTTACGACACATTTTTGTCGCTAAAGAAACTGGGTCAGACGTACTTACGCCTCTGTTAACGACTTCCCGATCCTTTTACGCTTAAATTAAACTCAAGTATCTCCAATGTTCAAGTAGTTTTCTTCAAACAAACTACTCGAATATGAGAGATATATTAATGAGAATGAACAAGAAGTTCTGGAGATTGGAGTGCGGGTACATCAACTTGACACTACTTCATAGAATTTAGGAACTATTCGAAACTTTTGACCTCTCACCGAGAAAGCGCTTCATGACTACTTTCGGGTCTCGAGTCTCCCTGACTCGACGTAAAATGATTTTGTTAGGTTCTTGAGCAATGGTGAAATAACGGCCCTTCGGGTTCGTTTCCGTACTAATTGAAAAGTACTGGATTAGAACGGAACTTGTGTACTGTATTAATATCCTACTACGATTCTACTCACTTTCCCTCTACGCAGCCTGCACGTGTGCTCCCGCTTCCAGTTTTTCAATTTTTTTTAACGCCATGGTTTGTAAAGTTTTCTATTATGTTATTGAATTTCCGTTCATTTATCTGGTTATTGGAGAACTAAACATAGCTTATTTAAGACAAATCCAGTTGCAATCGAAGAAATATTTGTGAGTCCTAAAAACCTAACAATAACCAAAACTGCCCCTAGCACGAAAAAAATTTTGTGTGAGGAAAAAAATAAAATATGTGTGAGGAATGTGGTCCTTCATTACTTATTGCTTCTACTAATTCAATTCTTCACCTATAAGAAACCCTTATAATTAGCTTGTGGTGGCGGCGGAGTCTCAGCTCTAGGAGACCTAGACGTGTAACCTTCCAATCCCTAATTGAGCTTCATCAATGAACACGCGGCGGTGTTTATCCACCGCAGTAGATTGTTATGTCCAGCCGTCTAATGAGCTCGTGAGGGTCTCAGATTTATTTGCACGATTTTCAACTGAAATTACTCTTTTATTAAAAATTGTGAATAGTTCTCTCAGAATGAATTTCTTTCCCTTACGGCGAATCCCCCATTTGAGTATATCTCAATATCTGATCGATTGGAAGGGTAACCTCCCGAGTGCGTGATTTTACCTTATCTATCAAGTACCATAAAGGCAATTCCGAGCCGAAATGGCTTTATAACGACCAGATGCAGTCAACAGATGTTCACTGCTACTGCTAGAACACATGTTTTTTAAACTCTCCTCTCCTCCTTCCTTCCTCCATCCCTTCTTTCATCCAAACAAGTTTTAGCTGACATGATCAGATCCTGAAAGATGGATGACTGGTCTTGCATGAAGAGGCCATCTGGTGGTCGAATGGTTAAGTAGCAAAACAGCCAAATTTTGCCATGAACTGTTGAATATGGAAATCAGAGAGGTACCGTACTTTCATCAGCCCTACTGTGATGATTAGCTTGTTTTTTTAAAGGTCGGATCGGAGGGTATCGAGGTCTGGAATCATCATCCGTCGATCCCATCCCTCCAGGCTTTGAAATTGAAGGATTTACCAAGACCAAGTCGTCCTATTGAAGGAATTCGTCAATCTGCACTTTGTATTTATAAATTTATTTCCTTAGGTAGTGACTTCATGGATTTACTATTCATAGGATTTTAAGTAAGTTAAATTCCAAAAGAGGAGCTTTTCGAAATGGATTCCTTCGTTCACGACGAATTCTTTTTTGGAAGCTTTCGTCACTCAAGAGCTCGTTCTTAGAAAGTACAGTAATTGTTCTCAGAAATTCGAGCTATCCACAGTAAGTCTTTCGACAATCACTACAATTACACGAACAACCACAGACTCTCAACCACGAGAGCCTGTACACAATGGTAAGAGGCTTTTTTACCCCACACCCTGTTCACAGATCGAATGCACAAGAGCCTGTGATCCCCTTCATTGTCTACAGAGCTCTTACACTACGGAATTTGTCTGGGTGCAGTTTATCCTACAGATTCTGTCTGGGAGAACTCGCTTCTCATGACTATTGGTTGACCACGTAAGGTTGAGTATGCCAGGAAGCAATCAAACGGTTAAACAGTCCGTGGAGAGGACGAATGGCAGGACGCAATCCAGAAAAAGCGGTTGTCACTGAACCTCTGATTTTCTCGTGAGACAGTCTAGCACTTTTACTCAGGAATGGCCAAGTGAGGTGGTTAAGGGAGAAAGGAAGGTCATACATTGCTGTCTCTATCGCCTAGGACCCTACCATCTTCAAAAGATAGCAATCGAGTTTTCCGATGAATGATGAATCGATGTAGAAAAAGCTATAAACAGCGCTCTACTATGGACTTTTCCCACTCGTAGTCCACAGAGCAACTGGGAAGTTCTCCCGTCCGTATTTGCCTGATTCTTCTCAACGATTGATATATTGGTGACAAATATCTGTCAGGAAGATGTCACTATGGCGCCACTGTGAGTTTGGGCGACTTTTTTTGGTTTCGTCTGTACAAACAATGAGTTTCGCAGAATGTTTGCCCAGCGGTCAAAAGAATAATGGCAACTAAAAACCATGAAAAGGAGGTTAGAAGTGGGGTTAGATGTCAAGGCCAAGCAGAGGAGATCAGCGAGAGGCGGGACCGTGGCAGGCGTTTGCTTGTTGGCGTGGTCATAACAACCAGCCCCGAGCACCGCCCTCGACACCAATCCACCAGTGAGCTATTTGGTTTCTTGCGATTACGATGGGCTCATTCCCAAGTGCTTTACAATTTTTGCAATTCTACGAGGTTGTAGTTTAGCTTCGCCGTTTAGTGCCACCTTCATCACCATCACGACGATGACGACGGTGTAATCCGAATTGACTGCCGCCTGTGTGTATGTATCTGTTTCGGTCCAATTCTCAGCCCATCACTAGGTGGTCAACGTGTCATTCGCCTGGCGATAAGCCGGTCGGGCTGTTGAAAATGACATGGCGCCGACAGGTGGTGACGCTAATGCAAGGTTATACATCTGTATGTAGCATAGAGGCTTCGAATGGCGCATCTCTGCTTCCCTTCTTCATTCCTCCTTCCCCTTTCATTCCGACATTCTGCGTGGATTCAATCCATTCGAAATGGAGGCTTAGCAGAATCCCTAAAGAAAACCGGTACCGTCACTGCCGTTCAGCATATGCTGAGCTGAACATCAGCTCACCCCATACACTTTCTGTCACCAGGGTCAAGCTCAAGACGAAAAGTTTGAGGTTGAACGCATTGGTACTTGTTAAAATTAACTAGTAGGAAAGCCTAATAAATTCTTTGACTGGTTTGGGGCTCTTCTGCTTCTATATGGTAGCAATTCGTAGAGCTACATACTTCTGCTCACTGGTATTCCGCCTTCATATCATTAGCGTACATTAAGCCCTGCTGGACCTCTCTGTGCACAGAGGTGATATATGTGCGGGGAAAAAAGGGAATGAAATTAAAAAATTTGTTTCAAGTGGTATTTATCTCGAAATGAACGTATGGGAGAAGTTCGAGAACCTTTTCTTCTTTTTTTGTACCTCTTCTATTCACTGGTTTTACCGCTCCTGCAGCCGACAAATATGCCCACTACCACAGATAGGGTCAAAGGCCCACTTGTGAGAATTGTCAGCCATCATGGTCATAGTCTCAGCCTTCATGTTCACTCAGGAACCATCTTTTATTCTGCAAGATGCTGCATAATGATGTCACACCTATGTATGGCGCATTTCTCATAATCTACTCAATTTTTTTTCTTTTTGTTCAAAGGGGTCTAATAGTTTGGTGTCTTTACAATAATTTTTTATCAGTAGGATCACACACGCAACTTTCCCTACGAGCTTTTGCAAGGGATTACCCTGGTTTTCGCCCTAGTCCCTGGTGATCAAAAAAAAACGGAACCTGTTTCGGAAGCGTCGATATCATTGAAGCTGTTTATTCATCGATTTTCATTTTTATTCTTCTTTTTTTGCAGCACGTTCACCTCAGCATTCATTCATAATAGCCCATTTATCCTTTCTTTTTCATTGAAATATTATTCTCGATCGCCGTCCAACAATGACCTGAAAAACGATTACTTTGCACCCATTTCGTAGGCCGTTATTTGAAAGCTTTTTCTATTTCCCCTTTCCCGTCCACTTTGGACGAATTGACCTGGTCGAATGCAGGAGGGATCTAGTCCGATGAGAAGAATCTTGTTATTGAGACTTACCCACCTAGTAAGAGTGTGGGTAAACTTGATCTTCAGGGAAAACCAAAACAATAGTGAAGTAAGTGGAATAGGTAGTAGTCGGTAAATGGGTGAGGCAACACCTGTTTTCAATTTCTTTTTCAATCAAACCCTTCCACAATATTTGAAGATGTTCCTAGTGAAACTGAACAGGCCAGCTTCCACGTTGGAACACCTACTCTTCATTCGAAGAAAAACTTCTTGATACCCATGAATAATGCCTAATACCCCGTGCCAACCACATAATCGCTATGTTCAGTTGACTTCTGTCGAGTTTGTTTAACGTGAGCGATTTGGGAAACCGGCTACCTCGGCGGGCAGTTCTGTCGTTGCTGTCCCACCACTATCTGCCTTCCTGTACATGTTCCCTCTTTGAATTTCTCATCATGAAGAACTAGCCAGCTTGATTTCCATGAGAAAGTTGCTTCTTCTAGACAATAAATAGCCATAAAAAATTGCAGGCGTTAATTGATCCACTGGGAGGATACGCCATGTTTTCAACTTGTCCCCTAATTGCTAGGTTGTTGAGTGCGTGTGAACCTGGGGGAAGACACAATCGAACGTTGTACTGTGGATGCTCTTTTACTGTAAAATAATTGTCTTGCAAAAAAGACTTGTACACCATGCATACCTTTTAAATTGTTTGCTGTTGTTTCTCGCGCCGCAAACTAGTTCCATTCCCCTATTATTTCCTTTTTTACATGTGGTCTGACAGTAATTTTCTTTATTTCTGGGTGAACAAACCTAAATAAATGCCGGAAGTGCAAGGTAAAGTACAATCTCATCTACTCCCAACTTCACCCTGCCGAGAAGGAAGGTACCACTTACATATAGATCTAGCCTGGCGCTGAGCTAGAGAAAATTGATGGGCTTTTTCCAACTTGAAAGTGCTTTCATATCTTACATTACTGCCCACTATCATTATTATTATTATTACTGTTGTCATTATTGTTGTTATTATTTTATGACTAAAAACCAAAAATTAAAAGGGCAAGAGTAACTGGATTTCGGCAGCTCATGGTAGAAAGAGCACGATGTCAGGAAAGCGTGTGTACGGGTTCGAACCCATCGAAGTTTTGCCCACAAATCGCCAAAAAAAATTTTGAAACTTCCGCATTGCGAAGTGACTGAAGCAAAATAACAGCAGTCACGAGAAACAACAAGTACTTATTATTATTAATATCATCACTACTATTACTTATTATGAAAAGCAGAGGTGCAGTGGCAAGTGCTGATTGGTACCAATTCCGTATGGGAGGATAAAAGCACTGACTTGCATACCGGCTGGCCATCGCAACTCATTGAAAAGGTCATATGAGCATTGAATACGCGACTACGATTTCGAGTGGAAGACTAATGCGAGGGCGCATCCCCCAGGCGGGTTGTTTGATGCCGAAAGTCCTTATACTTTATTCTTTATTATTGTTGCTATATTCTTGACGGATCCCACCTTGTATTATCCGGGGGGCTTCTTCGAATATTTAACTGCTGATATGGGTAGATGTGCCATATGAAGCTCTCAAGCCCACAATGAATAGAAAAAAAATAAAGAAAAATCTATTAATTAATTCTTTAATTCTCCTATGAATACCTCTAATCCGATCCATTTTTATTGTTTTCTCGGACCCTCCACAGACTCATGATTAGGAAGTTGATGTTACGTGAAATTGGTGACATTCATGGCCTGTCAAGATGGTAATCAGGGAGATCCATCAAAGACGGGTTCGTCTGAGCGACGGCCATATCGGGCCAATCGTCAAGGCAAATTCGAAAGTTTTGGCACCACTTCCCCTTCCCCTCTCCTTCCTTTTCAGCTGTCGCAGTGACATGAAATTATCTCGCACTTTGTGCTATTCAGCATTGCTCAACTAACCACCCAGTCAGCCGTCAGTCATGCCAGGAGTATATTTGCTTTTATGGCAACCCCCGTCATCGATCGACTCTTAATTACTCAAGAGTACGAAGGGTTGGTTGTGGTGCATGTGACGACGTCAATATGAACTTGCCCCCACAAGAAGTTCTTATGGTGACTGGCTGGCTAGCTGGTTGGGCACTGGCCAACCGAGCTGGTTACTGATACTGATTTTACGAGTATTTTCTTATCGCTGCCGCCCACTTTGATCAGCACCGCCATTCGTACAGCCCTCTATTAGTCTCTATCGATTTTTCCGGGAAGTTTTTTACTCCATGGGTGTCTAGTTGGTACTTCAGGGGCACTTTTCCTCAGCGGGGTTGAATCGATGAAACCTACATCGCCATTTTCTTTCCTTTTCCTACTTTTCTTTCTTGGCATATGTACGTCTCCATGTTCTCGAACGCTTCCCCCAAGCCATTTCCCAAAGCTCTGATTATAGGATAATTCCCAAATGGGGAATTCCATGACTGTAGGTTAAAGTAAGAGAAATATCCACAGCATCTACGTGGTCACTAACGGTGAAGGGTTTCGACAGTCACCCCCAGGCCGCTCTGGTGAAGTGCCAGGTAAAGATGACTCATGATACCAAAGAACAGTTCTTACTGGAGTTTTTTGGAACCCTGTCAGGGCATGCCCGATCTCGTTTTACGCCTATCGTCTGCCCTTTATGAGCCTTAGCAGGTTTTTTTTTTGTTTCTCTGAATAGACCGTAAAAATGCAGAGCGAATCGATTTCCACTTTTTACGTCTTTTCCTTTGTAAATGTTGGCTGTATTGGTTCTATCCACCTATCGATTCCACCTAGGCTATTTGAAATGGATCAGTCTACGAATCTCCTTCACAGAGAACTCCCACCAACTTCCACGGAAAGGCCTTAGGCGATGCAAACGAGGCTACATCGAGCATATTAGAGCAGCTTACCTTCACACATAGGGGAGGTCCCAGTGTGATACTGATGATGCCCTTTATACGACATTCTTGCTCTTTTCTTCGTTCCTCTTTTTCACAGTATGATGTTTGGCCTTCAGCCTTAGACTCTGTCTTTAGGCTCTCTCCTATTTTTTTCTTTCAGGGCATTTTCATCCGGTTTTTATTGACAGGAATTGCCTCAGAGTCCTGCTTTTATATTGTACGGCACACCCTTGGGTGTATTCACATGAATAAATAAATAAATATTCGGGATAGGGAATAAATAGCGAACCAAAAGCCACCCCGGTAATTGCCCAGGGACGCCTTACTTTGTAACGTTTACAATGACAAGAAAAAATAGGAATCCAGTATATTCCCACAATAACTAGAGCGTACGCGATACATAATTATTATACATTTTATAGAATTTTATTTCCAGAAAATTACAAATTCAATAATAGATACTAATTAATCTAATTAGTAAATTCCAAAACATATTCAGTTATTAGTAATGAAAAGAGCAGTTTTTTGGTTGTAGATCACCAACATTTCGAGATACGCTCACTTAGCCAGTACTTTTCAGGCTAGCAGTGGTTTTGTATTGCTTATCCGGCTTAGGCAATGCCTTACCGAGACCCTTCCAGAGGTCTTTCCTTCACTCATGACTCGAGTCCCACTCATTGAATTTAAAGGGATGAAAGATTCGCTGGCTAAGCGTCGATTTGGGATTTGATCCCAGGGTCGCACGTGTGGTAGCTCCTCCACTTTTCACTACATCGCACAGCTGCTTTCCTCTGTTAATGACCCGATTATACTGATTTCGTACTTTCCTGAAAAACGATTTCTAAGAAGTGTCCTGCTTGGTGACGTGCACTATCCAGTAGACTATGGGAGCCGTTCTCGTCTTACTAGTTGTGGAGAAACACCTCCGTCCGAAAGCGTGACTTGTATTACTCGCTGGATGTTTGGTGTTTCTGATGTTGACATTCGATGTTGCTTAGTAGGGTATGCACCAGACATCGCTGGACTTTCTATCTGGGCATATGCACTGCCTTTCTCAGCTCGGGATAGGTAATGAAGGGATGATTTGTCAACATTGACATCCCTTCATTCTTGGGATGCGCCACGCCTCCGCATTGCCAATCGTAGTGGCACTTAGACCCGTACCTGGCCCAGACAATACTTTTGAACCGATATAGAGATTCCGTGATGGAAGAGATACTTCGGAGGGAAGGAAGCTGAGATCCAAGAGGTACTTCTTGGACTGGACTGAACGGCCACAGCACCACATTGATTTCGTCTCCGTGTCCAAGTGATTGAGCTTTTGTGTAACATCCGAAAGAAAGGTCGTAAAACCTAAGCAGTTTACAGGTGCAGGCTCAACTCTCAGTTCTAATCACTTCTTAAGCTCACTGGTTATTCGTCCTGGGTTGCTTACGCTGTAGACTTCGTCAACGACTAACAGACCCACCAAAAGCAGTGGCATCGTTCTCATTTGTAGAACTCTGCCTTCGTTTTGGGTCCAATCCATACAAGCAGACGTCATTATGAACATTTTAAAGGCGAATTGCACTTTTGTTTTTAAACTTTCGCCTTTTTTCTGCTTCATTCCCAAATATCCCCGGGAATTCTCGCGATCAGCCGTCTAACCATCATCTCAGGTTTCCACTGTTTGTAATCCTATCTAAACCGGTTTTTGCCCACAGGGATAGGGAAAGAAAGCTGTTTAAAACTGCGGCTTCTTCACTGAGCCCTCATTTTCATTTTTTTATCGATTTTTCTATTTGGTTCTACTTACTTTTACTATGAATTTTGTTTAGGCTCTGCATGGGAGCTGTAGGGTTGTGATTTTATTGTAGATTCAGCTGACACGAAGCTGAATGCTGAAGCATCTGGTGCTCGAGGAAAGTCGAACGCTCTGCACAGAGTGCATGGAGTCGATTTGCCAGGTGTGATTGTGAAGAATGCCCATTGAGAAAGGCCGAAAACCCTTGGAAGTGGTTGTAGCTGCAACCTTTTCCCAACAATCATCAATAATCATGTGTAACATGGGAACAAACCTTCCCATAAACCTGGCTCAGGCCTAGGTAGTCTGAGGCTACAAAGCTAAGCTGGACCTGGAAGCTGAACTAGTGAAGTTTCAAGAGATTCGCTGCTGACTACCCCGTTCATCTCTGAATAAACACCAAACCCTCCCCCCTCCCCCCCCCCCCCCCTCCAGAGTTTATTGAAAACGTAAAGCAGCTTCAGGCGCCTGAATCCAATGAGTCTTTCCGTCGTCACCGTCGTCTACGGACCTCATTATGGAAGTCGAGCGCTAGGGGGGGGGGGGCTATATCGCTACATAGTATGTCGGCAGAGTCGATACGTACTTGCGAGCTGTCCATTGCTGGCCATAAATGACATTTTTGGCTTTTTCGTCGATGCATATGGACGGCATCAGGCCAATGCACGTTCCTTTCTGAAGACTTCTTTCTGTGCTCCCCACAAAAACACTTTTTCCTCGAGCAGAATCATCGGCATCTGTTATCGTTTCACACACAGCTGGACAGCTGAATCGGCAACCAACGGCCGTTTTCCGTTGGATTTTTATCGGCTGTTCTGCCACACTTCATAAGCTAAAAACGGTGCATTCCAACTGGGATGAGCTGCTATTCCATGCTTAGGCCGATGCCAGCTATTGGGGCTCAGATTTTGCTCAACTCCTCTATTGCTTTCGATATGAAAGTGCATTTGACCTGTCGATGTGAGAATATTCATTTCTCATGGGCAATACGAGGCCTGTGGCAGAGTTCATTCAGACATAGGGGCTGCTCCTCACGTATGTATCCTAGCTCCAACATTGCTGCCATGGAAATTCTCCCATTCACTTATGAGTAATGTTTTGTACTTTTACTTCTTCAACCGCTCGAGTTGACTGAATAGAAGACTTTGCTTCATGGTGCCTATTCATCAGCCCAGTTTATGAGATATTTGGCCTACGTGGGCCAGAAGTATTGTAATAAGTGTGCATGATGAATCGCTGTTGTAACACAGGTTGAGTTAGCGCCAGGTTCTCTCAGATCCCCGCCGACAACGCAAGGATATAACGGATTAAGTCGTGCTACCCTGTGGCCTATCAAATAGTTAAAGGGTTAGGGCCAGTCTAAATTAGTCCTGACGAACCTTTGGATGTTATAAAATTTGTACTTTGAGGCTTAGACCACTCTACAACCATTCTCCTTGCCCATGTATCAATACATTAATCCGAATCAAGTAAATAGTCATTTTTACTGTTTATTACACCTCATTTCTACTATTTAGTACACTTGACCACTTTCCATCTTACCACTGACAACAAAGAATTCGTTTCTGTTCTATCGACCATAGTGGCCACAATCTTCCTGGCGGTTGAAATTTTTATGCCCTTGTGTTTTGACACGATGTTTTGGTAACTGCTGTTATTCCGTAGCCGTAAGGCCGAACTTCTGTCCATGACTGGCCGTTGATGTCGGTAACCTTGTAAAGCGCTGTCCTATGTATTTCTTCTGATTTTCTTCCAGTTTATCTTATTCCATTTTGATTTCTACTTATTTTCGCGAACTTTCTTGGATATTCCGAATATTCAAAAACGTTCTTGTACTTTCTAGTCACTAACTTTAGATTTGCTTTTTTTGTAAGTGGTCCTCATATGTTCAGTCCAACTTTTCATTGCTTTACGTCCAGGAGACCCGGAAGGTTTAAGCGGACATCGATTTCGGTAACCTGGCAGAAGTTCCCTACTGTCTTTTGAAAAATTTCTGAAAGAACAACCTCGAAGTCATCCAACACTTAAATGCATACCCTTCGTCAGGAGTCATGGATAGTAGCTTAAATTATGGCCCTCATTCTCGAGT
The DNA here is from genome assembly GCA_000469685.2 of Haemonchus contortus. Taxonomy (NCBI): domain Eukaryota; kingdom Metazoa; phylum Nematoda; class Chromadorea; order Rhabditida; family Trichostrongylidae; genus Haemonchus; species Haemonchus contortus. The sequence continues at coordinate 12,003,271 of LS997564.1, forward strand.
GTTAATAGTCGCTTGAATCATTTCCATAGTAAAATGGAGACTGGACTAGCTTCACACTCATTATAGCATCAATCTGTTCCCTTGGTGTCATCTGGTTCGGCGCCCATCCCGTTACAGGTATGTGACCATCCCACACTCGCTAAATTGCCAATGTTTGATCATGGTGGCTCCGTCATGTCCCATTCAATGTAGGACGGCCATCATCGTCTGTCGTTCGGCCCTTTTCATTAACGTTCTTTCTTTACGTCTTCAGCCGACGTAAACCAACACAATACGACCTATTACGCGAAGCGAAACGAGACGCAGGTCATCCACCATTGGAAAGAAGGCCTTTGTTGAAGAATTCTACGGAGGACGTTCGTAGTTCGAGACATTCTCAGCCAAATGTCTGTACTATGGGAATACCAGAGTCGTCAATCAATTTTCTGCCGACTGCGCCACACATCAGCCTTTTTCCTGCGATTGTTGAAGAGTGCAAATGACCTCTTCATCAGAGTTCGTCGGATTACTCGACATTTCCCAGTGCAAGCTTAGTTCTGCTATGATGCTTGATCGAAACCCGAATAGGAGCGGTTGTAAATGTTCCATGATTGGAATACCAAGGCCACTGAACATTCATAAATGGTTGGATTGGAAAAAGGGTATTTATGGTGTTCACACTGTGCCGGGATTGATTTTACTTATGATTTTTGTATTTTGGTGCTCAATCTTTGACAATAAATAGTTAAAATATGAAATGGTCCACGAAAACCCAGAAAACCCATCTTCTCATAACCCCATCATGCCTGTCGCCTTCTTAAAGGGTGTCTTCGAAGTTGAGAGTGTTTTTCAATCAGCCCATGATGGCTAGTCACTGATGGATGAATTTTCATCTCCGTCACCTCCTTTTAAAGGCTTTTTGATCAAAACTTCTCTGGGAAAAGGAAAAGAAGGAAACTGGAAAGGACAGAGATCGCTGAACCTTGATATGCGATGCTTTTTCTAGTTAAGTTGACGTATACCTCTTCTATCCATAGCTATTCCTTCTATTCAGGACCAGTTTGGTAGGATCAATCATAAGAATATACCATGACGTTCGGAGGCCTTTAACCTGCACGATTTTTGAGGTCGGGTCCCACCTAGGCTAACTCTGCTCTCCATCTTCCCATCGTCACGTCAACGATGACAGACAGCTATTTTCTTGAGTCATCGTGCGAACCTTTATATGCAGTCTATTCACTCAGAAACGCATCCTTTATTGATTTCTTGTTTATTTTTATCATTTCAATTATTTTACTTTTTTCTCCAACATTTGTTTACCGTGCTCAACAGATTTATTACGCAAATCAACTGAAACCTGAGCGCGTGGCGGAACCCAGAAGCCATTTTTTCTAAATTTTTTGTTGAAACAGTTAATCCGCCGTTCATCTTTTTTTTCCAGTGGTCGCTAGTCTTAGGATAAAAAATTACCCCAGAAATGATAAATATCCGAGTTTGATAGGAGCCGATTTGCTGGGCTGTCAGAAAAAATGATACGGAACTTTTACCCTTATCAATCATTATCAACTATTTTGAGCTCCTATAATCTCCCTGATTTTCAGCACAGCAGTAAATAGTCAATTGATTTTCTTCCCCACTAGTCCTCCGAGTTCGATCCCTTGGGCATGGGCGAGATTAGTTCGATCGATAACTATGCGTCTAATTGTAAATAAGCAGGTGTCAAGTAACAAATAAAGGTAGCTGAATGATTGAATTGCAAATCTACGCCGAGTAATGGAATGACTGACACCCTGCCCTCTCTGTCTATGAATAGCATTCAGTTTTCTGACTCAACTGGTTGCGTAAACAATTAATTGTTTATTCATGAGCCGTTAATGATTTATCGGTTGTGGTTAGCACGGAGAAATAGGACTAGATGTATAGCTCGCTACCTAACATGATTAGGTGGAGACCCAAGAAGTAATATCATGACTACCTATATAGGAAGTATGCAATAAACCTTGACGCTGGTTCTTTGGAATGAGCCATGCATTTGACAGGCACTTCCGACTTTTGAGCCTTTTCCATTTGAGCATTACCCTTTTAAATTTTCTCGTACTCTGGTCATTGCTCAGAGAGAGGTATGATGGAAGAGGGATTCAAATTTCATCGAGAGGTGCAAATCTACTGAACTTCTCACTTTTCGTCCGTGAAAGACCTTCATCGGTCCTTCACGAAACATGTCAAAGTGGCCACTTTTCCATGTACTTATGAAATACGTATCTCCAGAGCTAGAAACTGTGCAATAACTATGTAGCTACGGGTATATACCACCAGTGCTAACAAACTCCCAAATTAACAAATGGGCTCACACAGGCGTTACGTTGATGGAGAACTTAGTCAATTAGGTACGAGCAGTAAGAATGCAGAACGAGGATAATTCTAATAAAACCCAAAATTCTCTAGAGCATCCCGAACCAATTCATATTTTCGTGCCCTCCTTGTGCATGGACCATCGTAGTTGCCGACATCTATCCAATCTGGTCTAGTATGTAATTAGGATCGCTTAGAGGTGAACATGGTGAATAAACAATTCCGGTGCTCAAAAATTCTGTCGGAGCTTCTTCACTGTGTAGCACTGCTGCTATCAGGTTCACAGCACCAAAAAGTAATTACTTACAGCTTCTGATCTGATTCTTTCAAGAAGGGAAAAGATGAGAGCAAAGAAATCTTTTGAGAGTATTTTTCCTTTCGTTTCTGCTCCTTTTTCTCGAGGTCGCCTATATAGCAGTATTTCTCTCCTTCTTCTTCTGAATAAATTCTCTGTCAACGATCAGGATGTGATGATAGCTGTGTTTACTCGTGTCCTGAGATGAACCTGCTCTGAGAACATCACTGACTGGCGGCAGTCTGCTGGACGATAATTAGCTTCGACAGATGGTTTGGGGGGAAAGCAGCGTGGGAAAGACGAAGAAGAAGCCGAGAGACGCACATTTCAAATGACTACCACCCCTCTTATCTACTGTTCCTAAAATCTTTTGATTGTAGGAGCCCTCTGTGGACCCTTTCATAATTCCATTTTTTAAACTCCTCTCGCTAAATTATTCGATTTATTCTGCCTTCCCCACTTTCAACACGTTTCTGATTTCAGTTCTTCTTAATATCCACCCAGCCCCGAAAGTCGAATACATAAGGGGTCTTTTTTTGGAGTTACTAATCCTTCATAAATGTATCTAATTATAGGAACGATACTACTTATTCCTTCCTGAGATTTGTATTACATTATAGGCAGCAGCTCACTTAATAAGCTTGATATCGCTGGCTAGTAAATGCAAGCCAGTAAACAACCTTATTTACTCCAGTAAGACTGCTAATTGTCATAACAGAAAACCGAACCCTCAACGATTCCCGTAAGGCATTTTGTTGTCTGCCCATACACTCAAGCATATGATTAGGAGTAAAAAAGAAAGAGATGGCGCCGTCTTAATCGCAATCTGAGCAAATTACTGTTTTCCTGAGAAAATAGTATGGAGAGAAACGTGCGCACATATCTGCTTCTATATCAACATATTTACATTTACTTATATACCTTCGCTCTACCAGTGGTCAGAAAACTGCTTTCCGCCACCATCTATCGTTATGGAGATGTGAATTGTGAAAATTTTGGGTGAAAACGTGAAAGCTCTAATTTCAAGATTACCTGACTCCCATTATTATAGAATTTCGATGTTATATCACTAAAACGTTTATGAAGAGTAGCCATTCGAGCTTCTTCACTGCCCCAGGTAACAATCAAATGAAAAGCTATTCTAAATGGTTCAATCTTCGGCCGAACCCCATTATTCGTTTTCCGTTCACTGTACATTTCATTTCACAGCTGAATCCAGTGGTAGAGAGTGATACTTTGCAAATTTTATAAAGTTCAATAATAATTAGCAAAATTGGCAGAAGCACCAGCACCACTACCATTACATGGTTTTCCTTTCTTTTTCCTTGGGCTCTATAGCGGATAAAGGTCAAGTTTTGTGACTTCCAATACTTCATGATTTCCAAAGCGATTGTCTATATACACATGATTTTTTGTAGAAAAGCAAGAAATAACGTAGTCAAAGTGATTTGTGAGGCCATGCAGCTGGGTTGTAATGCATCTGTAGTACTCTACTGATTTCTATAGCTGTCTGGACCGGAACCGCCTTATCAGCATCCTGTAGCTATCAACAGCATCGTAAACCTTATCATTTCTTTCGATTTATTGCATTTTACTCTCGTTTTGACTGTGCGCCCACGATTTTTCGTTCTTCCTAAGTAGTATTTGAATGGCTACAGCCTCAGGTTGATTGTAGGTGCTGCCTGTCCATGGTTTCCAGTCGGGACCTCACAGTTTACTACTTTTTGCTCTGCTTTGACGACCTCACCACTAGCATTTCGGAATTTCACTTTTCCGTTATGCTTTTACTTCTACTTCCTGGTGAGCCGCGCTAGTACTAAATAGAGTCAGACGAGTTTATCAGCCAAGTGCCGGGTCGTCATGGTGATGTAGTCTGCTTCATTAAGAGGTATTGCTCAGTTTTCTCATTCGTATAGCTTCCGATGGACTTCTTCGTTCTTAAGTGGCACCGTTAACGACCATGCCCTTTCTTTGGGCCACTCATAGTTGCCTAGTTGCATGAGAAGATTAACCTCCCCCTTCTACTCCTATCCCCCTAATCTTCCTCCCCACCGATGCCATCATTTTTCTTGATTTCTAATGTCCCTATGGGTTAGTGTTTTTCTTCGTGAACCATGGAAACGGCTAGTAGACAATCTGTAGACAATTCAGAGCTAGTAAAGGCACTTGCATTTAGGATGGTATTATAGTACGGCCTAAAATCCCGGCAAGGCTTCTCCAGAGGATTGCACAACACAATCAAGTTTCAAAGGATTATTCTCAACGAGGGAATCAAGCGCCAAACTCTCGAAGGGTGAAGATATAAGTAGGATGTGGGAAGAGAATCAGATGGACATAACTACTTTCTAAAGTCTTTTCAAAGCGTGGTTATTGAGTAGAAAAGAGTAATGGCGTGAGTCTCTGCTACACGCGAACCACACTCATATCACGAAATGGATCCCGCTCACATCGTCTCGGATCTCGTCCGATATGGTTTGTCTGGGGAAGCGAAGGTGCTACCACTCACAATCAGCAAAAAAAAATACCAAAACCAACCTAACCATTACTTATATATAACACATTCATCCATAACCCCGTAACCTGCATAGCTATTTAAGCTCCAAGTAGGACTGGTAGCGCATCGTACCTTTGCCTCTCTTTGGTTCAGAGTTTTCTTCGAATCTTTTCTCTTTCTGAGCCTTGTCCGTTGAAGGAAATTTCGCCGCTGCCATAGTTTCATATACCAGAAGTCTTCCTTGCCCTAAGCAAAGCGAGAGCTTCCCTCAACTCCACAAGAGATGGCTAATCAAGATGAGATGATGAAACTCAAGGTGGTGCTTGATTTGTTTTACTCATGGGATGGGATGAGGTTGTGCCAAGCGACTTCCTACGAGTGAGTGCCCGGATCGAATCCCGGATTAATAGCCACCCTGACCACCCAACCCATCCATCCTTCCGGGTTCGGTGAATTGGTGACAGACTTGTCTTAAATGAAATTTGTATTCGTGGATCTACCAAGAAAGTGGTGCAGTGCCGGCTATCCTCCCCATTTTTGGTTTTTAATAAAAAAAATTGTGGCAGCCGAGAAACTTGCACTAGAACTACTTGCACACGCAGCTGGCAAAGTAGACGGTTCATCGTCTACCGAAGGTTTTCCGAATTTGACGGCTACTTCCGTAGGCCCCGAATGTTTTCCATCCTGACAATACATCGCTTCTTTACGTCACCCATAACCATTCATTCATTGTTGTGAGCATCGTTTACCTTTGACGTCTTCTCTGCTGACCTCATCTATCCTCCCTTTCCCCTCCCTCCCGCCTCTCTACGACCTGCAGCGAAATTTCATAGTGAGTACGGTCGTTGCCAATTTATTAGTTAGTAATAATATAGTAGTTTACTAATAGTTTCCCAATCCATCGACCAAACTAGAAAGCTCCGAAACGTGATTAATTATTTTTCGTGCCTCGAATCGACAGGTTGCAAACCCACTCTTCTTCCCTCGAAAAGCCCTTCAACGTTCTCATCCTTCTCCCTGTCTACTCAAGATTTTACTTTCCGCCTACCTCTAGACTGAACCTGCTGTCTAGCTTTCAGAGAGTTTTCCTCTTAATTACGAGCAAATCTCGTTTATTTCGGTTTTTTCTAAGTTTATTAAGTACTATAGAGCGAGTTGATTGCGATCTGAAGTAGTAGGGCCGATAAATCTTATTGAGAGTTCGCCATACATTTCATTTATTAATATCATTACTGCTTACAGAATTTATTTGAGTGAGACTTATGAGGGCTGTGGTACAAGTGGTAAAAGTAAGATCGTCCGATGATAATTTCTTTTTCCTCTAGTCACAAGTGCCAATCGTCCGACTTTAGGTTCACCCAGGCTTCATTTCTATGTCGACAATCGAGCAAGATATCTAACACATGCTGAGCTGTCCTTATCCTGTATCCATCATACATAGCTTAATACGGCTATACAAACATCAAACCCTTTATACTGATATCAGATTCCAAAGAAAAGTGCGTTTCACCTCGATCTGTACTTACTAGGCGAATTGATTGAATATTAAATTATAACTCTTTGCTAAAAATGGAAATATTATGAAATTTCTCTGGATATCTTTTTGTATCAAACGCTGGGTTACTATTAAATATCATATCTTATTCTGTCTTTGAAATCGTCAGTTACAATGATCATAGCTCTACCCTCAATCACTTATGTGAGGTGGTGAGATTGAAAGTGAATGTTTGGGAAATGGGACCCTTTTACTCTTCTTTTTAACACTCATCTCAAAGAATTGCAGGGCCTTGACCATTTTTCTCTCTCATTTCAATCTTTCTTCATCCTCCCCTCCAACTTCTTTTATTTCCCTTTCTGCCTTTTTCCACCTTTGGAATTTTTTTCAAGAGAGTTTTTCTCCCCCTCCCGTTATCCCTTCCATTATCTCTTTCGACCTCGATCCCAACACAATTTCGCTATCCCCCCAGCATCGACTTCTTCACTGTTGCCTCTCGTTCTCGCTTCACCTCTCGGATATCCCCGCGTTGTCCAGGTTGCCCCAGGCTCCGCCTCCAAATTCGCGGTGCCCGTCCTTGAGGGTCATCGTCCAGCGGCCCGCCCCGTCGATGCTCTATCGCCTATTGTTCTGTCATCGTTGCCTTTGAAGTAGGCCAAAATCACCCTCCGACAGGAGGAAATGCTCATTTTTTTCTCGATACGGATTTTATTTAGACACGATGCTGTTACCAGCTGTACCTTGGCCCACATAAGCGGTCCTCATCAAGAAGACATGATGTATGGGACAATTCAATGCTCATTCTCTTCAGCATTGAAGGCCCACGGACCCTCCTGCTGGTGGTGCACCTTTGTTTATTCTGTGTTCAAGAAGGTGGATGCTTAATAATTAAGCAAGTCAATGGCCATTCTCACCCTTCAAAATCTTGCTATTCGGATTTTTACCGGCTTTCTACCGGATGACTCTTCTTTTTTCTTTTTCCTCTTTTTCATTCCTTTTTTCACACCAGTCTCTTCTTATTCATCGTTCGTCGCGATTATTACCTACTATCTTACTGTCGGTTGTCTATTGGCATTGAGTCGGCCGTTGTCTCATCATCAATCTCGGAGAGTGATAAGATCGTTCATTTTTTCCACCCTCGTACGACTTTTTCGAGGTTTTCTTAAGTGGTCGTAGACGTTTTGCTGAGGCTCCTCACTCGCCATCAGTCTCAGAGCTTCTACCCTCTATTTCTGAGGGATTTCCTAAGGTGGCCGATCCGATTGCGCTAAAAAATGGCCGGAATTATCTAAAAGGTCCCCATTTTTCAGCTGCCCCTCTGCCTCAATTTTTCCCCATTTTTCGAATGCACTTCTGCCTTAATTTCTCATTGGATGAAAGTAATCTGCAACAAAAAATAAATGACAGTTAGCGTTGGAGCGATTGGCGCTGATTGCTCAATTCATTTTGGTCTAAGATAAGCCATGCATTTGTTTTTCGTTCAAGATCGTAATAGCATTGGACTGTGTATTTGGTTTCTACGATGAATTAGGATTTGAAGAGGCACTCAACAGAAAAAATAGAATCCCAATATTATGCATATAAACTTCTTTCGCACCATTTTGCCGATTTCTCAGGGGAAAAGCTTCGAGGTTTTGATCTTCTGCGGAAGGTCTGGCAGGTACTGCACTGTAAACCTCAGACTTTATTGAGCGGGTAGTAAAGGAAAATAACCGCCTGTACCTGATCAGTGTAGCAACTGTTAGTCGGTGGTATTTTCGACTACTTTCTCTTGCTCACTGCTTTCTCTTGTGTAATGAATTTTTGCTTTCCGCCTTACTGTCAGTGGAGCATCAGTCCTGCTGTCAATAGAGCAGGTACCTCTCGGAGCGTTTCCACTGAGGCTTTTTCACGACATCTTAGAATTTGCGCTGCACTCAGAAACGAGTCGATGAAAAGTGTGATATATACTAATAATGCATTTTAACGATCCTTGGTACCGGGGCTCTTTGCTGCTGTTCTGAGAAAAAGAAGCCATAAATCCCAATAATGCATGAGAAGCCGTTATCGAGTCGTATGAGTCTCTGATGGCGTTCTTGGGCATTTTCGCTATCGAGGAACTAAGTTCAAAGTTTGCCTTCACATTTTTCCACACTTCATGCTTGCAAAATGTAAGTTTCGGCTCCCAAATGAATGAACGACACGTCATCTGAAGTCAAATTTATTTGAATCCAGTACGAAAAATTGCTTATTGATTACCTTCACGTAACCCTCATTGTACGAGCGGGATTCTTGGTACTAAATAATCGACAAGAGCACGGTGCCCGGAAATCATAACTACTGTTTCGTAGTCCGTTCGGAGTCGAAGTTTTGCCCTTAGCTCGCCAACCCTGTAAGGCTTTCAGAAAACGTCCTGTGGCAAAACAACAGCTGCGAAAAACTGAAATAGTCGAATGATCCCAATAAACGCCGCAGGCGCTTCGAAGGGACCACTCGGCTCGGCCGCTGGTACTGTGTACCGCCAGCAAAAGCTGTGGAATTATCCTGATTAGAGAGCGCTTCCGGAATGCTTATGTTATCCAAAGGAGCTCACAGAGCGACTAACAGAAGTCAACAGATGCCCACATTCGTGCTTATCCCTTCTTCAAATCCAGGGTTTATAGTTGGTCAGGCTCGCAGTAAGATCAGGCCGTCTATCCACAGGCGGAATCTGATCCAAGGAAACTGCACATGAAGATCAGGCAACATTATCTGTCCGTATTCACTCCAATATCCGCCCGTATACACTCCATGTATTTTTCCAAAGGTTCCTGGGACATCTTGAACATGTATGATCCCGAATTCTCCATTGCCGATCCGTTTTTTCAGGTGTCGTGTGTTTTTTCTGTACTTTTTCCCCTCCAGTTTTCGAACGCCTATTCATTTTGCACGAGCCACCTTCTCCACGTTTTAGCCAAATATTAGTCAATGTCGACAATTTGAAGTGTTTTTGAGTCCGCTTCTCAAGTGGCCAGTCGTTACGAATTTTCCTCAGTGTACTTTGGGGAAGAAGTTCTCCCCATGTTTTTGTTTATTTTTTCTTCTCAAGTAGAATTTGTGTTTATACTTTTTTATTTCGTGGATCGGTAGCCGTCGCTCAGTCTATCTTCTAGGAAGGAGTATTCTGACCAGACTCATATGCATCGATAGAAATTGAAACCATAGGCAGCTGACCTCTGCCTGATTTCCTTCTATCATTTTGAATAAGAGTTTAGCGCATGGCGCATCCAGTAGACGTCAACTTTGCTGAGAGCACCTGAAGAAGACATAACTGAAGGCATGTACCCATCTAATCGTATCCGCGTATCTGCTTGAGATCTGGACCTTTGGCTCATCCTGAGCCGGCTATTTGTCGCTGTTGCTTAACCGAGATCTCAATGGCAACTACTCTAGATTACTTGATTGCTGGAATCTATAAACAATCAAGCTGACTATTCGCTACCGTAGTCCATCTGGAGGGGACTGTGAATAACCATAACCACAGTATTAGTGTAGTTTTGCGTAGTATGGCAGTATTTGCTTATGTATACATGTTCCTGCGCAAATACACCTCCAAAGTGGCACCTGCGCACCTCATATCGGTCATGTTAGGTCAATACTACTCAGTACACCCTCGTGTATTATTTGTAGTAATAGTGTGTTTCTGAAACACTCCTCCATCCTACACGAGCAGGCCTGTGATGGCCCGAAATACTTGAGTAGAACAAGCAAAGGAGAGACATAGGGGCAACCATTCCATTTCTTTATTCAAGATGCGCCATGCTTCCGACCCTTCCTGGAGTTTTGCAAACCTTTATTTATGGATTTGTTTGTCCTGAAAAGATTTAGCGATAACCACACGACATGGGGCCTCTATGGCTCAAACCCTCTGGATCGTCCACTTGGCTTCGCTAATCTGCTTAAATTTGACAGATATTATTTAATATACTGAACGGTGTAGTTTGAAATTTCTTCCCTCCTGCAATCGGCTGCATGAAAACTGTTTTACTCTTGTTTATTTGTTTTTCACTTTGCCATCAGTTTGCGAACGATGTTTCGTAGGCCTTTACGGTCCTTTTCTCATGTTTCATTTCTTTCTCAAAAATTATAGCCCATCTGCTCAGAGCCATTTGGATCCCACTACTGCTAAAATTAGACCAAACCATGTTCCGTCCGTGAGAATAAACTAGTTGTAGGGAAATTGATTTTTGCAAAAAACTCTGCGATATCAATCTTCCTGTCGCTGTCGTCCTTCTAGTAAAATTGTTCATTTGTTTTTCGCTCAAAATCGTTTTTGCTACCGAAATTGAACAGGAATAGCGGCTGCTATTTACATTTACATTTGAATGAAGGTACATATAAGGCATAGCTATGATTAAACGAATCCATGTAATGTTTGTGTTAACCGGAACCCATCCAAACGAATTCATTTCTCCTGCTTTTTTATTCAAATCTTGTCCAGTATGGTAGGTGTCCGTTACCATAAACGTTCTCTAAATTCCATCTAACAGCTGTTTCAACTAATTAAGTACTCAAGCATTAGCAAATTTCAAGAAAGAAATCAAATGCGTGGCGCGCCAATAGGATTGGTCAGCGCTCATCAGTTTGTTAGCTTCTTTATCTCAACCTAACCAATAGAGCTCATGATTTTGGTTTTGACACTCGAATCCACAGCTAACTTCAAAAAATAATACCGTTGTTGTCAAGCAAAAAAGTTCGATTTTGACTAGCAATTACTTTTCAGTATTTTATTGCCACTGTTCTGACAATGAGTAAGAGAATTTTTAAGATATTAAAGTATTACAGTGGCAGACGATACTTTTTGATATATGATATTCCAAAGGAAAAACCGCTCATTGTTCTCTTGAACGTCGTTTCAGGCTATGTAATTGGGTTTTGATCCTGCCCTAACAATCATGTGCATATAACACGAACAGAGGCGGGCGGCTGCAAACGTTAATGGCAGTTTGCTAGGCATGAGTTAAGGACTGCGTCTTCTTGATGTGGTCACTATTACTGAGCTGACAACCTTCTCTGAGTAGGGAATTTCACTAGTACATATGTAGTCTTGAGGTGTTTCTTATTCATCAACCTGAGATTTCCGCCCAGACTCTCAGCAAGAGCTTGCGTTTTATCACGAGCCTGTGATCAATTCTGTCCAGAGCATGAAAAAGATAAGGCAACAAAGTGGGGAGGAGTCAGATCTTGAAACTCAAGGGTATAGCTGTTCTACTAAAGGTGGGACGGTGATGTTTCCTAGGTTTGATTCCTTTATAGTGTTTGCATCGAATTGTTTTACTATTTATTTTTATATTATACAATGTCATTTTGTTTTTCTCAATTTCTAGTATAATTTTTCAAAGCTACAATCCGAAGAGCACATCATTACTCCCTGATACAGGGGTGGAGGAAGGCGCAGGGGAGGCCAAGGCTACAACACTCTCGTTTTGAAGAGTTGCGGAGTATTCCGAAAGCCTCATTGTTTCTAGTTCCGGATTCCTGATAGGTGCGTCAGGTTTCTCATATTTGTACGTAGTAGGCAATTTCTTATCAGGCTGCTCATTCATTTCCAATATTCCACTATGTTCTTGCATATATCCTCCTTTTCGTGCATTGCTTTGTTAGCAAATGGTTCTTCGTTCGACGTTACGTTTCTCAAGCACTTTTGAGTGACAATTGGATTTGTTTTGTCTGCTTTACAGCTATGGGAACAACAAAAAGTCGGCAGCGCATTTCTTGGAATATTTTTCATTTTGAAGCAGGTGTAATCAAGAAAACGCCTTTTCGTCACGCTTCTACTGACGCTCATAGTCATATATTATAATTCTGCAGATCTACCCATTTGTAACTTCCTTTACCACGACTGTATGTACATACGTGAGGGGTAGACACTGACACGGTGAATCAATCTGTTACTTCTAAGTAGGAAATTTCGAAAACATAAGAAAACTCCTCAAACAGCTGCTCGTGCTAATTAAATCTATTTAGGCATCGATAGATACGTGTACCCATCGATCAATCATTTTTGAGGGGTAGGTCCACTGAAAATAGAACGTGGGTAACCCTCGGTGCTGGTTACCCGAGCTCTGCAAACTTGTACATTTCATCATTTCCCCCAATCAATGCCTTTCACAAAAACTGCTGCTGATTCCATAGTCAGCTCGATGATTCATTCCGGCTTTCTTCCGTCTTTCAAAGCGATTTCTCTTTTCACTTTATGCGTATGTACGTTTTACGATTCCTAATCACGAAATAGAATCGTCGTCGTCGTTTTGTCATCGTCCTTAGCATCCACCACCGTTGTCGTAGATGTCAGTCGTCGTCATTTCAGATGCGGCCAGGATGAAGCCGTCATCGATATTTCGTCGTGAATCGTCCTTAAAGGCTGTCCGAAACTGGCTTCAAACATGCTCACAACCGTTGCTCATCATTGGGCCACCCTACTGCGGCAAAACCTATTTGGCCAGACAGGTTCGACATACCTCCATTTCTTTTATCGGAACAGTTTTATTTGTTTATGGGGTTTTTTCTTTATTTATTTGTTTATTTTTGTTTCTGTCTCAGTGCTATGTTCGATCCTTTACAACTATTTAAGCACGAACAGATTAAGAACAGACACTGGTGTTTTTGAAAATTAAGTCCCTCCATTTCCTGATTTTGCTTTATTTGATTGTTTGTTTTTTATTTTTAATAGTTATATGACTGAGGATTTCGCCCTGCTCCGGAAGACTTCTTGGAATTTCTGGTAACTTTGTTCTTTTCCCGTTCAGTCACCCAATATTTTCTTTTCACTCTTTCGTCGTCCCCTCCCTTTCCTTGTGTCCCAGCGAAGGGTTGTTCCCAGATCTTGAACTTTTTCAGAGTTTTTCTAAACACTGGCCTCGAGTACCCAGTCCTTCTTCACTGCGGACCTCTCCTTTCCCACTTCTTAAAATTCAAAAACTTTAGTTCCAGGCTTCAGGCTCTGAACTCCCTTTCTTTCCAGAGTTCTTCTCCTTGTTTCCCACTTTAGGCTTCTATAGCTCGGGCTGAACCTTACGATTGCCGTTTTGGAAGACGGAGCTCGTTCTAATGAAATCGCCTCGATCCAATATCCATGGCAGACGAACGATTCCTCAGTTGATTCCGGATCCTCACCCTCGCCCTGTCCTTAATCAAATTCGCCATTCAACGATTTCGTTACGTTGACATCGGCGAATTCGTTCGTCAACTCCCTCTCTCTGCTCGTTCGTTGCTACTGCATGCGCCCTAGGAATTCCGGATGGCCGCCCTTTTCGTCCCAAATCGGATGTGCCCTCAAATTTCGATTGACTCTCTATCGACCGCGTTCGAATTAGCTCGTAAATGGCGTTTTACTGCCAGTTGAATAGAATAGACTCGGCTTTGCGCAAGAAGTCTCTGGGAGTGTTTCCAAGAATGCACTTTGGGATGGCAGAAAAGATCCTAAGAATGGAACCCTCAACTTGGCAGTCCGTCGTATCAGGTTGGAAGGTCATCTGTAGGAGAATTAAAGTCACTCTTGCTGTGGACCATAAAAATCGGAACTCGGAATCCGGAATTCGGAACTCCATGTGTTCAGGGGATTTGCATGGATTAACACTGACGACTTTGTCAGGGCCGTCAACGAGAGCAGTTCTGACAGATGACCTGAATGGGACGATTTGAAAAATGTGAATCTCATTGGGTTCGGACATCTGTTCAGCCGGGAGCCTGTTTGGGTGGCGCAAACAGAAAAAACCAAAACTCTCAGTTTAGGCTTCCAGTCAATGGAGCCTTTTCGAGCTCTTCCGAGCTTTTCTGATACTGAAAACCTCCGTGGGTGTCCTTGCCCCTCGAATTTCACAATTCTTCGTCACTAGGGATTTTTTCTGATGGTTCATTAGGTGTTGGTCGTTTAGTGCAATGACTAATAGACTTTCATTTCCAAAGTACATTTGTGAAACGAAATTGAGGGTCTCCCTATTCGCATAATGAAATTCCTAATGCCCATGGTATATGCATGTTCCCTTGGGAACAACCGATGCCGAGAATAAATGGGTTTCGAACAGCGTTAAGGGTTCCAGTAGTCTCCAAGACCTTTCAGTCCTCTGCCTTGTAATGAAATGGATAGGTATTGATTTTTCTGGGATTTTGATACAGAGCCCAGCCATTCAGATAACTATCTATTCTTGGGCAGCAGATTTCAATGCACCAAAATATTCTTTTTCTCCTCTACTGGGGGGCCATTGTCTGAACCTTTTTCCTTTGGAATACGGTAGGAAATGTCCCCGGACGGAGCCTGAGGGTCCAAAAACTGTCAAAATTTGTCCATGAGGGTCTAATTGTTGCAAAGCAGCGAATGGATATCGGTTCCTGCCTTGAATAAACTTACCCAATTTTGAATAGAATGGAATGACCCACTGCTATTTCTTTCCCCCTCCTTCCCACTGCGAATTCCTCTCCCTTCTCCTCCTACCGTATTCTTCCCCTGAGACAGGCTCAATACCGTTGTTACCACCCTTACGACGCCTTGAAACGGGTACGCCTCCATTAGACTATAGGCTGATGTGCCGGGTAGTTCCGTAATGTCAAGATGGTATTCTAATGCAGTCAGTCTGTTCACAGTTACTCCCCTCCGCCTCTTAATAGGCGCATGTGGTGGTCGATGTTCGGGTCAATTGCATACGCCCAGACGCCTCTAAACAAGGGATAACGGAAACAAATTAGTATAGTCTTCGTTCTTTTCATTAGCGTTCCTTCTGCCTATGTAAGGGACAGCTTTCATGGGAATGCAGCAGCTAGTCTTCGCTCCCATTGAATGAGCCTCTTGAAGGCGATCTTCACTCTCTACACATCGCCCGTATACTAATGGACATAATTACTAGAGTTTTTAGATTCCTAGTGAGTTTCTTAAGAGCGTAGCCTTCGCATGGGGGGGGGGGGGGGTGATGGATCGACGAAGCATCTAGTTCGGTCATACTGGGCCATTCTATTCATCAACCCGAAGATTGGTGTGGAGAAATATCGTTATCGGAGGAAACTTGAGGGCTGTAGCTCTGATTCACCTTAGGACGGAAGGTTATGCATCATTCCTCTCGTCGTCCCCAAATGATGGATGACAGCCCCTGACATCATAACTTTTAGATTGCGGGCAAACTTAATCTCAGGTAAAACGACCCTATGCTTCATCATGAAAAATGATGAAAGCCCACATCTCTCCCTGCAGACAGAGACCGGGAACTGGAAATGTGGAAATAGGCAAAACAGTTCTTGGAAACTGTGAAACGAGATCTGAAATAAGGTTCAGAGCATGGCAGAAATCAGTTGTTAACTGAAGCTTTGTGTATCAAGTCATGTGAGTTCACCAGGACATGACGCGGGCGGTTGCGTTGCGTATTTACTACTGGGATCATGACGAGGCAAAGTGGCATCGACAACGAGATGAGCAATAGTAGTGCACATCCCCGTGTGATACCTCACGACAATTTGCTTCTGATTTCCTTCCAACACTTCCAATCCAGCTGTTGTTATGAAGTATTCTGTGTGTAGCAGTAGGCGAAGCTAGCGACTGGATGTTCGTTCCTATATGTAGTGAATCACGAAACTACATTACCCACCCAAGTCGACTGATGTGGCTCAGATTCGTGGGATTGGCCAGTGTGATTTGATTCATTTGAATAATGGGTAATTGTAGGTGGCGAAGGTTGCCATTATGTGGCTAATGGAAACAATCTGATTATTTCCAGTCTGTCTGGAATTCTTCTACTCGCCCTGGCAAGTAGTATAGTTGCTAGGCTTTTCCGTTAGGCATGAGCAAAAAGTGCAAATACAATCTAGCCTTTTTTTCTACTTCTACTAGAAAGGTTGCAAATAATAGGACTAGTGTAGTGAATAGATGGACTTGCCCATTGTTTTATAGAGAATGCCTCCCTGGAACAGCTTTCATATGAAGCTATAGAAGCAAGCAAAATGGAGTTCGTACATGCACTTCGAAACCGTTGTAGGAATCATCACACCTGGTCCTGTAACCGTTATTGTTCCAAAACCTGATGGATTCAAAACCTTCAGTGATGTCGAATAATGGTAAATGTATGGCGCAATCCGGTAAATGGCAACACTTGTTGTGGGAGAATGCTAAAATGAAATTTGACAGCAAAAAAAGAAAATCTGAGTTGGATCTAGCTGCTTATCATCAGCAGCCATCAGTGAAAAAACCTTCGGGAGCAACTATTGCCACCAGAGTCGGTTTTATGATTGAACGATCGGAAAAATCAATATTTATGTTTCAGATTTCCAAACATGAGACCTTCTCTGGTAATAGATAATATATGCGTTTTTGCTAACTCTTCTTTCCTCTGGTTAATATTTGATAATTCTTCTTTCCTCAATTCTGATAATTGACTCATTCCCCATGACTGAGTACCACCTCATATGTATTCGGGTTATGTGAAGTGTCTTAACACTATGGAGGATCTATTATTTCTCGGCTGCTTCGTAGATGGCTTCAGAATAAAATAACTTTTGTTTCCGAATTTTTTTCTATTTTATTTTTAATTTTTACTTCCCTCTCATGAATTTTCAATTTCAAAATGAAGCTTTTCAGATCCAATCCAGTGTCGACTGTGTGGCTGCTCACTTCTGTCTGATCGAATCGTCAGAAACCACCGAATCAGCCACTTTGCTTCGCTCGCTGGCTGGCCAACTGACAAAACGTTTTCCAAACCTTGTCCTGCCTAAGCTTTCTACGCTCACTCTACTAGCCGACTATGACAATGCTTTGGAGCAATACTTTACCCTGCCGTTGGCATCACTGCCTCGTCCAACCAAACCACTGTTTATTCTCATCGACAACATACTGCCACATATCTATGATCTAGTATTAGCGGTAAGTCGATATTGTTATTTGTGGCTTTTACGTGAGTACTCCTAAAGATTGTTGTTGTCAAAGAGCTGAGAGCGGTGTTGTTTTCGAGCGCCTCTCACTTATGAAGAGCCTTTGTTCCGGTCCACAAGAGCGCACTGAAGCAGCCTGGCTCAGCTCAATGTCAGAGCGATACGGTTTGTTGAGTAAACAGGACGGGATAGCTCTCGGATTTCAGTATGGGCCTCTACTCGCACCCTTCGCAATACAATTTACTGACCATATCTTATAAGGTGAAGGTGCAGTGCGTAACTAATACCATCCAACTTCTATGGTGTCCATAAGGCATGATTGTTTATTCGTAAGGGGGCTAAGTGCATGACAAAAGTAAACAGCTGTCATGATAAACACAATGATAACATTAGTTAGTTAGTACGTTAGTTAACACTGTCAACATAAAGGATGAAGTAGTTTGGCATTGAGCAAGCTCGTTCTAAACTCCAGCTAGGAGGCAAACCAAATGCTGATCCCACAAAAAATCCAAAACCCACATCCCAAAAACGAGATTCAACGGCAAACACGTTATCCTTTTATTACTTTGTTCATTTATTTATGCGCCCGATGTGACGTGCCCAATCGCATAAACAGTGAACGCATTATAAGCAAAAACAACATTGTTGTCCCAAGGGAACGGCAGTAATACAGGTTGTGGCTAGGGTGAAGAGCAGGGTTACTTCGAGCAGTTTTCTTTTTGCCTTGTCACCAATATGAGTTCTTTCAATAACACTGATATTTTGGATAGATCCTGAAGATCCACTGCTCAGGATCTAGGATGGGATTCATGAAAAACACTCTTGTTGTCTGTCTTCTTGGAAGTTTCTTAATTGTACTTCAATATGAAGTGTTATTTTACACTCAGCATTTTATAATAATAAAGGATAAAGTCTCGGGACATCAATCAACCCGTTAAAGGGATGCTCTCACGCATTCGACTACCATTCAGAATCAGCATTTTATTAACAAGTAGAAACTTCCGTGTAAATAGAGTAGAAGTGGAAACCAGAGTTATTGAAATGATTGAGAAATTGTTAAGAATCGAAAAAAAATCCAAAATAAATATAAAAACAGTCTCCTGGTCAACGCGTTGTAGACTTGTATGTAGTTGAGGGAGAGAATCCAAGTCACAGGGAACAGTAGACAACTTTCCACTGCAAGAGAATATAATAGTAATGAAAGTCCAGCAGAGTCATTCCTCAGCAGTTTCCATAACTGATCAGTTCCATCGAAGACAATTTTCCTCCAAGATAGAAGATTATCCCACCCGTTCACCGTTCCCTTTGAAATGACCGCCGGATTTCTATGTGTTCTAATTGCGCTAATCCAAAGGCGGTCTCCTACTGAGAGGCTGGCTGGCTATTAAAGAACGACGTTTACGACGATCACATTTGCTGGGTGATATACAGCAATGGACGTAGGCATTAGGGTTAATTGGACTGGGTGCTGATCGCACAGGGCTAAGTGATTTTGGTGTGCGGGAAGGGGGATGAAGTGCTCAATTTGTTTTTGCTTCTCTTGTGTTTTTGGAGTGGTTCCTGGAGAGCACAAAGGTATAGGCTGGACTCATTGAATCGTCAATATTATTCTTTTTATTTGCTTGTTTTCATTTCCAAGGTAATAGAATCGTCTGAGAAGTTTGCTTCGAACCTACGACTGCGAAACGATATCGGACCTACATACTACCTCTCTATAAAGCTCTTTGAAGAGAACAATAAAGCAGGGATTTCATATAAATTGTATCACCTTTCTATTAAGAATACCCAGAGAGAGCCAAAAATTGCGGAGTATCACTAATTCTGTTCGAGAACTTTGACCACAAATGCCCATTCCAGATTAATCGCTGCCTTCCATCATGGATGCGACTCGCGGTCACGTCGAGACCATTGGCTCCATCTGATCAGTACAAATTCGAGAGGTTCCACGATCTTGTACTGAGCGAATGTAAGCTTATTCTCTTCAGTAGATCCTCCACCTACATGTTGATTTAACATGAGTTGCACTATTGTAAATTGAAAATATAAAACTGAAGTCATTCCGATTGACCATTGTTTATTAGGTATTGACGAACTGGATCGCTTCATTGAAGTTCGCCTACCTCAATGTCTCCACTGCGAAGTACTGGATGCCTGTGATGTAAGTTAATTGTACAAACTTTTCACAATAATTTTAAAATCTCTGTTTTTTTTGAGTGTTTCGTGCACCATTTCAAATCTCTTTAATTATTTGGGATCTGCATAGGAGAACCTAAGTGGGAAATGGGAGGTGAAAAAGCTAGGGGAAAGAGGATAACGTACAGCGAAACTTAGGACCTTTAGTTGCTCCAAATTTCTTTCCCCAGATATAGATTATGTATTCGTTCTGGGTGAGGTGCCGGGCACAAATTGCCTTCTGGAGAGTAGATTTCTCCTTTTCAGTCTAATATAGCCTCAGAAAATTAACTCCTCAGTTGGTTCAGAGCTGTTGCTCATGCTTGCTCTACCACATTTTGCTTTCCTGTCCATACACTCCGTATGCACAGTGCCTTCGAAGTTCCAGCTGATATATACCCTACTCATTTTATTATTACAGAAATATTGTTATAGGGATTAACACTACTCATTTTAAGAGTTCCTGGTTCTTCGTTGATCAAATGGCTCGTGCCGTCGATGCTGGAATCGTCCCACCTGATCGTGTGTCATGTAGCGTGAAGGATCTAATGGACGACATCTGCCTGGCTCTACCTCAACGACTGCCAATTTACCTTCTGCTGATTAAAGTGCGTTTTATTGTGCATGTAAATTGTTTTCCACTAGGCACGGCCATTTCGAAAACACCTGGGTTTTTATTCAGCACCAGTTTTCTAGCTGGTTTCGTTTTTTTCTCTTTTTGATAATTTAGCCGAACTGCATGAACAAACGAATAGAACTTCTGACCAAAATCAGAAGACCTTTTCGGCCATTCCGATATTCTTTCACGGTCCCGAAGAGATGCATGGCCCAGGTATCTTGCAACCAATGGTCCCTTCAATCGATCCCATTTGGCTCCCTTTCTCATGGCTCCTTCTTTGTGATTTTTGCGTTTTTTGCGGCATGATCTATTGGGGAAAATGATGGATCTACAAACGAAGTCCATTGTTTGAGTGAAAATAGAATTTCTGCAAAGTTTTGTTCCATTAAGGCCTCACGGCAGCCGCCGCCGTTGAGTTTTTTCTACGCTGTCGCTCAGCTGGTCGTACGAGAAAGTGTGCAGATGATCGAACGTGAAATCCACGCTATAAGCATCGTTCTACAAAGCACAGGTTATTTTTAAGCGCCCTTTATGTTATGGATGATGAATGATATTGGATAATGATAATGGAGATAGGTAATGATAAGTTCTTTTCTGGTGATTTTTTTGTGATAAATAATAACTTTTCTTTCCTTCCTTTTCTTTCGAGAGCCATTCAATGTGATTACTTCAATCCATTTCATCACTGTAATTTCTTTTTTCAGCTGAACATTTATATTTATTATTCAGTTTTATTTGATTTATGTATTATTAGTTATTAGTATATATAACTGTTATCAGATATTACCGCATATTATCACGTATTATATCATATTATCACGTGTTATAGTATATAATTTCATCTTATATTATATTGTCTCATACTATACTATATTATATAATGCTATATTGTATTAGATGGTATTATTATATCGAGTATTATATTGTATTATTATACTATAAGATACCATATTATCTTATGTTTTATATTATTTTACTTGTCTATTGATTTTTTTTTGTTTTTTTATACCGTTATTGTCGGATTATTATATCGCATTTAATCTATGATAATATGTGATATGTGTTTCAGATCCTTTGATAATGTCTGGGCCCTGGGCAGAAATCGATGGTGATCTCGCACTGTATCATACAGCATGGGCAGAATTCTATAAGACGAAACGACGTAAGACACCACAAGACGTCGTCGAGCTTGCTTATCATCTTGCCCATTCAAGTAAGACCCTATGTAATTTTATAGCGTATATTTAATTCAACAGATTAAATATGAGTAAAATATATGCTACTATAAAATAAAATTTGTACCGAAAAAGACAGGGTTGATCAAAATCCTATACTTTCCTGTATTTCCGTTGATTTGCGATTTTATCAAGTCTCAAGTTGCCAGCATGTCACGCCACTGTCATATGTGACGCGTTCACAATTAGATGAGTCAAGAGGGCGATAATTAAGAGGTCAATCTGGCGGAATGTGTCAGTCGAACGCCGGCATTATCGGCCGAAAGGATCTATTACGTCGGCAAATGCCCATTATCGTTAGCAGATTGCTGAGAAAACGCTGGGGATCTTCTATGTAAACTTAAAAGTAGTAGTAGAGTAGAGCTATTTCATTCTCATTTATTGCTACCTATTTCATTAAAGAGTTGCAACTTTATTTCAAATCCTTGGTAGACAGAGTTGGACCCTTATAGAGAATTCTTTACTTTTTAGTTGATATTAAGTCCAATATGAACCTTTTTAGATTGTCCTCCTAAGTTGAACCTCAATTATTGTTGTGTTTTGAGTACATTTCCAAAAATCATGTCTAAGCAGTAATGAATGAAGAGTATCTGACAGTTCCAACTACAGCCAAGTTTGCCAGTTCCAGCGTTTCCCAGTGAAGTTTTCAGATGGTTGGGTTTTTCTAACTAAAAATAAAGAAATAAATCAATTGAAAACTAGTGATTATTCTCTGGAGTTAAATTGGTGCCTTCATCCTTTTTCATCAAAACATTTGAGCTTGTTCACATACCAATTCTTATCAATTTCTACAAGAATTTTTTCACCCAGTTAAAGATGTAGAAACAGCTTATGCTTTCACATCCTTGGCGGCCACTGGACAGTGCACTGGCCTAGTCGGTTCGGGCGTGAGTCTCTACTGCCGTTGTCGTCAGGGCCGAAACTGGGGCCGCCAATGTGGCGTTCTTTCCCTCTTTAATTCCTCTTTTAGTACAGAGGCACTTAGCCGGCGAGTAGAGAGAGCGGTCGCGAGCAGCCTAGTTTTGCAGTGACGACCTGGACTGCAAGCAGTAACCTATCCCCCAGATTTCTGTATTTAATCGAGTTGCTGGTTTGAGAGTAAGTGTAGGCCCCTATCTACTCACATTTTAAATTTAGTGGTCCACACGCAAAATCTTTTACGAATTCGAAATAGATTGAATTGATTGAGGATCTAGGATGTAAAAAAAATAGCTCCATCGTTAGAAGAGTAAACTTTATTCAACTCAGTTCAAATCCGATCTTCTCAATGTTTCACTTTCAGCGGTCCCTCCTTTGGATGCAATACGTACCCTGTCTTCCGTTGGTGCAGGTGATCTTATTCTGAAATGTGCAGTTATCGATATCCCCACCTCCGTGCTCTTGTCGAAGGCTGGCGCTCTGCAACAGGAAATATCCTTGATTGTGAGTTTCTTAGATGTTGTCGGGGGTCCATTAGCTGTGCTGCCCTGTGGCCTTGCCTTTTCCCATGAAGGTTCCCTAATCCGCAAATTAGAAATGCGAGACGTCATTAGACGCACATAATTCGCTCTATTCGCCCAACGACGTCTTAGTCTCAGCCAATGCAAATTCGTCACTTGACGAAGGGCCTATCGAGGTATAACAAATAGACCTGAGGCTATATGGGGACAGGAGCAACGTCATTGCCAGATGGATATTAGCTGTCATATCGTTTGAGGAACTGCCAACCATTAGTGCTCAGTGTGTGAAAAATGATCTCTTTTGCTGTTTTGCCCCAAATTCGTAGGCGCTCGCAAGCAAATTGTGCCCACAAGGTTCCTGTGGATGTTGAGGGACGTTTGCAGGTTCAAGACGGATTTTCAATTAAAAAAACTTCCTCGAAAGGCTAGGGCAAGTGGCAAATGAGTTGGGGCCTTGGTTAAGAACTGAAAATATCGTTTGCTAGGGGAGTGCTGTTCAACGTAGTTCTCGAAAATTAAAAATACTTCACAGAATCAAAGAAAAGAACGTAATAGACAGGGAGGTTAGAAATTGAACGTTCTGTTGGTATAGTCATGTTCTATATGGCCTTAGGGAACCATTAGGGAACTACCAGCAGCAAAGCAAATTATGCGCTCGAATTCAGTAGTTGAACTTAATTCTGGAGAATATTTGACCGCTACTTGCCGTGACCCTCTTTGTTTTCATTTTAGTCATGATTCCCCAATTGTAAATAAGTCGAACGCGGATTCCAATCGAGTTGACGAGTTTATCAAACCGAGCGTCGGCTTCCTACTTTGAGAGACTCACTCCCCGAATTTCTACGAAGGCGAAGCTCATGAACTGAGAAAAGTGGATTTCCATAAAAATTCTGAGTTTTTTCGAGAATCCCAATCCCAAGTCCCATTCTCCTAACAGTTGAATCGCTTCTGGTAAAAAAATGGTCTCTAGGTAGTCAAAAGTAGTAATAAGGTAGTTTTCTGAACCTTAAATTGATTGCATGTGCAAAATGTGGAGTTACGTCCTCCTATTGGATTGACCCGCTGGCCGAAAATTGAAGGTTTGCAGAAATTATGGACACTTTCGTATTTTCAAACTACTCACAGGAACTATTCACTATTAACTATTCATGCGAAACATACCTTAAAAAGATTTTAGTGCAGTTCAAAGTCATCCCAGAACTGCTCTACAAAATAAACGGTAAATGGGAATCAGAAAAGTTTCGAAGTATGTGGTAGTAGTAAGTAAGCCTATTCCGAGTTGGACACGCGGTAAAGGCGGGAGAAATCAGCCACATTTGTCTGGAACCTGTGCTTGCTATGAGGAATCTAGAAGAGTGCGAGATATTCATCGTCTATATTGTAAAATATTTTCAGGACGATTTCATATACTTGTGTTGTACGGGTGACTTGGAGAAAGTGACAAAGCAAATGACGTGTCAATCGGATCCGGTACGACAATTATTTTTCTCAAAAAAAAATTAAATTCTTTTCATCCGCCTATTCAATAAACGCTCATACATATTTGATACCCCTTTTGAGCTGTGCCACTATTGGGATGGTGGAAGATTCGCTTTAATGTGAGCTTGTTTTAATAGTTTAAGCCCGTATAAACAAAAACTGAAGGGAAACCAGTTCTTTGAGCCTCATACGCCCATTCGGCTATTTTAACTGTTGAAAGAAGGCATTAACTAAGTATGTAAGCATAGATGATACAACATTTATGTGATGGTACTGAACGTTATTGAAGGCAAGCAAATACAGGACCTTATTACATTTCGTACAGCTCATACTGGATAAAGGTGAAAAATACGTCGGTTGAACATATTAGTGATTTCCTGTGCATAAGTGATTTTGAAATATAATAGAAGCTCAATGGGAAGTGGATTTGAACTATCGTTTAGCCCCAGACTGACTAACGTAGCCTATCTACATGATCTTAAAAAGGATCCAAAATCCAAACTCGAACAAGAAGTGGCTATCGAAAGAATTGCAGAGTCAGTCCCAAAACGAATTTCTGCGATCAAGCTCCTCTCAATAAATCATTTTCCAGGATCTGTTGCTCGGCTTGTTAGCTGCATCATCTCAAGGTCAACTGCAAATTTGTAAAACGTTGCTTCAATATCGACCCCAGGTACTACATTTTCAGTTTTTTCAGACCCATCCTTCGGCATACCTAATCCATTTCAATCTTAACCCATCCATTCGCCCAACAACACAGCGTTCACGGGGCAACTTGGATCAAGATCGTGCAAGTTCAGCAATTAATATGTACATAGTACGGTTGAGTTGTACGCCCTGGAAACATAGTAGTAGTATGTAGTGCATCCAGAGGATAGGTCTGGGCTCAGTAATGACGGCAGAAAGAAAATGGGGCTCAGATTCACCATAGAGACCCATATCACTGATTTCTTCGAATTCAGATCTCGAATCATGTTTGTAATGGGCAATGGAATGCATTACGAAGTGCTGCCTGTAACAATCACTTGGACGTGTTGAATCTGTTGATTGGTTTGTTTTTGAATGATTATTTATTTGTTTACTTGTTCCTCATACGGTTTCCTAAAGTTGCCAATCGAAGTTTATGTAAAAACCGTAACAGGAGTCGAGTGAAAAATAGAGTATAAAATGGGTCCAGTGCTTATTCAAGCATTGTTTGCTTATTGCATCTGATAAATAAATCAGGTAAACAACAAAAATGAGCCGTTACTTTTTGAGTAAAGACTGATTATATCGTCCATTCTGAATACAGTGGCAGGCCCACATAACCAATCTATTGTCTCCAACTGCTCTCATCCCAATCTCAACAAGTGCTATTGCCTTAAATCATGGCTCTTGATCGTGTCATTAGTGCTGTTTAGTATTCAATTTACTGCTGACATATTGCCAAGTAATTGTTGTCTAATGGACACGGCAACCATCTGGATCGGCTCTCGTGCTCTCAGCAGCAACACAGCTAATCCACACCCTCATACGTGCTCTTACGAACGGAAATTAATGGTCATCTATAAATATTTATTGATTCGCTGATAGGCTTAGGCTATCATCTGAGCAGTGCCTAAAATTCGAAAGCTCGTCGTGGACCATAGCAACCGTTCCCGAGTCCTAATGGGCAACAACAATCAGGTAAGGAAGGGTGGAGTCGTCCACGCCCCAAATAATGCCAGTAGTGGTGAAAATTTCAGTTTAGAAAAGAATTTGACTATAACGCAGATAGAACTCGTAGGCCAAGCCTTAGTGGAGAGAATGCGTCTGTGAGGAAGGACCCCTTGTCCCTGGACCGACTTCGCCGCATTATTTGGTATAATAAGGGGTCACCTCCCGAGGTCAATGAAAATTCAAAAATTTGGATCGAAAATTCCAGAAATCCTAGGACTGTTGCTTTTCAGACAGCGGCGTTAACGTTGATGAAGTTGGTAGCGGTGAACGAACGGCACTTCGTGGAGCAGCATGGTAAGGATGGTGTTGGAATTTTTTTGAGTTACATTAACCTTAACGAGTTGTCAACCCGATTTTAGAGTTATTTTGAGTGACTTTACTTCGATAACATCGTTTAACGTTTTGTTCCGCTATGATAACTGTGGGTTTTCAAGGGCTGGTCATCGTGACATTGTCAGTCGCCTTCTGAAAGCACATGCTTGTGTCGATCGAAAAGATTCAGAAGATCGCACCGCTCTCATGGCTGCAGCTTTCATGGACCACTGGGAGATCGTCGATTTGCTGCTTGATCACGGAGCTAAAATCTCTGTGAGTTTCATTTGTTTAGCAAAACGATAGTACTACCACCTATTTCCTACCATTCCTAGCTTTCCTTCAATTTCTTGGCCTCTTAAGACGTAGAGATCAGAGGTTTGTGGTTACCCTTTTGGGAATAGGTCTAGCATTTATCTGTCAACTGAAGCGTTTACTTACAAATTTATTCAACCTTACAACTCGCTTCTGAAGTATCCAAGGCCAAGGTACATCACGAGTCAAGTACGGTATTCAATTAACTTTCAGCACTCCTGAACACCAGCTCAGCTTTTATTGACAGCTTACCTAAAGTACCCAGTTACACGTGATTGATGTTTACCTACAAAACCGGTCACTGCGCTATGATAACATCGTGATAATCAAGCCTGTAATTGAACTATTCAACCTTCATAATGAATGCTTCCTGCAGGAAACCGACTCTGCTGGAGCTACAGCACTACATTTAGCACTATCAAATGGTTCGAAGACAGAAGCCCACGATAAGACTGTCCAGACGTTGATACGAAGTGAGTCGATCAGTTCAGCTCCATAATGAGAAGCTAGGTAGAAGTGATCGCCTTTTTGAGCCACGAAAGAGGAAAAATCATGGGCTCTTCAGTTATTTCAAATTGTTTCCTAGCCACTGACTTGAGATGTAACTACTTTGATTAAATCCCAGTTGAACATGTCATAAATGGCTAGGTAAATAAGCAAGCTAACCAGCTCGAGGTGTGTATGGATAGTCATTGCTGCTGGGTTAATTTTGTACGGAACTGCAGTTACAACAATAGTGCTCTATTCAGAATGGTGCGACTGAGCACATAATCTACAGTAGCGCTCAAAAGTGTTCGGTGAAATGCTTTGAGGCTTTTTTGTTCATAACTTTTTTCTCAGTAGACCAAATCGCACGAAATTTGGATGTGTTCAACTAGAGCATATTCCACACTACCCAACACCATTTGACTGTGAAGCTGCAATATCCACAGATAGAGCAAGGTGTTTGTTGCGGTAGCAGATTTTGCAAAAACTAAAGTTGTTGACGTCTGCACTTATTCCCACCTTATGTGCGTTTTTCTCATCTATGGTGCACGGCATTACCGCTCGTACATTTTAGGCATGACAAAAAGGAAAGAGATTCTAGAAAGACCATCATCAATATTTGCAGTCGATTTTATTTTCATGCCCTTTGAAATATCTAGAACACGATCAGATTGCAGGTTAATAGTGGTAAATATCCACAATACACCAACGCTCCAAATATAGAAATTTCGCACTATTAGGTCCAGTAGGAAAGGAGTTACGACTGAAGAGTACGGCTGATGAACCATTTCACCGAAGACTTTTGAGCGCTACTGTAGATAGGGTTGAACAAGTCCTTTTTAAGGAGCATTGATCGGCAGTGGCAGTCGGAGCCGGGTTTTGAGTCTTTATTATGCCCGGTGTAGACTGCTTTTCGACCTGACAACGCCCCATGTACTAGGTGGGGGCTATAGATTCCTACCTGTAGGGAATCCTCAAAATTATTTTTCCTGTTCGGCGCTTTTGAGTTCCGGCTCATAGGGAGTCCACGAACACGTGAAAGTATAATATTAAGTGTAGTCAACAATACGGATTGTACAGCTTCATTATGAACGTTGATTGACTGTAATAATTTGAGGAGGAAGCGATTTGACATTGGCTGATGCTCACGGACGGGTTTGTATCCATCTAGCTGCTTATCATGGTGACCGTAATTTGAAGGCTTTGATAGGTGCAACTTGTATTGATGTGCAGGTAAGTAATTTGGCGTGAATATACGGAGCTCTACTGTGCAGGATTGTATCCTCTTCTCTCTCAGGATTCCCTCGGACGGACTCCATTGATGCTCGCTGCTAGTCAAGGCCAGTTGGAAGCTGTGGACTTATTAACAAAAAGTGGTAAGTTTCCTTGTTCAGAATCATCAGAAGTTCTCCCCGAAAAAAAGCAGAGTAGATGGAAAAAGTAAAAGTCCATCTTCACAGTTTAGAATACAGCTTCTGCAGTAGTTCTGAGGTAACTACTTCCCAGAGGATTGTCTCCAGGATTGTTTTTGCTATAGGAAGATTGGCCTCGGTTGTTGTTCAGTTTCCTTGCTCTGACGTAAGCGAAGAGGCCAAAACATCGACCCAATAAAGTGCTGGATAATCTTAGGGGCACTTCATGCAAAACAAGTCCATCTGACTTCTATGCCAAGATGAAGGGGAAGTCAATCATGTGCTTGCTGCCTTTTTACTAACGGTTATGCGATCGAAAGCGATTTACAAAGATTGCGCTTATTTTGGGCCTGATTTTCCGGGTTCCGATCGTATTTCCTTGAAATCAGTTCAGCCAATAATCATCCCGAATTCAAGCAGCACTTTCTACCTCCAATTTCCAGGCGCATATATAGATTGCATCGATTCTGATGGACGGACGGCATTTCAGTTAGCTGCTATACACGGTCATCTACCTGTCGTTGATATGCTTCTCGGACTTGGCGCTGACGAAGCTCATAAGGTAAAAACTCGTCCTTTTTCGGTCTTGGCATTGACTCACTGTCCAAGAAGGGAAATATCTTGAGTTCTCTGGGTTGGTATTAGATACCGACGCCTTCTTTCGAAGATAAGTTGCCACTGACCAGCTGCAGAAAATAATGACTGCACTCAGCGAGTTTTGGCTGGTTCTTTTTGGGTTCTCCCTCTTTTTTGCCGTCCACCACCTAACTCTTCCCAAGAGCCATACTATATGGCTAGGGATCGAAATAGGTCACTAATGGATGTACTTTGTTCATCAGAATGCTTCTTCTTCCACTGGTTCAGCCTCAAGGCTTTACGAAGCTGAAGGAGTGATTATTAGATATAGAAGAAGTATGGAAGGGCCCCTCTCCCGTTTGGTACACGCTGCCTCCTCGATCTGAATTGATTTCAGGACAACGATGGTGCCGTTGCGCTACATTACGCTGTGGCTCATGGTGATGTCACACTTTGTAGAGCTCTAGCCACTAAAGCTACAGTACGGGCTACAGATCGAGCCGGAAACAGTCCGCTTATCAACGCTTGTCAAGGGGACAATGAAGAGGTCACAATTGGAGTTTTCTAAAACCTCAAAACACTTTGGCGGAGAATCAACCAAAAGCTTTCCAGGTAGTCGAAGAGCTCATAAATCTCGGTGCCAACGTCGAGCAACTATCATTAAACGGTCAAAGTGCATTACGGGTAGCTGCGCTCTCTGGTAACACGAAAATTGTTCGAGTAAGCATTCGTCACTGATTTGGAGCACTTAACCCTGAGTATTTTTGAATTTATTTCAATTTTTATTCTTTTAAACAACTAGGTGCCATTTTAGCTGCTTGCCGAACACATAACTGACTGGGAACAGCAGGATATGGATGGAACCCCACTTGTACATACTCTACTTATTAATAAACAGGTATGTTGTTCTCGACATTTCAAACTTACACACTGCTGAGAGAAATGGCCAGCTTTAGAACCTGATACTCCAATGACTTGGGTAGGCCGTGCGTTCGAGTAGAAAAGAAGTAGACCGACACTTGGAGTGCCCATACTGAGTCAAATCACTGCCACATTCCTATGAAAGCTACTGTAACGTCATACTGATGGGATAAGGACTTGTCGAGATGCTATCGTCCCACTGCTGACTTTCCACAACCTTCAAATGACGACGATTCCAGAGGACTACCTCTAGGTGAAAGCCCGGGCTTCGCGCATGCGACACTGTCCCAAATGTGCAGCGAATTCAGCTGATCGCGCCAGCTTGTCATGCTTCGTAATAGCTCCTCAACATCCCTTCTCCAGCACTTTATGACCGCTTAAACTTGCTCTTGAAGGCGTTCACAGCAAATTGTAACAAAACTGATTTTTAGACAGCCATGGCTGAATTGCTGCTGACACTCGGTGCGTTCATTTCGGCTAGAGATGCACATGGACGGACATGTGCTCATGTGGTGAGTATTCTGAATGTATTTCATGCGCAGAGGACAGAATCAAAAATAAAAAAATCAAAAGTATAGGTAAAATCCAAAATATCAAAACTGCGCATTTTTGCTGAACTCAAGCAAGGCTCCATACTGACATCTCTAACGACTCACTCAGATGCACTTCAGTCCGTGAGGGCCGAGATTACTCGGGGTTTTGTAAGGGGCGCAAGACTAGTGCACGAACCTGATATTTGATACACGATAGCTTAATTCCGGCAAACTGAAACTGAAAATGAGAAGTTGCGAAAAACGAAGTTTCGAATTTGTGACGTGAACGCATAGAATCTCTCGCTTGTGAGCGCTCTCATTCTTTTTCTATGGCTTCCTCTCTGAAGTAGAGCACATCTGAACAAAGCTTTCTGTGGACGTGTGAATTAACCCAAATGAGCTCAGAGTGTACTAAGTTTAAATTTACTTTGAATTGGTAAAGTTGGTTGAGTATTTGGTGACAGATTTTTTGGCTTGCGTCTGCACAAACCTATCCTACTTCTTTTAAAGGCTGCATTCATTTCTAGGTATGCGCTATAAACGATATGTGTGGTGCCCGAATGCTTCGACGTCTTGCCGCATCGTTCGAAGCCGTGGATGCCGGTGGTCGAACTCCGCTATTGACGGCCGTCTGGAATTGCCACCTGGAAATGACCGCATACTTGCTCGAAACGGTCGGTGTCAATCCGAATGCTGTCGATGAACAGGTGAGAATCTTGGCGCCGACCTCTAAACCGACAGGCTGGTTGAGACGGAATTCAATGATTTTAAGTGTTTGAGAGCTCATGAACATCATTGTCTGAGCATTACGTAGGGCCCTACACGAACTAAGTTCAAAAAAGGAGGACCACCCGTCTGTAAAAGAAAGATTGAAGTAATAAGAATTGAGCTGTATAGAATGACGTTTTCAGGGAGCATCTGCCCTATCTGTGGCTGCACAACAAGGAAATCGTGAACTGGTTGTGCTACTGCTACGAATGGGTGCCGAACCATCATTGAAAGATCTCGCAGGTCGCACAGCTTTAGATGTGGCTACGATGTACGGGCATGATACAATCCGAGCAGTGCTTCAGGTTTGTTCCCTGCCAAAATGCCTCTTTCTCTTTCTCTGTACTGCATCTGCCCCCTGCTATCTACACAGCTATGCCACCGCTTATAAATTTTTCAGTCAGCAAGCGGCTCAGCTGATTCGTCAGGATTTGGTAGCGTACCGAATTCTCCGTTGGATTTCAGGTCTTTAGGCCGGAAATCGTTACGAAAATCACAGAAGATGGCGGTGACCAGTCCACGACTGCTCAAAAAACCTGTGTAAATCTTATTCTTCTTTAAAGAATACTTCAAAATCTGTTCATAAAACATCCGGTCATCTAGTCACGGTATGATTCTATTCCACATTTATACGTATAGATTAAATATGAAGGAATTAATAATAGATTTTTATTGTTGACACCTTGTGTTTTGCATTTCATATTGTCTTTTCATGCTTGTTCACTCAAAATGTCTTGGTCTCCACGTTTACGAGGATCAGCGTGAATCCTCTCATTTGTCTGACACTGCACAATATCTGTATAAGTTTTAATAAAGCTTTTATATAGGTGTCATATACAACTACGAAGTCAGATACCTAGACTGGCCAACCTCTCTACATCCTTGGAACCGTTCCTTCGAGCCAATCCTCTCACGTTTCGATACCATCTCCAACTTTGAACGACAACTAAATACCTTACCTTACTGAGCATTCTCCTTCCGTGTGATCTTGTTCTGTCACATCTCCGCCTGCTTTTCAGGGAAGGATTAGGAGTAGTTATTGGTAGTTTCTTATGAGTGTTCAGGTCAGATTGTGAGGAATAAATAATCTCATTTCGAGTCAAGAGGGTAAGTTAAAGCCAATCTCTCGTCTCCATCAAATAACCTTTTAATCAAAATAAAGTTACCCCAAATTGCTGATTTGTCATCCATCAATTCTTGAACAGTAGACATAGATCCCCTGACCGAAATGAGTTTCCCCTCACATTATTTCGACCCGAGCCCCAACTTTATACATACAGCTTCACTTTCACACACACAGAATATTTTGAGCTCCCTCAACAAAGAATTGAAAAGTTTGGGCCACCGTATCTTTGTCGTGATTGTGCCCCAACGGAAGCGATATACCAGATCGTACTGAGATCCTTTATTCCGTTGGAACACACAGACTTGCAATTGGTGACTGATGATCAGCGCACAGGAGAGTGCAGACAAGAATTCGGAAAAAGTGGAGAGAATGAGCCACCTAGAGTTTATATAGGCAACATGTTTTGTAGTACAACTATAAACATTGTGATGCCATATCAGAACTCGTCGGTGTAAACAAGGGAGGTTGAGTTTCTGTTCGGTACAATACCTCTGCTAAAGTTCTGATGAATTTTCCACTCAGTGTAATCATGTCTTGCGACCAAGATATAAAAGAATCTCAATCACCTTCTATGATGACAAAATACTCTGACCCAGTGTACGTCTTTATCGAAAACTTCAATTTCCATTCCGTTGCCATCAAGGACTTATCAGCGCCACAGTATGTAGGACATGCCAAATCCAGCTCTTTCAGCTTTTATATGACTGTTCACTGCTGATCTTTCGGTGCAGTCAGTTTTGTCTTGTCCTACAGTGATTGCTACTTCATACAATATGCCAGAAAAAGAAACCTAGTCTATGAACACGTTTTTGTAATCAACTAGCCTGTAACTTGGCACTCAACTGTACTCCCGTTTTTTCTCTCAATCCTCCGAAGGACTACTTCGTAGACACCTTGGCTTGGGTGTGACACGGTCTCAAATAGTTTTTCGTTATACGGGTACTGAAGAAGGCTATGAGACCGGAACGTAACCTGAATACACTTATGTATTCTTGTAACGGCCCAAGCCTGAAATGTCCTTCACGATGAAACTATGATATCCGTGTGTGCCATATGTGGCGTAGTCAGATCGAAAAGCGGCCTACACAGGGCGTAATGAGGTTCTTTGTAGATTGCCTTGTCTTG
Source organism: Haemonchus contortus (assembly GCA_000469685.2). NCBI lineage: Eukaryota > Metazoa > Nematoda > Chromadorea > Rhabditida > Trichostrongylidae > Haemonchus > Haemonchus contortus. The sequence goes on from LS997564.1 coordinate 12,036,971, forward strand.
CATCCGCCCTATGCCACACTTAAAGGTGGCCATACTTCAAAAACGTTCGAGATTTTTGGCTTTTTTGGCTTGCTACACAATTCTACGCGTGAGAGCATAGCTGACAGCTCGTTTATACACTCCTTCATGCCAACTTTGCACTAGTCTGCCTTAAAAGTCACAGTTCACTATAATTTTGTGATATTTATTCAACGTGAAATATTTAAGCTATGATCAGAATGACGAAAGGTGGCGTAGAAGTTCGGCAAATCCTGGAAAAACGTAGGGCTTCGAAAAGTAGTTAAGAAGGGTGTTATAAGAAATTATGACGACAGAAACGACAAACATGGCGTGTTCGGACGAGATGTCATTTGCCGCAATATCGTAAAGAGCTTACTACAGAAGTTGGAAACGAGCAAAATCGCATTCCGCTGAACGCATTCACAACACTAAGGGCATGGTTCAGACAGAGCATAAAAACCTGCTTCTTAGAAAAAAAAGTAGTCGCATGTTGCAGGGTTCCGCATAAATATTATACACACTGCTCACACTCACAAGAGTACTATTCGCCCTGAACTTCTGAAGTCGTTTTTGAATTGTACAGCCTTAACAAGGCCGTTATAGCACGGCCACTTTTCACAAGTTTCTCTCGAGCCCGGCTTGGAGCCCTTATTACCTCCTATTTCGGTCGTTTCCCGGCTCCTCAATGTCGCACGTACTCTCCTTGGGAGCCACAGGTTCATCTGAGGTGAAAACCCATGAACTAATTTTATCGTAAACGGTCTTTAATCTTCTGACGACCTTGAGATTGCTTGTGAATTATATTGATGTCTCATGACGTATTTGAACAGACACTTTTATGCCCTGTGGCTATTCCCATGAAATTCGACTTTTATTGGTTTTATTTGGGAATTGACTTGGTGGATGGGCTTTTTTATTGGCAACAGTCCCCTATTGTAGACAACGCGAACGACTTATTCACGAAGTAATAAACTCTCGATTATGGGCTAAGTACTCAATTTACAGTGTCCTAGAAGCATTCGTTTCGGTAGTGATCCCGATAGACGACTCGATGTTTGGAGTGGCCAGCAAAGCTTCAATCCGCTTCATTGTTTCTGTAAGAAATCGCATGAAACGTTCGACTGAAAAAATCGGCTGTAGGGTAACGGTCGGACCCCGAACAAGGCAGAGGTAGCTTCACTTGAACAACCAACGCGGTTACTGAGGCTTACAGGGAGATGCTCTGTGCGAATGAATTTTAGCTAGAGTCGAGTTCTTCATTGGGTTTCTCGAGGAACTCTCACATAAATAAATTTTGTATTCATGGATACTCGAGATTTACAGGAACATTAAAGGGCAACAAATGTTTATGTGAATTATTTGCTTTCATAGGATTGAAATGGGTCGGCTATGCAGTATTTAAGGGCATATTGAAAATCACTCCGCTAGACTGCTGTTCTACCTTGTTTCACGAAGATTCTATTATCCACCGTATCGCCCATAGTTACATATTTAACTAATTAGTCCTACATCGAAATACGGTGAAATGCAGGTTAGTTCAGTGCAGGTCTTGTATACACAAACGCAAAACCTGTTGGCCTGGGATCTGCTCGTTGTTACTGCTTGTAATCTTCCATCTTTTCCAAAATGGAGAATGAATTGTAATTCGAGATGATTTAAGTCGATCTGAGCAGAGGAAATTCCTTTTCATCTCACTCCACTGAGTTCAAGTACTCATTCCTGAAAATATCCAACCGAATGTTTCAATGTGACCTAAAGGGGTTCCTTCGGAACTCTGTTGTAAATGTGATACGAGCGACTCTTATCCAATTCCAAGGAGTCTTGACATAGAGTATAGATGGTTAGAATAGGTTTGTGAGGTGCGAGTAACTATAAGTCTGGCATAACAAGATTGGCTAATGCTTGGAGTAGCATGCTTTCCAAAAAGTCGTGGTCTTATCCCAAATGTTCTGCTAGGGCATATACCGTTTTCATGGTATCAAATCTGTTGTAGTCCGTAATTTTTCGTGGCAGACTTTGTTGTAGTTGCCATAAACGTCGCTTAGGATATCCTCATCCGAAATGGGTCAGGATTTTTACTGCTATTTTCTAATAGCGCTTGGACCAAACTAAGCATATTCCAGCTGATTTCCATGGATAAAGAGTAGAATATTCTGAACTGCTCGATCTCATTATTCTCGTGACATTCACACCTTACTGACGTTACTGTTAGACGGAAATATTTACTTTTTCTTGTGTTCCTCTAAAATAGCACTAAAATTGCCGGCAATCACAAAAGCGTTTCTCGAAGGATGTTTAGCGGTCTTAGCAGCGGTATGTGAGAAGTATTCGATTACCTAGGAAAAGGAAAATTTTTTTGGACCTTGATCAATCCCGCTTGATGCGCCCCTGCATCCGATTTCCATTCAGAAACATGGCGGCCTTATGCGAATGTAGCCTGTACGGCGAATTGCGTGGCTAGCCCGTGTACATACTCCCCTCAAACTCTGTATCCTCCCAGAAGATCGTCCTGGTCAGCAAGGGCGAGTATCAATCGGGAATTCGAACCCTGGAAAATGCACTTGTTGTAGTTCGCCACTACACCACCTCCGCCCTTGATTCACCAAACATTTCTCTGACTTTGTTATCTGGTCAAGATCATCTTGAGGTGCAACTAAGGTTGCAGCAAGATATGCTCTAAATCATGAGGTACTATTGTAACTCCCATGACATTATTTGTATACATTCAGGTCAGCCTGCGGATAATAGTCTTCCCTGTTTTTCTGCTCTTCGGACCCATTGAAGCACTACTTTCAGATGGAGGTATATCCTTTGTTTAGAGCATGGAGATGACTCTAGTCCTAGCCTTTTGAATGGAATAAAAGAATTTTTTCTTATAGATTGCGCCGCTTATCACGAGTTACTAACCACGTCGGACTATGAGAACTTCGTTGATGACTGTGCCGGAAAAGAAGTTCTGGGCTTTGAATGTTCTTCGCAGGACTTCAATGCTGGAATGCTTTCCGAGCAGATGTTCAACAAGCTGTTTGTGAATGCCCGTAGAATCTCATTTCATATCTACGTGCAGAACACTGGTTTTGAGCATCTAGCACTGCCGAATTTGGAATTCCTCGGAGGTGGGTTGGGGAAACGTTCTACCGGTTTTTCGAATTCACAAAATGTTTTAATGCAAGTGGGACCATTTGCACTGAAGCATTCAATCTCACTCGGACCTACCGGCACGCTGACTTTTCTGCAGTTGAGGGCCTGCTTAGCCAGCCGAAGTCTTGAAATATACCTGTTACTGTTGTCGATTGATGATCGCACCCTAACGCTTCAACAGAAGGCTCCACATTCAGGTCTCACAATCCGAAACAATATCCGATTGCAAACCTTCCAAGTAGGAGCAGGATTCCAATTCGATCGAACACAGGTTGGACCAACTGTGGTTACGGTAGATGGCAACAAGATGTTGAACAGTGAGAGCATGGCTGGCCTACGCCATCTCTGCCCGTTCTGCGACATTTTCGAGTGGTCAAGTATGTTCAAACGAAAACTTTTAAGTAATACCGTATCCTTACAAAAATTTTTTTTAGCAAAAATTTAAATTCTGGAAATGATTACACTCTTTGACGTTAACATTTTCAGAATGCAGCGCTCTCGATCCGGCTGAATTCATGGACTACGGTAAACTTGTACAGCAATGTGCAGGAGAAAGGATCATCAAAACTAAGCCAATGAAATCAATGACTTTGAATCTCAATATGATGACACAAGAGCAATTCAGTACGTTGTTCGCAGAAGCAACCCATGTGCAGATGACAATTTCCATGCAAGACGTCTCGTGGACTTCCTTGGTCTTCCCGAAACTACTTCGACTCATTCCTTGCACTCCAGGTCACTCATCTTTCTTTTTTACCCAATTAAAAACGAAGGAGCACAGCTATGGTCATCGATAGGATAGCCGGGTTTGTAGGGTGCTTACTGACTATCCGCTATGCGTTCTTTCGTAACCTAATTAGAAGAGAAAGCCTTTTACTTGAGATATCACAAGCGACAAAAGCATGTCATGAGAGATCCTATACTGCTTATTCTAAGCAATTTCAAAATGTAATCTCATCGTATCCTCCTTCTTATCCTTAGTAATCTACGAACTTTCAACGCGATTCATAGAGAAACTCAGTTAGAGCTCTTCTGTACAAAGGCAGCTCATTAACAAAGTATTTGAGCTCGGGTTCAGGAACTGTTGATTTGATCGACACAAAAATAAAGAACACCGCCTGATGCAAAGCAACAATTGATCCTACCCCAAAACTAGTAATCGTGAAAAGGAGTCGAGATAATTAGGGAACTCACAAGGAAAATTAAGTTTTGCTATGTGAGAATGGGAATGCTAGCAAGGGTGGAAAAAGCCCTTTTATTAACCTCTTCATTTCTTTGTGCTCACTTCCTACTAAAGCCTGCTCACAAAGCGCTTCCTGCCAGCCCCAACCTCAAAACGTAGTCTATCAGCAAAATGGTTGCACACACTAGATAAGCGAAGTTCTTCAAATGGTAGGATGACGGTGTATTTTCAGGTGACCGTACTTTGAGAATAGTGCGCAACAGCAACTTGAAGATCATCAGCTTTCCTGCTTACAATTCTGAGGGCTTTGGCCAGTTAAACATAATGACAAACATTGAAATACGAAACAACTATGTTCTTCAAGATCAAGTCATTGATTCGTTGAAGGGATCCTGCCATTTTTGCATGTTGGAAAAATATAGAGGTAAGATTGAGTGATTTCCATTACAAATCTTCTCTTCTATGCAAAAAGCATATTTTGTCTTCAAAGTAATTTCTCTCCACTGAGCCTCCAAGCTCTACTTGTTATCCGTTAATTAGCTCTTGAAATCACCTGTATCACCTGTCGTCCCGTTGATCATCGACTTCCTCGAGCGGGCGCCAGTAACGTCTCCATTCGTCCCTGTCACGAGCCAGAGTGGTCCAGTGAATCGTTCTCGCTCCAGGGACACGAGGTTCAACATTCCTTTCGTTCAGAGCTTTCGTGAAGAAGTCTGACCATCTCGTTGGCGGCCTTCCTGGAGTTCGTTTGATGTCCCGAGGAATCCAGTCAGTAACCGCCCTGGTCCAACGGTCATCACTATATCGCATAACGTGTCCGGCCCACCTGATCTTCGATTTCTTGGCGTAATCAACGGCATCCCTGATCTTCGTTCGGTGACGGAGCTCGGAACTCCGGATTCCCTTCTGCACTTGCGTGTATAGGGAAATTCCGAGCATCGCCCTTTCCAAAGCGCGTTGAGTAACGCTGACAGCATGCTCATCCTGCTTTCGTAGAGTCCAGGTCTCCGAGGCGTACGTCAAAGCAGGAAGGACAGCAGTGTCGAAAAGGTGAGCGCGGAGCCGGGTGTTCTTTGTCTTCTTCACTACTCCCTCGATATTCTTAAATGCTCCCCACGCGGCGCGTTTCCTTCTGCACAGCTCTGGAGCTAGGTCGTTCATCATGTTGACTTCCCGACCTAGATACACATAGCTAGAGCATTCGGAGATATTCGTTCCGTTTAACGTGAAAGGAGCATCAGGTACCAGTCCGTTTTTCATGAACATCGTCTTCGTTAGGTTCAGCCTCAAGCCGATCTTTCCACAAGCACTATCGAATTCGGCCAGCATTCGTTCCGCCTGCTCGATGTTCGGTGTTATAAGCACGATGTCGTCTGCAAAGCGGAGGTGATGTAGGAAGCGGCCGTCGACCTTCACTCCCAAGTCTTCCCATTCCAAATGACGCATGATATTCTCGAGGGCGGCGCTGAAAAGTTTGGGCGAAATAGTATCGCCTTGCCGGACACCTCTCTTCACGTTGACAATGACTTCCTTATAGAATGGTGAAATCCTGGTCGTGAAGCTGTCGTAGAGCTCACGGAGCATCCTTATATATTGCGTAGGAACACCCTGGTTGCCCAGGGCTTCAATTACCGCTTCTGTCTCAACGGTGTCAAAGGCTTTCTTCAAGTCGATAAACGTAAGACATAGCGGCATTTTGTACTCTCGCGATACTTCAATGAGCCTTGTTAGGGTGTGGATATGATCGATTGTACTGAACCCTCTCCGAAACCCTGCTTGCTCGCATGGCTGTCCTTCATCTAATATTCTGCCAATCCTGTTTAGGATGACACGAGTGAAAAGCTTGTAGATTACGGACAGCAGGCAGATTGGGCGATAATTGCCAATATCGTCTGGATCTCCCTTTTTGTACAACAACACAGTCTTGCTAGTTTTCCACGACGTGGGCACTTTGCATTCCGACAGGTACCGTGTGAAGAGCCTAGCCAGAGTTTTGATGATGACTGGTGGTATACTCTTCAGATGTTCTGGTTTGATCCTATCGGGACCGGGCGCTGTACAGTTCTTCATCGACGTGATGGCATGTCGTATTTCGGAAGGGAGAACCGAAGGAGCGATATATTCGTCTTGCCTAAGATGGTGAGTAGGCAGGTAGACGTGGCTGTCGAAGAGATCCGAGTAGAAGTCGTAGATGACCTTCTCCATTGCCCTCCGGGATGCAGTAACGGTTCCGTCCGGACGACGAAGGGAGGTCATCTTGGTCTTGTAATTGGCGAAGCTCCGTCGGGCTTTGCGAATGCTCTTTCCGGCCTCGGCGGCTTCGTCCATGACTGCTGCTCTTCTCTCTTTCAGATCTTCCTTTATCGATTCTCTGCATAGCTTCGCAAGTTCGGACGTTCGTTGATAATTGCCTGCAGCTCGCGCGGTTCCACGCTGGCGTATCAGCTCGAGAGTCTCCGAAGAGAGTCGTCTCTTGGCTACTTGTAGACTCTCTGCTTTCGTAGCACTATCGTGAAGATGCTCGACGAGCCGGTTGTATTCTTCGTCGATGTTGTCGATAACGGAATCCTCCCATTTACTCGCAAGGGAAGCGAAGTTGTCCCAGTTGATGGAGGTCTTGGGGCTTCGTTTCCGAAACTTCATAGCTCTCTCCCCACGCACTGAGAAGCAGAATCTAGCGCGGAGGAGACGATGGTCCGATCCCGTGTAGAACTTCGGAACAACAGCGACGTCGGTCAGGCAAAATCTCCGATTGAAGATGATGTGGTCTATTTCATTATGGAACTGTCCACCAGGTGACTCCCATGTCCATCTTAAATGAGAGGGCTTCTGGAACTGCGAGTTACCATGGATGGTGTGGGTCGTCATGATAAACTCGGACAGCCTTTCACCCTGCTCATTCCATTCCACTCCGTGAGTCCCGATGTGAAGCTCTTCAGCCGTTCTTCTGGGGCCAATCTTGGCGTTAAAATCACCGACGATGACCTTGAAGAAAGTGTGGTCTTCTCTGTAGAGCCTCTCCAGATCCATATAAAACGCTTCCAACTCCTCTTCTTCGTAGCTCGATGTTGGTGCGTAAGCAACGAAGATGGTTAGAGCTGGGATTGAGCCACATCTTCTTAATCGCAAACGTCCGATTCGGGTTGTTAAGCTTTCGTACGAATCGATGTTCATGGCCAAGTGCGTATTGACGAGGACACCTACACCGCCGACGCCTCTACTGTCGCATGTTCCAAGGAACAGTTCTTCTCCAGTCTCAAATACAGCGTGCAGCGGGCGATGCCTCCTCGTCTCGGTCAGTCCGATGACGTCGTACTTGATCTTCCTAGCTTGCATCATCAGGTCTTCTATACACGCTTCCGATGCAAGCGTCCGTGCGTTGAAAGTACAGATCGCCATCCTAGTCCTTCTCCTTTTGGGCAGCCTGTTTTGGCCCTGAGATTTTAGCAGCCTCTCCCGAGCGGTCCTACCCAACGCTGCCGTATTGGGGGCTCCCTCAGGTTCAGGGGAATGAGGCCCATTTTTATTACTGTTTTTGGCGGTGAAAGAAAAACCCATCGTGTAGCTTGCCAGGCTCTGACGTGGGGGGTTGGACGAGGGGCTTTGTTTTTGGAGGCGGCCCCGAATCGCCTCCCGGATACTTCCCAGCGCGACTTGTTCGTCACTCGAATGCAAGCTTTTGGCCGAGTCGATGGGCAGGATACCAACTGCACCCACAGACTCTCCACACACGTATGCATGGATCACCTGCGAGAAACAGAGGGTATATCGACCCAGCACAGCAGAATCAAGGAGTCCATCCCCTGAATCCACCTGCGTCTCTGGGAAAGTACCGGTGACTTTTGGTCGGCGATTAGTTCCCCTATCCGCCACCTGGGGACGCCCTACGTAGCCTCGTCACTAACCGGCTGGGGATCCTTCAGTGAGAGAGAACCCTCAGTGAAGGAGATCCGTAGAGCTCTTGAAATAAGCTTTGAAATTTCTTAATTTTCAAAGAAGTATGAGAGGAACGTCATTCTCAGAGTGCAACGCTATCAAAGCCAGTCAAGCAAGCAATGCATGGACTTTCGTGGAGCTCTGCAGTGGCAAGAGGATCTGGAAGCCTAGCCCAGGCGAAACGCTCGAACTCGACATCTCCACTTTGAGCCAGGAGATCGTCACCGAACTGTTTCAGGAAGTCACTTACATAAAAATGTGTATTATTCTACGACAATCGCAGATTAAATATCTGCGTATGCCCAACCTGGTCGAAATGTATTCATGTCAACCAGGCAAGTTGGTCAGCGGCTTCTTTCACTGGACTTTTCAGTAGATGATGTATTTTCAGGCAGACCAGCTTTCATGATAGAAGGAAATCTGAATCTAGAAATAATTGAAGTGTCAACGACGTTCAAATGGGATATAAGTGAAGAACCATTCCACATCGTTTACAATCCAGGACTTCGACAGTATCCTCCTCTTAAGCAGTGCAAGTATTGCGTATTCGAGCCGAACACAAGTACGTTTGAACATCCTCAGGGTGATTTCTGGAAGTAGTATAAAAAGGTATCGGCGGTAATCAATCCCGTCTAATTGTGAGTGATGCGCCCCCGCACTCGAATTCCATTCAGAATCGTAGTGTCGGATTGAATGCGTATTTGGCCTTTACAATGACTTGCGGTGGCCAGCCGATGTACAAGTCAGTGCTTCTATCCTCCTAGACGAGTCTGACACCAATTAACCGATCCCGTAGGGATGGAAGGCTCGGTTGGCCTAGGCGGGTAGTGATCCGGGATTCGACTCCTGACCGTACTAGAAATACAGAATTTAATTCCCGATACTCATAATCCACACTAATGATTGTGCCCTGTGCTTCAACTAATAGCTCCAAGACCAAAAGTAGGGATCTCAGTAAGGGCAAAAGAACACTTCATATGAATTAATTGTGAATTTTATGACTACACAGATAAAGCGGTAGAGAAGACGACCTAGCTTTTATTATTCCACTCTCTCTGAATTATTTTTCCATCTTTTCAGAGTGTGGAGCAACGACATCAGCCCTGTCCTATACGGCCTTCGATCAGATTATGGAGAACTGCCGTGGAAAACCGAGCATTGTATACCGCGAGACAGTCGTCATCACTGAGGAGCAGTTCACTCAACTCGTTTCCAATGCTGTATATCTAGAGATCTGCTTTAATATCACTGACACCAACTACAAGTCAATCAGCAGCCCTCGACTACGATCAGTAAAACCCTGTGCACCAGGTATGCATTTTTGAGAGATTTTGAACGTTTTCAGGGTTTCGTATAGAATTTGGAGAAACCTTTCTGTGAGAAGGAACGACGGGTGATGGGGAATCGAGGCACAAATCCTCTATGTTCTAGAGCCAGGCAGTTCCAGGCAGAGCATAAATGATCGAATGCATATTGTTTTTAGCGTTTGTCATCTCCAAACTTTTTAAAAACCTCCACTCTCCAACGAACACACCTTTCAATTATCTAGTGAGATCTATTCTTCTTGTCTTCTTCTCTCTGACTTCAGCATGACATTGAACCCTTTGTTCCAAGCATTCCCGAAGTAACGAAGGTTACCGACTTTTGTCACGCTCTAATTTAAATCCCTTCAAACTATATCTTCATAACCCACGTAGCACTAAGTCTTCATTGTTAGTAAAGCACAAAAGGCAGAATTAGTCTAATCTTCCCATATTTTGACCTTGCTTCTTTATTCCTTTAAATCGTCACCTCTTTCTATCAAAACACAATGTTCTTACCGCATTTCTTGTATGCAACGCAAAAATGACGGTGCAGTAGCGAACAAACTACGAATGTCGTAGAAGTAGGGAGAAAAATATCCTTCAATACACATGCACAAACAGGCCGTATTTACAATTAGCCCTTTTTTGTGAAATGACATCGGAAAAGTATGTAGACCCAACATGACGTACTCAATATGACGCTCCAAGAAAAACAATATGCTGCTCATGACAAGCGGTTTTCAGGCAAACAGGTGTGGACAATCGTGAACAATCCCCAGTTGGAAGTCATCGATATTCCTGTGACAGTCGTCTATCCTGTAAAGGAACGCATCATGGTTGTGAAAGGCAATCCAATGGTGCCTCTTTCCGTAATCATGCCACTAAGGAAGATCTGCCCTCACTGTACGATAGAATTTTCACCAAGTGAGTTTGGGCTCTTCAAACTTATAATTACGATCTTCAAAAGGAACCTCATTAGTTCTCCTCTAACACAGGGACTGCCTCAAATCGGCCTTTCTACAGATACCTTTTCGCAAAGCGGCCTATGCATGAATGATGCCATCTATCGAATTGTAGACTCAATAAGATGAAAACTCGGTATGAAGAAACTAGACTAGTAGACCCATTCATGGGGTTAGGTCCTTTGGGATGATCCATCTTCAATGAGTACACATGTGTCTCGGGTGATAAATCTTCCAGAGAGAGTACAGCTCAATTCATTACACATTAACTAGCACATGAAATTAGCCGAAAATATCGAATTCCTGAAAAACGTAGCCAGTAGCAGCCACACCTGAAGCACGCCACGGCTAGGCCACGCTTGGCGACATTTTCTCCTAAGAGTAGCAGTAACAGTTGTGGGACACTTACGAGACTCTTGGAAAGAGTGACTGTCACATAAGCTTCCTGCGAAGTTCCAGAATATGTATTAAATTGATCTGTAGGATTGTAGAGCTGCTGGAGTAGCTAGAAGATTTCTCGAACTAGAATGGCTCTTTTCAGGGTGTGACTCCATCAAAGCAATTCAATTAAGTGATGCATCGAATTTCGTTGGAACGTGTGGTGTCAGAAAGATCTGGAAACCTAGCCCAGGCGAAACGCTCGAATTCGACATCTCCACTCTGAGCCAGGAGCTTATCATCAAGCTGTTTCAGGAAGTAACTTACATAAAAATGTGCATTACTCTACGACAATCGCAGATTAAATATTTGCGGATGCCCAAACTGGTCGAACTGCATTCATGTCAACCAGGCACGTTACTCAGCAGTTCCTCCCAGTATACAATCCAGTAGATGATGTGTTTACAGGCAGACCGGCATTCATAATAGAAGGAAATCCGAATCTAGAAGTAATTGAAGTATCGAGTGCTTTCAAATGGGATACAACTGAAGAGATATTCCACATCGTTTACAATCCAAGACTTCGACAGTATCCACCCGTTGAGCAGCAGTGCAAGTATTGCGTATTTGAGCCGAATACAAGTACGTTTAGAGTTTTCACATCATTGAGTGCTTCCAAAGTACCTGTAAGAATGTATTCTCAATGGCTACAGCCCCTTTGTTATGATGATTTATGATTGAGAATATCGATGACTGTAGAGGCTTAGGACTTCGATTCCAGTGGGCATGAAGTTGGGGGTCACCCAATCTGACAACACAACAAGTTGCAAACAGTCTTCTTGAAGCTGATTATAATAGCATGGCCTTTTGAAGCGGGTTCAAGTGTGAAGTCTTGGGGAGTTAATCAAGCAGTCTGAGGGATGCGCCCAGGTATTCGACTTCCATTCAGAATCGTAGTGGTCTATTAAATGCAGCCCACACAATGACTTGCGGTGGCCGGCCAAAAACAGGTCAGTGCTTTTATCCTCTCAGGCGGGTCTAGCCTCGATCCGGGACTCGAACTCGTTACCGCGCGGGTGAGATAGAGCGTCACTTGCCAACATACCACTCCCGCCATAAAGTCGGTTGAAAGCAAGTAATTTTTATCCTCGCCACTTTCAACATTGACTCAGATAGAGTTCTGCTTGCAAAAGGTTAGACTGCAACTTTGTGAAGATATCAGTGAGCATCACGATGAGAGAGCCCTGGTAAAACTCTAAATTCATTAATCCATATAAATACAAACCACGATTCAGGCATTCGGAATAAAGGGGTACATAGAGGGGCTGGCGAAGGCGTTTGGAAGATTGGATTTCAATAATGGGGAACACTCGCGTAATATGAGTGACCTGTAAGAAGATTACAAAGCTGAGGTGTCTAATGCTTCGGTAGTTTCTGGAAACTCTTGGAATCTTTTCAGAGTGTGGAGCAATGACATTGTCCCTGGCTTATACGGCACTCGATGAGATAATCCAGTACTGCCCGGGCAAACGAAGCATTGTATACCGCGAGACGGCTGTTATCACTCAGGATCAGTTCAATCAACTTTGTTCTAATGCTATCTATCTACAAGTCTGCTTTAATATCACAAACACCAACTTTGTGTCAATAAACTGTCCTCGGCTACTTTCAGTGAAACCCTGTGCGCCAGGTATGCTTTTCTAAGAGCTTTTGCTCACTTTTAAAATTTCCCCAAAATTTCGATGAAGCACACTCCCAACGTTTTACTCGCTACAATAAAATAAATATTCTGCTCAAGACTAGCGGTTTTCAGGCAAACAAGTATGGACAATCGTGAATAATCCCTACCTGGAAATTATCAACATCCCTGTGACAGTCGTCTATCCGGTAATGGAACGTATTATGATTGTGAAAGGCAATCCTTTGGTTCCCCTTTCCATAATCGGGACACTGAAAAAGATCTGCCCTCACTGCATGATAGAATTCACACCAAGTGAGTTTGGGCTCTCTATACTAATTAAATTGAAAACGATCTTCAGCAAAATCCTAACCAGCTTTCCTCGCGATACAGGGACAGCCCGAATGCAGCCTGTGTGCTTCGTTGACGACAAGTATTTTCCTCTAACCAGCACGTGCTCAAATAATGCAGCCATCAAGTAGTAAACTTAGTATGAATAGGAAAAAAGGAGTACATATGGGGGCAACAGTAGCCGTGCGACTCACTTTACTGGACATAGTCCACCGATAGAATGATACCTTTCTATAGAGTACGTCGTTTACCAGTGCGATGGGCACTGGGGGATTTTTGAAGATGTCGCTGATTCAAGCTTCCCGATGGGGGTCAAGAAGTTCAGAACCATTACCTAACTGAAGTTTTAAAAAATCAATTCTTGGAAGAAAATGAACAAAATGTTTCCGTCTCCATTTAGTGTTGGTTTCAGACTGCGGTGCCCTCAAAGCACTTCAAACTAACAATGTACAAGGATTCGTTGAGTTGTGTGCTACCCAAAAGATCTGGAAGCCTAGCGCAGGCGAAACGATCGAGCTCGACATCTCCACTCTGAGCCAAGAACTTGTCATAAAACTGTTCCAGGAAGTCACTTACATAAAAATGTGTATTACCCTACGACAATCGCAGATTAAGTATTTGCGAATGCCCAACCTGGTCGAAATGTACTCATGTCAACCAGGCAAGTTGCTCAGCAGCTCCTTCCAGTGGACATTTTAGTAGTTGATGTATTTTCAGGTAGACCAGCATTCCTAATAGAAGGAAATCCGAATCTTGAAACAATTGAAGTGGCAACTACCTTCAAATGGGATATAAGTGAAGAGTCATTCCACATAGTATACAATCCAGGACTTCGACAGTATCCTCCTGTTGAGCAGTGCAAGTATTGCGTATTTGAGCCGAAAACAAGTACGTTTAGAGTTTTCTCGTCATTGAGAGCTTTCAAAATACCTGTAAGCATGTATTCCGGAGGGCTACAGCCCGTTGCTTCGAATACTGCGTATTTGAGCCGAAAACAAGTACGCTTTACCTTTCTCTTACAGGGATTTTTTGGAAGACATGAAGTAATGAATTTCCGACTCTTGCACCCATATCTTCTAATTATTAGTGATTTCTACGTTCAGTCATTCACTTCAACTGACCATGAGATTGGATGTGACCCAATAGGAGCTGTTAAGCGAAGTTCTAAGAAGTTTCCCAATTTTATCGCCTTTCTTAACTTCAAGCTACTGCAATCAGAACCACATTTCGTAGAGTGGTCTTCTCTGATACCGATCACACAAGCAAAGCTTTTAAAAAGGGTCACAAGCAAGTTAACCACTAGAACATTTGCCTTATTCAAGAGTAACATACATACATCTCCTTGCAAAAAGTCGGACTTCAATTTAGTAAGGGTATCAATGTGCTTCCGGCATTACACAGTTACATATGGTCTGGTATTCATCACCAACCCAAGACTAGATGGTTTGGTAGATGCAGTGGTAGCATGGGAGGATAAAGAAAGTGATCAAAAATTAGGATAGTGATAACAGCGAGACACAGTGCAGTGGTCGTACTATGAGTAAATTGTAAATCTATATGGTTGTCTAAATATTATCTTAATTCAGAGTGTGGAGCAACGACGACGTCCTTATCATATCCGACATTCGATCAGATAATGCAAACATGCCCTGGGAAGCGAAGCATTGTGTTCCACGAGACCGTTGTCGTCACTCAAGAACAATTCAATCAACTTTGTTACAACGCAGTTTATCTGCAGATTTGTTTTGATGTTACTGACACCGACTACCAGTCAATAAACTGCCCTCGGCTACGATTGGTAAAACCTTGTGTTCCAGGTGCGCATTTCTAAGAGCTTTTGAACATTTCATACGAAAAAAGGAACCCATTTTCTCTTCCTTCTAGATAGATATGATGAATGGAATGGAATCATATCCATGCTTAACACGACGTTCAAGGAAAACTAAACCTTGTACTAGTGACGGGCTCTTTTTAGGCAAACAAGTATGGACGATCGTAAATAATCCTCAATTGGAAATTATCGATATTCCTGTGACAGTTATCTATCCGATAACGGAACGTATCATGGTTGTGAAAGGAAATCCTCTGATCCCCTCGTCCGTAATCCAGCAATTGAAGAAGATATGTCCTCAATGTGCGATAGAAGAATCTTCACAAAGTGAGTTCGTTCTCTACAAAGTGAACCAGATGCAAAAGTTACCCAATTACAAAGGCAGCCTAGCTCATCTACCTTTTGCGCTAAGCCCTGGGCACTAACCTTTACACGAATCACCAAATCATGAATTGGTGTTGAAAACTATCAATTTGAAGAATAAGTACTAGTAAAGCTCCGTGCGGGGAATCTAGAAAAGGAGAAAGGCAGAGGAAGATAGTGAGAGGGAAAGTGGCTAAAGAAGCGGAAGAGCGACGAGGTAGATTATGGTGTTCCAGCAAAGGTATTAAAGCGGAGTTATACAAAAAATTGTAGTAAGGGTTCTGTAGTATCCATAAAGTCGTTTTTCCCGCCTACCACTTCGTAACATAAGTAGATCAGATGTGGGTTGGTACACTACCATCATTGGCTCTATAATCTAGCGTAAAGGTTTATCGAGCTCCTCAATTCAAAACAAATTTCCCTTTCGAAGTAGTTTGTTTATTAACCATTGGAATGATTCTAAATTCAGAAAATTACTAGCTCAGTTCTATTGTCCCATTAATTGCATTCGGGAGTTGCACGGTGACCATTTCACATATTGAGGGCCTCCATGACGTTGACTTTCCCTTGAAAATTCTGTCCGGTTTGGAAATACACCAGTGAGGATAGTCCATGGACTAGTT
Source organism: Haemonchus contortus (assembly GCA_000469685.2). Taxonomy (NCBI): domain Eukaryota; kingdom Metazoa; phylum Nematoda; class Chromadorea; order Rhabditida; family Trichostrongylidae; genus Haemonchus; species Haemonchus contortus. The sequence continues at coordinate 12,052,721 of LS997564.1, forward strand.
GATTGAAGGTGACCCTCGATTGATTAGGAGCAATACGAGTAAACATGCGCTTATAGTTTTTTGGGCTTCTCCCCTGCAATTGTAACAGAGTATCCGCGTCAGACAATGTAAGTAACAGTGGTCGTTGATCTAGTAATACCGACGACTGACGTTATAAGCACAGGATATGGAAACAAATACCTATGGATAAACACAAAGTACAGTCGACAAAGTTATGACAAAGTTGACTCGTCTGATGAAGGTGAGTGGTTTTTCCGGGCATCTGAAGGCAGGTCCATCCGATTTAGTTTGCGGTGTACATTTGGTACTAGACGTTTCTACCAGTCAGCGGCATACTCAATACACTCATAGGCAAACGAACAAATTGGCAGTCAGAGTCGATGAGATGGGCTCAGTATTACTCTGCTTGGCACCATCTAATCCTGCAGAAGCAATCAAAACTTATTCCAGTTTGGTAGGAAGCTGTCGTCCCATTAACAGACGGCAAAAGTTTGCACCAACAACCTTTTCCGTCGCTATTCGGCCATGAAGAAGTGTTCGCTCACGAATATAACTGGGCTACTGATTGAACGACTATCCCGAATCGAGGGCTGAGAACGTAATTATGGTCCGTCGAAAATTCTGTTCATCCTTGTATTTTTGCAAAAAAAAAAAACGCTTGTTGTTGGGAAACCGTGAGAACCTTTCTTAGGTGAAGATAGTGGGATGGCTTTCTACTGTGGGAGTCTCAACCTAGTTATGGATATTGTACCGTAAAACAACTTGTGACGTGATTTTGAAGTAACTACACCGATATTGTTATTTATTCTTTCAGAACGTTGCGCCTTGAAGAGCCGCAGGTACAGTGACAAGGAATTGGCTCGACTATGCGCTGGTTCCGAAATCATAACACCACAAAAAGGATATTATCTGACGGTATCATCAAGTTATGTGACCGAAGAAGAGATGAACAATCTTTTTGCAAAAGCCACTTTCGTGGAAATTTGCATAACGGTACATGAATCGGAGTTCACGAGACTACGATTCCCCCACCTACGAGAAATACGATCATGTCTTCCAGGTAACATTTCCGACCACTTCCTTACGCTCCCCATCTCATCCCGGAAAAATTTCAGGTCGACCAGCCATAGAAATCATTGGCAACCTGAAGCTCAAAGAGCTGTTCATCATGAACACGATCCGTTTCCCTAAGAATGAGCTTATTTTTGAAATCTCGGAGAATCCAAACCTACCCATAACGGTCATCAATCAACTGAAAGTGATCTGCCCAGGGTGCAAAATAACAGCTAATCTGGGTAAGTCCTATAGGAGAATTCTTACGAAAATTGTAAGAACTTGACAGTGGTCATGAAGGCATTTGATCATGTTGATTCTCAGATTGTGAACTCCAAAGCCCCACGTACACAAACCAACAACTGGTAACCGCTTGCGCAGGAAAGAGGATCATACGCCCATCAGAGGGACACATGCTAGTGTTCAACTCGCCGACCATAAGTGAAGCCGAAATGAATGCCCTGTGTTCGAAAGCCATCTACATGGAGGTTTGCATTGACATCACGAATTCGCGCTATGTAGCCCTACGCTGTCCACACCTGAAGGAGCTGCTGCCTTGTCAACCAGGTGAGGTCCCCATACCGGCGCTTATTTGAACTCATTGAGTACTTTTATTCAGGTCGACCAGCCATTCGGATCGTGGAAAACCTCTTCCTGGAAACTCTTGTAATTCCTTGGAACTTCATTTATCCAACAGGAGAACTGATTCTCGAAATTAGCGAAAATCCACGTCTCCCCTTGGTCATCATCAATCAGCTCAAGAAACTATGCCCAGGATGCAAAATCACTGCAAACCTTGGTACATGGCCATCCGTTCCGAGGCGTATTTTCTGACAAACTTTGATTTTTTTACCCATCGAATGCTCCTATACACTTCTCTTTCCTTATCCATTCCAACTTTGGGAGTTTACCCACACTGAATAGCTCACCAATTTCAGGGTGCGGTCTCAAGAAACGGGACTATTCCACTAGCGAACTTGTGGCTGCATGTGCTGGGAAGAAAATCATAAAACCAGCTGTGGGATACATGTTGGTATTGTACAGTGATTCTGTAACTGAACAGGGACTGAATGCATTGTGCTCAAAAGCTGTCCATATGGAGATCTGCATAACCATCACCCACTCCCAATTCAAGCATTTGTCTTGCCCAAATCTGCAAGAACTGAGGCCATGCCTGCCTGGTTAGTTCCCAGCAGATTTTGTTTGAGTTCATAGTAATGGAAAGCCTTTTTTTCAGGGTCACCAGCTATCAAGGTTGTGAACAATGACATATTCCAAAATTTGCTTATTCCGTCTACAACAATTTACCCTGAAGGCGATCTGATTATTGAAGTCAAAGGGAACCCGCAAATTCCTCAGACCCAAATAAATGCACTGAAACAGTGGTGCAAACAGTGTATTATCGTTGCTGACGACACAACAAGAATGCGAGGAGGACAAGTTCATGCTCCTGGTGAGTGGGGCTGGTGTGGGATTGCAAAATGTAAGTTGGACTTATCATGATCTTTTCAGGAGCTTCACAGAGACAGAGGTGTTCACTAGAGGCTCGCCATTATACAAGTAATGAACTAGTTCGCCTTTGCACCGGAAAAGAAGTCATCCAGCCACAGAAAGGATTCCCACTGATAATTTCATCATCTGAGGTCACTGAGACAGAGATGAACAAGCTGTTCTCAAATGTAGTCGTCATGGAAATATGCATCTCCATAGTCAACTCAGACTTCAAGAGCCTACGTTTCCCACGTCTGCAAGAAATCCGTCCTTGTCTACCAGGTAGGACCCTCCGATTTTCCCCAGACTAAGCAACAAAATCATGGACCACCTTCGATTTTCCCCAGATAAGCAACGAAATCATGGACCAATTCTTTCAGGAAGACCAGCCATAACCATTGTGGACAACATCTGGTTAAAGGAGCTAGTCATTCCGTTCACAGTTCGATTCCCACCAAATGTGCTCATTTTCGAAATCGCCGAGAATCCTAATCTTCCTATAACGATCATCAATTTCCTCAAGCAAAAGTGTCAACAGTGTCATATTACAGCCAACTTAGGTACAGACTTGTACTAGTAATTAGTTTCATTTCAGTCGGCTTCGGGTTGTGCCTTCCTTTACTATGACTGATCTTCAGGTTGTGGTCTGCAAAGTCATACTTATACCGACAGGGAGATAGCCTTAGCCTGTGCCGGGAAGAAGATTATCCGTCCACTCAAAGGCAGTATCATACACGTGAAATCGTCAACGATTACCGAGGGCGAGATGAATGCCCTGTGCTCGAAAGCTGTCTTCATGGAGATTTGTATCGACATATCGAATTCCCAGTACAGAGCGCTACGCTGCCCATACCTCAAGCAACTGCTCCCTTGTCATCAAGGTGATTTGTCTGACCCCACAAAGATTTATCCTAATCAACAGTTTCGTTTAGGCCGACCAGCGATTCGAATTGTGGAAAACCTCTTCATGGAGACTCTTGTGATCCCTTGGAATTTCGCTTTCCCACAAGGAGAACTGATTCTCGAAATCAGTGAAAATCCGCGACTCTCTCTGATCATCATCAATCAACTCAGGAGACTATGTCCAGGCTGCAGAATCACTGCTAACCTTGGTAGGTAATTATCGGTTCCGAGGGGCAGTTTCCGAAAAGATCTAGCTGTTTTTTTTACCTTGGAAGGCTCATCGATCTATTCTTTCGTTATCTTTCCAAGCTTCAGAAGTTTACCTACCTGGACAGTTACCCATTTCAGGTTGCGGTCTCAAAAAACGAGGCTATTCCACAACGGAACTTGTTGCTGCATGTGCCGGGAAGAGGATCATAAAACCAGCCGAGGGATATATGTTGGTATTGAACAGCAATGCTGTGACTGAACATCAACTGAATGCGCTGTGCTCAAAAGCTGTCCATATGGAGATCTGCATTACCATTACCAACTCCCAGTTCAAGCAATTCTATTGTCCATACCTACAAGAATTGAGACCATGCCTACCTGGTTGGTTCCTAGCAGATTTTGTTGGGCTTCATAATAACGGAAAGATATTTTTCAGGATCACCTGCTATCAAGATTGTGAACAATATCCTATTTGAACATTTGCACATTCCGCCGACAACTATTTATCCCGAAGGCGATCTCATCATCGAAATCTCGGGAAATCCAAAATTATCGCCGAATCAAATATACGCACTGAAACAATGGTGCACTCAGTGCACCATTACTTCGGGAAGTAATACGCACTCATTAGGTAAGTATTATTTAGTTGGATATGAATAATTATCCTCAAACCTCGAGAATCAAGAATCCCATGGGCAGCCGCTATGTTGAATCCTTTGGTGGGATACAGGTAACTACTCAATGTTTTACAGATTGCCGCAAAGGGTATTGAGAGATAGAGACCTCAAAAAGGTAAGGGTCTCGTCTAGAAGTATTCGCTGCTTCCTTGTAGTCTCCCAAAATTTCCGAAACACTTCTGAAGCTGTGAACACCTTGCTTAATTCGAATAATTCAGCACAACGCCGATGCAAATTGGAGGCGCGTTGGTATAAGGGCAAGGAAATTGTCCAAATATGCGCTGGAGCTCAAATCATCAAACCGCACAAAGGATTCCCTCTAATGGTGTCATCTACGGAAGTAACCGAGACGGAAATCAACAATCTCTGCTCCAATGCCGTTTTCATGGAAATCTGCATAGTGATAGCGAATTCGGACTTCACCCGACTACGCTGCCCACACTTACAGGAAATACGTCCATGCCTCCCAGGTAGGAAAGGATGAACCATTTGGAGAAATCATACTCGAAGCCCACGAATTTCTTTTAGAACGACCTGCCATCAAACTTGTGGGCAACCTTTTCTTCAAGGAGCTCTTCATTCCAATGACTGTGCGTTACCCCGAAAAAGCGTACATCTTCGAAATCAATGAAAACCCACTTCTATCATTAAGAATTATCGAATGGCTCAGAGTGAAGTGTAAACACTGCGTCATAACTGCTAATTTAGGTATGTTTTCTCCAAAGCTATCACTTATATTTCTATCTTTTGAGGAATATCACAGGAAGCTTCAGCACTGTAAGTTAGGTTACTGTAGGTTGCTGTATTTCCAGGCTGTGATTTACAAAGCCGAACATACACGGAAAAGCAGTTGGTTGCTGCCTGTGCTGGAAAACGAATCATCCGTCCTGCAGCGGGTTACGTACTGATGTTAAGCTCCACCACGACCACCGAGGAGGAGATGAATGCGATGTGTTCGAAAGCTGTTTACATGGAAATCTGTATTGACATCACAAGATCACAATACACAGCTTTACGTTGCCCCTATTTGAAGGTCTTAAAGGCCTGTATGCCCGGTGAGCTTCCTTCCAAAATTACGACAAACAAAAACATTGTGGATCTGTTGAAAGCCAAATTCCAGGTAAACCGGCGATACGAATCGTTGATAACTATAGATTCCAAGTTTTTGAAATTCCTGCAAGTCTCCGCTTCCCAGTATCGCAACAGATCATTGAATTCAGTGGTAATCCACTTATGTCAATCACCATTATCACACAACTCAAGAAAATGTGTCCACATTGCAGGATCAGTGCTAATCTCGGTAAGTTTCCATGAATATGCCTGAATAGTTAATAATACTTCATGTTATCTTTTACTGGAATCTCGATATTTTGGTTTGATGGATGCTCTGTTCTCCCCGGGAGAGGGCACTTCTGCGCAATCCCCACGGCAAGCGGCAGTGAATCCGCACCGTATCCTCCTACCATACCGTATCCTCCTATTGGAAATTCAATGTTTTACTTCAAAGTGTGGCTGCTTTCATAGTCCACGATTGGGCGAGCGACCAATCGCGCGATCGATCAGTCGAGCGACCAGTCGCGCGACCGGCTGCTACCGCGAGCGAACTAGCGCAACGCGATTTGCTGGTAGAAATAACCTCATCCATTCTCTCCGTTAGATTAAAAGCCCTCAGAGAAATCAATGAAGCAATCCTGCACAATTCAGAATCATAATTGCTCTTTCTGCTTCTTAATCTGTCCGTGTGGAGCAGCTTTGCAAAAACATTAATAGTAGCTTGGGGTTCCTGTCGATTATCCATCTGCCAGGGTTATCTAAATCGTATGATTCTGAGTGGTAAGTAGTTAGTGCGACGCGTGAATTGCACTCATCTATGTGGGATTCGAAAAAGCGGCCACTGAAGAGCTTGAGGCCGAAAACGGAAGCAAAATCACTCTGTAACCACGCAGTTTGGTTTGATGATTGTCTAAAATGTTTTAGATTAAAAAGGATTTGTTGCATACTGAAATGAAGGGTGATAAAACAGACGAATCCCTCGCTTTCAATCGAGTCGGCCCAGTAATGCCCGTGGGTCACAGATATCAGTATGAGATTCCATCGCTATCTTCGGAGTGCACTGGGCGAATTGAACATTTTCAAACCCTTCAAAACTGACGAATGCTTAAGGAACTAACTTTCGAGATTTTCCGAGTACCATCTTGCAGAGCTTGCTGAGCCTAACTCAAACTATACCTAACTTTAGAAATGAGGCAGATTCTGAGGAAATAACAACAAAAAACGAAAATCTGAGGAAGACGAACTTTTTTTGAGTGTATATTACATTCCTTATTGCAAACATGATAAAATTTATTGAAAATTTACATGACTTTAAAAATAAACAAATAAATTTCAAGTTTATTTCAGGCTGCGGTCTGACAAAGCGAGATTACACGACTGATGAACTTGTGAATGCTTGCGCAGGAAAGAAAATCATCAGACCAGCTCAAGGATACATGCTTGTGATTGACAGCAGGGTTGTTACCGAAGCACAACTGAACGCACTCTGCTCAAGAGCTGTCTACATGGAAATCTGTATCAACGTCTTCCAGTCGCCAATCCAACAAATAAGCTGCCCTCATCTGCGTGTTTTGAAACCATGCATGCCTAGTTAGTTGAAAAGGATTTCCTATTCCCAAAGACTATCAAAATTAGTACAAATAATCGGTTGTTGCAGATAAGCTGGCTCTGAGAGTGGTGAACAACAATGCCCTAACGAACATCGTTCTTTCTGATTCCCTTCGCCTTTCCAAGTCAATAGAGGTCCGCGGCAACCAACTGCTCAGTGCTGAATCAAGGAGAAAGCTCAAATTAATCTGTCCTGCTTGCGTTATTCGTTAATGCTGCATCAGATTTGATAACGATTTCTCTGAGATAAATGATAACTCAATCCTTCACGCTCTTCGAAAAAATTCACATTTACGAGGACATTACGAGCGAACCTTTCCTTTGTAATTTTCACGTTGACAGAGTAACCTACCCAATTCTAGGCAGATGGAAGAAATAGGCATCACATCAGTAGTTCCAGTATGAAAACAAATTCTGGAGCAGCAGGACTTTGTAAAAACTTCATGGTACTGGCACATCTCCCTACACAAGTCAATTTTTAAGCAGCAACCTGACGAGTTTAAAATCTTCTATTGAAGGCACAGCTCACGATAACGTTGGGACACCGCTTTTAAGGCGAAAGGGAAGTATTGGTTGGGATTAGTGCATGGGTGGTAAAGGAAGCGAGAAAGTTCGCCGATTTTGCGAAAGTCAGGGCTCCATGAAACAGCGAAAATACAGTTTTATTTTATTGAGCAGAACACGAGGTTAAGTAATTCAACTAAGTCGGCTGACGTTTCGGCGATTTTCGCCTTTTTCGGGGCCTAAAAAGGTGGAAACCAGATTATGATTTATTCTACCAAATGTCTCACCTTCCACGGGACCTTCGAAACGATATAAGTCATCACGTAATTAATAGCGAGACAACCAGACCTTCCAGATCAATAGAGTCAGCCCACCAGGACGACAATAGTAGCGTATACCAGGCTGAACAGAGTCTACGGTTCCGGCTGGAAGGCTAACCTTATATAGGGGGTAAGTTCCCGCGTTATTGAGACACATTCTCCCCTTCGGTTCGTTTTTGGTTGCCTGACCCGAATCCAGAACGCCTCCAGGGTTTTGCGAAAATAGAGGTTGGACGAGATTACCATGACGGAAATAACATGGAATGGGTATTCGGACGAGATTACAGTTGTGGCAATTACGCAAAGGGTTGACTCTAACAAGCCACAACTAAACAGAACTGCCTTTCACTGTTGCTATGGGTCGAGGCAAGTTGTTTGAACTACTTGCATTGGATCCCTTGTAATCGATGCAGCCTCTACAGTGTCGGTGAAACTCGTCCGAGGATACACGCGGTGCAATCTTTGAGGGAGACGGGCGTTAGGAACGATTTTGGGTAATCGTTTGCCGCACGCGGCTGTCGCGGACCACTCATTCGCCGTTATTACAGCTCTAGCGTTCTTCATACAGCTCAATCGATATGCGATCATTATTTTATACATAATTCTACTATTAGTACTATAGTTCCTGTATTTCTTACCTACTGCTGCATCCTGCTACATTCTTTCGCGCGCGACGCCCCTCTCACCGCGACGCGACCATTTCGTTCCTAACGCACCACACCCGGAACTTCAATTCATCTCATGAAATAAATCAGAATCCATTTCTATCGAAAACTATGCCGTTGAAGGAGAACAGAGTTGACTGGAAAATTTACAAAAACTTATTCAGTAGATCTATTTATTTGTCCATGTGATTTGATTACGAGCAGCCCAACACAGAACACTTGGTGTGTAAAATCAGCGTTCAATGTCTTTGAAATTATGTGTGTATAAAATAGTTTACAACAACGTCAGAATGGCTAGAAAGTTATCAAACTACTATTCTCTCGCCTTAGTCTTGTGTGTTGACTTGACAATAGGAGGCAGCAAAAACTAGAATAGCCTCTATGTTGAGTACCATGTATCTGAAAGGGTAAAATTTTTGCACAAAGGTCCAGAAAATGTCCGGAAGCTTTCGAAATCATTTCGGTAGGATTGTTACCGCACTACATGTTTTGAGGAGACAAGAGTGTGTTATGAAACACACGCTCTTGCACTCGTAGCTTTTGATTCGTCGCTGACGAAATGATTTCTGAAGGAATCGTTCCTCTCAGGGACGTAGGCAGGAGAGGAGGATGATTATTGCAAGTTTTCAGTGCGTTTTTCTTCCGAAGTTTTTCTGCAATCTGCAAGTATATAACCGTTTCTTTGTGAGTCGCATGGACCAACGTTGTTAGTACGTTCATCATACTACTGCCGAATGGAACGTCGCAATTTTAAACTAACCTAACAAAGTTACTGCACAAGTTGTTTGGGGTTCATGGTATCGAAGAAATCGAGTGGTATCAGTCAAAGTTTTCCTTGTCCTGTAACCGTAACAACCTATCTAGACCTTAAACAATCTGAGTCGCCTCTCATTTCCGTCCAGTGTGCTTTCAAAAAGTTCAAAAATAGACGTTCCACTATCTCATTACCGCCGATTTCAGTCCCGCATGTGCCGATAGATGCCAGGTGCGGGTAATTCAATCAACGTTTCTCCACATTCACATAGCAATCCTCGTACCTTTGTGGGATAGAAACGGACATGGCATCATGACTAAAGACCAAATCAAGTAAACATATATTGAGCTATTTCGAGAGAAGAATGGTCTTACTCTTGAAAATAACCTGGAAAAATAATTCTCTATTCATAGTATGCCTTCATCTTGTAGAGGAACTTTCGCCTCAAAAATGCTTTCTTCTTGATGTTGATGAATTACAAATCATTGTCTATGATTTGCGAAATGGCTAGATTCTTGTCGTAATTATGGCTGCGCGTTCAGAGTTATAAGTCAAGTCCGAACGTATTATCACACCTCGTGCGCTACACTTCCTTCCTGGACGTCGTCTACAGTATTAAATTTCAATAGTTTAAGAAAGAGCGATACTTTGCATGACTGAAAGTGTCTCTGTTTCATGTTGACACAGCCGTGGGCAGTGGTTATCTTCTAGGGAGTGCCGGTGCTCCTCAATGCAGAGATCCTCCTTGCCTGTATTCAAGAAAAGTTACTCGTTAATAAACTAAAGAGTTGAGCCTTTCAGTTGCGTACTTCAAAGCGGGCCAAGCGCCGAAGGTTATTACGAAGTAGTGTTTTGAGATAGTTCGAGTATTGCACGGGTGTTGGGACTTTTTCTTCCCACGTTTACCACTTACCCAACGCTGGAGCTGATGCAATTTTCGCTATGTTAATTTCTGGTCGGCCTCGAGTAATTCAACTACTCCGCGTCACAATTCCAGAATGACGAACATGGTTACGGAATAGAACGACATGGACATCGAGCTGGTTCAAACGATAAATTCCATCTTGGCTTCATTTTGTGGTTTAACGCTACACTGCTATATTCTGTACAAAATGCTATGGAAACATTCTTCCTTGAGTCAGTATCAGAATTTGATTGTAGTGCAATCAACTGTAGGAGCAGTTTATGCCTTTGTGCAACTAATCGCTAATCAGGTCTGCTTTTTCCATGATCAGACTGTTCATTATTTAGTTATTTATTTATTTATGCACTCGTAGGTGCGCTTATTACAGAACTTCACTGGTTAGATAATCTAGTTAGATAACGTAACATACTAACTGCAGAAAAAACATTGACGAAGGTAGACAACCAGCATTATGATATGGCGTGGTGGTACTTTTAAAAAACAAATAACAACAAATGTCTACTAGACCAAACTAGGGTATTAGTTATTTATTCATTTACATAGCTTCCACGCAAAGGTTTTATTCCTATCGCAACGGTGAATTTTCTCGAATGGTAGAAAGTCACGATTGTTTTCAGTTTCTTTGCAATTTTTATCAAGCAAGTAATAGCTAACACACTTTAACCAAATTGCACTAAAATATTCAGAACATTTAGTGCATGGTTGTGGTACTTCCTCGTCATTTCTGGAAATGTTTTCGTTTTAAACTTAATTTCGCCTTTCAGAGACAAGCATTATCAGGCGAATACCTCATGTCCTTCACTTTCCTCCCTTATGGTCCTATTACCAAAACGATAATGCGCTTTCTGACGGGATCGCTTTACTCACTTGAGCAGTTTCTCATTATGATATTTACCATCCATAGAGTGCTACTACTTGTCAGGTACATTTTTTCGATGTCGATTATTTTTAAAAAGGGCGAAGCAAGACCGACGTACCTGATTCCCGACTTATCATGAGAGTCTTACAATTAGTGCAGTAGCGTTTGAAGGCGATTCAGTCAACTTCTCTGAAAATTCTCTTCAAACTGTAGTCTTTCTGTAAAATGAAGAACTTCTTAGAACAGCAGACGTGTCCCTAGCATCATTTTCTTTCTTTTTATCTGGGAAGAAAAGCTGCGGCGAATGCAAAACTTTAGGCAGCCCACGGCTGTTGGTGATGTTGAGCACTTCTCTTGCCTATCTAGCTTTTGGAAGTCAAGAAAAGTGCTTACTGAATAGAGCGTGCACATTGTTTCTCTGCTAGTGTCTTTGGGGCATATCCTTCGAACGCTATGCAACCGTAGAGACAGTCAACTGTCTCGCGTTCTTGGGGCGTCGGTATTACTTTGGGATACGAAAAAAATACGAAACATATGCTTGCTTTCAGGGAGCACTGGATCAAGAAGTTTTACATAGTTTTCACTCCGATTGTGCTAGCGTATTCGGCTGTTTTGGGTTTTGCCAGAGCGACCTCGGTAGGAATTTTGTTTGTTATCGGTTGAGAAGAAAAAGGTAAAACTGTTAATACACACACACACCATCTCTGGAGGTGATTCTTAATCTGTTCTCTCTACTTCTCTGAATTCTTTTCCCGGATTTCTGTTAAGTAATTCGAGATGATCCTAGCGAACATAGTGAGTGGGTAATTCATTTCTGATAGACTGCAGCTTAGTTTTACACATTTGAGCCTGCTTTTTTTACCGCTGGGCCGCTCAACTGCTGTCGCTGTAGAAAACAAAGGGATAGCGGTCGAGTGAATATGAATATTCGAAAGAAGAAATACCATATGGTTACAATTTTCCCTAGCTTCATAGATTTGGCGGTCACCCGAGTATCGGACTGCAATCCCAACATGGAAACATAGAGAATATCTTTAAAATGTCAGCTACAAAGTTTATGTCAATTCCCACCAGGCTGACCCATTCTACCCGGAACCAATTCTTCGGTTCAATTTTGTTTTCAAATACCATCCCAAATTTTTTTTACTGAGGGAGAATTCTTGGGTTAGTGCACGGTGCCACAAATAACACAGCACCTTCAAGACCTAAATCCTTGCCTATAACCAAGCATCCTTCTCTTGTCTATCTTTAAGTTTGACTGTGACCCATATCATCCGTGTAATCGTTCCTTAAGTCGGCTTTGTGTTACAGTCCTTTATTAAATATAATATTATGGCAAAAGTTTTCACCCCGACGGTTTCTTTGAAGGTACACCAAGGTAAAATAGAGGTAGAGGAGACATGAAAGAAAAGCGAAGCTCGGCTCAAAAATTCATATGTAGTTACTCACTTGGTGTTAGTGGGTTTTTTCTAGTCAGCAAAGCAACTTTCCGAGAATATATTTCAATCAAAACAGGAGCGTCGTGACTGTGCTATATGTTTGTTCTTCGCAATTTGAATTACTTATAGATGGAACAACTAGAACTGGCTATGCAGCTGATTTTTGTGCCATCAATTTTGGTGATTTCTGCAGTGTGCTATATTCGAATTAGAAGATTTTTTCGCAGCAACAGTGGATACACAGCGAAAGTAAAGCAAATGCAGGCTAGATTCTCGACTAGCGTTTTTCTTGAGGTAATTCTCTGCGTGTGAAAAAATTGTGAGGAAAGGTGAGTCTTCTGTGCAGAGGCGCCGATGTGTATAGCACATTGGAAAGGAAATGGCTGAAGGGGGGGGGGGGGGGGGAGTGAGAGAGGACGTGGAGATGAGATGATTAGAGGCAGGAATACATGTCGACGGTTCTATCTCCTATCTAGAGTATGCTAGTGGTTGACGATCTAGAAACATGGACATGAGACTCAAGTGGTTTATGAAATATCTGAAAACGAATTTAAGTCACATGTCTAGAGGTGCTTCACCTGTATCACCTGTCGTCCCGGTGATCGTCGATTTTCTTGAGCGAGAGCCAGTAAAGTGTCCATTCGTGAGTCAGAGTGGTCAAGCGCATCGTCTTTGCTTGAGGGACCCGAGACGCAACAATCCTTTCACGCAGAGCTTCCATGAAGAAGCCTAATCACTACGCTGGTGGCCATACTAGCGTTTGTTTGACGTAACGAGGAATCCAGTCAGCAACCGTTACCGTCTGATGGTCACCACGATGTCTCATATGTGTTCGGCCCACGAGACTTTCGATTTCTTGGCTATTCAACGGCATCCTGATCTTCGTTTGTCGACAGAGCTCGGGACTTCGGATTCCCTTGTGCACTCGCGTGTATAAAGAAGTTTGAGCATCTTCCCTTCCACAGGGCGTTGACTGATGCTGCATGCATGCACTGCTTTCTTAGCGCCCGAGTCTGCGAGGCTTATCTTCAGCAGTCCTATCTAAATATTTTACCCGTGTTAGAAGTTCCTTCAGGTTCATGTGAATGTGGCCCATTATTACTACTTTTGGCACATGGGTATCTCTAGTACCAGTTAACTGATCCCAGAGCGACGAAAGGCTCGATCGGTCTAGGCGGGCATTGATTCACGGATCATGGATATATGTTTAGACGAAACTTTTCAGTACACTATCCTTGCAGATAACCATAAATACCAATAACAATCATTTTAGGGTGTTATTCATGGCATTCTGGTGCTTTCCGTATTGTTCCTTGTACCCCTTAATATTCTAGTTGCATATCTAACAAATGGAGATTGGAGAAAAGTTATCGGTTTCTCTTTGATTTATGTGATAGTGAGTTTTTGCTGCTATATGAGTGTCCACGTCTACTTTTACACGACCTCCACAAAGAAAACATCCAGGCATAACAAAAACAGTCAAAATTCTACTTCTATCAGTGAGGCTCTATTTTACTCTTTCGCCTGTTCTGTCAAACCTTTTGATGCCTCCTTGTTGCCAGCGCCTACCTTTTTGGAAGGGTAACCATCTTGGAAAGACGGCAAGAAGAGAGTTTTGGAGTAAAAACACTTTTTCAAATGACATCGTTCATTACATGCTATCGGATAGTTAACCTTTTTGAGTAAGAAGAAAGAGAATATCCAACTTAAGCGAAAAATTGATTATTCAAAGAATCTTTTGTTAGTTGCACATGAAAGAGGTCCAGAATTGACTTGAAATGTAAAGTTCATTTCAGACGGCTACGCTACTTTTTCGATGGTATTCAGTTGCTGTTGGAGCGCTAATGCTTTGGAGTATTTCTGGGTTCCTCAAACAGAAAGAGAGCCGTCCACGGAATGTCTCAATAATGGTCTTTGTTTCACGACATGTAAAGCGTAATGAAATATAATGGAACAACACAACACTGAACAGCTCGAAATGTTACTTCTGATCTGGGAAGCTCCTAAAATTTTACATTGTGAACCCGTCGGAGTTTCAAACTTCAAGATTGTGTCTTCAAACTAATAACATTATGGTAAGCAAAAATTCATTCACTTTTTCGCCCTCTAGGAGTAGGAAATTGAATAAGGGATCGAAGCAGCAAAAAGAACAACAGAGGAAAAAAGAAAGGGAGAAAAACATTGCCTCATCACTCGTCAACCAGTGTGTGGGTCCTAGAACGAATATTGCAATCTGTATTATCTCGACACTCGTCTAACGTAACATCGATCGAGGGGCGGGAAAGCGAGCTACGGCAGAAATAGGGCTTCCACTATGCCCTAAGCATCTACAGGGTAACCCACATGAAGTGTAACGGGGAATAAAAAATCAACTTATGGGCTTCTGGGCTGGAGGAAGCGGTGATCGCTTGGGCGGAAAGGGACGCGATAAACGTCAGCTGAACCTTCCACAGGATTGGGCACCAGCCCACAGCGCAAAGATGATGCCGCAATGTTGTGAAACCACGCTTCCGGGTTTTTGGGGCGAAGCAGTTTTGACCTTCAAATTCCCCAATCTCAATCCTTTGCGAATTAAGTTCCTTGTACGGCTTTCTATGAACCTCGGCATTATGGTATAATTGAGTTTACTGTTTTCTTCAACTCTTCAGGAGGTTTTTAAGTATGCTTAATTAGGCTGACGTTTCGGCGAAATCGCTTTCTTCAGAGACTGAAAGGATCATAACAATCTGTGACTATCCGATCAAACGTCTCCACCAACCCCACTAAAGCTCGACACCCCCAGGGCACGCAAGTGATTGAAAGGAGAACCACTCAGCGTAGCTTTGTGGATTCTTCGAAACCACCCAGCGAGTGATGGTACCAACCGACCAGTGTTAGCTGGGGTATGTCCTCATTAAAGTTTCTGCGGGAAGGCCAGGTGTATATAAGGTCGTAGCTCACGCGTGATTGCGAGACATTCTTCCCTACGATTCATTTTGGGACTGGTGACCTTTATCCAAAATGCTTCGAGGGTTTTACGTGCGCACAATTGCGGTTACTGTGCTACGACTTCCACAGTGACTTGAAAAACGACTCCGTTATGCTTTTGGATTCGGTGACTCCCCAAGGCAGTAAACTCTTTCAATCTCCTCATACCATCTATGTGCTCCTTAACCCTCACGTGGAGTGGTTTTGCCGTTTCTCCAATATACTCGTCACCACAATCACGGCAAGTAATTTTGTAGACGACCCCAGACATATTACAGTCACCCTCCCTTCTAGCTGGACAAACCACACAGTTTGAGGTAGTACACAGATGATCGTATTAGCCTGTTCCGAACTAGGCGATTCTTTAGATTGAAGGGTGGTACGTTCATAATGGTAACTGAATTTTCCAAATTCGATCTTTTTAGACGCTTTCTAATGGAGGCACTGACTTCATCAGAAATAAACGGTAATACAAAAGGAATTTTTCCTTCAGTCGAGGTACTACCATGTCTGAGAATCACACCGTCAGAAGAAGTTCTACGTGTATTTGGAAAATTGTAGTAGCCATTAGACCAAGTTATATCGCGTGGCGTTTTAAGCGACTCTTTTCGCTCATCCTCTCCAGTGCAGACCTTCTTAGCAGTGCGGGACATATTCTTAACGACCGCTAGTTTTACATGAAAAGGATGAGCTGAGTGATAATGGACAATGATATTCTTATTGCTCGGCTTTCTATACAACTTCGCAACAGTCAAATCGCCATATAACCTCACTTGAACGTTCAAGAACGGAAGCCAATTTGGGTCGGTTTTTTCCGTGTCAACTTAATGTGCTCTGATTGTGAATTCAGTAGGCCGAAACACACATTCACTTCTTCCTGTGTCGCAGACTATAAAGCAAACATCGATATATCTGCAGTAAAGTAGGGCATATATTCCAGTACAGGCGCTTCAATCTTGGCCATAAACGATATGGCCAAAACCGGCGCCAATCGCTGCCCCATAGCTAAGCCTCTAGCCTGTGCGAAATACCTTCCCGACCACTTGAAAATGTTACAACTGAGGCACTCCTTCACGAGTGCCATCAGTTGGGATATAGACAGCCCTCGCATACTAATATCGTTCTGGTGCTGACCAAGAAGCTCGAATATAGCCTCCATAGCAGACCCATTGCTAACATTCGTGTAGAGACCTTCTACATCGAAAGATTCCATAACGCACGAACCACTGGGGTGTAGTGCGCCAATGCGATCCAAAAACATTTGGGTGTTAGTGAGATGGGAAGGAATGAAGTTGAGAAGCTGCACTAAAATGGTATTGAGAAACCAAGCGATTCTGTCAGCAGGACCACCCACGCAGCTTATTATAGGACGAACTTTCACGGAAGTTTCACGTCTGCATCTAAAAACTTATGTGTCTTTATGAGCAGTTGGAAGACTGGGCAACAAGGCGACTCAAGTTTGAGGCGTGTTATTAAGGTTGGCCGTGCTACCGACACCCACATTCGGTTTAGTCTATGCAGCTGCGTTTTGAACTCCTCAAGAGAAGCTGGGCGATAGAGAGATGTGTCTCCCAGATGGTGTTATGTTATTTCACAGTCGAGTTGCCGGGAAATTACTACAAACCCTCCTCCCTTAGCACTGACAGATAACCTTGAAGTTCGAGACTTTATCAAGTCTCGAAGTTCCTTAACAAAACGAGATTAAAATCATAATCAAAAGAAAATCATCAGAACAGCTCAAGGATACATGCTTGTGATCGACAGCAGGGTTGTCACCGAAGCACAACTGAACGCACTATGCTCAAGAGCTGTCTACATGGAAATCTGTATCAACGTCTTCCAATCGCCAATCCAACGAATAAGCTGTCCTCATCTGCATGTTCTGAAACCATGCATGCCTAGTTAGTTGAAAAGGATCTCCAATTTCCAAGAACAATTAAAATAAGTACAAATAATCGTTGTTTCAGATAAACTGGCTCTCATAGTGGTGAACAACAATGCCCTAACGAACATCGTTCTTTCTGATTCCCTTCGCCTTTCCAAGTCAATAAAGGCTGCTCAGTGCTGAATCAAGGAGAAAGCTCAAATTAATCTGTCCTACATGCGTTATTCGTTGATGCTGCATCAGATTTAATAAAGATTTCTCTGAGATTAATGATAGTTTCATCCTTTGTTCTCTTCGAGAACATAAACAATTGCGAGGATAGTATGCATATGATCGGACCCTTGTCCTGTAATTCCCACTGAGTCAGATTAATTACCCATTTCCAGGCAGGTGGAAGAAATAGAAATCACATCAGTAGTTCCAGTATAAAAACTAATTCCGGAGCGACCGTATTCTGGAAAAACTTTTTGACACGGACACATCTTTCTACACAAGTCAGTTTTCAAGCAGCAAGCCTGACGAGTTCAAACCAGCTCTTCTATTGAAGGTAGAGTCCTCGATAATCCTGGGATACTCTTCTCAAAACGAAAAATGGAGGTGTTGGTTAAGATTAGTGCATGAGTGGCAAAGGAGGCAAGAAAATTTGCCGATTTCGCGAAAATCAGGGCCACTCAAAAACAGCGGAAATCGAGGTTATACGAGACTATCATGACGGAAACGACATAGAAGGGGTGTTCAAACGAGATTTTATTTATTATTTTTGTGAAAAGAGCTGACTAAATCAAGCCAAAGCTCTCCAAAATTGCCTATCCTTGTCGCTATGGGTCATGACAAGTTGTTTGAACTGCCTACATATGGGTTCCCTTGTGACCGGTGCAGCCTCTACAGTGGCGGATGTGACCGGTGCAGCCTCTACAGTGGCGGAGAAACTCGTCCGAGGATACACACGGGACAATCTTTGTGCCTTTCTGACGCCCTAACTAGAACGTTTTCCGACCTGATAACGCCCGCCCGATATGGTATAATATTAGGTGTGTGCATTGACTTCCGCCGTTTTTTGCGTGCAAAGACATACTTATTACAGAATTAAAACTAAATGTACATTACCAATGTATTGCCCATCGTCAGCTTCAACTTCTTGCCATCTTTCTGGTATCTTGTTGACTCCGGGTCTAAAAAAGTCTTCATCTTTTGAGGCAATCTTCTTATCCACCCATTTTCGCACTTCTTCGGCATTCCGGAAGCGTATAACTGCCGAACTGACTTGCATGGACCGGAGTAGGTGGTGATCGGAAAGAGCAGGTTCCGGAGAGTATGCGGGCTGAACAAGCTGATCCCGTGCAACGACTGCAATTTTTCTTTAAGGGCATTCTTCGCAACATGGGGTCTGACTTGTTCGTGGTGGAACAGCACCTCATGATATTTTCTTGCGAATAACGGCCGCTTTTAGATGAAAGCATTCTACAAACTGTCACGTTGTTGTTCGTAGCGGTCAGTAGTAACTGTTTCGTTCGGGCTCAGCAGCTCATAATTCACAACACCCTTTTGATCCCACCATCAAATGCACTCCCAGCATTACTTTTTGGCAACAAACATTCCGCTTCCGTTGTAAGCTCCCGAGTGAAGAGAACCTTCCTCAACAGGTTCGTTCATATGAAGCTCGTCCTCCATAGAAGCATCCGGTGGGCTTCTATGCCAGTTTTCTCGAAATCAAACAGCAGGGGAAGGGCCTCCCGCGAAAACGGTTCTTCACGTTCCATGACCAATCAGTCTTATGGTTAGAGCAACAGCGAAATCTCAGCATTCGTTTCCATCATGCACTGTGCCTTTGAACGAAAACAGAGTTGACTGAAGAATTTACAAGAACTCGTACAGTAAATCTATTTGTCAGTAGGATTTGATTATGAACAGCCCAACACCAATTACGCTTTTTATACACACAGAATTTCAAAAACATTTTACGCCGATTTAGCACACCAACACCTGGTGCGCAAAATCAGCGTAAAAATGTTTTTGAATTTCTGTGTGTATAAAATGGTTGTTCATTTTAAATGTTCATATGTTATGTTGTTCGTAAATCGGAACGGCAAGTTATGCTGTCAAGCTTCCTATTCTTTCGTTCTACACCTGGAATGTTGACATGAAAGACGGTTTGAGGCAGCAAAATCTAGAAGAGGCTCTGCTAAATATCATAAATCTGAACTAGTGCTACATTCGCGCAAAAAAATGCCTGGAATCTTTCAAAACCATTTCAGTTGTTTGTCGCACTACGACATCGTTATCCTCGTTGGCGAGATGATTCCTGCAGGAGTTTTTCAACAGAAACTCTTTTGTCAGCGCAGAATATGTGCGCAGGGCTCTCAGGAACGTGAACAGGGCAGGGGCATCAATATTGCCAGTTTTCAAAAAGTTTTTCATCTGAAGTTTCTCTGTTAGGTGTAATGCCGCTTCTTCGTGGGTTGAATGGTTCGATGTTGCTCGTTGCTCATGAAACCGCTGCCAAATGAAGCTTTCGCAAGTTTAAACCGATCTAATTTATTTCTCACAAATTTATTGTTTAAGTCGTTTGGAGCTAATGTTTTCAAAGGAACTGGTTTCCATTCTAGGCTTTCCTTGTTGAAGTGTAACCGTAACAACCTATCCACACTGTCACCAATCTGAATTGTTAGTCATTCCTTCCACTTTGTTTTCAGAAAGTTCAAAAATAGACGTTCCACCACCTCACCACTGCAGATTTCAGTCCCGCAAGTGCCAATAGATGCAGGTGCGGGCAATTGAATCAACGTTTCTCCACATTCTCAAGGCAATGTTCGTACCTTTGTGGGATAGAAACGGACAAGGCATCATGATTAAAGACCAGATTGAGAAAGCATATATTAAGCTCTTTCGGAAGAATAATGATTTTACTCTTGAAAATACCTGGAAAAAATATTTCTCTATTGTTCGTTTTGCTTCCTTCTCGAGTTTGTTAGGTGGGAATCTTTATTCTGACCAACGTTTCGACGGACTCGTCCTTTTCAAAGGCCTGAAAGTGGTTCAAAGCTTGTTGATTGTACACTACCCCCACCAAGTGCCTCCCCCGCTCCAGCATTTCTGACCTTCTATCAGGAATGCACGAAAAATGCCCGAAAATAAAAAGATAAGTTCACATCACTTCCACCGCGAAGTGTAGCACTACGCTACACGGTTATACATCAGTAGCGAATGATCTTTCTTCGCTGTTTCATATTTCTCTATTCATAATATGCCTTTACCTTGCAGACGAGCTTTTACTCCAAAAATACTCCCCTCATGAAGTTGATGAATCACGAATCATTAGCTACGAATTGCAAAATGGCTAGGTTCCTGTCGTTATTATGGCTGTGCCTTCAGAGTTATAAGTCAAGTTCGTATGTATTATCACACCTCGTGCATTACACTTCCTCCTTTAATGTCCCCTACAATATTGAATTTCATTATTTTAAGAAAGAGGTCAGTCCTCTTCGAGAGGTCATAAGGGGACAGTTCACGTGGGGCCCATCGACCAAGCTTTGCTACGTTGCCGAGCTGTTCCAGTCCACGTACAATCGTCGATGATTATGACCGAGCATGATCGTCCTTTCCCCGGGGGTCAGGTACGGGTCCTCCTCCACGGTGGAACGTAGTACTTACAAATCCAACTCCATTGGCCGACTCAACCTCGGAGCATCTTCGAGAGAAAAGTCCCCTCTCCTGAATTTGGCGAACCAAGACTTGCATGTGCGATAAGAGATGACGTCCTCGCCGTATGTATCCCGTCGCTTGCTATGGGCTTCCACTGCATTCCAGCTGAAATCGTAAAGCAAAACCAGGCTATGACGCAGGTAAATCCTGTGACAGTGTTAATTGTGAGGCATTCTCGTCTAAATCTGCAGAGTGGGTGAGTGATGGCTAGTGTGATGAAAGAAAACCATGCACAGGTTGCGCACAAGTGATGGCGAAATACCAACATTCATGCAAAGCGGTTTGAGATATTTAGAGTAACTGCACGTGAAACATTTTTCTTCGCACCCTTACCACTTATTCGGAGTTGGAGCCGATTCGATTCTCGCATTGTTAATTTCTGATCGGCTTCGAGTAATTCATTTACTCAGCGTCACAACTCCAGAATGACGAACATAGCTACGGAATAGAACGACATGGACATCGAGCTGGTTCAAACGATAAATTCCATCTTGGCTTCATTTTGTGGTTTAACGCTACACTGTTTTATCCTCTATAAAATGCTGTGGAATCACTCTTCCTTGAGTCAGTATCAGAATTTGATTGTGGTGCAGTCAGCTGTGGGAGCAATTTATGCTTTCGTGCAACTGATGGCTAATCAGGTCGGCTTTTTCCATGAGACTTTTTATTTTTTAATTGTACGGTAAGTGCTTTTTTCAATGACATAAAATTATGATTGTTTTGAATGCACTCAGTGCTTGTGAGGCAATTTTAGTTCGGTTTCATTCTAATAGGCAACTTACACCAAAATGTCCATAACATTCAGTGTAAGATTGTGGCACTTTCACCTCATTCTGGAAATGTTGTTTTAGATTCATTTTCGCCTTTCAGAGACAAGCATTATCAGGGGAATATCTCATGTCCTTCACTTTCCTACATTATGGTCCTGTTACCAAAATGATAATGCTCTTCATGATAGGATCGCTTTACTCCCTCGAGCAATTTCTCATTATGATATTTACGATTCATAGAGTGCTACTACTTGTGAGGTACATTTTTTCGATGTCGATTATTTTTTGAAAGGGCGAAGCAAAACCGACGTACCTGATTTTCGACTTATAGTGGAATGCCCTACAAGGAAGATCTCTCAGGCGTGGGACGCTTTTCGAGCATGGTTTTTTGCATGGGTGGGGGCATGAGCACCGAGTATAGAACTATGGTTCATTTCCACCAAATGGCCTTCAGAATGCCAAAAAGTAGTGAAAATGATTTTGTCAGAAATTGCCGTTTTAACTCATTAGGCGTCGTTTGTTTCATTCATGGCGTCGACTGTCCGTACAGTAGAAGGCGCCAGTGGACTGCACATTGAAAATAACCTGAACCGTATGTAGCTAAAAAAGGAGCCACATGTTGAAACATATTGAAGTGTGCGGGGAAGTTTCATATAAGCTATCCATGGTAGAACCGCTGGCAGCGACGGATGGTGTGGTGGATAGCGATGTGGATTCCGTGCTGGAAAGGCCAGGCTGGGTTGACGGCAGATCCTCGAGACGCTGCCGATTTTGCACTCTATGCTCTGCTACCTCCAGATTGGCTCCATATTGCACCAGGGCCAAAGCAATGAGCCAGAGAGTTGGAGGGGATGACTAGGTTGGCCTGGCCGACCATCTAGTCGTATTCGATCAACAGGCATAATTGGTATCAGCGCCACTGCAGTGCGCAATGCACTCTTCCGCATCTCGTTCACTCCTACGACTGATACCAAAGTCGTCTGTTAAGGTTAAATCTGTGGCCTGTATGTATGTACATCGGCCATGACCTCTAAAGTTGTTTATGTGTGTAATGGAATATTGAAAGGGTGTCTCGGATCTGCCATCATTCTCTGTCTGCCGGTACCCACTCCATGATTTTTTGATTGACAAGTTTACGTGTGTTCTTTCAGTCGTAAACCTCGATCGCGAACTCGAAGACCCAAAGCCTGGCTGTGGTTCCCTCGATGGAATCCACATCTGTAGCCGATCACACAGGAACCTGTCTATGGACACGATACCGAAGAGGATTTTCAACTGTGCAGTGACTGTGTAGCTCTGCCCTAACATGCCGATTTGGTGAAGCATAGATGCTCCGCGTCAGATGCACCGAAAGACGAAAGAGGTGCTGCTTTCTACGGCCCAGGTCGCGTCAACTGGCAACCGCGAAACCGCTTGATGAGACGCTGTCTATCTCGAAAGATGGCACCGACTAAAAACGCGAACGCCCCACCAATACTACCTCCTACACCGAATTCTGTGTGGGGCGAATATCATTTGCGGATGTCGTTGGCTCTCAAGACACCTGGGGATCGAATACGACCAGGTGGTCGGCCAGGGGCCAACCTAGTCGTCCCCTCCACCTCTCTGGCTCATTGCTTTGGCCCAGCCACTCTGGAGGTGGCAGCATAAAATGCAAAATCGGCAGCCTCCCGAGGATCCGAACCGCCAACCCAGCCTAGCTGTCCCAGCTCGAAATCCACATCGCTATCCACCATACCATCCATCGCTGCCATTGTCTCAACCATGGACAGCTTATATGAAACTTCCCCGCACTTTTCAATGTGGCTCCTTTTTCGGCTACCCTTTGGGTTACTTTCAATGCGCAGTTCACTGGCGCCTTCTCCTGTCTGACAGTCGACGTCATGAATGAAACAAACGACGCTTAATGGGTGAGAACGGCAATTTATGACAAAATCATTTTCACTCCTTTCTGGCATTCAGGCCGTTTAGCGGAAATGGACCTCTACACTCAGGGCTCACGCCCCTACTATGCAAAAAACCATTTTCAAAAAGCGCCCCACGCTCTGAAAGTTCTTCCTTGTTAGTGCAGTAGCGTTTGGAGGCGACTCGATCAGCTGCTCTGAAAATTCTCTTAGAACAGAAATCTCTCTGGAAAATAAGGAAGCACCTAGAAGAACACACGTAACGCCTAGCATCATTTTCTTTTATTTTAACCTGAAAGAAAATTTGCTGCAAACCTGCAAAGCTTTAGGCTGTTGTTTTTGGGCCCCTCTCCTGCCTATCGAGCTTTGAGAAGTCAAGAAAATTGCCTTCTAATGGGAGAATGCACAGGGTTTTATGCTAGTGCGGCCATTGGGACATATCCTTTGAACGCTATGTGACCGAAAGGACAGCCATCTGCTATCGTGTTCTCGGGGCATGTGTAATACTTTGGGATATGAAGTGAAATACGAAACATAAGTTTTTTTTCAGGGAACATTGGATCAAGAAGTTTTACATAGTTTTCACTCCGATTGTGCTAGCGTATTCGGCTGTTTTGGGTTTTGCCAGAGCGACCTCGGTAAGGAATGTTTTGCCCTCCGATGAAAAGGAAAGTCACACGTGAAAGCTGTAAATTCTATTAAAAAACAGCTCACGCTATCTCAAAAGCTGACTCTGGTAATGAATCTATTTTCCTTATTTGTCCAGCGTCATTCCAAAAATTTTTGTGAAGGAATTTAGAATTATCTCTGTGAACACAGTGAAAAGTGGGTGGAATAGACAGAGCACTTGAAAGCAGTCTAACATGGTTAATTCGTCTCCGCCCAACAAAAGCTCAATTTTTACACATCTGAGCTTTGCTTTCTTGCTGACGAAACACGTGGTCCCTTATTCAGAAGGCGCTAAACCGCTGTATGCTGTAAAAGGCAAAGGGATAGTTTTGTATGCATTTTATTTATTTATTTATTTATTACTCCCAAGGGTGTGCCAAACGATACAGAAGCAGGAACTGAAAGGCGATGGTACTTCGAAAACAGAAAGAAGAGTATGTATTAGCTCAAGAAAAATTGAGGATAACGCCACAGTTGAAATAGGCATACGCCTTACTACAGGAAAGAGAGCAACTGGGAGGGAAAGACGGAAACAAGAAGCTAGCATAAAGAGGCATTTGTGGAATAATGCTGGGACCTTTCTCATAGGGAGACCTTTCTTTTATGAACAGGAAAGCTGTTTTCCCTTGTGCAAAAGAAGGATTCTTCGTGTTACACTGGCCCATTATTCCTAGAGAGGCAAAAGTAACTAGGGCTCGCTGACAACGAAGTTCAATACGAGACAAATTCGCTCAGGACCCAGATTGAGTAGAAGACAGGAGAGTTCAGCCGGAATGGTTAATCGTCTCACAGGATCCTCAAACAGCCAGCACAACATAAAAAATGAAGGCCTCAACATCCTCGCAAGCATACTTCATCTAGCCGGCTTCTTGCCTCAGAGAAAGAGAAGGAACAGCAGTAGAGCAGAGATGAACTAAAGAAATGAACAAGTTACTCGAAACATTCTAGAGAAATAAGGCTAGTACAAATGGCAAATACTGCTAAGAGTATCAAAAAGCAAATAGAGAAATATGGACGATGAACGCTCTACAAAACAGTATAAGAAACGAGGAATTTAACGAGAGAGGCAAACTGAGAATGGCTACTCATAATCTAGCTCCAGGACTGGACGTGAAATGTCGGAGCATGTATCCTAAAGAAGGCAGCTGCAAGAAGAAACTGAAATACCGGATGTTATAGCAACCGTCAGATTTGTTCTGGAATGCCTAAAGTGCAGAAGAGATCGAGCTTGCTCAGTCTACATTTAAATTTCTTACTGCTTGATACTTGAACGACATTGGGCGGAAGAACCATCTTGCACAACGATTAAAAAGATTATTGAAGATTAAAGAATAGCACTTGGATTGAATGGCAGGAATGGCAATTGTATGTGAATATTCGGAGGACGAGATATCATTACTGTCACCTTATCGGTATAATGTTCTCCCCCAGCGGCTGGAAACCAGTCGAGTAGCTCAACGTTGTCTTGGCTTGGTAATAGAGAAAGGCCGACAGTTTCCGAAAGTATCAGTTGCAAGGTCTGTGACAATAAGGTCTACCCGTTCAACCTGAAAAACAATTCCTCTGGCTCATTTGATTTTAAATTTGATCCAATTCTTCGGTTAGTGCACGTTGCCCCGAAGCTCTGTCCCTTCACAGATCTAACGCTTTGCCTCGATCTAAGCATCATTCTCTTATCTGATACCTTAGAGTTTGATTTTGACCCATAATCCACTTAGTGCTTTTCGAGGTCGGCAGTGTGTCATAGTCTACAGGTAAATTAGGTTCTTGAAAGGTAAGTGCTCTCAATTTAAACATTATGGTGAAAGTTATCAAGATGACGGTTTCATCGAAGGTACCGGAGTAGAGGAACATCATCAAGAACGCGAACCTTGGCTCTGTAATTCAATAGATACACACTTGTTGTTAAAGTACAATTGCAAATGCCCCACGGTTGCATTCTGCTCTACCTCAAACTCTTGGCAAGGTGTGCAGAAGATGCAATGATAGCTTAATTTTAAAATTGTCCTGCAGGCTTCAGACACGTCCTTACTTGCGTCTCTCTTTCGGGCTCATTCACCTAAAGTTAGGGTTCTCTCTAATAAGCAAAGTGACCTTCTGAGAATATATGTATGTTAATCAAATGTCGCGGCTGTGCTGCATGTTTTTTTCCCATAACTCCTATTATTTACAGATGGATCAACTGGAACTGGCCATGGAGCTGGTTTTTGTGACATCAATTTTGGTGATTTCTGCAGTGTGCTATATTCGAATAAGAAGATTTTTTCGCAGTAACAGTGGATACACAGCAAAAGTAAAGCAAATGCAGGCCAGATTCTCGACTAGCGTTCTCCTTGAGGTAATTCTATGTGCGTGAAGAAAATGTTAGAAAAGGCGAGTCTTCGCTTCAAAGACGCCGTTGGGTTGGATGATGTGTGTGTAACACATACCATAACTTTAGAAAGGAAATGACTGTAAGGGGAGGGGTGGGAGAGGGCGTAGGTGTGAGCTTAAGGGCATAAATACATGATGACGGTTCTATGTCCTATCTAGCGTATGCTACCTGTGGACGATCCTGAAACATGGACCCGGAACTCAAGTGGGTCATAAACTATCTAGAAACCAATTTGAATCACGGATTTCCTTGCAATCAGAAGACAGAGTCGCATCTGCCGACGATGCGTACATATCTCACTATGACATTTTGGCTCAGGGACTAGCTAGACCTACTCGTTATAAATGTCTAGAGCCGCTTCACCTGCAGCATCTGCGTCCCATCACTAGCACTCACTTCCACTCACGATCACTAATTTCTTCGATGTCTCCATTCATCCCCCATGATCACCGATTTCCACGACCGGAATCCAGTACGTCTGCATTCGCACCTATTGCGAGCCAGAGTAGTCCTGTGGAAATTCTAGCTTTACGACACGAGGCATAGCATGAGCTTGTGCGGAGGAGTCTGACCACCTCCCTAACGGCTGTCCTGGTGTTCATTCGAAGTTCCAAAGGATCCAGTCAGTTGCCGCCTGGTCCAACGGTCACAACGTATCGCACAAAGTTTCCGGCCCGCCTGATCTTCGAATCCTTGGCATATGTAGGGACGTTCGCGATCTTCGGTCGCTGACTGAGTCCGACACTCTGAGTTCCCCTCTGCACTTGCAAGTTTAGAGAAATTCCGAGCATCGTCCTTTCCACAGGGCGTTGACTGATGCTGACTGCATGCACTGCTCTCTTATCGTCCGAGATTGCGAGACAGACATATCTCAAGCAGGCCTATCCGAAAATCCCACTTAACGCTGCCTTGTTAAAGACTCCCTCAGATTCAGGTGAATGAGGCCCATTCGTATTACTAATTTTGGCGTATTGGTGGGTACTTTTGGTAGCAATTAACCGATCCCGGAGAGACGGAAGGCTCGGTTGGTCTGAGCTTTGATTCACGGATCATGAATGTATGCTTAGACGCTACTTTTTATTACATCCTTGCAGATAAGCATAAATATCAATAATGATTGATTTAGGGCGTTATTCATGGAGTTCTGGTGCTTTCCGTATTGTTTCTCGTACCTCTTAATATACTAGTTGCAGCTGTAACAAACGGAGATTTGAGAAAAGTTATAGGTTTCTCCTTGATTTATGTGATAGTGAGTTTTTACTGCCATATGCTTCCCTGGATGATTACACCCGCATCTACAGACCTCCACAACGAAAGCATTTTGTGTTGATTCGCCACGCATGATGAAAAACAGTCAAAATTCTACTTCTGACAGTCAAGCTGTGAAATATTTCATCGCTATGGGCTCTCAAGGCTCTTGATGCTTCCTTGTTGCCATCCCTCATTCTTTTGAAAGGGTAACCATTCAGGAAGACTGCAAGAAGAGAGGTTTAGAGTAAAAATCACTACTCCAAAGTAGGCGAGAAACTGTTTTTGCAAACAATCTCTTGCCCCTAGTTGCCCATGAAAGAGGTCCAGAATTGGCTTTGAATGTAAAGTTCATTTCAGACGGCTACGCTACTTTTTCGATGGTATTCGGTTGCTGTCGGTGCGCTAATGTTATGGAGTATTTCTGGGTTCCTCAAAAAGAAGGACCGCCGTCCACGGAATGTCTCGATAATGGTCTTTGTATCACGACGTTGGAAGCGAAATGAAATATAATGGATCAACACAGCACTGCTCAGCTTAAAATGTTAATTCTGATCTTTTTTTCTTAACATTTTTTCATAGTGAACGTCGTTGGAGTTTCACACTTCTAAAACATGTCCTTCAACTGAGCTGCCTGAGTCCATAAATCTCCCTGGCTTCGAGCTGCTGAAGGTAATCGTGTTTGAGGGCATCAATCTGCAGAAGGCCTCCTACAAAGAGCATCCATGAGTCCGAGACATGCGCCAAGCCTCGATGCATTCCGATCACCTGACGGTGGATCTGCATGAAGACAGAAACCTCTTGCCGCAGTCAACGCGTTTCTGGACTGTCCTTGGGCTTGTGTTGAACTTTATGGAGATCTTTTCTGAGCAGAGTACTGCCTTTTACTCAATTTTCCCAGTGGATTTTCCCTGTGGAGTAGAATAGAAACTGCCTTCTGTTTCGAAACTGAGCCAAGCTCTGGAGCGACATTTTTGCCATGGCTTGGCCCCACCCTCGAAATCCGAACCACTTCAATCACTGTACAGTTTCTCCGAAAAATAGCGAAGTTATGATAGACGAGTGTGGTCAGTTATCGAAAAATACCAATGTGATGGCCAGAACGCTGGTGTTCATTATCATATTTGAACTCAGACGGGAATTCGTTTTGACCCTACACCCCGATTATCTGAATAATATATACGGCTAACAATTTCGAGCAATTCACAATAAAATAAAATAAATGTGTGTGTGATCACTGGAAAATGTCCAGAGGCTTCGGAGTATTTCACGCAGAGTAGTTAGGCATCCGCATTCCAACATGTTTCATAGGGATCAAGAGAAATGTTAATAAATAACTCGTTTTTGCGTCGATAGCTTACAATTCTCGTGAGCGGAATGCTTCCTACACCTGTCTGAGAACCCTCTCAAGAAAGAGCTTGACAAGGCACGTATAATTACTGCAAGAGTTTGAAATGCTACTTTTCGGGAGTTTTTTTCGCAAAATTGAAAAGCTGTGTTTTTCCCGTGACCGTGCGCCACCATACTATTCAGCCTGTTTGCAGATTTTTGAAGCCGCTCCAGCTGAAGGTTGGAAGTACGAAGGGAGATTATTGTCCAGTTTGCCTTCCACCTAGGGCACGTGCGAAACGGAAGTTGAACTACTTCTTTGATTTATCCCCCCTAATTTAATATATTTGTTTGAATGTCAACATTTATAGTACTTTATTGTAAAATGTCACACCGGCCCTATTTAATTTCTGACAAATTCAGTAAATGCATAGATGTTGATGTTATCGAGGAAAAATCGGTCTCTACTTTAAGCATTGTGTTACCACAACCAGGCTTATCACGGCTTCCATCAACCCTACTTCTTTCTAATTTTCGTTCAATGGGTTTTTTGAAATACTCAGTATCAGCCAATTTCAATTAGGCAAAGTTTGATAGAGGACAGGTGCAAGCATCGAATTAACCATTCTCCCGATCCTCCCGCCTATGTGGAACAAAAGTTGTCAAATCAAGATTAAAGATCAAATTGGTAAGGCTAGTCTGAAGCAGTCTCAAAACAAGAAGTACCGTGCTTCTCTGTTAATAATATGTTCCGAATTGTTAATGAGATCCTAAATCCGTCAGCCAAACGGCTTTCTTGAATTTCCTATTTGTTTGTAGGAAATACAATGATCACTTAACGTATTACCGTGCAGTTAATAGTTGGACCTTATAAGTGAGGCTACCCGGCATAACTATCCCGCGTAAGGAACGCTTCGTTTATAAAGTTGATGAATCAAAAACCATCACCTATGACGTGCCATATGACTAAGTGTCTGCCGTAATTATCGCCGCTCGTCAAAAGTTAAAAGTCTAGTTCGTACGTCTGTCAAAGCGCAAGTATGCCTCAAGGCTTTCCACAGATTGTTCGAACGTTCTCTTCCTCGGCATCTCTACTATTTTATCTGTAATAATCTGGTGTTACACAGCATGTCCAACTATAATAGGATCCCAGAGACGTTTTGAAGCTTACGATAAAAATTGTTTCTGAGATTTCTCCATAGCATGGTTTCGAGGCCCCTTTACACCATACCCGCTTATGGCTATAAGGTTGAAAAACGTCTTAGATAGAGCACGACAGGGGACCAGAGACTGCATCGTGTGAATGTCGGTCTCTGTCCCCTTCCCTCTGTTAGGTTGACTACTAAATCCCGGCCACCAGTGTTCGCATCGGACCAGCTTTGGTGGGGTTTAAAACTACTGATCGTTGTAGCTTTAGATTTGTAGACATTCTAGAATATCCTATCCTTTCACCGCTGCCTTTTGTAGTTTATACTGTTCTGAATGCCTCTTCTGTTAGAGTTGCAGTAAATAAGTAGTAGCGCAGGATAAAACCGCCTATGCCAGGATCATCTGCTTATTTTTTGTATATTAATTTCTCCCCTTCAAATTCAATCTTCAAATTGAGCCGAGGATTTACACTTCAGTATGTGAAGTGTATTTTTCAAAACAAATCAAGCAAACCTTCGCATTACTTTGGGGTAGAAGAAAAAGTAACTGCTGGTTATGACTCTTCGATTCCCTCTGAAATTGTGAACACTTACTCAATTCAATGAACAGCAATTCCTGCCCTTCAGCGTTATCCATGCTTCACCTGCGCATTTCTGAGGTTGAAAAACTTCTCCGGCACGAACTAGTTTGATCTACAATTTGTGGTCTTCTTGCGCTTTAAAAAAAAGTAGCTTCCAGTTGCTTCCTTCTGCTCCGTTAGAATAGCTCCATTGGAAACTATCACAAGGTAGTGATCTGTGATAATTCGAATACATAGTTGAAAGAGTGTAAAACCTTCTTTAACCCGGTTGACCACCACTTTTTCAAGGTCTATTCTGCTTCAGTAATTTCTGGTCGACTTCAAGTAATTTAACTACCACACGCCATAATTCCAAAATGACGAACGCAGTTGCAGAATAGAACGACATGGATGTCGTAACGGTGCAAACGATGAATTCCGTTTTGGCTTCAATTTGTGGCTTAACGCTACACTGCTATATATTGTATAGAATACTACGGAATTATTCTTCGTTGACTCAGTATCAGAATTTGATTGTCGTCCAGTCAGCTGTAGGAGCATTGTATGCGGTTGTGCAACTGATAGCTAATGAGGTCGGCTTTGTTTATAGCGAGAATTTTATTTTTTTTGTTGGAATGACGCTCTTCCAGACGTTCAGAATTTTCGATTGAAAGTTTGACATGGATGGATATGTACCGTTCAAAATGAATCTATGTAATCTTTTGAAGGCACAGTTCACGATAATTTTGGGTAATCCAGATTATGATGAAAAATGGAAGACAAGATCGAAAATAGTGCGATGAAGGTGAAGAAACTGCGTGAATCGGTGTTTTCAAAGTGAAAAAGGCTTCGAAAAACCGTTAAAAAGGGGCTGGACGAGAATGAGACCAGAAAAATGGAGCAGAGTGGGGCGTTTGGACGACCTATACAATGTGTCTCACTGCGTACATGTGGGTCCTGGTACGAATATCAGACTATGGTAAGCAAAAACTCATTGTTTTATAAGCATAAGTAAGCAAAAAACCGTAGTAACAGCGAAAGTTGCTCACCTTTTTCCCCACCTCTAAGAGTAGGAAATCGAATAAAAGATCGCGGCGGCAAAACGAATAACAGAGGAAAAAAGAATGAGAGAAAAACGTGGCCTCATCACTCGGAGACAACTGATTGTGTGGGTCCTGGAACGAAAATTTGCAATCTGTATCGTCTCGACACTCGTCTCTGACGTCTGACGTGACATGGATCGAGAGGCGGGAGGCCATTGACGTCCCCGCCCATTGAATTATCGTGAACTGTGCCTTTAACACACAGATTGTCGTTGAACAAATATTGCACTACTTTCTTTCAATTATTCATCTGACACCGATTATATCCAGAATATCGAATGTACTCGAACGAAACATTTTCATTTCACTTTTCAAAATCATCTCTTTCTTGATAGATCCTCACCTTTCAGAGACAGGCAATGTCAGGACAATATCTCATGTCCTTCACTTTCCTTCCTTATGATCCTGTTAGCAAAATGATAATGCACTTCTTGACGTCTTCACTTTACTCTCTCGAGCAGTTTCTCGTTATGATCTTCAACATCCACCGAGTGCTTATGCTAGCCAGGTATTCTCTCGATACTACAGATTTGATTTCAATAAGATTACAAGAAACGAGACAGACAGGAACATACGTTTTTCCTAACAGCCATGCGCAGGATGCCAGGAGGCAGTAGCATCTAAAGTTGGGTACCTGAATAGCAAGGAAAGGGTTGTCACAAGCTTGAGGACTCCCGTTTCCATCGTCTTTAGCAACCTGTAGGGCATCTCTCCCTCAATCGTGGGACATGGTTTGAACTTCCGGGTCTTGGGTAAAATACGGATCATCGATATAATACGAATTTCCTTTCAGAGAGAAATGGATCACGAAGTTCTATATAATCTTAACTCCGATTGCACTAGCGTATTCCGCTGTTTTCGGTGCCGCCAAAATGTCGTCGGTAAGAAATTTTCTTCTTTCCAGCCGGTAAGAAATATAATAGGTGAAGCTGACATTTATGTATGTACCTTGAGAAAACAACCGGATGACTTTTTTGGAAGATAATTCCGGATCTGTTTTCTTCTCATCAAAAGGGAAATCCCAGATTCGTGAAGAGGGGATTCCATCCAGGTGAGTTGCGTAGGAGGAGATAATACGCCCTCCCTTCGGAAATAATTTAGCGCAATAAGCTCAGATTTCAAGGTTTGCTCTGCTGCAGTTTTCCAAATTTGAATTTATCACTTGTAAATTGTGGCTCCGAACCGCTCCCGACGAAGAACTTCATACTTTTTCCAACGACTTACGCTGACGCTAGAGAAGACAAAGCCAAGGGGATCAAATAAACTCATTCCTGCAAGGAAGGAATGATATTCGGCTGAACAGCGATTCCAATCAAAGCATGTCGGTTAGCTGCAACCTAACTCATGCCCTGGATTTGCTCGAGAGACCGCTGAGAATATCCTCAACAATTACAGAATTTGAAGGCACTGTATAGCCATGGCTAGGGTAGTCAACCAGCACCTTTGAGTGAAGTTTCATTCTCTTCCTTCAGGGGAACTAAACAATGAACGTAAATCAAGACTTTTTGAGCTATCGAGTAAGCAAAGCGAATCACCGTAACGAACATTCGTAACAGTAAGATGAGTAGGTAGTAAGAGCTGAGTAACACTATGGATGGCTAGGCTGCAGCGGTAGGAGCGTTGTTATGACCGCGTACGTGTTTAAATGTACGTAGATTAAGGAAAAAGGGTTTGAAAAAGGGAAAAAAGGTCTGAAAGGTTTTGCTCAAGTCATTTGATTCAGAGCACACAAGCATTTCCATAACTATAAAAATGTAATTTTCGACACAATATGAAGCTATTGTCTGTCGGATCGTAAAGTGAGTGAGACAAAACGGTGATCGGTTCAAAGCACAGTACGGAGGAGGAGCGAATTTTCGAGGAGGAGGAGGAGTGCCGACACTGGGCAAAAACCGAGTAGTAGGAAATGTAGCTCATAGTTCTTGTAGTTAACAATGAGTATAATAAAAACAAGAATGAGCTTTACACAAGATGAGGAATGAACAAAATTCCAAAAGCTGCTGAGCGTAGGATTAGGGGATAAAATAATGAATCCGCAAGGGATTCCAGGCCTCGATTCTAAAGGACTGCTTAACGACGACATTTTCTGCTCATCGACTGTGCTTTTCGTGAATCAGCTCTTGATGCTCGCTCGGTTTGATAGCGAATAGCGAGCACTCAAAGGAAAAACTCTCAACCTCCCGCTATTTGCTATCTCGAAAATATGGGATGGGAAGCTAATGTCACAGAATACAACCGTTCAAAGTGATATATCATTCTTTAAGTCTGGTTTGGTTTGTTAACTGCGAGAGGATGATTAACTCTTAGCACTTCCTCCTTAATCGCAGACTGAAGTCCCGTCCAGGCTGAGCGCTCCGTATAAAACCCGGAATACTTCTAATAGTCTTATTAGGCATTTCATTATAAACCTGGCCGTTCATGTGATTCCTCTCTTGATAGGCAGTATTCGTGATCTATTGTTACTTTCACCCACAGAGGATAAACGATAAAGTCTTAGAATTAGGCGTTGTTCACCCCCCCCCCCACATCAGAGTACCACTCAGAATCGTGGCGTTCTGAATGGATATTCGGTCTAGACCATGACCTGAGGTGGCCTGCTAAAAAACAAATTAGACTTTTATCCACGCAGACTACTCTGGTATCAATGAACTGACCCAAATGGACAAAAGGCGTGGTTGGCATTGGCGAGTAATAAACAATAATTCGATTGAACTGATAACCGAGGGATGGTGGAGTGCTCTTCTGAGTAACAGTTCACAGAAAAAAAAACAAAAAGAGCGAAGAGAGCTTTCTCTGAAGCCCACGTCTTCCCAACATCATTACTACACCGCGCACGTATTATTCAAAGTACAATACCAGTTTCGTCAATCACGCTGCGCGCCGTTCGCATCGATTGGCACGTGGCATTGGACGCTGCGGAGTGTGCACACAACAAATTGCCACTTCTGCTCTTTGTCGAAAATATCGCTCGGTCGCTTCTTCTCTTCACGCATAGTCATTGACGCAATCGTCTTCGTCGACGGACCTCGTCACAGGAGGAATCGCAGGCTCCAGGGTCATCGCACTGCCAAGGCTGCACGGAAGGAGGAGAGGTTCTAGGGTGCGAGGAAGATGGCGGATGGATGCGAGGTGCTAGCTGCTGCCGTGCAGCTAAGTCTAACTGCCGCTCGAGGGATCGAGCACCTGGAAATCCCTAGAACGAGCGAGGGAACTCGGAGCCGCGGAAACACACTGTCCGTGTGCAGCACATGTCCGCGGACACAGTCTCCTTCCCCGAGGACAGCGGCTGCCGGAGTTCCGTTGTGTCGCAAGAGCTTGCCTGTAGGTTTCCTTTCGCATTAACCTCGGTAAAAAGATGAACTAAACGATCCTTTGTGTTTCTCTCTTTGATAATAGTCGTGTCAGGCAAGTACCTTTATTATTGCATTCCCAGTAGTTCTAGTAGTGTTTTATAATTAATAATTTTTTCCAATGATACAATACGCACACGCGGTGAGGGCAAAGGCGGTAGGATCGCGGACGCAGTGGGAGAAGGTAATGAGGGTTTTAACATCCGCGCCGCAGTATGTCTCCGCGTATTCCGCGACCTGGGGACGTCATGTTAGGACCGATTAGACGCGCGGCAGAACTACAATATCAGCGCTAGTACAGGCGTCACCCTTTGTAGAGACCCCAAGTTTTGCGACACTCTCAAAATCATCGAAATATAAATTTGTGTTGAGAGAAGATGAACCCACGTGAAGGATTACAATAGAACGAGAGGGGCAATAAGATGAACAAATAAAACGACCGCAAAGCCTGGACTGGGAAGTAAAGATAGCAAATTCTCTTCAATCATTCGGCCATCTTTTCGAGATTGCCATTCGACTCGAATTTTTTTCTTAGATATCCTCTAGAATGAATCTGCGGCCCTACGTGTAAAATATGTGGCGCTGTTAGGAGAACGGCCTACATAGGGCACTAAAAGGGCTCAAAAATTGTATCAGCTGCATGCCCACCCGATGTAGACTCATTATAACGGAGTTGTAGGAGCTGCGTCATTCGCAAGGTCCACCATTTGGAAATTCAAACAACCAGATGTACCCATGACGTCAGTGAGCAGTGGTTTAGGACATTTTTGGCGTGATGTGGTGGGCTCTTCAACCCCTTCATGCCTTTTCCATCATTTCAACTTTGTACAAATACATTTTCCACTTCTTTTATGAGGCCTTATTTGTGTGATGTCGGTGGATTTTCTCTCTTCCTTCGTACTTCATGCGTTCACCTCTCGCTCCGTCATATGATGAACAGAAGATGCATTTGCGACCTAGTTCAGATCATCGTTTTGGAAACCAGAATGATGAAAAAGAAATCTAAAATCTTAGACCACACCTTTATATGCACTTACTTTTGCGAATGGCCGCTCAAACATACCACTAGGGTCTTCTCGCACCCGAGTTAGCCACGAGATATCCCGAAAATTACAAAAGAGCAGGAGTGAAGAAATGCTGCTTTGCATAAGGTTTTCTTCGAATCTTATCACTTACAGATGAATCGATTGGAAACGGCGATGCGGCTTCTTTTTGTACCATCGATTCTGATTATTTCTACAGTATGTTATATTTATATAAGAAGATTCTTTCGTAGTAATCGCGGATTCTCCCCAAAAGTGAAGCAAATGCAAGCTAGGTTTTCCACTAGCATTTTCCTCGAGGTATTTGTTTGGTTGTCAATTTCAAATGAAACGACTCAGTTCTACTCATTGTTGCGGTAGCATTTGTCGATACCGTCAGCTTACCCTATGACTTGGAAGGAGACTTGTTGAATTAGGAACGGAAGAAGGAGGGAGATACAAGGAACGATCCGCACGCGGTCTGCAGTCCTAAGATAAGAGAGTGAGGTTTTTTGAGATGATGAGTATGCCTAATAGATATTTCCTGGTCAATGAGTTAATCAAACACGAGGCATGGACCTATACACCTGGGAAGTGATGTCCCGGGAACAACATGATTACAAGGCTATGTCTTTGGCATTGTCTGTGGGAATAACCTGATGTTCTTTGGTACACCATTCTCAAGAAAAAAATACTGTAACGGCCACTACCATCAAGCATCTGTTATGAAGGCTCCGGTTCGATTCCCTACTTGGAAATACCACGACTGGAAGAAGTAGGTTGTTCGTATCTCGCTCACGTCTTAGCTCAATGTCTAGCTGGACCCACTTGAAATAAGGTCTAGGAGTGTCTACTTGCACGGCATAGGCATGAACATCATTAACAACCGATATTTAGGGTGCCATTCATGGTGTGTTGGTGCTTTCCGTACTGCTACTCGTGCCCCTTAACTTTCTAGTGGCAACTATAACAAATGGAGATTGGAAAAAAGCCACTACTTTCTCCTTGATCTATATGATAGTGAGTTGTTTGGGAACAAATGTAGGTTTACTATAGGAAAATTCAAGGATAACTACCAAATTTATAAATTGAGCTTCACTACGACCTTTCAAATCTTCTGCCAAATATCTGTGTACTGTATACACTGAAAAAATTAATGAAACTTTGACTCAGTGGCCGATTTATGAAGAGGCTGGCCATTTTTTATGGAAAGATACAAAGAAGCGAGTTGCAGATTGTAAAAGCTCTTTTCAGATAGTTATGCTTCTATTTCGATGGTACTCATTTGTTATTGGTGCGCTAACGTTATGGAGTATTTTTGGGTTCCTCAAACAGAAAGGGAACCGTCCACGGAACGCTTCAGTAGTGATTTTTGTCTCACGTCCTTCGAATCGAAATGAAATATCATAGTAACATTTGTACTCTTTTCCAGATGGCCACTATTTTGATATTTCAATGGCCACTATTCGAACTTCGCTTAATCCAGAAGTCTTGATAAAATTCAGGTCATTCCACGTTCGGTCTTCTTGAAACCTAGGCATGGTGTGGTACAATGTTTTATGCTGTTTTGCCGTACAGGTGTGTTATGGTAGAAACCGCTTTATTGGTCGACGTTTCGACAAATCGTCGTCTTCAGGACCTGAAAGCAGTTCGGAGCTCCTGATCTGTGGATCCGACCAAGCGCCCAAACGCGCTAGCCCAGTTGCAACAGCTCCCAGAAACTTAAACACTAAAAGATCCCAACCGAGAAACCAACCTTCTGCGGTTCCACCAACGCTGCCGTCCCACTCAACTTCGTGAACAACAAGGGACCAATGAGACACCATTGACGTCTGTTGATAAGTGTTGCGCGGTGTTCTCAAAACCCACAATAAGGAATGAATGGCAGAAATTCGCCTGTTATGGCAATGCACTCATTCCGGTTGTTCAGCTCGGGATTTCTCTCTCGGATATGCAACGCTTCCAAGATCTTTCTAGCACCGATCTCATTCTCGTAGGCTAGGATTTTGCATTTAATATCAAAATCATTGCCTTGATGTGCTTCTATTCGATCTTCCCAAGTGGTGTTAAGAGGCTTCCACGTCTTTTGCCTGCTAGATGTTCTTTGACGTGTATGCCTAACATTCTTCTCGTGAACGGGAAGGATGAAGAACATCTAGCAGGCAAAAGACGTGGAAGCCTCTTAACACCACTTGGGAAGCATCGAGTAGAAGCACATAAAGGCAACGATTTTGATATTAAATGCAAAATCTTGGCCTACGAGAATGAGATCGGTGCTAGAAAGATCTTGGAAGCGTTGCATATCCGAGAGAGAAATCCCGAGCTGAACAACCGGAATGAGTGCATTGCCATAACAGGCGAATTTCTGCTTTTCATTCCTTATTGTGGGCTTTGAGAACACCGCGCAACACTTATCAACAGACGTCAATGGTGTCTCATTGGTCCCTTGTTGTTCACGAAGTCGAGTGGGACGGCAGCGCTGGTGGAACCGCAGAAGGTTGATTTCTCGGTTGGGATCTTTTAGTGTTTAAGTTTCTGGGAGCTGTTGCAACTGGGCTAGCGCGTTTGGGCGCTTGGTCGGGTAAGCCACAGATCAGGAGCTCCGAACTGCTTTCAGGTCCTGAAGACAACGATTTGTCGAAACGTCGACCAATAAAGCGGTTTCTACCATAACAAACCTGTACGGCAAAACAGCATAAAACATTGCATCAGGTCATCCCATTCGCAATGGGATAATTTCAGCTGCACGAATTGAATGCTTTAATATGGTGGATTCAGATTTAGCATCGGTTTGAGCTTGATTTTAATCTTGGCTACAGTTTGAAGGGACTGGACCCATTTTGGTAGTTGTTTTTCAAGGTCAAAATAAAAGTGGCAAAGGAGCAAGTCAAGGTGCAAAGCTTTATGAGATCAGGCAAGACAACAGTGTAACAGACAATAGAACTACACAGTAATACGTCCCATAAAGTCATAACGTAGATTTCCAGGTATGATCAGTGATGTATTTGAATGACAAATGGGAAACTCTGAGCCCATGCTGAAGATTCCTCACTGAACACTTCACTGCTCCACCCCTTGCTTCTACGGATAGAACCCATACCACTGTTTGGTCAGCATGACAATACACTCGTTTTTGTTTCTACCTGTCTACTGTCTTCTCCTTTACCTTCACAGTTGTCACCTCAATTGAAACCCTGCTGTTTCGGTGTCTTTGTTTTATTGTGAGAAGACCAGATATTGACCATTTGATTATGAAACCGATAAGTACAGGAAACCATATGAATACCGCGTATATCACCTGCAAATAGTCCATCAAATATTTCAACTGGACTATCAAAAACGAAATTTCGGCAAAATGGTTATTATAATAATACCAAAAATTAATAGTTAACCAAGTTGCGAGGCTAGTATAGCTGTAAATTCAACGGAATCGCAAGGGAACCTCAGTGGCTATCGATTATCTTTTTTTGGAGAAGTCGATTCGAGAGGTGTTGTGCTAACTCTAAACATCAGTTACCTGCAAACCCTAAATAAGTTCATCTAGAGAATACATACTAGGCATACGACTTTCAGGACTCAATCGATCAACAGAACCATAGTTCTGGAGCGAAACTGAGTAAAAAAGTGCATGGAGACTATTTTCTCCTTCTTTAAAGACCTACGACAATGAACAGACGTCAGAAAGAAGTCTTGAAGTATTGCAAACTCCCGGCTCTACACTCATGAGTTCGTCGAACTTCTGTTCCGATGGAATTTTTTGAAGTGGGAATAATGTCGCCTGAATTTTTAGTAGTCGAGTTGATCCTCTGAAACTGGAATCTGAAGGCGCGCTTCACTTGTAGTAGATACGTTCTCGGCATAAGGTAAAAATGCGTGTATTAGGAAATTCATAGAAGGTTTTCAGAATGGAGTTCTACAGATACGACAGCGTGAAAATTTGGGCTCGATTGGACTCCAATTCAGATAGCATAAAAGAAAAACTGGTGCTTCTACTAATTGGAATTTGAGAATTGAAAAAAATTCTAACTGACCACCATGTATATTCCAATGATTTCTCCCACGGTGTTGTCGCTCAAACGAAATAACGAAGCTATGAGAGATAAAAGTGGTCCGATGCCGACTATTACTAATGCGGTAATTTGTGCAAATATCTGAAATTTTCATTCTCATATTTACGTTCATATAGAAACTTGTTTTCTGTTTTTGCACTTTCATTATATAAGAGAATGCAAGCAATGTAAGCAACTTATGCAATGCAAGCAATTTTTTAGGCAGCAAGCAATTCTTCATAGTCCACAACAAATGCTCAAACACGTGAGGTCTTCATTCTATGCACAGTCTAAGTCGAGACGAAACGTTCACGACCATATAGTTACGTACTACCCAAGAATTCTCCGATTCCTCCCATTTTCCAAAATTTGGCTTATGAAAGGCTTCAAATGCTTAGGCATAGCTGTGTCTGAGGGAGTAGGACAGCAACCAAAATGCAATATCCTAACCTATATGAATTTTCCTATCTATCTGAATAGTTATGTCTTAGCTACGATTTAAGTACATTACGGCAAGGAAAAAGAGCTCTTAAAAAATTCCTTTCGAACGGTATTTGGTGATTACTTTTATCGAACTGCGGAAAACATCAGTTTGGTAATCGAAGAATTTCTTGACGAATTCATCATACTGTAACCGACCTGTATTAGTAAGCCTTTTGACATTTTGTTTTGAGCTCTCCGAATCGTGTCCGAGTAATAGTTGACTCGGAAGTGGCGACGTAGAACAAAGTAACATATGAACACAATTACCAGAACAATAACGTAAAAGACGCTGGAGCAATAGTAGGATATATCCTGGACAAAAGCAAGTTGGATCGACATTTTTTTGAGAGAGTAAAAAATTTAGAGAAAAAACTAAATTAAAACTACATTAGACTAGAACAAAACTGGACAAGTCCAGATTATCCTAAATCTGTGTTTCCCAGGAACGCGGAAAACCGGGATCAGTGGGGAACAGAGGGATAATATATGAAGACATTCAGTCAATCAATCATTCCGTCTGGGGAATGCACCCCACATCCAACTTCCGTTCAGAATATGATAACGTATTGAATGCGTATGGGGCTAATGCAGTGATCTACGGTGGCCTGTACAAGTCAGGGCTTTCACCCTTTCAGGCGAGTCTGGTACCTACCAATTAACAGACCTCGGAGGGTGGAAGACTTGCTTGGCTTAGGCGAGAGTTCGGGAGTCGAAGCCGCGTGAGTGATGGTGCTTAACATATCACTTCTCCGCCTTCCCAAA
This sequence comes from Haemonchus contortus, assembly GCA_000469685.2. Taxonomy (NCBI): domain Eukaryota; kingdom Metazoa; phylum Nematoda; class Chromadorea; order Rhabditida; family Trichostrongylidae; genus Haemonchus; species Haemonchus contortus. Next base: position 12,094,507 of record LS997564.1, read on the forward strand.
TACCGGAACCCTCATAACTTTCGATGGCCTCTTCAAAACAGTCTACATCAGTTCCGTCCATAAAGAGGCTTGGTGTTCCATGCTTCTTCTGACACAATACTTACGCATATCAACTATACTGGACATTCACTTGAAACGTAAGCTATTTAGCCTTCAACTGCTTCATCGTAATCCGTAACTGCATATATTCTATTTGTTGTGCACAGTTTTTGCTTAGCTTTTATTTCCTCGAGTTTTCCTGAGACATGTAAGCGATGCTCCGAATGCTGGATTCTTCAACTAACTCACTCCAAAAAATGCGCTAGAAACACCAACGAGAATTGTGCCGAAGAAGGCGATTGGTAAACCGACGATGTAGAACAATCCAATCTTAGCAGGCCTAAAAAAGCTTCTTGAAGCAACATGCATTTATTTATTTATTCAAATTTATTAAATACACCTCAAGGGTGAACTCATTAATCACACAAAAAAGTTAGAAATAATTATTTTTCAATTGATCAATTACGTATATTTATCAACGGGAAAATAACTTACTTTAAGAAAAGTAAAACTCGATGAATGTTGAATAGGGTCAGCAACATGCTTTCACCAGTTTCAACAAAAACACAAGCCGGACTCAGCACTGATGCTAGCCACGGCGGCAGCACAATAAAAGGATAGCCTGTCCGGTATTCTAACCTCAATGTCATCCTCTGAAAAACGTTGAAAAATACTTCTCAAATCCTCTATCAAACGCTGGCGAGTTGAGAATTCGTTATACTCATGAGGTAGAGATTTCTTAAATGTCATACGCAACGCTGATTGCACAAATCCTGATGGAAAAAGTTTACGGGATCTGCAATCAGGACAAGCCTTCGCCCACATTTATGCCCTTTAAAGCGCTGTCGGATCTGATTGTTCACAACAAGGGCTCAAAACAGGCTTTGTCGACGTACACACCCATTCAGAAAGAAAACCTCGCGTTGGAAACCCAAACAACTAGTCGTGACCCATGGCGACTATGGACAATTCAAGGAACGTTAGCTCAATATAGCCATCTCTTCAAAGAATTGCAACCACTGAAATCCCGTCCAAATACCCTTTCCATGCCACTTCCGTAGTCTCATACAAGCTTCTATTTCCTCTAGTTTCAGTAACCCACTGATTTCACCGGATCTGTAATTTTCTTGTTTTCTCCGAAATGATGCTTCACATATCCTCCAACAACACTTCCGCTTTTGAATTCAAATGAGGTAGCTCACTGATCGGAGATTCAATAAAACTTAAAAGTCGACCCTACCTCATTCAATATAAGTCTGAGTGCTGATCCAACGATAAAAACGACGCTTTGAAGAACGAGGAAGTTCTGATAATGGTTGAGAGAAGTGGCATTAAGCTTTATACGCCGTATTGTATATCCATGAATTAGGAATGAAGAAGTGCACGCTACGAGTATGTTGATGGACTGGAAAATTTCTGTAGCTGTCTCAGCTGATGTCATCGCTCTGAAAGGAAGGAAATTCAGCTATTCTGGATTGGTTGGAAGCAGAACATGGCCAATGGATTATTACGAAAGAGAGGATAATATTTCAAGAAGTGCCAGCACTAATTAAGGCAAGGGTCGCATCACAGTAGGCACACAAATGTATGTTATCAAGCCTAACAACTCAAAAGCTTCTTTGAGAATGCAGGTGCTCCGATGTTCATAAAGCTATACTCTCACATTACATGTCAATTCATAATATGGTGGTAAACAACAGTTCTGTGAATGAAACTGAAAACATGCTTTACTCAGAAGAGGTACACCTGCTAATTGATCCTGATTCACTATGTAGGAAACTCAAACTAGAAAAAAAGCTTGGAAAAAAAGAAAAAGCAGAAAAAAAGGCACTGGGGTTCACGTACTTCTACCACTCTCTGCTGTGCCCAAGATGACTAGGAAGTTCACATCTTCTATGTCCATGAAAGCTTACAAAGTTCATTCATAGAAGAAAGATAATGAAAATAATAAACGATTGATCAGAATGGAATGAATTTCGGGAATAATTTATGAGTTAAGGTAAGTGATGGAATTAACATAACTACTACTGGCGAAGGTTCTTTTGTGACAAATGGCGTATCGCAAATAATACGCGATTTTATGTAATTTACTCATTAAATTCATCGATTAAGACCATTATGAGAAATTGACTTGACTGTAGCTCCCAGGGGACACACACGGCAAAACACGTACAGAAGCGCCTTTGCTGCTGGCCACGTGCGACTGTCATTCCAATAAAAGAGACGTCAGAATCCAGCCGTCCCTTCAGTCGTGTACTCTTCTGTTACAGTATAGTATATACTCGTGTGTGTGGGCTTGTGTGTGTGTGTGTGTGTGTTTGTGTGTGTGTGTGTGTGTGTGTGTGTGTGTGTGTGTGTGTGTGTGTGTGTGTGTGTGTGTGTGTGTGTGTGTGTGTGTGTGTGTGTGTGTGTGTGTGTGTGTGTGTGTGTTGTGTGTGTGTGTGTGTGTGTGTGTGTGTGTGTGTGTGTGTGTGTGTGTGTGTGTGTGTGTGTGTGTGTGTGTGTGTGTGTGTGTGTGTGTGTGTGTGTGTGTGTGTGTGTGTGTGTGTGTGTGTGTGTGTGTGTGTGTGTGTGTGTGTGTGTGGTGTGTGTGTGTGTGTGTGTGTGTGTGTGTGTGTGTGTGTGTGTGTGTGTGTGTGTGTGTGTGTGTGTGTGTGTGTGTGTGTGTGTGTGTGTGTGTGTGTGTGTGTGTGTGTGTGTGTGTGTGTGTGTGTGTGTGTGTGTGTGTGTGTGTGTGTGTGTGTGTGTGTGTGTGTGTGTGTTCGACCGGAAATCCATAACTTCTGTCCCAATGGACCTTCAACGTTCGAATGGCAGGAATACGGGGAGCAGGGTGGGAACACTTATGGTGGGTAGCAGGACCGGACTCTGACCCTTTTGGGGGCGGAATTTGTGCGAAAATTGCCAGTTTGACCCTAGGGCGGTCAAAATTTGTAGAAGTAGGGGGCAGGAAGGAAGCACTTATGATTGGTGGCAAGACCGAAAAAAACGCCTATACGATATGTTACGTCGTCATAATTTATTCAAGCCCTTTCATAGTTTCGTACTTTCACTCAGCTAAATAGCGGATATAAACATCAAAAAAGGGAAGAGAATTCAATTTAACATGTCTCGGGATAGTGTGTTTGCCACAAGAAGGAGAAGAGCCCGGCATTAGCCGGACGATCCGACTGGTCCTTTAATATGTACTCTTTGTTATACGCTTCAGCTTTATTATGTTGATCTCTCATGATCGGTGCTTGCTCCACATTACATTACTTCTGCCCAGAGGAACAAATCCCAATGGAATTGGTTCCTGAGATTTTCTCATAGGATGAATCCGAGGGCCCCTCGCATACCATATCTGACGCTATTAGGTCGGATAACGGCACAGTCAGGCCGTTATAAAAGCTCAAAAATTGTAAAATCGTGTGTATCCTAGGGCGAGTCTCATCGGCACTATGCGGCACTGAGAGGCTGCACCAATCGCAAGGGAGTCAATGAGGTGTGGTGCGATTCGCGCGTCAATATAATGTCATCGGCCGAGACGCGCTATAACATCATGCCTAACATCATAATGGGAGAAATAAGAACTGACCAACTATCACATTGCCAAAAGGAATGCGTTTTCTAGAATCCAAAAAATTCAACTTATTCATATTTCAAATTTTTGAGAAGTGAATTGTTGACCTATGAGGAAAATCCTCAAGGGACTTCATTGTCATGGTAAAGAGATTTGCACTACTTCATGCTGAAGCCATGGATTACTGCAAATCTTATTTGGTCCATCTCAACAGAAGGGTACTGAAGCGATGCTGCCTTCATGAAGAGCTTTAATAGAATCACGCTTGAATCTCGCGCCCCACGGAGGCAATGTAGGGTGATCAAAAGACTTGTCACAAACTATTGTGACAGTGGAAGATCGTTCTGCGGAACTCTGGCTTGATTTAGTCAGCTCTTTGCGCAATTGCAACAACTGAAATCTCGTCCGAATGCCCTTTCTATGTTATTTCCGTCATGGTGATCTAGCCCAACCTTCATTCTCTCTACTTTTGAGCGCCTTGTTTGTCTCGAAATTGGCTTTCTCGCTTTTTTCACTACTGGTGAACGATTTCCAACCTGTACTTCCGCTTTTTAATAAAAAGGGGCATCTCAAAGCTCTCGTGGACTGGGCCTTTGAGCCTGCCTCTCCTATAAGCATTACCGTTGTATTAATTGTTTTAATTACCTAAGTTTGAGGTAACCGATGAACGTGTTAGTGGCGTATGTTCGCGATAGCATATACACGTATACGGTTTTATATCCATATCGGCCATCGACTACATCGGGCACGACTATCTAAAAAATAGTCCGTATACGTATTCAAGCTTGTATGGAGATAGTTTGTATGCGAAAATTACAGCCTCAAAGTTCACAGTTACAGTTACACTAATCCCTGTTAAAGTATGTGACCTCATCTCAAGTTTTTAAGCAGTTTCTCGCTCGAATCTCTTCAATTCTTTGGTTTCTGACATCTGGAGTTTCAACACCGAGTTTCCAAATAACTAGATGTCAGAGGGCTAGGTGGAAGCAACGCAGGCATAAAAGGCATGGTTGGAATAGAAAAGGAGCGCGCAGCTTGACCAACTGCTCCAAGAAGTAGCCACCGGTTTCATTGTTCTACCAGTTTTTCTGCTTCCACCACTGTTAAACTTTCAGTTTTGAGTCGATCGAGCACTGGATCGTACCATTGTTTGTCCTCAGGGCTCATTGTGTTGATTCGAAAATTTACGAACTTCGGTTCACACGTCCTGCATCAGAATACTCCCGGTTCAAGTCAGAAGTTCAGAAGTCAGTAATTCCAGTAATGCAGAGAACTAGCAAATCGCTTGGGTAAGTCTAAGTCTGCTTCATCCGAAAAAAAATTGAAGGGGGTATAACACGATGCTAGGGAAATTCAGTGATAAGGTCCGCTACAGAGGAACAAGGTCACCGTACTTTATGCGAAACATGCTATTTCTAGGATTCTACTTGCAGTTACCGTTGATAGGGATGAATGCACAAGCGCCCAATTGTAAGAAAATTCGACCCACGGGTGACCTCAGAATATGCGTATATTTACTCATCATACTATTGCCTATCTGTACATTTTTACTATTGCTTTTACCTCTCATCGTTGTAGATCATCAATGTGGACTTTTCTTAGCCATCTTTCGTATCGGTTCGGAAACTTTGTTATAAGCACCAGCCATTTAGGATTGCAGGTCTTGTTGGGATGGAACCATGGAATAGGTCATGTTAGTGTTATCTCGGATGCAGTAGCACACGTGGGAGACTGCCCCATCTGTGGAAGTGGGAGCATTTGTCATCAGAATTTCCGGTGCTGTTTCCCACTTAGGAATACCAAGATTGGAATTCGCAGGTTGTTCACATCTCCCTGACATTTTAGCTCAATGACTAGCTGAAACCACTCGAATCAAAGGTCTAGGAATGCCCATCTGCACAGCATAGAAGCATGAACATAAAAAATAACCGATATTCAGGGCGTGATTCATGGCATTCCGTTTGAGTTTGAGAACGAATGTAGGCTGACGTTGACATTTCTAGGGTTTTTTTTTGTTAACTTATGCTTATAAGCGGAAAAATTTTCGCTAGTCAGCTATTCGCAGCACACCAATTCGTACGCAATGACACCCATTGTGTAGCTCGTCCAAACGCCTCTTCATTTTTCAGGTCTCATTCTCTTCCAAGCTCCCTCTCGAAGATTTTTCGAGGCCTTTTTTACCTTGAAAACACCTATTCACACAGTTCCTTCGCCTTCATCGCACTATATTCCATCCTGTCATTCGTTTTTCGTCATAATCTAGATTACCCAGGATTATCGTGAACTGTGCCTTTGTGTGTATCCCCAGATTTCACTACGACTTCACAAAACTTCTGATACTTCAACGCCCCTTTTGTTATGAAGAAGGTGGAACCCGGGAAAGATAGCAATGAGTAAATTTTCGGGTAAAAAAAAATTCCTGTAACTGTTGTCGAGCAGCCAGGTATTTTTGTGCTACTTTCAATGGAAAGAAGCAATAAAGAACTGGTCCATCGAATCACCTGTGAATAAGTTGATCATTTTCTGCGAAAAGATACAAAGAAGTAGGGTGTAGCCTGTAGATGCTCTTTTCAGATAGTTATGCTACTATTCTGATGTGACTTAGCTGATACGCTAACTACATATGTGGTGTATTTTTGGGTTCCTCAAACATAGTAACTCGTCCCCTGAACTATTCAGCAACGATTCTTGTATCACGACCTTCGAATCGAAGCAAAATACCTTGGTTGAATACTCATTTGTACGTTTCTCCAGGTAGCCGCTGTTTTGACATTCCAACGACCATTGCTCAAATTTTAAATTAATCCAGAAGTTTTTATAACTTTTAGGCCATTCCATTCGTAATGAGATTGTTTCGGTTTTACGATTTGAATGCCTGAATAGGAGCGACCCAGATTTGACGTCAATTTGAGCTTTTCCTTGATCTTGGCTCAAATTCGAAAAGACTGGGCTTTTTGACGAATATTTTTTAAAGCCAAGTTAAAGTGGATAAGGAGCATCGTAAGGTATCAAAGCTTTATGAGACCACGCAAAACAACGGTACAAGGAAAACTGTAAATACATAGTAATACACAGTTTTGTGTCATGAGGTCATAGAGTGAATTTCCGCGCATGATGAGTGATATCACGATATTTGAGCGGTGCGGAGAAACTCTGAGTCAATGTCAACGATTGTAGTAGATTTCCTGGGAACTGCAGGCCCTCAGTGGACGCTTCAGTTTTAACGTACCCATTGCCTCGTAGAACTACCTCATATCACTTCGTGGTTAACCGGTTGCTTATCTGAGTTTGTCTCTACGTCTTGACGTTTCCCTTGCTTTCACAACTGTCACCTCATTAGAAACCCTGCTGTTTCGGTGGCTTGGTTTTATAGTGAGAAGTCCAGATATTGACCATTTGATTATGAAACCGATAAGTACAGAAAACCATAAAAATACCACATATACTACCTGCAAACTGTGTATTAAACACTTGTAGCGAAACTATCAATAAGGAGTTTTGACATCCTTAACAAGAGTATACTGGAAAATGATATATTATGATTAAGGTTCGTGAATATGGCATAATTGAAGGGAATTGCAATGCTAACCAATAATAATCTATGCTAATCAGATCCTGTTCAACATCTTTTTCTCAATGGAAAATAAGTTTATGTAGAAGTCTTCATGTTAGTTGAACATCAATCACCTGCTCACAGTGATTAGGCTCATTCAAAGAGTAGTCGCCTGGCATTTGATTGTTGGCTGCCTGACCGGAAGATAGCTCTAAGCCACTCTAGGCAGAACAAAATGCATGAAGCCTGTTTCCCCCGCATGCTCCCCTGCGTTCCAACGATAACGTTAGAACTGATTTGAAGTACAATACTTCGGAGCTCCGGATCACCACTCCTAGCCGCTCCTAGGCTCTTTGATCTCCTGTACCCTTTTCTTTCAGAGCTTTTCGGAGTAGAGAAATGTCGTATGAAGCTTGAGCTTCTGTTAAAAGCATCTACTTTTGCAAGGGGTAAAAAAGCGTCAGCGGGGAAATCTACAGAGGGATTTAATATAGAGGTCTTTCAATTACGATATCGTAAGAATTAAGATTCAATGGGGCCCCATCTGAGATGGCACAAAAAGAACAAGAGGTACTCTCACCACGTACGAGTCCAAAGAAAATTCTACAACTGACCAACATGTATATTCCAAGGATATCAGTCGCGGTATTGTCGCTGAAATGAAATAGCGAAGCCATGAAAAATATAAGTTGTCCGATACCCATGATTGCTAATGCGATAGTTTGTACAAAAATCTGAAAGGTTCACTCTTGGAGAAATATTGGCATTAAACAATCTCTTAATAGCTCTCTAACAATCTCTTACAACAAAGTACTCGACTGCGTAGGGTCTTTGGTTCGGGTTCAATCGAAGTCGAGACAGAACATTTCACAATCACAGTCACACCAGCCATTAACGTTTTCCAATTCGTCGTATTCTTCATGAGTCTTCACATGAAAGGGTTTACATGTATCTGGTCAACACCCTCCCAGGCTCTCACATCGCTACCGCTATTTTGAGAAATAAGAAACACAACGAATATCCAGTCGTGAAGCAATATAAGCCCAAATCATAGGAGGAGTAAAACAGCTTTCCCGTACAGCTTGTGTAGGAAAAAAGTTCTTAGACCGGCAGTGGCAGGAAGTAACATTCCTATGCGCAAAGGTTGCTTAGCTCTCAAAGGTGGGATCCCACAGTTACCCCTTTTGCCCTATTCGCCATTGAATAAAACTTGAAGAATGTATTCTGTGGAGCTAATCGATCCCGTTTTGGGATGGACCCCTCGTTCAGCTTTTATTCAGGACCGCAGTGGTGTGCTGAATGTGCGGTCAAGATGTGCAAGTCAGTGCTTTTATCCTTCCAGACGGGTCTGGTACCAAGTAAGCGACTCGAAGGGATGGAAAGCTCGGTTGGCCCAGGCGGATATCGATTCGGTATTCGAACTCGTAACCATGCGCTTGTTATAGGGCACCACTTGCCTTGCCTCTACACCACCACCGACAGTTGATGATGAATAGTAATATCTGAGGGTTTTTTCTGAGGTTTAATGTAAGGATAGGATATGTTTTATCGAAGGATATGTTTTAGCTACGACTTAAATACGCTACTTGAAGGAGATAGTTCGGTGGCTGCTCCTTTCAAGATAAGTAAAAAATGAGTCGAAATATCGTGGGGTTTTTTGACGAAATCGATGTACTGTAACAGACCTGTATTAGTAGCCCTTTCGACATTTTGTTTTGTGCTTCCCGAATCGCATCGGAATAGTTGTTGAGTCGGAAGTGACGTCGCAGAATAAAATAACATATGAGCACAATTGTCAGAGTAACAGCGTAGTAGGTGCAGGAAGCATAATAGGATATATCCTGAAAGGTTGAATTGGTTTTTTCTTGAGTTTTTTTCTTCAAAAAAAAAACCGGGCAGAACCTGGGCATTTAGTTCATAGTTGTCCAGAGCATACCAGTGGTGAATAATACCATCTCACTACCTCTTATACACATGATCATCGCGAGCTTCACTACTACTTTGTATCAGCCTTCTTTCAGCCTCGTGGATTACAGCTGGTTGAAGAGGGTATGGAGAAGCCCCAATTCTCTTCATTTCACCCATCACGTATTTATTGGACCCCTTATAGCCTGGGAAAGAATTACTCCTCCTCATGTAAAGTGTTCTTGAACTCGTTGGATGGCTTCTTTGAACAATCTACGATCCTCTCACTTCTGCACACCGCATCTCTTCGTTATCAATGGTATGCGCTTCAACCTTGTTGATACTTCGGCTTGAAAATAATCCATTCCATGAAGGCCATCTATGATCTTTGGGCACTTGATGCTTCTACATTCCTTCGACCGCAATAGTTATGCCGACCATTTTCCCTAACCCTACCTTGGAGTCGAGGTGTTTCTACAATGTGAAACAGACGTTGGACCAGTTTGTTCTTTCCTTTCCATAGATGTACACTATCGTGACGCCCACGACTTCTTCCACGCGAAAGCTCTCATTACAGCGTACGCGCATTATTCGACGCGCAGTGCCCTTTCCATCATTCAAGCTGTGCGGCGCTCGCAACTCGCATGCCACGTGGCATTGGGCGCCGTGGCGTGAAGTGTGCACACAACACCCTTCAATCTTCTTGCCGTGTCAGTCATATCGCTCGGTCGGCATATCTTCTAGCGCAACGTCATCTCCTCAGTTTCCGTCGTTATCCAGCTTCGCTCACCAGTGGGACATCAATATATCGGCACTTTTTCCACCGCACAGCCGAGGAATAAAAGAAAATGGAGCTCCGAGGTGCAGGAGGAATCGCATCGGAAAGATGAGCTGCGAGCTGCCGCTGGTCAACTCAAATCACCTACAGCTCAGGATGGACGCATGCACCAAGGAACCGTAAGGTGCAACGAGGGAACACTTGGCCGCGGAGGCGCACGATGCGTGCGTGACATACTGCCGTTGTCTCCTTCCCCAAAGGCAGCGGGTGCCGATGGTCGCCTAGTGACGCAGGAGCTTGCTCTTAAGTTTTGACTACTATCTTTATGTGTTTATGAAGATTTTGTGCCCTCAGTTGGTCGGGAAGAGCAGGAGGCTTTAACAGAAGTCATGAATGAACGTACAACAAAGTTGCAGTTCATATAACGCTTTGACCCGCTCTATCTCCTGGTCAAACCGGGTAGATTAGTACTATACAGGACCAAGAACCCTAATAACATGAGGTCACAGATGCCCTAACAGAGATACATTTAATTTCCTTTCATGTTTGTTTCTTTTCTAGTAAATTAGCCAGCAAGTTTCACGCACATCGCATTCTCTTTATTCACGGCTTTCACGCGGTAATATATCTCTCGACGATTGTTTATTACTCAACAATATGGTACGCACGTTTGTGTACAGTGATATGGTGGGAAACGCAGGTCCGTTGGAGTGAGAAGGAGGGCACCCGTAGCAACATCCCAAGCAGTGCTCCAGAAAGACGGCAACCACGCGTGGCAGAGCAAAGGTTACCAGCGCAGGCTAGAGCTCATACTCAAATGCACCCCCGTCGCGACACACTCATTGTGTCTTTCACAGGAATCGCAACCATTCACTCGAAAATTCTAAGGCGTCAGCGATACATTCATTATTAAAAACCTCATCAGACCTACTTGAAAAAAGGTGGTCGAAACTCCAACTAAAACAGTGCCGAAGAAGGCGGTTGGTAAACCGAGGATGTAGAACCATCCAACCTTACGAGGTCTAAAAAGGCTCCTCTGAACAAAATACGTTTTTACTAAACGAAAAAAAAGCAACTCGCCTTAAGAAGATTAGAACTCGATGAATGTTGAAAAGGGTCAGCAACATGCTTTCAGCAACTTCTATAAAAAGACAGGTGGGAATCATTACTGATGCGAACCATGATGGCATCACAATAAAAAAGTAGCCGGTCCGCTCTTCGAACTTCAATGTCGTTCTCTGAAAGAACATACTATCCATGTTTTCACTTCTACTCGGCAAGATTCGTTATACAGAGTGTAGGTTTTCTGTCTTCAAATTTGGTTGACTTATCAAAATCTCCAGAACCCCAGTGTTCTATTGTTCGAGTAGAAGAGTGTCAGTAAGATTCGCGGTTGCACGTGAAATATCTCTGGTTGTTCTTATTAAGTCGTTATACTTCTTATCAAGTGCACGGTTTAGGATAAAAAAGGTTCTCGCGTTTTTCAACTAGCCTGTAGACTTCAACTGTAGACTGCATATGAAGCGCTCAAAAAAAGGCCAAGATAAGCGCAACAAGGACTCAAATATCGGCTTCATCGACGTCTACGTACAAAGAAGACGAATTTTTACGGTGTTTCACAATGGAGCACGTGTGTTGGAAACTCAAACAACTAGACGTGACCCATGACGACAAAAGCCTTTGGCCTTCTGTAGCAAGCTCTTTACCCGACTGCAACGACTGAAACTTTCCAAATGCCTTTTTGATGATCGAGCGCACCTCATTCAATATGAGTCGAAGAGCCGATCCAAAAATGTAAACGACGCTTTGAAGAACGAGGAAGTTTAGATAGTTGTTAAGGGAAGTAGCGTTCAGCCTTATACGCCGTATTATATATCCATGAATGAAAATTGAAAAGGTGCATGATATCACCGTGTTGCTATACTGAAGAACTTCTGTAGCTGTCTCAGCTGAAGTCATTGCACTGAAAGGAATAAAATTTAGCTTCTCTGGATTACTTTGTAGCAAAAACATTGTAAATGGAATACCGGAGAGAAAGGTAATATCTTAAATTGTGCCAGCACTAATCAAAGTTAACGATCGCATCACAGCGGGCACGCATATATATGTATGTTGTCGAGCCTAACAATTTAGAACCTTCTCATTTTAATGAATGTTTTTCAAAAGCAGCTGTTTTGACGTTTGTAAAGCTATACTTTCACATCACATTTCACTTTACAGTATGGCCGTAAACAGCAAATCTTTGTATGGGAATACTTGAAAACATGTTTTACTAGAAAGAAGAACACCTGCTAGTTGATTCTGATTCATTATCCTGGAAACTTGAACTAGGAAAAGAAAAAACTTTGTAGGTCATAAAGTCCGACAGTTCATTAAGTTTTCAACACTACCTACATTACTTGTATTGTACTCTTACAACCCTTTGCACTGCTCTAGAAGCTTGGAGGTTTCACTTCTGTCGTGTCCATACCTTACAGATTTCATTGATACTTCCGCATTGACAGACCGCCAACGAGATGGTCAGACTTCTTCACGAAAGCTATGAACGAAAGGAATGTTGATCATCGTGTCCCTGGAGCGATTCATTGGACCACTCTGGTTCCGGCTAACAGGGACGTGGAGACGTTACTGGCGCCCGCTCGAGGAAATCGACGATCAACGGAACGACAGGTGATACAGGTGATACTTCCGCATTAATGAAACTTGTAAGCTTCAAATAATGAAAAGAACCACCAAATAAACAGAAAAGGGTGAAGTTTGGAAATAATTAGTCAAAGTAATGGGCTGATATCCATTACCACTACTCCTTTACTAGGCAGAAGTGTTGTTGTTGCAAGTGGAGCACTGTCGTAGACACATAGTCGAACGATCGAATATGGGTTCGATACAAGCTCGTGTCAAACGACACTTCTATTCTTACGCGACAGGTTGGTTGTCAACAGACTCATCTGGGAGAAGCATCGCCGCCGCAAGTCCCTGTATAGGCCACAAGCGTTTTAAAACACCGCGAAATCTAAATCGAAAGAGATAAAGATCGAAACCCGAATGGAAGTCGAATGCAGTGTGCATTTCAGAGACTGAATTGATCAGCGCCCAAGAGGTCCGACTCTACAGTATATTACATCACGATTTTCAGAGATAGTTCGTATGTGACTACCACATCCTCAAAACTTACACTGATTTCTGTTAAAGTAAGTGGTCTCAGCTCAAGCTTCCTTCAGAGCAGTTTCTTGCTCGATTCTCTCAAATCTTTTGTTTCTGACATCTGAAGCTTAAACACTGGGCTCACGAACACCAAAAATGAAAGGGCCAGTTTAGGGGCAACGCAGGCATAGAAGTTCGTTGGAATATAAAGAAGCGCTCGGCTTATCCACCGGCTTCTCAGAGTAGGCTGTGGCTTTATTCTTCTATCACTTTTTCTGCTTCCGCCTTTGTCGAGCTTTCAACTTTTCAAATCGGTTGAGCACTTGACAAGACCGGTGCTTAGCTTTAAGGCTCATTGTTATGAATCGAGAATTGAACTCCGCTTCATAACTGCTGCATAAGGATACTCCCGGTCAAACGGCAGAATAAAGTAATCCCAGTGGTGCGGACCGGTTTTAGGACATTTCTGAGTGCACTAAATGTTATCTATTCAATCATATCACTGATTCGTCTTCGGACAACCGAACTGAACAGCTCCATACATGTGAAGAACTGAATAGCTCTAATCAATAGCAGTTTAGGACTAGCAAATCGCTTGGATAGAACTGAGCTTGCTTCATTTGCAAACAAGAATACAAGGAAGATGACTACGACAATTCATGATCAGGTCCTCTCCAGAGGAACGAATTTGAGATGAGCGAATAAAACAGAGAAGAGTTGGACGGAAATCTTCGCTAGGTATTTCATGGTTCACCCCACATGATTGCCTAATGTTTTACTCTATTCCTAATCTGTTCTTAACATTATGCTATACTTTTAATTATACCTACCATGGATATTTGTCATTTTCATCGATTCATACGAAGATCCCTCGCGATAAACTAACGAAGGCTGTTGTCGTACTGCTCGGTCGATTTCAAGGGCACTGGCTCGGAGCGCGCCGAGGCCCCTCAAGAAGGTACCGTAAGCTAGCCAGAGGACGCAACGTGGCAGTGGTTCGCCATCGAATCCAGGGTTTCTATCACTCGACCTTCGTTCACCGTCGCCTACCATCACGCCAGTTGCTTGGTAACTAACCAACCTTCCGAACACTGCTCAGCTTACTCCACTGCATCTCACTCCACTGCATCTTTTGTTTTGTTCTATTTTGCTGCGCACGTTGTCGTTTTATTGTGCGCCTTTGTCCCCCTTGGTTTTATATGTGTTTTGGCTGCTTACTTCACACGCTCTCAATAAATGAATAAATAAATAAATCTCAAGCGCTTCTATTCGATTAACTATATCGTCACAGTCAGCTTACTCTGCGCTAGGCACAGAGAATTCTAGTCGCAGTTACCGTTAATAGGGATGGATGCCAAAGTGCCTAATTGTAAGGAGTTTGTCGGACTCCCGGGTGACCTCGGATGAGCTTGGGTAGGGATCTGCCCCCTTGTGGGTTAGATGTTGTGTTTGCGTTTGTGTATGTTTGCTCGTCATAGTACCCTAAAATTCCATAGATAAGAGCGGGTGAACCTACCGGTGGAAAATGAATTGGAAAAATTCGAAATTGAATGCATTCACCCCTCTAACTTGATGGATGGATAAATTAAACTTCGAAGAAGAAGTTAAGAAGAAGCTCCGCCCCTCAACTCTAAACCCCGCCCACTTAATAAACAATTCATATAGAAAAACAGCGATCCGTTAAAATCGCTACTTTTCTATATGAATTGTTTATTAAATGGGCGGGGTTTAGAAATGAGGAGCAGAGCTTCTTTTTAACTTCTTCTTCAAAGTTTAATTTATCCATCCATCAAGTTAGAGGGGTGAATGCATTCAATTTCGAATTTTTCCAATTCATTTTCCACCGGTAGGTTCACCCACTCTTATCTATGGAATTTTGGGTAAATTATTTTACAACCAGTGAGCTACGCACGCTCATGCGTGCACCTAATGTCCACAACCGCTCATCTACGATCTTACTCGAGAAGAGCAGTAAAACATTTTCATGTTCCGTATAAACGACACTGCTTCACGTGAGATCCCCGTGAGTTTCATTTCTGGAAATCGCGCATTAGAGTTAAAGGCACCGTTCACGAAAAAATGGTTTCGGAGATTTGCACATGGTTTGAATTCGACGCCCCCTCCGATACCACTTAAGCAGGAATGAGGCCGGAAAACGGTCTGGATATGGCACAATAAGGGCAGTAACAGTGGGGGACGGGAGGCCTCCGCCCCTCGCTAGATTGACTACGAGTTCTAATTGTCCTTCACCGTCTTCACCTTCACTGGTCGACCGCCTTGTACTGAGACGGGGGACGAAACTTACGTGCATCCGAGGATGCGCGCGGCGAAGATTGTGGCGATTCGGACAACTTTAACGCCTATCATTGGCACCCAAATTTGAAGTCGAGTAGATTAGTACGGTCAGTTGACCCTACTAAACTACTTTACTTCAAGTTTGTGCCCCAATAATAGGCGCCAGAGTCGGTCGGATTGCCACGAACTTCGCCGCGCGCCTCCTTGGACGCACGCATGTACCCATACCCTACTGGGACTACTATCAGGCTGTTTTTCTAGTATTCGACTATATTCTACGCTTTTCTGTTCTAATTAATTTTTCTCAGCCGTCGTCAAAAGGTCGAAATTGATACTGCACGATAAATCAAATTAATAGCGGTAGGAGAATTAGTTTTAATGAATAAGCCAAAATCAGCTATTTGGTGTGTTGTGTGTAACAGAAGACACTGCGTCGCGTTTGTCTCGCCCGAGAAATTCCTTATCGCTGTTTTTTCGCCGTGTAGCTCGTCCGACCCCCTTTTCCCTTGTTTTTTGTAGCTCTCTATTTTTTTATATTCATCTTTTTTCGCGTTTTCTCTTTTACCATTGCACTACAGTGCGCGTCAATTGCATATGCCATCCCCTATTTTTTCTTTTATCTGAGTTGTTAGGCAACATTGCGAGCTGAAATGTTGACCAACACTTACTGAGTGAACAACAGTCTCAACAAAGCCTAAACATATTTGAACGCCGGGGTAGCGCCCTTTTTTTGGTGATCAAGTGAAAATTAGCCGCGTCAATTGTTTATGCCATGCCGACATTGCTACGAAATATCTTAAGTCCACGCAGCCCTATAGCCTTCTGTCCAAAACTGTCCTGTCCGCAATCCAAAGCAGTCCACCATGCCTAAGGGTCGTCGTCTATCTTCAACAGAACAAAGCCAAATTCTATCGCTTCGTCAAGCAGACCATAGCAACAAGGCCATCGCGGAACAACTCGGCCGATCCAGACGATGCATCGACGGTTTCGTGAAGAATTCTGCGGCATACGATCAAGCACACGGAGGAGGACGTCCACTGAAATTGACACGAGCCGACCACAGACTGATCGCTGGATTGGCTTCCAATTCAACCATGAGTGCCAATCAGATCCGTGCACGACTTTCACTAAATGTGTCGACTTCCACTGTATTGCGAGCTACTCGTCGTCGAATATTCTTGAGGAGGGAGAGGATGAAGCTAGCTCCCCTGACCAGGAGCCATCGCGTAGCCCGACTCGAGTTTGCAAGAGAAATTTTTTTTCAAGAAACTGGAGAAAGGTGAGGGTTCGACTCATTTTAGAAAGTGCATTGCTAGGCTCCTACATGGTTTAGGTGATTTTTTCCGATGAAAAGAAATTCAATCTGGATGGTCCTAACGGGCATGTTTATTACTGGAGGGATCTACGAAAGGAGCCTAGGATTTTTGCGAAATGTGTATTAGGCGGAGGAACTGTTATGGTATCGGCGGCCTTCTCTTCCTATGGAACGCTGGATATGGAGTTCATCTCCACGCACATGAATTCGCAAGAGCATCAAGATATTTTTCAGCGCAGTTTGCTTCCTTACCTCCACGATCATAGGCGGAAAAGACTCGTTTTCCAACAGGATAACGCTCCTGCACACATGTCGCGTTCAACTTTGGGGTGGCTAGGGGATCACCATGTGGATGTACTGGATTGGCCTCCATGCTCCCCGGACCTAAACCCCATAGAGAATCTCTGGGGTATCTTGGTGCGCAGGGTCTTTGCCGGGGGGTCCAGTATGACAGTGTTTCTTCGCTGAGAGCAGCCATTCTAAGTTCATGGAACTCAATTCCAGAAAATGTAATTCAAAATCTCGTTGACAGTATGCCAAATAGAATTCTCGAAGTTATTCGTGAAGTAGGTGTTCTAACTAAGTATTAATGTTTTACCAATTGTGCTTTTTTCTGTTTTTTTTTAATTATGCGTTGAAGTATGGCATATAGTTTTGACGCGGCATATTTATTAAAAGGAACTGTAAAAATGAAGCTGTTTTTTTGAACGGGTTTATATCTCGTATATGTGAGTCTCTGACACAGTCCACTGTAGTGCAGTATGTCACATGTGACAGAAGTGGGTAGGAACCGAGATAACAGGAAAATGTGGGAGTGGCATATGCAATTGACGCGCACTGTATTGTAGGCCGTATTTAACATTTTTTGTCGAATTTCGCCAAAAACCGGATACCCCAAAATTATCGTGAAATGTGTCTTTGAGCACTAAGAAGCAAAATATCCTTTCGAGAACGTAGCTGTCATTACATTTATATTGAATGTCGTTTTAGTTTCATTGTAAGAAAATGCGATCGGGGCGGAGGTGCAGAAAAGCACTGACTTGTACATCGGCCGGCCACCGCAAGTCATTGCATGGGCCACATAAGCATTCAATACGCCACTACGATTCTGAATGGAAGTCGAATGCGCGGGATCCTTCTGTCGGGATTGATTAACGCCCAAAAACCTTATTCAGTTGTGTGCCTGATACCAAAAAATGCCCAGGGAAACGTTTCCTACACTACATTCTCTCTTCTCTAAAAATTGGTTAGCGTGTGATCCACTTCCCCACCGCGCTCACATGATCTCCACGCTCTTGACCGTGCCTACGTGACTTTTGCGAGGACACACAAACGGGCATACAAACAGACACGCAAAGTTAGCTCTTCATATACATAGAAGATTCTCTTCCTTCCTTTTACCTTTCATCGTTGTAGATAGTAAACCTGGGACTTTATTAGTGTATTAGGCGCTATTTGTGTCAGTTCGAGAATTTCATGAAGATCGCCTTCGTGTAAGATGTAAGCACAAGGCTATGTCAGCATTGCAGGTCTCTTTGTGACGCTTCGTATGGAATATGTCATCTTAGTGCTACCTCCGATGCAGTAGCACACGTGGGAAACGGCCACTGTCATCTAGCGTCTGTCAATAGAGATTTTGGTGTTATCCCCTGATCAGAAATAACCAGATTGAAGTTAGCAGGTTGTCCATATCTCTCTGGCTTTCACCTCAGTTACTAGCTAGAAACACTCGAACCGTAGCTCAAGGAATGTTTATGGAGTATAAGCATTAACATCAGTAACGACCGGTATTCAAAGCGTTATTCATGATGTGTTGGTGCTTTCCTTATTGCTACTGGTGCCTGCCACGACCTACTGCTTCTACTCGCAACTTCAACAAATGGAGGTTGGAAAAGAGTCAACCTTTCTCTCTGTTCTATGTGATGCCGAGTTCGTAATGGGCTAGCTACAGTATCTACCCAAGTTTGATATCGCATATAGGCTGACTTTCGGAAATTTGTGAAGAACAAACGATTCATATCCTTGAAATTTCTTACGACCCCTCAAAACTTTTAACACTTTAACGTCTCCTTTTTCAATGAAAAAAGAGGCCTCAATGTCTATTAATAATAATCAATATCTTTGCTCTCCATCCCCAATGACCATTTTCTGGAAAGATACAAAGAAGAGAGCTGAAGAATGGAAAGCTCTTTTCAGTTAGTTGTGCTGCTATTTCGATGGTGCTCAGTGGTAATTGGTACACTAACATTATGGAGCATTTTTGGGTTTCTCCAACAGAAAGGGAACCGCTCATGGAACGATCGTTGTAGCACGACCTTTGAATCGAAATGAAATATCATAGTTGAACATTTTTACGCTCCTCCTTCAGACCATTGTCAATTACCTGCTCAAATTTCTACTAAATTCAAATTCAGTTTATAGCAGTTTTGGGTACTTCATTTCCTATTCCAATGAGGTGGTTTCAGTCGTGCGACCTGAGCGCTTTAGTAGAATGGATCCAGATTTGTGTCAGTTTGAGCTTGTCCTTACTCTTGGCTCAAATTTGAAGAGACCGGACCCAACTTGGAAGCGGTTTTCGAGGCTATAATAAAAAGAGCGAAAAGGAGCATCGTAAAGTATCAAAGTTTAGTGAGATCATGCAAGACAACAATGCAACAGCAAATAGATAAATATAAATATATAAATATATATATATAGAACTATGTATTACTATCTATATAAATAGATAGTAATACATAGTTCTGCCTTACAAAGTCATAGCATGCATTTCTGCGTATAACGAGTTATACATTTAAGCAGCAGATGAGAAATTCTAGGTCAGTGTCA
Organism: Haemonchus contortus; assembly: GCA_000469685.2. Classification (NCBI taxonomy): domain Eukaryota; kingdom Metazoa; phylum Nematoda; class Chromadorea; order Rhabditida; family Trichostrongylidae; genus Haemonchus; species Haemonchus contortus. The sequence continues at coordinate 12,113,924 of LS997564.1, forward strand.
ACGATCGTCCCAGATGTTCTGAAAAACCGCAGATCCTCAATGGACAATTCACTGATCTACTGTTTTCCTTGCCTCATAGACGGACCTCGTATCAGTGGTCGGTCGGGCACGACTGCGTTCGTTTGTCTTTTATGTTTTTACATCTCAACGTTTTCCTTCGTCTTCACAATTGTCATCTCATTTGAAACCCTGCTGTTTCGGTGGCTTTGTTTTATTGTGAGAAGACCAGATATCGACCATCTAATTATAAAACCGATAAGCACAGGAAACCATATGGATGCCGCATAGACTACCTGCAAGTAGTGTATTGAATATTTGACGTGAATCTATCGAAAACGAAATCCAACAACATCCTCAATAAGTGTGTATCAGAAATTAACATAATCATGAAGGTTCGTGAATCTATTACTCTGTAAAATGAAGGGAATCGCAGCGTTAACCATATTAGATCCTCTGCGACAATCTTCTTTGTGGAATATGAAATTAGAAGTTTTCGTGCTTGGTGCACGTCAATCACCCCATTGATCAGGTCACTCAGAGGAGCCCGTTTTCCATCCCATGAGGCAGTGATATCAAACTGATATGAAACATATTCCTTCAAAACTGAGGGTCACTACTCCTAGTTTCTTCGATCTCTCGCCTCCCATGGAGCGGTTACCGTAATCTTGAAGATTCTGATCCAATGGATTTCCAACTAACAAAGCACAAAGGGAAGAAAAACTCTCATCACGCATGAGTTCAAAAAAATCCATAACTGACCACCATGTATATCCCAACGACTTCATTCATGGTGTTGTCGGTGAAGTGAAATAATGAAGCTATGGGATATAGAAGTGGTCCAATACCCGTCATTGCTAATGCGATAGTTTGTACAAAAATCTGAAATGCTCATTCTCAGTGTTGGTTCACAATGAATCGATAAACTGCATGGGGTTTTAACTCTGGGCACATCGGTGTCGAGACCGACCTCTCAAAATCTTATAGTTACTCGCTTACTTTTAGGATTTCTCTTTGTCCTATTCTTCATAATTTCACGCATAGAAGAATTCATTTGCTCAGGAGCCTCCAATACCGCCGCGGCCACTTTTGAGAAAGCAGGCTTAGTTGGGATTAGAAAAGAATGCTAGAACTGTAATATGTAGCCGTAAAGCAATGTAATCCCAACCTTATCTACGTAGGGGAAGGCATGATTTATCCTAAGAGTCCCTTTTCCTTTTTAGCGTAAGAAACGGCCGGGTTTAGAGGGCTCCTCGTCATCCTTTGTGGTCCCACCCCCTCTTTTCGAATTCCAGTCGGTATTGCAGTGACATATTGATGCCCATCTAGCCTATATAATGACTTGCGGTGGCCAGCTGATGTACAAGTGAATGTTTTCATCCTCCCACACTAGTGTGGTACCATCTAAATGCACAGTTCACGATAAAAATGTCTCCTTAGATTTATTCTCAGAATTACCCAGTGGTCCTCAAGAGTAGCAAAAAGAACGCTGTCACGCCCAAAACCTCAGGAGCTAGGGCAACCGGACCAACCGGGTGCCACGCCCATCGACCGATGAAGTGTCGGGAGCTGTAGAGGCGGTACAGGTTACAACAATTGCACCAGCACCCACTCGTCCAACATACGATATCCGAGTGGTGAGGGAATGCTTTGCTTCTATTCTGTTATTCTTTGCTTTGTTTTTGCAGCTGCAGTCATTTTCTGCATGCTTAGCTTCAGCAGAAAAGCAGAATGACATTAGTGCAGAGTAATAATAAAATAATATGAATTTCGACTTTTTAGCGAAAATATAGTAAGTTGGACGGACTTGCACACAGTGCAGGGAGTCACGCCTTTTTTCTGTTTCAAACTCATCCAATATTCGATTTCACTACCTTTTTACCCTTTGTCTTTCTTCGATTACGCCGCGCTCTTTTCGCCTTTTTTGCACTATTCTGGACGATCACTTTCATTATCCCTCAAAATCCAGATACACAAAATTATCTTGAGCTGTGCCTTTCAATATCTTGTGCCGAAAAGTGTCATAAGGCTAGACTTTTTTAGCCAGGTAGTATTCAGTGATGGCTTCGTGAAGGTTTTTTTCAGTGACTGAGTGAATCGAATAATTATGGAATTTCTTGACAAAGTCGACCTATTCCAACAGACCTGTATCAGTAAGCCCTTTGACATTTTGTTTTGTGCCCGTCGAATCACATCGGAGTAGAAGTTGACTCGGAAGTGACGACGTAGAATGAAGTAACATATGAACACTATTGTCAGGATAACAAGATAGTAGGCGAAGGAGCAATAGTAGGATATAACCTGTGAAATAGAATATTGGAGTTGCTGTTTTCTTGAGGTTTTTCCTAGAAAAACAAAACTACAGAAAAGCAGTCCCACAAGAGCAGAAATAGCGCTGTCAAACATGGTCGGAGATCAGTTGTGAACGAGATCATCTAATCACCTCTCACACATGATTCCAAGGAGAACCACTTAACTATGCTTTTAATTTAGAGCTTGCAGCTCCAAACTTACATCAAAAAACGAGCTTGAAACCCCAACTAAAATTGTGCCGAAGAAGGCGATTGGCAGACCGACCATGTAGAACAATCTAATCTTGCCAGGCCTAAAAAGGCTCTTCTGAGCGACATACTTTCTCCTTCGACGAAAAAAAAAATAATAACTTGCTTTAGGAAGAGTAAAACTCGATGAATGTTGAATAGGGTCAGCAACATGCTTTCACCGGTCTCCACAAAAACACAAGCCGGACTCATCACTAATGCTATCCACGATGGCAGCACAATAAAAGGATAGCCGGTCCGGTACTCTAAGTTCAATGTCGTTCTCTGAAAAAAAAATATCGAAAATGCTTTCCAACTTTTCACTCCGTCGTCGGTCTTTCGTTATAGAGTGTGAAAGTTTCCTGTCTCTAGAGGTAGGTTGGGTTATCAAAACAGCCTAAGGTTTCTTTTCAATCGGGTTCTTAAGAAGCCTAGTGTAACTTCCTCCAGGTGGAAGGTGTGCCAGCAAGATTCGTGTCTGTCAGTGAGACTTGTTCTAGACAGTTCACATTAAATCCTTATAATTCTCATTGAATGCACAGTTCAAGATAAGAAAGGTTTTCAAAATTCCCAGTCAGGACGAATCTGTAGAGGAGCGCTGTGGGGTAGAAAAAAGGTATTGATAGGGCGCAGCAAAGGGTGAAAATCGGTTTTGTCGATGTCCAAATCGAAAGGGGATGAGTTTTCACGGCGATTCTACGGATGCACCTTTCACAACGGAGCACAAGTGTTGAAAACCCAGACAACTAGACGTGGCCTATGACGACAGAGCAAATTCTTTATGCAATTGCAACAACTAAAGCCTCTGCAAATATGTACTCCTCTGATAATCAAACCTACCTCATTCAATATAAGGCGGAGAACTGATCCAAAGATATAAACGACGCTTTGAAGAATGAGAAAGTTCTGATAGTGGTTGAGGGAGATAGCATTCATCTTTATACGCCGTATTATATATCCATGAATGAAGACTGAAGAAGTACACGCTATGAGCGTGTTGATATACCCGAACATTTCCGTAGCCGACTCAGCTGAAGTCATTGCTCTGCAAGGAAAAAAATTTAGCTTTCTAAACTAAGTGGGAGGGGAGCACCGTTAATGGAATACTTCAACCGGATAAAAGGGTTATATCTTAAGTTGTGCCAGCACTAATCAAAGCCAAGGACGACATTACAGCAAGCATACATAGGTGGGTTATTGAGCCTAGCAATTTAGAAGCTTCTCATTCCTGAATGTTTTTCAGGATACAGGAGCTCTAGTGTTCGTGAAGCTATGCTTTCACATTACATGGCAATTCATAATATGGCGACAAACAGCAAATCTGTGAATGGAAATGATTGATAACATTTTTTACTCAATAGAAGAACACCTGCTAATTGCTACTGATTGACTAGCTAGATAACTCGAATTAGAGAAAGAAAAAGCCTTAAAGGTCGTTGATCCGATAGCCATTCAGAATCCCAGACCTACATACAATACTTAAAGTTAAGTTTAATCATTCTTTTGTGCGCCCTAGGGACTTGAGGAATTCACTAATTGTGTCCATAAAATCTTTCGAAATTGTTTTATGTACAACGAAAAGAATCATCAATCAAACAGGATGGAAGGAAATTCGGAAATAATTGATAAGTTAAAGTAAGGGGCCGAAATTTATCACAACTACTACATACACTAAAGGTGGAGGCAATATTGTGTCGAATGGAGCATTATCATACACACGTGATCGAAGGACCGAATCTGGTATCGATAAAAGGTATATGTTGATTGGTACCATACTCGTCTGTGAGAATGAAAGCCTGACTTATACTTCGACTGGCCAACGCAAGTCACTGCATAGGCCACATACGCATTCAAAGCACCACTACGACCTCGAAAGGAAACATGTGTGTTCTATTATACTATACTGTAAAATCAAAGAACATCCCGTTAAAGTATGTAGTTTCATCTCAGCCTTTGTTCAGAACAATTTCTTACTTAATTCTCTTTGATATTTTTGTTTCTGACATCTAAAGTTTCAACACTGAATCCTGAAATCACCAGATGTCAGAAGTCATTTTAAAGGTAAAACAGACGTAGAAAAGGCTGGTTGGAATAAGAAAAGGCTCGTTCACGTGGTTTCATTCTTCTATCAGTTTTCCTGCTTCTAGTATTATCAAACTTTCGGATTTTTAAATCGTCTGAGCACTTAGACGCGCTCAGCTTCAGGGCCCATTGCGTTGAAAGGAGAGTGTTATCTCAGTGATGCGTACGAGTTTTGGAACATGCTTGAGAACACTTTTTGAGATCACAGAGAAAGCTCAGAGTAGTTTCACGGTGAATTTCAATGATCAGGTGTGAGGGACAGCGTTTCACATGAAAAAGAACGAGTTTGCTTTAATTGAAATTCAAGGGAACGTAACAAGATAATCTGTACAACTCAGTGCTCAAGTCCCTTTCAAAGGAACAAATGTGCGAAAGGATCAGAGAGGAAATCGAGTGCAAATCCTCTCCAGGAAGTTCATAATTTACCCATCCCCATCTTCGTTCAGTGTTTCATTCTATTCCCAATCTATTCTGGGCATTATGATATGCTTCTAATTTGACTCATCACCAACATTTGTCATTCTCCTCACTATTAATTGGTATGACAGTTCCCTACTGGATCTCTTGACGGAATCTGTTGTCGTGCACATCAAGGATACTGGCCAGGTCTATCCATCGAGAGGTATCGTAAGCAAGCCGGGGGTCTATCACTCGATCGTCGCTACCTATGGCCTACTATCACGCCGTTTGCATCGCAATCAACCAACCTTTCGAACAGTGCCTAGCTTACTCCATCGCATCTCAAGCTTTTCCATTGATTCGTTACACAAAAAAACCGTCACAGTCAGGTTACTTTGCGCAAAACATCGAGGATACTACTTACAGCTACCGTAAATAGGGATGTATGCCAAAGTACCTAATTATAAGAAGGATGGACCCCGAGTAACCTGGGTGAGCTTGAGCAGGGACAGTGCCCGCGCACAGGTTAAATGTTGGCTATGTATTTGTATGTGTGTATATTCAGTCACCGTAGTAGATTCCTATTTGTACATTTTTTACCCGCACATATTTGACAATTTACTTCTTTTCACCTCTCATCGTTGTAGATCGTAAATGTGAATTTTTACTCGTGTATTAGGTGCCACTTGTAAAAACTTCATGCGCCTTTGTGAAAGGGGCAAGCACAGTCTAGGTTAGGATTGCAGATCTCTTTGGAATGCTTTGTAAGGTAAAGGTCAACTTAGTGTTTCCTCGGATGCGCTAGCAAACGGCCACTGCCGTCTAGCATCTGTTAATAGAGATTTCGGGCTATTCCCTAACTATTAGGTTGATGCATAATTATTGGGATTCTTTTCAGCAAATTTTACTTACAGGAACGATAGAAATATTTAGCAAAGACATGTTCAAATAATTACTCCGGATCATATCCACCATCTATGTCAAGCGCGGCTTCCCATTTGCTAGGCAGTCGGATTCCACATTAGAAGACTTTTCGAATCTTGGAGGCGATCCACATCTTGACGTCGGCCATCAAGCCATCCATTTCGTCAAAGTTGTTTGTCAGCCAATTTTTCAACAGGCAATTGATGTAATAATCGATAGTAGTTTCTGTTGGTGAATATGGTGACCGTAGGAGCAGATTCCATCCTTGATTTGGCTTTGGCTGACGGTTCCGCCGACGAGAAGTTCATTGGGATCACTTCATGACAGTGATCCCTTCCAACTTTTCTCGAAATAATAGAGTGTGATGTCGCGTATATGGAGATGACTTTCTAGATGTATTTCTGTTAAGGAAAGCAAGAAGATTATTTCTATCGAAATCCCAGTTCAACATTCAAATTGTATCAAGAGAAAAGAAGCCGCGAAAGAAATCCGCAGTAATTATGCATCAACCTATAAAAAAACCAAGACTGGGCATTTATGGTGTGTTGGTGCCCTCCGTATTGCTACTCTGTAAAGGAGTACCCAGTATGAAGGCCATTGCACATAGTTATCATAATTATGCTGAAAATGTCAGTACAGTATCTCTTTCTATCTCTTTATCTGTATTCAAATCGATATGAACCGTCCCGCGATCCCGCACAATCGAAGTCAGCCGGATCTGCTTTTTTTTCTCTGAGCCTCCTCAAAAACATATTGTCTTTACAACACTCATCCTTTCGATCGAAGGCGTGAATCAAAAGGACAGTTTCGACTTTGCTGGTTCTGAGGACGGCCGATGACACCTTCGCTCTGATCTAACATTTACCTCGAAAGTGCGAGCCTAAAGGTAGCAATTAAGAATTGCCTTCAATTGCGCAATACTTATTGAACCTGGTGATCAGGCTGATTCCTGACCTGTGTGATAGTGAGTTTGCACTGCCACATGCTTAATTGGTTTACTACAGTATCTGCACAAGTTTGAGAAGACTTTTGAAGAAGGTGCTTAGGTCGACATTTGGAAATTCGTGAACCACAACCACATTTATATCCTTGAACTTCACGACTTCTCGAAAGTCAACGTCCCTTTTTCTGAAAAATACGAAACTTCAGAGAGATAGCGATGAGCGAACTTATGAGTAAAAAAGTTGTGTAATACTATCGAGCCTACAAATGGCTCTGTACTGTTCTCAATGGCGAAAGAAGCGTTTGAAAATTGGCTCACTGTCGCACTTGCAAAGTAACTGACCATTTTTTGCGGAAAGATACGAAGGGGAGAGCCATAGTCCATGAATGTTTTTGCCAAATAAATAGTTCTGCTACTATTCCGATGGTACTCAGTTGTTATTGGTGCGCTCACTATACGGTGTATTTTGCTCCTCAAGCAAAATAGGAATCTCAACGGAATCTTCATATCACGACCTTCGAATCGAAATGAAGTATCATACATAGTTTGATATTTGTACGCTTCTCCAGGTTTCCACTATTATGACATTTCAACGACCACTACTCAACCTTCAATTATTTCAGAAGTTTTAGTGAACTTCAGGTCGTCCGCAATGAGGCAAATCCAGTTGAACGAACAAAGTCCCTGAATAGGAAGAACCCAGATTTTTGCATTAATAGGAAGGATCCAGAATCGATTCGAGCTTTTCCATAATCTTGGCTCAAACTTGGAAAGACGGGATTCATTGACAGGCTGCTTTTCAAAGCAAAGATAAAAGTGAAAAAAGGAGCATCATAAGGTTAAAAGCTTCATGCGATAGTGCAAGACAGCAGAGCAACGGAAAATAAAAGTACATAGTAATGCATAGTGTTGTCTTATAAGAACGAAGCGTGAATTTTTCTGTGTAGTGAGTGAGATACTTCGGCGACAAATGAGGAATTCTGAGTCACGGCTGACTATCGTTTCAGATTTTCTGGAAGCTGGAGGTCCTCACTGGATACTTCACTGCTCTGCCTCATAGATGGATTTCATATCACTGCTTGATAAGCACGACTGCGTACTTGCGTTTACTTCTACGTCTCTATGTTTTCCTTCGCTTTCACAACTGCCATCTCATTTGGAACCCTGCTGGGTCGGTGGCTCTGTTTGATTGTGAGAAGACCAGATATTGACCATTTAATTATGAAACCGATAAGAACAGAAAACCATAAGAATACCACATATATGACCTGCAAATTCATCGAATATTGGTGGTGAAGCGATCAAAAACGGAGTTTTGACAAATTTCTCATTGAAAGATGGTCATGGTATAGTAATCAAGGTTTGTTAATTTAGTATACTGTGAATTATAAAGAAATGTAAGGCTTTTCCAGACCCTTCAGGTAAAAGATGACGATATTTTTTTTTAGGAAATGAGTTCAGAAGTGTTCATGCTTGGGGAACGCCAATCACCTCCTAACACGGAGCAAGCACATTCAGATAAATACGTGACAGGCATTTCACCATTCCACCGTTGACCGCCTGACCGGAAGATAGCATCAAGCGACTATGGACATGGAAAAGCGCATGCAACCTGTTTTTCCTTTCCTGAGTCACAAGGATGATGTCAGAACTGATTTGAAATATACTACATCGAAACTCTGGATCACCACTCCTAGACTCTTTGATCTTCTGTTCCAATGGAGCTGTTCGAAGTGAAGGAATGTCGTGTGAAGCTTGAGCTCCGAAGAGAGTTCTGGCTGAGGTGGAAATGGGTCAGTGGGGAAAAATATGGAAGATTTTCAGATAGAAGTATTTCAATACGAAATAGTAAGAATGGTGATTCAATGGAGCCCCAACACAGACAGCCCAGAAGTACAGAAGGTACTTGTACTACGTATGAGTTTTAAGAGAATTCTATTACTGACCACCATGTATATTCCAAGGACTTCATCCGCTGTACTCTCGCTGAGACGAAATAGTGAAGCTACGAGAGATATAATTGGTCCGATGCTCATGATTCCTAATGTAGTAGTTTGTACAAAAATCTGAAATGTTCATTCTCAGTGTTGTTCTAGATCCGAATCCGTCTTCTGACTCTGCAGTTTGATTTTCACAAACTATATGCGGTGAAGAATTCTTTACTCCATGAGTCTACACATGAAAGGCTTTATCTGCTCAGCAGCTCCCCAGGCTCCCACACATTATTGCTATTTTGAGAAATCAGACTGACAACGAATATCCAGTCGTGAAGCAATGTAGCTCCGAATCATAGGAGGAACGTGTTCCTGCTCAATGTAACAGTTTTTCCGTACAGCTTGCAGGGATGAAATTCTCTAGACCGGCAGTAGCAGGAATTACCTCCCAGTGTGCAAAGGTCGCTTAGAACCAAAACGGTGGGACTCTACGCTTTTTCTCCCCCGGTCCCGTTTGTGAAGGGCCCCTCGCTCGGCTTCTATTCAGAATCGCATTGGCGCGTTCATGTGCGGCCAGCCAATGTGCAAGTCAGCACTTCTATTCTCATGACTCAATTCGCTCTTCGCCAAGTATTTTCTGTGCTTCTGCTCGACTTCAACGGATTCACGCTTCGCTCGCTGTGGCACGTGGGCGTTTTCGTTCGTCTCGAGTGCCACCACAGACGGTAATTCGCTGTTTTTTCATTTGCTTTGTGAGTGTCAGCGGAACGTTTGTCGCTGCGGCTTGATTGATTCGAGTCGTGATCATTGATCAATTCATATATGTACTTGCATTGGATGTACGCAGCGGTGCCTCGAGAAGCGCTAACGGGCAGAAGCAAGGCGAGCCAGGAGCGGTGGATATGGTGCTACCCAAGGAGTTGCAAGAGCAAGTGGAGGCCATAACGAAGTCTAGCCGGATTGTTGATGTTATAAAAAGGTAATTACTGTGATCACACGTGAACTCCAGTCAGTTCGCTTGGAGAACATCGAGCTGAGGCAAGAATTAGATTGTGTTCGCAAGTTAGTGCCTCGCGAGTCGCCACCTGTCACTACCGTTGATACTTCGTCAGAGGATCGAAGTCGAACGGCTTCTGGTAGTGTTCCTGCTTCTACTGAAGCAGGGCTACCCTACCAGGAAGTGGAGAGACTCCGGTCTATTGTTATTAGTGGCGTACCTGAAGAGAAAAGTCAAAGTACACGGGGACGCCTTTCATACATTATGCTAGTTTATGTAATATTTTAGAATTTCTTGGCATTGAATGTAACCCCATGCGTGTATACTGTCTAGGCAGGCCTCTAATAGGCAAGGATAGGTTGTTAAAGGTTGTGCTACCGTCACGAGTTTTCCAACGATCTGCGGCGAAAAGGGCCTCACGGCTCCGCGACTTTACTATGTCCCTTACTCCAGAGCGAAGGAGCCGTAGGCGTGAGGAACGCAGCCGCATGACTAGGCATGAGGAAGGTACACCACCTGCCAATGGTGGTTTAACCGGCGCTTCCGAGCCTAGTTATGTGGATGTAGCATCGAGGAAAACTGAGGGCGAAAAACTATGACATTTTTGCATTTTCGAAGACATGGTTGAAGCCAAATCACACTTTAGCCGGTGTACTTGACGCGGTTGTGGACCCCTACGTCGTAGTTAGATGTGATCGTCCTAAAAAAACCTGGTAGTGGTGTCATTCTTCCATCTCAACGCTATTTCCAGTATTTGCGGAATCAGTTGGAGTCATTCGATATGTATTCTGTGACGCAGATGTATTCTGTGACGATTCCAGTTTTAGAATGATTGTGGTTTATAGAGCACCCTCGTGCTCCAGCGCAAACTCCGAATTGCTTGTAAAAGATCTTAGTGACCTGATATCATGTGAGAAACATAGTGTAGTACTCGATGATTTAAATTTGCCGGAACTTTATGACCAGTCAGAAGGCTGTCCTCATTTTGTCGATAAGGTCTATACGAATGAGCTAGTTCATTGCCACAATCTTACACAATATGTCAGAAGACTCACCAGGGGTAACAACATTCTTGTTTTGGTTTTCTCCAATACGCCGCATTTGGTAAGAGCTTCCAAAGTTGTCCCACCTGTAGGTTTAAGTGACCGCCATAGCATTGTTTTTGAAATCATAAGACAGTGCGTCTTCAGGAAGATTATGGAAACGTCCCTGATTGGTTTTCGCCGTCTGTTGAACCAATGAAGGAGGTTTCGTGATTCATCGCCTCTGAGCTATATGAGCTGATGATGATACGGCCTGCTTTTTCCTCGGTCACCCCTGATTTTGTGCCATTCCTTATTGTACAACGCCGCTGCTATTTGTGGTCCTCTTGCCTACATCTATAATCAGTCGTCACGCTCCGGTGAGGTACTCGTGCTCTGGTAACATTCCTATGTTACTTCGCTACTGAAGAAAGAGCCATCCTGGAACCCTGAGAATTATCGCCCCGTAAGCACTACGTCTTTTTTCTGTCGGCTATTTGGGAAAGTCCTGAAAAAGCATGTCAGTCGTCACTTGTCTATAAACCATATTGTTTCGAGACACCAGCATGGTTTTACTCCTGGTCTTTCTGTTGAAACAAATATGATTGAGTGTCTGGATGATTGGACAGAAGCTCTTGATGAGGAGCTTTCCTGTGACGTCAATTACGCTGTCTTTGCCAAAGCTTCCGATAGGGTTTCGCACAAGAAACTGATCATGAAGCTGAAGGCCTTGAAATTTCACCCGATCATTACGAAATGGATCTCAGAGTATCTGAGTAATAGAACGTTTCAAGTTAGGATTGTCCAGTCCTTTTCGGAAATCCGGCGGGTAATAAGTGGTATGCCCCAAGGAGCGTGCTGTCACCGGTGCTTTACAATATTTTTACGGCTGAGCTTCCCGATATGCTTCGTGAAGTGGGCGTCACTCCGAAGGTGGATACTGACGACATAAAAATCTATAAGGCAATTTCGGTGGAAGCAGTCCCTCAAGAACTACAAAGAGCAATTGATCTAACGGTGAGCTAGTCGAAGGATTGGCAACTGCCTATAGCGCCCCACAAGACAGTGTACATGCAACTACGCTCTTGCACATCACCAACGCGCACGTACACTGTTAATGGTGTCCCAATCTCTGCTGTGCAATCCGTCAGAGACCTCGGCTTTATTACAACGACAGACTGGACTTCACGGAGCACAACAAAACGAGGATCAGAGTAGCCAACTTCGGAAATTCCAAATTATTAAAGGGCTGTCTTTAGCTAATAAAAGAGCCCTGTTGCGTGCCTACAAGTCGTATGTGCGACCCCTGGTCGAATCCAGCGATTCGGTTTTCAACAGCATTAAAAAGAGGCATGTCTACGTGCTTGAAAAGGTTTAGAAAAACTTTACTCGTAAGCTGCTCATTCGAACTGGTGGATTTTTGTACTCCAGAATACCAAAGGCTGCTATCAGGATTTAGTATCTTGGACTGACATTTTGAGAAACGCGAAGCAGGGTTTTCGATCTTTATATGGTTCACAAACTTGCACGGCACGTGTGGTCACGGTTCCAATGTCTTCAAGCTGACACATTTGAGACTAGAGGTGGCTGCATGAACATTTCTTTGGCACGTCCTAAAACTAACTTGCGAGCGAGTAAACTTTACCTTCAGAGCTGTCAGTGAATATCCAAAAGTGGTGAAAAATATACCCGTCTCTTCGTCGCTAGCACAGTACAAACCAGTAGTTAAGTTGCTGCTGAAGGGAACTGGTCCTAACGTTTCTTGAGACTGATTACTAATTAATGTATCTTTGTATTGCGCATTGGCTGTTTGTACAAACGTTCAATATTTACGTTGTGTTATGTTTTCTTTCTCACGTTTGCCTTCCGCAGGCAAAATAAACTTATAAACTTATGACGGGTCTGGTAGCAAATAACCGCTCGACTTTATGAAAAGCTCGGTTGGCCCAGGCGGATATCGATTCGGGGTGCGAACCAGTAACCATGGGCGTGGTACAGTGCACTACTTTCCTCTATACCACCTCCGCCAGTTGCCAATGAAAGTTCCGGTATACTCTCCCCAATCATGCGCTGCGCTCGCCGCGCGTATCGCAAAAATGCAATGGAAGATTGGAGCGAGCAATTTGTGAGTTAGGGAGCCCCTGAATTCTTCGAGTTTGCTGGCCGTTCCCTTCAATTTCAATGCGGTCATTATCGTCGGTAACATAGGAGGAGTCTTTCCAAATAGTCAAGCTTATTGAACACAACATAATGTTAGCACTCTATTCCCTAATGAGGTAACTATGTCAGAAATTCTTCAAGAAGGGGAAGAAGAAGTGAAAAAGTTAACAAATTTCTCTGCCGATTTCGATTGAAATGTCTTAGCTGCTATCTAAATACATTACTTCGAGGAGAAGTTATCCCTCGTTGAGAATTTCCTAATCAAGAACATCCAGTGATTGATCCTTCCAAAATAAGACTGTAACAGACCTGTATTAGTAGGCCTTTCGACATTTTGTTTTGTGCTTTCCGAACCACAATGGAATAGTTGTTGAGTCGAAAGTGACGACGTAGAATAAAATAACATACGAGCACAATTGTCAGAGTAACAGCGTAGTAGGTGCAGGAAGAATAATAGGATATATCCTAAGCGAGAGCGGATTAGATTGACTTTTTTTGAGTTTTTCTTCTATGGAAAATCGGGCAGGATTTGATCATTCAGTACAACAGTTTTCCACAAATTCTAGGATTCCGCTATCAAACATGGCCGGATACCAATGGTGAATAACACCATTTTACCACCCCTTGTACACATGACCATCGCGGGCTTCTCTACTACTATTTCACTACTACTCTGTATAACCTCCGTTCGAGCCTCCTTGGTTACATCTGGTTAGAGAGGATACGCAAAAAGCGAACTCTATTCATTTCACCCATAAGCATTTATTCGACCCCTTACAGCCTGGTCAAAACCACCGTCCATGGGGAAGAATAACGCCTTCCCAGGTATCGGGATCCTTGAGCTCGTTCCATGACTTTTCTAGACAATCTATAATCTCCCTCTTTTCTGCAGTGTCGACAATACCCCATCTACTCGTTATAAGTGGAATGCCTTTTTGGGTGTTGATACTTCCGCTCACAAGTCTTGTCAGAAGTCCGAAGTACTCCTCCGCTCAAATTCCGTTAAGGGAGTCTGCGGAATCTTGAGGGCATATTGTGCTCCCACATTTCTGGTACCGTCATTGCTATACCATTCAGTTCTCCCTATCACTACTTTGAAATCAGAGGTCATATACAATTAGAAGCAGGCGTTGGACCAGTATAATCTTATCTTTCATGGATGTAATCTTTGAGTTTTCCACCGATATCGCAACCATTTATTTGCGAATTTTAAGGCGTGAGCGATACGTTCATTAGTAAAACCTCATCAAACCTACTTGAAAAAACGCATCCAAAACCCCAACTAAAATCGAGCCGAAGAAGGCTATCGGTAAACCGATAATGTACAACAGTCCAATCTTTCGAGGCCTAAAAAGGGAGCCATGTATTTTTGTTCGACGACGATAAAATAACTTGCCTTGAGAAAATCAAAACTCGATGAATGTTGAATAGGGTCAGCAACATGACTTCACCAACATCTATAAAATCACAAGCCGCACTAATCACTGATGTTAACCACGATGGTAGTACAAAAAAAGGATAACCGGTTCGGTCCTCCAACTTCAGTGTCGTTCTCTGGAAAAATTACGGAGTGTCGTTTTCTAAAAAACCGTCGGAAGGTACTTTCCATCTTCTCACTTCGACGTGAGTGTAATTCATTGTAGAGGTGGAAGTTTTTTGTCTAGCAAGATTGGTTAATTTATCAAAACAGCCTAGCGTTACTTACTGATCGGCTTCGCAAGAAGCCCAGTGTTCTACCGTTCAGTAAGGTTTTTTATGAGTGCCAGTTGAATTCGCTTTATTCCGTGAGATTTCTCTAGTTAGTTCAGATTGATTATTATCTTATTTTTTATCAAATGCACAACCTAAGTTGTAAGGGCTTCCTGGGTCTGCCAACAAGAAAGAGCCTGTGGACTCTTTGGGAGCGATGCCAGGTCGAAAAACAGTCTAGATAGGCGCAATAAGGACACGGATATCGCCTTAGGCCTACATACAGAGGGGACGAGTTTTCACGTCGTTTGAGGCCGCACCATTCGCAACGGAGCACGTGTGCTGAAGACCCGCTGCTGAAGACCAACGACCGGAAACTTGTTCATATACCCCTTCGATAATCGAGCCCACCTCATTCAATATAAGTCCAAGTACTGATCCAACGATATAAACCGTGCTTTGAAGAACGAGGAAGTTCCGATAGTTTGTGAAAGAGGTAGCGTTCAGTTTTATACGCCGTATTATATATCCATGAATGAAGATTGAAGAAGAACACGCTACGACCGTGTTGATATACTGGAGAATTTCTGAAGTTTTCTCGGCTAAACTCATTGCTCTGAAATTAAGAGAACTCAGTTTTTCTGGATCAGTTGGAAGCGGAACTTGGCTAATGGAATATACTGACCAGAGAAAAGTAAGAAAATTTAAGAGCGTGCCAGCTTAAATCAAAGTCAAAGACCGCATTAAAGCAGGCACACGTATGTATGTTATCGAGCCTAACAACTCAAAACCTTTTCAATAATGACTGTTTTTCAACATACAAGTGATGTGACGTTTATAATTCTATACTTTCACATCACACTGCAGTTTACAGTGTGGCGGTAAACAGCAGATCTGTGGATGGGAGTAATTGAAAACATGTTTTACTCAAAAGAAGAACACCTGCTAATTGATTCTGATTCACTATCTGAAAACTTTGAATCAGAATACGAAAAAGCTCCAGAGTTCATCAAATTCGACAGCTGTTCGAAGTCACAGTTCACGATAATTTCGAGATACCCTTTTTAAGTCAAAAATAGGAAGTATTGGACGAGCTGACTGCATCAAGCCAAAACTGTCTAGCACTGTCTTCGCTGTCGCTGTGGGTCACGACAATTTGATTAAACTTCCTACATGGGTTCCCTTGTATTGGTGCAGCCTCTACATGTCGTCCACTCATGCACACGGGATAACCTTTGAGCCTTATAACGCCTTGTCTAGGCAGTTTTCCGACCTGACAGCGCCACATATGGTATACGAGAGGGCCACAAATTTATCTCAGCGGTATACCTTCTAAGCCATTTTTATCCTGAACTGTGCCTTTAAGCACAGTAATACTACATACATTACATGGGCTTAACCCATTTCTTGCTGCGTTCAGCACGTTGACGACGATATCGCTCAATGCTGCGCGGCGGTGCATTCTTCAAACAAAATGTGTGTTTTTCTGTGCAGATTTTCAATTTAGGCTCATAAGCGTCTAAAATACCGGCCATCTATTAAATTAATTCCGAGACCAATATTTCAGTCTTATTCGCAACTAACAATCATGAATTGTTTGGTAACAATCTAGGCAACAAAATTTATTACATTTACTGCATTTTGACTTACCATTAGTCATCTTGGCCAGGCTCCTCGCGATCGACCTGCCTGATGCTGCACAGATCCAACTATAATACATCAGTCGAAGCAGAACCGTCTGTCCTTAGTCTTCGCGTTTGGATCAGCCACAAGTCTCCGCTTGCGCGTTTTCGAACTGCTTGTCGGCGTGTCGTTGAAGTTCTTGTAGAGCAAGTCGTCCATAGTTAGCTCTTCGAAGTAGTTTATCTTGATTCTCTTGATCTTCTCGCCTTATAAATATCGTCGATCGCAATATCGTCGCCATCTAAACCCCCTGCAGCAGTTTTTGAATGGGAATCGAACATGGGAGTACATCCTAGAAAAGGAATACATCAACTTCATAGACTTCAGGCTGTACTTTATGCTATTTTGCCACTTTTCAGAAATAGTTCCTATTTGACCATCACAGCCTCAGAAATTCCACTATATTCTTGTTGAACTACGTGGTTTCATCTCAACTTTTCCTCAGAGCAACTTTTGTTTTTGACATCTGAAATTTCAGCACTGCGTTTCCCGTAATCGCCAGATATCACAGTGCTAGTACAGAGGCATCGCAGACGTAGAAGTTTGCTGGAACGTAAAGGAGAGCTCAGCCTGCCCACCTGCTCCACAGAGTAGCCTCCGGCTTCATTCCTCTATCGGTTTTCTGCTTCCAGCACTATCAATCTAACAACTTTTCAAATCGATTAAGCACTTGACAGCACCGACACCTGGCTTCAGCGCTCATTGAGTTGATACGAAAATTTACGCGATTTCCACTTTATTCGTCCTACATCAGAATACTCTCGGTTGAACAGCAGGAGGAAGTAATCACTGCAATGCAGACGAACTTTGGGACATTTTCGAGATCATTAAATAAACATACATTTCTATTTCACTGATTCGTCGTCGGACAAACAAATATGAACAGCTGGATTTCTTGAGAATTGAATAGCGCTGATTGAATAACAGTTGAGGGCAGCATTTCGCACGGAAAGAATTGAATTTGCTTCAACCGAAAGAAACTCCAAGGGGGGCGAACACGATGATCAGGACAATTCAGTGTTCAGGTCCCTTTCGAATGAAAAAACTCGAGTTGGAGGAACAAAACGGAGAGGAACCCAGATGCAACTTTTCTCCAGGTATTTCATGATTAATCCCTAGCCTCGTTCAATATTTTACTCGATTCCTATTCCATTCTGGCGATATCTGTCATTTTCCTCCCTACTGGTTGGTATGAAAAATCCCTTTCAAACTTCTTGACGGAGCCTGTTGTCGTGCTATTCGTCCGACTCCAGGGAAACTGCCTAGTTTCGCGCCGTGGCCCAGTCAAGTATGCACCGTAAGCAAGCCAGAGGATGCTATGGGGCTGTGGTTTGGAGTCTAGCATGTCTGTCACTCAACCGTCGTCCACCACCATCATCAAACGACTCTCCAATGCTGCTCCAGCTCACATCATCTCCAGTGCTTCCATTCGATCCGTTCCACAACTATACCGTCAGCGTACCTCGCAGCTAGTTTAGATAGAGTTGGATGCTAGAGTGCTTCAGGAGAATTGGACGCCGGGAATTACATGAACTGAACTTGAACAGGGGCCGTGCCTCTTCAGATTCAATGTAGTCTAGGTAATAGTGTATGTATTTACTCGTCCTGTGCATTTTTTACCCTTATATATTTGACCATGTACTTCATTTTACTTCTTGTCGTAGGACGCTCATGAATGTAGACTTTTGTTAGTGTATTAGGTGCCGTTTGTTCGAAAACCTTATGAATATCACCCAGGTGCAAGAGGTAAGCATCAGCTAAGTTAGAATCGCAGGTCCCTTTGGGATGGTTCGTATGAAACAGGTCATTTCTGTTTCACCTCGGATGCAGTAGCACGCGCACGAAACAGCGTATGAGACCGGGACCTGAGGCCTTAAAGTCCGCGTGGTAGAGGTACTGAACATACGAGCAATGCTTATTTGTAAAATCTAGGTCCTGCATGACCTGCTCTGGCAGAAAAGCAGAAAAGGTGAATATTTGAGAAATCACAAAGCGAGACTCTGCACTAGCTGTTTTATTCGAGAGCGTGTGCATGTTTGCCTAAGATTCTGTACGTTTGGTACCAATGTTGGCACCCTCCGATGGTCTGCGCCGTCGTTACTGAGCAGTCGTAATGCCATCATTTTTTGTGGCTTACTATCCCTTCCACAAGCAACTTATTCGGAGCTCATGCCACATGTAGGCTGTTCCGTAGCTTGAGTACCTTATCAGTTAACTGCCTCCAGAAACAACCCATAGAACTGGAACTGATCGAAGGTTTCCGGTAAGGCGACACCTTGCAATGACTTTTCCCGGATTCGTGATCAAATCTCAATGGACTTGTCCATTTAAAAACGCCGAAGTTTGTTGGATACTTCGCAAAAGTTGAGGTGAACAACAGACGCGAACTGTTGTGATAGGGTTGCTATGCAACTCCCAACAGAGTGGGCATCAACACTGAAAGGGATCGTCCCAGTTGTGTAACACAGACGATCATGCAGAGACAAAAGGCTTTTCCTACCGTTTCAGTATACTGGTTAGGTAATAAGACTTTATAGAGCATATTGTTTCCCATTGCTTTGCCGTACGGGTTTGTTATGATGGAACCACTTCACCTGGTCGACGTTTCGAACAAATCGTCATTTTGAAGGGCCCCAAGGTAGTTCGGAGCTCCTGATCTGGGCTTACGGAACCAAGCGCCCATACGCGCTACTCCACTAGCTCCCAGAAACTTGAACACTAAAAGATGTCAGCCAAGAAACCAATCTTTTGCAGTTTCCCACCACTCGATTTTGTGAACAACAGGGATTAGGGGTCCAAGAAGACCAAACGTGGTAGATACTTCGTAGAGTGTAATAATGTCCCAAGCCCTAAGTAATTACATTGATCATCACAATGGATTAGACACGGAACGGCAGCTGATCCCCTTAGGTGGTGAATGATTAGGAACAGAAAGGCTAGACGCTCCGGAACAGCGCTCTCAGACCCGTTCCTTCCCCAGCCCCAGTCCCCCACCTCACAGCTATCTTATCACCTTCCATTCTTTAAAACTAGAATGTACAGCTTACTCCACACTACTTTTATCTTACCAACTTTTCAGTTCCATACCTACCTAGTTGCCATTGACAACTAAATTAACCGAATGTCTCCTATCCTTGCAGGCATTTCGAACCCTTTACAGTAAAGCCATCGCTCTTCTGGGAATCATTACATTTTACGGATAGGCGATCATTGCGATTAAGTTCCTGTGAGGAACGAGAATAGTCATTACTATTAACCAAATTTACGGATTTGTCGCGAAGTGAGAGATGCTTGTGTAATATGTCGCTAGATACATTTTAATTGTCGCCTAAATTCGGTACGTATGCTTATTTGGCAGTGTTGAAAATCGTGCAGATCCGTTTTAACTGTCTTCGCTGTTGAATTAGATCTTGAACTTTTTGTTTTTGAAAGAATGATAATGTGGAGTTACTTGTGCTCAAGTTGATCTGTCGTTGTTGTTGTTCGTCTTCCCAGATACTGAACGACTTTCCATGACATGTGTTTTTTAGATGGAGTCGATGCAGTCTGTCTTGCCACCAAATATGAGTCCGGGATGGAACGACCCACCAAACTTGGGAACACCATCACCTGGCTCTGCACCCAGCCGATTGACTCACCTCCGCAAAAGATTGGTTGATCCATCGATATCGGTGAGTTGGAGCGAAAATTTCTATGGTTTTATATTTTGCAAGGTGGATCCGCGTGTTTGAGATCGAAAATGAAAAAGTGTACCATCATGCCTCTATCTGAGAAGGGTCAAGCTCTCAACAAAGATAAATTATACAATTAAGTTGAATTCCTTTGGAGGTGGTCTAGTGAAGGCAGCTCAATGACGCTTAAAGTGTATGGCAAAGCAGCATTAACTTTCTATCAGTTCCCTTGTTTGATATTTGCGATGGACCATTTTATCGATTTCCCGGAATCTTATTGCATCTCTTTGCAATAATATCTCTTTGATTTGCATTCCTTCTCTTAACTTAATTGTTACTTTTTAGGGAGGATCGAGTAATTCTGGCAATATGATGTCGCAGCCAGGTCACGGGCCTCCAGCTCACATGTATGCAGGAAATATTAACAGGTATCATTTGCGATTTGAACCCTACTTTTTCAGGACTTGGCTTCTTTTCTAATCAGTGATGATTAAAGCGGCGTCATAGATTGTTTGTATGAAGTGTGCTGAGAAAAATTCCAGTTGTATTTTGAGCCGTACATCCTCCCTTTGTCATTTGAGAATGTTACTGGCTAAGGGGATAGAGGGGAGCAAAGCATAATGCAGTCATGCTGTGCGGAACCAAATGGTGAAGACAGCATCAGTAAAAAGAAGAAGTATAGGCATTTAAAAAGATGCCGTTAGTGTGTCCATATAGTGTACGCTGGTATTTTTCATTTGAGATTTGGGTTCAGATTTAAAAACATCGTGAATGAATAGTGAATATTGTTGGTGCCCTCAAGCAACAGAAAAAAAGTGGTAAAGAAAGTATTCTATCCCAGTATTAGACTTGTGGAAACGGTCGCCTAATCTGGGGTGAGCGCCTCACAGCTTATACCAACCTGCTTCAATGAGTTTAACGTCTTTCAAAACTGTAGTCTACCTTGTTTCAGAGCACAATACTACGCTAATTAAAAGGAGTGGGATTTTCTGTTGTTTTTAACAGATACATACATCCTGTGCAAGAGCATTTAGTAGTGAATTTTCTTCTTTTTAACTTCCCTGCGATTATGTCGACATTCTCAATATAACTCAGTCATCAAAATTTTTTGACAGGGAACAGCTTGGAAACAGATCACTGCTTGAAAGATTCACGACACATTACAAAAGGGTGATACTTTCGCAGTCCTAATACTTTATTAGATGGAGATTAATCAAAAGCTAGTTCATAATCGTCTCGAAACACTGCCGTAATCGTAAAATAGATTCTATTGTAAAGGCTACGATGGCCTTGGCATAGTGAAGAAGCAGTATGCACTCATTGCTGTTGCATCAGAATAGATAGAAAGGGGGGGGGGGGTGGACTACGTGGACAAAACCAAATATCTTTGAAACTAGATTTTCACGTTTTTTTCCATTGAAGTCATAATATGTCAGCCTCTTTTTGAAGTGGAATAGACCAAAATTCGGAACCTGTTGAATAAGGGAGTAGGATGTGGTTCGACATATATATCTACCTTAACTCGTAACGGTCAGAGGTATCTTAGTACTTTCGGAAACCATGTAGAGTTCAACCCGACACTAATATTCTCTTATGGCTTTCATTTCGAACTTGCTGAATGAAACGATATTTCAGCCCTGTAACGGTCGACAACGTTGCTACTTCGCAAATGTATCAGGTTAGTTTTTCAGCGCGTCTTTTTTGTCATCATGTTTTTTTGTGATGAATTCTTTAAATTACCCTTCTCAGTTTCTGCTTCTTGCTACATCATTAGAGGCATAACTATATGCATAGATTTCAATACCACGAAAGGAATATTTCGTATGACCGTGCAAATTCACTCTCTGTTCCACAGGTTTCAGATGGAAAGAGTCGATATTAAAATAGAATTGCATTATGCTATCTCATTATGAGAAATCGTCATTTCTTCTTTTTCCACTCATTGACTCTGCATTCTAAGAAGCCTAGCATATTATCTGATGACAACTGTTGCGTTAAGAAAATCGTTAATGTACTAGAAACTTCTTTTGAGGAGGTATCTTTTTTAATGATTGGAGTGTCCTTAGATATTTTCTAAATTCAGATATTCTGATTTACTATAGGTTGTGAAAATAAGTCGAGAATTCACGCTTTGGGAAGTTGGATCTATTGAATAATTTGCAATATGGTACATTGTCGCTGAAAATCGTTGACTACTGAGAAGCTTCCAACTCAGCTAAGGCTTTCATTAAGGCCTCTGCAAGGAGAGATAACCGTAAGGGCATCTATGAAGTATCTGCGCGGTAGATTTAAATGTTCGATCGGAGTTTTTCAGCACTCTATTCGTACTTTAGAATCGCATACTTTTGACAGTGTTATTGCTATAGAGGAGATAAAGATGCGAAAACAGGTCTAAGGTTTGGGAATGCGCATATGACAGCGTCACCCATCATGTTGTCATTAGGAACTCGGGTTATGTTCTCTCAGAAAAAACAGAGAAGTGATTAAAGGCGAACTACTGTTTATTGCCAAGTTGATGTTCTACACGATCATTTCTTCTGTCTGAAACTTTCAATGGGTTTGGCTCCATCTATGAAGCTGTGTTTGTGGATGTTTTGAACTTTTTTTTTATTCACACCACTTCAGAATTTCGCATGAAAAGTACTATTGAAAGCATAAAATGCTCTTTAATATGATCATAAATGTAGAATCATCGTGGTGTGTCAATCAAAAATCAACTGTTATTTTCAGAATGGGTCATCAGCAATCTCAGTCGGTTTGCTAACATCAGCTCCATCTCCAGCAGCAGCAAACTCTCAGCCGTCGATCGCCAATCACGCTCAACCCTATCAGCAGAACACAGGAATGCATAACCAGTCACCTGCGGTGATCTCGCCGTCCAATATACCTCATAGTAGCCCTGTGCAAATGCATCTACCTCAGCAACCTGCTACATACTCCTATTCGGAAACAGTTCCACCAGTCAACCAGCAAAATCAAGGTGTACATCAATTCACCTCTGCTTCTGGGCTAGGATCGAATCCGCAGAACGGTGATGGGAACAGCTCGCAGTTTTTTCATCAACAACAGTATCACGAAGCTCCTCCAATAAGAAGGTATCATACATTTCACTTTCTGTAGTTTACACTTAGCAAGTTGGCTGGAAGAGTAGCATTTTCATTAATGAATAGTAACGGTTTACATTGGCCGTTCGTTCTCTCCTTGCCAGTACTCACTCTCCTTCCACCCGTTAAGTGCCTTTTTCGAACAACTTCTTTTCTGACTGAGTGTATTTTATGCATGCTTTAAATGCCGTAATCAGGTATTCTCGCTCAGTTATGATGTTGCTTGGAAGAGGGCATGGGAATGCAAAATAATTCTTTAACAAAAGTTTCAAAGACGAATTCAGCGAATTGTGAATGCTTTGTTCCATCTTGTGAATCATCATGTTTCTCACCAAGTTCATGGGTTCATCCCTCTATCGTAATATCACTGCAACATTATTTCATTTCAAAACTTAGACGTTCACTATAAAAGCAACCCTTGTTTTTAGCTGCATCTTTTCGAAAAGTTGAATCCCGTTTTTAAGCTTTCGATCTGTACGCAAACAAAAGCAATTTACAACCTGTGCGAAACAGTACGGTTTGGTTGTGCACTTCTTCTCCATAGTCAAATTCTTTTTTGCAATTTGTTTGTTTTTATGTTCAGAAGGTATATAGTTCAACTAACTCGTCAGCTTCTACAAAGCAGCGTTTTCAATTCTGAGAAACAACCCTTTTTGAAGTTTTCGTTCATCAACGTTCATTATGTATATTACGTCATTAGCACTGCCCGCTCATTAATGTTATAGCTTCAGGGTAATCATTCACCTTGAAAGTACTTAGTAAGTTATGAGTTATCTGTTCAACTCTAATATGAAAAAAAGAAGTGAAACATTGCACCCCATGGATGATTTCGGTTCCGATTCTTCCTGAAGTGCATTGTTTTTTAGGTTTTTAAACTTTCTCGAGTGCCAAACTCAACCTGTAGTCCTTTTTGGACTAAACAATTAGCGTGAATGAATTGATTGCCGGCTCGTTTAACGAAACGGTCCTATAGATCTAGCCTTTTACCCTTTTTTGCAAGAGTTTCGTTGAACTTAAAACGCTTTTCAAGTACTACGAAAAAAGCGCGGTTTGTTTTCTTCGACCTATCCTTTTTCGCCTCTTCTAATGAAACTCTTTTATCTGGAAATATAGTGAGCGCTTTCTAAAAGAAAATGAACTCGTAGGATAAATTGTTGATTTGTAGAAAGGAAAAGTGACTATTCTTAAACATGCTGACTCTCGATCCCTAAAGTTTGTAGAAGCAGAACTCCTTTGTTCTTTAAATTGCGTCCAGAGGCCCATGTCGTTTGAGTTCATTCAAAAGCCTTATATGATATGGCATTTGATTTCCGAGTATAATTCCGCTTTTCGAGGTTTGAAAGAAGTTCCGAAAAGTGATCGAAAACAGGAAAGATCAAGGCCTATTGAAGGGGTTAATTCCCTTGTTCTATTATTCTTTGAAGTGCTTTGAGTTTGAAGATTCATTTGCTTTTTATTCCGATAGCTATGATTATGATTTCCTTGAAATTCACTCGCAGCTGAGGAGTAAATCTATACTTCAGTACGTAGCTTATAATTTAGTTTCGATTGCACAAATGGCATGTTTTGGAGCTACTGCCTTAACTTCTGCCCAATTTGTCAGAAGTACCACTATATAACCGCAAGGATTTTGTATCAATGATGCTCATCGAGGCGATGCCAGCCACTGTAGTGATTTGGCCCCTGGGCCAGATGACTAATTAGGGGGCGAAAGAAAAATTGGCGCTGAAGCTAGAAACTTAGTGACCGATTCAGGAATCGGTTATTATATCGTTAAGTGACTTTTTCTAATGGATTGTAATGTTGTAAGTGTCCAGAACTTTTTTTGATAACTATATTGGTTCTCTCTCGAACACTCTGAGGAGAATACAAAGTACGCCCAATTTCGGAATAGAACAGCTGCTTTATAATTTGCTTAATCTTAGCGCTGCTTGTGACACCCACTCTTCCCATCCTCCCCCCCCCCCCCCCCCCCCCCTCCTCCCTCCACTTTCTCTGAAAAAGTGGGAATCGAGTAGCAATTGTCATGCTTGCAATTCCTCAGTTTTTCGAAAAAGAAGCATTTGTCTATGTTTTTTCCAATCAGTCAGGTGAGGAATTGTAACACTTGAGAAAAAATTTTACCAGTAATCTCGAGGCGCTCTCGATGAAATTTGATGCGTTTTCCATTCAGGTTTGCCCGCATAATAGTAATCTTTCCTTCAGGGTAGATTGTGGAAGGGGTACAGGAGAGTTTCAATTAAGAATTACTGATTGATTTCAACTTTTAGAGGTTCAAGCAAGATTCGAAACTAATTAGGCGTTCTTTCTTACCCCTCTCCTCTTTGTTTTTGGGCTCAGAGTTTTCTCCATATTCTTGGAACAGGCATGGTAGCGAACTTAAAATTAGATGTTGCACTTAATTCCATTATATTCTATCTGTGCACGCATGTAGTTCTTCTTGTAGAACTTTTTCGTTAATGTGACATAAAGCATTGTTATCAGCCGACTGGAAATGCCCGAGAAACCAGCACGTAGTGTGTGCCTTGTGCTTCCTATACCCATTAACTTATTTCACCCGTTACCATGGACATGCGCTGACTGACAACGTCTACCTATCACAATTGCCGCCGCTATTGCTGTGCCTCAATCTTTCACGCCATTTTCTCATCCATTTCATTGACTTGGCGGCAGCCGTGGGCTCGGGTGTTTCTCACTACGCGATTATTTGTAAACAATTGCTCTGAACCAGTCAACCTACAAAATAGGATTACTTTAAAAAAATGCTGTGTTTGCCGTTACTTTTTCACTCCGTCTTCATTGTCTATGCTTTCTTGAAGATTTTTGCTGTTTTTTATAACTGCATTGCAATCTGCATATTTTTGGTTAAGTCATATTGGAGGAGTACCATGGAGGTGTTGGAGTTAGATTGGTACCTTTTTAGTCATTCAAGAGTATTAAGTTAGCTTTGGCACGCCAATTGCACTGCATGAACTCTCAACATGGACATTAATGTCGGCGATGCCTTCATCCTTTGAACTAGCCTAATGGTCAAGGAGCGGAGTAAAATTGATCCCATTATCCGGCGCATTTAGTCAATGTTAGAGGGTCCCTTCGCACATTATAACAATTTGTATATGCGTGGGTGGAGGTGGTGTAGTGGCATGTGGCGCACTATCTCACGCGCATGATCACGGTTCGAATCACGGATCGAGATCCGCCGCGGCCAACCAAGCCTATCATCCATCCAGGGTCGGTTAGCTGGTACCAGACTCGTTTGAGTAAATTATGACTTGTGCATCGGCTGGCCACCGGATTTCATTGTATAGGCCACATGCGCACTCAATGCAACACTCCGATTATAATGGAAGTTGAATGAGGGGCGTATCCCTCAGACGGGACTGATTAACGCCGAAAGGCTTTACCCTTTATGCTATATCTCCTCACCCCTGGTTTTGAATGCCAGTTGCCTATTCCGTGCTATTTGCCGCGGCCTTCGAGAAGTGCGTGGCTTTATGAGGTCTCTAGAAAATGTTCTTCCCTTTGCCGGATAGAGGATTCAGTTAATTTGTTGTATTCCTCGTACTAAGTATTCGCCGAATCGCGATGCTTATACATATAAAGACTTTGAGTCATGAATGCGTGTGCAGAATGCAAAAAGGCCAGTCTGCTCCTAGTGAGCAAATTAGTGAAGGTAAATTGGATATCCTCTGTTTAATGAGTAGAATATTATGATGAAGGTAGTAGATATCCTGTCCTTACGCTGTTTCAGTCTTTTTCAAACTTCGGGATCTTAGCTTTCATTTGGAGCCAACTTTAGGTATGATAAAAAGTTCTCAGTAGAGCTCTTATGAAAAAGGAATGCGAGTGGTAACCAGATTGTGTGGGGTAAAGCGTAGGGGTGGATCTTACTCACACGACTATTATCTCCTCTGAGTTCCATTCACTTAAAAATTTCGCTGTTAGAAGGTAGTCATGGGGCTTGTAGGCCCTCATTGATATGAAGGCGAGTCTGGAGGATTCGTTTTTCCGATATACCTTCTCGTCGGTAAAGGTGGTTGTCGGGGTGCTCGAAAAAGTGATAAAACTGAAGTAAATGTTTTAAGGAAATGTGCTTGAGACTTCTGTGTTCTTCTTTTACTTCTTTATTCATCCATCTGCGAGTATCTCTCTTTAATGCTTCGGAACGTCCTATTGTTATTATTATTATTTATACACCTACATCTTACTTCAAATATGATACTGACAATAGTCAGCTGTTCTTCATTCTAGCGCATTAGAGCGCATGTTCAAAGTGTATTAATCATGGATTAGAATCACGGTAGCTCCTATTCAGTAATTTTTGAGTACAAAATAATTGCAGAGCGTAACGGATTCCTCGTGTCCAATATCTGCAGCAGAGGTGGTGGTGGTGGATAATTACGTGGTATCTTCTTCTTCTTCGGTGTCGTCGTTACAGACGTCACCATCAAATTCCATAACGACGCTGTCTTCATCGACTACGACGATGCCCTCATCGTCGACACAGGAACCACATCGTCCTATTTATGACATGTTTACTGTGGCAGGTATGCGAATATTTTTGTGAAATGACCAACGATCTAAACTGTAGTGAAGAGTGTAAGGAATCTAGTAAAAAATATGTGGAGATACCATTCATCTCCTGCAATCACCATCCTAGGGTTCCCACAATGTGTTACGGAGGCTATTTGATAGCTTTATCGTTTTCCTCCCACATCAATACAGTATCAGTGAGCCAATTGCTGGGATACGATAATATTGTTTGTCAATTTAAAGTATTGAATTGTTTTTTTTTTGTCTTCCAGCAATTTCCCTTTCACGGGTGGAACGCTTCCTAAACTCAAATTTTCGGCACTATCTACCCTTTACTGCCCCACCTTGTCGAGAATGGGCTGAATTTCTACCGAATTTTTCCAAAGAAGATGAAACCGGCTAGAAACTTGTCTACAGGGGTAATTTGGCCTGTAGAACACGGATATTGCATCCATTTGACATAAGAATGCCTGGCGCTTGCGTTACAGGCGCCTGTGCCAAATCGCTGGGTCACCGCTCCTGCTGAAAAGTTGTCCCTAACTAGTGTCCCAGGCGTTTTCATGATGAGTGGATGCGATATTCGTGTTCTACGGGTCAAATTAACCCTCTAGGCAAGTTTCTAGCCGGTTTCACCTTCTTTGAAAAAATTCGGTAGAAATCCAGCCCTTTCTCGACAGAGTGGGGCAGTAAAGGGTAAATAGTGCCAAATTTTCTCCTTCGAAAAGTTGTGGGTTACCGAAATTGAAGGGCATGATGTTGTAAACGCGTTTCTTGCTTGAATAGTCCTATAGAGTAATTCTGCCTCTGAGATATGAATCTGTTGGTTTACGGCATGGTTCGAAGTGGAGTAGCAAAAGGGTAGGTTGATACGCTGCCTCCGCATGGTACCTCGGCAGATAGTGAAATGACGCACTTCTAACCAAAACTTTTATACTGTGGAGTTAAGAATCGATTCCAGACTCTTCTGGGAAGTGCTACCATTCTTATATTGTGCAAATCAAAGCATTTAGTTCACATGAACCACGAATCGAATAGTAACGGGCACCTAAACAAGACAGTATTTCTAACTTCAGTTCTTTGTGTATTGAAAGGAAAACACTTAGATATTGATGAACTTATCTATATAATTACATGCAGGTAGATATAAATTAGCTATGGCTGCTGATCAGGCATGTAATGTTTCAATCAAGCGTGCAGCTGAATTGGGTGCTTATGCATGCTTTAGAAACAAATCGAGTCATTTCAATAGATGAAACCTGTTTCCCTATAAAGTTTGCATACATATGGTTTTGCAAATTTAGCAAAGTCGCTGGCTTATCCCGTTTTTGCTATCATTATTATTTTTTCAATATGCCGGAAAGGCCGTATTGTAAACACAGTGATAGAGTCAGCCATTCTCCATTAATCACTTTGACTGTTATTATATTCACCTGGCGAAGTCTGGTGTACTTTCGATTCTTGCTATCGGAAGTTTGAGCTCAATGTGGCTGAATGGCTGAAAAAAATCGTTTTTGTTCCACCGGTGGTATTATTTTTTAAACAAATTCAAATGTACTTTTAGTATAGAAGAAAAAAAAGCAGAATTCTCTTCAGACAAAAGTCCTAATTACTTCTTATGAAATGTTTTTTTCTCCAAAACCTAGCCATGAAAAAGCATTTCAAATCTTAGTTCAGGTGACTGTGGTAAATTAAAATTATCTGAACTATTGTAGCTATTTTATTGAATAGCCTCTTTCTTGTTATCATTAGAAATTTTACCGAGAGTTTTTCCAACTTTCCCTTGATTCCCTTGAATGCAGACATCTAGAACATAGATGATTGTGTTCATACTTGTAGAGTACCCAATACTTTCTGTGAATATCTTGCAGATGACAAGAAACTCTTGGGGAGAATCGAGTTGTGAATAACTTTATTATAAGAAATTAAATTCCAAGTCTTCTCATCTTTGAACCACGGCATGTCTGTTGTTCTTGAAATCGTCAGTTTTTGCTTCTGCCTCGAGGTTTGTAGGTGGGAATATCTATTCTGGCCGACGTTTCGATGGACTCGTCGTTTTCAAAGGAATCACTTCCACCGCAAAGTGTAGCCACGCTACACGGTTAGTACATTAGTAGCGAATCAATTCGCTACTATTGTACTAACCGTGTAGGTGAGGTGTTAATTCCAATGGGAAATCGTTGACACATCAGAGTGGCGTACCCCATACTGGATGCTGAATCTTAACTTATCCAAATGAAGTAGAAGCTAGGGTGCCGCTTTTGAAATACAACCAAGATGGGCATGCCCGTTACAATGAAATCGTGCCATATCATCGCATCTTATGAAGGAGTGATCACCGCATCTTGTGTAGTTACTTCTTTCTCTCAATGGTATTCTATTTGTCCTTTGTGTTCAGCTGATCGCTGACGCTGGTAAGACTGCCGAGTTTGCTTCGTTAGCTACAGGACTGTAAATTTCTTTTTCTGACTTTTTGTGAAGTTTTGAAGTCATCCTAAAGTTTCCAACTTAAGCTTAAATCTAAGGTGTGCCAAATAAAGCGCTTCCATTGTAACGAACTTGCACGGCAGGTAAAACGAAAGTTGTTAATTTTCCTACTCAATTAAATGCACTCTTAGCACATGTGTACATTTTCTGTTCAGAATTGTATTACAACAATTGCCTTGGAGCTAGAAAAAAACAAAAATATGATGAAATGGAATGAATGAAAAGCGGTTAGTGCGTTAGATATGAATGATAAACGGTTAGTGCTCTAGAAATGAGTGAAAAATTGTTAGTGCTCTAAAATAGGGAATAGAGAAGAACAAGATAGTCCATAGCGATGCGGAGGAGCAAAAAACCGCTTTTCATTCAAAAGGACCGGGTTAGGTCCCCCCTCGTCCGGAACTCCCTGCTGTTCCATCCATCACAATATATAGAAAGAACTTTGTACGGGACTGTAGGAAACTGGAAAGAGACACCACGAAAAACTCACTTTTTAAGCCTCTCGCGCTATAGCAAAAGGGAAGTATTATTAGTGATCATTAAGTAATTTTGGCACAGGAGCTGCACTCTTTTGTGCTCGCGATTCGCATGAATATGACCCTTCCGTTCCCACCGAAATATGTGTCGAGAAAACCTGATAATTTTGGATGAGGGTGGAGTACTACCCGGTTTTAACACGGCGCTATACCGGAAGGCTTGCTCTAGAAAAAGGTCTGCCGGTGTCATATCGGAATCCACCCCAGCACGCAGATTATTGTTTTACGAGCTGCCTCTGCAAAGACACCCTACCACAGGTAGACCTTAGGTCAATCAGATCCAGGAATTTGTTAGGACTGTCCGAGAAAAAAAGAGCTTTTGGCTATCTACATCATTACCGTTAGACCCCATAAATTCAACGGACCACAAAAGTTGGAGGAGCCGGGGTGAGACGCGGCTTTCTGACCATTCTCTCCTCTGACCTTGTCTTTTTTGTCTGTCGCTTTTTTCGCTCTCTCAAGGCATTCCTGGCTAAACAAGAATCAACAATGGTTGAGGTTGTTGAAAGCGTGCTCAGCGATTTTCGACTTCCAGTGCCCCCTATTCTGGGAAAAGATATCGTAGGCCTGCTCCTTAGGTGGGACTCTGGTGCACCTGCTGCAGTCACCTGACTGCTGATTATATTGTTGAGTCAGTTCCATTGTATGCTAAATACAAAGCAAAGCAGAAAAATGTCAAACGGCTGAAGGTTTCTTACCAAGCTAAGGTATGATTGATACAGCTACTCATACTATTTTCAGGTGGAAGGACTGGTTCCAAGGGTACCGATCCGTTTCTAATCCGCTCTCATTCTGTGAGTTCGTTCTCGAAATTTTTGAGTACCTTTGTGTTTTCTAACTCTGCATGCAATTATTTTGGCGAAGACTTTAACTTCTCCTAATCAGCTAATCTACCTCCATATCTAGCGCCCAGGCAGAATAAGGCAAGCTGGGATGCCAAAATCTATTCGCGTTATCTGGAGCAGCTTTTCTCTGAACTGCTCCCTACCAATGCTAATTCATCCTAATGATGAGATAACTACGAGTATTTTCTTTATCATACAATGAATTCATCAGTAAACTCCGATCATTTCCATAGAATCGACTTCGCCATGCCCTTCCTCCTCCCAGCCGTAAAATATGAAGGCTAAATGCTTGAACTTGCATGTACGAATTCGATCACTCTGGCAGGAAATCATTGATTTTTACTTATTAAATCATCGTGGTAGTTCGTGATAAGATTAATGGAAAGGTGAAGAGTATCCCATGACCGTATCGAGAAATGAATCGAAGGCATTCACGATAATCTCTTTAGTGTATTTTTCATATCGAGTTTTTGGAGCAGCTTCTCTTTAGTGTATTTTTCATATCGAGTTTTTGGAGCAGCTGCTTTCGTATCTTGTGTTTTAGCAACTGCGCCCTTCAGGCGACCATTACAATACAAAATTAGAAAAGTAAAGCAATTTGGAGACTGTTTTTCAAAAAGCTGCCGGCTGTATCTACCGTATTAGTCAGCTTTTTTGGGTACTTAGAAGCTGACTAATAGGAATGATACAAGATTGAAGGGTTCCACATGGTGGTAGAGTTCAGGAACGATCACTTGTAAAAAGGATTAGAATCAAAGGATAGAACATAGAGCTTTGGACGTTGGTCGATGTCTTCTGAGGGGTGCGCCCCCACATTGACTTCCATTTGAATCGTAGTGGCCTATTGAATGCGTACTTAACCCATGCAGTGACTTGCGACAGCTATCCGAGTACAAGTCAATTGCTTTCATCTCCCGGGAGGATCTGGTACCAGTTAACCGACCCTGGAGGGATGGAAGGCTAGGTTGGCCTGGGCGAATACTGATCCGGGTTTCGAACCCGTTCGATATTGCGCCACTTGCCATTATACCCAGGGTTAGAACTAGGAAGTAAATAATTCGTGAATGCAGAAGTCTACTTACTGCCACTGCTCCATGGCATTCAGAGTGGAAAGCGAAATTGTGAGCTCCGTATGTGTTTACAATACTTTCGTAATTTGAGTTTTTTTTTAAATAAAGTTCATAGCAATTTCGTGTACCCCTTATTCATCCTTATTTTGCCAGAGAAATTCCATAGGGGCAGCACTCCAATGTCACAAACAGTACGAATTTCTTGAGAAGGCTTCGTTTTTTCTTCATATCCCGTAAATCCATCATCAATCGTCTCGCCAAACTTGTCATAGACGCCCCAGTAAAAGTGTTTCTACTTTTAAAATTGGTCCTCTTGAAGTTGTCACTGGACTCAATCGCCGCATTTCTCCTTACTGCGCCTATGCGACCCACAAAGCATTGTCTTGTAGCGAATTTATAAAGCTATCTCGCTCAGAATTGGATTTGGTCTGTAAGTAAGTGGTCCAAACCTTCATATATTTACTTTTGGATGTTGCACTCAAAAATGGTTGATCCAATTTTCCCGTATCAGTAGTTGTCCGCGAGTTCATCATTGACTGTTTTAACTTTTCTAGAGTTGGAACCTCTATCTGGGTTTTCCCTTGATTTCATCAAAACTGATGTTTACTACAGAGCCTTGGCATTTATGAAGTTGTGAAAAGGTTTCTGTGAATCATAGAGGCGTTTCTGAGCTGAGCATATCCTCTCGTGAATATCGCAGAAGTAGAATACCCTACACGGGTGAGACGTCTCCAGAGCGCTTAATAGGGACGGCGCTTCGTGCATCTTTGAGGGCTTGATTTCATAGAGGTTTTTTACCCCGCCATTCATTCTTGATTGCTGATGTGGTGGGCTGCCCCTTTCACCGTACTTGTCGTCCGATTCTTTGATGAAATTCTGCGAAGGCATCCAGGCTTGCTTTTCCAATAAAATAAGCTGTAATTACTCTAGAGAAAAGTTTCAATTCTAAAAAATCAAAGCAGAGCTCGAGCAGGGAAGTGATCAGGTTGCTTGCTTGTTGTGAATTTGAGGTTGTGTTTGTTCCTATGGTAACGAAAAATAAAAAAACAAAGCAAAGTCATTAGCGGTGTTGGAAAATGCGAGCTTTCTTTCAGGAGAATCGAGGGCTTACATATGAAGTAGCAAGCGCGTAAATTGGTCTCTAGATGATCTCTGTGGGGCTCTCTTACATCGCAGTCTGACACAATTGTGAATTTGGTTTTTGTGCTGTAGGGCATGTCCTCTATCGCTTCGTGAGGGCTTCCTTCCCATGAAATTCCTCCAAACTTGGATCTTGATTCTGAGAATGGCAACACCAGTGGATAACTTCGGCAAGATCGCTGCTGCAGATCCATAACTACCTACGTTGAAGTCTACATTCGTGATCTGCCTTGGCGCAATAACAGGCTGCTCGTTTTGCGAGTATGAGGTCGTGTAGTTGTTCTGCGCTCCCACGGGCCCTCTTCAGAGCTCACCGGTGTGCTTTCCGACGTCCGGCCGTTCGTCCGTCCGTCCGACCGATCGACCGACCGACCGATGGCTAGCCACCTTTTTGACAACACTGGTGCGTGATCCGTAGGCGTCCAGTGTTTTCAACGCATAGCCAGCAACACCGTCGTTCGGTCGGTCGGTCGGACGCGCGATTGGAAGGCACACCGGTGAACTCTGAAAGCAGCTACGCCCTTCCACGGTCTACTGTATCGGGTTCACGAACATTGATGGCATAGTTTCTGTTTGATCACAGTCTGAATGATAGTGGAATGCGTGCAACGCAGATAATGCACGCTTATGTCGCTGCAATTTTGAGGCCTTCTAAAGCAGTGAGAGAAATCAGCTGAAATAACAAGCAGGGCATTTAGTTTATAGCATACTTTCCTGCAGGAGTCCATAGTCATCCGCCAACCCGTTCTAGGGGGGACTCATATGCGAGAATGAAGATTCTAAGTGTATTTTTATCTTGCATACAATCGTAGGGAAACGATAGCTAATATTGCGCGTAAGGATGCTCTCCACATTCCTTGGTCAGGGAGGGCTGGGCGAAAGCAAACTGCAGGATGCCAAAATCTTCCAAAAAAAATTTATAACATGAAGACTGAGCAAAAGCGCGTAAAGATAACCTAAATAAAAGCAGGAGGGTATTGTTACTAAATGTGAATGTATACAATGAATGTTCCATCTTAATCGTGTAATTTCCCTTAATCACATTTCAGAAGATGACCTCTGTGTTTGTTTAATATTTTGTGCAATTAGCAAATCAAGAACCTTTTTCCAGAATCCTAACCAACACAGCCCTCATGTGGCATGGTCAGCATCAGTGGATGACCTCCATTCAGCTCATGCTCATGCATCCTTTTCCACATTGACGTCATCTCCCAAATCATCACATCTGACATCCAGCTTCGACTCAGCACTACCATCCTCCACTACACCCAACGACGTCATTGTTTCATTACCGAACAGTGTGGTCGAGTCAGCCAGACGCGCGTCTTCGCACGATGGAGGGAATTATCTGTAAGCAAAGAAATTTCTTTTCGTTTCAATCTTCTACAAAATCTTGGGGAATAAGGGTATAATAGAGGAGTTTACCGTATCGCTCTCTGGTCGACAGAAAAGACCTGCACAATTCTTGTTTCTGAAAGGTCCTATCCTAAGAGCTGCGACAGACAGCAAAGGCCTACAAAATTTTGAGAGCCAGTCGAGCCAAGATTTTACAACAAATAAGTATGGGGCTTCGTTCCCCTTCTTGCTATTGGAATTAGTAACGAGGGACCTTCATGCGACCTCCTGGAAATAGCTCATATTCTGTCTTTCAGTTCAACTGAAGCTCAATATTGAAGGGTACCAGAATATTGAACGTGGATGCAGATATATCGATTGAGTATGTAGCGCTTTACGAGTATGTAACTTAAAATCGCCAAATGGCTCTTTCAAGAACCGTCTGAGCAGTTAAAACTGAGTAGTGGTAGTGCTTTTGCTTTGCAGACGGAGAATGCGGGTTTGCTCCCTTTAACGGGATTTTTGGACAGCGTTCTTCTATACTAGTAAGAACTGTCACGACGTTGGCATGAATTTATTCATGTAAGCGCCCTATTTCCGCTCTCATTTACTGTCCGCAGACGAAATTTCAAATTCTATCCAAATGTTTGGGTGCTCATTCAGAGTTTAACGGTAATTAAGTATTCCCTAATAGTGTCTTTTTTCAATGGACTGGATAGATACTTCAATCCCTCCGCTTAGGGCTCCGTTGAGAAGCCTCGTTTTAAAGAAATAAAAAACTATAAATAAGTTACACTTTGTAATGTCGTGTTGAAATTTTGATCTTGAAACCTCATAGATGATGGGCACTATTTTCAGCCGCCTTGCTAAAGCTCCAGGAGACGTCTCCATGAGTCCGCAACAACTCATATTGTGTTTATCAGCAGCTAGCAAGAAACTCTCAACGGTATGAAATCTTTGAGTGATTTTTGCTATGGAGACAGTAAGTGCAATGGGTGCCTGGGTATCACGAATCATTTCACTGATCCTTGCTTTTCTAATCAAAAGTTCCGGGCTCTGTCTTTTCTGAGACGGTTGTTCCTCGAAGGAAGGGGTTCTACTAGCGCAAAAAACGCAAAACAGTCCACACCGCCTTACATATACTCATTGTTACTGTCATCATAAACACAGTTTTTGCTCTAAGTAGTCCCTGTTGAGCGGTGATTACATTGTTGCCCCTTTTCAGAATATATATAGAGGTGTGCAATTACGAATATCCGAACTGAAAGAAGCGATAGATAAAGGGCGGATCTCGGAGCGATGTCTCAAGAGCCTCAATTATGTCGTTGATTGTGAGTTCCCAATTTGCGTCATGACTGGATTATTGTGATTACTTTACTTATTACAGCTATCGATAGAGGTTGTTATGATGACGCACAAACTTTTTACGATCGCCTGAGGGCTGAATTTCCTGAAGAAATGGGCCCATGGGCTCAACAAGGTATTCGGCTATTAATTTCTGAGCTCCGACGACCGGCTTCACGAATCGGATCTGCGGGGCCACATCTCAGGACGCAGTAATAGTCATGTACTAATGATACAGAATTTTTCTCAAGAGCACATCAATCACCCACTACCACCCGCCTTACAGACTAATCCTTTTTAATGAGTTGTGATAATTTCGGGTAGGTTCTGGATATATTTACTTCATCGGTTACTTCACATAGAACAATTGCATATGTATTGAATTGAATCTAGGTGTAAACAATGTAATTCGGCTTGTTTCTAAGGAATTTACAACATTGATCATGGCTTCCTATTTGAAACCCATTCATAAGCCCAACCTCACATAAACAATTTTTTGAAATAGTTGAAATGCATTTTGAAATTGTGGCTATTTCCAACTATAAATTAGGCGGGATTTAACTTTTTAATATCTCTGACGCCAAATGCAGCTTGAGCTTATGTCTCGTTATTTCTACTAACATATCCTAGGTTGTAATTCAGATTTTAATGTAATATTTTAATGTAATGTAAGATGTGTTTAATCCAGATTTTTTTCTCTAATGTACCAAATTAAGTAGCATGCTATTGTCACTGATTCTTGGCTTTTTTTTTGCTTTTTTCGCTTTCGCTTTTTCCAAGCTTTTTTCTGTATTTTGTTGGGTGGGAATATATGTAATGTAGCATTTTCTCACTCGTTGTTCACTATATTGTTGTAACTTCCAATGACTAATGTATTTTTCACATTTATTCTCGAATCTTTTTTGGAGCAGGAGAGAGCAGGTGTTTCGTTTCTCCGGGTAGCCATTTTGCTATGCTTTGGCTGCTTCCACCCTAAATGATAGTGCAGGCACTGGAGGAACGAACGCCATCGTTCTGAGTGGCTAGATTCAAGTTTTTTGTATTTGATGGTTCATGGTTGAGGTTTTGTAGAATATTTTTAGCGCTAGAATTGTGATTAAGCCATATGCTTGTTCAATGTATTTTAATTAACTATATTTGCATTAATCAATTAATGTATTCGAGTTGATTCCTCTCTTACACTTTCATATTCTGCAAATTCTTCTCTACTGAGGATTCTCAATATCTAAATGTGCTATTGTGATCAGAAGAAGTTTACCAAATGTTGCAAAACAAAATACAAGATGTATGCTTTGGTAACAAAACGTTGGTATAGTCTAACATGGTCGAGTTGCTTGGTGAGACACCCATAGCTAGGATTTAAATTGTGATCGAAATTTGATTGACTGATTGTGCTCCGCGGTGGCTTTTTGAGTCACAGACCAGGATTTGCTTAGACTATGCTATCGGTTTTTTGGGATTGTTGGTTTGCTGCAATACATTGCTATCTATTTAATGAAAGGTTGGATATCTTTGTTCTTTTTTCCCATATGACGAGTTGTTGTTCAACGACGGAGTACTTTTGAAGAATGTTTTCGTCACTCGCTCTTCTTCCAGAATCGACAAGAACATGCCTGTACCTAGTACCAGCATTATCCTTACCAATCTGAAATGTTCAGTGCTAATTTCCTTTAGTAATACTCCGGTATTTGTGACGTCTGCACCGTCAAATGTTGGAGAACAAGCTCACTTTTCTCAAATTCTTAGCTTTTTGGGTAGATGCCATCAAATGGGTTCAGAAATCTATCGGGAACAACTTAAGATCATCACCCTCTTCCTCTCTTGTTTTGATTTGTTCGAAGAAATTTGGCAGTCTGGTTTGTCCCATGCATCAGGTGATGGGAGTTTCATTAGGTGTGCATTCAGACGGAGGCTGAATTTTCCAAATCCTACCCCTAATCACTAGGGAGGTGATGGGCACAATGAAGAATGTGCTTTTCGGAATGATACTTCATTTTTCGTTGGTATTCAGTTGAATGCATACCTACGAGAGTGGCTGTTATTATAAATGTGAATTCAAGTCCATAATTTGAGTTACTCTTAGGAAAAGGTAAAGGTCTTTGTGGTAAAAGTCTCTAACTTTCGTCAAGTCCTTCAAAAAGTTAGATAAGGTAACCTAAAAAGGAAAGAAAGGTTTGATCGCTCATTCGTCAAGGTCAAATATTTACTAAAAAGAGAAAGCTCCCTCGTAGAGTGTGCCCATGCAGAATAGCATGCGTCTCCAAAAAGCAAGACATGATTGACACATGAATATGTAGATTTGGCATCGTCGACTCCAGATAACCCTTACTAGTTCTGATCTTATGGAAATGTTTCTCTTCCGGTGTTAAGTGACGATAATGATCTGATGTGCCTATGATTCAAAGGTAGAGTTTGAAAGTCTGTCAATCTCAGTGCCTTGGTAATTGCCGAGAAATTTTATGAAGAAATCCTGCAGAGAGTGACATTTCATCTTCGTTTCTCTTCCATTTCTGGGCAGAGTTGCTTAGTTCTTTACATTCTCCTCGACAATGCTCATAGAGGCATTCTTTTTTCATCGACGTCTCCAAGGAGATTCAGCGCCGCAGCATCTGTTAGTATCATAACCCCTTTTTCGCAATGATCTTTCATCTTGTTTAGTTCCAGATGTTCTTAACACGTGCATTGCGTGGTAATTTGAATATACCACACTGGAATCGCCGTGTGTGGGAGATTGGCTATAGTGGTCCTCCTTTGCCAAAAAGGAAGGCGTGAGTTTTCTTTCTCATTTCAACTTCTAATACGTTTGGTTACATTTGTATTTTTTTTGCCATTCGATTTGGTCTTCTGGATGTTAGAGAGTAGAAACTAATGCTTAGCTCTCAGCGGCGAGGCTTCTCTCGAGGTGACTAGTTATACTGGTTCTTAGCTATGACAGACTTCATTTTTGTTCCCCAGATGGGTGAAATGAGAGTTACTTCACGTTCTCTACACTTTATGACACTGGCATCCAATATGCAACATTGTCATATCGTGTCATTTAAGCTATGTTGCTTTAGAACTGGTCGCCCAAATTATCCAATATCTAAGAATCAAGTGGCCATTCTGCGAGATCGGTTTGCCCGAGAATACAATGTGATGAAGCTGCTAACCCGACCGTATGTTACCGCAGTAAGTTTCCCATCTTTTTTCCTTCTTACTCATGGCAGTACTGATTGGGTACTACAAAAGCTCTTAATCGGCTTTGTAATTTTCATTTTCGAAATGTTGTCATCGTTATGTGCCGCTTTTAATTTAGGTTTTATTACAGTTTTCGTGGCTACATTTTAATATTAGGTTGAGTCATAAGTCCTCGGACAAATTGGCAATGTTAATATTCATCTCGCAATTTTTAAACGACAATAGCGAATCATTTGAAATATGCCCTATTGGCATCGTTGGTCTTCTGCCAATGCTTGGGCAAATCGTAGATACCCTTGCTTTAGAACGCTGGGAGCTGGCCCTTGGAGAACTGCACCAGTGCCATTTTGATGTTGTCGCGGGTTTGAAAGCCCTGACCATCCAGATGACGTTGAAGATGGGGAAAAGGTGGTAATCCAAGGGATCCAAGTCTGAGGAACGTGGTTGGTGTGGTAAACTTGTCCTGTCGAAATTCGTCAGTTCAGTTTTGGTCGTTCTTGCAATGTGAGGGCGAGCGTTGTCGTGCTGGAAGTGAACTTTGTGCTGCTGTGGATGTGTAGCTTCTGAATTCGCCTTCAAATTCTTTAGTTGCGTAATGTAGACGTGTGCGGTCACTGTGCATCCTTCGTCTAGCAGCTCCCATTATTCGACACGGAGAGCGCTCCACCAGAATCAGAGCAGAACCTCCTTGGCGTGTACGTTGGGTTTGGGGGAGTCTTCTGCATGCGCACCTTCGCCAATCCATTGAGCACGCCGGTGAACGTTAGAGTAGAGGTTCGACTTCGCACCGCTGGTGACTAGGTACTCGAGCCACGTGTGGTGCCCTTGAGCTGCTTCAAAGCATGAAGCATCTATGGACCGAGCTTTCGCACCTTGTCGATTGACTTCGATTCACGAAGAACTGTGCACTGACTCCCCAAGGGTGACTGCCAGTCCACGAGTAGTTTGATACGGATCGGCTTCCACCTGGCTCCGCAGCACCTTTAAATCCAACTTCATTGAGCGTCCCGGACTTTCTTCATTTTCGACGGAATAGTCGCCCGATGTGAACTTCTGATGCAACTTGTAAATTGTACACCGCCTGCTTGTAAACGTCCTTCACACCTCCATCGATTGCCTCGGGTTCATGGCCAGATAAAAAAATAAATATGATGGTGTTGCGGATGTGGAGTTGCGACGGCTTGAAGTCATGAGGCATAGTTGGTGGAAAGGGAACAGCTAGGTGCTTTCTCCAGTATGCGTTAAGAAGAGCTTTCCATGCGCTATCTAACAATGCCTCGCACGTTCATTTTCGTCACCTCTCTCAAGAGTTATGATCGCTAGAAGCCATCACTATCATTTTTTCCGAGGACTTATGACTCAACCTAATATTTATCATTTATATTATTATATAACCAATATTATACAAGTATAACTTTGCTGGTTGGTTAACGTGTGTTATGCTCCCTTTCTTCATTATAAAATTGCTATTAACAATTTGTAACTGCTTTCAGGAGGCTGAGTCAGATTATTTCGCATCGAAAAATGTCACCGGTCTCGATCAGATACGAGAACAAGAAAAAGCAAGAGCGGAGGCTTTACGAATGCCTGGAAAGGTTAGTATTTCTATTTCTTACCTCTTTATTCACTAGTTGCATGACAAAAGTGGGAAAAGTAGTCGAAGCCTTTCTGATCAGCGTATAGTTAACATTGCATTGAATCAGAATCGATCAAGTGCTCAAACAAGGGACTTTACAGGCGAAGCGCGTGGACGGTTCCAAGAGGGCGGTTAGACGTCGAGCAAACGTTGGTAATCTCCTACAGAAGCATATCACAGTCGAGGACAGCTTGGCAGAACTTATGAATCGTAATTGTTGGGATTAGAAAAAGGCACTTCTAGTTTTTTGATGTATAGTGAGTTCGATTTTTATAATGAATCACAGAAAGGAGCAAGTAGGAATGACCATAGGCGCTACAGTAGCCATCTTATTATAGCGCATAGAATTGTTCATAGGTTTATTAGCTATTCTCCAAACTTCTCCTTCTGACAATCCAACGAAGATCTACAAGAGGTGGTAGTTTTTCTATACCTCTCATATGAGAGGGACAGGGAACTGACCATAATTTGCATCAGAATGTGACCACCTGCAGTGAATTAGCAAACAAGTGTTCGAAATATTTGTAAGAATGTTCTCAGGAAACTACCATTTTTCATTCTGTTCTGTTACATGTTTGTTACATAAAAATACAATCAAGTAGTTTGTTCTCAATCTCGCCTCAGTGAGCCGGAAGTAATTCATTGTGAAGTTAAATTTCAAGAGAATTTTGATGTCGCGAGGTTGATGGCACCCTTTGGAGCGCGATCCGCATCGGCGGTAGGAGCACCACAAACCTCCTCGCTCACCGGACCACTACGCCCTACCTGCGCCCCGAGACAGGAGGGCGGACCAACCCCCCGAGGACCAAGGGGTGTCGGCTGGGAAGGGCCAAGCCTTGCCAAGCGACCTCAGCCTAATTCCTCGCGACGGGATCCCTGCCCCCGTCACAGGGATCAGCTGACCGAACGCGGCGACATAACCTACTTCTCCCGTCGCGACCAACCAGAGTGCCCTACCTTACTTACTTTCCCAGGACAAGTACAAAAGTAAGGAACACTGGTTTATTATACTAACTACGAAATAGACTATAACTACGAAACGCTAGATAAGGAACTACACTATAGGGAAGAACATGTGGGCCAGAGCCAAAGAGTATCACAAGAGAGTAAAGTGATTAGCAAGAATAAAACATATCAAATATGGCAATGACGCAATATATACAACTATATACAAAGCACGACACTCACCTATCCCTCGATCTTCAGGCTTCCTTCAAGGCAAGCTCCTTCAGCTGCCCATTCCAGGCCCCCATTGGCCTCGGCGGTCTTCTTGCCTTCCTTCCTCCACAGTATCCGTCAGGTGACAACTGCACGCCCTCGGAGAGGGGTGCTCGGATACTGGTTGGGCTTACACTGGCGCTCCGGTGCCTTATAGACACCTTCACAGCGTTGCCCGGCTATACCGACCAGCAGCCAACAGCCAGCCGGTCGCGATGGACGACGAGTGACGACTGACTAGGCTATGCGAAGGAACGCGCACAACGCGCGCATATACGCGCCGCGTTGTGGCGGCCGAGCAAAGATGGGCCGGGGCGCGCGCGGTGCGCCCAGCGGCCACCGTCGCATCCGCGACATTTGAGAAACTCAGAGAACCGTCACTGCATAGCGTAGTTTTCGAGATCGTCAAGGGTTTCTCGCTTCAGTCGATCATCGGGATAGATCAGAAGACGTTCAAATTGCTTCTGCGGTGTTGACATGGAGTAGTGATAGAGTTTCTGTGACTAAATTTCCATTGTTTTGAAGTCTGTAGATATGACGATAGAGGACAGGTTCTTTGAGACGGCTTCCTTTCAAACGATACTTTAAACCTTACTAGTAGAGGCGCTCGATCAAGTCGATGAGCACTCTTTACTCAAATTTATGTTGTTTTTTTTTTCCTCACAACTTGGGCTGACTTTCCTGGGTATTACTTTGGGGAATCTGACCAGGGAAGGGTTTTAAATTCCCATGGAACTTTGAAATTAGACCTAGGT
Organism: Haemonchus contortus; assembly: GCA_000469685.2. Classification (NCBI taxonomy): domain Eukaryota; kingdom Metazoa; phylum Nematoda; class Chromadorea; order Rhabditida; family Trichostrongylidae; genus Haemonchus; species Haemonchus contortus. The sequence goes on from LS997564.1 coordinate 12,157,139, forward strand.
ATATCGATAGGGCTTTGAATGTTATTAAGAAATATGGAAATTGAAACTGCAGAATGAGTCTACCAACAAAGTTGTGAGCGTTCAAAGTTTGCATGCTTAAGCATGGAGACATAGTGGCAGTTGCTAAGCCCAACTGCCTTCAATGGCTACAACGGTCCCCCTGGCGTAGTGGCAGTGCTCTCCCCCTCCAGGTGAGCGGTGAGAGTTTGCTTCCCGCTGTCGTTTTCGCTTTTGCAAAACGTGCTTTCATCCGAATAAAAGCTCCTGAAACGTTTTATTCACTAATTTAGGTGAGCGCTTTCTTTCGGCTATCATTTGAATCGCCTATCTATCACCTGTCACCGCACTTATTTAAAACTTCTCCACGTCATTTTTGTAACGCTCTTTCATTTTCAACATCGAAACACACATATCCACACTCAAAGTATACAGTTGTGGACACGCGAGAAAGGTCAACATGAAACAACCCAAAAAATGGGTAGAGAAAACGTGTAGATGGTGGTGGTTGTATAGTGATCGCATGTGCAAATGAGGCACGCATTCTCTGAACAACTTATTTGCTTCACTAATTTCCTAGATTGTTTCATCAATATTCAGTTTTTCACGCATGTCTGTTTTGCGTGATTTGAGTTTCCCCCTCCACCTCAACAAATTTCAAATAAGTGCGGCGATAGGTGATGGATAGGTGATCAACGGTAGCCGAAAGAAATCGCTAACCTAAGTTAGTAAGAAAAACGTTTCAAGAGCTTTTATTCGGATGAAAGCACGTTTTGCAAAAGCGAAAACGACAGCGGGAAGCAAACCCTCACCGCTCACCTGGAGGGGGAGAGCACTGCCACTACGCCACGGGGACCCTTGTAGCCATTGAAGGCAGCTGGGCTTATCAACTGCCACTGTGTCTCCATGCTTAAGCATGCAGATTTTGAACGCTCACAACTTTTTTGGTAGACCCATTTTGCAGTTTTAATTTCCACATTTCTTAATAACTTTACAAGCCCTATCGATATACCTAGGTCTCCATTCAAAGTTCCATGGGAAGTTAAAACCCTTCCCTGGTGAGACTCTCTGTCTTCCTTTCCCTCCTTCATTCTCTACCTCAGGAAATCCTTTTTCGGCTGTTTTAGCATTTTTCATAAGATTTCTGTGCAGTCCCTCTGAGCGTGCAGAAGTTTCTTCAATGATGTGCATCAGATGTTCAAAAAAAAACAAGAGTATAGTGTATTTGTACATTTATTACTGAACGAGGTATAAAGCACGAATATCTACATTTCTTATTTCTTTCCTCCATATCTCGTCGTAGTGGTGTATGGCAACGCAGTGGTGGAACTTCCATACGTTCCGCTGTTGTAATTATATTGTCCATTGCTGTACTTCGAATTCATATTGTTACTGCTCATACTCGGATCATAGTATAACATCGAGTTGGAAGAGCTTGTGCTGGACTGATAGCAGCACGATGTGGAGGTTGGGCCACAGCACCAACTCTGAACGTTATCATACTGTTGACCGTATTGACCGTTCGAGTATTGCTGGTTCTGTCCGTATTGCTGGTTCTGTCCATAGTAGCCTTGATTACTGTTTGCCTGACCATAACCAGTACTATACTGGTACTGTTGTGGCTGGTTTTGATTCGGATAACCGAGGTTCGTGTTCAGAACCGCATCATAGTAACGAGTAGGTGAGTTCGAATTCGGATTGTAGTACTGGGATGAACTGGATGATCCACTGTAGTAGCCAGACGATTGGCTCGGATTGTACTGCTGATTGTTGTATCCTGTTGATGGGGTATAGTAGGACGAAGATCCTGAAAAGATGGAGTGATTGGGTGGAAAATTCGTCATAAAAAACAATCAGAGGTTTTCTGATATTGCGGTACGAAAAACCATAAAACTTCAGTTTAATCTCAAAACTAATGATAACATCTTAAATGGACATTAGGGATATAATGAAAAATCGTGATCAGTCAAAAATGATTTTACAGCTCGTCTCTTTGATGGAGTTCCTGTCTTCGGAAAGCACTGGCATATTCCTTTCTATAAGAGTTTGGAATGATGCCCTGCGGGGATCTGTGCCTTATCCGAGACAGAGACTTGCCATTAGGCGCGTGCTTGTTGTGCAGAAGCAAAGGCAAAGTGCTTACAGATAATCGGGTCGTTGGCAAACAGAACGGTGATGATGAACTATAGTGTTTGGGGATCGATTGAACCCTTTGTGATAAACCAATCATGCGATTCTCATACTAAAGGGTTTTGGTTGTATATATCCCTAATGGTTTACCGCATGGTAATACTTTACTTCCACTGTGTTCTTTCTTGAGCATGTACTACCTCTACGACCCTATAATACGAATTCAAAGGGAACGGAAACTCGCTTGGCTTAGATGAAACCCGTGATCCCACGAACCTCGAGAAATATAGGTTGATTTCAATCATTGTGTCAGCATGTCAGCACCCTTTCGAGCAAAGCCCTCCTCCTTCGGTCACCAAAGCTAACTGCTTCTTTCCCATGATCATCTACAGCAGTATAAATGTATTCATGCTGATCTGCTAAAGCTCTGCCTTGAATAACTGCGAGGAGTTTTCCATTTCCCAGTTTATTTGCTTGTTCGAAAGTCAATATTCCATAGACGATGCCTTTCCTTCTTTCCTCATCCTTCCTCCTTTCCATCAATGGAATGGTCTCGTGAAGTGGTTGAAGCATCTCGCAAAGCGGCGCTTATGGTCCCATCTTTGTTTGGTGTCTATGAAGCTCGGATTTATCGACCTATAGCTTCGATGGATGAAGGCAACGCAGGTTGTGCAAACAACTTGTGGCACCCACTTGCGGTTCACAGTTGATGTATGCTCACAAATTCTATACAGCCAGTCACCACCACTCATTCTTAACCGGAGCGGGTTAGGTGAATTCTGCTTTTTTGTTCCTTCAAGCTGGTATAGGCTAGCTGTTGAGTTCTGTACTTTGTAATGAGGCTTCCCTTGTATTTTGAGTCATCTTCTGCTGATACTTGGTTCAAGCTGAGTACGGTGTACATACAGATGACTCAAGCAATTCCAGCCTTCACAGCTTTGAGCCGCGAGAATCCATGGATTTTACTTGGGGATCCCACTTTTTCTTTGTTCCCAGCTATCACACTTTGTTGTTTTCTTCTCGATGGTGCTGTTATGATCAAGCATATTTGATGCGATTCAGTGCAAAGCTGGGTAAAACAACAGTTTATACAAATCAATTCAACCAATACCGGTGTTTTTACATTCTGTACAATATCTATATGAAAATCTAGCTTTGGAGCTCAGGAAGAATAGAGGTATCACCCGTAGTTAGCGGAAACAACAAATGCCAAGGCTAGTTTGTAGGAGGTTACTAGCCTGAGCTGAGTGCGCTTCAAATGTGTTGCTGACTCGTTGGTTAGGTTGAGTGAATCGAAGCTGGTTAGAAGCATAAGACCTCATTCTACTCAAAGGGGACTGGTACGGATAAGCGGAGCCGGAAGGGGCTGATCCAGATTGGGCTAATGTCGGAGGTGGAGCTGGAGGTGCTCCACCGATAGTGTCGAAAAACGCCTTGTTGAGGGCTTGTGTGTCCTTTATCCTTTGTTCGTTTGTATACCGATCACCCTGATAATCAGGCAGGTAACCAGGTTCACTGCCGGTTGATTGAGAGGCTGAAGCTCCAGGGTAACTCGGATATTGGTTAGAAGGTCGAGAAATAACATTGGTGTTCATGGTACTTTGAGGTGACTGGTATGGATAAGCGTAGCCGGATGAGGGAGAAGATCCAGATTGGGCTAGTGTCGGAGGAGGAGCCGGCGGTGCTCCTCCAATGGTGTCGAAGAACGGCTTATTGAGAGCCTGGGTTTCCTTTATCCTTTGTTCATTTGTATACCGATCGCCCTGATAATCAGGCAAGTAACCTGGTTCACTACCAGTTGACTGAGAGGCTGAAGCTCCAGGATAACTCGGATACTGGGTAGAAGAAATAGAGGGTGCATTGGTGTTCATAGTACCAAGGGATGACTTCTGTGGGTAAGCGGAGCTTGTGAGGACTGGTCCAGATCGTGTAGGTGCTGGTGAAGGAGCAGGCGGAGGTCCACCGATAGTGTCGAAGAATGGCTTATTCAGCGCTTGTGTATCCTTCATCCGTTGCTCATTTGTGTTCTGATCGCCTTGGTAATCAGGCAAATAGCCTGGTTCGCTGTCGGACAACTGCGGACCTAAAGCTGGAGTAAAATTTGTTATTAGGATAAGAGGAGAGTATTACTGCAATCTGCAACTTCAGGAATCGACGCGTAATTCCCCTCTCATTTTTAGCATTGAGAAAAACTTCAGAATTACCTTAAGAAGTAGATGGCTTTTGCAAAAAATCGAGGTGAGATTATGGGTTTGTGGATGTTTGGGGCACTTAAATCCTGCGTCCAGCCTTTTGAGAGGCTAGCTATTCGGTCTATAAACTGAGTGCGCTATATCAGTAAATTCGAGCAAGGAAATGGTAGATGATTTGGGTGGGTTCAGGGTTTGGAATGTGCTTGAACTAGTGGTGTGGATAAAAGTTCATTTACACGGCGAGTGGAAAAAGGACCGATAAGCAACAAAAAGCACAATTCATAGTTTTTTTTTGCGGTGTAGTATATGCGAATAGATAAATAAACTAACCGTACTGCCCATTACTGTACTGAGAGGTAGCCAAGGACACAAACAACGAGACTAATCTGTAATTTCTCAGTGTTTTTTTTTTTACTTTTTGGAGCTTTTCAGATGTAAATGAAACCTTCAGTGAACTTACAGTAAAAGCATCTCGTTTGTAGAAGACAATGGGGAAGGGCGGGTTCAAGTGTCAGTCGGCTTGGTGTATTTATAGCCGTCATATAGGTATACAAACATTCCACGTAGAATTCGTGGATTGTCGAGGCGGGAAGCTCCGCCTTTCCGGAACAAGTACTGGTTAAACGGCCTTTCTACTTGGTGAGCACGGATAAACAGATGTTTGGAGTTACTGAGGTGAGTGACTCACGTAATTGAGAAACTAATATCACCATCAATCCTCTTCCGGAATTCAAGGAAGCATTGATACAGGCTTTTTGTCGCACGATCGTCTGCTTTGTTCTTTTATATTAACTTTCTTTCTAGAAGAAGTCCCTAGCACGAAACCCCTCCATAGATGTAACCAGCAACAATCAAGATAACTGTGTGCTTCTCCCCACCCATAGCAGAGAGGGAGTGCTGAAAAACAAGATTATTACCATGAAGATAATGGAGGCGTAAGCATAAGTGCACGCGAAAGACCGAAAGTTCACAATCCATCGTGAACAAAAATTGAAACTATATAACAAGAAAGTCAACGCCGGCCAAGAAGGAGAATAAACAAAGGAAGGTTACAACAAAAATAGAACAGTATAAACCACGGAAAGGGGGTAATTCTAAGGGTTCGGAGGTGAAAGACAAAATGAAGGCCTAATTCATTCGTGCAAAAGAGTTGAATGAACTTGGACAGAGCCCAGCGACAGGTCTCAAGTATTGGTCTAATCTTGGCGCAACAACATCATTAGCAATCCACATACATAGTTCTAGAAATTGCCATGTCGTCCGCATACGCCGCGCACATTCGCATTGTGGAAAAAAGACCCTAAAACAACGTCTTCTACGTCTTATGAAGAAAAGGTTCTTCCCTATAAATCGTAAATGACTTACTAGTCGTAAATCGATGTGAAGCCCCGGTCAAGCCGAACCATATTCTTCTAGATCAATCGTTTGCGGTCGACAAGTCGAGGTGGAGGTTCCTGGACGGTAAAGTACGGATTTTTTGACCACTTCTTCAGTTCACCTGATATTACTGCCTCATAATATGACAACAGCTTAGGCTACATTGGAGCTCAATTCCAATGGGGTTCGCCGTTCAATTCCAAACCCCCTCCCCCCTTCTGTGAAGAGACTATGCATAAGTTGTAGCAGACGTATATACTGCTTTACAGCCTTCGAAGACACCTTAGCTCCAATGAAAACTTTTTCCCACTGTCAGTCAGACACTTTTTCTTGATTATATTCATTTTCCCTAACTTTATCTACAGCCTGATCTTGAAGTCAGTTGTTCCAGCTTTTTCGGTATGTGATGTGTGCTATGTACGGTGATTTTGTAAGGTTCAACTGTGATGATAGGCTAATGCTGCATAGAATGTCAGAATGAGCTTTAAATAATGCTTGAACAGGTTTCTAATTGTACACAAACTGTTGAGTACAAATCCGGATCTTAAGAATGTGCCCATGTACCGATGTTTACAGTCACACTCGGACAGAAGTTGTACGAGAGGACTGAGTAAACCTCCTTGGCTCGAGGAGTAGATAAGCTGATGACATAACGATGGTCAATTATCAACCCCAGGGAACGCTCCATTCTCGGTGCTTTAAAGTCTTCATTTTATACATTCTACTACCCCATCACTACATGAGTGGATATTTGGAATATGTTACATACATCTAGCTTCTAAATATTGAAGGCGAAAACTAATACGATATTGCACTGCTTTCTTGATTAATATTCCCTTTACGGAGCCAACTGAGATTTGGCCTTCCTTCAAAAGAGATTGGCTCCTGCATCTCCTATCAGTAGGGCTCACTTTATTTTCGACTTGTTCGCCTGAATGGTAGTACTCCTTATCGTCAACCAGTGATGTTTTTACATAGAGTTCACTCTTATCACTCAATGAGCCAGCGAATTTTCTTAGTCCTTCTCCACCACATGCCCTCCCTGAAGTTCAGCAGAACGGAAGCTACTGAAATCTGCACTGTATGAAGTTTTCAAGGCCGGTGCTGTTTTAGACTTCAGAGAAATTGTGGCACAGTTCTTAAATCCGCCACAACGGTCGTTGATGCAACTCCCGGTTTATATGGAGGCCTTCCTTTCTTGGCTTCGTCGTACCAATTTTCTTTGAGCATTTAACTACATCATGATGATTCTCGATGCTGCCACTGAGATCGAGCTATTTACGCGAAATAATCCTCAGTTATTCTTTGATCAGACATGCGTAGAGCCTATCTGTTTGCTTTTGTTCATAATGCTATCCGTAATCGCGACGTAGTAATCAAACAGAAATCACCCTTGTTTCCTTCCTAACAAATGCCAAATGTAATTTTTAACAGATTTCTACTACACGGGGGAACTAAGGACATTCTACTGACACCTTGCCGATAAATATTTCCTTGAGATAAGGTATCACCGATATGATATGCTAATGCGTATCGCCTATTGCTTTCCGGAAATCCATCGCTGGACAAAGCTGGCCATGCCTGTTCGGCGACTTTTGAGGCTCTACAACTATTGATGTGTGTATTCCCAGTGATCACAATCATGGCAACCGTGGGCCCTAAGTAGGGAACATTTGGTATTTTAAGATGACTTCGATCTCCCCACCAAGCAGTTGATGGTCAAGACATATCTTGCCAAGATACTGCATTCAAGCTCCTTGAAAGTAGTTACTGAATCCAAATGAGCAGACGGTATCGAAAACAGTTCCAGACTTTTTCTGAAAGCTTTTTCTTCACAAAAACGTATTTTAGAGACCAAATATCAAGACCAATACGTCGTTGACAATGACGGCATAGAAGTGCCGTGGAGTTTACATATTGTCAAGACTATGCCATGGAACATCAAGGATCAGCGTAGGGTGTGGCCCAAGTAAAAGACTTGACCACATTTCTATCAGTACAAAGAACACAGCGAATGGGTGGGTGAATAGGTCACATGGTATAGATGTTGTTTGAACAATGACTACGACTGACTGTACGGGAATGTGCTCGAGCATCCGAGTCAAAGGGCGGCCACAAATAACATTCTGCTGCTCAACGAGCAGTTGAGACATTTTCTGCGTAAATATTTTTATTTGATTTTGTCGACTGGTTTTACGCTAGTGCGCGATGCCTCGAACACTAAATAAACCTGTAAAGTAGGTGGTCGACCGACTGCACTGCTCTTTTCAGTTCCGTTAATGTAAAACCCTACCGACCACATGGAACGAGCTCGAAGTGCCCAGATAATGCTAGTGCTAAAGCTGATCGGCCCTTTGGAGCAGAGACAAGTGGCATGGGAGCTAAACGAATAGTTTGGGAACGGTTCTTGAATCGTACATCTTCCGGGCAAATTGAACGCCCTACTTTCTCGGGGTAAGCCTGTTCGCCGAGGATTCCTGTGGTTCCTGTGGTATGGTAGGGTAGCCCCGCTCCGTAAGTCATATATTTTATTAGCCAAGAAGAAAGTGATCAAGACGGAGGACCGAAGACTAGAAGAGCCGACGAGGCCACTGTGCTTTATCACACAGAAGATGTCAGGGAAGACTCAACAAGGAAACGGAAACTGTTGTCGCCAACGAAAAGCCCGATTTCGGGGTTACAAACGGTCTAGTAGAGAATCTATCTTATCTTGTCCTCTTGTCGAAAATTTAAGCGAGTAAAAACAGCTCCTGGTCATAAATCCCATCCCTAGTTCCATAGCCTAATACTTGTCCATTGATTGTGAAGGACTGATCGACTGAAGACCAATCGATGTTACTGGTCTCACAGAGTGGTGGTTTTTCATGAGGTCCCTCCAGCGCAGATTCGAGGAACTCATGGATCGAAAACTTTGCCTTCAAGTGTTAATACCCCTCTCTTCCTCACACTTTTGGCTGTTCTTTAGTCTCATTTGTTTTCGATGCTCATCGCTAAATATGTAGATCGCCTGCTTTGTCGGTGATACCTATCATTTTGGTATTATATTCGAATGTATACTATTATTATAGTTCCGATTTCGATCAACTATTTCCTGTGAATATTACTGTAAGGGTACAAAAATACACAAATATATCACCTATAGACGACGAAAATATGTAATAGACAACGGGGTTTTTGAGGAGAAGCGTCGAAAGCTGAGTGATTGTAAACTCAATACCGAAGGCGCCAAGTAAACAGTAAAATGAGTCATACAGGAATGCAATGCGTGAAAGAAAGACATGATTAATACTTAGCTAACATTACTCTTGACTCGGAAAGAAAAAAAACTGAACCTATTAAAAAAGTATATCTAGTCTGGGAAATATTCATAAAATCTGTCATCAGCATGCTTCGAATATCTGAGCACATATGTGACTTGATATTGTCCTAAAGAGCCTTAAAGGGTGAAGGATGAAGTCTTTAGGCCTTAATCAATTCTGTCTGACGGATGCGCTCCGCATTCGGCTTCCGTTCCGAATCGTAGTGGCGGATTGAATGCGTATGTGGCCTACACAATGAATTGCCGATGCCGATGTGAAAGTCAGTGCTTTCATCCACCCAGTGGCCATGCGTGCGTGATAGTCACTATACCACCTCCACTTTGAAAGAACCATAAAATTGAGAAGTGCTTTTTTTTGAATAAGATCTCATACCGAGATTAACTTTATACAAGAACCTCCTTGTACCTAGCTTCTTAATAACCTAGGTAGTAATGAGCCCAAGAAATGGTAGAAAGGTAAGCAACATTAAGGTTAACATAGTTTACGGAAAGAAAAAATTCGATTCATGACTAAAAGGAGTTCTATATGAACAGATGTTCGCAAAAACGTCGCATGCGGAATACTGAACGCCGAAGGTTGGGAAGAGCAGTTGCGGTAAAATCATTTCATTCCTGACAAAATGAAATGGGCGCGATATTTATAAACTTTATAACATAGCAGAATATTGCCTTCTGCTGTCTTTTGGAAAGAACCAAACCAATCAATTGCTAACGTTGAATTGCGATGGGCTGAAAGTGGGGAAGTGGAAAGCCTTAACAGCCGCGCTATTTTTTACCTGCACGAGGCTGACCAACGCACAACCTGCTCATTCCTCATTCATGATTAACCAAAGAGTTCACTGCATATTATTCATTGACTGTTCAAGTGTCGGTTGGTACAGGTTGGACTGTTGGTGGGTACAAGTGTCAGCGTCGTATTTCAGCAAATAGCCTTTTTTCACATTGTACTTGAAAGCTTCGGATTCAGAAAAGATACGGTCTGCAGAAAGAGGACTTCGATACCATTTGGTTACATCTAATGAATTGGATTTGAATGAAAGGTTCCTAGAACTGTCATGTTTTTGTTGTAACTGAGGAAATCCAATCCTCCATTATGTTTTGTGTGTTGCGACGGGAATGTCGCTAAGAGGACGGAAGAACTGACAGCTCGGGTGACAGGAAGTAGAAGAAGCTTCACGATAAAACTTCTGCTCCGTAGTAGAGAACCAATAAAGATGATGTGCCATAAAAAGAAAGTAAAACATAGTAGTAGAGCAATTAGCAACTTTTACCCCGACATTTCTCGACTGATACTGTACAATGATAAATGCGATAGGGTGGAAGCACTGATGATGCACAAAGTTAGGTAACACCGATATGAGCAACTGAAACGGATAATATCAACAACAAGTGAAGATAACAAATTTACTATGCACCTAACTAATATACTACAGCCACTATGCAACAACTTCTAGTGTTCAAAGATATAATACACTCCACTCTCATTCCTTTAACAGTGGCAACAAAGATTATTCGACCACCAACATCTTGAAAGCTCGACGAATGGCGGATATCTATAATTGTGGAAAAAGCGATGGGAATAACCGTCTCTTTTGATATTGCTATGACTTTTGTTTATAAAAGTACGTACCATGAGGAGAATCGTCTAGTGCGAGGCATCGATTGACTAGTCAGATTGCTCAACTACGGAAATATCACTGGGCGTAATGGCCTGAAAAAAGGAAACTCGGAAAATCATTATTTTCCGCAAAAACTGCATACACCAAGACAAATAAATGAACGATGATTTTTGGAAGCATTGAAGATTCATCATTACTATTAATGTCAGATTGGATCTGAGGTACTAATTGTCACCCTTTTTTGGCTTTCATTTAGCTCCCGATTCCAAAGTTCTTTGATCGGCTATATACTAGTGTTATGGAGCACTAAAAAATGTGATTATATTGTGACCACCTTTTCACAATCGCAACTTCCCTGATAATCAGTAACAATCATTGATTACGAACAAGAAATCAGAAACCAGTAAAAGTTCACGAAAACCTATTAATCGTGTGAACAATGAATGCCACCCTACAAAATGAAATATTGGCCCGTATGCATAACGCCCGGGGTAGAGGAGGGCAAGGAAGTGGGTGCTATTTATAAACTTAGGGGCGTCTGCGAAATTCGCTGTGGGACCGCAATACCGACCCGCGCTGCGCTCATGTGCTTAGTTGCAGCTGGCCTAAATTTAAAGTGAAATGAAAGCCACCAGGACGGGAAAAGGATGAAAGGAACGGAGAGCAAAACACCCAACACCTTCCTTTGCTTGTACAGAAAAGGGAAGGTGTTGGGCGAGACGCTTCACTCGACTGGTTGAGCCAAAGGCAGGTCTGTTATAAGAGCTCCTTTGAAGAAACTATTCACATTAAATTGGAACTCTAGGCATTGCGCCCTTGTTGAGAAATCGTTTGTGCATGTGCGGACAGATTTGTTCCTTTTAGGAGTTATCATTTATTATGTTTATTACATGTCAAGCAACATGTGGAAACAGGTGGTCAAACAAAAAAAAAAAAGACAACAAAATAAACAACAACACAACGTATCAAAATAAAACTGATATCAGTAGAAGGTACAAACTCAGCGAGATAAATGGAGGTAGCGAAAGACAGCGCCTTTGAACTTTCTGAATGAGGTCGAAAACTCAACAACCCTGCTCATCCTTGTGTACTCCATCCCAGCTCGAAAAGTGAAAAACTTACGACCCACCGACGACCTAGGAAGCCGGAAGGAAAGCCTGAACTTGTCCCCTCTAGTCCTAGTCGGGATCATTTGAAAGAAAGGATGGCTATTTAAATTGATTCTATTGTTGATTATGTTGTACACCATCAAAACGTCATTAATCCTGCGCCTCAAATGAAGTGAGTCTAAATTGAGCATTTTATTTCTGATGACACCTCTGGGTATACTGCTATAAGTAAACCCTAACGACCTAATGAACATCCTTCTGGTGAAATTGTTTTGTACCCTCTCCAGTCTATCTACAGCCGCCTTTGTATGAGGGAAGTAAATACATGTGCCATACTCCAGTACTGAGCGGACGTATATTTTATACGCCTTTATAAGCAGTGTTGGATCTTTCGATTTAAGTGACTTGAAAAGGAGATATACCCTCTGCTCTGCCTTCATCGCTAGGTTTTTCAAGTGTTCCTCAAAGCTGAGCTTTTGATTGATTATAAATCCCAGATCAGTGACAGATTCGGCTGAATCAAGAACTGAACCGTTTATGCAGTACTGAACTTTTGGATTCGATACTCCCAGATGAAGCACTTTAGTTTTGTTAAATGAGAGAGGCAGCTTATTGAGCGCTGACCACTGGGTAATAACATCAATTGCATTCTGAAGAGGAGAGGGAAGAGCATTCTCCAAAGTTCTATAGATTTTCAAATCATCAGCAAACATTTTGACACGAACTCCCTGACTTTCAATAGCAAAAGGCAAGTCAAATGTGTAAATGTTGAAAAGAATTGGCGACAAAACACTTCCTTGAGGAACACCACTCGAGGCAGTTCTTATTGAGGAAAAAGTCCCGTTAACCACAACTTGAAAAGTCCGACACTTTAGAAACTCTTCAACCCATCTGACTACTCTACTATGGATTCCAACTTGAGTGAGCTTGCCCAAAAGAATCTTATGATTGACCTTGTCAAACGCTTTCTCAAAATCGAAATAGATGACGTCCAAATTGTTTCTAGCATCTAGTTCAGTAGTCCAATCGTTTAGGGCTTCTAACATCAGGGAAACTGTCGACATTTTTTCCCTAAATCCGTGTTGGTTGTCAGATAGTATATGTTTCGTCTCGAGATGACAGACAATTGACTTCTTAACTATTTTTTCAAACAACCTACAAAAGAAGGATGTAATGCTTACCGGCCTATAATTACTCGGATTATCGTAAGGAGGTTTCTTTTTGATAGGGACAACATAGGCATGATGCCAACTAGGTGGGACAACGGCTCCGAAAAACATCAAATTAAAAAGAAATTCCAGCGGATACGAAATTATACCGGCAACCTTCTTTATGAAATAAAAGGGAATTCCATCTGGGGTAACCGAGGAACAACTGGGCCATTTTGAAATAAGCTGGAAAATATCATTACGACTGAACCAAACGGAATCCTGCATACGCGGAAGTGTGTTAATGATTGCCGTGGGATTGGGAACACCAGAGTCCATCTCATAAACTTTCTCGAAGATATCAGCTAAAACGTTGGCTTTGTCCATATCGGACACAGCCACAGATCCATCATGATTCTTGAAAAAAATGAATCTTCCTCTAAAGCAACTAGGGTGTGGGTTGTGCTACCCCGGGAGTAATCATCGAGAGCCTGTCACTGCTTATACCACAACACGACTTTTGCTTTGAAAGCCCTACATCAAACTACCAGAAGTTTTCAGAACTTGAACACCTGTTTGTCGCCCTGTCGCCTTACTGATTATTACCTATTATTATAAACTGCAGCTGACACCCAACACCTTCCCTTTTCTGTACATTTCCCATCCTGGTGGCTTTCATTTCACTTTTAAATTTAGGCCAGCTGCAACTAAACACATGAGCGCGGATTGCGGTATTGCAGTCCCACAGCGAATTTCGCAGACGCCCCTCAGTTTATAAATAGCACCCAAGGAAGTGTTTGTTTTCGCCGTGGGTCAGATAAGTGACGCTGGAGCGCAGTATTTCGCGCCTCCACTACCGTTTGGCCAGTGTTAGAATGGTATCCGAAGTTCGTGTTTTTCGATTGATTGAACCGGAATTTGAGAAGAGTGTGGATTTTTGCCCCAAAAAAGCTTTTTAACAAAGTGGGGGAGCTACATCCTACGAAGGCTGACGGAAGTAGCAGATGTTACGATGTTCCACTAAATGCACTTGGAGGGTTGTGGAAACTTTTAATCGAGCATCCAGTTATTTAACTGCTTTTAATCGCAACCAAGTACAAAGTGACCTTAGTTAGATGCGCAAATTAAATATCACCACGCTGCCTTCAGGTCTCAGGTAATCAAGTGTGTGAAAAAACAAATGAAGGGACAAAAAAACAGTGAAGCGCTTAGGAGAAAAAAGCTTCGAACGAATAAAATTTGTACACCAGATAAACAGTTGATATTGTGGTTTCTAGATGTTAGTCATTAAATAACACTCGGCTTGGAGTTTGGCTATTCTCATCTTTTACAGGGTTTTCAAAGATTTGGGGCTAAAAGCAGCGTCATCAAAGAGGCCGCAAGAACCATATACCAATCCATTCAGGATTACTTACTCGATACGTGCCACATCTTCCACTCTTCAACCTTTACATTTCTGCGCCATCCTAGGCTCGGGATGCTCATACCTCGAGAATCCTGCAAATACGCAACCTTCCTTTATGTACCCCTCCCAGCACCGCAACCCTCGGCTTAATCCCCCTGAAATTTATTCCTCGTCACTAACACTGATGTACATTTGGTAGATAAACACTTCTCCGAGCCGCCGCATCGAAGCATTTCAGTCCGTTGCAGCGTCAATTTCAACCTTTACACGTGGTATACACATGATTCTTGTTCGAAAACTTTTTTGCTCTAAGCGCCGGGCTTTCTTACTATTGCTACCATATTACACCTTCAACACTTAATTTTTTATGCGCTCATGGAAGATGTGGACAACACAATGGACAACAAGTTTTCGCACCTGGGCGGGAAGTGGCCCTTCTGCGCGAAGGTTCGTAAACCGCTTTTCAAGGCAGTGCTCGTTAAAAAATTAAGAGCAAAGCGAGTAGAAGGTGCACAATTACAACTGCAATACCTGACAGCATTCATTTAGGATGAAAATTGAGAGCTATGAACAAAAGTGGAACATAAAATAAATTAATATCACGCATAACAAGTGCCATGTCGCCAACCCACTCCCACGACAGGAATAGCAGGGTAACAAAGAATAAAATGCAATAGGATAAGCAATAATATACAAATCAGGCGAAAAACTACTCACTAGTTGCTCACAGAAATAATTCCAGTTTCCTTCTCAAATCACACCAGGATCGCGATGCAACATGCTCACGATAACTGGTGTAAATCTAGAAAGAAAACCTGCTTATCTGAAGATTCGACTGCTTAATAGCAATGAATTCAGCAATATAAATAAATTTGTAGTTGGTTGCAGCAGTAGACTAAAATCAGAGCAATACTTGACGAATTCGGCAGCAGAAATCAGAGGAATAAGCGCTCCGTCTAATAATGTAGTGAATAGCGGGGTAATGGTTTACATGACCATCGGCGCCCCAGCTCTATTTTAGAGGGGTAGATTCCTCCCCCGGGGAGCCAATGGGGTCGGGCTTCTCTGAGCTCTCGCTAAGGTAAGGTCGCAGAGACAAACATCACATGATTACCAAGGGCTGTCGATTCTTCACCTGTTTATAGGAAAATACTTAGCTCCAATGCAACTATCTTGACACAGAACAAAGGCAAAAACCCCATTTGAACACTCGCGCCCTCGGCAAACATTTCCTCTCCCTCCCCTACCCCGGGCGTTATGCATACGGGCCATTGTCACTAAAGAAAGGAGCAACGCTGAATGTTTCCGATCGAAACAGCAAATGAAATGAACTAGATCAAGATTTTCAACAAATTACCTGAACCTCACCTTACTCACGCACACTATTCTCTCCTGTACATTCAAGGAGTGCATCATAAAGCTTCCGTGACTCACGCAGTTTCTCCAAATCAGTACACCCTCCAACAAATCGTCCACATATGAAGACCTAAGCATATACATTGAACGCAAAACAGCTAAACACGATGGAAATCTGCTACTGGCAAAATAGGATAACTACAATGAAAATATCAATTTAAGAGTTGGAAAAAAGGCCTGGAGCATGTAGCTTACACTCATACCATGGCTGCTTTCAAGCTTCAACGACCGACCGACCGACAGCGGCGGTGGCAGGTCAGCGCCGCCGTGGGTCTGTCGGTCGTTGAAGTCTGGAGGCACCCATTGTGCTCTACAGAGGTAACGGAAAGCATGCATAAATGAATACGATGCAATGAAATACAAAGCATTTCCCAAAAGGCATCATGACCTAATGCCAAATTCACCTGAGGCATTGTCGTCTGCCTAGTCATGTAAACGAGGCCATTGACTCGTGGTTTATATTCATCCGGATTCGTTTCCTTTATTCGATCTATATTACATTCAGTGTACCTAAAATGTTACATATTTCACTACCATAATTTAAAGAAAAGCTCATTCAACCTTCCAGGTTACCCTCTTGGCCTGAGGTGCTAAAGATGCTGAAAATTTTCTTGTGTAAAAAGTCTAATGAAAAGACAGTTACTCGATCTTTTCCTCCTTGAGCAGATTCTTTGCTCTTGTGCAGAAACTGCAACCATCCTTGGTGTATATCATGACGGGTGCTGAATTGACCTAAAGTGCAGATCATCAGTTTGCAACTTCGTTCATTGTTTTCCTCATGATTTTGGAATCGAAGTGAATATTTATGAACAGTAAAGACTGGAACTCCACATAAATATACGATACTGGGGTCACAACCCATTGATTTATATGCCTTTTACAGCAGCTTGGGAGACGTGTTTGGCTCCGACATGGAGTTCACCAATTACAATGTCCGTGTATTGTAAAAGGCTCACCGCTTCATTGAAGGAGTGGAACCTGCTTAGTTCCGTGAAGTGCGCAAAAAGATGCTAAGCCCGCATCAAGTGATGGGATACGTCTTTATCCCTAGTGTTGGGAACTTTTTCACGGTGAAAACTTAGTTGAAGAGAGGGGGGTCAGCGCCTTTTTGAATCAGTGGCTGCTTTCATAGTCCACGATTTGGCCCGCGACCGGCAGCGCGATCGATCGCGGGCAAATCGCGGACTATGGAAGCAGCCGGTGACGCTATAGCGCAGAGAAGGAGAGGTAACCGACTTCACTTGTTCACAGAGATGCTTCTTAGGCAAAAGGATATTGTTCCTACCTAACTCAAAGGGGACGGGCTCCGAGCCGGGGTGGGTGATATGGTTATCTCGTGCAAAAAGCTGAGATGAGATAAAAATTGAACGTCCAATTGGCTCACCCATCCCGGACCCCCTTCCCTTTCCTAAAATTAGGTGAAAAATACACAGTTTATTTATTTATTTATTAACGGACATGCCAGTAGGCATGTGGAACAATTAAGTTATAACATTAGCTATAAAACGTTCCTAAACATCATTACGGGCTCGGCTGCTCTTTCCTTTTATGCGCTCTAGCCGTCAATGATTCAAAAGGGTGCTGCCCTTCCCCCAACTACACTTTCACCTTTGTTCACTAACATTTGTATCGCAGCACTTCAAAACACTTCAAAACTGAAAGCGTACCTCCTTATGAATCTGGTCCACATCAACTTTCGATTTTACAGATCCCATAACTAAAGAAATAAATCAACAAAGAGAATTCCCTGTAAACCGAAATACAACGACTAAGTGGATACTGGGAAGTGGGCTTACTGAGGCTCAACAAGTGCCGGTTAAAAGTTCAGGTAAATATATGTAGGCGTTGGAGTACTGGCGTTGGAGTTAGTGATTATGTCTGTAATTTCACAATATTTCAAACTACTGTAGACGGAATATAGCTGGAGTGGCCTACGATTATGGAAAACTCTATTCCCTTGAATAAGAGCCGCCTCCATATAAGGTTGTTACACTGTAATGCTGAATTTTTGAGGCGAGTGGTGCCCCTCCCCGCTAAGTACGTTTTTACCCGAAAACCAGCCTGTAAACTCCTACTTCCTTCCTTAGTTGTGGTTTTCCTAAAATGTCTCTGCGTGCATCACTCTTTAGAGAAAAGCGGTACGCACTCTCTCCTGTGTTTATTTCTGCTCTTATTCTTTCTTCCTTTAACTCTTTTATTTTATTTTTTCTTTTATTCTTTCATTATTATTCTTTCTTCTGATTCTTTTATTTTTATCAGTAACGTTGCATGAAATCAACTAAATCAATGCGTAATCCAGCTTACAATCATGATCATTCGTCTTCTGCACACCTCATTTTTCATGCCTGCATATTAAAGCAAAGCCGTTGTGCTATAATTTTTGATACCTCCAGAGGTGCGTGAAACGCCTGTGTTGTCTCTGGTTATTCAGCTGTTCTTTTATTTGTTTTTATTGGAATTACATTTCAGATCAACTCTGAAGCCTCCCAGGACTGCGCGTGTAGTGGATATCAATGCGAGATTGAATGTTTACTGTGTTATTGGCACGGTATTACCAGAAGTACATAGGTGGTTTCGGAACCCAAGGTACATAACTCCCATTATTTGTTTGTCATGACGATTGTTCGCCTTTACTCTACGCTTTTCTTGTACTTGGATCACCGATTTCCGTCGACTATGAGGGTTTACTCATTTTAAAAATTTCAGGGACGAAGGGTGACAAAGAGTTTGAGGACGACTTTGATATCATGAGCTGTCCTGATGAGGTTGGTGTCTGCTTACTCTTCACAGTTATTTCAAAGCAAAAATACTTCATGGGCGAAGCTTAGACGCCATCAATAGCTCGCTTTCCATACATATCCCTGAACATCTTTTTGGTTCATTCACGGCTTGTCGCCTTCACATCTATGAAAATCGGTCACCGATTGCGAGTCCTACTTATTGACTTATTCCTGAGACTCTTCCAATAAAGTAGACACCTATCACACGCTTGCGTTGATAGGTGTCTACTTTATTAGACCCTCAATAAATTAACCTTATTTATAACTATAAGACTGGTGTTTTGGGATTCTAGACTATTTGAGATTAATGACTACTTTTAAGGCAAAAATTGATCCTGCCCTTGAAACACAATTTCAATCCGCCTCCGCTTACCTCCCAAGCATCGTTGGTAAGCTTGAACGTAGTGACCTCATGCAATTTTATGGACTCTACAAACAAGCAACTGCTGGTCCAGCACGTAGGTGGTTAAAATGTTGGGTTGTTACCATTACACGCGATTACTACATAATTTTTTGTGTTAGGAAAAGGCCCATCTAATATGGAGTTCATGAAAATAGGCAATATCACTTTTCAGAATCATATCTCTTCTTAAATGGTTTTTTAAATGACACTTTTACAGTTTGTTTTGAAGTAATGAGCAAACGACGTAGACAACAGTTTTCTGTTCCCCCTATTGTATTTTTCCTGCACTAGAATCCACCACACGATTGTCAAATTCAGAGCCTGCCGAACGGCCTTCATTCTTTGATGCCAAAGGAAGGTTAAAGTTCGATGCATGGGCTCAGCTTGGAAATATGTCGAAGCAAGTAGCCATGCAAACGTGAGTGATGTCCTTTGCGAGTGTGTTCTCATTAAGAAAATCCGGTTGATTCATTTCGAGCGAGGGTGTAGTTTTAAGTGACACAGTGACTCCATTCATCTCTAAATAAGATTACTTCGTTTCCACAATGACTTTAATTTTTATGAGTGGCATAGTTGTAGACTGTTTCACCAGGTCATGTGTTCGCTTTAGGTACGTAACGAAAATGGCCAGCTTGGATGTGGGTTGGGATCCCTCAACTCAGCACTCATCAAGAGGTTTCGGTGTTCGACCCAGCCGCCCGGCTGTCGTCGTGGGTTTTTACAAAATTCAACTTTTGTTCATCTTTTGGCAGTTAAAATTTAAAGTTAAAAGTGGCTGTTTGCCTGTTGAAGAAAGGTACAAACACTCATTCACGAACTTAGGGAAGTTGCACCTTGTGATTATAATCGCATGCTATATTTGCTTCTGATTGAAATATCCTTTTTCTGTTACCTATAGTCGAAGCATTATTGTCGGCATGTTCGGGTAGACGCTATGCAGCTCTCGATCTGAATATCATCGACAGTTTTATAATCGCAATTTCTATTGCTGAATGTTAAATGGCTATTGTTTTAATAATTTTTGAAAAGAAGCATTCAGCAATTAGTAGTAAATCTAGTGTCCTTGAGCTACTACAACATTTATTTTCCAAATAAGCAGCTCTATTCGACAATTTTTTAGAGCGAATCGTCCGATGGTAGTTCGATGTCCGTCAGTGATCGCGAAGCACTGTTATGGTTTACGGCAGCGAAGGCAGATGATGAAAGTACAATGACGGATATATACAATCGTAAGCCAGAAGTACTGAATAGCACGGATCAGCATCTCGGCGTGAGTCGTCCATAAAATGATATATCAGATCCTCGAAGGAAGGATGAGATCTTTCAGATGACCGCTTTGCATTGGGCTATCGATTCTGGTTGTGATAAAGTGGTACAGTTTTTGATCTCCAAAGGAGCTGACGTTAATGCAGTAGATCCTGAAGGCAATACCCCTTTGCATTTTGGTGAGTGGTTGGTGGTAATGTATAGTATCTTAATATATCATTTCTGAACATTTCTATGTGTATGAGCTCTTTTTCGTGATAAAGAAAATGGACAGAAAGGAGCATTCTCTTTATTTCCTCATTTGAGCATTTCCTCATTGTGAGGAGCGCTTAATTTTGTGCAGAATACCCATAGCTGTTACTCACAGTAAAATATCCTCCAATTGAACAAACTGAGAGCTTAATGGAATTGAGAAGCCGTGAAAAGTAACAAGAGAATGAGCTGCATGATAAAAATACTCAAAAAGCATTATAACTTAGAGTTGGTGTCGAATCCTGCCACACCCTTATGATTTCAGCAGCATATTGTCATCGTGAGGCTGCAGCTGAAGTTCTGATTTCCAAAGGAGCTGATCGAATGGCACGGAACAGTGATGGCCAGACGGCTTCTGAGGCGTGTGATGAACCAACGTTGCGAGCAATTCTGGCACCACCATTATGATGATTACGTATTTTGTCTTTCATGTTTAATAATATGCCCTGCAGGACGGGAGTGAGACTGTCTCACAAAATTATGATGTAATTAAAGATTGACCTTCATGGGTTGTGACAGAGCGAGTCACTTTTCTGTACGCTCACCCACGAGTGTAAAGAGCCTGTCATGTCGTGGGTTTCATCAGGTTCAAATTATGAAGCGGTGAATAGGAGTCAGATGTTGATGAAGGTTAATGCCACTTTTGACTCTTGTTAATGTTGACTTTGGCGGCAGTGTGAACCGGAAATTCGTTGAATTGGGGTTTCTGTTGAACGTTCGCGGTTCCAAACGCTTATTTGAAGTACTCTGCCACTTGAATTTAGCATTATTCCTTCGGAAGGGTCTAGACGAGTTTGACATATTCCGGAAACTGCCACCTTGGGCTTTCAGTGCTTCTGAGAGTATGTCCCTTCTCCACCCTCCACTTTGCGCGGGTTATCCCGGTTAGTTGCTTCCAATCTAAACTCTTGGCAAGATAAAACTTATTGGTTAGAGCTAAGGGGCGGCGAAACTTCTTCCGAGGTATTTCTGTTTTTTCAGTGCAGTATGGAAACCGTATTTTTTATTTGTCATCATCATCGAGATAATTATGATCGTGTGGAATATCTTATACTATGTTTTATAGCTATTGGATTATGAGGTGTTAATAATTATAATGAAATACCCTGCCTGGATTTAGTGCTGTAGCATTTCCCGGCGGGAGCTTTGACGAAAAGGAGGTAATTCAAATGTGTGGGAATGGAAAAATCGCCGAAGCATTTTAACATCAACCCTGAAGATTCGGGTGAGGGCTCCTAATGAGCTAAGCCGTAGAGTGTGTAAGGTGAACGATTCCTTTTTTGTATAAAGCTTTTGAGAATGTAAGGGGAGGGGAACCGATCTCAGATGCAGGGTTCTGGTGCGGAACTGCAGTGCAGTGGGACATGGCACGTCATTGAAGGTGAAACCAAGCGAAACGTGGTGAGATTGAGAAAGAAAGGGGGAACCTCTTTTTTTTTGCTGTACTACACGTGTGCTGGGTCGATCGCCAGGATCGGGTTTTTGGATGTATTCTTGCGTATAATATCAAATTATATTCGATAATATCGCGGGTTTCTCCTACTGGCGTTTCTTTCGCTTTGGTTAGTCAACCCATCGGTCTGAAGAGGTCATTCTTGCGTAAATATTTTTGCCGTTTTGAGAATTGTTACGTGGTCTGCAGGCCTTCTCGGTCACAACATCACCTCATTCAATTCTTTTGCTTCGGAACCTTTGTTCTAGATTCACTGATAGGTCGTGTTTCTGATAATAAAATGCCTCTGATCGATATCACAGTGGACAAGTCTGTTGGATGAAACGGTACAGGCCTTTATAGATAGCACCTAGGTGTTTGGAAGAAACGAAAATGATCAAATACTTTATTATCACATGACAAGCAATTCATTCACATCAATCGAATGCGGATTCCTCAAGTTTCCATAGCATACCTATACAGTCTACCTCTAGAATGCCACATTTCCTTTTCAGAATACTTAGTTGGAACCAAAAATGGAAGCATTGTAAGCCTATATTTTATGAGAATCTTGGAAATCAAACAGGGGTGATGGTTAAGGCGTAGACGGGAATCTGCACGAGTATTAATAGATCTTAGGTCTATCGGCAGGTTGATCAGATGCCTCATGGTTAGTTCCCGTTATTCGACCTTAGATACGGATAAGGATAATCTCTACGAGCCCATGGTGAATGGCTGCATTAAGAGTAGGTGGCGGTCATCGGTGAACTCCACTGACTCTGAACGAAGCTGTTTGTGACAACGTCATAGAGCATATACAGTAGCGCTCAAAAGTATTCGGCGATTTGCTTTTCCAGTTATAATTTTCAGTCATAACTCCTTTCCTACTGGATCTAATCGAGCGAAATTTCAATATTTGTAGCATTGGTGTAGTGTGAATATTTACCACTATCGATCTGCATTCTGATCATGTTCCAAATATCCAAAAGGGCTTGAACAAAAAATCAAGTGTAAATACGAATGGTGGTCCTTCTAAGAGTCCTTTCCTTTTTGCCATGACTTAAGCATACGAGCACTAATGTTAAACCCAGAAGAGAAGAAAAACGTACATAAGGTCCGAATAACTGCAGACGTCACAAACATGCTTCCAGCACAGCCTACAAACGCCTCCCTATTAGTATGTGGATATGGCTGCTTTGCATTCAAGTAGTGTTGGACAGTGTAGAATATGCTTCAGCTAAACATATCAAAATTTCATGTGATTCGCTCCGCTGGGAAAAAAGTTACGACAAGTTAAAGTTGGCCGAATACTTTTGAGCGCTACTGTATGTGGATGGCAGTTATTGTTCGCGAGCTCCCTCGGCAAGCGATAGTGGTTTTGCAGAAGGTTTTGACTATGTTTGGATCAAGCCGTTGTCCCACATACAAAAAACCAATTCTGAAGAAAGTTAGGCACACGTAACAGAATAGTCTTCATGGGCATTTCAAGGGCAAAGAAATAAGGGCGAGAGCTCTGAATGGAGATCAAGACTAAAATTGAACTGGATGCTTACTCGTATGGCTGAAGTGTGGCGCTTTTGGATACCAAATGGTTACAGACAGTCAGTGCAGATAAAAAATGTTGGAAAAACCTCGCCGAGCTCAGATCTACACAAAGGAGTTCAACGAGCTTTGGCATTATTTAGTTCAGCATCAGACATTTTATAGACGGCATGAACATTGAAAATGCCCTACGATTCTGAACGAGTGCAAAGGCATGGCGCATCCCAGAAACGGGATTGTTTACCGCCAAGAACATCACTTATATGTAGTTCATAGCACCAGCATCGTAAACGGAAATACATTCCAAGCTTGAAAAGCCACGGTTTTGATCCTATTTATATTCCTTATTTACATTCTCCAAATATCCTACTATTAGCTCACCAGCCTTTTGGAATGTTTCAAATGGATGTGAATGGAAACAGAGCTTATATATGACATATAAGAGATCCTTTTGTACGGTTTTCTCTACGTTGCAATCCTATTTTCTTCATATACACCCTACGAATTGGTTTGTTCAATGCCAGTAGTATAGGAGCATTGCTGGCACACAAGACGTCGTTCACGACAAACCACAGCGTTCGATACATCCAGGCATCTTCCGGTCGTGTCATTGCAGCAAGTACGGAAAATATCTGCAATAGAGAAAATTAATTCCCTATGGCTACAGGTAAGTCGTTAAACACTGTTCAATGGCTGCCTTCAAAGGCAAACTTGCTTCACTTTGAAAAGCACGGTTCACGATTAAAATGGTTACTGAAGTCGTCCCTTAGGAATACTCAGTGGCCCCTATGGGTGGTAGAAGGGATCCTCTCGTTCCCAAAATCTCGACGGTTGAGCATAGTGGGAGCCCTGTTGCCGGCTTGAGTGGCTTACCCGCCTCTCGATTGATGTCACGACAGACGAGTGTCGAGGCAATACAGATTGCAACTATTCGCTCTAGGACCCACACAATCAGCTGATCGCCGAGTGATGAGGCGATGATTTTCTCCCATTCTATTTTCCTCTGCTATTCTTTTTGCTGCCGCGATTTCTTTTTAGTTTCCTGCCCCAAGAGGCTGAAAAAGGTGAGCTATTTTGCTGTAACTATAGTTTTTTGTTTACTTATGATTATAAGTGAATGAATTTTTGCTTACCATAGCCAGTTATTTGCACGAGGACCCCCACTTACGCAATGACGCACACGTGCGCAGCTCGTCCAAGCGCCCCATTTCTTCATTCTTCTGGTCTAATTCTCGTTCAGCCCCTTTTTTAACGATTTTTCAAAGCCTTTCTTTACTTCCGAAACACCTATCCACGCATTTCCTTCCCCTCCGTCGCACTGTTTTCTATATTGTTTTCCATTTTTCGTCATAATCTGGGTTACGCAAAATTATCGTGAACTGAGCCTTTGAGGTCCATCCTTTGCTCTTGAAATCAAATCATCTCTTATCATATCGATGTCGATTCACAGGCTTTGGTAGCCAACCCCTGAAAGCAGCCAGTGTGAGCTTCCGAACGGGGTTTACCAATGGGAGCGTTGAGTATGTTTCCTGGGGTTCCCATGCACGGATCCCGCCTACCATTTTTGCAGTTCCCAGTATGTCTTGTCTAAGTACCCGCTTTTGATCTCATTAATCTTTAATTCAAACATTTTCCTACACCAGTATACTTCAACACGCAAAAATTCGCTTTTGGAATTAAAAATGCATCAGATTGGGACCTGCCACATGAAAGGGTGCTCGTACAAAGCAGCATTCTACGTGGTTCTGGCTGAGTGAGTTTTGTGTCCTCCTTCATTCAGGTGTCTGATTTTCCTCTAGAGTAAGACGGCGGGGTAGGTACACCCTCAGTTGCATTTTGTGTGGCATACTATATGACCTCTTACTGTAGGGCTTCCATTATTCATTAAATATCACTGCTTAACCTATTAATTCTGTATGACTCACCCCAAGAGTGCAATAGGATATGAAAATAATAAATGCAGACAGTGCTAAACGCATGGCTAGTTCTCCTGGTTTCTGAACAACGACGTGTGTTTGCACTCTGGAAAAACACCTCGTTAAAAGCAAACTTCAGTAAAAACGATTAAACGGTCTTTTTGAGCTGGAAATAGTTTTATCACCTGATGAAAATTGCTATGTATAAGGCAGAAACAATGGTGTTGACGACGATTCCGTCAAGAATAGCAAGTCCAACAAAGTATACCTAAATTTATTCAGTGATAAATATATAGTAAAATGGTCATGAGTACTAAGGCTGTTAGCGAGAGAGAAGTACAATATGTTATCGACCGTTAACCATAAGGGGCGTTTATATTCGGCGAGCTTCTCTGTCTGTCGCCTGTCGCCAACGACTTCTCTAACAATGAGATATTCATCATCTACGGGTAGTAGGCTTCAAGTTTGCACTATGGGTGAAGTATTAGGCTATAAGAGAAGTATCCCGCAAATTCAGAAGTTTGTTCAGTTTTAAGGTGACTGTTCGTAAAGTTGTAAAAGGAGAAAAACCTTGTGGAAGACAGCATCTTTTGATGAGAAGGTAACCGAGCCAGTTGATCGGTCCATGACAAAGTTGAATTCAGTGAAAAATAGTGGAATAATGAATATGAGTGGAATGGTCCATTGGATGACCATTAGAGATCTTATTACCTGGAAGTGATCATCACATTGCTTGTTTACTTCATTCAAGATCATCTTTTAATTATTACATCTGTGTAGAATATTACTGGGCATACGATTCACCTGTGGTCTCCACCATCGCTGCTTATGCCTCACTGGGAAGTAGACAGCGGTAAATCTAAAAATACTGCTAATAGAATGAGAAAATTTTATGTTGCTTCTAGAACCTGTTGTTTTTATGAAACAAAATAGCAAGCTGCTGCTGAAAGGTTGCATTTTTGTACAGTAAAGTTAACTACCGGCAAGGCAGAATCGTATTTTGTCATTTGTGAATGGAGTCGTAATCTGTGAGGAGGGTGAGGTCGTTTGTTATAAGGCATAAACCTGTGTAATCTCCTCTACAAGTTATAAAGGATAAAAGATAAAGGGTTAAGGCTTCGATCAATCTCGTCTGAGGGGTGCGCCCCCGCGTTCGACTTCAATTCAGAATCGTAGTGGCCTGTTGAATACGTACATATGTGGCCTATACAATGACTTGCGGTTTCCATCTCATGTACGAGTCGTACTTTTATCCTACCAAACGAGTCTGGTGCCTATTAACCGACTCCGGAAACTTGAGTAGCCTAGGCGGATATCGACTGGGGATTCAAACCCGTGAGACTGCTTGTATAATAGTGCGCCCCTTGCCACTACACGATCTTCACCCCTAAAGCTACATATAAATTTTTTAATGGGTACCGCAAAAAAAGGTTTAATCATTCCTGTTTATTATGGGCAATGAAATTTCCAGAGGTCTTGAGTATTGAAGGGAGGCAAAAGTCAAAGATTTGAACTTTGAAAACAACTGACCTGTTTACAGCGATAAATATGATTCCAATAGCTTGAGAATGCCCAAGATAATTGACACCTGCCACCGGTACTACCGACCAATTTTCTTCATAGAAACTTTCCGGGAAAACGCCAAATATTGGGAATTTGAAGAAGATTGTGGCAAATATAGACATCAGAATGTCTGCCATTGAGAGATGTATGCATAGCCGGAAGAATGAAGAGGCGAATGGAGTGGTTGGACGACGGCTACAATAAGAGAAACTCACGATTTTCAGAATTCTCATTTTATAACTAGAGAACACTGAAGAAATATTGAGCTCAAGTAAGGGACACCAAATGAGCTCAACGTGGTTTTTCCGAAGTGCAGTTGGGCCCTTATCCAACGGAAACATCTCAAAAACTACTATGAGCAATTTTGAGGCTCCCCCCCCCCCCCTTTCAAAGAGACCAACCTCTTACGCAGCGGTAGCACTATTTCCCAGATATCCTCCTTTCAGTTCAGGTTAGGACATATAGGAGAGATGACCTCATTAGAAGCAGCTCCGGCAAAAAATGGGGCGCTCCATCAAATTCTGGGTCGGGTTCGAAGTCGAAAGTAGGAATCGATGAAATCTGGATGCTGGACGGCAGCTGTGGAAAATGGGACCTAATCTCTTCTGCAGTAGTCTAGCCTACTTTTCCAAATTTTAGGATTTATAGACATTGACGTACCTCTCTTTTAAGATAACGTAGACGAATATAATGTTGATCGGGAGGCATAGTAAAGAGAGTACGGTTGAAATTAATTCCACAATCAAAGCTACAGTCACCATTCCGGCTAGCTCTCTGAAATGATGGAAATGAGCTTTTGTAACGACATTTATTTTTTTGCTTACTATAACTTTGTATGGATATATGAATACTTGCTACAACGTACTCTTGTTTCAGCGAAGAAGAAATAAATGAAGTCAAATATTTGGGAAGGATTTACTCAAAATTTTGTTCAAATGTAAAAATGTATAATGTAAAATGTAATTTATGTATATAAAGTGAAAAGAAGACGTCTGGGCCAATTGAGTCTTATAGACAAACGATAAAATCTTCGGCGCTGATCAATCCAATTTTCGGGATGCGGCTCTCATTCGACTTCCATTCATAATCGTAGAAAGTGATTTGAATGCTCATGTGGCCTAATCAATGATTTACGGTGGCGGTATACAAATCATCGTGTGATAACCTCCCAGACGAGTATGGTACCAACTGACCGACCGAGGAGTTAGTTGGCACCAGACTAGTTTGAACAATGTACCTATTGGAAATTAGAACCGTGGACCATGCCGTTTGTGCACCACTTGCCACTGCACTACCTCTGCTCAGCTTCATGGCTACCTATCCAAAAAGCGTTGTTTCAAATATTCCAAAAAATGGATGTTCTATTCGATACTAGCCCCTTGTGCTACTACTTTGCAGTTCACTTTGAAATCAGCAACTACAATGAACACACTAATCAAAGCATTTGCACAATTGTTTCAAACCCTGTAGTAGTTGGTAGGCTGTCGTTGTTTGTCTAATCTCCGGATGGTATCTGAGCTGATATATAAATTTTTTTCTCGTTCATTCGTTTTAGTGCAGCTATTTAACAAAAAGTTAGTTGCCGTTTTTGGCATTGAGCAAAAGTCTTGACAAGTGATATGCGTACTTCTGAAAGGATGCGTTTGTTCTGGGTGCACCATTCCTTATCATCAAGTCGCAGCTGAATCAGAGGTGCATCTGCAGGAATCATAGATAAGCCTTTTTGTTATGGAGACTGTAACAAAGAATCTATTCGGGCACCCCTCCTCCGTTCTTTTCGTGTTAACTGCCTTCAGGAGAGATAGTGTTCGCTCTCCCATGTATCCTAATTTCCTACACCTTCAATCTTCCCAGAAATGCTATTAGGTGAAGTTGGATCTTCTTTCTGGTATGCCTGCCTTCAAAAAGGTATGGTCTTTTTCGCGACTGCCCGTCGTATGCTACCTCCCATACTCCTTCAGTCCCTTGAAAACTACCTCTAGGTGAAAGTGGAACACCCTCCTGGTGAATCGCAACAAAAATAAATTTCCAAAATGTCGCCGCGGTGACCCAGCAGTGTTCTGTGACCATGAACAACATGCTGTCGAACTAATTTTAAAATGGGTACTAACTCCTTTGAAGAGTGGAATGGGAATGACAAACGCCCAAGTAGGAGGTCAAGACTGTTCAGAGTCGGTATACTCGTTGATGTTTTTCTTCCAATGTGATACTCATTGGAGTGGTAGAGGAAGGTCAATAAGTTGGAAATGCAGAGGTTCTTCCCAAACTGGCTGATTAGCATGAGGAGATGCTAATCCTCGCAAACCATTTGTTTGTAACCCCATGCCCAGTTACTTAACTTGAAGGGCACATCGAAGAGCCAGATGATTTATGCTTGCTTCCAACACCTCACCGTCTTCGACTCTTTTTCGATGAATTGATGATTATTATAGGTATATTAGGCAACATTTATGTCATTTTTCATCTTTTTGCACTATTTTTCTATGAACTAAATTTTGCACGACACGAATATTTCATGAGTGGGATGCAAGAAGTCGTGCTTGTGCAAAATTTGAGCAACTAACTTTTGCCTCGACTTTCTCTTCACAGGAGCCATTTGCACTGTCAGAGATTTACAAATAAATACTATTTATTATTATATTATTATATTATTTAATGAATATTCAAGGGCGAAGTGGTGTAGTGACAAGTGGCGCACTATATCACACGCACGGTCAGGGGTTCGAATCCCGGATGAATGCCCGCTAGGCCAACCAAGCCTTCCATCTCTCCGGGGTCGGTGAATTGGTACCGGACTCGTCTGGGAGGATAAAAGCACTAACTTGTACATCGGTTGGCCACCGCAAGTCATTGTATAGGCCACATACGCACTCATTACGACACAACGATTCTGAATGGAAGTCGAGTGCGTTGGCGCATCCCTCAGACGGGATTGATTAACGCCAAAAACTTTATCCTTGATCCTTTAATGAATATTCAAATTAATATGTAGTAAAGTCAAAGACACTTTTGGTTTTGAAAATGCTGAAAAATACTTTTGGGCAGAAACCTCAACTCCAGGTAGGATTCGAACTATTGCCTTTGCTTTTGAGAACCACTTCATCCATTACGTTATTGGATGACATATGGGAAGGTGTTACATCACTTTCTCCTTATCACTTCTAACCAGAATGACGTCGAAACTCACTTCCTTTGAAATAAACTCTGGTAACTATTTATCTATGCTCGTTTCAACTTACATCGTAGGCATCTCCAGGAATATGTTATGTAAAAGATGTTGTTAGGGGAGGATCATGGCTTTTACTTACCTTCGGCTCAATCTGCACTTGATAGGATATTTGTTAAAAGAAGCATTTTATAATAGCTATTCACTTCATTCAAAGAAAAATCGAATCAAGCCAAACTGGAGAGTGAATATATCAGTGGTAAGAAGAACAATCTAGGACAAGCGAGAGCATGGACCCGATATCAAATCCCTGATCGAATTCCGGCAATGGGAACTACGTCTGCTGTACCTCTGGAAAGAGCTAATATGTTGAAAGGTGAAATAGACCGAATTTGCACATGGATTCCACTACAATTCAAAGTGGTTGGAATAGAATGCATAGTGCTCTGAACCCTCAAATCCCTTACTTGCTCTTGAGCGTTTTTGTGGGTACAAAACAACGCCGAACTTGTTGTTTCCGAAGGCGAAGTTATTACTCTGAAGAAATGGAAGGAATAAGAACTTTCCCTAGTGGTTAACTTCACTGCTGGAGTGTGTTTTCAGCAACAGTAATTCTGCACAAGTTCTCCAAACAGATAGACTTATATTTAATATTGAATTATTCAAGAGCAATAAATGGTTCGAAACGTAAAGTAACTTGAGGAACAAGGCTGACACATTAATCTTAGATTTTTTTTTGGCCTCTTCATCACGTTTCTGTTAGGGTAACGACTAAAGAAGGCACTTGGAGTCTGGACAGTACAAGATTAGCATGACGCTCGTGAAAATGGGTTTCGGCTCGAGGGTTCACAGGTGACTTCAACAGACATATTTTGAAGTTAGGGCCAAGGTAGGGGCTTATGGAAAAAAAATGAAGGACAGTTGTCAGTTCCCTCTTCGAAACTTACTATTGAGTTCTTAGGCTTCAGAACATCTTTCTCAACATCGCCCATACGTCTTCGAAGAATGTTATTCTTCCAAACATAATTGATTTGTGGTTGAGAAGGATGAGTTAGAAAATTTGTTCCAAAATAATGCTGAAAGTTGAAAACAAGACATCGTGGTGGTTGAGATGGGAGACGTCTGCTATATATCTCTAGGGCGGTGGATTAGCAGCACAACAATTTTTGGCCATGAAGGGAGCTCGAGGACCACCTATTGTAGCCTGGAATTACAACCAATTCCTATTGGCCATATCAAATCCATGGTCAATCCAGTTCCAAAGCTTTGGCGGAAGTGGCAGTTTCGAAAAAAGGCGATACTAAATGAACTGGTCTTCTGGAAATGGCAAGTGAAAGTCAAGCAGTCTCTATTTTTGAAAAGTGGCCCAATATTTCACATAACTAAGGTGCTGAAAATACCTCTCCGAAGAAATAATCTTTGCAATGAGATGGCGAACCGATTGAGCTGTGGCTACAAAATTACAAATACGAAAGGTGCAGGAATGATTTGATCAGGATGCCGTCGTCGCTTGCAGGGAAGACACTAAGGGCAAACTGGGAGGCATTAAGTATTCAGGATTTTTCGTCCCATAAATTTACAAGTTCACTTTTTTCGTGAACAAATCGCGTGTCCTCAGATGTATTGCCTGTGCTAGTGACTTTCGATGCAATTTTTCAAACTACTTTCCACCTTCATGTATCGTATTCGCCGGTGGTTTGGAGAGCTCCCTCAGTTAGAGAGGGAATATAAGAGACGGAAATGAAATAGAAATACATGTATACATATTTTTAGTAATCAAAATCAATTGAATAATTAAAGTATCTAATATAATTGCATATATATTGGTTGTAACATAAGTTCGTAGAGTTTTTTCACAAAGATTTATTTGAACCAAAAAACAATAATCATAATAATAAGTTAACCAATGATGTATCCTCGGTTACTGTTCACATCTCCTCCCATCTCTCGACCAACTTGTTGATGGCGATTAGCCAAAAAACGGCCGTTGTGGTGTCGAAGAATTTGTTAAGCCAGTTTTTAAGATCCCCTTCGCCATCGAAGGAAACACCCCTCATTTGGTTCAACATAGAGCGGAAAAGGTGACTGTCGGCAGGTGCAAGACCCGGAGAGTGCGGTGAGTACTGAAGAACCTCCCATTCAAGTTTTTGAAATGCTGTTTTGACGACTTGAGCAATATGGAGCCCGGTGTTGTCGTGGAGCAAGATGACTTGACCTCGTCTATAAAGTATTTTCAGCCGAATAGCCTCATTTACACTGTCCAGCTGGACAATGTAGACCTCCTTGTTGACAGTGGCGTTTTGTTCGAGCAGTTTCCCAGTGCACCATGCCTACCCAGTCCCACCAAACGCAGATCATGACCTTTTTTTGGGTAAAGATCTTGCTTGACTCTCGGCTTTGGCGCCTTTCCTGGAGCCACCCACACCTTTCAGTGGACACCCTAAGACACCTTCCCCGTACACACTGCATATGTCCCGAGTGCCTTCGGCTGCTTTCTTGACCTCGACGAAAAGCAAAGAAAAGCAGATGTCGAAAATGCTAATTTTTTCTTCCTGGATATTCCATTTCTGAGCTCGAAAAAAGACGAACAATTGAATCATCCTAAAAACAAATAAAACTGTTTTGTAGTGGAGAAAGAGCTCTTTCGAATAAGTATATACACTTCGCTGAAAAACAAAACAAATCGTTGTAAAATAACTCTAACGCAAAATTCTACGAACTTATGTTACAACCCAATAATAATAATATAATATATATGTAAGGCTGTAACGTTCTTGCATAAGGAAGACGTCTGGAGGGCGAAAAGGCAAGGTTAAGAAAGAACCAGATTCGGCGAACATTTTAAGATTTTCTAAAGAAATTTTCGAGGAGAAGAGGATAGGGAGAGTTGAATTAGCCGAATATCTGAATTCAGTCCAAATACATTCAATTTCTACTTGCTACGGTGCAGTTGTCGGTGTTGTGGAACAGATGGGAACAATGAGAAAAAGGATGTTCGATAAGGCGATGCTATCACAAAGCATGGGCAATGCCGCCCGCATTTCATTCCCCTAATGACGTACGGGAACGTAAGAGCAGTTCACCATCGCCACGGGTGTGGCGCTAAACAGTAGCAGCTCAGTTGAAAATTAGAGGTAGAACTGATGTCCCATCCAAGGTCAATTGGGTGCACTTTAAAGATTCTCCTCCTCAGTACATTGATCAAATCCATATAATCTCTTAAGAAATTTTTTTTTTCATGTGGGAGGAAGTTAGGCAATTAGGCTGCGCTCGCATGAAGGATACTCCTTGTTGCTGTTATTAAAATGGATTGATAGAATTTTATCCGTGAGTGTACAAAAAGTTCATATTTCACAGTTATTTTAACAATGATAGAAAAGTAAACCCAAATAGAAAGTAAAGGACGAAGTCATTGGCATTGACCAACGCTGTTTTTCTTTCCTTAGGTTTTTCGATGGAAGCTCCATCTGCTTCGGGATGGTCCGGGAATTCGACTTCCATTCAGAATCGTAGTGGCGTTTTGAATGCATATGTGGTCCATACAATGACTTGCGCTGGTCAGCCATGTATTAGGTTGAGTCATAAGTCCTCGGACAAAATGATAGTGATGACTTCTAGCGCTCATAACTCTTGAAAGAGGTGACGAAAGTGAACGTGCGAGGCATTGTTAGATAGAGTATGGAAAGCTCTTCCTAATGCATACTGGAGAACGCACCCAACTGTTCCCTTTCCCGCAACTGTGCCTCATGATTTCAAGCCGTCGCAACTCCACATCCGCAACACCGTCACATTCATTATTTTATCTGGCCATGAACCCGCGGCAATCGATAGAGGTATGAAGGACGTTCACAAGCAGGAGGTGTACAATTTACAAGTTGCATCAGAAGTTCACATCGGGCGACTATTCCGTCGAAAATGAAGACCGTCCGGGACGCTCAATGAAATTGGATTTGAAGGTGCTGCGGAGCCAGGTGGAAGCCGATCCGTATCAAACTACTCGTGAACTGGCAGCCCCCCTCGGGGAGTCAGTCCACAGTTTTTCGTGAATTGAAGTCAATCTACAAGGTGCGAAAGCTCGGTCCATAGATGACTCGTGCTTTGAAGCAGTATGACATAGACCGCCGCGACGACATGGCACTTTCTCTCCTCACGCTCAAGGGCACCACACGTGGCTCGAGTACCTAGTCACCAGGAGTGCTAAGTCGAACCTCTACTCTAACGTTCACCGGCGTGCTCAATGGATTGACAAAGATGGGAATGCAGAAGACTCCCTCAAACCCAACGTACACGCCAAGGAGGTTATGCTCTGTTCTGGTGGAGCGCTCTCCGTGTCGAATAATGGGAGCTGCTAGACGAAGGATGCACAGTGATCGCACACGTCTACATTACGCAACTGAGGAATTTGAAGGCGAATCCCGAAGCTACATGTCCACAGCAGCACAAAGTTCACTTCCAGCACGACAACGCTCGCCCTCACATTGCAAGAACGACCAAAACTGAACTGACGAATTTCGTCAGGACAAGTTTACCACACCAACCATGTTCCTCAGACTTGTATCCCTCGGACTACCACCTTTTTGCCCATCTTCGACTTCATCTGGATGGTCAGGACTTTCAAACCCGCGACGACATCAAAATGGCACTGGTGCAGTTCTCCAAGGGCTAGCTCCCAGCGTTCTAAAGCAAGGGCATCTATGATTTGCCCAAGCATTGGCAGAAGACCATCGATGCCAATGGGGCATATTTCAAATGATTCGCTATTGTCGTTTAAAAATTGTAAGATAAATATTATCATTGCCATTTTGTCCGAGGACTTATGACTCAACCTAATATATGCCAGTGCTCTCAATCTCTCAGGAGAGTCTGTTACCAAACACTCGGCCAAGGGAGGATTAATGCTACTTTTGGCATAGTTGGTCCAGAATTCGATACCCGGATTATGCGTGTCGTATTCCTCACTTGTCCCTGCCCCACATCTCCGAACGCAAGTATAATGTTAAAAAGCGCGTGGATCTCTGCACTGCCCTTTCATTAGTTTTTGAAGGTTTCAGCTATGTTTATGGATTGGCATAAAGTTATGAAGTACAGCAGGTCGGCGGCGTGGGCAAGAGTCTAGTTTTTTAGACATTCAAGTAGTAGGGATGGACTCCTTTCTAATGAATTGTACCCAGTCGGATACCAATTACCCCTGAGAGGTGGAAAGCCTGATTGGCCATTTTATCATTTCCGCTCAGGTTAATATGAAGGTTTGAAAGTGTTCTGAAATAAGATGTGGTTACTGGAGTCACGCCTGCGTTGCGTAATGTATTATTAGGCCACTTCCGTTGGAAAACCCTTTCATGACGGACGGACATTCCTCCTGGACCCCTGATAGCAAGCACTTAGAAACAGCGAATCAATCTTTCTGTGAGCCAGAAACATTTGAATGAATCCATGAATATAAAGGCTGTCGAGTGCCTAAGGCATCAAAGAATAGCCTGTCTTTTAAAGGATATTCTTCATTCACTGTTGACAAAATGCCTACTTCAGCCCAGTACTACAACTACTAGTAACTATAACGATACCTGTAAATCATCCTCGAAGACGAACGGAGCACGGAGGACCGTCACGATGCTGAGCGCACTTATAAATGATTATGTACAAGTGACACAAATATATACAAGGACGGGCAACGTTGCTACGAACAGCTGAACTATGAGCGACCGTAATCCCTCCTCTCTAGCTCTTCCTATTTCCTTTACCGCAACAGTGAAAGGGTAACGGACCAAGTTGTGCTGTTTGATTTCCGGTTGAACTTTACCAAGTGAAGGGTTTCTCTTTGTGGCCACGGAAATTAGTGGTCTGAAGTTGTTCATTAAGTCGTACTTGCAGAACGTCGCAACGCCCACGACCTGTTGCCCTTCCAAGTTTGACGGGATGAGGTTGCAGCGTCTGCGTCTGAATTTCGTTTTCGATTAAGTTCAATGCTGCAACACTTCAGTAAGTCAAAAGAGATGATTACGCCATCGAAAGGACCCAAAAACAGGAAGCACTGCACTCGTGGAGTTTCATCAAATGAATCTGTTAATCAATCTCCCGTCTCCGGTCCTTACGAGAGAGGCCGTTTTGTTCACCAGATCTGTACTTATGTATGTATGTCATGACGTGGTCAGCTCCGCCACTACAAAGTTTGTAAAAGCTGAGTAAACCCTCAAACGCTTACACGATTTTTTTGAAATTCAGACGCACGGCGTTCTGATGAAAGCGATCATCATTGCGTGTTTCATCCTTTATCTATGGATGTGGTCGGAATACTCGCCAGTTTAATGTGTGAGACGACTGACCACTAGATCGTAATACTTTATTCGGCACAGTAGGATTTTTACTCGACAGATGGGAATAGTTCCGGTGATTTGTACTTGAAGAAGACGAAGCCGTAGAAACTGAAGAAGACGTTGCCAGAAGAAGCCGTAGCAAGAAGCCCCGCTCTCGTCGTACCACTACTTTTATAGCATTGTTCCTAGCACGTTTACATACGTAGCTGCCGCGAAGAGTCCTATGTTTTGTCGGCGTTGACAAACGTTTACATACGCAACTGCCGTAAAGAGCCTCATATTTAGTCGGCGTTGGCGACACTCCGGCCGCCAAATGGCCCTCATGATATCACTTTCCCTGCGATTTTTCTACAGCTGCGACTTCCAGCCTCCGCACTTGCTTTTGTATTTCTTGAGTGCGCGCGATCGCGATGTATTTCTTATCGCGAACGTTGCACACAGCTCGATAATGAAACCCTCCATCGTTTCGACGCAGATCTTCGAAGGCTGTATCAATTAACTTAATACAATAAAAATATTCATGCGTACGATATCGACACTCGTGGCCAATAGAGCCTTCTAAACAATACTTACACAAACCCCTTTCTTCGATAATCCTTAAACGCGTATTTCCATTACGTATGCGAGGACATGCATCGGAGACGTGATCTCCTTTAGCCCCACAAAACGCGCACCTTCTCCACGCGGAAAACCCGAACGATTGATCTCTGCGATCTCTAAATGGGAAGCGTTTGAGATCATCTACCATCTTACGCCATTTTTTCCGGAGGAGTGGTTCTGAGGCTTCGATCGTACGACCTTTTGGACTTGTTCACCATCCTTGGATTGGTACTCGTCATCGTTAGATTCTTCGTCATCTATTGGTCGGTACTCGTCATCACTGGATTCTTCACCATCCCTTGGTCGGTACTCGTCGTCGCTAGATTGTTCTGCAACTTCATTCACCATTCTCTCCCAGTAATGTCAGTCATCAACTAGACCACCTGCTTCGCTCTCTTCACCCTTTTCCTGGACCCTTACTGGCGCGACTTCTACTCTGAGCTCTACATTTTTACCCATGTACTCTTCAACACTTACTAGTTTCTTCTTTACTTCTAGTTCTTTTCCGAGTTCGGCCATTTCCAACTTTTGGGCTTCTACGGCTTTACTGAGATTCTCTAATTCCAAGCGAGAGAAAGCAAGTTGATCCTGAAATGACTCGAGTTTCTTTTCAAGAATCCTCTGGACCTGGAAACTCGTTGTAGGAATCAATGACTTCACTTCCCGTTCTCGGCTTTCCAGCAGCTCCTTCATGTCTTCTATCTCTGTGTTGAGGGCGTCACGTTGGCTGATGACCAATTCCTTGATCTCGTCTGTTCCAAAGGGATATTCGCGTTCACGTGTTAGGAATTCTTTCTTTTGAGATTCTGATTCGTCATTAAGCTCCATGATGTACTCGTAAAGGAGGCTCATAATCATATATCTTGTTCCCATGCGAAGGATTCTTTCCTCCGTCACCTCCGCCCTTCGTAAACATTGAGTCGTTAAACACATTTGTTCTCCTGCGGAAGCGCATAAGAATGCTTGTTCGCTTTTGTGATGATTCCATTGCTTGACCAAGGTGGTTGCTAAATTCTTTTGAGTCTGTAAAGAGATAGCTGCCAATTCCAGTTGCATTTGAACTTGATTGTGACCGATTTCGTACGGTGGTGTCATAGTGAGGTCAATGAGAGCTTTGATATCCCCTATGATGATGCGGCAGTCACAAAGAGTATTGTGGAAGAGTCCTCCCGGTTTCGTCGTATTGAGTAGCGAAGAAATTGTGATGCATAGGATGGTAGGAAAGCGGACTCGGAGCATCATGGTGACGGCCTGTTCGGTGGCGAGAGAATTGTGGCTTTCAGCTATTCGGTACTCCTCTCTTTCGTGATCGGTCATATGGAGAGTCGCTTCCGGGTGAAAAAGTACGTGTTCTATCAGACGACGTCCGCGGATGTACTGTTGGAGTCGTTCCTGTTCCTGAGGGCTCAGTGAGTCGGAATAGTTGACCAAAAGGCCGGTAAGTATGCGATGAAGGTCGACTGCAGTCGTTGGAGCGCCTTCCTGTAGGGCCAAGTCTGCCACAAAGCGGAGGGCGATGACGTTGTGTTGGTTCCCGTCTATTGCTGGGAGGGTGTCTACGAACTGGGCGACGGCGACGTTGGTGGTGGCCGTCGCGACCACCAATTGACCGGGTTGGGCGAGTCGGGCGGCGATGTAGGCCCCTACCACGGTTTTTTCCCGTGCCTTAGGCTGCTTGGATACATGGTTACGTAGCTGAACGTTGAACGAGGGTCCTGCAGGTGGGGCTCCGTGTCTTTCATCCTGAGCTGGACGTGGAGGACTGGTGTACACGGCGTCTTTTTATTACCTTAGCCATTTCAGAGTCAACACCTTCCACAACTATAAGACCTGCTGATCCACTGTGATAATCGATTATCATGTCTCCAAGAGGTGCAAGAAATTCCATATGGACAGGGGATAGTTGAGAAAAACTCGGTCACTTGATACGGCCTCAGGGTCCATGGGACCCTCCAGGTTGCGCTGAATGTACATCCACAAATAAGCAGTGTGCATATGTCTGACTCCAGAAAGATCCATCATATATTGCTGATTGAAAAGCCGACAAAATCGGAATGGTCCTGCAGGGTCGATAGGAGCAGAATCACCTAGTCCTCTTGCTTCGCGATATTCCTTCTTTTGGGTAGATAGCCTTACTAGAAAATCAAGAAACACATTGCATCCTCACTGAGTAAGGTCGCATATCGATATATAAGCAAGATTTTCTCCTGTAATCTTCAATTTTTCGGCTACGCTCAATCCAAGCGCTGGAAGCACCATCCCGAAGAATGCCAACCTGATTTCAGTGAGCGCCTTGATTTGGATTTTACATCTCTCTGGGACATGTAAGGCCACTTCCGGTATTTCCACGAATTCGAGTGAACTTTGGAGGTAAGTTGCAACTGTTGATGCATACGCTGTCATGTTGATTCGAATGGCTTCAATTGCTGGTGCAGAGAAATTGTATGTGATGCTAGGATTCATGTCGAGTCCATAACGAGTAGGCAGTCGACCAAACTCTTTTCCTTTGATTATTGCGTGATCAGTCGATTTCGCAACATGTCGAACGAGAAGGTATCCGAAGGCGACGCCAACTGCAACCAGCTGTTTTGCTGCGAAGTATTCTTTGATGGGTTTGATCAGATCACTTTCCTGCTGAGTTATTTCATGTTGAGCCGGATCCTGAAAAATGATCAAGTCTTGGGCAACCCTAACAGAGGGCCTCATACTAGAGGATGCAGAATTACTACTCTCTGGTCCACTCTCAGCCTTCATAGAAGGTGGTGTTGACTTTTGATCATAAATTTTGAATAGGTCATCAAATCGACGGTAGTTCCCAGCGTTCAGGCTTTCCATGAAAGTAGAACGTACTTTAGAGGCAATTCCGTGTACCCTGGCCATGCATATCTTGTATAATTCGTCACCCATCTTGTCTTGTATTTGTTTTTGAGAATTTCTTGACCGGCTATGTACTCACCTGCGGAGTATCCGGCCGTGTGGAAGTAGTACATGAGAATGACATCAGCGAGCTGTGCATATGTGACTGGAAGAGTTATTGAGTGTGTAGCTGCGATGAATAGTACAGCATCAGAATACTGGAATAGGTCAAAATCATCCTGAGACAGTTCTGCGGGAACTCTCTACTGGACGTGTGTTGACAGAGTTTGTCGAGGTCCCAGTCGATGTCGGTGACTGATGCTGTGCTGGTTTCAGTTCCTGTGGTGCGCTCAATCCCTTTGAAGGAATGCAGAGGAGGCAAAAAAAGGGACTGACTTTCGCCGGCGGCACCGCTTCGCTGCTACCATTTTGGGTTATGGGTCCGCGCTAAAGAACAGCTACAATACAGTACAGTGCCAGGGGAATATTTATCCATAATGTTAGCAATAATTCATAGAAAGAACACAGGATGCAATAGAGAATAGAAGGTGGAGGGCGAAGGCCGTCGTCGGTGGGGGCAGCGTCCAGGGTCCATGGGTGTCCGATCCTCTCTCTCCCCCCGAGTGTTGCTTGAGTCAGCTTTTGTACCGCCGCGCCGCCGCCTCCTGTAATCAGCAGAAATCATCGGAGCAACAACTAGGCTGCTGAGCCTGACTACAACTTATTGATTTTTCTAGTGTTTTTACTTGTTACTTTACTAAGTCTTCTAAGCTCTTACATCTCAGCTCTTACAATATACATAGGACTCTGCTCATGTGTTAAATGGAACCGCCCAAATTTTGCTTCATTTTGCCGATCGGTTAGATCGTTCTCAAACTCGATGCATAATCAAAACTGTACAGCCTGTAGGAGGCACCGGTTATGTAGTATACCAACGGCTGCAAGAGCACGGCCAGACATGACCTTGTCAGGCGATCTTGCGCCGAATAAGTGGAGTAGTGAAACTGCTAGGTGCCAGACCATCATGAAGCTTGTTCGTTCATCCCAAAACGATCCAGCAGTTGTAAAACTTGTAAGCGACAACGAAATCCAATGGAACTATATCACCCCATTTGCCCCATGGCAGGGAGGAGTCTAAAATCAGTAAAGTTAGCTCTCTACAAATCACAAGGTAGAACCATTCTATCCAATGAAGAGCTATCAGCGGTCCTTATGGAAATAGAAGCCATGTTGAACACCAG
Source organism: Haemonchus contortus (assembly GCA_000469685.2). Taxonomy (NCBI): domain Eukaryota; kingdom Metazoa; phylum Nematoda; class Chromadorea; order Rhabditida; family Trichostrongylidae; genus Haemonchus; species Haemonchus contortus. Next base: position 12,198,182 of record LS997564.1, read on the forward strand.
ACCTTTAGTATATCCCGAGCCGGGACCAAGGGCGGATAGACCATTGCGGCCCATCGACTTTTTGCAAAATAACTTTGAAATACCAATCGCGTTTGATTCGAGTGCAGATTGTAGCGAAGACCCCACCTATGTCCCCGCAGATGAACGACTAGCCCTGCAATCCAAAATACAGTGATGGAGGCGTTAATAAGTTCTTGCGAATTTGTAGACAAATTTTGGCGAGTCTGGCAAAACGAGTACCTCACATCGTTACGAGAAAGTCACCAACGAGAAGTAGGTAAACAAAGAGGGAGTGGTTATGCCCCTAAAGTAGGAAAAATAGTTCTAATCTGCGACGTACTCCAACCTAGACACTCGTGGAAGATGGGGCGCATTGAAAGTTCAGTCTCCAATGCTAGTGGAACTGTTAGGGAAGCAGTAGTCCTTTTGATCCCATCGAAAAATCAGGAGACCTTTGAATTTGCTGGTTCCCTTAGAGGTCGACGATGACTTTCAACAAGAAAACTTAAGGAAAAATGAAGAGGAAAAGAAAGACGAAGAGGAAAAACAGACTGCTGCAGAACAACCAGGCGAATTCCCTACAGAACCCAAGGCTCCTTATAACCTGAGGCCCAGACAACGCATAAACTACTCCGAAAATTTGGTAATGCGAAGGATGTCCTTACCACATAATGTTAGCACAGTGCTTAACTTGATCATGATCATTCTTTTAGCATCTGGACTGAAGGCAGAATCAGGTGAGAACAACCTTCAGGTTATAGGACATCTTCAGTGCGTTCCAGGAGGAGTGAAATTCCTTTCATCGAACTACACACACCAAGAACTGTGTGCTGAAGACACCTGTTTGGCCTTCAATAGCCCTAGAATGGAGGGAACGATTCACTTCCCACCTCAGGTGATTGTTCACGAGTACACTGTTCAGTGGAAATTCGAAGAAAATGACACAATACGGACCTTGGAAATAACATGCTCTGCGGCTTCCTTCTGTGAGAACATAGACTGCACCGTATGCGCGGCGGTTTTGTTCAATCCAGAGTGCTGGCTCATAGGAGCAATAATTGTGAGTGCATTTGTCCTTTATTTGTTACTCATGGGTTGTTATGCGTTTCTATACTTACCGCTTGTGATTGGGCGACCTTTGCGCGTTTTAGCGAGTTTGATTTGGGCAGGCTTCCGGAGTGTGGGTAGTATGCCATTCACGAGAAATTGGAGAGGACAACGTAGGGGAAGGGATCTGGTACTCTTATTAGCAGTTTTCATGGTGGCAGCGATTGTAACCACTGTCAAAGGATGCCAAGAAGTAAATGTGTTAACACATCATATGACAGAGTGTTCGCCAGAAAGGAAATCATGCAATGTTCGTAATGCCGAAGTACTGAAAATCAACCCCTTCAAGAGAGAAGCTTGCATCAAATTACGAACCACTTCCACAGTAGAACGCGAAATTCGAGTTACTTGGGAATCGCTTCTCTCTCATGCGAACCGCAAACGACCCTTTTCACAAGGGACACCACCTATAAAGTGATTGACAGCAAGCGGTGCCCTCACGTCGGCTCTTGCATTAATGACAAATGCGCTACAGTCAATAGATCATCTACGATACCCGAACTAGATAGTGGAAATCATTACCCTGGAGTAACAATTTGCGCCGAGTCTTGCGGAGGGCCTGGTTGTGACTGTTCTTGGTGGGGATCAGGTTGTTTATTTTACCGAATTTACCTTAAACCGAATACGCCTCAAGTGTCCGAGATTTTTAAATGCACACGGTGGGAGGAAGCAGCGAAAATTAAACTAACGCATACAGACGTGCTGAAGCAAAAGAGCAATTCCTATACGGCACTCTTACGCGTTAACATTCCCTTAAAGTGGATGTCATACACTTTTGCGCTATGTTCAGTCACTGTACCTCCTCTTCCCTCCTTAAATAATCCCTTCATCACTGATGGCAAAAATACTGCTATGTGGGATACACGGCTTAGCCTCCGCTACAATGTTCAACAGAAGAAGATGCGAAAAACTTACAATGTGACTCATCGAAGATTGCATATGCAACCCTGTTGCAAACCCTTGCAAAATAGGTTACCAATTAGGACGCCTGCTGCGACGTTTTTTAGGACACGAAGAGGAAATGTAGAAGCCCGTATACCAACCATGACTACATCCGAGATCATAATGACACTTGACGAAAACCTAGAAACGCAACTCTCGACTGAAAACATGATATGTAGAGTCCACGATGCGTTATTGACCGGGTGCTATAAATCGCGCGCCAGAATCCACGTGAATTGTTTGGTTACTTGCGGTATGGAAAAACCGAGTTTGAACTTAGTGGTATCCTCAAATTCACCGACACAGCCCAGGCGATAGCAAATTATTGGATAGAAGGAACGAGTAGTAATGTTTGGGAAGCGCAATGGCCAGACTTCTGACATATTGGAGACGTTTTTATGCAATGGTACAAGTCAGTAATCATAGCAATTGCCGCAGTAGTGCTTGCTGTAGGATTGACTTATTTCATCATTTCCACTTGGGGAGCACGGTGCGCTTGTTTCATATTACGACAATTTTTTCGACTCTTCTGGCAATCGTTCCGAATGTTTTTTCGAGTACTTGTGGCCACGACAAGAACGGTGGCTCACGGCATTCATAAAAAACAATACTAATAACAAAGACAATGCTTGTAACCACACCATTGATATGGTGCATCGCGATCGAAACGACTCCAGGCTTGTTCAGTGAGTTCAGTTACGAAATTCACGTATTTTACTTTCATTTCTTTGATTTCGGATTTGTTAACCTTTGCTAACAATCTGAAACGCGTGGAAATCTTGACCCAAATTCAGTTACGAAAGGTTTGGTAACTCGGGCATAAGTTTTATTAACGTGAAAAAAAGAGCTCTACATTTCCAGTATGTCAGCTCAAATATCGTCTTATAAACGCCAGTTAACAAAATCTACTCGTAAATTAAGCACAGTACTGCAACGTTTCCAAGCAGAACAAGTTGAATTGCTACAAGTCTCAGAGGGACTGACCCCTATCGAATTCCAAGACAGTCGTAGACGCTTAGAAGAAGCTATAGGTGCGATCCGAACATGTACCTCTCGCATCGAGACACTACTGAGCGATTACGCCGTAGCACTAGATGCTATAAAAGAGCCCTCCAAAAAAGAGTATGACGATTATGATGAATATGCGACAAAAGCGGAAGAGGGACTAGCGGATGCACTAGACTATTTAGTACTCTTAGAAGCTCGATCACACGCCTTTCTCTCGTGTGGAAATATCAACGTGACGAGGAACCCAATAAGCCCGACACAAGAAAATGAGTCGAGTATCGCACCGCGAGTGAGAAAAGTAGAACTTCCAATATTACCTGTCCCCATTTTTCGAGGAAACATTTGGAAATGGGACAACTTTTGGTCTTTGTTCAACGCTAATATCCATTCTCAAGTCATAACAGAACTCCACAAATTTAACTATCTTATAAACGCACTTAGAGGGGATGCTCTAATAGCAATTAAAAAAAATTCCAAGTTCCGCCCGAGAACTATAGTAAGGCAGTGGAATTTTTGGTATCCAAGTACAGAAATTCAGAGGAATTTGTGAATAAGCTCATCGACAGATTGGACAAAATGCAGCTTAAGTCTTCATCATTAAAAGTCCAACGAGTTTTTTTCGAAGAACTTCAAGTCATCGTAGCCCAGCTAAAACAGAAAGGTGAAAACGTAAATAGTCAGTGGTTCCTTGAGCAAATTTTGTCTAAGTTGCCGTTGATAGTTCAACGTAATTCAACGTAAAGTGCTGGAGAAAAAATACGCGTTATCGAACCATATCCGATTTGTTATGGAGATCTTGATGAAATTCATTGAAGAAGTTATTTCGAGTGAAGAAACCGTCACGCTTTTTACGGGGCGGGATCAGGAGAAACGGAAACAGTCACAATACAGCGGGAACAAAGAGAATAGTTACGTTAACGGGTGTATGTATTGTCGGGGGAATCATAAGCCATCCGCGTGTATTACTTATAAGACCCCACAGGAACGATCCCGTTACCTAAGAGAACATAAGTTGTGCTTGATTTGTGCATCCCCAAAACATATGACTTCCGAATGCAAGAAAAAGCTGTGCTTTATATGTCAAGGGGCGCACCACACATCGTGCTGCTTCAAAAATATTTCGGATCGCCTCCAGACACCCCCACAAACACTTGCAAGTAGCGCGCCAAAAGGAGCGGCAAAATCCAAGCCGACCAAAAAGGTAAACCAAATTTATACACATGATGATATCGATCAGATTTCATTGATTAGAGCCGAGAGAGCGCCCTATTTGTGAGCTCCAATCAGCACAACGGGACCAAAAATCTGAGGGCACATTCCTGCCAACCGGTGAATTGCAAGTACTCGACCCCACATCTCGAACACTAAGAAAGGTAGCCGTTTTGCTGGACACAAGAGCTGAACTTTCATTTATTTACAGCGCCCTAGCCGAAGAACTCCAACTGCAAACAATAGAGAAAACTATGTTGAGATCACATACCTTCGGTTCGAGTAAAGTTCAAGAAAAACCGAGCCGTCGAGTTAAGCTCGAAACTTGGGATGAGGACGGCAAACCTCTTAGTCTCAACCTTTATACACATAAGGTTCTGACAAAATCTTTAACAGTCCCCCCTCCCCTCCTCAAAGAAGATAGGGATTTCATCGAGTCACTTAAATTACCCCGCCGATTGAGGGAAAACCATAAGGAGGTGAAGCCTCTTATACTTCTGGGGTGCGATCAGGTGTGGTCATTGATAAAAGAAGGGCAGTCACATATCCACCTATCCTCAGTACTTCATCTGTTACCAACGCGTATAGGTCAATTGATAACGGGTCAACTCCTGAGTTCACAGTCAACCACCCAGGGATCTCAAATGCTCGCCCTTATTGACAAATGGGAAGAGTGTTGGTCACTCGATGGAAATACTATCACCCAAGACATAGATTCTACGGGAGAAGACGAGTTGTGGACAAAGTACTGGGAGCTTGACAGAGCAGAAACAGAGAGGTTTAGCGAATTAGAGAAAAAAGTACAGCAAATGCTGGATCAACAAGTGTGGGATAGGTTCGTAGAGACTGTAGAAAAACGTGAAGACGGGTATTATGTGCGTCTGCCTTGGAAAGATGAAAACGTCTCCTTATCCGACAAACGAGCCATTGCGTACCGCCGCTTAGTAGGCACATGGGTTTCACTTCAGAAGGATAGAGAGCTCTTAGAAAAATACGACGAGGTGTTTAAAGACCACTGAGACAAAATATCATTGAAGAAATAGATGAAAAAGACCGGACGATAGGTAATCGAGTCCATTACATGCTTATGGCAAAGTCAAAGTTACCTTCTCTAAAATCAAAAATTACGATACCAAAATTGCAACCTAATGCTATGACTTTAGCAATGCGCCTAACATATTCAGTTAACACTCAAGTAAAATCAGTCGTCTCCATCAATCGAGTTGTTGTATTAAGTGACTCAGAAATCGACTGAATTGGATCAAGTCGAATGTACGACACGACGCTGGACCCTTTATAAAGAATCGCGTCAACGAAATCCAACAAATCGCTGGCACGATCAAAGAATCACGTAATCTTATCAAATTCGGTCACATTTCTTCCCAATATAACCCTGCAGACTGTGCCACTAGAGGTTTAGCTAAGCACGAGTTGACCGATCATTTCTGGTGGATCGGACCTGATTTCATTCGAATTCCTTCCTCTAACTGGGACGACCTCTGCAAAGCAATTATAATCGAGACAACTTTTGATGAAGAAGAAAATGATTCAACAAATTCATATTCACTTACTGTCAACAGTAATGTTACAGATCACGACTTAAATCCTCTTCTTTCCCAATCGATACGTGTTCAGACCCTCACTCATATCAAACGCGTGATAGCATACGTTGTGAGATTAATCCGAGTTTTAACAAGTAGGGTGAACGCTAAAAAACCTTCCAATGGGCACTTTCTAGAGCTATCAACTCTCTCTGGGATTAGAGAAGAAAATGAAAGACAGACTCAGATCCTATTGCGAAGTGAAGAGATAGCTAAAGCAGGCAAAGCACTCATCAAACAACATCAAATGACGTGCCTAAACCCCCACGGTTTGAAAACCCTCCATCATTTGAACCTTCGTTTGGACGAGTGTGGTATATGGAGATGTTTTGAACGCCTAGGTAAAAGTGCGTTAGATCATGATGCCAAGTTCCCTATGTTCGTTATGCAGAAGTCATGGTTAGCAAAATTACTTATAGCCCACTATCACAGCAAGGGACACCCTTCTACCAATCATACGATAGCACTGATTAGGCAACACTATTGGATCCCACAACTACGATCGCAAGTCACAATAGCCATTCGTCGCTGTATTCAGTGTCAAAGGTTCAACAATCTCCCATTTAAATATCCGGAACAAAGCGATTTACCCTCACGACGAGTGTTACGATCACGCCCATTTGAACATGTCGGATTGGATTATTTTGGACCCCTGAGTGTCGAAATAAGAGATGGGGCGACGAAAAAATGCTATGGATGTATTATCACTTGTCTAGCAACACGGCTAATTCATTTAGATATATGTAGCTGCGGACCTTTCTACCTTCGAGTTCATTCTGATACTTCGCAGATTTTTCGCTAGAAGAGGGACACCGTCTTCCATAACTAGTGACAATGCACCAACATTTACTCTGGGCGACATCATTTTGAAAGAAAACCATAAAAACTCCCGGCCGATGCACCATATCAGTGGATGTGGTCGGAATACTCGCCAGTTTAATGTGTGAGACGACTGACCACTAGTTCGTAATACTTTATTCGGCACAGTAGGATTTTTACTCGACAGATGGGAATAGTTCCGGTGATTTGTACTTGAAGAAGACAAAGCCGTAGAAACTGAAGAAGACGTTGCCAGAAGAAGCCGTAGCAAGAAGCCCCGCTCTCGTCGTACCACTACTTTTATAGCATTGTTCCTAGCACGTTTACATACGTAGCTGCCGCGAAGAGTCCTATGTTTTGTCGGCGTTGACAAACGTTTACATACGCAACTGCCGTAAAGAGCCTCATATTTAGTCGGCGTTGGCGACATCCTTTACCGTTCATTAAACGAGCAGCACGAGGAAGTAGTGCAGTGGCAAGTGGCGCATTAGCACACGTATAGTCCTGGGATCGAATTCAGGTTGGTTCCCTCCGAGACCAAACAAGCTCGTCAAGCTTTCAGGGTCGGTTGATTGGTACCGGACTCGTCTGCGAGGATGAAAGCACTGTCTTGTCAATCGGCTGGCCACTGCACATCATTGTATAGGACACATGCGCATTCAAAAACGCCTCTACGATTCCGATTGAAAGCATTACATAAGAGATCGATATGCATCAAAACGATCCCTATACCTTTATTCCAAACAATTAGTGAAACAGTGAAGTGAAATGTAAAATGGCAGTAATTCTTTTACAGCGTATTGAGACGTTTTTGAGGTAATAGCAATTGGCAGTGATCGTCCGTCTAGACCCGATGAATACAATCTCTGGTTTCTCCTGAGTACTTGCCAGCCAGTTGAAAAGTGCCGAAGTCGAAGAATTTCTTAGGCGTCTGAAATGAAATAGTATGAAATGAAATGTAATATTTTGTCGAAAGATGAGGGGGTTCAATTTGATTATTTTCGATTGATAGAAATTAAAAATTTCGCTGCTACCAGGACTCAATTCCTGCAAAAACTTGAGAAAAGTTGTAAAAGAATTAACTAAATCGCTTAGTACTGCGCTTACCTCTCCACTGCTAATGTAGTCATCTGGAATGTGGATGGTAATCTTGCGTTGGCAGGGCTAAAATAATCAAAAAATAAAACCTCGTAGAAATCGGAGGATGAGGAGTGAAGGTTTAATCAAAGCGTACCTTGATACCATCATTGCAGTCGTGGTAGATGTTGAACTTGGGTTCTATTGATGTAAACTCATCAGCGTGTCCACTGATTTCAAAGTGACCACGGCTATCAGTCTTTCCTGCTGCCATCAGCTCGTCCGGGCTAACTGAAAAAAATGTCGTCTTCCTACTCCTATGTCTGTTCAAGTAGCTCTGGAGTAAATTAGCCGAAAAGGTCGAGTTTTCTAGCTGAATGCAATTTATGGGACGCCGTAGTATGTACTGGTGGATCGCTATTCTGGCTGCGGAAGCTGGGCCTGTACAGAAAAGCTTTTAAAGGATCGGTACCTAATACCGAAAACGGTTTGCTCAAAAAATTACGAATCATTCCAGGTAACAAACTCTTTCAGGAGAGAGTTGGCCCAGAGGAACAGTTGAATCAGTCAGAGCTACGAGGTTTTTTTTGCACTATCGAAGTGGTACTGGCATGATTGAAGTGGCAGAGCAAAAAATATCGAGGGCAAAAGGATCGAAAGCAGTGCCAACGACAGCACGTGCCTCTTAGTCGCCAACCTCAATTGCTTGGCAGGCTGAATTAAGTGTAATAAGGGTTACTCTCTTCACCTTAGTGTCTCTGAATTGGGCTTTGTTCCGATGATCTAAGATTCTGAGCAGGCTTTATGGGCATTACAATTATCGGAAGGCCTCTAAGTGACTATGGAAGCGTCTTCCATCTTTGATTTCTCAGAAACTGTGACTCCAGGGATCATATTGATTCTACCAGTTCTGGGCTGATTGGAAACTTTGGTTGTTCTGGGGTTCATAAACAAACCTACCACATAGATACAGATTTAGAACTGGCAAAGAAGTAGCTCAAGATTTGCTAACTTCGCATACCAATGACGAGGGTTTGCGCCTTTTTAGATTGTGATCGGGGAACAGTACCAGATTTCGACTTAACCGAGACTAAAATTCTTTTTCAGAGTTGACAGGGCTGCAGAGCCAATCCAGTTGTGATCTAAGTCTCCAAGTTACACAGCATTTCTACAATTTTTTTGATTTGAATAACTAGATTTTTCTTTTTCAACATGAGTTTAGGAAGAATAGTCTACCATCCCAAACTGTTTATGTCTCACTAAATCGTGAGTCGAATTGAAAAATTCAATACTTACGTTTATCTTCATCGTAAAGCTTGACTTCCACATCTGCTGCCGCTTTATCGTTGCATATTAGGGTTCCTTTGACACCGACCGCTTGTGTTCGCCCAAGAGCAGCAGCCACTGGCACGAAGCACAGAATGACGAGAGCTGACAGCATGCTAAAATGTTTATTTATTGTTTTCGACTGAGGCATACGGTACACGATACACGATATCGAGAAGGGTGAAATCGACGAAATTGAACGACAGCAGGGACGGTTTCATTATGGAATCGTCTAAGATTGCATCAAAGAACAATGAGAGCAGAAACGAAACTGAACTCAAATCTTTCAAAACGAGGACGAGAAGAATTAAAAAGAAATGTTCGACGCTGATCCATTTCCCAGAAACGTTCCAGACAATCCCCTCTTACTTTTTTTTATAAAGCAGTACTATTTAGGGTGCTTGCTAGGGTAGTACACGGCTAGTGAAGTCTAGAGTAACTGCCGACGTACGCCTGCGGTCACTCAAAGTCACCTATGAAAGATGAAATCAATTCTTAAGACGGGCGGAATGTCCTCCTTAGCGACCAAGAAAACGGAGGTTTTCAACAGCGAAGGAAGTCGGTCGAAACTAAGCGATAAACCCGCTGAGAATTAGTTTTCTAGGGTTTTACGATCCGTCGAAGGTATTTATACTTAGCGGTGGCCTCTCTTCACTCTCATGCGCGGTCGCTCTGTCTCAATAGCTAATCCCCAGGGGGAGGGCGCAATCCGCTGGGAATCCACACCTGCACAAATCACATTCGACAAAGACAGTCACATTTGGATGCAGGGGTTTTAGACAAATTACTTTTGACGAAAATCTCCCAAACGGCTTGAACCTCTAGTTATGCATGTCACCCGGCGTCTCCAGCCTTTGAGCTACTTCATCCCCTAAACGTTCAACTTTATTCAACTCCAAAAACAACATTTCTACAGCTTCTATACAATTTTTAGTACAAACACATTTAACAAAATGTGTAGATCTAAGCTCGATGCAGACAATCTCTGGTTTCTCCATGATATTTACCGGCTAGCTGGAAGGTGCCAAAATCGAAGATTTTCTTTGGAACCTGAATGAACGATAGCCGTTCCTCGCAGGCTTTGCCAAAACTAACAATCCATTTGGAAATTTCGAATAGTAATGAATGAATCTTACCTCTCCACTGCTAATGTAGGCATCTGGGATATAAATCGAAAGTTTACGTTGACAAGGCTGAAAATGAAATAGTCAAATACAGAATAGATTCGGTTTTGTAACAGCTACAGTTGCCTATGTAGGTCCACTGAAGGGAAACCATTGCGCTTGAGATGACAATGAGCATTCCGAGACTTTTGGAGGGATTGACGAGTATGCTTTTCATGATGCCCAAATGCACCTATAAAGCCCCCTCCCTTCCGTATCCATCTACTCTGGGATGTCGGAGAGAAGAGCACCGTCACATGGAGGTGAAAGTTGATATCAGAAAGCCTCACTCTGGGAGCTCCTTAATCCTTAGTTCTTTGCCACCCAAATCATTTTCATTTCTGAGCCACAGCTTCTTTCTTCTGAGCTGTAGGGACCCTTTTCGATCTTTATCACTAAGCAACCGTGATCCGAACAGACCATCTTTAACCCCTCGTTGAGATGATGTGTTATAGTTTTCGCTCTGCGATTCGATGACTATCTTTTATAGACACTGTCAGTTTGATTGTTCAGTTGAAAACCGGCTCCCATACCTAGGTGGAATGATTGATGAGCATTTCCTACAGCGCTTGCAAAAACATTACTTGTTCGAACGATAAACATCATTGTCCGAATTTTCGACTATTCCGACCGACTACGACTGCAACTTATGCGGGTTCGAAAGAACTTCATCAACTGGATAAGTTCTTCGCTTCCTTTTGTGGCACCGGAACAGAAGAAACTTCCTTTAGAGCGATCATATAGACAACCTGCACTTACTCGGTACGCCTAGCCCTGACAAAAGAAGTGACAACGTCCTGCTTTGTAACTTGGAAAACTGTGCCAAACCTCGTCCTGGACGTCTGAATGGAGCTAATCTGAATGATGACGGCGGAGAGTGCCCGGACGCCCCAAGTATTCAAATGTCCTAACGCTACTTTTACGTCTTCTGACTATTGGAACACCGAAATTTTGCGATATCAATCACATCTGGTGCCGTTCATTTAGCTCATGCTAAAGAAGTTTTCCAAGTTTTTGGTAGCCAATAGATGGCGATAGAATGACAAAAATCTGTCGGCTCTCATGATTTATCAGCAGCGTTCTGACAACACTTCTGTTCGATGGCTCCTGTAGTTGAAATTCGGCCGTCTTCCTACCGCCGGGCTCATGACATGACTGTGTTCCCTCTGTAAAGAGGGGCAAGAGCACTGATCGGTGAAGGACTGACTTACTTTGATAGAATTACAATAAACGGGGATTGACATTCATGAAAGGACGGAAAGCAGAGAATGAGCGCGTAGGGAAAATGGGTGAGGTTAAAAAGTGGCAAGACGGCATTTGGGTTGAGTTTTGCAGATTAGAGCAAGAAGAGACAAAGCTCTTACTCTGTAAAGTGCAGAGTTTCCGGTGGTGTGGTAGGTGCCCATTACGAACAAAGTCGAAAAAATCGAAATAGTTTGGATGAATTTCTTCCAAGACCAATCTAGCTGATTTTAGAAAGACCAGCTTCATACCGTTCTGATGAAAATTGATAGTTTAACTAAGACATGACATTCGATGCTTTTATCTAGATGGGTGTGTAAAGGGGCTGCCAATTGGTACTGGATGGTCGTGAGGTGAACTGGTGAACCTTTCATGTGGTTCAATTAAAACATAAGGTGTCTGCAAGCACGGACGCTTATTTAAAAGAAATCAAGGGATCATTCGACTAAGTGTCATTCGATTTAATCAAAAAAAAAAGAAATAAAAAGGAAAAGGGTTAGCGGAATACAAGCGAAGGCAACTCACCATGATGCCGTCGTCACAGTCGTGGTAAATGTTAAGTTTCGGTTCTATTGATGTGAATTCTTCCGCATGTCCACTAATCTCAAAGTGACCGCTACTATCAGTCTTTCCGGAAGCCATCAGCTCGTCTGGGCTCACTAAAGGGTTGACGGCTTTTTGTAACCAGCGAATGAAATTGAAAAGTTTCTGTTGGTAGAGTGAAATAAAGGTACAATTTTCGTTCAAAATACAATATTATAAAAAACATTAGGGTTTTTATGTTTCTCTCAGTGTTTGGCTGCTAGTAGTAATCAAGTATTCGGCTTCCACATATTTTTTGGTAGTTCTAGTTCCAGTGAATTTTCTAAAATGAAAAATCAAAGTGATTAAGTTGAATGCTCGGAGCTGTAGAACTATCAGAAGCTATGGTATTATAGTGAACAGATTTCCAGCTTTCTGCCCTTAGAATTGCAGGATTTTTCTTTCTTTTTCATTGTAGTGACCGATCTCATTGTGATATATTATAGTACAATCTTCGGCAAGCTAATGGTATCATCACAGCAGTACTAGGACCCTTTCGTCATGCTCTCACGCGTTTTCATTCGTATGATTATTTACTACTAGATCAGCTCATAAATGAGGGATTGCCTAAATGGTAAGTCCTACACCAGGAAGCATATGTAAGTCTTATTGGAATGTATTCGGAAGTATTGCTCAAAGCATTAGTTTCAATGGCATGAAGCGGGCTCGCGATTTCAACTGAAGTAATGAACTTTGCAACCGAATAAGCAAAACAAACGCTGTGAAGTTGGTGGGCAAATGATGTAGTCGCCCACATCGCCTACAGGTCATGCGGTCCACGTAAAGAGGTTAACCCGATACTTTTGGAGTTTGATGTTCCCAAAGGGTTGTCAAAATTTTGAAGATGTAGCGATGAAACGCTGCACAGAAACGAGTTTCGCAGCCTCCCAGTATCGTTACATGACTGATATTTCGCCAATCACTGCTCAGCTTTCTGAAAATTCTCGTACTTTTACATGACATCGAGTTTGAGCCACTACTCATTGGGCCCCTCAACTCTGAATGTCATTTCAATCTGTAACAGAGGCGACGGATAGGGATTGCGACTAATGAGATAAAAATTTGGAGAGACCTCAATGCTTGATGTCCACTACTTCAAGTTTCTCTTGATGTTTGGGAAGGCACTTACGTTTGTCTTCATCATAGAGCTTGACCTGCACATCGGCTGCCGGCTTATCATTACATATAAGCACTCCTTTGACACCAACAGATTGTGTACGTCCAAGGGCAGCTGCCATTGGCATGAGGGTTATAAGAAAGAGAGCCGGCAGCATGCTGAATATCAATTCGCATTAATCGGGAAGGTAACAATCATTTGAAAGCTGGTTTAAACTCTTTTCTTTTCCAGAAGGAGACATCAGGAACACGAGACAGAAGAAAAAAGGCCAGCGAACCGGGCCATGAAAGGCATAGAACAACTAAATCCTGGCCTGAACTAGCCGGATCAGCGGGAATGTTCAGTAAGAGCTACCTACGCATTAATCAAGAAGGGTGAAGGGTGGAAAGATGTGCTCTGCACAGGTAGTATTTAATCGTGTTACTTAACTTTCAATACACCATATCATCCATTACGCTATTGAGGTCAAATGACTCCTTTATTAATTGGTTCTCAACATCCTATGAACCAATCAAGCCTACAAATTTTTTTCACTGTGTTCATAGGGCAAAGGTGGTGTAGATCCGCCTAGACCGGGCCGGAATTTTCTACTTTCGAGGTCGATTAACTGGTGACAGACTCTTCTGGGAGGATAAAAGCAATGACCTGTACATCGGCTGGTCATCGCAAGTCATTGTATAGGCCACATACGCCACTACGATTCTGAATGAATGGAATTAGGATGCGGGGCGCACCCCTCACACCGGACGGATCAACGCCCCAACACTATAGGCTTTACCATATTCACAAGACAATACTTACTTCTTGGCTTTCAGACAAGATAAAAAACAATTGGTCTGGCATGATTGAAAAGCTATGATACAAAATGGAAAAGAGACTCAGGTCAGAAGAGGAGAACTCCTGCGTATGATTAAGGAAGGGTATGGGTAAAAGGTAAAATTGATCTGCGAAGAACATAGAACGTCACAGATTTCAGGTTCTCACACATTCGAGAGTCTTCTTTCCTACTTTTCACCAAGTTTGGAAAGTAATCGATGGTTAGTAAAATAATAAATAGCCAAAGGATACAGGTGTATAAAGTAAAGAGGATAATGCTGAAAATGAATGATAGAATGATTTGCCGAATGTAATTTGGTAGTGGCAAGCTTCTTCTCTCGGTTCCGAAACGAAATTGAAATTAGCATAAAAGGGAAAAGAGAAATCGACGGTGCCATTGTAATCAGTGGAATATCATTGTGTGATGGTTGTTTTAGAGGGGTGGAACCGCGCAGTAGCAACAGTGTAAAACTCCCGTCACGTCATGCAAGGTCACGCGCATCGTTCAACGAGTTCTTTTTCTATCTATCGAAAGGTCTCATAAAGAATGTTACTTATGTATTGGTAAAAAATCTAAAGGGAATCGACTGGCGGTGAGAAGACTAGGGCGCGGAAAAAGTCGCTAACTACAGAATGTTGACATGGACCCACATCGGTACCTTCCTGAGCCTCATCGCCTCTTTTCCGGAAAGACGACTAAGTGTTATAAGATTCGACTGTGAGGATGAAGTTATTAGCCTGTGCACGAGGTAAGCAAACCGACCCGTTTAGCCCTTCTGCTGGATGCATTTGCATATTCTGCGATTTTGTTTAAGGGACTCATAATCCCACTCATGAAAAGTACGTGGGGAGTCGCTTCTAAATCCCAGGTGGAAGTTCTTTATACGGTTACATAGGGCCGCCGCGCAACTGTGACAGTATGGTGTGCTTTAACAATTGATTCATACATTCGCCCAATGTCTTCCACATATAAACAGGGAAGTGTCATCCACCTGGGATTTAGAAGCGACTCTCCACGTACTTTCCCTGAGTGGGATTATGAGACCCTTGAACAAAATCGCAAGATAAGCAAATTCACTCAGCAGAAGGGTCAAACGGGCTGGTTTGCTTACCTCCCTGTGCACCGTTGACTCGTGCTTTCTGAATGGTTGGTCATTGCACGGCGAATGCCGAGGCAGAATTGGTTAGCGTAGAATGGCTGGTGTTTTGGCTCATGAAGGTAAGTTTTATGAGCGAAATAAGCGTCTTATGTATAATGACGGTCGACTTTTAAGAAATTTCTCGTACTCTGTTTGCTCAAATAATCAAAAACAAATGGTTACAAAAAGCTGCTAATATGGAGAGGAAGGAAGAGCTCAGAAAAATTTTCATCGGAAGCATTTAGAACGAATTTTTTGAAGCGTATAGAAGGACATCCTAGGAATAATCCTAGGAATCAGAATTAAAATCAGAATCTTAAACGATGTCTAGCTTCAATGGATAACTGCATCAAGTGTAAATGCTGGGCAGGAGGACAGAGACAACTGAAATGGTGAGCAGAAGCACAAAGACAGTTGAGCAGGAAATCTTTGTATTAATCTTCTTGAAGAGGGCCACGCAATGTATATTTGTTGAAAGGATAAAAGATTTAAACTCCTGTCGTCAATCAACCACGATTTTTTGGGTTACGCCACCGCATTCGACTTCCGCTCAGATTCGGAGCGGCGTATCGGATGGGTATGTGGCCTACACAATGACTTGAGATGGCCAGCCGATAAACAAGTCAGGACTTTTGTCTTCCCAGAAAAGTCTGGTAGCAATTGATAGACCTTAGATATGAATGGCTTGGTGGGAGTGATCCGACTATTGATCTAGGACCAATCCGTGGACAATGCGTGAGCGATAATGCGCTACCTGCCACTTCACCACATTCGTCCTACCGGACTTCAATGTAAATCAAAATTACTTGAATTCGTTGTTTATCCATAACTGATAGCTGGTGGCGATAAGGACTGCGGAAATAGCTGTCTAGAGAAGAGTAGAACTCATTTGACCTGAATGTGACTCACCGAATCCTGTAGGAAACGCATCTGTGTTCACTTCCGCTGTGGAAACCCGCTTCGCTCCCTTTTATTGCTATGTGAATCCGTCACGGATTGACATGGAAGTAGGATAACTTGAATGAGAAGTAGCAGAGGGCGGGTTTAGCCGAAGGATACCTGTTCTGGTTCCAAATGTAGGTCCAGCAATCTTGGATTGTAGACAAGTCATATGACTCCCCGAACTATAGCGCTGCTTAGATCAAATACCGCAAAACCTTAATTCCAAGAGCACTAGCAAATTGTGATTTGTGGAAGCCTAAAAGCTCACTGGAACTCACGATCGACAACTTATCACATCAATCGTCGAATGAAATCGATTCGGCTGTTTCACATTAACTCGTTTTTTTTACTGAATCCATGTTCTACCACATGAAGATCTGCTCTGAACGTCCACGAAATAAAGGCAAGTTCACGATAATAATGGTTTCTGGGATTTCCCATAGAATGAATTCGAGGCTCCTTCGTGTACCATATTTCAAGCTTCAGAGCGGAAAACGGCTTTGGGCGTTGAAAGTGTTGTATCGTGTGTATCCTCAGACGAGTTTCATCGGCATTTTAGAGGCTGTACCGATCACAAGGGAACCCATGTAGGAAGTTCGAACAAGCTGCCATGACCCATAGCGACAGTGAAATACAGTTTTATACAGTTCTGCCTTGATGTAGTCAGCTCTTTGCGCAGTTGCAACAACAGAAATCTCTTCCGAATACCCCTTCCACGTTAGTTCCATCATGGTAATCTCGTCCAACCTCTATTTTCCCTACTTTTGAGGAGCATAATTTTTCACAAAGTTGGCGATTTTCCCCTCTCTCTCTTCACCACAGATGAAATATCCCCAGCCTACACTTATGGTTTCTGAATGAAAAGGGATACCTCAAAGTTGTCGTGAACTGTGCCTTTAGTGAAGCACTTTCTTCATAATAAAAATAAACAGGACTGTTCTAGAAAAAACCAAAGTCTTGCTCGTTTAGCCACTGAATTATTCCACGGTCTACTGAAAGTCGCGCACCTTACTAAGGCTTCTACAAAATTCAGTCGAGACTCTCACAAATATCCTCCACGTGGGTTTTTTTCTCCAAAGGCACAAATTAATATAAAGTTTGTTTTGCATGTTCTGTACGAGAATTAAACTTAGATTGTGGTTGAAGGATAGAGGTCAATGGTTCATCCAGTCATCCGATCTGCGTACTGCCTTTGAATTACAAGTTCTGTAATCTATTATTAGGGTCTTATCAATTTGAACGCATGCTTTCAAAAGGAACTGGATGAATTCTGCAGAAAATTGAAAGAGTCTTTTGCAACATGACCTAATGGAGATGCCTTCGAAAAGCGGGCTCATCCTTAGTGTTCCTTCACAACGAGGCTGAATGCTCACTATTGCAGAAATTTTCAGATGCTCCAGCTGCGTCGATATATGCCTTGGGATAAACGATCCAGTGAAGGAGCTACTGAGTTTTGCAGAGGGTTTTGAGTGTGAAGAGAATCCTCTGAGAATATCAAGGTAGCAGCAAAAGAGGTAGGAAACTTCTTTACTACCTTCTTGATTCATCGTAGTAAAAAAAGGTGTTAAAGAGCAAACCTGCATCTTGAACTCCTCAACACGGAAGTGTAGAAGGGTGAATGTGGACAGCAAGTGCTTTCTGCATCTATCGCATTATCGTGGAGATCTTCGAAATGATGATTGAAGGCTCGTCGTTGCTGTCTATGATAGAGCCTTCTCATAAAGAAGCAATGAAGCGAAATGACTCTGTTGGACACTGTCCTGAGGCTCCGTTTCTCAAACTCAGCTACTTCCTCTCAACCCATTTATAAGTTAGTTTTCGTGTGGAAGAAACTCGTGCTTCGTGCGTAAAGAGTTCGACCCTGGGTAGCACCTCGGAACATCGGCGATATCAGCAAGACCTTCAATCGAAGCTGATGTGAGTCATCCGGCTATGAAACTTTCAATCATGCAAATTCCAAGCTTTTCGCAGATAAAAAGACTCTTTTACCTGTCAGAAACACTATATTTGTTTGAGCGCACCGCTGCGTGCATCAAATTTAAATAAAATGAAATGAATAATGATCTCTACATCAATCCACCCTAATTCCAGTCCATTCCTTGGATCCCGATGTGGAGCACTTAAGTCATTACTTAAGAACTGGTATAATGTTTCAATAGTGATCTCCAAGTGAGTATGACGTCGCTTTTAGAACCCTTTCAGTTCCATCGAAGACGCTTTAATTGTTTTCCGTCGCAGCTTGATGCTTAATGTAGACGGAAAGCAAAGGTCACATAATCAGAACTGAACCCCACTTTTCCAGTCGCAAATGTCCTATTTGGCTTATCAGCCTTTTATTCGGATCAATATTCATAGACATGTGCGTGTTGATGAGTAAACCCCTCAATTGTGTTGCAAGGCAATAGAAGTTCTTCTCCAGTCACAAGAACTGCGTGTACTGGGCTGTGATCGCTCAGTCAGTTCGATGGCGTTGTACCTGGATGATGTTTCTGGCTTAGATCGCTAGATCTTCAGTACAAGATGTAGCCGTTGTCGCTAGAGCTAGAATATAGATCGAAACTAGAAAAACCTCTAAATTGAGGCGGCCTGTTTGATTTCAGCAGTTTCTCACATGCCATTCTTCTCGAAGTTGGCGGAATGGGGTTTGAAAGGCATCACTAGCAAGAATAATAGAATAAAAAAGTAAATAACCAACAAAATGTTGCGTCAAAAATAGGGAGACTGAGGAAAAATGACCTTCGATAAAAAAGAGTATCCGTCGTAAGCGTAATAGAAATTTTTTGACTCTCCTCGACTTTTCTCTCAAATGAGTTTGAAAAGCTCAATGACTACGTAGTAAGGAAAATGCCGAGCACCGTCATAGCCCTGTGTAACTCGGATAACAGATGTTCACAGCGGGAACGATGATGGGATCACATCATCCAACTATCACCACTTTGCAGGAGGTTCTGAAACGAGGGTAGCATATGAATGCCTGTATAGGCGATTGCGGAGGTGAACAGCGATCCGCTATGGGTCTTCCACAGATGAAGGAATGAGTGCAAAATCAAAAAGAGGATTAAAAGCAGAGGAGAACGATGGATGATTGACAAACATTAAGTCTTTGAGAATGCACTTAAGGTAATTCCGGTTTTCAGTGGCAGTTGAATGTTCAGCACGGATGCAGAAACAACTGATTCACTCCCTTCTTGGTCAAATTCAAATTTCAAGGAGGGGCTCTCACTCCGAAAACTTCATCCTGTTTTGTTAGGACCCACAGAACGTAGTTAGGCAACGTACAACCCGATGGGTTCAAGTCTCATAGGATTTCCATCTTTTTGACTTTCCATCCTGCAAGTTCACTGAGTATGCTCAACAATAAAATAAGCCCGGAAGGAAATTATATCCGAAGAGTACATAAAAGCAACATAACTCAAATTCATCGAAGCCATTGGAAAGGTTAGGAAAGGCGAGGTTTCGGTAGTGAAACGGACAACGAGCACGGCGTCCAGGATGTACAAGCAGAGCTTTCTGGCTCTCGCCCGAGGCTGAAATCCTGCCCGCAACCCGCCATCCTTGTGAGACTCGAGTTTATGTTCGTCTTGCTAAATCTGCTGGAATCATACCGCAGCAATTTATTTTTATTTTGGAAGTAAGGGAGGAAAAATAAATTAATATACACACAAGGAATGGACACAATGTAAATATACTTATTTATGACCCGATTTCGTGGAAAAGCTGCACTTCACTTCATATTTGCTTCTTTTTGCTTGCTTGAAAAAATAAGAATTCATTTTAGATAAGGAAGTAAGTACCATAATATTTCTTGCTTCGTCGGGTTTTCATAACTTTTTTCTGAACGCGCAGACCATGTCTCGAAGACTCTTCAAATTAATTATCCACATGCACTACTTAGTTGATTAGCTTTCCAAAAGATGATAGGATTATCGTTTTTGAACTGAGTATTGATTTATAAAAACTTTTCAGCGATACGCTGAGATTACGTATGCACATCTGGAGACATTTGCTCGGCCTCTTATCACAAATAGCTTATCAGCTGAAATAAAATGCAGTCAGAAGTACCTTCGACACACCCATTTCCACCGAATTCTCTGAATTGTATCTATTGAATCGTTCGTTAAAAAACTTTCTCGTTTCCGAAATTTTTTCCAACCTCACAATTCAAATCTAGACTAGGATTTGAATATTCTAATGTCCGCAATGCCAGCGAAGCGATTTTTTTTTTGAAATTTTGCATTTTGTCGGAAAAAAAACTTTTAGAAAATGGGTCCTACAGCCATTCTGTTATTAATAGTGGCAGCGTGGACAGGTACGTTCGACCTAGAAAACAACATGTTTACTTTGCTTTTGCCAATATTTATCCCATGCTTTTGTCTGTGAAAGTTACAATTACTTTGTTACGAATTCATTGTAACTTTCACAATTAATTACAATTATTCACTGTTGACAGACTTTGACTAATAAAATGTCCAATATGTGAGTAAACAAAGTGTGAAAGTGGGGCTCTTCTAATTTTACTCTGTTTGCTTACCTATGTTCGATTTTCAAATTGTTTCAATGCTTCCCAAGTATTTTCCTTGCAACATAAAAGCTGAATGAAGCTAAAAAATTGAAGAAAATTCTAGTGGGAATCGAAAAGTTTGAAGGAAACTGGCGATAACACTACTCAATACTGCGATGTAGATAACATTCCCAGCTATCTATGCAGTTCGCCTCTTTGTAGCGCCGAATTTTCCACACACAATACCCTACTAGTTCAAGAACACATTTAAGTGGATTGAAGGGGTAAATATTAACAAGAGTGTCAGTCATTCCTATCGAATTTGGACATTACTCTTACAACCTATGTAGCTCTATTCGATAATCCCTAATACCATGATGTCAAAAAATGATAGGTGAAATTGACCCTGTCTCCCTCAATTTAGATTTGTAGAGGTACATCATTGGAAAAAATCAGACATGACTTCTAGCGCAGTGGTCCTTCAACTTTTAGACAGTGGTCTTTCAACGGAGCAAATCATTCTGAAAGGCTATTTCTGGTAATTCTGATTGATTTTCTGCTAAACAGTCAGTCCGTACTGATAACTGCCCCTGTGGTTTACCTTCCTTCACTATGAAGAGTTTTTACGCTTTGCTTTATTTCTTAACAGCACCGACGTATGAAGAGGAAGTTTTGTAGAGTACCTGACAGTTGCTATTGATAGCTATCCAGTCACTGAGTGAGAATTTTAAGAACAATAAAATGGTTTGCATTAGATGAAAAAACGTAATTATTCGAGGCAAAGAACCGATACAATTGAAACATTGCAAAGATTGTTCCCGTGACCATTTGCCATCATTTTTAGTCTTTTCTAGCTCTGCCGAATCCTGTCAACTAATAGATTTTCAGCAAATGTATACTGCGGTCTCATCAGTGACAATTGTCAAATCGGTGGCTACCGGTTACCAAATGGCACCTGTGTCTGTCATCGGTATTGGCGTGGTAAGTAACTCAGTGAAGATTCTTCAGTGGCCACCATATTTCTATGTAACCCGTAAGAACTTTTGCTGTATTCATATTTAACTTAACTAACTACAAGTGAGGTAAGTGAGAGAGAGATGATGTAGTGCGACACAGGCTGGTAAGGCCTGTGATTGGCTGATACACTAGTCGGCCAATCATGATGCTGCAAGTCTTCTGGTTGCCTAGAGTCTTCGAAAGAAGAGACATACTAATGAACCGATCCAGGAGGCACTACCATAGTTGGTCGTAGACAAACGTTGATTCCACCCTGCTCCCTGCTAATTTCCTAAAATAAACCGGTGCTCTGTAATTCTGGAGTGTGCCTTCTGTATTGAATACAGTAAACTTATACTTACAGCTACGTTTATTTCTCGCATATCAGAGGATTGTGTTTCTCGAAATTTCCAGCTGAAAACGGCACGTGCAGTGATATAGTATGCCTCAACGGAGGATATTCTCAGAATGGAACCGTTTTCTGCCAATGTCCAACAGGGTATCTTGGTCCCCATTGCGATCCTGGTAGGTAATTCAATGGTAACCAACTGTTAAGAGAAAAATGTAATCGAGTCTATTCAGTGATGCTGTCACAAGCACCGGCATCAGCTTTTGTTAAGCAGTCTACATTCAATGTGGTGATCTATAATGTATTCACCGACTTCTGGGGAAAAGCTGGTTTCAATCACTTCAAGGAGGTAAATTTTGATTATCTTCTCCGAAATCTATTATATTATTAAGCTCATTAACTAGTAACTGGAAAATACTGCTCTTTAGAGGAATGCTGTGAGCCAGAGACAAATCTCGGCCCACAATTCGTTCCGCTTTAAGCTCGAAAAAGTGGACGGTTGGGAGTTGTGTCCCTGCACATTTTTTTGCTAACTACCTTCTGCTTTACTCGCGTTTACCCATATATACCTCTATCTATGACTTACCTACATCATGAGTTGACCCTCAGGGTGTACACCACCACTCATATGGGTGAACACCCTAACAAAGGGGGTCAACTCATGATGTAGGTAAGTCGTAGAAGTATAGAGGTATACACTCATATGGTGTTGCAGCTATGCAGGTGTTTAGGGATCTGTACCAATTGATCGGTATCTATCGTCCTTGTATCTGTGTTTCGGACCTCCCCTGGGCCTTGAGGTTGAACTCTTCAAATTTAGGGGTAATTAAATTGTACGTACCAGTCAAAAGCCCAAAAATTGATATTGATCGGTATTTACTCTTTTTCTCACTCAGCAAAACACCTTTCACCTTCTCACATGTCGTGCCGTTGCACGGAAACGTTGTCAAGACCGTTATCTTATCTTACTTCATTCTACAGAGCATTCATTTATGCGATAAATTATCTAATTTAAAAATTACAGTCTGTGAAAAATCATCTAGAAACATACAACTACAATCAATACAATTTGGGTGTGTACAAGGAAGGTGTTAACGCAACTGACGAATGTGAGTGTTGTTTTTCTGAAACGAATTAGTATGGATACAGTTCGCTCGGAGTCAGAGAGCCACATTAGAGGGCGTTCACCGTAAAAATGATCGCTATTTGTTCCGATCTATGCTTTGCAGTACTTCCTTTGCACCCGAGAGTTCTACACAGCCTTGACCTCAGAAACGAAAATTCAGGCACCCGAAAAACATGAGCAGATAAACAAAAATTTGAAGGATTGGATGACAAGCAGCAAGTGTATTCGTATTCGAAGTCCCGTATTCTTTGTATTAGTCAAGCCCTTCCAAACACGGGGTTAAGACACGAGAGCTTAACCAGAGTACTTCATCCTCCTTCAATTCTCGAGAGAAGAAGCTCGGGTAACGCCAAGTGACGCACTAGAAACCCATGGTGTGAAATCGAATTCAAGAGCGATAAATACCCGTTTGGGGAGGCTAAGCCTCACACAATGCTTAAGTGAGTCATTTGATATCAGATTCAATTGGAAGCTGACTGCAGATTGCTCCGACACTCATACATTGTAGGCTCCCGAGATTCATTGAATGTATAGTTGTGATAATCCCTTAAACAGGTCGGGTCTAAAGCCTGGATACACCCTTGAACAGAACCCAAACAAATTTCAAGTCCTCTCATCTTTAAACCTCGGCATTTCTGTTGTTCTTGAAATCGTTAATTCGAAACGTCGGTCAGAATGAATATTTCCACCCACCAACCTCGAGGCAGAAGCAAAATCAACGATTTCAAGAACCCAGACACTTTTATCCATTAGATTTTCGAGGATGTGTATTCATCGTGTTCAATAATTTCATAATTTCCTCATCATGAGCAATATTTGCAGATCCTGTACAGCATTTGGGAGAATCCAATGAAGACACGTTTTTGGCAAATTTGGAGAATGAGATGCCATTGTACCCAAGCGTATACGGCTGTGTGAACCTGCCTTTTTATGAGCCCATGTACAATTTATTAACAAGTCGGTTCCATAGTTTCATGCATATCAATTTCATTGGTTTCTGTAAACTGTGACCGTAACTGCCATCCATTAGAGAAAAGGTAACTGTCAATAGCTTCTTTCAGAACTCGGGCTTCGTGACAGTGCGGTGACGGTGGTAACGCAGTTCCCTCCAGCTGATGACGACGTAAATCGGGGCAAACTTCAAGAGCTCGCTACGGCGTTCAATATACGAGTAAGTTTGCAGAACAAGATTGTCCTCAATACACTGAGCAGATCCAGCTAAGTGTTCGAACAGTCGAACTTTGTCAGTACGGGTTTTCTGCTACCCTGAATGTCCTTCACTAGTACCGCAAAAAGAAAACTATTGGAATATCGGGCCTATGAAAAAAGTCGTCTCCTTCTCTGGAACAGAGCGGAGCAGAATACATGCCAATTTCTCTGCGCATGCAGCACAATATGGTTTTACCCTGAACCAAGGCCTAACCACTTGCTAAGCGCAGGACGGCAGGCCCCAAGACATGGTCAAAGAACGCATTAATGGAGATGCATATGCTCAAAGAATTCTCTTAACATGCTCAGTGGGCCAAAGGCCTTGCTGGCATGTGTTCCGGAATTTTCGGGGAATAATCTTACCGTATTAAGTATAACCGCAAAAAAATTCGGTCGTTCCTCAAAATCCAAGCATTTCATGAATTAAGTTTCAACTACCGTAATGATGAGCAGAAGCAACCAACTCATTAGTTGCTGCTGCTGGGCAGGTAGTTGAATCTGTGCCGATTGAAACTTCAAAGAAGGGACATGGAACAGAGTGGGAAAAATCTTGAAAATCCTCATCTCCAGGTGTCATTTCCATATGGCTGTCCAAAAGATTTTTACAGATTAATGTTGTCTGGATATCTGACGAGACATTTATTCGCTGCTTCTTTGGTGGGAAGATCAATCCTCAGGTCAGTGAACACCTAATCTACCGAGTTTTCGCTTACAGAAACTCCGTTTGCAGACTGTTCAGTCTGAAGGAGTCCCTCTGAGTTCGTGAGGGAGCTCATGTCAAAAAGGAGGCAAACCTCCTCTGTCATTTAAGCTCCCTCCTGAAGAGCTTCACAAACTTGGAAGGACTTTTTTAGGCTGATCAGGCTGCAGACAATGAATGTTTGATTTTCCAGAATCTACAGAAAACAAACCTTTTACGAAATCATTCCAGGTCGAAGTTCTCTTTCTAGGTTTAACAACTATTTATCTGTATTACAGTATGAAAAGCTGAAGAACCTGGCATTCACAACGGGAGGGCTCTTTGTTCCACAGAAATACGCTCCTGATGAAGACCCTCAGGTAATGCCGTTCCGCCTTTTCCACTTATTTTGATTATGAAGAAACAAAGAACTCACGCCTAATGTCAAAAGTTCCTTTCTTTTTGTGCGCATTTTGAACTTTGACTATTTTTTTTGGACTTTGACTTCTCTTTTTGAATTTTACCTTTTCTTTTCTCGTCTTGACCACATGTAGGATTAATATTTCTTATACAATTGGTATGACCGTTTTGCAGTTCACCGACGTAGTAATCTCTTCGCATTATCAGTATCAGCCTTTGGCATTTGGTACGGCTATGGACTGTACCAATCAGATTACGGTCTCATGGCAAACCAGCTTGACGGGCACATTTGTAGTAACGGAAGGTTGGTTTAACGGCTTTTAAATGGCCCTATAAAACCCTTGGAAATTGATCCGAAAAGTCACCATCAGAGGGTTCATCATTCAAATAGATAATCCTACGAAGTCGCTACCAATTTAGCGCTCCGAAGAACCATTTTCAATTATAATAAATTGAGCCGGATCTCGGGATTTCTATAAAGTTGTCAAGTGAGGGCGTTTGCGTTGAAATAGGCATTCTCGATCTGTACTGAATAAAGAAATCTGAAGCTAGACCTGTTTCCACTTAATCTTTCTGGGCTCTTTTCAAAATAAAGGAATTGAACTCTTCTAATTAACAAGCTCCGAGGGGAGGAGCTGACACCGGGAGGCGGGTCAGACACCACATCGAAACCAGTTCTTACACATTCCAGAGCAACATTCACTTGAATTTTGTGTTACCCGTTGAAAAAACTGAATACGTCCGTCAATGTCTTACTCCCTTCTTTTTGCCCCCCCCCCCCCCCCAAGAAAAAATGAACAAAAAGCGAAGCACCACTGTAATTAGACTTCTTTGCAGGAGAACTTATTGCATCATATGGTTGTACTCTCCAACCACTCAATGGAAGTTTGGCAAATGGTCAGCTTATGTTCACCGTATTCAACAGCACCAACAATGAATGCTCTTTAACTCTGAGCAATCCAAATGCTGCTTGCTCTGCAAGGGTGGAGTTCTTTGAATGCTATCTTTTCTATCTGTCACTCTGAGAATGAGCTCATCCCTCGGTCAAATGAAATATCTCTAGGTACTCGGCATCTGATCAGGCGTAATGGCATATTTATAAGTGTATCCGACAAATCCCGAGGTCTACAAAGGCATAGTGAATGGAACCCATTGACCGACTCCTAGGGTTGGGAATGGAGTGAGCTGGCCAGCCTTTATAGACTGAGACTGGTTGGTCTAGACGGGATTTAATCCGTAATTCGATCCTTAGACCATGCCTATGATGATCCGCCTTTTTCCACTACCTCTCAACCCCCACCTTTGCCAATTATTCCATTGAATCTAGGATGAGTCCTGCGCATGGTGGGCAGTTCAATTTAAAACAGTGGTTTGAAGGTTTTCGCTTCTGACACTGACAACAGTGGGCTTCGTCTGTACTCATCATTCGTGGAAGATGTCGTCATCGATTCATCGAAATATCAGCCAACCACAGGTAACCGTCTGTGCAATTTGAAGCTGAATAGAATGGCAGACTTTACTCGTAATAGACGTATTTTAAGGGAATCCCTTCTACTTCGTTCTGCACGCTGAGAAAAATGGTATGACTCTGAAAAATATCCAGGTGGGCTTGGAAATTCCTGGCAAAACTCATTAATCCATTACCCTCTTCTGCTCTGCTAGAATACTTATCCATTGATCGGTTCAGATAACAAAAACCGTACTTTTCATGGGTGAGAAGGTTAGTAAGGAGATGGATATGGTAGGCCGTTCCAGTCCGGCAGTCTTTGATATGATTTCTAAGGTAGGGTGCATGTTTTCGATGGAATTTTATTTCGATTTTCACTTTGTCCTACCTATACCGTTCTTTGGTGACAAAGAAGTGATAGAGTGATCTGTCGAATCTAAGATAAGAGCAGCGTAGGAATTGCTAGTGTTGAGAGCATCCAAAGTCATTTTTCTACCATGCCCGTACTATGTATTCCTCTTTTCCAGGAACCGATCACATGTAGCTCACAGGGTCCAGACTTATTGTGGGCAGAAGTAAGTTTTTTCGACTCTTTCTATTCCTAGCGAATTTTTGATATATTGGGCTTTAGCCGCTTTATTATCTATAACTCCCAATCACACCCTCCTCACTACCCTTGGGGGAGGTCCCTGAAAAACGTCAGTCTTTAAAGTCGACCTATCTTGATCAAGCGTGAGCGTGGCATAATAGAAAGTGGGCCCTCCAGAAGGACTGATACTAGTTTACCCTTAAAAAAAACACAGAGCCCCTCATTCAGGTTACAGCCAGGCTACCAAGAAGCACCGATTGGGGGCTCATCAAGTTAGGATTACGTAGGGCACGTGAACAAGTCCTTTTCTTGCTGACCCCTATCTCGTAAAGGGACATAGGGGTGTTACTACTTTGCCCTCCATTGTTGCTAATGCACAGGTCAGAAGTAAACAGCAGGCGGGAAGTGTGAGCTGGGCTTGGTAGTTTCACCTGTAAAACTATACCACATCTGTCCTTGGCCGACTGGGAAGATCCATGTGGTAATGAAGTCTTGAAAACGGCATTAGTTCGAAGCTTTGGGCTTCGTGGCCAACATTTCTCACAGGATTCCTGCGAGTCCGTTTTTATTTCAAAGTATTATACATGTTTTAAGGTCTATATGAATGTTTCCGTTGGATCCCGTACCACGACTGAGTTTCGATCCGAAAAGCGATACATAGTTTTCAAGTGCTATGATGGTAATGTACTCGTTTTAATTATGTAATAGAAATGTATTCAGGTAATTCTGACAGACTTGGATTTAGGCTACATACAATCAACAACAACAACTGCTTCATCAACATCCACAAGAATCACATCTACTTCTGCATCAGCCTCTACCTTTTCAGCGGCTCCGACATCCCCATCTAATGCTCCGACTGATTCTAAATCCAGTTCTGCTGACTCATCAACCTCTACGTCCACACCTACTGTTCCAGCTACTTCTACATTCACATCCAACGTCGCAACGAACTCTGCGCCTTCAAATGCAGATGGTACTGCAAGTACCTCTACCTCAACTACAGCTGATGCAGCAAGTACCTCTACCTCAACCACAACTACCACTACTACTGTATCAACGACTACTCCCATACCAGGTGTGAATCAGCCAGTAGTCAAGCCGCTGTCGAGGATGTGTGCTCCCTTGTTACTGCGCTAGGTTGTTCCCGAGCTTCCCTAACTTTTTTTTAACATTAATCGTTTTATTATCGCCTGCATCAGATCGAGTCCCGCTGATCATCGGTTTGTTAGAGTCCTAATCGCTACAATGGGTCCGCCAACCCAGTTCGTTCCGTGGGCACGGGGCTAGCGAACCATTTCTCTCGTTGAAAGCTTTCCTGAAAATACCTAGCTATTGATTTGGTAGACGTCTTAGTCTTCATTGGACTTCCGTAGGGACCAAGTCCAACGGCCATCATTCAACTTTTTTGAATGTACCAAAAAGAACCTGCTTTCCGTCCTGATCAACGAGCAAGGGAGGCCACTTGAAAACAACGCTATCCCTTGGAATATTAAAGAAAATGTGGGAAAGTGGGTTCACTTCACATTATTTCAATGATTACCAAAATTCGGCGGTGGGGTGATAGCCTTGGTCGCTTACTAGGATTTGATTCATAGGACGTGATTCGAGGGTGCCACTTGACTCCGGCCTGGTATGGGACTTACTGATGGGAATATTTTATTAGGAAACAGCCGAGCCAATCAGTCACCCACAACGATACCAGACTTTATTTTTTCAGTTCCTACCAACTTCCCTGTCGACAATCCTATAACTTTCGCTTATGGATTCGCCAATACGATACCGAAACCTCTTTATGAGGTAAGATTTTCGAATGTTTGTTCTTTCGAGGTGATATCAAAATGTCGATTAAGTATCTTCGAATGTGATCGCTGGAATCACATATCCAGTGAAAGGTGATAAAGGCCAGTGGGTATTTAATCTAGGAGGTATCTCCGAATTCGGGTGGTTCGATCCAAATTGATGTTAAGCAATTGCTCATTGAGTTGTGCACCACGCCCAAGCTGTGACGCCTCTGCACTCAAATCTGAGAACTTTAGAAATTATTTTTGTATTGCTTACTTCTACTGCATACAAAAATCTAACCGCCTGATCCCTTTCAACAAATGTAGTGGTCTAACAACACCCTTTCAATTGCGGCCTTAACCTGGGATTCTTCTAATCTGTTTCTATCAGTGGGATTATTAGTATAAAAGGATAAAGGATAAAGTTTTTGGCGTTAATCAATCCCGTCTGAGGGATGCGCCCCCGCACTCGACTTCCATTCAGAATCATAGTGGCGTAATGAGTGCATATGTGGCCTATACAATGACTTGCGGTGGCCAGCCGATGTACAAGTCAGCGCTTTTATCCTCCCAGACGAGTCTGGTACCAATTCACCGACCCCGGAGGGATGGAAGGCTTGGTTGGCCTAGGCGGGCATCGATCCGGGATTCGAACCCCTGCGTGTGATTTAGTGCGCCACTTGCCACTACACCACCTCCGCCCATATTACGCAGGCAGAGCCCACTAATAGTATATTAATATTAGTTATTATATATTAGTAGTTATTAATATTAGTATTTATTAGTATAGTATAGTAGTATATTAATATTAGTTTATTTAAGACGCACAAAACCCATTAGTGTGTGCTGTAGTAAGCCGTTAATTATTAGAAACAATTAAAAAATAAAGTCTTTCACCTGGATCAATTCCGTTTTGGGATACGCCTTACGTTCCACTTCGATTCGAGATCGTAGTAGCGTTTTGAATGCGTATTTGGTCTATACAATGGCTTGTGTTCGCCACCCAATGTACCCATCCATTGCTTTCATCCTCCTATACGAGCCTAGAAGCATCAACTGTCCCCAGTGGGATGGAGGAATTGATTAGCCTGGGCGAGCATCAATCAGAAGTTCGATCTGCGGTCCATGCATGTGTCACGTGCGTCTTTTGCCGCTATACCACCTCCGGCATAGTAATTGATACTAGTTATGAATGGAACTAAAGATGGATTGTTGACTAGGGCTGTTTGCAACCTAAGATCGAGGACCGAGTGTACACGGAAGGGTCGCTTCTTGCTGGTACCCGCTTGACGACAGGAACTATGAGCTCAGATTATAATAAAATAAGTAGTGAGTGTGGTCGCTCAGAGTAAGTGGCTCAGGTAAGGAGAAAAGCGTGAAAGTATAGAGTCGAGTCATTTGGGTTGCATAGAAGAAGAGACACAATTTGCAATCTGTGAAAGGCAGTAGAAATATCTTGATATCTGATTTTTGCACTTTTTTTTGAAAATCAAAATTTTTTTCAGATATTTGCTGTAACTACATTGAACACTGTAATGAATTACTTCGGCTACTTCGGTGTAGTTAGGTTTGAAGTTCTGAACGAAACAAGCATCACCTACCATCCGGAAAAAGACATAGGGTTAGTTCTGCTTATTGTTCATCTGAACTGCATTGCTACTGAGTCTCTTGAACCCGAATATTCCAGAAGCTTCCAAAGTGCCGTATATAATCAATTTGGCTACGGAACTGTACCCGGAACTCCTCCTAGTTCAGATTCACAAGTATTAGAAGCACTTAAGGTAAAGCAAAGCAAAATATAAAAATCGTAGATTGCTTCTTCGACTATGTAAGACTTCTCGTGCGGATCGCCGGCGTCAGAATATAGTGTGGTAGACCTGAATCAGATGAGTCGCTTGGAGGGATCGCAAGGCAAGGGGTAACAGCAGAAAGCAAGTGGCTGCTCTCATAGTCCGCGCTTTGGCCCGGCGATCGATCTACCGGGGGCGGCGCTTTCCCCTTGATTACAACTGAATCTTGCTCGATACCGCTGGACGAGTAGTCCCCCGGCCGGCTCGCGGACTATGAAAGCAGCCAGTGGTGCAGAGAGCATACTACCCTGTACACAGCTAATCACCTGTTCCTACCCGTGGGTGTTTTGATAGACGATGATAGAGTAGCAAAGACTAACCCAATAAAGAGGAAAATAAGGCAGCTGAGACTTGAAGGATGCGTGCCTGGATATGTCTTACATCGGATATCCTTTGCCAGAGCAAGTTGCGGGAACTGCCGGTTAGGGACTCGGAAGAGACCGATAATTTCAGTCTAGGGTTGATTACAAGTTATTCTCTGAAGTCAGACTTGAACCGCCATCCTTATTTCACTCGATTGCTCCAATACCCACCTCTCAGTCCTCGATAATTTTGACCAGCACCAATCAAAATCTATTAGTCTAAGATCTCATCTCAACACCTCTCCTCGCCCATCACTTTGAAACCTTGGTATCAATATCAAACTAAGACGTAGAAAAGGTCCCCCCCCCCTTCTCCCTAGTAAAAATCCTCTCCTAATAAATGCTAACAAGCGCATGTTCGTGCTTTACTGTGGCCCCTTCCTATCATATCGAGAACACATGAAATTAACGTTTCTATCCCGATGAATTAGGATCCCAGCTGTCCATCTGCCTCCAATACTGACCACATCAAGATTTAGTGGGTGACGGGCTGTGTACCCGAATTCTCACGGTCGCACTGACGCATGTGGCAGTGGTCTCGGGGCAACTACCGTAACCGTCCCTTGAAATCTCAATTTTCACCCATCTGAAATATCTGCGCGTTCCGACAAATGGTGTATGCGGAAAGTGGGGCACGCCGTTCATGTGCAACACTCACAGACAGAACCAATCCAAGATTTATTTTCCGTGCTATCGACTGAATTGTTGAGGACTGAACGACATTTCTACAGTGATTTTCAGAGCGTCGCCAATTCCGACAAAGTGTACGAGAACTCGCTCATAGTGTTCTGCCTCGACAAACTACCTAGAAGTCCGCAGTATAATCAATCTGCTACATTAGTCAACAAAAACGTGAAGGTATTCGATTTTTGATTATATTAAAAAGAGGATTCATTATGAGCATATGAAGCTGCAATTAGTAACGTGTCGCTAGCTGTTCGAGGTCAGGTAAGATACAGGGAGAACGTCCGTTGCGCGCGTCCGTCGAAAGTAGGTCACCCGCCCACTTCGCGCGCGGCGCACCCCTTTTAGGTGTCGAGGTGACATTACCGCACCATCAAATGTCAGTGAAGCGAACGATTTGCATTTGTCTGTATTATCTTCTCTTTGAAATGACTGCCGCGGACCAAACGCAAATCTTATGCCCCACTGACAACTGCGACACCTGCCGCATACGACGACTGCGGCGTGACCTAGTTTTGGCGGACGCTCCTAACGAAGCGCACCCAAGATACAGAGTATTGCAAAGGATCCTGGAGTGAGCATGCTAGACCTTACAAAATATCTCAGAGGAAACTAATTCTGACCAGCCTGGGAAACCTAGAATCCAAAAAGTTCAAGGAATTACCACCACAAGAGTACTTTAGATGTCGGAGGAGGCTAACCTGTAGATGGCAATTTGTTTTTCTGAAGCTGAGTAGAGTAAGTGGATCTTGTCCACTAATGCCCAACTCACTTGATCCGCTTTCATGTAAAAGTGCAAATGCATTTGATGATTCAATAGGTACTGTATGAAAATTTAAAAAAAAAATTCAAAATCAAGTGAATCAAGAGACGAAACTCTTCGATTTGACGCATACGTCCTGCCGACGACCGCCCGTAAGTTCCAGCGCTAATGGTGATCCTATAGTAATGGCCTCCTATGGTCACTCTTGTTAAGAAACTCGGATACAGGGAATGGGAGTGACATATCCAATAGTTCTTTTTCCGTGGATTGTCGAGCTACCGTGGCGTGCACCAATTAAGTAAGGGCGGAATAGTTCTGGGATCATCATGAGACCTTCACTTCATGATAATTAGGCAGTGCACAGCCATTAAGAGGGCGAGGAGGAGTGGGGTTTCGGTAGAGTAAGAGATGAAGATCATGGTGCCTGTGAAGTAGAAGTACGAATTTGAGCCTCGTCCGAGGTTGAAGTTCTGCCCATAAGTCTCCAACCTTGACAGACTTCAAAGAATGATCTCCTCTCAGAGAGAATGAGAATGAGAAAAAATGTTTTGTTCAATAAATTTCCCATTTCAACCATTTCCGCTTTTCTTACTCGTAATCATGTCAGACCATTTTCCTAATGGACAAGGAGTTGCTGAGACGAGAGCTTGGCTTCAAACGAACGGCAGCACCGTTGAATGAAATCGCAGCTGCTACTAATGGACATCTGATCATCAGCGATCAAACCAATACTACGGATTTCCAAAATGTAAACCTTTCAACATTTAATATAGAAATTCACTATTAAATTCGAAAAGTGGGTTATCACTTATTCTCAAATTATGGTTATTCAGCTAATGAATTTGCTCTACGCCAACGGCCCTTCACAATCCTTACTATTCGCTAGAAGTATGAAATATGGAGCTCAGTCGACCAACTTGGGCAAGTTGGAAGTCAAAGAAAAGGTGCAGGTTACGATCACTGCAACTACGTCTGTCTATGGTTAGACTTATGATTTGTTGCTTTGTTTATTCGTTTGTTTACGATAAGTTAGCTACCACATTGGAAATCCTCCAAGCTTTCGCTCTAGAATGAATCTGGAAGCTGCTATCATTAGTAGCAAGGTTCAGTGCAGTATGGGAAATTCCTGGAAAAATCGTTTGAGAATCCGAGTTGAAATGTCGGTATTGGAGTTGCGTGACCGATTTGGTTCCCATCTTACCACAGCCAGTGAGAGATGAGGGGAAATAACACGAAGGAACCGTTTTTTGCAATAGGGGAAAGCAACTGGTTGAAATGGGTCATGTCTTTGTAGCTGGGAATATTTTCGTGTAGTAGTAGAGTGTTGTTGTCTTGGCAGAGAAGGAACCTTCACAAATAAAATGCTTCGAAATAGGAAAAGCTCTTAGAGAGAGAGAATCCCCGCTCTACCCACCAGTAGAAACAATACAGACTCCGTGTGGATGTGGGGCAAGAGAAGTACCATCAGTATCCCTGGAGAGTAAAAAAGTAATAAGAGACGCATTCGTAGGCTTTGAAGTGCCTCTCCCTTTTTTTCACTTTTTATTTTCTAAAAAGTATGCTGGAGTATTATTAGTCAATACTTCTGTGCCAAACAAGTTTTTTAATGGTGAAACATTTATTCGCCCGACGTTTCGACCGCCTGACTACCATTCCACCAACACTTTACAGTTGCACAACTTTAGAGACGGTAGAGCGTCTCATTCAGGAGTATGCCAGCGCATGTTTTCTGCCTAAGGTACTCGTAAAGAGCCTAATTCAATCTTTTGGCAAATATTCAAAGTAGTCACATTTAAATGGTGTCAGGTTGCCTGACAAGAAGCCGGTATGAAAGGCCCACACACATACTTGACCGTTTTGCTTTCTACTATAACACCCGCTCGGAGTGGCGAGAGCCTTCTCAAAGTACTTAGAGCACAAGTATTTCATTTCCAACCACTATTTTGAACTAATTTTCATTATATTTTCAGAAGCACCCGATTTAAAAGATTTCAACATAAAAGTCACGTTCAAAAGTTCCACAAATCAAATTGTTGCGTCACTCAATCACCCAGTGAGTTTTTTGAAATTTAGCCTGATGTATCCCCAAATTGTTCGGTTCTGCTCCTAATTAAGTACTCTCTTCTCGACCACACTTGTTTTTGACAACGACCCCGGGACCCCCGTACTCCAACTCTTGGGTGCGCCTCGTTAAAGGTACAGTTCACGATAATTTTGGGTAATCCAGATTATGATGAAAAATGGACGACAAGATCGATTATAGTGCGATGAACGTGAAGAAACTACTTGGATCGGTGTTTCTAAAGTGAAAAAGGTTTATAGAACCGTTAAAAAGGGGGCTGGACGGGAATGAGACCAGAAAAATGAAGAAGAGTGGGCATTTGGACGAGCTATACAATGTGTCGCACTGCGTACATGTAGGTCCTGGTACGAACAACAGACTATGGTGGGCAAAAATTCATTCACTAATGAGCATAGAGCATAAGTAAACTAAAAAAACCCTAGTAACAGCAAAAGTAGCTCACCTTTTTCAGCTTCTAGGAGTAGGAAATTAATTAAGGCATCGCGGCAGCAAAAAGAATAACAGAGGAAAAATGGATGGGAGAAGAACATCGGTTCATCACTCGGCGACCAGCTGATTGTGTGTGGGTCCTAGAACGAAAATCTGCAATCTGTATTGTCTCGACACTCGTCTGACCGTCTGACGCGACTTCGATCGAGAGGCGGGAAAGCCATTGACGTTCCCGCCCATTAAATTATCGTGAAATGTGCCTTTAAGTCGGGACGCGAAGCTGCTGTGCAGGATTACCAACCTATTCCCCCAGCTATGATCGTTCTGTATCGTTGCCATTCTCTAATTTGTCGCTACAAACCCTCACTTCCCTACCGCCAGACAAGGAATTACAAAGGAGCGCATCAAAGAGACACCTTAATAGCTCTATGTGGCTCAATGGTTCAAGTGGGATTGCTGCTTCGAACGTTTCTATCTTCCTCCCTCATTTTTATCAAGTGTCTGTCAACTAGTTCTCTAGAAACAGTACCAGTTTTTCAGAACAATTCCAACTTCTTCACGGATTCTGTGACTTTGGAGCCAGATCAATACAACGTGATCGTGGATATGACGTATGCTTTGGAGAAAGACGTCCACCTAAGGATGTGGATACCTAGGTACTGATTATACTTGTTACTGTTTCTCAAGGTTGATAGTTAGCCGAAATCAAACAAAGTAGGTACCAATCCAGTTATCAAAGTATGTTATCTTATTGTATCTGTATTCAGTGGCAGCTCCCTCAGGGCAGCGCCCGCTTATTTTATATTCATAGAGTTTCGCCTCAAAAAGAAGCATTTTTTTCTGAATGAAAGACTTAATTCTGCTTTTGCAGAACTGATCGACACCTGAAGGTACAGTATGCGGATTTGGACATGAAACCTCTTCCCATGGGACCTGATACCGGTAACACTTCTATTTGTTTGAACAGAACCTTGTGCTGAATGTGCAGGAGGCGATATGATCTTACCCTCAGGGAAAGAACGAAATAGCAAGTCAAAAGGTCGCTCCCGGTAGCAATCTGGCTTTCCACGCTTCAGCAAGATTACTTTGCTTCTGCCTTGTATAGGGGTGTTGAAGCGTCTTCATAGGCCTCCCGTTAAGGATCCAGTCTCCGATATTTCATAGACTGATTTTGGAATTATCCTCAGTTCCCCTCTTTATAGGTTAATTTGAAGTACATGATTGATGTGCTCTAGCTTGGTTGTCAATGCTTGAGACATTTTTCTTCGGTTGATGCTAAAAATTGTATGTATCCGGGTGTGGGTACAAACTTTGTTAGGACCTCCTATGATGCCTATCACCTGAATCTACGTATAAGTCATGCACAGTGGATCATCCTGCGACGAACTCTTGAACCCTGTACTTTTTTCAGTGAACGGCGCAGCAGCTCGAGTTACTGTCTTCGGTGGAGCTCCAGGGGCTAATGTAAGTTCCTCTTTGTTTACCTGTTCGGAGAAACAAATCTGCGTAGGCAACATGAGCTAAAGATATCTCTCCTATTCATATTTCCGCTAGAGCTTCTAAGAGAGATTACTATTGCGACATTGTTATACATGGAATGAAAAATACAAAATTTCTGAACAAGTCAACATGACGTGAGGTAGAAAATATCTTCACCTCACCTTAATTCCCCTTCTTCCGCATCACTGTGAACACCACTCTCTTCCCTTCCCTCACGTCAATGATTTCAAGACTGTAGGAGGGGTGATTAGAATCGGCCGAAACTCGGAAGAGGGGTTACCCTGAGCCCAGAAATTCGCCGTCGTTTATGAGTCGGTTCCCAGGGCCTTTTGCGTGCTGGACCCTAATTTGATATTTAATATTACTGCAATTTTGCGAAATTTTTCGCTCCTCTACTGCTGCTAAATTTAGTGCTGACTTATTCGTGAGCTGTTAAATACCCTGCTTACTCCCCCTTCAAGACATATATTTGCTGTTTTATTAACATTATTTACCTACAAAAACAATAAATAACCTGTTTGCAGTTACTTTCACAAGAAATCAAAGTAGTTAGTTACTCTTATTTATAAATGAATGGAGCCGTATCATCTTTCCAGCTCTCGATCGATATTCGAGATTGCGAAGGAGCTGCAGTCAAGCTCTACGATGCAAATCAGTGGCAACAAGTGACTAACACCGGTGATGCCTATTTTGTACCATTTTTCTGTGTAGGAAACAATTCAACAACTGGTCAATGTGCTGCCGGAACACAAAACAAGTACCATGTCCAGGTACGAGTGAGTTATATAAGTATCCTCAGCTTAAGCAGTAGCACCAGTAGTTTCAGTACACATCTTCTGATGGCCTGTCCGAGATGCGTTCATTTTTATGCTCCCAAAGCAGCCTCGAGAACGCCGCCAACTGTCTTCAGAAGAATAGTAAAGGAGATTTTGAGTGCAGTGAAGAGTCAAGCCCATTTTATAGAGGTAAATTTCTGAGGGTTGCAAATATAAATAGGCATAGGAGGAGTTAGTATAGTGGCAAGTGGCACACGCATTACCACAGACATGGTCGTGGGATCAAATCATCCATGCCTTTCATCTCTAAGGTTTCGGCTAATTTGAACTAAGGTCGTGTGGAGGGATAAAAGCAAAGGTTCGTAGGAGGGCAGGTCATTACAAATCAAGTTTGCAAGCTACATACGTGTTCACATCTCCACAATGATTTCGAATGGGAATCGAATGCCTTGGCCCATTCCACAAACGAGTCTTATTATCCCCCAAGGCTTTAAGACTCTGTAAATATGTAGGAAAATAGTTGTTAGGAGACTTATCACGGCTATTAGAGTTGTACCAAAATCGTATGGTAAAGGGTACACGTAGGTGGGAGAGACCCATGGTCATGGCAGGACAGGCGCCATCGTTATCGGCAAAGTCCCCAAGTGTCTTGGTAGCCTTTTAACCCCTTGTTGATATGACTATGGGAACAATAACGAGAAGAAAAATGTCCGTCTTTTTTTTTTGGAACGGCACTCACAGACGGAAAGTAAAGCTGAAGTTGGGATGGCTGGTGGATCTTATCCGAAGCCTTGTGAAATTATTGTTCATGCCATAGTCTAAATTTTTTCCTTTTACTACAGACAG
This sequence comes from Haemonchus contortus, assembly GCA_000469685.2. NCBI lineage: Eukaryota > Metazoa > Nematoda > Chromadorea > Rhabditida > Trichostrongylidae > Haemonchus > Haemonchus contortus. The sequence goes on from LS997564.1 coordinate 12,236,665, forward strand.
AAATTTGTTGTTGCATAAACCTCGAAGGTCTTCGTTGTAGGACCAACCGGCAAATTACGGGACTGCTCAGACAGAGGCCACCTTGTTTATGATGACTTGGGAGGCTCTTATGTTTGTCAGTGCGATCCTGGATTTACTGGAGAATCATGTGAGACAGGTAGGTTAATATCGTCTGTTTAAAATTAATCAAATCTGGAACATCTGAATCTTTTGCAGGAATCTGTACCCAATCGAATACATCTACTGATGGAGTAGATGTACAGTACCGTAGTTATACAGTAGTAATCGGAGTGGATCGGTATAATTACGGTCTGGAAAATGTATTGCTGGAGGACGCAAGCAATATTGTATCGCTGAAAAGCGAACCGCCTACGATCTGGCGATATCAACTGATCGTATATTGTGATAATAAAAAAGGTCAGTATAGTAACTTCTACGTTTTCTACATTCCGAAGCCCGGGCATGTCACATAGTGCTTTACACTGCTTTGTCCTACAGGTCCCACATTATAGAGCAGTTGTAGTTGGTCGACGGTCAGACGAAGTCATCGTTTTTGAGAACCCGAAACTATAGTTCGGAGCTCTGATCCGTGAATTCCCTGAGCAGCGCCCAAATGTTGCTCCAGCGCGTTTGGGCGTTTAGTCGGGTAAACCGCAGGTCAGGAGCTTCGAACTACTCCCAGGTCCTCGGAAACGAGGACTCGTCCGAAGTGTCGACCAATTAAACCGATTATATTATAATAAACCTTTACGGCAGAGCAGTGTACAACATTAGCTCAACTAAGTCATTCAGGCAATACTAATACTAATACCAAATAAAGCCGTAAAGTCCAACTTGGGCCCGAATAATCCTCTTTTCAGCTTTGCCTGTCTACATAGGCGGAAGCTTCGATGAGTTCAATAAAGCGATGAAGTCTGATCTTGGGGGTCTTGGAATTTTCTGTAGCGCAACGACGGTCCAGGAGGATCCGTTTGACCTGACCGATGTCTTCCAGGTGGCCGTCAGCGGTCTAGGTCGTCTTGTTCGAGGAATAATTGTAAGTTGAGGAATTTTGCCAGACATCTGCCCGCACTCTCAAGGATTGAGGGGCTGCTACGCAGCGTAGCAATCCAATGTACTTTTTTCCTCAATGATTCTCGATGGGGTCAAAATAATAGGGCAATTCTGCGTATGTGGAAACACAGTTTTTCATAATTCAGGTGTTCTACACAGAAAAACAGACGTATATGCAAGTGGACTTGGAAAAGTTCATCAGCGTGTCACGAAACTATAGACAGGAGGTAAGTCACTTCTCTAACCTACAGTAGCTTTCGAAAGTATTCGGCTGGATACTTTTTTTGGTCAGTCCTAACGTGGTCATACAAAATTTGAGTCCTGTCGCGAGTTGATGGCCACCCTTTGGAGCGCGATCTGCATCGGCGGTACGAGCACATCAAACCTCTTCGCTCACCGGACCACCACGCCCTACCTGCGCCCCCGAGACAGGAGGGCGGACCACCCTCCGAGGACCAAGGGGTGACGGCTGGGAAGGCTTCTGCCTTGCCGAGCGACCTCAGCCTAGTACCTCACGACGGGATCCCTGCCCCCGACACAGGGACCAGCTGTGTGAACGCGGCGACATGACCTACCTTACCCGTCGCAACCAGGGTGCCCCACCTTACTCACTACCTATGCTGTGCACGAAGAAAGGATGCACTAGTTTATTGGTAATATACTACGTACTATAAACGGGAACTTCAGGGAGCAATACAAGTGATAGCAATTAAAGTAAAGATACACAAATAAGCATGAAGGATAAATGATATATATAAAGCAATACACGACACTCACGCTTCCTTCGATCTTCAGGCTCCTTCCAAGGCAAGCTCCTTCAGCTGTCCAATCCAGGCCCCCATTGGCCTCGGCGGTCTTCTTGCCTTCCTTCCTCCTCAGTATCCGACAGGTGACAACTGCACGCCCTCGGAGAGGGGTGCTCGGATACTGGTAGGGCTTACACTGGCGCTTCGGTGCCTTATAGGCACCTTCACAGCGTTGCCCGGCTATACCGACCAGCAGCCGACAGCCAGCCGGTCGCGGTGCACGACGAGTGACGACTGCCTAGGCTAAGCGAAGGAACGTGCACAACGCGCGCACATACGCGCCGCGTTGTGGCGGCCGAGCAAAGATGGGCCGGGGCGCGCGCGGTGCGCCCGCCGGCCACCGTCGCATCCGCGACAAGTCCAATAGACCACCTTCCGCGTTCATTCTGTTTTTAGGTATACGCCCTTGCATTTCCGTTCGAAACGGTAATGGCGTTTTGAAGGCGTATGTGACCTATGCTCATAACACCGAACATCGAGCAGGCGGAACGGATGCTGGCCGAGTTTGACAATGCTTGTGGAAAGATCGGATTGAGATTGAAGTTAACGAAGACGATGTTCATGAAAAATGGATTGGTACCTGATGCTCCCTTCACGCTGAACGGAAAGAATATCTCCGAATGCTCTAGCTATGTGTATCTAGGTCGGAGAGTCAACATGATGAACGACCTAGCTCCAGAGCTGTGCAGAAGGAAACGCGCCGCATTTAAGCATTCAAGAATATCGAGGGAGTAGTGAAGAAGACAAAGAACATCCGGCTCCGCGCTCACCTTTTCGACTCTGCTGTCCCTCCTGCTTTGACGTACGCCTTAAAGATCTGGACTCTGCGGAAGCAGGATGAGCATGCTGCCAGCGTTATTCAACGCGCTTTGGGAAGGACGATGCTCGGAATTTCCCTGTACACGCAAGTGCAGAAGGGAATCCGGAGTTCTGAGCTCCGTCAACGAACGAAGGTCAAGGATGCCGTTGAATACGCCAAGAAATCGAAAATCAGGTGGGCCGGACACGTATGCGATATAGTGATGACCGTTGGACCAGGGCGGTTACTGACTGGATCCCTCGGGATCTCAAACGAACTCTGGGACGGCTGCCAACGGGATGGTCAGACTTCTTCACAAAAGCCCCGAACGAAAGGACTGTTGATTCTCGTGTCCCTGATGCGAGGACGATTCCTTGGACCGCTTTGGCTCGTGACAGGGACGAATGGAGACGTTACTGGCGATCGCTCGAGGAAATCGCCCATCAACGGGACGACAGGAAATACAGGGGATGTACAATACGTACGTACAATCTAGTCTTTTTCTCCTCTAGACAAGTCTGCTACCAACTAATCAACTTCGGAGGGATGCAACCTTTGCTGGATCGCGCAGGTATCGAACCGGCGCCTGCTCACAGAAACAGGTGTAATGTGACACTAAACACTAGACCATCTTCTCTCTTATCAAATTTTGTACAGACAGTAGGCACTTTTTGTCTCTTTCACACCTTCGTTCAAGGTACTCCACAAGAAAGAGCCTTCAGCAACATTAGAAGTTTCATAAACTTCGATTAATTAAAAAAGATGCCGCCGTTGTTTTGCCAATTACTTCCGAGTACTACTTAAGTTCTTTTGTACTCTCTCGATTACAAGAACTAACCCTATTGGAATTGGGCAATTCGTGAAATGTGGACATGCCTGTGTAGCGCATTTTTGTCGTTGGAAGGTTGTAAATCGTGCCTGCTTCAGGATTCTTTTTCTGACATGCCCGTGGATATCACTATCTTTACTTCTTCTTACCAAATTTCATCTCATTTCAGTTGTACCTGGTTGCTATGGACCCGAATGGAGTAGATTCTCTGCCCTATGATGATTTGAAGAATCTCCGAGCGGCGACATTCTCAACGGGAGGGAATATTTTGTTCATGGATGGGAAACCAAACACACCTCAAACTACACCTCAGCTCAGTGTGAGTCGGCAAGTTTCCCTCAGGAAATTAGAAACAATAGGTCAAATAACTCACCGAGCCTTGCCTACAGCCAGCGGTTTAAGTAAGCTGACGGTAACAACTGTGGATTCGTTAGCATGACCATCATCGTAAGCTCAGGATATACCTGCTCCCTGCTCAGAGGAGGAACTGTTTTGGTGGCTTGTTTGTTACTCTCGTTTGTGGCCTAATTCCTTGCAATTTAGGCGTTCTCAGAGATGATATCCAGTGTCACATCATTGGCTCTCCTAACTCCCAGTCAGGTGGGAAATACTCCTGTAACCGTGGAATCTGGTGCCACTGGATACGTCTTCCTGAGTTATCGAGACGTCAACTCAGTTAAAGTCGCAAGCGGTACAGAGTTCAGCGATTCCATCCAGTTCCCTACAGAAAAATGGCGAGATTCAACTTTCAGATGATGGCAATATGCTAGTGCCGGTTGCGAACATTGGACGGTTCAGTGCAGTATACAAACTGAAGGGTGCAAAGAAGTATGTGATCTCAGGCTTTAACTCTAATGATTACTCAGCGTCTGTAGTAATTCTCAATGGACTCACTCCATCGTTTACCATCGTCAATGAAAGAACGGATGATGAATGGACGGCATTCGCTTCACCTAATTCTGGTACCGATCGATGAATTGATCGCTCTTCAATCAATAAAATGGAGGCTGATACCTTTTTTCAGTTGCTGGTCCTTCAATCGCTCTGACATTGCCACCTGGATGGCATGCACCCCGAGATAATACTTCGATTTATCGTGTCTCAGCTCGTCCAACATGTAATTATGGATATACTGCATTCAGCGTATTCCCACCCATGAGTCCTGGTGCGAATATCGTTACAGTAAGTCCTACTTCTATCTCTCATGAACTTTAAGTTCATAGCTAATTTCGTAGTTTACCATAATTCTGAGGTGCTGAAGTGCTGTAGTAGTGCTTCGGCGTTGAAGAGAGCAAGAATAACCGCAAGATCACAGAACAAAAGGCTTTTTGAAAGCAGTTAAAGTTCTGGGTTGTACGAGATTCCCAGAGACGACTTTTTGGACGAGATTTCAGCAGTGTGCAATTGCGTAGAGAATTGGCTACAGTATCCTTGCTGGCAGGAAGCAGCTTTTTAATCCACTAGCTACAGCCCGGACGATCAGGTCTTCGAATTTTCAACATACTTGTTGCAATACGAACGGTGTAGCCTCCGCAAGGTCGCTAAAGCACGTCCGCTTCGATGCGGACGTCGATGAAGCCGGTTTTAGGCCCCTATCGCTAGCTACCTGGGCCGTTTTTCGGCCCAACAACCTCCCCCAATAGCTACGCCAGGTTATTCAAGTCCACACCGTTCTCAAAAAGAATTCAGGTATAGAGGTGGATCAGAGATGGCTGGCACTTATGAAGCTTGAAAAGTGAGTGAGCCATGCAATCGTCCGTTATGAAAAATGTTAGTGGCCGTCAGGGCTCACTTTATGCATGCCCTCAATACAATGTGGCCATATACATACCTCGAAACCGAAAGAAGGATAAGAGTTTTGCGCAGCTCAAACAGACCTCTTATGGAAGATCTATTTTATGTAACGGTGTAGTTTCTGAAATGCTGCGCAAAAGTTGTCGTTTAGAAGCTTACCAAAGCTACAAAGCGATCCCAATGGCTGATCTTGCTCGGCTACTGTGAGTCTGAACATTCTACAATAGCGTGAAGTAGCGAAACTCGTCCAAAAGCTTTTAGTATCTTACGACGCACTCTTAGGGCATCAGACTTGTAGGTAGTAGTGGGTTAGAGGCTTTGGATATCTTCTCTTCACCCCAGAATCTCATTGAACACTCCATATTTTGATGAAGTTCTCCTTATCGTTAAATATTTATAGTTTTAAGATTTCGTTAACTGATGGAACGACAACGGTGAACCGAGTAATACCTGTCGGAGTTACTTCTCAAATGGGTGAGTTCTCCACGGACTCAAATCTGTTGATGTAATGTTTGAAAGGCAAAGCATAAATCACAAGATTGTGTGAGATCGGTGATTATGGCTTTTTATTAAGTTAGAGCTCAAAACTAACGGAATTGGCTATGTTATAGCAGACTGACTATGTGCCAGGTTCGCGAAGAATATTTCCAGCCTTCCAAGCTACCAGGTTCTGTATTTTAGTGTGCCAAAATGGTGGAAGTGCTGGAGCCACGATGTGCTCGTGCTCTTCTGACTTTACGGCACCGGACTGCTCACGTCCAATTTGTCAACAGGGCGGATTGAACACATGGGGTGACGCTTGCGCCTGCGATTGGAACTCTGCTGGAGGACCCCTTTGTAAATGTAAGCCTTCTTCCTACCCCATTTCATCTAGGACCAATCTGTTCTGGTTCATCGGCTCGACTTTTACTTTCTCGCTTACTTTGCTAGAGTTCTGCAGTTACTGTTCCCCAGATATATGAGTACTGATTGGGCAATGATTGTGGATATGCTAGTAGGAGGAGGATGGTGGAGGAGTTTGTTCTGTTGAGGACCCCATTCATTAACTATTGTTCTCGGGGCCTAGGAAGCCAACTTATCGTCACGATCCAAACATTAACAATGATTAAACCTGTCTCAAGCAACCCAAGCACTTCAGTCCCAGCCTTTCTTAGGGTCATTGTAGATGGTGAACTGTTGGTATCCATTGGACCAACACAATGCCGCTTTTCCTTTTTTTCAGTCTGGGCTTACTGTTCTCATCGAATCGAAGAACCATTCTGCATTATACTTTGTTGAAGAAAGGCTCATACCGGAATCTGGAGCCATTTTCCTGTTGATAAACCTCGTATAAGTCTCTAGTCTGGTCAAAAACACAGTGTTTCACTGATTCTCTGTAGTTTGTAAAGGTACCTTTGTGTAATTTTTTCGTCGGGTTGTAAATACTTGGTTGTACCAAGTTGCCATTATTACCGTTAGAGCCTGTCGGGAACGTTGACAATGTTGAAGGGTGCAAAGTACGATCGAGGGGTGCAAAGTATCCGCCCAAACACATCTGCACCTGGCACACTTAAAAATTGCAGAGGTACAAAAAATGGGAAAACACAGTAAATGCTTAGGTGGAGCCGCTTTTTGAGAGTGTCTCCGACCGACACCCTTTTTACTTTTACACATTACTGTCTAGTACATTCATAAAGTACTCCCCTCTACCTTTGAGTGATTTTTCATTTTTCAGGGAAATCGTCTGCGAGATAATCGATTGAACGATGAGCGAAATGAATAAATATTTCTGTTTATGTTGATTTGTTTCATTTGCATTTTGAAACGGCTGCATGGGACCAATTTTAAATTCAATCTAGTAGAAAATAATTTGCTATAGTAGGATGAAGTGCTTCCACCCCAATAAAATCGTCAACAACGAGTTACCCTTCGCCCTTTCGCGTTAGTATCCGGTTCGACTCAGTGGGTCAGCTGCTTGTGTGAGAGTTGAAGCGTTCCCTCCACGATGGAGAAGGTCTACGATAGATGGAGGAGGCAAGACACGTACAGATCGGGATGGTTTTCCAAATGAGCCAGTCACGGAGTTGAGATCGCAATTGACATCACAGCATATCGTATCCATGCAGCGGACTCCGCAACGGCGTAGGAATAAGGCTTGGGACAAGGAGAAGATATCGCATTCATGCATCCTCCTGAGTTTAACGGAGTTTAGTTGACCTAGACATGGATATTTTGTAATACAGGGCAAAATATTTTTCACAGTAAGACAACGTGATTCGTGTGAAATACCTCTCCGCTCTACCTGGCGTTGAACTAGTGAACGGCCAGAGCTTAGAAATACAAATGAAAGACGATCTGCTTCAATGATGGCCTTAAGACTGGCCTGGATTGCTGAGTGCTGTGAAAATTTGCCATAAAATGTAAAAAAGGCAACCTTCCAAGAAAATTGTGAATCAGACCTCAGAAATACGACACATAATAAACTGGCGTTTTTGTGGCAGTAGAGTGAAATAAGAGAGAGGTCCCGTCGGTGGGCGTGGCTTTCAAGGTGGGCGGAGTCATTTGTGTGAATAGGTTTTCGGATGTTCAACTGCCCGGAAGGATAATTCCAAATGCTCCAACAAATCTAGAGAAGAAAATTATATATTGTATTTGATATATTACAAGAATCATCCAAAGGATCCCTTCTGGGCGGGGGGGGGGGGGGGGCAGTCCGCAGGGTTAGATAAAAAATGATTTTATTGGGAATTTCCCTGAAGTCTACTTGCTTGGTCCAAGAACGATTTCATAGAATCAATGCGGGTATTTCAATAGAAAAGGCGAGGCGACATAATGTACTGCTTTCCATTTCAATAGCATTTCCAAACGCCCCCATAAACCCCCCTGTTCACCTGTGGTCCTTTGCCGATTTCCGTCCGTCTGTGTGTGTGTGCTTAGCGACTGCCTGCCATATCCACGAGCGAGAAACTCAGTCAATAAATATACGAACGAATGATGGCAAACACCGAAACACACCGCTGCCGTCTACCTCATTCACTCGCTCACTTCATTTTTCGTTTTTTCACCTCGATTCCAAAACCAATATCTCATTCAATCTCTCCCATCGCTCATTGGGTGAAAAAGGGTTGGGTAAATCCATTTATGGGACGGGTCTGGTACTAAATCGATCCACTTTTTCGGATTTCTCTCTGCATTTCAAGGAGTACGAGAGAACCATGAAAACGGCTAATCGTCCTGCCCACAGGCCCGCTTCCCTAAATGGCATTCGAGAACTCACCCATTCACATCTGCTGCGTCCTCCCTCCGATACGGAGACTCCACATAAATTAGTCTCCATCCAATCTTTGGCCCAGGCAGGGGCATCTGTTTGTTTCCGTGGAGGCTTGGGTGGAGTGATTCCACTGAAACTATAAACCTTAGAACCCCTACTAACGGGAAACCCAATTGATCTCGGTCTATACTTTGTGGCAGGAAAATCTAATCAGACCAATTGTGCTAGGATCCTTGCATAAGTATTTTTACCAACCAAATATGTCAGTTATATAGTAACAGAAGAGTGTATGGATATTGTTGAAGGGCGATCTATAGGCGGAAATCGATATTGTTTTGTGGCTGCGTTTTTTTTACCAGTTATGGAACCTATAACCCATGCAAAGCATCGTGTACACGCAATAATTCTTACTCTCCAGCAGCGCTTGCCTCTTCTCGTTGCTAATATTCTCTCGTTCAAGAGCCACACTTCATTTTTCCACCCTTTCCTGACGGTAGCTTTCTGCTTACAGATCTGATGTCAGCGTATATCTGCGAACACTCTTACTTTTATGAGCAAGTAATAACTCCTCCTCTGAAAAATTCCATGCTTGTGATTTTTCTCAGTTCTCTATGATCGCTTTATTTCTACCCTGGTTTTCCATCAGAAACCATTTGGAATAACGGTCAGAGACGATCTTCCATGCGGTTCCGGTTTATCTTGACTCCAATCCTTTTCTAGCTTCCTTCATGTGCAGGCTACCTTCCCAATGAAGCAGTCAGGGCGTTTAAAGGAAGCATGGCCGATTTTTAGAAAAATTTCACAATCAAATAGCGATACACTTCAGAAAGCACAAGCAAGGTTGCTCTCTGTTCATCCTTCGTCCTTTTTTGACCAGTGATATCGGCAAGTGGAGCACTACCAGACACCCATGATCCGAAGCCCGAATCTATGCTTGCCGAATTCAACCAAGCCTTTCCTGACTCTGGGCTTGGTTAGTTGGTACTTACTCATTCACTCATTCTGGGAACGTCAAAGCAAAGTCCCGTACATTTGCCGGGCACCGCACATCTTTGTGTAGGCCCCATTCAAGGCGTCACTACGATTCTGAATAAATGTAGAATGTGTGAGCCCATTTCTTAGAAGGTATTAGTAAACGCCTAAAGACGTTATCCTTTCCAACTTTATTTTGGCGTTTTTTAATCTAAAAGCTTTTGGTTTTTTAGTTTTTGTGGATCACGGTTTTTGATTTTTCTTCAAATATGAGAGTAAAGGTTTCTTTTACCGTCCAGGAACGCACTTCTCTCGACCAAATCTTAACCCAAACTAATTTTTATTCAATTTGCATGTTTTTCTAAAAGGTACATAAGCTATCTTTGGAAACGGTTTCGGTGAATACTTTTCTCGAAGATTCGGTCAAGAAAAAAAATATTCTCATTTCATCAATGGTGATAGAATGGGGTGCTTTTACAACCAGTTGTGGAGTGAGTATAGCTAGACAATGGTACGATCGTTAAAATTTACGACCGACAACTCAAGAAAATCGGAGAATTTTCTCAGAACGAGATTTCGGCAATCGATGGAGAGGCAGTCAGGAAATACTCGGCAGCCTTAAGTTCGGACTCACTCATCCTTTGATTCCGTTTTTACTTCTTTGTGATGCTACAGTATGCCGAAATCGCTTTCATAACTTTCCATCAAAATCCTTTTCCACTAATGACGTCATATCTAAAAATTCTACACATTTGTCAATGGCGATGAGATGAATGGTGCCGATTGACAGTACGGCTGAATAAATGTCAAAATCAATAGACCACCACCGTCGGAAAAGAGAGGGACTAGTTCCCCCCGATCCATTTCCTGCCAAAAACTCACGGGCAACTAACCGTCGAGTACACCGAAATTAATGTGAGATTACAGTCATGCGTTCGATACGTCCCTGCCTATTCAAAATTCCATGTTTCGCATCAGTCGGCATGTTTTTCTGTCTGTTATGTTGCTTGATTTTGGTGTACTCTCTGACGTTGTGATGAAATTCCAAAAACAGCATTACTAGTCAATTCTATTTATGTATACAATTCACTAGGTTTGTGCTCCGTTTCCTCTCCACATTACGATCGCTTTGTTTTTTTTTCAATCTTTTTTCTTCAGAAACTAGTTATTCGACGCTATAATTTCCACAATGACTGCCGAAATGCACTTCCGTGTTAGGTGGAGTCCAAACGTTCCTGACCCACAGTGAGCAGAATCGATGAATAGAGTGGGAGAGATTTTCTATGGCAGTTGTGGTTCTAGAATCTTCTTCCAGCTAATACTGATTTGGGGGTGTGGTGCGTTAGGAACGAAATGGTCGCGTCGCGGTGAGAGGGGCGTCGCGCGCGAAGGAATGTGGCAGGATGCAGCAGTGGGTAAGAAATACAAGAATAAAAGTACTAATAGTAGAATTATGTATAAAATAATGATCGCATATCGATTGAGCTGTATGGAGAAGGCTAGAGCTGTAATAACGGCGAATGAGTGGTTCGCGACAGCCGCGTGCGGCGAATGGATTACCCGAAATCGTTCCTAACGCCCGTCTCCCCTGATTTGGGAATGGAAGAGAAGGCGGTACACTGAAGCAACTTCACATTTATAAGGTGATGTGACGTCTAACTCCAAAGAACGTGGCCAGTTGACTTAGCGATGCGAGGAGGGGTGCGGTCCTGAAGCGAGACATTGAGTCGTTTGAGAGCATCTTTCTCTGCAGAAGCTGAATTTCCAGAGTTCATCCGTCAAACATCGACAACGACTTTCCGCTCACAGCTGTTCACTTCCCGTAGGATGTCCTTCCAGTTCGAGAAAATCGATAATATATTTCAAGCTCATAGCCCTCGCTTTATTTGAGCAACCGGGCCTATGGCGTAAGGCAGCCTGCACGCGTTTTTTGTCCAAAAAATCATAAACTCCAATCCAATAATGATTGAAATGAGGAAGTTCTTCCTGTTCGGACTTTCCCTGTTAGCCTTTCCCTGTGATGCTTGTTCGTAATGAATATATGCCAACGGTGGTCTTCGAAGAATCGTTCTAGAAATGGCCATCGTGAATAGATTAGAGCCAGATTGGTAGCAGCAGATTGCAGCCGTGGCACAGACTCTATAGAAGCCTTCACTACATACTCAGCCACAGTGATGGCTTCAATACAGTCTAGTGCCACGGCTCTAATCTGCTGCTACACAGAGTCCTGACGAACTTCCATCCCATGAGGCAGGAGGTATTCATCAAAAGTGTGTGAACTGCCACGGTCCCACTGGTACTTCCGGGGAAACGTTTGAACCTCAGCCGGTAGCTCAAACGCTCCCGCCCACAAGTACAGTTAAACCGAATTGACGGCCCAGTCTAGCCCAGTTCACATTTAATCAAATCAACTTCAGGAACACAAAATATTCCATTCCTCCATATGCCATGCGGCTCAATAGGGGGAGATTTCAATTTTGAAAAATTGACAGATATCATCGAACAATCTATGAACCCTTCTATCAATGCGATGGATTTATGATCCGTAAAACAGCGTGGCAACGGTGGTGCTGGGATGAGATCACCTTTTGGGCGGAACCTCCCTAGGATCCGCTACTGCACATTTCCAAGAGGATAAAGAAACAAAAGCTTATCCCTGGGCAAAATTATATACCAAAGGAAGATTATCTGCGGCGTATTCCAAAACAGAACTGATCATTTCCACAGGCTACATCGCCTCATCCTATACATGACGTAAGAGCTGTGTACCAGTTCTGTCGCTCATCCTCTGTCAACGATAGTATTATTCACGATATTCATGGCATTTTTGAATAGATATTGGAACGAACAAACAAGTTTTTTGGGCAAACATCGATGCCAGGCATTGGTGATGCCCTCCTCTACGAGTTCATGGCTAAAGAGCCAAAAAAAACGTGTAACAGCGGTGGTCCTTAGAAACGAAGAAAATCGTTTGAAACGGTTCTCCATGCATGCCAATGAGGAAAAGCATATGCAGTGAGAACGAAGCATTTCTAGTTTTTCACTGCAGTAATGAGAACACTGAAGGAACAGTTAAAGGCTGTCCTGCAGTCGTTAAGTCATAAGTCGGGTCTTTAAGATAATGAGGCTTTCCATTGCAGATTTAGCATTCATAAGATGGCATGGGGTAAAAAACTTGAACCTTTTTCACAAGTTCATCATGATACATATTAATGACCGTACCATCAGTTCAAGTTGCATTAGGAACGAAATGGTCGCGTCGCGGTGAGAGGGGCGTCGCGCGCGAAGGAATGTAGCAGGATGCAGCAGTAGGTAAGAAATACAAGATCAAAAGTGCTAATAGTAGAATTATGCATAAAATAATGATCGCATATCGAATGAGCTGTATGAAGAACGCTAGAGTTGAAACAAGGGCGAATGAGTGGTCCGCGACAGACGCGTGCGGCAAATCGATTACCCAAAATCGTTCCTAACGCCCGTCTCCCAGCATATCCAGATAATCAGCTTTCCAATTTTAATGAAAGGCTGTGACAGAAAGTTGAGGTTCATCACTGCAGTTTAGGAAGGGCAAGTGAACAGACAGTAGGTGTAAACTGGTACCACTGGTAGTCCATGTACATACTCCACGCTGGAAATCACCCCGAACATGAAGTTAGCTCAGGAAGTGCAGTTCACTTCAACGTAATGGGACTACTGTAGAAGTAGACAAGTGAGAGAGCCTCTTGGATATGAAGAACCACTTTTGGAAGGGGAAAGTTGTAAAAAAACATCATCGTATCCGTAATTCTGGTGCGACTTTTGACAACCTTCCTTTCTGGAATCATGTATAACATTGATGTCTCAGGAAGAAGATTCCTAAGTTCTGTGCCGTTGATAAATTCCATTTTGGAGATGCGCCCAGCCTTCGAACTTTATTCGAAATTGTGATGGCATTTTGAATGTGAATGTAACCCCTAGAAAAACTATAGGTGGTCAGACGATGCACAGCCTGTTCTTTATCTCTCTATAGGAGTCTGGTACCATTAAACCGACCACAGAGAAGAGGGAGACTTGGTTAACCTGGGCGGCTATCGATTTGGGTTTCGATCCCTGGATCAAACCCGTGATAGTGAGCCTCTTGACACCACATACACCACCTCCTTCCTGTTTACAACAATCAAATCTCAAAAATGCGCCGTACATAATTTCACTCCGATTGTGTCCTTGGAATTGCTACAGCTCGGAGAAACTCGATCACATCCTCGAAATGATCCCTATTATTGGTTCCCTTTCGTAGAAAACAATTTCCAACTTACTTACAATTTGTCAACGTTGCTTAGTAAGTGAATGGATGTGTCTCCCGGCTTTATTTGTACTGCCGTCGTGGTGCCGTTTGGTTTTTCTTTTACCAACGTGGTCGCTAGGCGAATCATACTCGGGCCTCGGCCAAATCGCCCCTCTCAAAATCCCAAGCATCAATTCCTCAACAATTACTCTTTGCTCATCTCTGGGCATTCTAAGAAACAAACAAGATTAAATAACTACATAGGTTACTCTTGTATGGGATGTGAATTCCCATCGCGTGGGTGATTTGCTATAACAGTATTTCACGTTCAATTTTTCTTCTTACTATGTACCTTGTCGCAACTGTTTCGAGTTCTAGAAAACCGAATGGAACATCAAATTAATTCTTTCAGGACCGTCTGGAAGAGCTTCTAGGACGGCCATGTTATGTAGGCTGTCAGCCGACGTGACGCTCTGTCTATGGATTCTATTAATTCTGTTCAATCTATGTCAGACGCAAGTGCTATCTGAACTTGTTGGTCTCGGCGAATTCACGGAAGCCGAGAAGAAATACTGCGAATTTGCTCCTGGCGAATCGCCTACATGCGAGAATTGTGTCGCCAAAGGAACGGTGAGTAGGATAACAACGGTGTGGGTTGGATATACCAAATATCCGAATCAAGGTGTCGTGGTAGGTATCGGTACCAAACAGATGAGTAATGCACCACCAGAGCTAAGAACAGGGACAGGGATACAAATCGGTCGGCTACCCATTTGTGTCTTTACAGACTCAAACCGTTCCTTCCTGAAGGTTATTTATTTATTTATTTACTTATTCATTTCTTGGGCTATTGTTGAAGCGACATACCCTTATCTACCCTCGAGCGTCCAGATCTCGTCTTGACCGCTCGGATTTACTACTTATTTTAAATTTGAAAATGTGATCGTTGATGCCTTCACCACGATTGTTATCTGTCAGTGATTGAGCTACTGCACACTAACGAATGTATAATAATAAGTCGACGATTTTGATCAATAGTTTTTGTAATATTTGAACCTCTATGGGCACATGTACTCCATGAGAAGCTTACAAATCCAATCAATATTGATCAACCTCACAAAATTAACGTATGGTTCATAAAGCTTTTTATTCACCTAATTTATGAACTTGGCTGTATAACCCGTTTCCCTCAAGAACTCCATTGGCCTAGGCGAATGTCGCGCTTTCCTGTATGGATGTAAACGATGTTGATTATTCATGAATCGAAAAACTAAACCAACTTAACCTACTTAATTAATGGGCACTTTCCTCCGATCCTTGAGACACTTTTACTACTGCACATCTCGGCCCACCTCTTTGAATTTACAGGTTCACATCTAATATTTTCTCAACCCCTGGGACCTTTTGAATAATTTTTCTTCATTCTATGTCTACCCGTATCGGCAACACCCTTCACGAATATCTCACCTGCCTTTCATCACTAGCCTCTGACCCCTTTTTTAGTATCAGAGAAACTTTATGGATGGAGTTATGCATTTTTATATAGGTACCACCTGGCATCGCTCCCGCTCACCACAGACGTAACACCGCCTAGTTCCTGCGTACTCGGCGCACAATGGATCCTGCTCTTTTCCACAATTTTTTCTAGCCTCCTGTTAGTCCTGGAATCGGGTTACGAATTTGTGTTGTAAGTACCGCCCACTCTGAGGACGTTCCTCTCATTGTCCTAGGTTCCCCTCTACTTTATTTACTGATCCACTACTTATCTTTGCCCATTTTCAACGTATCTGAGCTTCTCAGAGCAAAATCAGGTTATTCCACCCCGGCGCCATCTCTTCCTGCGCACGTGCAGCCTTCGTAGTATCGTGGAACTCATTTTACATTTTTATCTTGTCCTGTCCTCACTCACCCCGAAGCTGACCGAACTTTTTTGATGTTTATTCAGGTAGAAGGAATTGTGGTTGACAGAATACAGAAAGACAAACAGACAAACAGACGGACGGATAGAAAGACAGACAGACAGACAGACAGACCGACAAACAGACAGACAGATAGACAAACAGACAGACAGATAGACAGACAGACAGACAGACAGACAGACAGACAGACAGACAGACAGACAGACAGACAGACAGACAGACAAACAGACAGACAGATAGACAGACAGATAGACAGACAGACAGACAGACAGACAGACAGACAGACAGACAGACAGACAGACAGACAGACAGACAGACAGACAGAGAGGAAAGAAAGAAAAACAACGGCTCTTCATGTATTGCATAAAACTCAGCAGTTTAAAATTTAGGAGTGCTTCTACTGTGGTGGAACCGTTGAACGTTGTCTACCGTATGCTTGGTATTTTCCAGGATGTGAGCTCAATGACGTCAAGCATAACAAATGTTGGGGTCAGTGGAATCCTTTGTTCAGAATATCAGAATCCTTTCTCTTTTCTATGATATCACCAACAATTCGCGCTTTTTCATCCAGAATAGAAGTTCTCGTTATCCATTAAATGGATCCTTGGATTTGGATCATTCTGATTATGAATTCTATTCCAAAACAATACCACACACACACAATTTCTACTTGGGACCTTTGCTTTTTTGGTAGTAAAAGTTCAAGCAATTTTTCAAAATCGGGTAGCCCTCTTACGCTCTCCTTCTTGATCTGAAATTAGCAAGGCTCTGGTTGAACAAGTAACGATTTTCATCCAGAATCTTAATTTCTTTTTAATAGTCTCAATGTAGCCTTTGCCATTACTAGCAGAAGCCAGCCGGTGAACAAATCGAAGACAGTGCTTTGATCCTTGAATGAGAGTATTGTATCAACTCAGCGACCATAGATGGATGTAGGGCCAGATTGGCGTGGGCGGGTATCTACGGGTTACGATTCCATGCGCATGGAAGGTCGGCATTCGGCTCTAATCCCCACCTTGTAGATAGATACATAAATAGTTAGGTAAATAAATAGACCATGATCGACCTTCTCTGATTCTTGGCATAAGCTTGTTGGCATAAGCAATTTGTGTGCTGGCCTTCACTTTCTTAAGACGACAAACTTTATTGGGCTAACGTTTTAGCCCCTTCTCCTCGGTCTGAGCTTAAAAGCTGAAAGACCAACTGATATCAGCTCACTTGGCGCCAGGCAATGCCCAAAACAGCTCTTCAAACTAGAGGACCCACTGGAGCGGAACGATATGTACAACAAAGCTATACGGCTTACTAGCTCGATCTTCCGGAGCGCTACGTCGGCCACTATTTTTGCTTGAGAGTGTTGTCTTTATTATTGTCTGGTTTCATGTGGGGATCGATCTCAAATGGCTCCTTGAGTCTCAGACTCTGATGAAAGCTTAGGCCTAGAGGTCAGCTCAATGAAGTTTGTAATTATGGGACAAATAGAGATAAATTGAACAAGTGTGAGTGAGGACGAGTCACAGTCAAAATTCACGTTATACGGAAGACAACCGATCAACAAGGGATGTGAAACATTCAGTTTTATGAGGCTTCACACCAAAGCAAAGTGAGACCTACTTTGATAAAAATCCCCATCAAGTTCCGCTACACGTGGCTCTCCCCCCCCCCCCCCCCCTTGTGGAAAAACTCATACCCTGAATAAAGCAATCGTATGCCTTGTCCCTGAGAACTCTGCAATACGCTAGCTATACTATGCGCTCCTAGCGATCGAATACGAATGTAATGACACACCATTTGGAAAATACTGTTTTTGAATAAGTTGTTTTGCAGTGAATATCCCAGCTGTGGTCATCGTTGTCAGCGTCATTGCCGGAATACTCCTAGTTATATTCATCTTCTGTTTGTGTTATTGCTACTGTCGATGTCAAGCCTATCGACGGGCGAGAGCCAAGGCACAAGGAGAAAAGTGGAACTTCGTAAGTACAACGCTTTGAGCACTGATCAACCATAGTAAGCACGTGTTACGTCACTACATAGAGTTGACTGACAGACTGACTTATTTGAAGATATATAAACACCTAGATAGATATGTATGTAGCTATAAGGCCTCCAAAGTTGCTCCCCGACGCCGTTGTCCATTATTTCCTGAACACATGATCTGTACAGCCATCCCTCTTAAAGGCACAATTCACAAAAATCGGGGCATTTAGTTTCAGACAGTTAATGGAAGTGATAGTCGAAATTAGTGGCGAAAATACGCGAAAATGGGTTTCTCAGGTATAGCAACGCTTCAAAAAAGTTGCAAAATGAGATGTTGGACGAGATTGTGACGACAAAATTTGCCTGGAGGGTGTATTAGGACGAGCTGTATGCCTTTGCGTACAGGTGGCTACAGAAAGCTACCTGTGTGCAACGCATGCGTCCCAGTGCGTATAGTACATTCTGTACATCCTTTACGACGCCGTAATAACTCGTACATTTTTGGGTGTGTACATACTTCGCCTGATCACCGGTTTTAGGACTCCTATTACGCCCTATCTCGACCGCTTTTCGACACGACAGCGTCCCTTGTGCTATTCTCAAGTTTCAGAGGTTGTTCCTAGGGAGTGATCACAGCAACCATTTTTAATGTAAACCGCCCCTCACCCATTGAGTCTATCTTGCTTTGAAATGAACTATCGCTGACTATGGGTTTATTACTGGTAAGTGATGGGCGCTCTTACTTACAGGAATCATACAACAGAATATAATTTTAATTATTTTTCATTCTAATTCTGGCCCCCCTAATTTTATGCTAATTATTCAGTTTCAGCAGCAAAATCTGAAGCGCGCGGAGATGCAAAATCGTCATTCACTTCGCACAGAGCAACGAGAACGCGAACTTGAAGCATACAGAATCAAATATGGTAATGGTATTCACGTCGACTACGTCGGAGTTTCCTAGTGTAAATACGTAGCAGCCTTAGTCCCTTCACGAATACATTCCCATACAGCATAGCTACACATATTTCAGGTCTTCCAACACGGATGAGTCCAGATGGTGATCCAATAAAGTGAACATCGAATTTGATACTTCATATCGTGTGTAAGATTCGCTGTACATCTGCTGCATACACCAAAAAAAAACCTTATAGATTAGCATAATAAAATTGGTAGTTGGGATTCCTTAAAAACTACTTTGTTGTGGAAAACTTCTGGATCAAATACTGAGTTGTAAGATAAGTAACTCCTTTTAATAGTCGCCTTCTTCTCTCAGATATTAGTACTGCTCAGTGGCAGAATTGCTAATACCCATGGAGTGTTGCCTTTCCCTTTTTCCTAGAGACTCTTCGGTCTATCCCACTGGAGTCGCTTTTCTTGACATCACTCCATCCCCTCCAGATACACCCATGTTCCCCTTTCCCGGGTACCTCTAGCCTCAGCGCTTTTCTGACTGGGTAACCACATAGTCGCCCTAAAATATATCCATCCCAATGTTGCCTTTGCTATCGCTTGAGTAATTTCGGTTTATGACACTGCGTCTTCCGTACACCCATAATGGGGAGGAGAGGGCAAACGGGTGGTGAAGCCGGTTCGAAGGGATTGAGGGGATCGTACCTGTTAGCCGATCGATGACAAAATCTCCCAGTTCCTTCTCCTTGGTCATTGATGTCATCCGTTACTATGAAAATGAGTAACCACCCTAAAAATAACTGACCAGTCCACCTCGTCATACCTCTAAAAACTAATTTACCCACCCTCGACATAACGACCTTCCCTATCTGGGAATACGAATGAATGTCCGTGACCGGGTGACCCAACTACTATCATGGGTCCGACCGCTCATTTTCCTAACTTGGAGTTCTTCATCCCTGTGTTGATTTTCCCTGTTCCTTATTTCCATTTCTGTTTCTTTTGTTTTTTCTTCATTATATTTGCATGTCTATTTGTTCCCATCTTGTATTCATTCTGTAGCTTACCCTACATCTATTTCATTAAATCAAACTTTTGGAAGCTTCCGGAAAGTAGTAAAAGAATATTGAGGAATAAAGTGGTGCCCATCGATTACTCAACCGATCATTTTCTATTTTATTCAAGGCCTGCACAAGGGCAGTCTTTTGAAGAGTTTTGAAATAAAACAGCCAACTCATGTGATCTACTTTGGTTTTTCAAAAGCGCTTGATAAGGTTCCACTTAATAAGTCATTCTATAAACTCCATTTGGTTGGAATTCATCCAAGAGTAGTGCGATGAATTCATAACTACATTGGTGATCGTCGGTATCAAGTTCGGATTGGTAATGATTTTCCATCGGTTTTCCACACCTGTAGTGGTGCTCCACAAGGGAGAAGCTCTCACCCTTGCTTCTCCTTCTCTACACTTTTGATTTGCCCAAGGCTTTTGCACAGTGGGGTGTTACTTGCGCAGTGTACGCAGGCGATATTAGTATTTATAAAAGCATACGAACAGTTGAAGGCGTTGCTACTTTACAATATGCAATTGATCATATGGCTGAATGGTCTATTCCCTACGATCTGCCTCTTGTTGCGGATGAAGCACTATTCTTTCAAGTAGGGAAATCTTGCAAAGAGGTTGTCGCTGTCTACCACATAAATGGCAGTGAAGTGACTAGAGTTAACAGCGTCATAGATCTTGGGTTTCTGTTCGATAGACAGTTCTGTTTTGACAGTCATCACAAAGTCAGTATATCCAAAGCTAATCATACGATTTGTAATTTATTTGGAGTCCTCCGTACTAAGGATTCACGTACGCTATAGAAAGTTTATAAGACGTATATTCGTTCAATTTTTGGAAGTGGTTCAATCGTCTTTTCTCTATATTAAGAACGTGATAAAGACTTGACGAAAGTGCTCAGAACAACTTTACTAGGAATGCGCTGTTGTGGTGTTGGCTACCAGCTTGTCCCCATTGGCGCAGATGGAAGAGATCGAGTAGGGCTTAAAAGTTCGCCTTCTAGGCGTGTTATCAATGATTTGCTGATGGTGTTCAAGATATTGACTGGAGAGTTAGTTTGTGCTCTTAAGACTTCTTTGAGGTCGTTAGGGCAAACTCTAGGAGAGGTAGCATCATGCTCAAGATCCCGATTTCTAGAACTCAGGTCAGGTTCAATAGTTTTCTATCAGAACACTAAGCCGTTTCAACAAATCATTTTGTTGAAATAGGCTTGCTCTGAATCCCAGCCAATAAAAGGCTGGCCTCTGTAGCTTAGTATCAAGTTTCCTTATGGTAAATCTCACAGGGGTCTCCTATTCTTACTTCTTTTGAGTTGTATTGTTGATGTTCTTTTAGTTTTTGTTTTGTTCTATTTTTCTGCGCACAGGTATTATGACGTTTTATAGTGCGCCTTTGTCACCTTGGTTTTATATGCTTCTTGGCTGCTAACTTCACGTAGACTTGTCTACGCTCTCAATAAATAAATAAATAAATAGATGGGCAAAATGGCCACAATTCAAGTAGGAAAAAGGACCTTATACCAGTACAAGTGACTCAAGCACGTCATTACATGAAAGACCTCCCAAAATTACCATGAAGGATCGAATTTGGAAGACATCCAAGAGCATATTCATAGTAAAGAATCATGTTTATCACAGACTTATCCCACTTATCTAACATCAACCGGTCAGTATGCGCCACGCATCTTCCGATCGGCTCCACGTTGTTTGAAAGCGTTCTTATGTCGTTCCTTCATCTGCCGCTGCCGACCACCAGTGTAAGAGGTACCACGGGAATTATTTTCTGGTAAGCAAACAGTAACAAAGTGCAACATTCAGTGATTATACCGACTCTTACCTCCTCCATTTGATGCAGTACCGCTAGCATCCTTATTGCCATTGTTGCTAGTACCACCTCAATATTACCCATTGAAACGCGACAACAAAATAAACAAAAGGATTTCACCAGTAAATAAAAAAACTTCACCAATAAAGTAACCGAAAGTCACCTGCAGAGTTAGTAGAGCCACGAGTGGTGTTTCTGTATTGCCGACCGCGTCCACCACCCCGAGGCTTTCCGACTCCTCCAACTTCCGCCTCATCCGTTGCTTCTCCTTCAGTCTCATCTGACGATGTTTGAGCGCTAAGAAAAAATATTTAAGTGTGTAAACACTAGTATACAGAAGTGTAAACAATTGCAACCGTCGCAAGAATTATTGATCCCCTAGGGGACGGTGGTGCAGTTGCAAGGGGTGCACACAATTACACACATGATTCGGGGATCGAATCTTGGGACAGTGCCTGCCTAGGTTTACAAAGTCTTCTGACTCCCGAAGCGGTTGAATTGCAGTAGACTCGTTTTAGAGGAAAAGAGGACTGAGTCGTACATCAATCGTAGGCCACATCAAGGGGTCACTCAATCATTGTATAGACCACACACCCCTTTGAACGTCACCATGCTTTTGAGTAGAAGTCGAATGCTGGGTGGATCCTACGAACAGATTTGTTGACCGCGACTTTCACCAACCGATACAATGATCAGTCAGTCTAATCGACTATCGAGTGAGGGCCCTGACAAGAGTCTTGCAGACCCAAAAACTGAGGGACAGGATGGTTATTCACCCGAACTCCAATCGGTAATTTCACGAAGGCTCTGTTTGGCAGCTACACCCAGTGCCCTATTCTCTAATTCTGAATAATTCTTGGCCCTTCGTTTACTAGAAAATTCTGGGAATTATAACTTCTCCTAGGTTCTTGTAAAAAGAAATTGGCATTATCGGATTAGAGGGGTGCCGTCATTGAATCTCAGACTAGGTGACTTCAGAGAAAGTTCGAATTGAAAGCAAGGCATCACACTATAGAGAAATCCACTAGCGATTCCAAATCTCAGTCAATAGCCAATCATCAAGAAAAAGTGGTCCCAACAACGGAAAACTAACAATCCAATCTTGTGCGGAAAACCACGCCTCGGAGGCAACCCTAAGTTTACAGCTAAAAATAGTGGGTTCAGGGCTTAGGGAACACCTCTTTAGAGCCAGTCTATTTTACACGTCAATACTCCTGTATTTGCACCCAGTCCCAACCATCCACCACTCTTGGTTGAATGACGACTCATCCCACAACCTCTAAGCACTTAAGGCATCTACGCCTACCACTCTGCCCTTACCAATTACTTCTGCCCCAGCCTTACCTCTTACAAAGTATCAGATGAACTGCCGAAAACGCGTCTTCACCCCCAACAGTTCTCTTCCAAGAAAAGCAGAATTGAAATCCTCACTTCAAAGGCTCCACGGTGAACTCCTTTTGCTCGTAACCATCATCATACTCGTCGTCATACACGTCATCGAATTTGGTCTCGTAACGATATTTCTCATACGTAGGCCGAACCGCCACTTTATCCGCCTCAGAAACTTTGAACTTGTGAGTGCTGAGATATCTGGAATAAAATACATAGAAAATTTCGAGAAGAGTCAAGGAAAAAAAATAGCCGACGAAATCTATGTAATGTGGGAGATTTCCTTTACGACCCACGTCTTTGAGTTAGCCATTGGTACCAGACGTTCTCCCTTCACGCCGACTTCCTCAACTTCATCAAAGTCTCCCTCGGCTACACGAATTTTCAGACGATTCAATGCTTCTCGAAGTTTCTTCATCACCTGTGAATCCACAATTTCAATGATTTGAATTCTACTCACAGTTGGGTTACGCATGCTGACGAGCGCAGTACAACAAGAAAACGTTCTGAACAGTCTGCTAATTTGAGGTGAGGCTCCACCCACCCCGGCGCATGCTCCACCCACTATAAAAATTCGACCACTCCCCTCAGTGTACTTTAATTTTTAAGTGATAGACCTTCGCGTAAAGCATTTCCCGCATGAGATTAGGGAGACGCTTTGCGACTATCTTCATCCAGACGACCTCTTGTTTCGGATAAGGGCCGGATTCTCAGCGATATGACGATAAAAGTTGCTTCTCTTCAATCAAAAGAAGTTTCTCTAGGATTTGATGTCAGTAGATAAAAGTTGGATCGTCTACAACAATAGCAAAAAGGTCACTGTCTGTCTTTTAGGTGGAAAAGATCCTTTCAGCAGCCTAAGCCAGAAAAGCATTCAGGAAAGGTTTTGCTATGCTGCTCCTAGAACTGGTCTACACGAGCCATATCCAGGCTACGCGCTAGAAATAATTGAATTCTGTCAACAATTCGCGGGTGACTGAAAGCACCTACTGTTTTTTCGAAGGCAACTTACAGAGGGTTTATTATGTAGAAAATTCTTGGATAAGTTAATTGATCAAGGGCTAATATGAGAAGTACCTCATTAACCGGCTTTTCCTGAACATCAGCAGAAGTAGTGGGTGTAGCAGAAGGTTTTGATGGAGCAAGACTGATTAGACCCTGGAATTTTTTTTTGAGATCGAAGAGCCCTTCAAATTAGATGGAAACCTCGATGTATCCACTATTTCTTCTATACTTGGCTGAACACTGCTGTTCCGCCATCTTCGAAAGCGTGGCCATGAAAATTGTTCCAGCTTTATTCACAAGCCAGAAATAATCTTGCACTCCATATTTGCACAATTATGGAGGGCAGGATTATTTCTAGCTCGTCAATAAAGCTTGCATTTGCAAAATTTAATAGGCGATCAATACAGCTACGTCGAATAAAATTTGCGTGGTGCACGCAAGTCAGTTCTTCTAACCCTTTAGATGACCCAAATATCCGGTATTCACCAACCGATCCCAGAAGATGAAACTTGGGTTGGACTCAGTTACATAGCGTCGAACTAAAATGCCATCTTCGGGCAATACACGTAGAAGTATTGTACTGAGCACTAGCCCTTCTTATCCCAAGTCATACGGTAGGTATTGAAAAAAGCTGAAGCTATTTCAACCATTCAGCATTCACCTTGAAGACGTTCTTCTTCTCTGGTTCCTTCGGATATCCCGAACTCACAGACGAAGACGATGGGGAATCCTGTGGCTTAGACAATGCTGACAGTATCAGCTCTGAAAATCCATCTCATTATCTTGAACACTTTAGCAAAAAACCCATGTCTAATATCATATCATTGTGCCAGCCATCTCTAACCCCCTTTGAACGCCTGGAGCTCTTCAACACGCCTTCGAGAATTAATTTGTGGATGGTGCAAAAATCTAGGGATGAGGATCATAAAAGTGCTCATGCCTATGACGAACTGGACCTGTGCTGAATAGAAGCCTAATGCGTGGCGCATCCCAAAAATGAATTAATGAAAACCAGTAGGTGCATACCATCAGTCTGAAATGAAAGCACAGGTAATGTTGGTGGTTCATCAGCCAATTTGTGAGTCAGGTCTGCTTCTTCCACTTTACGAAGAGCCATTGGAAGTTTTTCATCCCGTGCCAGAAGTGCATCAATTGTTTGTAAAGCATCGTAGCCAAAGTGACGAAGGCATAACTGAAAATCGGGAACAAAAGTTTGAAATGCTTGCTCGAGAAATTAACAATAGGCCTCTCTTCCAAAGAAGTTTAAAGTCTACTAACTTATAGGTAAGACAGCGTTGCGGCTATTTAAAGTTAGGATGTTTTCCCGTCTTATTTTTTCCCGTCCACGAATCCCTGATTCAGGTTTTCATACTTCACGAACTGAATTCCTATTCAAAACAACCTTAAATCTCCAGATTGATTAACGCCGCACGGCTTTATTTATTTATTCAATTATCAGTTGATGTATTAGGTGAATCCAGTCATTGTAGTTGGATACCGCAAGACCACCACCGAAGATATGCCGCGTGCCTCAGCGCCACCATGGTAATTCACCACCCACAGGATTCTACAAGATTACTAAGCAGGATATGATAACAACCAGTCGCATTGCCCAGCTGTCGCCGGGCATGCTCCTTCTCAGGTAATGCCCGGCTACGCCGGGCATCCTACTTCTTATGTAGTAGGATTCTTATGTAGTAGGAACAAAGATTGGTACAAATCATCTGGGATTCCCTTTCGATGAATATAAAATGAACTACTTCATTATAATGATGGCTAACACTTTTTTGACTATGAATCTTTGTGAATGGAGTTCATACACTACAAAAATTTTGACCCACCCGAAAATGTCAGACTTACTGGAAAGGTCGACATTGCTCCATATTCGCGGAGAGATAAATTCCTTTACCTCACCTTATCAATGAAAATAGCAGAAGTATAATGGCATTAGGTCCACAATAATCATGCTACCGGTACTTCTTTGAAAATTCCGTTTCACATGAAAGTTGTAATTCAGAATGAACCGTGCTCCCAGTCGGTTCAGTGAGAATTGCGTTCTGTATCAGTTCTGTAAGAGCCATCCATTTCAATAGGCCTCTATCTGGGAGTGTTTCGAAAACGTATGCTTGGTGTGCATACCGTTCCGAAACTTTCGCTCAAACTCAATAGCCGGATTCACCGATGCAGCCTCTTCAAAGTTTAAATCCTGCGGGGAGCGTCAATTCCTCACCTCACCTCACCACATAGATTTGCCAGAGCTAGGGATGCCTTTGGGTCTGTAAGAATCAGATTTCCTCTGGCGAGTTGTGCGTTGATGGTCATAAATGATACTCATGTAACGCGTACCTCTTGGAAAATTTCGGATCAACTGAAGAACTGATAACACTTTCAATCATTCTACCTGAATGCTCCATTAGGGAGCACCTTCAGTCAACACAATCAGTTCTGTAAGAGCCATCCATTTCAATAGGCCTCTATCTGGGAGTGTTTCGAAAACGTATGCTTGGTGTGCATACCGTTCCGAAACTTTCGCTCAAACTCAATAGCCAGATTCATCGATGCAGCCTCTTCAAAGTTTAAATCCTGCGGGGAGCGTCAATTCCTCACCTCACCTCACCACATAGATTTGCCAGAGCCAGGGATGCCTTTGGGTCTGTAAGAATCAGATTTTCTCTAGCGAGTTGTGCGTTGATGATCTTTCAGCAACGTGAGAATAGAACATGACTTAAGTTATTCCTTGCTAAGAGATTATCAAAATGTGCATGGATGGTATCGCGTTTTCTTTTTATTCAGCTGTCAGTTCCAACAAAACTAATTCAACCACCAAAATATGGAAATCAGCAGGATGGGTCATGGTCTCTTGAGAGTGGTGTTATCAACAGTCGAGAACAATAATAAAAGCCATTCAAAATTTGTTTCCGGTTTGTTGGTCTAGGTTGATGAGTCATAGAGAAGGCGCTGTGGAGCTAACGAAGAAAAGAGGGTTACCATCAACGGTGTTAAGATCCTGATATCCTTAGTTAATGATAGTTCTCTTTACAGAAATGCTGGAGGGGGAAAGGGCAGTACGTAATGGAACTCAAAATGTTGTGTCGCTTACGCTTCGATAAATAAATTAAAAAGAAAATGACAGGTCAGCCAATCGCTTTCACTTTGCCTTAGGAGGGGAATTTATACTGCGGGTTATTTAGACTTTTTAGTCTGAAATACTGAAATGAGAAGGGCGGAGAATGATGGAAGAAAAAATGGAAAAATGAATGGGCTAACCTTGTACTTTGTCAGCAAGAAGTTCCAGTGTCGCAGTACTGGCTTCACTATGTACTCACTACATTCCGCAGAACTCACTCCACCCCATTAACGTACCCATCCATTTACTGCTTTACATGTGAAGAGGGAAATGTGAGAGTTTCGTTGAGAGAATGGGTTTTCCATATCACTACCTTTATCATAATCACAAACGCTTGCGGACGGACACACCGACATACCGACATACCGACATACCGACATACCGACATACACACAAACCGACAAACCGACACACCAAGTTTCTGCTTTATAAATGAGAGAGATTATGGGTAACACTTACAGCGGATCAATTGATGAGTTCACTTTTAAAACTCATTTTTCTCATACTGGTCTGCTCTTGATGAGCCAATCTAACCAAAGTAAAAATATTGGTCAAGAGGTACGTCCAACAATGGTCGTTAAGGTAAAATAAAAGTGGTCTGCTTTAGTCAAAATTCACATTTGGACTTACAAGACTTTTTCATCAAGAATGTGGTAAAAGCAACGGTCGCGCAGGACCTGAAAGACGCGGCTCGTAAAAAAATCTAGACAGCCACGAGAGCTGTGCTCTATCCCTGACTGCTACGGCCGCTCTTCCAGCGGGACCTCAATCCTCATATTGAGCACTCTAGATAGATCGTGAAACTTCAGGTGTCCTTCGTTGCAAGTAACCGTTTCTTCTCAGATTTGAAGCAAAACAGAGAAAGATCTGATGATGATCCAGATAACAACGTGATCAGCAATGAAACAAGGTAATCGCAGCTTCTGCAAAGATTGGATCCGGATTTCATTTCCAACCACATCGTTAAAATGCAGCCAGATGTTTTACATAAATGGTTGGCATTACGTCATCGATGGGTACAGTCTAAGATTATGGGGGACTTGGTTCAATGCCCCTCAGAGTAAGCCATGCATTTGAGCGCACGTCAAAACTGATTCCAGATAAGCATGAGAATATGACTTATTAACAAACACTAGTGCACATATAAATTTGCTATTGACATTAATCTCGCACAACAGTACCAGACTAGGCAGAGGATAGCTATGCTTGACACCAAATGACGCAATCTATGAGCTGCAGATTGGACTTCCTCTACCAATTACTCACCTGAGCCACATTTCCCAAGTCAGCCAGGATTTGAAAATTACAAGGGCAAAACATCAGCAGGGGTATTTAGCATGGTGTACGGTAGCATACGACAACGCCCAACAAGAAAATCGAGGATGAAGACGACAGGAGGAACACAAAGGCACTTCCAATAGTCAAGTGATATCAAATGATCTTTTCCAGATTACTCACCTTTGTCTCACCACGACCTCAACAAAATTACTCGAACAACTTTGCTACTGAATTTGCTCACAATTCGGATGCACTATCAAGTATTACACCACAAGAAGAATGGAATTATCCAATCCCTCGCACTGCAGATGATATATACAGACCCACAGTCACTCTCACTGGTAATGCTAGACAAAGTGAAATAATGCGACGGAGGGTACGAAGAAGACAACTGAGAAAAGCACAATTGGTCCTCAGAGATACTCCGCTGACTGATCAGTGCGATAGAACTAGCTATACCGGGCCAGGTATTTCTTATTTCCTACAAGTTTGCTTTTATATAGATACGATAATAGAGAAGAATAAGACAGATCTACATGTGTCTAGGCATGCCCTCAAGCCAATCAACTCAATACTGTGACATCGATGCAAACGACGATGCGACCCTCTGGATGTTGATAAGCTTGTCCGGAAAGTTGTTCCGTAAAAAGGTAATTGCCTCCTCGGAGTTTCATGAATTTCCAAGTAATTCAATATGATTAATGGACACCATGCAATTGATAAAGTTGATAAAAGTGGACATCTACATGACGACAAAAGATAATACTGTTGGACGATTCAAAGACAGTGGGATATTAGGCGACCAAAGGTTTGACTTTGGGGGAATGCTCACTAGACTTCCGAACTTTTAGAAAAATCTAACAGCGAACACTGATTCATAGAAAACTTTGGCCTGAGATTTCTGCAAAAACTCGGTTAACAAAATGGTAGCAGTACTTTAATTAACCTCACCATCTTCACCTTTCCCTCTGAAGCCGTAAATTCACATAAAAAAAATTTCCAGTCGCAGAAACGCATCCAGTCTTTTTCTAGAGCCCTTCTGGCGATGATCGTGATTTGCGAGAACGAATACTAATTAAACGAGTGGCTGAGAAGGCGTTCAACCATCTTTTTCCTCCTATTAAAGTATGACTGAAGTAAGTTCTTGCTAATTATAATCCAGTCAGCTAGCTGATCAGTCAAGAATGTTTGCGCGAGTTACAAAATTTACATCAAAATGATTATAGAAAATCATATAATTTCTTAATTGGCATGGTGCCCAAAACGGCTACAGCCAAAAGTAGACTGCAGAAATGTAGACTCAGCAGAGCCTATAGAAAAGGCAAAGGGAATCTGAAAGGCTGAGGCTGCTCCCATATTTCAAGACTTTCGCCACGTATACACGTAGAAAATGAATATCTGCATTGCAGATGCAAATGGAAATCTGCTTTGATAACCATGGTCACCGTTTAGAGGAACAAAATAGAAATTATTAGCAGCCTGATTGGGCTCTGAAAAATCGTTACAACATTCATTTTATTTGGGAAGAGCTGCGCTCTCCCATTCACGTTTGCGGAACAGCAGCTCACTCTCTTCATATCCCCTTCCTCATTAAAATTTCAACATGACTATCCCTTTGAACATTTGAAGATCATGTTCTCCCGAACCACTACCCTTAAGGTTTTGTGCACAAACCTGTTAGAAAGAAAAATTAATATAAAGCCAAATCATTCATAAGGGGGCCGGCAAGTTTGGAAAAAAGCAGCACTGCATGAGACTCTAACCAGTTAAATCGCCCTTGAAGTTTTTGGATACTAAGTAGAGCAAAAGCTTTGCAGGTCCTAACCCGACAGCTTTTTCAGAGAAGATACAAAAGAATAAAACTCACCTTTCTACTCTACCAGTATTTAAGGACATGTTAGATGCTAACAAATAGGAACGAAATTATTCGATCAAAGCTGATCCAGAAAACTGGAGCATTGTTGATCTTTTTCCTTCAAAAACTCACATGGACGTATTTTGGCGAAAAATGGGGGAAAATCTGCGAAACCTCTTCGAAGGCTTGTCGAGCCGCGCCATTCAGTCGATTGAGGTCGCCCAGTCCCTAGAAATATTATCGAATCAGTTCATGTTCCACACGCATATTCCAAAGGTGCTAAATAATACTAGCCGGGGTATAACATTTTTCAGTCAGTAAATTCAGTTTTTTCAGCATGGTCACTGCTATATGCTCGTCAAAAGAAAAGTTCCCTCGTTATAAATGAAATAAATAATTGATGGATAATAATATGGAATACTGAATAAACATTTTCCTTGGAGTTTTCCTGAAAATTCCGAAGTAGACTGTGCAGAAGACGTCATTGAGGACAGGTTGAGGAATCTACTGAGCGCAACCCTTCGTAAAGCCCAATGCGGCGTAGAAAATAATATGAGCCTAATCAGAAAGAACCGATTCCTTGAACAGATTTTTCAATATTACGGAGGAAACTGACATAAAATGGAGAGAGCGGTCTTACGGACATATAAAGATTAAGTTAAAAGGTAATCAAAATAAAGTAAAAATAGAAAATAAATAAAATAATAAAATAAAATATATAAAATAATAATAATATATAATGTATATAATAATTTATATATAAATATAGATAATAATAAAATAAATAAAATAGAACAATAAAATCAAAATCAAAGTTCGAACCAAAACAAGCTACAACTGTGAGCTAGAAGTAAGAGTTTTTCATCACATATGAGATCTTGTGTTAGTATGGGGAAAACTGAATGGCCGATCCACCTTGCGCATAATTTTACTTCAATTTCACTTTTTCTCCGCAGAAGTCTAAAATCGGGGACTGATATCTTCTGAGTAAACACTCTCTCAGAAGATAAATTGAAGGAAAAGTATGGACTATCGATTGATATCAGGTAGAACCACCGACTTCCAAAAAATTGCAATCGTAGAGATAATGTGATCGAGAAGGTCGTAATTTCTTAAAATCGCTGATTATCAATCAAATCTATTGAATTTCAAGTGACGCGCGAGGCCAAAACCCGTAAGCTATAAACATATGATCAGTCACAGTAGGGCCTCATCTGCGCATGCTCCAAACTATAAAATTTACCTTCAACAATCCACATTTCGCAAGTTCTTCAACAATTTTTCTTTTCTGTGAATCACATGCACTTTCCAGAGCTCTTTCCATATAATCACGAAATTCTTTCGGAGAGTTCTTGAGCAGTTCCGATAGGTTCTCCTTCTCGTTTAGTAGAAAAATAAACCTAAATGATCTCGAGTACCCTTCCACGTACACTTCCATACAGACGCATCACTCTTATGGAGAGCGAGGGCGTTGAATACCCGAGTGTGGTCGAAAGAAAAGTTATGTGAGAAGTAGGACCTTCGCAAAATTGAAAAAAACGAAAATCACTCTCCCTAAGTCTAATAAGTCTCTTACTGATCCTAACATCTTATGAATTACTTTTCTGAATCCAGCGCTGACTGTATCATGGCGATCTTTTCGTCGTCGGTCGCTCGAACCAAGGCAATGTGGTAGAAGTCGACAGCCGACTGGTAGAGTTGTGTCCGCAACCGCAAGAGGCGCCTGAAATATTATTCGGAGGGGAAAACTCTACTATCGAGTATTCTAGACTTTTGCAAACGAAAAAGTAACTGGGAGGGAACTATGGAACATCAAATCACTTTAGAGTGGGATGATCCGATGCTGATCCCTAGCAGCCCATTAATGAGGCGAGCTCCAAAAAAAAAGGATGCCTCCGGCTAGTTGAAGCCTCCAACAAAACGCTTGACCCACACACACCACATGCAACTATGTCTTTATAGTATCCCCTTGTTTTCAATCGCAGACTTCCATAATGAATCGCCTCAGAACCTCAGGAAACCTTCGATACCAACATCCAGAGCTGTATATAGTGCTCTCAATTTTATTCGAGTAGAAAAGTGGGTAATGAACAAGGTTACTTAAACAGCCATCATGACTTGACCAGGACTCCGCTCATGATGTGCTGGGTGTTTACGAAGTGGGTGGAGGTGTGTGTGGCGGTATATGTATGTGTGTAAGTGTGAATTTTCAGTGCTTCATAACATCGGTTTTCCCTGTACCATAGCAACCAAATTCGGAAAGAATGCAGGCAGCAGGCAGCAGGCTAAGTCCAACACGGAATGTAGCAGAGACTGGCCTTAGCGAGGCGATCCGACTGGTTCAAAGGATCAAGTTTTGGTACTAATCAGTTCCGTTTTCAAGATGCTCCGCCGCATTCGAATGCGTATTGGCCGTACAATGATTTCTCGCGGCCGGCCCAGGTACAAGCCACTGCTTTTAGCCTTCCAGACAAGTCTAGTACCAATTAACGTTTCTGACAGAATGGAATTTTCGTTTGGTCTGGGCCCGACAATCGAGATTCGATCCTCGGACCTTGCGTGCGAGAAAGTGCGCTACGTGTCACTACACCATCTCCGCATACCACTTCACCACCAGTTTTAAAGAGAACATAAATTACTCCATAAAGTGTAGTGAATGAAAAAAGACATGACTGAAATGAAATCGCTTACATACTTAAGTGGATAGTCAGAAAGCATCATGGCTACGTCAAAAATTGCTTCCGTAGGGAATAACTGAGCCACTTGTTCGACGAATGCAGGAATTCTGAATATGCAAATAGGTAGATATAATAAAACGATCACTAACATCAACTTCAGCACTTACTCTTCCACGTAAGGGCCCATCTCTTTCAATAGACCAGCTTGCGAAAGGACATCAACCAGAGTACACCCTTCCCTGCACAAAACCATAGAAGTACAGAACCATTCGTCGATTAAATGAGCAATATCCACCTTGGCTTCCCCATCGCGCTTATAGAACTCATCCAATAATTGACGTGCATTCTTTGCAAGTACCGCAACGGACTGAACATTCGAGTAAAAACTTCAGGTAAAGGACAAACTTATTTTGAGGAAGGGTTACCTTCCCCAGTTCGGCACATATCTGTCTGAGTTCAGAGGAAACGCGTGGATCAAGCTGCGACTGCTTCTTCGTCAGCTGAAATAAAGACAAAACAGTGAATCTCAAGTGAGTCTTGACAATGAGGACACATCAACCTTACCAGTCGGTTTAGAGTAGTAAAAAGAATATCATAGGTACTCGATTCAGCTGTTCAAAACACCTTACTTGTTCACCTCCCTTCCTACAATCGCCATTAGTTTTCGTCAATGTTTTTATGATATTCGCCTTATACCGAAAAATCGTGGGAATTACATGGTACTCGCAGGCTTCTTCCCTGTTAACTACCAAAAGGGCTTTACCTGATCCTCTCAAAATGCAAATCTATCCTTCGAACAACCGCAGGGTAGGTAAGTCCCTATTATCTCGACATCTTCTAATTCTGTAGCACAGTCTCAGGAATTTCAAGTTATAGCTTTCTTCAAAAGAGGAAATAAATAGGTAATCACAGATCGCAAACTAAAGATGTCATAGTCCTACTTTTAAGAAGATAGATCTACTTTTAGCATTTAATGTAATACTACACGAAATTCGACACGCAGTAAGTACTCTTTTTGTCCTCCCGTGCATGTCTAAATAACACCCACCTCTACCGCGATCTCATTGTACTCAGAGAAAAATGAAATTGCACAAGCCAATCGCTTGGACGGGAAGATGCCTCGTCCACGGATTATTTCAGTATACTCTTTTTTCGAAAGTTGTGTATCCTGAAAATCGTCTATATTAGGCGTAGATTTACCAAAAATTTCAAAGAACTGCAAAATTGACCGTCTTCTCGTTGAATACAGCAGTACGAAGAAAAAGTGCAAAGGTTGAATAGTACAGACGGGTCGCAGCTTTCGATATTGACGGATCCCATCCGAATATGAGCTGGTATTCATCCAATTCAAACTGCCTGCAAATATGCGGAATTGAGATGTTCTTCAAAACTAGAAACAATTGGAGGAGTTTCTATACCCGGGAAGGGCTTCTAGAGCCTGGTCAAACGCAGTCATGATATTAGAATCAAAGACGACGGTGCTCCAGAAAGATTCAGATGGTAGTTGAAGTATACGCTCGAACGTGAACGCTAGAGTATTCGCCACATCTTGCCATGCAGTTAAATCCGTCTTGGAAACATTGTAGGCTATACGTGAGATGGGAGGGCATGTCGTGGCAACTACTCGCGCTTGTTCCTGAAAATCCTGACTTGGTAAAGAAAAGCTGAACCGCTCCTTTCACTTCGGATCGATGTGTTGATACAGGGTTGCATGATTCTGGAAAGGAATTAAGGATGAAGTCAAAGTTTTCTTTTCAATGAAACCACGAAAATATGGGAGATGGAGACCACGCAAACTGAGGCAAGACGAGAGGCTCAACAGTTGGGAGGATTACCCATACCCAACCACAAGGAAAAAGTGTCGATTTCAACTTTTTTTGCCATAAATGAACTCGTTTCGGGTATGCAGCCATGCACACAGCCTACATCCAAATCGTCAATAGGATGAAAGGTCTAATGGCCTAGGCGGCGGGTGTCTGCTCAGACTTTGCTTTCGGGAGGTAAAGCACATCGTATAAATAGCCCATTCATTTAGAGGCAGCTACGGTGGATGCGAGGACTTTCAAGATTA
The DNA here is from genome assembly GCA_000469685.2 of Haemonchus contortus. Taxonomy (NCBI): domain Eukaryota; kingdom Metazoa; phylum Nematoda; class Chromadorea; order Rhabditida; family Trichostrongylidae; genus Haemonchus; species Haemonchus contortus. Next base: position 12,271,528 of record LS997564.1, read on the forward strand.
ACCCGGGACTCGATCTACCGACTATACGCACAGTATCAGTGCTACTACCTTCATCACCGCAGTTAAGCACGGTGAAAAATCTGCTTCAAACTCATGAATACAGAACTCAGAGAGGTCACTTCCAACTCCTATATTTACATTTGGGTGAAGCAATAAAATCGAAAAAAAACAAATAATGGAAGAGGATTCGAAACTCGTTGTTTTCACTTACCAGTTTCATTGTCCAAAAAAAGTTACAAACGATTATTCAGTGGAAAGCCAAGCAGTAATTTCTAAAACAAAAGTCACTGTCAAAATCAAATAAACAAGTCACGAAGAGACAGTAATAGCTCTTTCAGTACAGCATCGAATGGCGCATTGTATGAGTTTGAGAATAAACAGCTCAGCAAAGAATATAAGGATTTTATTGTATAGCCTCTGAAAAACATCAAAGTAAACAATGAACAAACACACCTCCTAAGTTCCTCAACAAAACAGCTCAACAACTATTTCTGGGTACATAACAACAACATAACAAGAAGGTCTGAGTCATCCAACTCAACAACAATAATACCAAAACACTGAGAAAGCACAGCACAGAATCTACATATTTGATCGAATGAACCAAAAAAGCTATAGGTAAGACTTTAAACAACTATCAAACCAAACCTATATGCTGAAGTTTCTGAACATCAATCACCGTAAGTCGATCAGTATCGTTTCTTGAAAGAAATAGCCTGCTTATCAATCATACTAATTACGTGGGGTCCTTGTCATAATCATGACCAAAAACAGAACGTCCACTGTGGTAAGCAAGGAAGTGAAGTCTATTGGCACATTCAAAATAAGAAGAGAACCCACCACCTCAAGTCACACTCACTTCGAAGGTTTACAATAAACTTTATTCCTTCCCATCTTGGAAGACTTTTCCTCCAACGGGGGCCACATCACCGTTACCGTACCATGCAGTGATTCCGGTAACCAGTCTAAATATTCTTCAAGCAGATAGTTTTCGTCCTTCTTGAATTCTTCAACAAGTGCCGCCTTTGTGTGGACCTGAACGAAGAAGAAAATTGGATCAGAACTGAAAAGTGGGATCCGCGAGAAGCTTACCTCTTTCAGTACAAGAGCATTGAGTAGACTCTCGGTCCTCTTCTGCAACTTCGCCCACGAGCGGATCATTGTCGTAGGTGGGGCCAACATTTTTGGCACGAACTGGGCCAGCAGAGGCATCACCTAAGCAGAAATTTGATAAAAGCCGGTAGTAAGCTAATCAGAAATTAGGCAAATCCTACCTCTCCGGCTAAGAAAAATTGAGCGAAGTATCTATACAACATTATATCATTAGGAATAGGTCTCTCAATCGGATTAAGGCGCCACTCTAACGGACCAAACGTCACTTCCACGCTTTTCACTATGAGATCTTTTTCACTGTCGTACCTAGAAATAACAACCTTTAGAAAAATGCGAAAACAGCATGCACAATGATGTTCCAGCACTGCTGGCGGTATTCTGCGGAACTTCACCTTGGTTCGGCATCCTTATCCATTGGAGCAAAGTTACAGTACGATTCAGCAAGTCTGGGTAGCCATTCGTGATCAACCATCATTACACCCTGCATGCATTTGCGATCTCCTAACTGAACGATTTCCTGGTAGATGACATAGTCTGGTTCGTCGGTGTAAATGACGCTGCACGGATCGATGAAAACGAATTCCTGAAGAAGGAGCTCATTGTTGAATGGATTTTAAGAGTCTCATCAAAAACGAGAATGATGGTTATCCGGTGGTTACAAAACATCTCAAGATACCAACATCCTGATAATTCCACTGAGCATATAGAGGGAAACCATATGAGAACAAAATTCAAATCATTAGGAATGAAATGCTCGCCACTCCTAACTTTACCTGGAGTTTCATGGTCTGGTAGGCGCCTTTAGGTACTTCTTCGTTATCAGCTGATCGGTCTACTCGCCGAGCAATACGATCTGCCAGACCGGCAACCATCATTTGTCTGGAACTCGAACCATCGGTCTTTTCGTCACTACTACGGCTATTCCACTTACCTCAACATCTGCGCTTGGGCGTCAGTTGGTGGGGGAAGGCAGGGATCCATTACGACGTCAGCATTTGACTTGAACGAAGTATTTACAATATTAGTCAACTGCGTGCGTAACCGTCGAATCTCCATCATTGCTTTATGCCTCATTCCCAGATTCGTGCATGCCACTGGATTCATCTAAAGAGCTATAACGTTTTGATAAACTGTCTTTTACTGCGAATTCATTTTGTGCTATAAATTTTCGCGAAAAAATGACTCCAACCTTTTCGGCTTCGCTGGAAATAACAGCCCTCATCAGAACAGAAAGGTCTCCCAGGCGACGTCCAGGGCCCTAAATGTAATAATCATAACTTGCATAGGAGCAGAAACCACTATATCATTCACCTTCCCACACCATCCCCTTCGCAGTTTCAACAATGCCGTCATCTTTTCCTTCGTTTCCTCATCGGTTTCTCCTCGAATCGATGATAGTGGTACTAGCGGCTCACGAACTGAATACGACTATGGAAAGTACTTGCTTTCAAACAACCCTTTCTAGCCTTTGTATGCCTTTTAATTGTGATTTTGTGATTAATTGATTCCTGCTATGTTTTTGTAGTAGATTGTTACATGAGTTGCTGGGCTTTTTTTATTGCTGCTGTGCTACCATAAAGAGCCTATTGACAAAGCTCTACAACATATGCCAGCATTGCACCTACTCTAATGTCCTTCATCGCCGCTAAGAATTGGACGGCCTTACATTGAACCCTAATTCTCTGGACATCACGGCATTAGGTTATCTGGATGAAAAGTTTTGTGCTAATTCTGTTCCCATTGTGGAAACACTGAAAACGGTTTCAGTAGGAAATGATGATCACCCTGGTTCAGTTATCGACTGGTTTTCAAACCGCTGCAAGCCGTTATCGCAAATGAAGGAAGTCGGAAAAAAACCATTGGAAAATTGGATAACAACTCGCGTTTGTATGTTGCATAGAACATAAAACTTCGCTTTGTTAAGTCACAATGGCCAGAAAGGAATTTTATGATACCGCTTACTCCAACTTTCATCACATTCTGAATTTGATGGTACCTTCACGGCTTTTTTTATAGCGGTTAAGGCGCAAGTACAAAATAAAAAATAAGCTAGAACATCGCATGTTTCTTGTTCCACACATATTCATGTTTTTAACAATAATTTAAACAACCACAAGAGGTTCGAAATAACAAGCAATGCTCACCAGAAAGTGCTGCAATGAGTAGAATCGCGTAAGGCATTAGATCGTGCTGATTAGCCATAGCTATCACCTTTGCGTAAGCTGGTGCTAACGGGAACACTGACAGCGTTCTACCTAACGGTGTTATCCGAGCTTCAGTCTGCAAGTGAAAACAAGAACAATTTGTCAAGTAAGAGAATATCATAGTCCACACTTATTTAGGTAAACCATTCATCCAAATGAATAGGAGCAGTTAATGTGTGCTTCGTACCTTTCCATTCTTCGTTGTCTTCGCTAGAGCCCCAAGTTTTATTAGTCTTTCTTCAGCTGCCTCTAGCGTCTCGGAGTCTGGTTGTGATGGAAACGGAAAATTGATAACCTAAAAAGGAAAACCCCATTTTTACAGCTATAGAAATTAGGTAAGAAGGAGGCGAAATTACAAAAAACAATGGATGACCTCGTAACTACCTTAACAATGTTCATTGACTTCAAATGCAGTACTAGCTGATCCGCGGGTTTGTCGAGAATTTCCGGACGAGAAAATTTCTCGAAATCTTGAAATACTGCCGAGGAATACAGCCTGAAGAAACCGAGCGATGGGTTTGCATAAGTTTTACAACCAACAGACCTATTGTACTCAATTACTGATTGTTCGACTTGCAAGAATTCACCGGTATACTGATGAGTTAGGTAAGGGTTGTGACTCAAACAGCAAGACAAAAACCAATCAGCAGTCGCTTTGCTGCTTCAATGCTTCAGCAACTGATTTCTCATCTCTTTCTTACCTGTAGGCATGTCCGGGAGCAATACGGCCCGCTCTTCCAGCTCGTTGATCGGCCGATGCCTGACTTATGCGGTCTACGACGAATTTCGATACACCCGTCACTGGGTCGTATAGCCTAAAATATTTGGCCATATTCAGAAATTCAGAATTAGGCATAAATGAATGATGTGATGATGATGTCGCGAAAAATGCCTACATTGTCACGCCCAACTGGGGTCTATTCATAAAGAGAAAGCTCTTTCTCGTACAGAGAACAAATCACATTATATTGACCTGGTAGAGGAATAAGTATTTGCTATCATGGAGCTCTTGACTTGACAACAAACGCGCGATATAATCAATGTTTTAACTCATCTCCTCCTGATTTCGAGAAAGCTGCCAAACTTTTTGCATAAAATAGTAATCTAACATAAAATATAATGTGTACAAGTGATTTTTACGCAACTTTTGCTTGACCCCTCTATGAGAAGCATCCTACAATCAAATTCCTAAGAATATCGACAATGAAGCCTATGATAGAAGAACAATCGCTTGGTCACATTTCCCACTGAAACATACGAAAACACCTCTGGGAAAGAAGCCTGAGCGCGAACAGTAAAACACTTACCTACGTTTTTCGAATCCACTATCGACCACATATTTTACACCAGGAATCGTGAGTGATGTTTCTGCCACATTCGTTGCGATTACACACATCCTAAAAAAGATGAATCCGAAAAATAAGAGGGTGTTATCCAAAATATGCTAAACCTCGTTCCCTCTGGGGGCGGTTCAAACACACGGCGTTGTTTTTCTGTGGATAATAGGGAATACAAAGGCAAGCAATAAAGTGGAGGACATGAAGCAGATGGAGCTGGCATCGGAAAGTCCTAAAAATACGTCGGACTAAGAAATAGAACCAATTCAAACGGATACATGAATTCGAAAGCCCATGGAAGCGAAAGAGTAATGGAGGAGTGGAATACCGTATAAGCACTAGCGTACAGGTCAACCTACCAACTCTTCCGTCTGGTCCTCATCCTCTGCTTCATAGTCGTCCCACAACGTATCACAAGCACCGGTTTCTTGCAGGTCCTCCCCGTCAAAAGAGTGTGTTCGCTTCAAATAAATTATTAAGAGTATAAGAAGAAAAGCCTACGTAAATTGCCGACTGAAGTATAGGTGGGTATCTAGGGAAGTAGTTGAACACATTCTTACATCTTCGCCGAAATCTTCAAGTTTCAGGTTTTGCGCGGCTTCTAACTGCTTCTGTTTCCACTTTTTACTACCTCGTATATAAACTTGGCCGTCCTTGCTGGAATCGTACTGAATCTGAAAGAATACACTTGCGAGCAACTGCAGATAACTTGGAAAATGCTCAAGCAATTAACTTTATTCCCAAAAGAAATAGTTTTTTTTGGCTGAGAAATGAATAGCTATCTTAGCGGGTAATTCATTTGTTCGAAGCACAAATAACAGAAACTTCGACTTACTGTATATCTACTGACGAGCTTCTTCACTAGATGCCGAACCTCCTGTTGGCCACTCACAAACACTAAAATTGCACCATCGGGGAGTGTCTCATGAATTCGGCATACCTTTAATAAGGATATATGTGTAATCATATATTATAAGAGCACCGTGCAGCAGGAGAGATAGAATTAAGAATTGAAGCGGAAGAAGAGATACAGGCTGATACGAATAATAAATAAACGAGAGGAATTCAAAAGAACAATAACTGGGCACTCACCTACCTCAAAATAGAATGAATAGAATAATAGAGAAAACAGAGCAGGTAAAGTAAAAGAAGTTCTGAAGCAAAAAAAGCGAGCGTTCAATCCAACCAAAGTAGAAAGATAATTACCTTCCTGAAAATGCCCATCATATAATCATCGGGTGTCCGTTTTTCGAAATGTACCGTAACTGGGAATTGTCGGGACTCCACATTTATAACGTTAGGCTTCAAGATCGGGAATAATCTGAAGCAATCGCTCTATATTAGATTCACAAAGACATGAAATCATAGATGGCTAACCTTTTATGGGTAAAGTCATCCAATCGTAGAGTGGCTGACATAATTATCAACTTCAAAGGATTCGATGTTTTTGCTCGGAGCGGTGCTATCCTGCTCAACATACCGATCAACACATCACTGTACATTGACCGTTCATGTGCTTCATCAATGAGAATGGCGGAATACCTGAAACAGTCTGGAATCTGAAAATATCCTCTGAAAAATCCTGTAAAGCTCCAGGTCTGTAGCCCATCAATCATAACTGAAGAACATAAAGTTTATTACTTCGATCACTCCAAAGATTAAGAAAAGTGCACAGCATGATCAATGAAACAAGAAGCACTGTAATGGATGATTACTTTTTCAACATTACATCGGACTCCATCTCTTTCATCAGAACACCATCCGTCATGAATAGAATTTTCGTTTCAGGCGTGCGATTTCCTTCATATCGAATCTTGAAACCAGACAAAAATTAATACCGAAAAAGATGCCTAGAGTGGGAGCGAAAAAACTTTACAAACTCACCTGATATGAAACGATATCTGGTGAGCCCAACTCTTGGCCAACACGTTGCGCCATAGATATCGCCGCCACTCGTCGAGGTTCGGTGATTCCGATCAATTGACCATTACTTGCGTACCTTGAAGGATAAACATAAGTTAACCTCGTCCAGTATTACCACGTAAAAAAATCAAATAGACGATTCACCTCAAATCTGTTACCGTCCAGGAGTATCCTCAGAAAAAAAAGTTAAATCATTGGAAAACAACTAACCCTGCTTCATAAAGAAACTGTGGAATTTGAGTTGTCTTCCCAGAGCCTGTCTCACCACATATGATAGTGACCTGAAAAAAAATCGAGAGGTAGAATGACCATCGCTGCACTCTTGAGAAATCAAATGCCATCTTAATATCCTGCAGATTAGATAGAAGAAGAAATTGAAAAAAGAAAAATGAAATTGCCGCGCGCCAAACAAGTTCTATGCTGCTGTTCAGCCGTGAGCAATTACACTTACAATGTTTTCATTGATGGTCTCCATGATAGGTACTTCTTCGGAATATATAGGCAACTGCGAACGTTTGTGTTCAATATTGGGATCACGAGCGACAAGGACACGTTGGCGATGGACATGTGCAACCCGTGGTTGTTCAGATTTCTCATCTTCTACCTCTACTTTTACTTCCTGAAACAAAGATTTTGTAAAAATTTCTAAGATGGTAGATGGAGCCACACAAAAAGAAGCTTTCGCTCAGGGTTATAATGTATAAAATATGTGAATATATAATTTAAATTTAATGTATAATGAGAGCACGTAGGTCAGCAACTTCTCTCACCTGAACGGGAATTGGAGCGCCTCCAACATCATTTTCACTATTAGATGTAGTGGGTTTATCTGGCAGACAAGCCTACAAAAAGGATAACACTCAGACAACGGCTGCTTGACAACTAATGAGCTTCAGACGAATTTGACCTATTTCGCACCTCGGCTAAAACTGCAGAGTCCTTCGCCACTACCGGCGCAGAGCTAACACTCTTTGTCGAATCTATTCCTGCATCTGATTCTGTTTCGTCTTTGAGGGATGTTTCCAATTGAGCCGAGGACGACGATGGTGTAGCATCACAAAGCTGCAACATAACAGAACTGGAGAAAATGTACAATAGCACTGAGGCGATGTGCAGCTATAACAACTTTGGACAAATTAAAAGTACATGGTGACGACATTATTGCTTGCCACCCAAACCCCCTGTTGCTGAAGTTTATCACTTTCAACACAGAAGTATTTACACGTTAGACTATAAACCAATGTATAGTAAGGAAGGTTCCAGATTATCTCTTCTCCACTGATGAATATCTATTCCAAGTGTTCCTCTCACCTCATGGATCTCAGGTTTAACTACTGCGACACTGAGAGGAAAACTCTTTTCCGCAACATCACCCCAGGGCTTGAAAAGATGTGAAAACTAGCTGTGGGCTCTAATCAACAATAAAAAACGCTACAGCAAATAACATTCAAATGACTGGAAGATAGATCTTCAGCCTTTTGAGTGGAAGGAAGATTAAAGTTGTACAGAGCAAAAGAGAAAACATTCGATAAGAAGCAAACTTCTCGAAAAACTTACTGCAACCTCTGCGTCTTCATTTTCGCTCTCGTCAGAACTTTCATCATCGGTGGGATAGTAATTTTCTTGAATCCGTTCTTTTTGATGGATTGTTGGAGGCAACTTCACTTTTGACGAGCACACTTTCATCCTTGTTGGAAAGCTACCAATATCGTCACCATCACCGTTGTGAACACTGAAGGAACAGTTGAATTAGTCCAAGCTATTAGGGGTTCAATCAAAATGAATGATCAGGCGTTGAGATGCCTATCATTTCACTTCGCAGTCCCTAGTGACGACCCTAAGGGGGGGGGGGGGGTGGCAGTCGGCAGTCTATCCAGGGCTCAGTACACAAGTTCATTTTGGAAAACAGATTACAAAAAGAACGAACCTCTTCAACTTGTCCTGCATATGACTCGATGAAGCGAGTTGACTCAGCTTTTTCGAATCCAACTGATATTCCGCTAGACTCGCAAACAGTTCTTCTTGCTAGAATGGCACTATGAGTGAAAGTTTTCAAGGTTATATCGTTGCTAGTCTCACTGAATTACTTTCAATGCTAGCTCCCATGATAGAAAACAACAAAAAAATCAACGAAAAAGCCAGATTCTGGGCAAAAAACCTCACCGTTAGTTTATTCGCTTTTCGTTGTTGAACAGCTGCCAACTGCCTCTTCATCTTCTTCGTAATTTTTTGCTTCTCTTTTTCTTTGGCAAAATTTTTGCCCTTTTTTCCTCCTGTGGCACTCTTTTTCTTTGGTAGAGGGCCATCATCTCGTATTTTCCGCTTCTTCCCTGAAATTGAGGAGATCGTGTATTTATTCAACAACAGAAAATAATCGTCAAAGACGTATACGGCATACCACCCTTTTTCTTCAAAATCAACCCTTTTCGGAGTTATTCAGGCTTATGAGAGGAAGTCACTTCACACTCCCAAATGTTGCTACCAACCCTCAAAAATAGTGAAATACTGTACTGACCAGGAAGGACTACCAGTTGATTTGAATCGTCAGCATTGGATAGCGGTGTGTTTGGATCGTAGAGAACCTGGTTGGCTGCTGTCATATCTTCTTCGACGTGATAGATTCATACGCTTTAAGCTGAAATGTAATCACTTCAATGTCGGAACGAAATAAACCAATGAATTCAATTAAAACAGTGTAGAATAAATGAAACTCGCTGAAAGAACTACTTTTTACTAACTACATTTCAACTAGTTTTTGAATGAAAACGGAGTAAACCATATGAGACACAAGAATGGTACTATACATGCTTTCCCGATTTGAGGAAACTAAAAAAGGAGACCTACAGCAAAGGATTAGCAAAGTTACAAGAGGTGCAGAGTAAGAACACCACGAGCGGCTGCCTGCAATTGCGTACCTCTCAAAAGTACAGTAACCATATGCTAAGTTTTATTAATATTTATTGAAAGCTGGTTGAGGGATATCGGTTTCAAAACGTCAAAAGTTGTCATGGGCGATTATATCAAAAGCCTCGTGTTGTTAAATTTGATAAGTTTCTGATAGTCTTCGGTCACAGGGCGCTGATGAGATGGAAGACGTACCTTGCATAGCCTTTGCCTTTTAGTGGAGAATTGTCATTAGACCTCCGGATAGAATTCTGTTTCAATTCAGAGTTTGAAAAATATTCCAAGGACCTAAAGATTAGGGTAAAGATGGTTTAGTGGCAAATGGCGCACTATCACACACGCATCGTCACTGGTTCGAATCCCGTCCGTATCGATATTCGACGAGGCCAACCATGCTTTCGATTCCTCCGGGGTCAGACTTGTCTGGGAGGATAAAAGCACTGACTTGTATATCGGCTGGCCACCTCAATTCATTGTATAGGCCACATACGCATACAATACGCCACTACAATTTTGAGTCGAAGTCGAATGCGGGGCGCATCCCTCAGATGGATTGGTTAACGCCAAAAACTTTATCCTTCACCGTTTCTCAACCGCTTATGTAGTTTTTTGCACCGTGTTTTCTGCTGGGATCTGCCAAAATGGTAAATAATTTCCACGACGTCTTCCAATTACGTTGATTGTTCGAGCTGTTTCAGTTTCAGGAAACGTTATTGATACCTTCCTTGGTCACTTCGTCCTCGCTATCCCACGCATCTTCATACTGTTTCTATTTTGCACAATGTGTTTATAATATCCCTGAAGCGATTGAAAACATTTAACACGCAAATACAGCAATTGGTTACCAGTAATGAACCTATTGATAAACGAAGTAGTTTGCTAGTAATGACGTCGTCACATCGGAGTTTATTTTTGAGTCGCTTCCTTCACAGGAAATAAATGGCTCATAGAGAATCCTGAAACTGTTAGGCTATTGGAAATCAGAAGTGGAAGTATCCTCGAAGAGATATGTAGAACCGTCAATTCCCGACCGTAGGAGCCCTCGAAGCGTATTCGATCTACTTGATAATACGCTAGGGCGAGGATCTGTAGATTGAGTTTCCAGTCACCTAGGGAAGGGTGTTGTAGCTGCTGCGAATTGATTGAGTAAAAACTCCATAGTAGGAGCTTCAGATTACTGGGAAACCTTTTTTTATTTTCAATGAAAGAGCTCAAATTCTTGCTTCAAAAGCTATATCTCAGAGATTTGCTGTAGTGATGCAACTACTATGTTATGGTTGCTGGCTGCATACTGCTGGATTTAACATTTTCAGATATTTTTTGTAGTTAGGGCTCAAAAAAGTCAGTAGCCTTGGGTTGTTACCTCAGTTTAGCTTCCATTCAAAATCGTAGTAGCGTTTGAAAACACCTATTGTCTAAAAGACAAAGACCTGGGCAAAACTAAATAAAGAGGCTCCAAAGTGCATTCTGTGTGGCATCAGGAGCAGCATAGCATTCTATTCGGACTAGGCCATAAAAAGGGAACCCTTGATCCTCCCGTAATGAATTAATTAGTACCGGATTCAGGGAAGGACCACCGTCTTGTACATTGTCGTCGTAGTCTTCATTTTGTCTCTCTCTTTGATTATGAGCTGTCGCAGGGCCTTTCTTGTACATCATCACAATGATAAGGTAATCATCCAAAAAACATCCAAACAACCCTTGCAATTTGAGCGAGTGAGGAGTACATGGCGTGCCTTGCAATAGAAATTGACCAATGGCTATTCATGAATACTCCACCTCAAGCATTTTGCCTTTAGAGCTGGCTCTTCGTAGCTCAGATTTTTTATCAAAAAAAAGAAGGTGGGAAAGCGAGTGGATGGGTACGCTTTCATTCAAGGTGGGGAGATGGGTAACCTCAGGAACAGCTGATTATTTTTTATTTTATTTTGATCAGCTGATTTTTTTCTAACACTTTGTGAAGCGAGCCAGTCCTCCCATGATGCCTCACCTACACATGTATCTCATGTGATAACAACTAATTTAGGGCCGTAATAATGGTAAACATCACCATGAATATAATGAATATGTAATCACATATAAGCTCGTTCACGTGTTCTCTATTCATTCATTTCCTGCTGAGCTTGGCCCCATTTCCTTGCATTTGCCTCATTTCCTTTAATAAATTCGTTGTAGAAGGAATCAGGCTCTGACTCGCTAAGTGTCTTCTCCGACATTTCCGTATAGACCAATCAAGTTTAGAGACAAGTTTCTTTTCAGTCTAGACGAGGTATTCAGATGTATTCGGCTCATATAATGGCCAACCCAAGGTTCGACTGGCTTCGAGACGTTTGGGCTCAAAAAGTCGGTCCATCAGCGCCTCGAGTAGAGATTTTCTTTAAAAAAGCGATTTTTGACAGCAACTTGCTATCGTTGAGCTACTGAGCTATCAGAGACGCTGCATCCCGACTGTAAGACCTGGACGTTTAATCGCGTTTAATAAGCGATCGAAGAGAAAGAAATAAGCCTACGGGATTTTTTCGAGCACCCCTTCCCTGTGCCCGCCGAGAATGGGCAAAATGAAAAGTTCAACTAGGTTAATCAAACCCTTCCATTTGATACCTATGTCCTGGTTTGTTTTTCTCACGGAAAACATTGCTATATATCGTATATCTTGACAAACATAATGTTTAATGCAGAGAACGAGCAAGATTTTGCAGAACCTACCTGCTATTCGAAGCAGATAACTTTTTCTTCATCGGCCTAATGTAGCATTGAAACCCGAGCTTACCTAGCTGTACAGTTACCTCGCATATATGTATATGTAATGAGAACACAGCCGGAAATTGAGAGACTCTTCACTCCAAAGATCTGCGCCACCTAAACTGTGGATCGAGATAAAAACTCACGATAAATATGGTTTCTGAGATATCCACCTGATATAAATCTTTGAGCATCTCTCAGGTACTATATGGCGCTCTCACACAGTAAAACAGCTCAGATGGGGCATTATAGAGGCTCAAATATTGCATCGGCTGTATGCCACACCCAAAGGTGGGCGAGTTTGCACGGCGCCGTAGAGGCTGCACCATTCACAAGGTCGCCCATGATGGAAATCAGAACAACTAACCGTGACCAACCGCGACACCAGAAGGCAGTTTTGAACAACTTTCGCTTAACGTGGTCAGCTCTTTACATAGCTACACCAACCAAAATCTCGTCCAAATACCCCTTTATGCCATTTCCGAAATTGTAATATCGTACAACCTCTATTTTCCCTATTTTAAGATGCCTTATTTTTCGCCAATTCAGCGGATTTTTTCGCTTACTTCGCCTCCAATGCACTACTCTCCATCGACACTTTCACTTTTCAACTTCAAAAGGACCCTTGAGCTACAGTGAATAGACCTTCGAATACAACGAAGATCTGCACATTATTTATATTGTCCGCGGCTGATTTCTTGCAGCTTGGCATATGACTTTTCCTTCCGCTAGCGCAGGTGCCTGAGCTCACTCGTCTTCAGGGTTTTTTGTTGCCTTTCCAATTCTTGAGAGGTTCATGTCCTGGCAGTTCTGTTCTGGTCTAGGCAATGAGTAGCTGAGCAGTTTCACCATCTGATGTAGACCAATATGAAGACAAACAGAGGTCAAAGCTAAAGTCGTTCCGAAGCACGAGCCAAAGCAAAGGCGTCAAGTTCAGGTTTTCAGTGCTAGAGCCAGAACTGATGAGTCAAAAGCACTGACGTATGATTGTGTAGTTGACTGGGTACTCGCGGATACCTTCTTTGACAAAACGAACAGACGATTTGTTCGAGAACTCGAGGACATGGCCTCTCCTGCACGTTATCTGGTTCCAACAACTTTGTTATCTAGTGTTGTATTTACTTGTATTACTATAATAGTAGCCCTGTCAAGTTTTATTGGTAGAGAGCGTTTTTTTACGAGGAAGTGATGTGTTTTCCGCTTGGGGAGGATATCATTCCCATGCTCGTTATCCTGCCTTCACTCTATCACCCTTGGGATCCATCCGAGTAATCGCTCACGCTATACTATGCTCATACACGGAAGTAGTTGACGATGAAGGCAATAGGGGAAGAAAATTAGTTTTTACTAGGTTGCGCAGCGAATTCGACTTTCACTCAAAATCGTGACAAAGATTGGGTGCGTAGGTGGTCTACACAGCTACCAAATGGGGACTGGGGGGTGAGTGGGTGAGTCAAGGTTCCCATGCTGCTTTGGTTGTTACGAACGGCTTACGGAAGGTTGGTCGGAGTAATTCGAAATTTTGTTTGTGCTCGATCGCTTGTGTGAACTCATGGGTGAAAAGTTTCATAACGGGCACGTGAGGGCGATTCCCACATGGCCCTTGCAATCTCGCCCTCCTTTTCCTGGTATTGGCAGGCCTTCCATGCATGCAGAGGGCTGTTTATCTTTTCGAAAAGCCTTCTGCCGGGATCGTCTACTAGTAATTCGATTAACTGCTATAATAAGCTTCGGTGACGTGCTAGTAATTAGACCCCTTTGTTCGGAATAACGACGACGACGACGATGTTCGTTCGCTTTGAACACCCACACGGTCTCAGCGAGTTCCAGCAGCTGTACCATTATCAGCTTTTTCTATTTGAACATATCTTCGCTATGTGTTGGTGTATAGGTTGTCCCCGGAGAAAGAAAACTCGATCTTGATTAATGGAACCACCATATGTCTTCAGGAAGACGCCCAAATCTTGATGCATGTGCCCGCATTGAGATTAATGCGACTGCAGTCAGGTCGTTGTCGGCTTTACATGAAACACGCCCCATTGTTCCCTCGGGACGAGTATCATCACCAAAACTCCTCCATTGTATCTCTTCAAACTACCTTTCCTGTACTTTTACACTTTTATACAGTCCTTCGGCAGTTTACGATACTTATATAGCCTCGTTCAGTACCAATTGTATCGACCTGATTATCTACCTGAGTACTTCATGAACCTTGAACTGAGTGACTGCCTTTCTTACCTTTCTAGGGTTACCGTTGGTTACCGTCATTAAGGATAAGAGGCAGGCATTGATCAGCGTCCTTGTGAAGACCCGTTCAACGAATTTCATTTAATTTCTCAGATGTTCTTCGAAGGTACAGTATGCTCGTGGGACTTCTGGGAAGATGCTAGCCATATCATTTGGGAGGAATTTGGGCCAAAGATCTCTAGAAGACTCGGGAGACTTGAATTGCCTAGGTGAAATACTTTTTTGAGTACAAGGCTGACATAGGAATGTAGGGGATGTGGAGGGCCATAACCAGTGTGCTACATCCTTAACTTCTGAGTAGTATAGAGGACGGTGAGGTCTGACTCGAAACTGGAATAACGTTTGATAAGATCTGATTTCAGAAAGTAGTGTTCATTGCGGATTGATTGATTAGGGAGCTTGTGATGACAAAAGCGAGTACATGGAGGGTGTAAAAAGAAAAAGCAGAGTATGAAATGTTGGAAAAGGGGCTGCCGAGCTGGTTGCGACTGACATCACAATGTAATGAATATGGCCAGAATATTCCCTGTGTACCTAATAAAAACCGAGCAGTCAGAGAAAAGTGATGTGTAAGTATGTGTTTGTAGGGCTTCCCCATGAGCAGGGTTGCCCACTAGGCTACTTTTGAGTGGCGCTTGAACGAGTTTCGTGGGAGCTGATTAGTCGGTTTAGCACGAATTAGTAGTAACATTTTCACAGCCCAGAGTAGTCAAAACAGGAACGTAGTCCATGATTTCAACAACTTGCTGGGTTCAACGCTTCTGATGCGCGAACTACATATTAACTAGTAATTGAACCAGTTCGATTTCTTCAACTTACAACTGGGAGATATCCAAAAGGGGAAGTTGTATTTATTTAGCTTTTTTTGATACTTGATCATTATTTTGTTGTTGTTTGTTTGTTTGTTGTTCCGAACTCAGCAATTATATAACTTTAATCAGATTTGGTTCATTCCAGCATGAGCTTTTGTCTCGTTGGCAATTTCGCTACCCAATCTTGGCGAACCAACCTACTGGCTCACCAATTGGTGACGTCAACATTGATACTGTACCTGTTCTCTGCCCAAACGACGTAAATGCGTTTGCAAGAACTGAGAATATAGGGTCCCAAATATGTGTAGCCCTACTTCGGAGTTCCGTACAGCTGCATTCCGCCTTTCCCTTCTGGGCAAATGCTTCTAAGAAAAGACTAGTTCAAGTGCCGTTATTCAAAGACGTCAACCTTCATTCCCAGACGGATAGACGGCATGATTTGTGAATGAAAGCTAATTCACGTCTATCCCGAACACTCACTTCTATTCAAGCGAATTCTACGCACTTCCTCAGGTTTCGCGGTCATTACTTCCTTCAAAGGCATAAGGATTTTCAACCTCAGTATTTATCTTTATCTTTCCAGTGAAAGTAGGCTGAAAGAGGCTGATCGGTGATGCGAAATTGAAAGAAACCATTGCCAACTTTCAATGACGACAGTTTTGGCTTCGACCTTATTGTTAGCTAATTTTTGGAAACCTTACAATGAAGGTTTTTGGATGTTCTACTTTGTGGTTGATACCAGACCGTTTCTATGAAAGTGCTTTTTCCTGGCCTTCAAGGCTTATCACCCGACCTCGCAAACCTTTTTGCGCGACAACGTGATATATCGGTTCCTAAGCCGTCGAAGTACATGCCTATCAGTCATCTTCTGAAGTATGTAGACCTTGGCTGGGAATTCATCTTTAACAAAGTCCGAAGTATGCTGGGGCTATCTGAGGGAATTCGTCTGTCCGGATTACTAAAGAGCTGAAATGTGGTGGATAGATCCTTAAGCAGCGTTAGAACGAGATTTGAAGTCTGTAACCGTTGATCATCTTCTTTTAAGATGCGCCCCCATCTTTGACTTCTATTCAGAAACACAGAAGCGTTTGAAAACTTACGTGACCTGAGCAACGAGTTGAGGGGTCAGCGGTTTTCCTCCTGGCTTTTGCTTTCCCAGGCAAGATTGCTGCCAATCAACCAACCTCGGAGTGACGGAGGGCTTGCTGCTCTTGGCCAGATATCGAGCAGAGGTTCGATTTTCAGATCATGCTTGAGATGATGCCCACTTTACACTATGCTGCCCTTTATCCCTGGATTTAGGGTAATGAAGCTTTCCAGAATAGGAAATATCCCACAGGAATTCATCAGTCCACTCGGCTTTCGACGTCTGTTGCTCCGGGCATCGATATCAGCTGATAGACTCCAGACTGATTGTAACTGAGATTTCAGCTGATGTCGATGCCCTAAGCAACAGACGTCGAAAATGACTGCATAAGCCTAATGTCCATGACAATGGGACCCGATTAATAGTAATTGTCAAGTGCATTGCTTGTGCAAGAAGTGGTTAGTCGTATAACACAATATCTAGAGGATACATCCCTCAACTTGAATATAAATCGAAAAGGTGGACATAGTAAATGGCGAAAAATAACTGCGTGAGTTGTTGCCCGTTTCCACTTGATTGTTTATGGTTTGCTAGCTGTCTGTAGATGTCGTCGTGTCGCCTTGTTGTCGTGTAATCGTTGTTTGCGTCACTGTTGCCTCATTTAACGCCATGGCTGTCAAAAGGTATTTCTCCCACGTCCTTTGTAACGACAGATATATCTTCGAGATTTGTCCACATGGGTAATGTGTCCAGAAGAAGGGCAAAACAACCTGTAAACAGAGCGGCTGTGAAATTTCGCAAAACCCACATACCATATTGTGGGAATTTTAATCATTTTTCAAGTGCTCGAATAACAAATAGTGCATTCTGCGTCCGTTCCGCTCAGAATCAGCGGTGACAGGGGTTGCGGGCCAAGGACGTCCCTCGGAGGTACAAAAAACGATGAAATATCTTGGCATTTAACAATCCCGTCTGAGGGTGAGCCCCGCACTTGACTTCCATTTAGAAACGTAGTAGCGTTTTTGAAGAGGTATGTAGCTTATTCAATTTCGGGCACTGGCAGGCTGATGTTCAAGTCAGTGCTTTTATCCTCCCATATTCCTTCAGTTCCAATCAATCGAACCCAAAAGGTTAAAAGGTTTGACTGGCTTCCGAATTCCGAGACACCTCCACACCACCTCCGTTACTAGTAATATCCCTCATTCGGTAATAATATATTCTAAAATCCATGTTTCTAGGGGACAGAGTGCTACTAGTAGATATTCCAGGTGACAAAGTCCACTTATAGATTACTAATCTTGCGCATATTTTCGGTGGTCTGGGTATTTGTTTTTGTTATTCAAAGTAAAAGTAGGTGATGGAGTCAATGAAGCAAGAACCATTGCCCATACGCTTCACTGGCGCGTTATTCATTCCTTGTAAGTTAGCTTCAAACATTTTTACCAGCTGTCTATGTCTCAAAGTTTGGGGTGAAATCACCGTGATGAGCTCAACAAGTAAACTTACCGCTGAATCATACGTGAAACAAGGTATGTATGTCTCTGGTGGGCTTTACGGTTCGATCAAAACAACTTTTCCCTAATGAGCTATTCGAAAGACGGTGATGTGGCGTACTTTTACGGTTATCTAGCGGAGAACAAGATCCTTTCTCAGGTATAGTAGGCACTTACAAACCCATATAGAGGTGTTTGGACCTACAGCGTTGGCAGCCCTGAAGAGCTATCCTTGGATCACGGAGCCCTTCACTTCAGGACTTTTGCCGTTACGTCAGTTTATCTTTGCGATGACTCAGAAGCTAGTTTCAGGTTAGGGACTCAGTAAACACGTGGAAGGGACCTTCCTGATGGGTGAAGGAATAAGAGATCAAGTGATGATTAGCACACCGGTATCTAATTTTTTGGGATGGATCACGAGTACAGTATTCAAAAAGAACCATAAAGGTGCTCGGCTCAGTTTTCTGACCTGTACAGTAACTGGTACAGCAATGACATTGATATTTTGGCCTTGAGTGACTCGATCCAAAGATAAATTGAATTATTTCATATCAATTAGTCAGCCCGAACTGTGATGTCTATCGGTGTTCGATCCATGTTACACAATCAGGCCGATACATCTCTTCAATCTACTTTCCCCTTTTTTCGAAGCATCATCCTGGAAGGTTCATAGGCCGTAGTAATGTGGGCGATGCTCCTACGATTCTACGTCCTAAAGCACTCAGATAGATTGAAAAGCCGCAATAAATTGAATACCCGTCGATTTTCTAGGTGCGCTGAGTTTGACCACATGATTGCACTACATCTGATTAGCTCTGGCGAACTTCGCTCCTTTTTCTTATAATCATGTCCTTTTATTGAGTAATCAGTAGTAATGCAATACGAGAAGGTTACGATATAAATAGACATGACTGAATACCGTATCCTGTTCTGTGAGGTCAGCTGAGTGTATCCCCTGTGTATGTTTGTTTGGCTGCAGGTTGGAAGTTATTTTGGTTTTAATAAATTTCTTTGTTTTACATCAAGAAAGCCCGAAGTTGTTAGCAATATAGTAGACTCTGTGAAGGACTGGTGCTCCTTGATAAAAAGTAATAACGATTGATATGGCGTAGGTGGTGTAGTGGCAGGTGGCGCACTACCACGCCGCGCGCATGGCCACGGTTCAAATCCAGTATCGATATCCGGCCAGGTCAACCAATACTTCCACCCCTCCAGAGTTGGTACTCATATGCATTCAATATTCTTTCAAGATTTCACGATTTTAAATAGAAGTCGAATGTGGGGCGCATTCTTCAGGCTGTATTGGCTGATGCCTAACAAATCCATTTTTCTTCACTCGAACGGACGATAAGAGCTGATTGATACTTGTTACGCCCTTCATATTTACAGTGGCGTCTTAAAACAATAGTATGGTATGTGGGTTGGAGAGAATGGTAGAAGAAGGGTAATAATAATTGTTAACAAGCGGTAAGGAATGTCGGTTGGAGCCGTTATGGAAATCTCAGTCCTACCCTCGACGATTATTCGTTGACATATGCAACTATGACGATAAAAGGGTAAAGAAAGTGAAAATAAGTGACCAGGCTTTTCAAATTGTGATAAAAAGTGGTAAATGATAATAAGATGCGATTACGGCAACACTTGTTGTGGTCCTAACGATCGCAATCGATGGCTCCTAGTTATCATCGTCTGCGGAGACGATCCCATTATTCGTTGCTCACAAATTCAGAGACGACGTTCCTGATTGGGCTAGCTCATAGGTGGTACGGAGGCCAAGCAAGACCATAAAAAAAAGTGGTCCCAGTCTACATTGAATTGAAGGCGACAACGGTTTAACCCACTTCATCCTTTTCCGATTGCTCTTTTTTACTTTTTCACATTTCACAACTACTTTCTAGAGCCGGAAGCTCTATGAAAACAGTTTTTTTCTATCAGCAGCACAAACTTTTTCAGCCCCATTTATAAGAAGATCAGCCCCTCGCTTGTACTTGCGGTGAACGATTTCTTAAAATGCCTGACAAAAAATCTCCATGAAAAGGGATGACACCATTTCATCATTAAAATTATCCCCTTCGATGGACATTACTATTGTGAATTACAAGTAACTCAATCCATCAACAAAAAAGTTGAAAAGGGCGGTGAGTAAGAAGTGAGTTGCGAGACCTCTTCAGCTAAATAAGCATCTCTCATCTCTCTGAGGGTAATTAAAACGTCAGAACGTTTTTAGGAAGAATAATACACAAACTTAAGCGCTGGGCTGGCTTATCAGTTGGTCTAGGGCGAGTGGCGTACTACCGCACATGCGTGGTCACGGGTTCGAATCGAGACCGATATCTGCCTAGGCCAATCAAGCCTCATACCCCTCCAGGGTAGGTTAATAGTACCAGGCTTGTCCAAAAAAGCGCTGACTTTTGCATCAGCAGGCTCTGTGAGTCCTTGTGTAGTACAAATACGCACTCAAACCCAACAACTTTCTAAATAGAGTCGGATGTGGGGCGCATTCCAAAATAGGGTTCATTGATGTCAAAGGTCATATTATTATCACCATAATATTATCAATGTACTACAGACCTACATACTTCTTTTCAAAAAGCTGTTTCAGACCCAAAAGTGCAGTTTGGGAAAGAGTGATTTGGTTTCCCCAAACTGCCCTTTTGGCGAATTCCTTCTCAAGATGGTTCGTATAAACACCTCAATGAGGAAGTTTTCCTCAGTGATGGGTCTGCCACTCAAACGTCGACACGTTTAACAGTTATTTGCTTCAGTAACGAAAATAGCGATAGTTAGAAATTGCTAATTCTTTTAACGTATCATCAATTCCGTCTGACTTAGGATGCGCCGTGCATACACAATGCTGAAGGATCTTGGTTGTCGCTGATCAAAAAAGGTAGATGTAAAAGGTTAACCTGTTGAAAGAGCTAAATGTTGGAGAATTGACAGTTATAAGATATAGATTTTTCAATTTGTAAGTTTTGTCAAAGTATTATCTGTTTGAATAGTGCCGACTTCGTGTAGTCGTAGTTCAGAGCAAAATGAAAAAGCCATTCGGCGAACCCAGCTCGAATTTTCAGAGTAACGGTAGCATGGCGCGACATCTCGATAAGTTTTTTTATTTTGCATACACATTCATCTGTTTGAGAACCGCTCAGTAAGTTTTCTTGAAACTATTGTTCACCAAGTGATTAATCAGTAAGTAGGCATCAATTCGGGAACGATTCGAACATCTTTTCCTCTTTGCCCTCTTCCTATGCCATCTTTGGTAAAAAAATTTTCCATTTAACCCATTCGCCCGCTTTCGATTTGTGTCTATGGCAACCTGTTGGAGACTATTAGTTTGTCGAAAATCCTGTCATTTTAGAAGGAAACTTTGAATTTGTTCCCTACACTTAATGCAATCTATAATCCATAGGGTCCATCATGCGATTGATTTATCGCAGTAGTTCTACTGAAGCCTTGGTTCTATTTCTTCCCAAGAGCTCATATTCATAGTAGAAAACCATCCGAGAAAATGTAAGCAACGCTCCTTATTAACCACGATATTGTCACTAGTACTCTGGAAAAGGGATCTTTGTTAAGAAGAAATTGAGGGCTATAGAACGGCAGCCTTTTGATAAGCGTTGTCTAGACAGTTAGCTTTCATTCAGAATCGAAATAACATTTGAGTACGTCTCGAAGTAAGTTGTAATGTGGCTATTCAACTCTCGAAATCATGTTTTCCCTATCGAAAACTTGCCGAGTAGCATTCATAAGTTCCACAGGGCTCACTAGACAGCAGCTTGTGCACATATACTGTTTACATTCCCAAACTCACCGAATTTTCGTTTTTCTTTTTGCATCTTTCAGAACTTATTTTCTTCGGCTATCTAATGCTTTTCACCTCCGCCCAAATTCACCTTTTTTGCTGACATCATCAAGTTCAACCTCAGTGATCATTAGCACTCTGGGTCTCTTACGATGAGCTGATTTGTCAAAAGTTCAAATTTCTAGTAATGAAAAAACAAAAGGGATACGAGGCCCAGGTTTCTGAGATTTTGCGGTCTAGGAGGGCCACGTTGTTGTCAAGAGGACGTACCCAGTGTCTAGCGATTGAACAGACGTATTTCCACCTTCTTAGTTTGTTGAGAAGCTTTCGACGATCATTTTGACCATAGACCAAAGTGGTCGCGAATCGCGTACTCATTTGACTCAAAACAATAATGAAGACGATTCTGAAAGAGGACTGGAGCCATTGGAGGAAAGGGCAAGAAGGCTCGCCAAAGCTTTAGCCTGCCCCCCTCACTTCATCTTTTCGCTCTTCGAGTACAAGGTGAAGGGATCGTGGGCGATTTCTCAACCAATGCTTCTGGCCAGCTTTTTTCTTTGAACTTTGGCAATCATTCCTCAACTTTACGCTACGAAAACGTCATGCCACACAGCTGTTGGACCACCCACTTAGCGGCAATTTTTTCTCTATGGCATCCCTTCGAAGTAATTTCATCATCCTTCACTAGTACGGCTTGTTTTGGTTTTCGAGAATTTCTTCTATGGTTTTACCCAATCATTCGGCAACATTTCGGTCAGAAGATTTGGCTTCATGCCATAACTCTGAATTCCCGTCCCCTCCACCGTCGCCGCATGGCTATATCCATTTGCACTTTGTGGAAGCCTCATCTAAAAACTTTCACGGTTCTGAAAAATTTCCTTCACACTGAGGTATTGCATATTTGGCTCTGTGAACGAATATTATTCCAATATATGAAAATATTTTTATTCTGCCTATTTGCAATCTGTTTACAAAGCCGACAAGTATTTTACTCTGAAAGCATTCTAGGAATCCATAGGAGTACCAAAAGGCGAGTCGCGCTTCTAGCAGACAAAGTGTTCTTTACAATCTCTATTTACGTTGTCGACCTTCTCTTACAAGGCAATTCTATACTAGGAGTACTTATTAGATGAAGCCTGCAGCGTTATGCTCAGAAACGGTCTCAATTTTTCTATGGCAATAAGTACAAGTGAATATTGACCCGTGCTCTCAGTTGGTCAGCTTTATCCATCTCCCTCAGCTGAAAAAAAAAACCTTATAACAAAGATGGGTTTGCTCCAATGTTCAGCTACGACGCATCAATCACCTCCTCCAGTTTCAATTAAGGTCGAAGACTCGGCGCATCCTTCAGAAATCATATGTTTCCATAGGCACTGTGAAAACTTCCTTCAGAAATCATATGTTTCCATAGGCACTGTGAAAACTCTATTAGTGCCCCGCACTATTGAGTGACCCTCTACATTGTTTTTTCGTATTCTACAGTTTATTAAGAGTGCTCTGTCTCCAGCATGGGTTGGGTGAGTGGGTAATGTCTTTGGGTAGTTGTATAATAACTGAAGTAACATTTCCGAATAATCTTCCCAGACGGAATGGTCCCAGCTGAGTCGAAATACTCGCCGCATCCACGCCGCGCCATCTACCTTCTACCCCACTCAAACCTCTTTTTTCAATAATCCTCCTTTTTATGCAGCTTTTCGTTCCGCGCTTTTCAACGCCTCTCACTCACGTCTTCGGCCTATATCCCAATGCACTACTATAAGTGATATCCTTTGTAAGATATACTCACGAGAAAGGGTTTAAGCTTGTTTTTCTGTTACACTTCCTCTTGGAGCTCTTAGTATGAAATCTTCGAACCTTCCCATTGATCTTTGTAGCAGAGTGAACGTTCCTTACAGGTGCATGCTCCATTCAAGGCCGAAACGGCTTTTGAAGTTTCATTCAATTTCTTTGAATTTTGCATTGTATTTGTATTTGTATTCTCTTCTATATGTTCCGCTCAATAGTTAGATTGAGTGGGAGTGAAGATGGTTCAAAACCTCGACCAGATGCCTTTAAAGCGTCAAAATGGGAGCTTTGGATAGAGCCTTTTGTCGCTAGTTAAACCATTTCCAGAATGCCGCTCCACATTCTAAAGTAGTGGCGTTTCTAGTGCACGAGCGGACTAAACATACAACGACTTGTGGGTAACAGCCGGTGTTCAGACATGTTTCTATCCTCCCAGACGGATCCGGTGCCAATTAACCGACCCCGTAAGGATGGAAGGCTAGGTCGGCCTAGGCAAGTATCGATACGTGCCGCTTGCCACTAAACCGCTACCGAAAACAAATGAAGGTAAACTCAATCACTGAATCTTCTGGCCCAGACCCCCCTAACTCAAAAAGGCTGACGACGGCAACTCTCAAACATTGGGCTGATTAAAGAAAAAAAACTTTGAAAAGTTGACCCAGAAACGCTATCCTTTTTTAGCGCATTTTATGGTCCTGTATTATAAGGGCAATGGGTACTTCAAAAGACGGAAGGATTAGAGAGGGCACAGCGAGCCACTGCTTTTCTCGTAAGTTCAACACTGGAGCTGATCACAATAGACCGGTCATCAGCTTATTAAGAGAAGTTTAAGCCGTTGTATCCTTAAGGAGATGCAGTGAGGGAATTAAAGGAGTCCTCAGAAAAACTTAATTCTCACCGCTTCTATGGTTAGCTTTATTGAGGGATGACGAAGTCTAAGGCCAATTGTATTGGGTACTCGCCTGCAGACACCCATTCGAGACCGATGACATCACGTACATATCCTCCTGTTCATGTCGATTCTGGCGATTTATTTCCTTTAGACTTATCTCCATTCTTGATTAACCGCAGTTGTTTCGGGTTGGTGTCGGGTTTTGTGGTGAATTTGTCATCCTCATGTCCGTACGTAGGCGGAGAAGACACTGAAAGACCCGCATCGGCTTAGAGGGAAAAATGCGGTGTTTATATTGCTCCCTTTGTTGCGAAATCGTCAAATGTTGCCTTCCAAGCAGCTCTTCAGTGCCAGCTAGTCCCTCTCGTCTCGCGCAAGAACGATCTGTTCTCATTTGCGGTCAGTAGGTAGCATGACATCTAGAATAATAGGGAACCACCCTAAACGGAAAGTTTCGTTAAGTATTACGGTAAGTGAAAATAAATGGAAAAAATAGCCTGAGACCGTCATTATTCCTGAGAGCATATTCTGCCAGCCTAAAAAGCACTGTACTTTGCTCACCAGTTAATTATGTAGTGGATTATTTGTTGCCGAAGGCTCGTCTGGTTGTGAAATATTGTGTCGACAACGTTAGGACGCGGTAGCAGCTCTTTCTAACTCCACAGAGAGGTAATCCACTGGAACAAGAGGATAGCAGACGTTGTTGTTGTACAGAAGTCAACTTAACAATGAAAGCGCTGGGCAGATGTTGTGCATCAGAAAGGGTTACACTCTCACAAGCACGGTACCGCCGAAGTTTATCTTTTCAGACTCGTCTGGGAGGATTAAAGACTGACTTGTACATCGGTTGATCACCGGACTGCAATGTATAGGCCATATACACATTCAAAACACCACGCGATTTCGAGAGGTCGTCGATTGCGGGGGCGCATCACAAAAACATGATTGATTACCGTCTATGAAATTATCCTTTAACTGACGTGAAAAAGGGATCCTGCATGAAATATGTAGATTTTGCCAAAGGTTTCAATCCGTTTTCTCCACCGGTTTTTTTCTAGCGTTAATCCTGCACAGTCGATCGTCTCCATGTCATTGTATCTACAGCATCTATAGCGTCTTTTGCCAATACCTGTACCTTGAAGACGACCCTCTTGATTACGTCCCTCGAATTTTTTCTTGGAGATCCTCGTGATCTCTTCCCATTTGTGCTCCCAAGCCTCGAATTCGCTTCCCGAGTGCCCACTTCCATGGGTCCGGGAACTTCTCCCCTAACACGGCGTCGCAGACGCCGCACCCGCCGCCTATCGCGGGATTGCGATGAAAGATGGGAGCGCGCAATTTGTGAGGTAGGGAGTCCTTTAATTATTTGAATTGGCTGGCCGCTCTTTTCAATTCCAATGCGGTATTGATCGTTGTTTATATAGGAGGGGTCATTCTAATTAATCAAGTCTAATAAACACGAAAACGAAAATAAACAAAAGAAAGAACGATTAAATCTAATAAAAAAGCAAGGCAATCAACGAAAAATTCCGCGTTCTATCGATTGGCGGGAGTACGGTAATTGCAGTGGCATTTGCTGCATGCCGCAAGGGAGAATGCCGCGATAGGGGAGAAGTTCCGTTACCCCACTTCCATCGCCTCCCTCATCGGATGACTGTGACCTTTTCAGTACGTGTCCAAACCATAGCAAGCGTTGTTCTAACGTCTTTACCTGGACAGATGCTGTCTACATCACCGGTCTAACATCGTCGTTTCTAACCAGACCCAACCCGCAACATCATCTCTGATGAGTGAAGTTGCCTTTTAAGACTTTTGTGTACTGACCGGAACATACTGAAAAATCATTTCTTTGTGCTTTCTGGAGCATCATCAGTCACAGATAATGCCAATGAATACCTACATTTCATCCGGTCGTGTTTATTCAAATCCTTGAGGCTTGGTCCACGATAGCGGCCTGGTCATTTCCCAACTATAAGAACTTTTGAATTCTTCCAAATACTCCCACTTGGCAGAAGGGAATTCGGAGTTCCGAGCTCCGTCAACGAACGAAGATCAGGGATGCCGTTGACTACGCCAAGAAATCGAAGATCAGGTGGGCCGGACACGTTATGCGATATAGAGATGACCGTTGACCAGGGTGCTTACTGACTGGATCCCTCGGGACATCAAACGAACTCCAGGAAGGCCGCCAACGAGATGGTCAGACTTCTTCACGAAAGCTCTGAACGAAAGAAATGTTGATCCTCGTGTCCCTCGAGCGATTCATTGGACCACTCTGGCTCGTAACAGGGACGAATGGAGACGTTACTGGCGCCCGCTCGAGTAATTCGACGATCAACGGGACTACAGGTGATACAGATGATACTCCCACTTGACTGGCTCTGTGCACCATCCTGGGATGAGAATCCATGTATTCTTCAAGTTCAGCTGAGGTCCATTGTGGGCCAGCACGTTCTGCCATTTTTGCAATTTGTCCTGAAAATCCTCCGTACTCTTCACTATTGGAGCGATGCACGTCCCCGCCCATTCATTCTGCAGCCAGTACATTTTTTCCAAAGCGACTGCTGCTCCTTTAGATTGCTGACGGGAGAGGGGAAAGGTCCTCTTCAACGCCTTTTCTTCAGGCTTCCCGCTCCTCTTCTGCTTTAATTGAATCCGCTTGAACATGTATATTGCAATGGAGCAATTCCGTAGCGTATTGGGAGCGCAGTTGTGTTTTTGTTCGTTGAATTGACTACGTCACCAAAGCTATTACATTCCAGTAACTGATCCATATCGTGGAACGTCGTCGAAACTCCCTTAGGTCTTACAGTATTCTTTGAACTCCCTTAGGATCATCAGGATCTAGAAGAGCTCACTCTTTGTAAAAGTTACTGACGTATGTAAAGGTCTGTTTTCTCAATCCATCAAAATGTCTGGGCTTTTTCGTCGATGAAAAAGGCAATACGTGATGTTCGATCATTTCTAATAGCCCATTTCCGTTTGTTTATGCATCATTAATCCTATAAACTTCGAGAATGCAGTGCGTAAATATTTAGTCGATGACCATATAGAAAAATTGGTCGTTACTTCAGCTTTGCGTACCTTCTCTTCTCCTTCCAGTTCGGTCTGGCTACCTCTTCCGGTAACTTTGTTTATCCTACATTCAATGAACAATGAACAGCGCTATCTGGTCGGTCCCGGTTTGAGCTTGGTCAATGAACCACGTATTCGTATAAACTGGCCCAGGGAAGCAATCAACCGTTGCTTTTGTGCAAGTAGGCGGTTGTAGTATCAGTTCAGCCAATTTGTAAATGCAATGCTTAACTGTTTGCCGTTCTTATAGTGAGTACTAAACTGTAGGCGAGGGGTCGTAGGGTAAATAATTTCGGTTTTCTAAAGTTACCAGTTTAATACCTCGTGTTCAGGAAGCGTTCATTTTAAAGACTCGGTATGGCCATCATGACCTTTCTTCCCTTTTGGACTTTCGATTGGCATAAAACTATGTATTGCGTCTCCTGTGTTCGGTAAGCTCTCCGATCTTCTTCGTTGACTAGTCAAACGAATAGCCTTCATGGGAAAAGGGCGCTACAGTAGTCGTAGGAAATACTATCTTCTAAACTTTTATATTACATTTTCTTTATACTATGGCAATTCAACCCGATAGTTTTCTCCGATTCTGCTTTGATCAATTCCCGTTGTTCAGAGTGCCGTTTGATGCTGAATTTATACATTTGAGAGGACCACAATTTTTTTTTTGAGGTGCTAAGGGGCTGAGCACCGTAGGGACCTAAAAACGTATTGTCTTCACTCAATAGTATCCTTCTGAGATTCTGCCCGTGAACTACCACTTATCTGAGTGGGTTTAACCCATTGACGACCGGATGGAAGGGCGGGCCACACCATGTCGCGGCCCTGTAGTATTTATATAATTTATCAACCGTTTTTATAATTTTTTTTCATGTTTTCAAGTATCAGCTTAGCTCACAACCTTCTAGAGAATCTTGAGGCATCGTGGTCCAGAAATCATTCACTTCCAACTACAGTTATAAGAGAAATTAAAAGTTAATGTAAGGACAAGGTAAAAGGCGCGGTCACCAAAGGGTGAAAGACCGGCTTGAAAGTTACCTCGTCAAATTAATGGCGAACAAACGAAACATGTAAGCTAAAGGTAACTCAAAAATATTTCCATATGCCTACCCTGCTAGAAGAGGGAATTAAGTGCTGAGCGCACTCTAATCAAATTCGACGATTCTCACCACATCAAAGTTTTTCTCATGTTTTACCAAATTGCTTCTTTGCATGCTCGGTGCAATCAAATTGAGACCAATTTTCATGTTGCACTCTGTCCTGCCCTCAGGGTGACAAAATCGAGAGATGGCAGTGAATATGGAGCCTCCCGAACTGTGTAGTGAAAGAGTGCACATTGTGTGGGAGCTCGAGAGCGTATTTTTCGTATTTTTCCCTTCGTCCACAGCCATGGCAACTTCTAAATTGAATTCCATGCTAGCATTATAGCCACTTCACGCGAGATTACTATTCTGAATGAATTCTTGCAGAAATGATTCAAGCAACAGGAAAGGGAATGGAAGGAAGCGAGTGAAGCCAGCAGCTCGGGCAGGGCGTGAACCCGTAATTCTGATTCTCGCGTTGCTTTCTTAAGTATTCTACCACCTATACATCCAGTCTTGCTCCAGTTCTAGGCCCGATGTCTGCCCTTTTCAACTCGAACACGCTGAACAAGTTCTTCTGCGACTGTAGTACGAATACTATCTAGTAAACAAAGGATAAAGACTAAGCCTCTAGAGTTAGTCATTCTAGTTCTGGAGTGCTCCCCGCATTTGACTTCCATTCAGAATTGCAGTGTCTTTTTGAAGGCGTGAGTGGCCTAAAACGATGACTTACGGTGGCCAACCAATGTAGAACACTGTCTTCATCTCTCTACAGAAATCTGATATGACATCTATTGACCACGGAACGATTGAAGGCTTATTTCGTTTAAACAAATTCCGAGTGTTCAAAATTTTTTTTTGGGTCATATATACGGTATGGCCCCTTGAAAGCACCCACTTTCGCTCAATTAAGAAAAATAACCACAATCCCACGAAGGTTGAGCTGAAAAGTCAAAAGTTCTTCATAGTGTAAAGGACTTGAACTACGTCAAGAACATTAATTCGAACGGAAACCGCCCAGGTAGAATGTTCCGCCCATGACTCGGGGCCATTCCAATCAACAGCTTTTCTGATAGAATTTTTCGTACCCAAGCCATTGATTCGGTTTTTCTGAACTGGCTTTTGATGAAAAACAAGTGAACTGCACTATTGAGTTGCATGTTCATAAGTGAAGTCTGACAGCAACACTAACTCAGTAGTGCAGTTCACTTGTTTTTCACTAACTTCATAGGATTGCCTTAATTTTTTTCAGATTTTTTGAAAATATTGCAGTAAGTGTGCTCTGCCGATCATTTTCGTAGAATACGCACCATTAGTTGCTGCGGAGCAAATCATATTTGAATAAATGAGAAATCAATTTGTCCTCAACCCACTTACAGTATCCTAGTTTTTGAGACAAAATGCCATATTCCCTCCTTACGCCCTTTTTAGCCACTGGGACAGGGGTTTATTACTTTGGAAAGAAAGATTTTGAATTATCGGAGCTGGAAAACACTCAAATCACTTTCCTTTTCTACTTCAATCCTTTTTCTTTTCTCTTAATATTTCCTTATTAAAATAAATCGAAGCCAAAGATCGAAATGGTGCAGTGGCAGGGGACGCACTATCACACGCGTATCGTCACGGGTTCAAACCCTGGATCGATATCCGTCTAGGCCAACCATGCCTTCCGTCCCTCCTTGGTCGGTCAATTGGCACCAGATTCGTTTGGGAGGATAAGAGCCCTGACTTGTACATCGGCTGGCCACCGCAAGTCATTGTACAGGCCAAATACGCATTCAATACACCACAACGATTCTGTATGGGAGTCGAATTCGGTGCGCATCCCTCAAACGGGATTGGTTATCGTCCCAAAATTTTATCCTTTATACTTTACTCTCAACTCCAAGCTCACAATTCGAAACTACGTAACCAAATTTGACTGAAAAATTTTTCTGTCTTGGAACAAATGTAGTCAATACCGCCCGGATGAGAAGGACGCCTTTTTCAATATTTTCCAAGGCTGCCCAATGCCTCGTTGGACAAGTGCATGAACTCATCGGATATGCTTTGGTTAGTGATGGTGTTCGTCAATAAGTTGCCATTCTGTTGCATAATTCTGCTGCTGAATTATGCTTTCGACTTCAAATTTTCTTCGATTTTTAAATATTGCTTCGCATTAAAGATTTCTTCTCTCTTACTTGAATGGTGGACCATTAAAACGTAGTTTCGGCTTCGACGGTTCAGCGCAGAAAAAATCAAGGTCTAGAACTTGATTTCATTTCGGTTGTCTTATGAGCACGGTGGCAGTTTCCATTCTTTGTCCCTACACTGGCTAATTTTGAAATTCGAGGCCACAAATCAAGGCTTAGCACGTTTATTTGAGCATCCAAGAATGGTCCATTTCACAGGGATGGTCCCCTTCAACTGTAAACCGTGAAGGGTACGAAATAGAAGAGTCGTATAAGTAGAAAGTGTTGTAGAGGCAGCCTAATGCTTTCACTGACGGCCTTCTTCAACTGTTCTGTGAAGTAGAGTTACAGTTTTGAAATTTCCGCTTCCCCTTCAGGTTTCTGTATAGATCATGATGTTAGCACTGTGAGAATTCAACAGAAAATTCAGGGTAGGGGCGCTAGTTCTGTGTAAACTTTAGATTGAAGGTGCCTTTCTTACCCAAAACCTTTTGAGGATAATTCTAGTCAATTCTGAGTGTCTTCAGAAAATCTTCTAATCGTTTCATTTTAACCAATACTTCAAGCCACAGTTCACGATTATCTTGAGATGTCCGTCTTCACACGAATGTTAGAGGTAATTAGTCAGAACAGTGCAAAAGTGACGAAGAAAACGCGAAAATCAACTTTTTACAGAAAATGGCTTAAGAAAAGTAGTCAATCTAGGTGATATGCGAGAGTTTGACGTTGAAACTTGCATGGAAGGGTTATTTGGACGAGTTGTCCAAGTGTATGTGCCATTGTGTACAACTGGCTACAGTAAGCCGCCTGCGTGCAACGTGGTACGTGTGGTACAACCACTACAGCCTCTACAACGCCGTGAGAACTCATCCGAAATTGAGTGTGTACGTCGGCAAAGCCCATATTTGGCGTCCATATTACGCCTTATACATATAACCGTATTTCAACCAGGTAACGTCCCTTGCGCTATCCTCGGTGGTCATGGGTTCGTCTTAGAGAAAAATCCCTATGAACCTGGCCCTTGAACTAAAAGTAGCACTCGAGTAATCACGTTTGCTAGATGAAGCTGCAGGCTGGCCGAGATGAATTCCATCGTATCGATAATCCAGAACGAAGTAGATTTGAAGTGCAGAACTGATTTCGTTGCAACCCAGTAGGGGGTATAATAATCGAATGTTCGAATTTAACAAGGAGCCATAAACGTCCTTGTGTACATCACTAGATCAAACTTTCAGGCAGTGAGTACTTTTCTTCACTTTCTACTTTCTTTCTTTCTACTTTCTTACTTTTTCTTTCTTTTTGCTTTTGACAACAACATTTTCTATCCGAATTCACTCAATTACCTTTTCATTTATGCTTCAGAAGAGCATCATTGGTATATTGTGAGCCTCCCATTCCCTGGGTCATCACGAAACCAATAATTAATTCTTATTTCCTGCTGCTGATTAATCCTAATACCACTGGGGAGCTCGTATACAACTTTATGTGATGAGCTCACGGTATGTGAGCTCCCAACATGTCGTATAACCGCTTTATGTCAGTGGAACCACCAAGTCAGTGAAAGGCTCCTTGACGATGATTACTCGTACTTTGGTTTGCGCCCACGCATCCGATTCCCATTCAGAATTGTAGTGGCGTTTGAATGCGTTCTTCGTTTGGACAATTAACTTCGGGCCAACCGATCAACCACTACATACTTTATTCTCCCGAAACTTCGGAAAGACAAAAGGCTTTGGTGGCCTAAACGGAATTCCATTCGGGATTCTGTTCTCACCTAATATTTCCAGTAGAATTTGGTTTACAGCAAACGGCTACCCGTCAAACATGGTATGAAAAAAGGAAAAGAGCATATCAACCTTTGCAGAAAGACACACAGGGCTACAGCATGTGGCCTCGTTCATCGTACCCGTACATGAATTTGATCGACTGCGTTATTTCTTGATGTAAGAAGTACCTTGTGAGAGGAGCAAGGAGCTTCCAAGAAATGGTAATACTCAGTCCCTATTCATTTCAACCAATCTATCCGTGAGGTCAGTACCACCGGCAGTGCGAGGTATGCGCTAAATCTTGACGGACTTCGATCGCCAATGGCCTGACTAGATCTTTTCAGAGACGTAGAATATCCTTGTAATATTATTAATATTAGTAGAGAATACAATCCTTATCTACTTGCTTTGTCAGAATACCATCTTCTTAAAGGAATGTAGGCAGTCCTTGGCTCCCCGACTTTGTGGTAGATGACATTTTTTCCATTTAAAGAATACAAAGATGAATGCTCTTCGCGAGATGTTTTGGAAAAACTCTTCTGGCATTTTCTTGAACGTCATCCCCATATTGGGTCGTGTGCGTAGTTCTTAATAAGCGTCATCCCAATTTATGACGCTGTAAATTATTAGGTTGGTAAAATGGATTCTCTCGAATAGCCTTTGAAGTTACCTCCACCTTTCCACGTTTCGAGAAATACGAAGGAGCCAAATAGAGCGTTATCGGCAATCTTAGATGCCCAGTTCAATTACTGGAATCCCCTCGAGTTTCTCGCAAATTCAGCCATCTCTATGGCAATAGGAACGCATGTACCGCTACCCTTTAGCCTTCTATAGAAATCTTCACTGAAATCTGCAATTTCATCTAGCAATTTTCTGCCCACATCACCATTATGTCTAATAAGAGGGAGACAAATTGCTAGTTTGCTCAAATGACCTTCTCTAGCTATCGGAAGAGCCGCGCTCGGCCCAAGAACCAAAGCACAGCAGCTTGCACATGCTGCACACAGACAGATCAATTTCCGTTTTTGATGATGAATGCCACAAAGTGGACAACGTTAGAATTGAATTACGAGCTTATTTCGAATGTGAATTTGATCACTAATGGTGGCAACATATTCTGGAAAATTCGAGCTGTCGAATGGGCTATCGAGCAGGGCCAAGATTCCCAACAACAAGAGCTCCCTTGCTTTTCCTTGCCTAAGCTGAAGTTGATCGAAATGGAATTCCTTTTGTGTTGCTGGGAGGATTTGGCCGTCTCGTAGACATCATGTGTGTGACATTAGGTCCGTTTTGGGCCACACATGAACCACTGAGTCAGTTGAATTGGATTAATCCATTAGTTCAAGACTGCAATGATTAGTTACTTCTGGAGGGCATCGTGAAAACTTTATGGCTATTGATTTTCATATTACTTTCCATACTTTCATATTACTTCAAATTAGTAAAGTAGTAATAGTAAGATAGTGAAGAGAGACAACAGTGAGCCACTCATGGTATTTTATGAGTCCATAGGCGTATGGCCTCAGCAGGGAACCCTTCAACTCGTGGACCCCTTTTCACTAGTTGGCCGAAGTAACTTGCCTTCTATGCTCATCGCATCCTACCTGTTGATACCAGCTATTTACCTCATCTTCAGACAAAGCTCAAACCATAAACGCTATTTAGAACTTCCCAAACCGTCAACTTCCGACTAAGTTCTCGTTCTACGTTCCTTTGGGAGGAAGGAGGAGGCTAATTGCGAGAGTGTTCTCGGAGGCGTGGGTGAGATCTCAATCTAGTACCTCGCAAAAGTAATAAGAGCATTCCTTTCTAGCGCTGGATCAGTTCGCGAATGTTGAATATCAGCTGGCTTTCATTCCATGGGGTTCTCGGAAATCGAAAATTTATCTTCCGATTTCGCAGGGATAAATTAATTATTCGTCCTTGCACGCCAATCTGGAGGTCGTGAAAATTCCTTGGTATATTTAAGCGAGAAGCCCTTTCGCGTTGAAGCCTTTTTCACTCCAATCCAGTAGATTCTCGAGCCAGCGAGCTAGCGAGGATTTCATCTTCTCTTTGGTCTATTTTCCTTCAAACATCGAAAATAAGGGAGACTTCGAAACTCAATTTTTGGCTGTTTGCTTTTTCACCAAGTTTTGAGTGATGCATTGTTGTATTACATGTCTGTAGACGATGACATTTTTCGTCCCCAGTGGGC
This sequence comes from Haemonchus contortus, assembly GCA_000469685.2. Classification (NCBI taxonomy): domain Eukaryota; kingdom Metazoa; phylum Nematoda; class Chromadorea; order Rhabditida; family Trichostrongylidae; genus Haemonchus; species Haemonchus contortus. Next base: position 12,306,154 of record LS997564.1, read on the forward strand.
TGCTGACGTCCGGGGTTCACGAACGTCTCTGATTGACAAACAATATTGATGCATCATTCCCAGGTGATGTGATATCACATGCTCATTTCGATGTCTGTCGGCTGTATCCTCCACCCCTACCCTTCAGAAGGTAGCAAATAATAGATAAATGTCCATTTGACTTTTCACCAGCTTACCATGGGTAAACTATCTGGTTCTCATCTCACCGAAAACATCTGCTTCTGGTTCCGACTTTAGGTGGTCCTTTTACTTCAATCTGCAAGTTGAACACTGGGACGCGGAGCAATCCCATGAGAAATTCCTACCAAATCGTATGAACCTTGGTTCTCATCGAAGCTGCCAATCTCTGAGCCTTCATTGCGCCTTATCTGGACCGGCTTCCATCCTACAACGTCCCACAGGGCGTGTTGTGACCAGAGACTTGTCCCACTAGGGAATCTTAGGAACCAATGTTTTCGTGGACCCTGTCTTAATGCCGGTCAGCTTCCCGTACTCATGAGTATGTGTCTGAGATTTGGGACATGAGATAGCTCACATACTTCAAATAATCCCTGGAAAGATCTCAACCTAAAGGATGCTTGGATGACACGTAGCACTTCTTTCGGATGACGTACAAACGTGTAGTTTCCCACATGCATATTGCTCTCCCCCTTCACCTTTGGAAGGGAAAACGGAGATGAGCATGTACTTATTTCTCTGGGCTTTTTATCAGTTTCACTCCTTTTTTCTCTTTATGCGTCATCGACGTTCACAAACCTCGAAGCTCTTGTTAGACCAAATGACATGAGAATATCAAAAGAACCACCACTAGGATATTGCGTACATCCATCTTGTTTGCTCCTCACACAAGGTACTCCTTACATCCAGGAGTAACGCAGTCGTTCAAATTATGGGCACTAGGGGTACGATGAGGGAGGTCACGTCCTGTAGCCCTGTCTGTCTTTCTGCAAGGGTTAACGTGGTCTTTTCCGATGGGGGCGCATATTGAGGAGGCGGGCACTGCGTGTTCACTCCTTGACAGAGACAGCGCCATGCGCCGTCTCTCTTGCAACGTTTATACTTTTTCAACAGTTCCTCAACTTCTGATTAGTTTTCGTTGTTGAAGTGAGCAAAAAGTCCAACACGGAAGATCTTTATGCGACGTTTCGTATCTTCTCTGCTGGAAAAGCCACAATTCGCTTCGATAGCTCCCTCCACTGTTTCTTTTCTGATGCTCACTTTCTTCCCTACTTAATCCTCACCGGTCATTCCTAACAGCTGAGTATGGGCAGAGGTAGGGTAGTGGCAAGGGGCGCACACGACACACGACCACACGCATGGTCCGTTATCAAATCTTAGACCGGAACTCATCCAAGCCAACCAAGCCTTCCATGGCTTGTCCGGGAGCATAGAAGGACCTGACTCGTACTTCATCCGGCCACCGCAAGTCATTGAATAGGCTACGTACTCATTCGATACGCCACTGCGATTCTGAGTGGAAGTGGAACAAGGGGACCCTACCCGCAAACTCGATTGATTAACGGCGACGAATTCATCCTCTGGTAACCGAGTATGTACGAAATTAGAAACATCTATTGCTGCCACAGACCAATTCATTTGCATGCTTCAGTTGCTCCGTACACGATGTTCTGTTATGAATTGATGATGATGACAGTCGATTACCTCCTATCCACTAAAACATTCACTGAAAATCGTTTGCAAAGCATCTAAACTTTACATCTTTCCTTTTTTCTTTCTCTAACTCTCTTTCTTTCTGTCTTTCTTTCTTCCATTCATTCATTTATTCATTCACTCTTTCTTTCTTTCTTTCTTTCTTTCTTTCTTTCTTTCTTTCTTTCTTTCTTTCTTTCTTTCTTTCTTTCATTCTTTCTTTCTTTCTTTCTTTCTGTCTGTCTGTCTGTCTGTCTGTCTGTCTGTCTGTCTGTCTGTCTGTCTGTCTGTCTGTCTGTCTGTCTGTCTGTCTGTCTGTCTGTCTGTCTGTCTGTCTGTCTGTCTGTCTGTCTGTCTGTCTGTCTGTCTGTCTGTCTGTCTGTCTGTCTGTCTGTCTGTCTGTCTGTCTGTCTGTCTGTCTGTCTGTCTGTCTGTCTGTCTGTCTGTCTGTCTGTCTGTCTGTCTGTCTGTCTGTCTGTCTGTCTGTCTGTCTGTCTGTCTGTCTGTCTGTCTGTCTGTCTGTCTGTCTGTCTGTCTGTCTGTCTGTCTGTCTCTTTTAAAATCTCTCTTTTCTAAATACAAATCCACACTTCTCTATCCTTTCTGATAAAGAGAAAAATATCCTTTTGAGAGTCGCCGTTGGGGCAATTTCTTCAACAGTCCACGTAAACGAAAAGAGTAGTCAGTTAATGGGAAACTGATCATATCATAACATATAGATAGGAGAACTATTACATTACTACTTTACTGTGAAGTTATTCAACTTACGTGACCATATAATAAAATTGCCATATTAGTTCGTCACAGCTTCTTATGTTATACAAATGGTGCGACGTGTCGTTTCCGGAAGTTACAATCCACTGCTCAAAGTGGTTTTGACTTCCGGAAAGCGAATCGAGTCTGGACTAAGTGGTAAGTGAATCAATTCTATCCCTAAGTCGCTTGGGAACAATCAAAAGGAACCTAAAATTTTAATTTTCCCACTTGAAGGGTCAGGTCCTTCTCACACTGGTAGTGAGTAATGAGCAAAGAAATGCATAGGACTTCAACCATCCAACGATCCCATTGCAGGACCACGCTTTTGAACTTACAATGTCGACGTCGCGAAGACACTGGAATGCTTACACAACAAGCACTGACTTATTGAACCACCGATTTTCTTCTCCCACACTTCACCTTTCCAGACCTCTCCACGGGAGAAATGATTGTGCAATCGGGCAAAGCTGCTCCCATCCGGAAAGGCTTTTGATCCTGTCACTGTGAGCTCCGTATTAACTATTGTTAGGCGACAATAAAATGAATAGTATTAACTCGAAAAACCGACAGGGAAGGCAGGTAAATTCCCTCAAGGACAGATCCGTGCTTGAGAATGCCGCCTGCTTGACATCTAGCACTCGTTCTCATTTTTTTCGAAGAAACTTATGAGTGTACGTCTTCTGATGCGAACGAAGGCAGACAGACTTTAAATGGCTTCGCAATCCACTTTTTAGCCAATTTTCCGGGAAAAGGATTTTCATAGGAGTTGTCATTTTGCATAATGCCATCACATCTGCATTCGCCAAATGTTGAAAATTCGTAGACATGCTCAATTAGTAAAAAAAACATCCCTCAGTCCAGACTCATCTTTTAAGGAGGGATCGAGGAAGCTGATATTTGAACTCTCTTTTCTTGTACTCTCCTCATCTCACTTCGAATCATCTTCGGGAATTGTCTCACGACTGTGCGACCCGGGACTCGACCCCCGAACCATGTGTTTGTGACAGAGCGTCCTTTGACACTGCATTGTCCCTTGGTGAAGGAAAAGTTCAAATATTGTGGGATTCCCATCGATTTCTTGACGTTCTGAAGATTCTTTCCAGGAGAGAACAGCTATGCTTTTATGGCTGTCAACTCCTCAGCCGGCTTAAGCAGTCTGTATTGTGTCCACTGTCAAACCTAATTGCCGAAGATATTTTGATGTGGATTTAGTGCGAAGGATATGGCCGATTTCCTTGCTTGACTTGTTTGCTAGAACTCAATATGAATAGGTCCATGGTTCTTTTTGCTTTTGCTTTCGCCCCAGAGCATTCAATGTTGTGTTGCCGTCAAAACGGAAAATGAATAGGCATACTAGTAAGGCATTCCAATCAGCTAATTTGTTTCCGGTACGAGGCCTTCGACTTCCGTCTCCGATCGAAGATCGCGAACTCTACTTCGAGTATTAAAGAAAATGAAATAAACATCACATTCATACACGTTACCCAATTCAGCTTCTTTTAATGAAGTTCTCATTGAGAGAACTGGGATGAATCCAGGAACGATGATACCCTAATGACCCTAATCACCCTAACGACCAGACCTACAACGAAAGTACTGCACCAAAGGCTCAAAAACCCTGAGTCGCACTAGCTAGCACGGCTCATCTGCCAGCTCTTCACCTTCTGAGCAACAAATAGGAGCTCTACTTGTCCAGTGAAGCTTCCCAAAAGCAAGACATTGGTGCTGCTTCACACCCTTCACCAGAAAAAAACCAGACGATCTCTACGGCAACTGCAGCGTTCGCAGCCGCCTCGGCTCATATTGCATCCGGAATCAGAGGGAATTTGATACAAAACAGGCGAGGGTGAAGTAGCATATCACGAAGGAAGCGGCACAAGCCAAGGTGATTCTTCATCTCTTTCGAGTTTATCTTATTTTTCTGAAAAACACCACAAAAATAGTCACTCACTCATTCTTTTCTCACTAATTTTTGACCCTCAGTTTCCCTACCTACTCATAATTCATTTGTTGACTTCCTACAGCCAAGCACCGGATAAATAATAAATTCGGTTATTATTTTTTAGGTGACGACGTCCTTGTCTCATCAATAAGTGATACTTCATGCTCACAACCTATTAACTTCGTTATCCTGTCGCTATAGGCGTTGATACATCTGGTTTTAATAAAAAGCCTGTTGATCAATCCCGTCTGAAGGATGCGCCCCGCAATCGACTTTCATTCAGAATCGTAGTGTGGTATTGAATGCGTACGTGGCCTTTACAATGCTTGCGGTAGCCAGCCGATGTACAAGTCAAGGCTCTTATCCTCCCAGATGTGTGCTTCACCGATTTTCCTACCCCGGGGGAATGGAGGCTCGGTTGCCTTTGGCGGATACCAATCCAGGATTTGAATTCGTGGCCATGCGTGTGTGAAAGTGCGCCCCGTGCCAGTGCACCCTTTTCACCTTTAGCTTCCATATATTTTATTGTTATGTAACTGTTGGAAGTTTTCCTGACTGTTACAATTGGCATTTTGATTCCAGTTCCTTATTGCATTTGTTTCGGGTTGTATAAAGAAAATTAGAAACTAAGCATATGCAACTCAGTACGCATAACAAGACAGGGCAATCTCTACCAATTCTCTGGTGACTATCCCTCCCTTGTGGAGCATTTCACTTTTTTCCGTTTGACGTGGCAAATCTGATCATTCCTCTTCTGGGACCATAGGCAAGAGAGTTTACCAGTATATTACAAAAATGTCTAATCTTCTGCCCGACACATTTTAATATCTAGGGGACAATAAAACATGTTCAGAAACACTAAACTTGCATCATACCCATCAGTCCAATGGAATTTTGACTTGTACATCCGCCTAGGCCAACCAAGTCCTCCTTTCCTCCGGGGTACAAGTTTCGTCTGGGAAGAGGGAAGCACTGTCTTGTACATCGGCTGGCCATCACAAGCCATTATATAGGCCACATAGGCATTCAATACGCGACTGTGATTCTGAATGGAAGTCGAATGTGGGAGACGCATTTCAAAAACGGGATTGATGACGTCAAAGAATTTTTTAATTTTTTATTACAATTATATTATATTATACTAATTATTATATTCAATGGCATGTGACACAGAATTCATATGTACATGTCACATGCGCATTAACTATGAATCTGAATCAATCTCTGATGTATGTCCTCTATAAACTCTATAGAAAAAGGAACAAAAGGCAATAATCACCAACCTAACCAACCCATCACCTCAGAATTAGTCCATCATTACAGCATTAACAATAAAAAGTTATTACACGCAAGCCTTTCTTTTATATCTGATGATTTATGTAGTTGCTCAGGACTCTCCGTAAACTGTTTGTCTGGTGAGTCTATTCTGCTATTACGGTTTTATGAGGCTCTGCGACTCCCATAGACTCAGGTAAAACACCCCCTTCCTTGAGAGGTCGTTCGTTGCGCGCGTCCGTTGAAAGTAGGTCACCCCGCCCTATTTGCGCGCTGCGCACTCCGGTGAAGCCTCGAGATGACATTACAATACCACCAAGTGTTAGTGGAGCAAACAATTTGCATTTGTCCGTGTTATCTTCTCATTGGCTGACTGCCGTGGACCAAGCACTATGTCCCACTGACAACTGCGACGTCTGTCAAGTATAGCGGGCTGACCCGCCGCATGCGACGGCTGCGGCGTGACCTAGTTTCGACGGACGCGCGCAACGAGACGCGTGCCCCCTTCTTGTGTATGAACCGATGGTCGGTACCGTAGAGATTTTGTCTAAGGATCGGAGGTGGGAGGGGGGCTTACCGTCTGCATTATAGGCCAGAAGAAGTTGACGTAGGAGTAATGTTTACCGATGAAGTTTATTTGAGTAGTCCTTAATAGAAGCGTTTACTCCCAAGAAAAAGTACACTCATCACTCATTAGACTAGAGGGTATGCCGATCAGATTATAGGCGGCCTATACCAACCCTTACGGAGTATTCTGCTGACGTAGAAACACTTGCTCAACAGAAGGTTATTCACGGGTGGATACTAGTCCTTGAAAAATAGGTGAGAAGAAATTTGATACTCCACTGAAAGTTGTTACGACACCTCGTCTACTTTCTGCAATCCGGCTTTTAGTTTAAAGCACAACTTCAAAGCAGACGTCTTGGGTACCAAAGTCTGGGCAATATTTCGGAAAGCTATTGTGAGAGGGGCCGACTGGGCGAGAGGGATGTTACGTGGAAAGCACTTTCTGAACAGAATGCGAAAATCGAATCTAAGGGATTGTTATAAGAGGCGTCAACTTCCCTCAGAACTTCCTTCCTCCTCAGGTGCCGTCTTTTCTTATGTTGAAAGTAGCTGCTGAGAGGAATTTAAGTATCTCTTCGAATTCGATGCTCCTAGCTCAAGGACTCGAGGGTAACTGTAGCGGGTCATGAAGTTCAGTGCTAAAGGAGAAAGGGGGGCGAGCTGTAGGTTGTAGTGCGTCCAAATGTTTTAATACCTCTAAGGAGATGACACCATTTTTGATACAAACCTTAAAAATGAGCCAAGGACTCCTGGTCATTCCCTAATACCCACTTCTATGATGATACCACTCCCGATAATTATAAAGAACGTCTCAGAAAGAAGCAAAATATCGAAAAAATCCATCCTCAAAGTCAAAAAATGATCTCTCACGTATGACGGCAGTACAAGAGAGATCAACCCAGCTGGAACTTACTTAGCCCGAAAAAAGTAGTTGACGTAATTATACTGATACTATCGAATATAAGCCACCTACTTCCTCTCTTCTCTCTATTTATTAATGAATATTCTGAAGAACGTTTACACATTTCCAGCAATTTTTCACAGTTTTCTCGCACTTATCGACCTGTTTACTTCGTAGGGTCCCATTTCCTGCTTTCTTTTTCTCGTTTCCGCCTTCATGATGCTCTGATCGACCCAACAATGCTACTTTTTCACAGGGAACAGATGTTTCTCGGAGCCCTTCACACTCATAAACTGAATCCTCTTGAAAAGGCGACTTTACTGGTATTCTTGGATTGTATTCAGTGTTCTCGCCACATTTGCTTAGTCGATTTCGAAAGCATTAGCCAGCTGTTTACCTGTCTCTTCACTGGAACCTACGAAATTCCGGTTGGATATTCAAAGTGCTGTGTTTATCAAAGAATCTCTGAACCACGAACAACCTCCTATGGGACCCTCCGACCTTCAATTCACTCCTTATACCCCCAGAAGAACACTTCAGTGACCACGAATGATTTCGCGCACGGCGATAATTCAGGTAGTGTCAGGCGTCCGTAGACGTCCACATTTTTCGAAGCCTGATGAAGTCCTTTCTTTAGCCTTTTTTCAATGAATAGGGTAATGAACGGTTTTCTCACGATGATGAGTTAATGAAGATTTATATTTGCTTTTGAGTGGGTTGTGATATTCCGCACTTTTCCGCTCTATCCTTTTGAATAGCAGCTCATTACGTTTTCATCAAGAACAGCTTAGAGGTTTCAGGAGAACGTACTCCAATGACGTACCGACTTTCCGAGTCAAAAAGTCGACTGAATTCATCGAGTGCATTCGACCCTCTTCTCGGGCGGGGTACCAAATCACAAGTTCCCTAACAGCTGGTGGCTGGAGCATCCTGACAAAACCCAATCCACATATTCCTTCACAGCGATAGAACTATGATCCATCCACTTCAAGTGTATCGATGATTTTTTGTTAGTATATCTCTGGCTTGTGCCACAAACCACAAAGACGAATGTATCACCTGTCATCCCATTGATCAACGATATGCTCGAGCAGGGGGCAGCAGCATCCCATTCTTCTCAGTCACGAGCCAATGTAGCCCAACGGACCCACCCCGCTCTATGGACACGGGGCATACCATTCCTTTCGATCACAGTTTCCTTGAATAAGTCCGTCCTCCGAGCGTCCTCCTGATGTATGACTTTTGATGTCCTGAGGGATCTATTCAATATCAGTACTTAAGGGTGGAGGTGGTGCAGTGGCACGTGGAGCACTATGACGCACGTCTGGTCACGCGTTCGAAGGCCGTGTCGATATTCGCTTGGGCTTTCCATACCTAAGGGGTCAGTAAATTGGTTCCAGACTCGTCTGCGAGGATATAAACACCCAGTTGCACATCGGCTGGCTACTGCAAGCCTTTGTATAGGCCACTTCCCATTTTGTACCCCACTACGATCCTGAAAGGAAGTCGAATGCGAAGGCGCATCTTCTAGACGGGTTTGATCGACGCCCAGAACCTTTATTCTTTTATTCTTTATCACTACTTGAATGACTTTATTGTATAGTTCACCAGCTAGGCTTATCCAAGTCATTCCTAGGCTTGACACGCACTCAAAACGGCGCCCAGGGAGGTTGTCAAATAGGCCCACCCAAGCGATTTTTCGAAACCAGTACGCTCAACTCATCGTTTCTTTCATTAACTGGGAGTTTCACTAAAATTACTAAGACTTCCAAAGGGTGTGGGATAGGGGAACCAGTTACGAACTGTTCTAAGAGATTGCTGAGTTGGCTCATTGCTGAGAAAGGGCAATGCTCAATAAACTCTCAAAATTAGCCCTTTTGCCAGGTTAGCAGCGAAAACAAATGGTTCCTTTACTTAGCCTAATTGAAGTTCAACCAGTAGCACAATATGAATTTAGTTCAGTGTCCAGGGAGCATAACAAACACAAGGGAGATCTTTAAAGCTCTCTCAGTCTCTCAGCAAACATGGATATCGCTTATAGAGAAAAATGCTTCCTGGTTGAAGCAAAAGGTATCCGGCTTCCTTCGTTCTCAATCATCTACGATAGCTATGACATTCCCAACTCCTTTTAATTTCCATTTGTGGTCTCCTTTACATCTTTACCATTTTCCTTGGCAATGTATTGCTTTGCGTTGAAAAGATAAACCCACTGCCCTCATAGTGAGCTCATATATTTGTGTATTAATGTAGATAAACAAAAAAAACTAAATAATTATCTGGATTAATTCATTTATAGCCATCTATCATTTTAGATAAAAAAAATTTAATCTCTATTGAATGCTTATTGCTCAGTTTTTTCCAAAAGTAATCAGCCGTTCCTTTTCTCTGGGGCACTAATTGATCACGTTTCAAGCTTTCAAATTCGATGGCAACGTCCACATCGGGAAGACTTTCGTCCCTTTTGCTCACTCAGATACCGAATTCTATAAAACCGGCCGTTTTGATTTCGCTCTTTCACGTCAGCTCCTAAACTAAGTAAGTGTTTGGCCTCTTGTCCAATCCATCTATTCATGGAGGTACCGCGAAGCTCTTACATAGCCCAATCCCAACAACTTCTCTATTCCAGGTAACCCTATAACTCACTCGTATAAACGTAACTCAATTCTAACCACTTCCACCTTTTACGTAAAGCAGTCCCAAATAACTTCCTCTTACATAACTCAATCTCAACAACTTTTCCCACTGCAGTAATTCACTTGATACCTGATCTTGTACACATTAATCCTTGCACCATCTTTATCGCGACAACGTTCAAACAACCATATTCGCCTGCCCTATCCGAGGGTACTGTTTTGGTGGTTTTATTCTTTTTATTGGCAATTGTATTTATTCTTTTTATTTGAGTACTTTGGCCTTCAACGCATTCAATACACCACAACGATTTCAATAGAAGTCAAATGCGATGGCGCATCCCGACGGGATGGTTTCACGTCCAATTCTTTATCCTTCATTCTTTATTTTGGCCTTATGTTATTATACATGCTTGTTATGTAACAAGAACCACATATACAAATTCTCAGCAATCAAACCAAATGGCATGTTGTTTAGCCCCATGGGCATTTGTTTGCAATATAAGCAGTGCCAGCTTGCCAACGGAATGATCAACATACCCTGGGATTTTGGGAACTCTGAGAAAGATAAAGCTGCAGAGGGAAACGAAGACCGATGTTAACTAGGGAGCAAAGCTTTCGATTATCGAAGAGGAGCAGATGCACATGATTATGCTAATTTTAGGCAATGTTGGGAAGCATAAAACAAGCCTAAAACAACGTGCGACGACCTCGGAGCCCCACCTTATTGAGATGAGGCGCAAAGAAAGGGCTGACAACTTTTCTGCGACTGAAAAACCCTCTGTTCTTTTGTGGTATTACTGCATTCCATAGTGGGTTGGTTATAGATGAGCGAAAGCTTTCTGTGAGGTAACGGATAGATATGAATAGCTGCAACTCCTTCAGAAGATGAAGAAAATCTCAAAACCTTGTATTATGAATGTTCTTGGCCTAAGAATAGGAAACCGTCTAGAGTCGCCACTCCCTGGAGAAATCTTGTCTGGAAACCTCCATATCTGGCAGCTGAGAAGAACAAGAAGCAAATGAATGGCGATACTGCTCCTCAGAATAGAGCTCAACGGATTTCGAGATTTCCAGGGATCTTTACACCCAAAACTTCGATAGCAACTCGAACAGGAAGTCCTAAAAAAGTAGTAAGTCGGACTCTGATATCTGGAAGAACAACGGGGATTCTTGCAACCAAAATAACCATAAGAGCACTTATTGAGAAAGGAACTTTGTTTCAAAAAAACAACGCTTTTGCGGAACACGGAACAACATCGAAATCCCTTAGATATAGGTTGAACAAAGAGTTTCCCAAAAAAATCACATGGACGATCTGCTCGGATGAACAAACTGCCCAGATCATCGGGTATATATTTGTAGCAAGCCCAATAGAGAGTTTCAACGATTTAAATGAAAGCTGAGATGTTTTTGGTTTTTTTCTCATTTCATATTCTTCCTAAAATACTCTCCGAGCAGACGGATACAGCCCTCGTTGACATACTGGACTGACAAGCCTCTAACTGCCTCTCCTATAATTTTGCCTTTTCAGCTACTTTTCGACAATATGAAGTCGGGCCCTGCCCTTCTTCTAACCAAGCTAAAATAGTACGATCAGTAACCTTTAAATGGGTAGCGACCATAACTTCATATCTGATAATGATCCTCAAAACAACCTGTCAGAGTTATTTATAGCCTTTATAAGCCCTTGAAAAGAACTTTTGAAGCATCGTAGTGTGTTCACCTGACTTGTTATCATTGATTTCACGGTGATGACTTGATTCTATTGTATGACGCTGTCTGGATCCGATTCTTCTCGGGGAGTTGCACTTTTCACTTCAGCAAACTCGGACTTTTCATCTTGCCGAAGGTTACCTGGCAGTAAGCGATACCTACACCTTCATCTTGTACCAGAGAACATTCAAAAGATAATCACCACCTCCGAATAAATTTCCAAGTACACTATTCATCACAAAGACAAAGACGGTGAGGGGCATTTATCCCGTCCTAGTTAATTAAGTGGAACTTCTTCAGAGCTTCATCTTAGTCCCCATATCAATCTATTTTACTGAAAGACTTTACGGCTAGTTTTCCATTTATGGCTAGTATAACAGCTCGAATAGGGACCTTTATTAGATTCAGTCAATCACTACTTACTATTATTAATTGCCTGTTGTTCCTTAAATTAATTACCTCAAGATCTGTCCTTCCCTAACCACCACCTCGCATGCGTGAAGAACCGCATTGTTGTGTTCTTTTCCGATAAATTTGTTCCTCGAAATAGCCAAAATGATCCCAAAAATAGCCCAGAGGTAAGTGACTTTATCTCAATGGGTAACTGCCTTTGTATTCGATTATTGATTCATTCAGAATCGTGCATTCTAAATTGTTCTCCTTTCCATGATTTCTATTTTCACATGAATATATGCTCAACCCTTCTTCTTCATTATCCTCAACTCGGATTACCATAATTTCGTACCATTTTGTATGCGTATTTTCACAAATTCCAAATTTGTACATTTTCTGATTTCATAAAAAGCTGAAAGATAAAGTTTCCGACGTTAATCAACGGGATATGCCCCCGCATTCAACTCTCGTTCAGGATTATTGGGGCATATTGAATGCATATGTGGCTCATACAATGACTTGTGGCGGCCAGCTGATGTACAAGTCAGTGCTTCATCCTACCAGACGAATCTGTTAGTAATTAAGCGACCCTGGGGTGGGGGGGGGGGGATTGTAATGTTCTACTGGCTTAGGCGAATATCGATCCGGGATTTGATCCCTTGACCATGGGTGTGGGATAGTGCTCCACTTGCCACAACACCCCGCAACACCTTCTTCGCCCTACGATTTTATACTGAAGAAAAATTTGATAATTTTTACGTCAAGTTCGACTTCGATCGAACGGTAGTAAGCCAATTCTGACTTATTGTCGATCATCGTTATTAGAACATCGCCTTTTTTTACTCTCCTGGAACCCATTATAACAATAGGATGTTCTACTACTGATAATCGTATACTGCAGGAGTTATAGGTAGCATTTAGGCCTCATCTAGAGGGCGACAGCTTCGATGGCAGGCTAGAGATTAATTGATATTTCGAGGCTTTTCATCAAACATAGCCACTCTCCTGCTCCGTCCACCCCCATCAGGAGGTCCTCGACGGACACTCGGACTTCGTGTGCCGCCGCTCGATTTTCTCCTTCATTCCAGAACATCCATTTTTTATGAATTTATCTCATCTATTTTTTAGAAATTCGTCTATTTTACTTTCTATAGCACATGTGAGGGGATCGAATCCCGTTCGAAGTTTTGTCCATAACTTGCCAGCCTTTTAAGACTATCTTACTTCCATTCTTTTTCCTTCTCCTATTGCTTCGTTCACTTTGTCTATGTAATTCCTTTATTCCTGAACTCGTCTGTCTTTTTGATTTTGTATTGAAGAATCAAATTAGAATTAGACTTTCAGATAATTGACTATGCAGTGTCAGAATGATCCACCTTTATTCGATCTGGAAGACAACGCAACAATACAATTTTTCCATGAATTACAAGCTTTCAGCAGGTGAAAAACTATTTAGAATAATTGCTTACTACTTGTCTTAGCTGTATTTGCTAACCCTACTTTTACTCTTTTACTTTTACTTTGCCTCCGATCGATGGGAAATAATTATTCCGTATTTTTCAGTATTTACACCGGATTCCATCGGTTTATATGTCTTGTAGTATGCATTGTCGGGATCAGCCTCAACATTTTACATTTCTACGTGTTAAGGTAAAGAACACTCAGGGAGATGATTCCTCCTTCCTTTCTTCTTCATCCTTGTTCCTTCTTCCTCAGCCTCAACTTTTATTTCAGCCGCCGACCTATGCGAGCCTATATCATCAATGCAATACTATGTGCTATGGCAGTATGTGATGCCCTAACAATGTCGTCTTACCTGATCTACATTATTAAATTCCGAATTTTCGACAATAATGGTGTGATCGGGTAAGGAAATCGATAAATCGAGTACCGCTTCACAAAGAAGTAACAATTTTATGGCGGGTCCCACAGGAATGGCAGCAACAGGTGCAGGACAGGTGTATGCTGTAGGGCTCAAACGACCAAATCGTGGACCCATAGAAACTGCGGTATGGGTGGTTAAGATGAAATTGACGCCATAAACAACTCCAGCTGACTCTTGGTCATGACTTTACACCAACACTGCCTGACTTTATCAGATTTCTTATTTATTAGCTTCTCAAAAAGATGCATTCAACCATAGAGTTGACCATCAGGACTTGATCATGAGGACTAACAGAGCTCTTACTACAAGTTATCAATTTGAACATGGCTAGATCGCCGAATGGTAGTTGAATTCATACCGTAACCCATCAAGGTAACACCAAGTATGGAGACATAATGTTCACATCACCAAGAATGTGTTTTGATTTTACTTTTTTGTATTTTTTGGTATATTTGTTTAACGCCCTTCACATCAACTTGGCATATGGCGCATTACCACACACACATGGTCATGGGTTCAAATCCAGGGTGGGCACCCGCTTAGGCCGCTAACACCCCTTAATCTACTCATTGAATTGGTACCGACTGAAAGCAGGAGGATGAAAGCACTTACTTGTACATTGGCTGGCCACAGCAAGCCAATGGACCACGCGCGACCATACGCATTCAATACGCGGCCACGATTCTGTATGGGATTTGAAGGCAGGGCGCAATCTCAGACGTGAATGATTACTCCAAAAGGCTTCAAGAATTCCATTCACATCAGCTTTGCATGTACTGTACGGCATATACATATTTTGATTTCCCCTTTGATTACTCAAAAGCAAAAGTATTTGATTCAAACAATCTTCAGAATGCTATTGCTGAAATGCTTACTATTGAGATTCCACCCATCAGAATAGTTGCCCCTGCCACGATGTGTCCCATGGTTAACCCTCCCAGACTTGTTTCTGTTGCTGAATTAATCCAAGCTGATATGAATACTAATGTATCACTGCTACACCCAAAAAACCCTGTACCCCGGTAACTCTTGTAGACAAAACTAACCATAAGTATTCTGGGGTACGGAAAATTTGGAAAGTCTCGACAAGCACAGATCGGCTGGTCCCAGAAGATTTTTAAACAAGCTAGTTTGGGACCCGAGACACGAAAAAGGCAATGACCACCGTGTCACCTTCATTTCAATTTGGTGCAGAGTGCTTGCAAGCAAATTTCGAAAAAATTAATCAATGGATGAAATGTTGGCACCGTTATATGGGCTTGCAAAATCCTCCTTAATTAAACTTCAAAATACAGTAGAAACTAATTAAAAGAGGGATAGGGCAGATTTCCGTTGCATTCCAGGAATTGGAGTATTTACTTCTGAACTAATTTGTTGAGAAATAAGATGATGATCGTGGTCTTTGAAAGGTTTCCGCTTGCGCACTTTTGGGGACCAATCACACGGGCTTGGGGGAGCAAAGAAAGAAACTCTTCCCAGCAACCATCCATCTTTTTCTCTATATATTGGTCAAGTAGAGGTGTAGAGGAGAAGGTAGTAAGTGGTGTACTGGTAAGTAGTGCTCTATAACAAGCATGATCACTGTGTCGAATCCTGGGTTTATACTGGTGCAGGCCCACCAAGCCGTCCATCTTTCCGGGGTCGCTTTATTATTAGTGGTCTTGTCTGGGAGGATTGAAGTACGGGTTTAATAATAATAACAAAACTTCATTACGATTCTGAACAGAAATCGAAAGCAGTGGCCTATCTCAGAATCGGAACGATCAATGTCTGAACACCAAAAACTTTTTATTCCTCCTATCGGTAGGATGAATATTTACTGATTATGGTCGATGGTCGGAACTCTACTTTATATTTATGGGGGAATGAAGGTACCATTCACTCTATTCCGGTTCACTTCCCGAGACTCGTAATCCATTCGCCTTCCACTCAAAATGACAACTATATTGTGTGCATGTTCAACTGTCCTATAGCTGTCCTTATATAGCTTTAGCCCTAGACAAACCTGAGTTCAAAGGCACAGTTGAGGTTCCTTTCCAAATGAAGAGCTAAAGCACCTAACTGCGCTACGTATGGTATTCTCAGGAGCCACATTTTTACCCCAGGGTGATATCTCAGAAGCCATTTTTGTCGTTAATTGTGCCTTTGAGGGTTATGTTGACCTGAAATGTTGATATGCCACATGCAGGCGTTGATCCACGGACATGTGCCAATGTGCAGAGTTGCCGAGGGGAGACGGGCAGTAGGAACGGTTTTGTGTAATCGATCCGCCGCACGCGGCTGTCGCGTAGGGCATTCGCCTCATTATAACAGTTCCAGCGTTCTTCAAAGAACTTAGTCGCTATGCGATTATTACTTTTGGCATGGTTCTAGTTAGTTCTTCTGTCCGAGTAATTCTCACTTGCCGCTGCATTCTGCTACATTCCTTCGCATGCGATGCCCCTCTCGCCGCGTCGCGACAATTTCGTTCCTACTGCACCACACCCGTCGCCGAGGTCATGTGCAGTTTAGTGGCACCCACCTCTTCTTACATGTTTTTCTTAACATTTGCAGTTTTAATTTACATTTAAGATTTTTTGTTTTCAGTTATTCCTATCCCTGGCTGGTGTTCTTGATCATCCATGTGACATCATCAATAGCACTGCATACGTGTTCACTATATCTCTCAGTCACTATGGCATATATTAGATGGACAGCTCTCGATCGATTGGATGCCAAGTGGATCAATAATAGCGCTGTTAGGTAATCATTCCACAAATTACTGTAAGAAATAAACCTTCGGAGAAACGCTAAGGAAAAACATGCTGGACTGCTAGTTAGGGCCGAAAATCTCGAGTTAGTATTGACTCACCCGGACACCCGCGAATCTTTTAGCTACCTCGTGGCGTGGAACTCCTAGGATCACTGGTCACTTTATTGGGTGCTTTCAGTCTAACACGTGCACTGTTCCAACCGACCAAACGACAGCGTTGTTAGCCACTGTTGACAGCGCTGGACAGATTGAGTTCAGAGCCGCTTGAGCGGTATCGATCGGGGACCAGCGATATGAACACGTGGCCAGTAATGGCATCGGTGCACTGGTTCAAACAATGCACATGGTTGAACTCTGAAAGCACCTATCCGCAACTACACATTGCGCCCCAAAAGTATCCTTCACCTCTCCGGATTTCTCCAGGACTGGGCAAGGATCCCTATTGTACTTTCCCTCATTTCTTCAGCTTTTGTTCATTTTACAGCGAAGGGGAAGGCAGGGGTTGGGATTGACATAATTCAATGTCAGGTCAGTATCATGATTAAATGTCAGTTTTCCTTAATCATTTCTCCGTCAATCGCGCGATGCTTGCGTTGGAAGTAGAGAGAGCACAGTGGACGCTTACATGCGTCAATCACCAGCGCAGCGCACACCCGCAACGCACTCTCGCCAAGTGGCACTGGTGCGGGAACAAAATGGATAACGCAACAACTCCCCAATATGGGGGAATAAAATGTGTTTTAGAGTTTATTATAGGTTTCTGTACCAGTAGAAGATACTTTTCTTAAGAAAACAGCTCTTTTCAGACATATTTTCTTCTTCACCGCGGCATCGGTCGCATTCATTTCAATACCAACACTGATGGTACATAAAATCGTACCTGTCAGTGAGGTGCTCGAAACAAATGACACACAGGTACTAAATTCCCTATGTATATCTGGTCAAACATTCCTGTAATTCAATTACAAGTCGGTTTATTTTTCAGTACGACAATCTGTATACAGTACAATTAGACGAAATTGACTTCAATGGCTGTACACTATTTCGGGCCAACTTATGGCTTACTGGTATTTTCTTCAAGGTAATCGAGAATTTCTAGTAAGTTCAGAACAGCTGTAAGTTGAGGAAACTTTCAGGCTCTTCCATGTGCTCTATTATTATGGTTTACGATAGCTCTAATTTGGAAATTATGTGAAATGAGCGAAAAGAGGCGACAGCTCAGAGGAGATGGCAGTACTAGTCGGTGAGTTCGAAACGAATTAGAGATGCACAACCCCAATTAATGTGGAATTTCAGAAAATGTACAAAACTAAGCATGGACAAGACGACGCTAATGCTCATCATCATGTTGGTAGTATTTCTCTGCACTGAGTTACCTCAGGGTAAGTTTTAGTGGTAGAAAACTCACTGAATGATTCCACAGTTCCACGATAGATGGTCACCAACTTTTCAATTTCAACTTCTGACTGATCACTCTTATAATGTTAATCGTCCTTCATAGGAGGAATACCTCAGTTAAATTGATTCACCTTATGAAGGTCTGAAATAAGATTAAAGAGGCAGCGCAAGTCTGTAGGATGGGCGTTATCCCAAGGACGTGTTGTAAGGGCTACCGGGTGTGGTGCATTAGGAACGAAATGGTCGCGTCGCGGTGATAGGGGCGTCGCGCGCGAAGGAATGTAGCAGGATGCAGCAGTAGTTAAGAAATACAAGAACAAATGTACTAAAGTAGAATTATGCATAAAATAATGATCGCATATCGATTGAGCTGTATGAAGAACGCTGGAGCTGTAATAACGGTGAATGAGTGGTCCGCGACAGCCGCGTGCGGCAAATCGACTACCCAAAATCGTTCCTAACGCCCATCTCTCAGGGCTACCCCCTTCACAAGAGACACACTTGTTCGGAATCCAAACAGTTATAAGTGACCGCGGTGACAGTATAAGACTATTTCAGGCCTTTTTGGCTGAGTTTACTCCCAAATATCCCCTCCATACCGCTTCGGTCGTGGTAATCTCGTACAACCCTCTTTCTTTGATGTCTGAGAATTCTTGTTTTTCATGAATTTTGCAGATTTTCTCGCCTTCCTTGCCTATTATTTAAAACTTCCATTTTTCAACTCAGAAGGGCACCTCAAAATCATCGTAAACTGTGAAATTAAATGCTAAAGTCATGATTAAGATATAAAGCCTTAAATCAATATTTCAGGGCTACTTGCCATCCTGTCTGCAATGTATCCATCCCACATTCACACCATGGTTTACGTAAACGTTGGTGAAATGCTCGACTTACTGTCGCTTGTCAATTGCCTCACATCATTCGTTCTGTATTGTTGCATGTCAAGTACCTATCGCTCTACAGTACGAGCTTTGATAATGCCGAGCCGTACAACCCCTGCCCGAAAGAACGCTTTGGCAGCACAGTCTTTGAAACTACTGATGTCCTGAATTCGTTCAAATCTCGTAACACAATTTTACCAATATTTTTGAAGAGATCCTAAATCATATCTGGGTCAGATCTCATTCTTCTCATACGTCTATTTTTTTCTGCTATCGTCACAGTCTTGTTATGTTGGACTGAACCTTTACTTTCGCACGAAGAATGTAGTAGGGTAGGGTACAAAAAACCAAGCACTGATTCAAAGACCCTTCCATTAACCTAAGTAGATAATAATATCGTAGATTTGTTGGAAAATATTTGTCCTCCCCACGACCTTTTGATGGAATACGAAAAAACGGGTTTCAAGGTGTACCACCTCTTCTCATGCTTCGCATTCATTTCCCAGCCTTTGGCTTGCACCTTGCATTAGGCGCTAGTCATGAAGCTCCTTTGGAAAGCCATGCACATGGCCTCCAGGGGGAAATTCCCACCGCCTTCTCAAGATTTTCATGAAAGCGTTGTAATCTTTACGAGACACACCTAGTGGTCGTGCCTTCTCATTAACGTGTACAGTGTGTCACTCACGTCCTTAATAATATTATTTATATGAGCAAAATGACTACGGTATTTGAAAATCGCAAATAAAAAATAAACTTTCGAAACAGCTCAACAAGAACGTTGAAATACTAGGCTGCTTTACTGAATGTAACCTGAATGATACAATAGAGAGGTTATAGCAAATGATAAATTGATGGCCGAGTCTTTAAAGAAAGTCAGTCGAAGGCTACGATATTGTAAAATTTCGTAACTAAAAACATTATTCACAATTCACAAAAAAGTATCATTTGGAAATAAAAAGAAAGATATGTCTCTAAGTCTCAATACATATTATGTTCTAGATATAAATCCCACTTCACGCCTTCTTCATTGGCTCCTTACATTATGTAAAGTGTCCCTACCTCACTCTCCCTTGTCCATTGCTTTTAAAGCTCTCACAAAGGGAACGAAACTCCCACCAGCTATACAAGCCGCAATTTTCACGTTCCCAGGCATTAGTTTCACCGGCGGAGTTACCCATTTGAGAATTATTTGGTAAAAAAAACAAAAATTTGTGTCCAAAATACACTTAAAAAGAAGTGACATCTTCCATGATCAACAAAATGCCCACAACTCAACATTTTTTTTAACAACAAAGAAATCCCAATCAGTGGCAATTTCAAGCAACTTATCCTTGAGTGGTACTTGACTTTGACACCTTCTTGAAAGCCTGCGCTTTTAACGACGTGCTGCAGCTCTTCGTCGCCTCCGCCGTTGAAGCGCCTCCATCCAGCTCCTAGATAATAGAAAGACTGATTACAGGTACCAACCGAGATTCTCCAGAAGGCCAAAACATTTACGGATGACCATTTCATTTTGCAGAGGACACACTCGGAAAACCACAAATTGAGAATACTTATAATAGAAGGGTCGTTTTGCGAAACCTTATAAAACAAGCACTTGCTCAAACTCAACCGAGACCGCTGCGAACCTTCGAATAGAAATGGAGTAATCACACGTAAACGCAATACATTTCCATCTCAGTTAATATATTATATATATGTAGTTTCAGATAAACCGAAGAGTCTAAAAGTTTTTTAAAATGGACCTAATAAAATAAACCATTTTGTTGGTTCTACGGAAGAATAAGTAGCAGTCAGAAGTTTATGACATTTATGAGCTCGATGATATTTACTCCTCACTTCATTAGACTCAAAATTGAGAAAATGGCTAGCTAGTAGATTTTGATTAGAATTTTGCACTCCCTCCCCCGTCCGGGGATATAACAAGTCGAGCAAGCCGATTCCTGTAGCACACAGGTTCGTAGAAGGGCCAATCATTACTAAAAAATTGGTGTTGAATTATCGCGTATATGATATTCATACCCAATGACTCAACACCAAGAAACATCCATTATATAATATTTAAAGATCCACCCTAACTTCACGCAAGAGTATCAACAAAACTGTCTGCAAGGCGCACTGATTGATGTAGGAATTAAGATATATTTACCCAAAAAGCAATTACGATTGTTCAACTCACGCGAAGCAACACCATAACTGACGTTTTCTTTCACGCTCACGAAATTTCTGTGTATACACTTCAGCAACAACATCACCAGGCATCTGCGAAAACTGCATTCGGGATAAGTCTTCCTCCTGAAGTACAACAGTAAAATAAATCTTTAGCAATTAACTGAATTTCGACACAACATTCTGCTCACGTTTCAACGACTCAACCAATGTATTGGACCCAAAAGCTACTGAAAAATGTTCTCTGAGCTATGTTTTCGACAATCCGGAGAATATAACTGAATTTACGATAGTGTACGGTCGATAGGCCGCCCACGGCTACTACTTCTCAATGTCCTAGGTTTATAGCCATGTTTTCATGTGCCTTTATCTCAGAAAGCCCTTATCAGAAAAGGTCGGTAGTCTGAGGCTGCTTTCAGACCTCAACGATTCATCCGTCCGTCCGTCCGTCCGTTCAGCGCGTGCTGCGACGGCGGTGCCTGACCGTTGGTGACAACACTGGATCACGTGCCAGCGCTGTCAACACTACACTCACTCAACACTACTCTAGCGACCGCCGTCGCAGCACGCGCTGAACGGACGGACGGACGTTCAAGTCTGAAACTAGCCTGAGGAAGTAACCAGTCAGGATTGAATAAGTCATCGTTTGAAAACCAGCAACAGAAGTTCTAGTAACTGAATTATTCTTTGATTTGAGGGGGAAAGCACCTTCATAAAAATATGAAGTGCATACCTAGAATGTAAGGCATTGAACGTTTATTGGAAACTTAAGAATGCACAAGCTCACCTTGATTGAAGCAAGTTTATCCACCAAAACACTCATAGTTGAACTGTTTGGATCGCAATGTGAAACTGCGCATGTAACCTTAACTAGTTTATCTACGAGACAACGTAACATAACACCTGATGGTATTTTGATATCTTCATCATGTTTGCCAGCCACTGCCAACTCTCAAACACAAAAATTAGCCAAGGTTGATGGTTTGACAGACTAATAAAAAACCTTTCGTTCTAACGTAAAGTAAAGACAAAATCTCACGAATTTTCATGAATACATTACTTTGAATCCCAAGAGATTTTCACAATAGACTGATGGTTTTATGACGTTACAGCCAACTTTGTGTCAATTTGTTAGAACCAGCTCCACAACAATAGAGAGGTAGAGCGCGGACACCGGAGAGCAGAGAGCTCCAGTATATTCTACTACACAAAAAGAAAAAGACTTACCTGGAATAATCTGTCTCTGTCCAATGTGTTTGCAGAACGGGCGACAAATTGTTCGCACCTCGCAACCACGGGTTTCATTTGGAATCGTGATGCAACACGCAAAATTAGGGACACATTCGATACTATAATATAGTGTTCTAGTTCAAAAAAGCTGGATGGATGTCAGATTGTCAGATGTCAGATTATATGAGTTCTTAGAAATCAGATTATATGAGTTCTTAGAAAAAGAAGTCTCGTCAAAGCAAAGTATGATATGACCTCACCTGTAATTGGTTTCCGCATTGGACAGAAGAAAATACAACGGAAAAACTCGAGCATGTCGCTTGGTTTGATGTCGTCAATGATCAGAGAGTTGTGCGCATCCTCACCAAAACAATATGAGGCAAAGAATGAGGACAGCTCTGCCAACCAGCCAGCGTTCACATAGCTGAAACAGATCCTGGCTTCACTGAAACATAGACGTTCTCCAGGCTATACTGACCCTTTCTGGTGTAGAACAAATGAGCCTTCTTTGGTCGGATATAGACTTATAGACTCACAATGAAGTGTCCTCCACAATGATCTGGAAGTTGCGCCACGGTGTTGGTACCGAAAAATTGTCGTAACACGATTTCGACACCACAATATCCTCATTCATTTCCCCGAATACAGGACAGGGATCACCGGAATCCTTAACAATAACCATTTATGCTGCATGGCAGAGCAACACTTCAAACACGCGTCTGAGGCAATAGTTAACAGCTTTGGGATGCGAATTACAGTCATTGCTAGCTATTTACCAACCACAAGTTGCATTCAAACTTCCCGTTGACCGATGTCCGACATCAGTAGACACGCGACGTACCACTCCGCGATCAACCAATATCGCAAAATTCGTTATGTCTTTCAGAAGCAACACGCTTCAAGCGTTTCTTTCAGTCTGACATCACCGTTTCGCTTACGCGTTGTCACAGCTTTCCTGCTCTGCCCAGTTTTGTCAGACAAAACTCACAAATACACGTCTTTTCAAATTACCCAGGCTATCGTTCTAGGGAAAATTTGCGGTTATCCGCGAACTGAACAAACAATGGTATAGCGATTTTGACCCAGGAGACGTAACCAGATAGACAATTTGCAGCGCATTGAAAATTCGCTGACCCTTCTGTCACGCGGCGACTTTCCTGTGTCAGTCAGACTTTCCTGTCACAAATTCGCGCGGCGCGCGCTAAGAGTAGATCGGGCATCGGCCAACGGATTCTGGTTGTAGCCATTACATACTGCACATCGCAGACTATAATGCAATTGACTAATGCAATTTACCAAAACCGAAAATGATGAGAATTCGTGTGATGAAGGAGATTTTCAGGCTAAAAGGGTATTTTTAAGTGAAATGAAGTGATTTAAATATTAAAAGCGCTGAGCACATCCCAACGACACCTCCCCTTTGAGCCCAACTGCCGCCAGTGCAAACTATCTAGTCTTACTTTTGAATAGGAGCTCATTTACGCGTGGAAACGATAAGCTAGTTACCGACTAGATGGGCTCTAAAAAGCAACATATGCTATAAACGCATTGGCTAAGCCTACTTTTGTACAGCTTTTGAATGATTCAAAAAGATGAAATGTAACGGAAGCACTCGCAGCACATCGCAATGAAGCACTTAAATAAGCAACCTCGACCAACCGGTTACGGAGTTGGGCTAGTGCACACTTCTCTTATGTAAAGAGACAATTTCAAAGTAAACCATAGAAAAATAATAGAAAAGGATATAACAAATACGACTCAAAAAAGGATTAAACTTTCTAATCGATTAAGATAAATTTGTATGCTTGAATGTCAAGACTTGCTGTTTTCATTAGTTATACGCAGTTGATCGGAGGCCTACTCTTCCAGCTTCGCAGACCCATTCACCGGTCTGACTGTAGGAACATTACAGTTGTACAA
Organism: Haemonchus contortus; assembly: GCA_000469685.2. Taxonomy (NCBI): domain Eukaryota; kingdom Metazoa; phylum Nematoda; class Chromadorea; order Rhabditida; family Trichostrongylidae; genus Haemonchus; species Haemonchus contortus. Next base: position 12,330,219 of record LS997564.1, read on the forward strand.
ATGATCCGTATCTAAGGGAGCTCGAAATGCCTTATCTATTCAGTTAAAATCTTTAGATAAGGCAAGTAAACGCACCGATGGAAATCCCTATACTAGAAATATCTACAGGAAAAAGGCATGACTCACGAATTTACTTACAAAGTAAACAAGTTGAAAGACGCATTACACAGTTTCTCGGTTCACACACAGATGTGCGCAGCAGGCAAGAAGGGTTTCCGTTCGGGACCATCTCGTCCTTTTGCAAAAGTACGAACTACACTCGTCACGGTGTTCAGGCAACTTACAAACAAATTTGATATAAAAGGGTAGTCTTAAAACTGTGTTGGGAACTGATGCCGCATGTGCGTTAGTAGCCCCTTAGGTAATGGAAGTTTCTCGAAATTTCTAGTTTAGTGGTGAATGTCAAACATTATTCTCAGCTATAGTACTTGAGTGAATACTGAGCTGTGATCTATTGGCTTCAAGGATTATTTTCCACCTTATAATATGACTTCGAGAGGTTGTACAATGGAAAGTCAATCATTCACGTTGAGCCTAAGCGTAATTTGGAACTTACGTACTTATTGTTAGGTGTGTTAAGTTTTTCGTTATTCTTTACTTTCAGTATACTTAATCAATTCAATCAGAGACAAGAAAATGTCTGAGAAATACCTAAACTAAAGAGCTTTCATTTGAAACTTTACAATAAGTGGAGGCAACTTGTGTAGTGATAAAGTATTAGCACGGAAAAGGTATGGAACAGGATAGGAAAAGGAACTATTTTGAAATGTTCCCGATTAAATGTTTTCGAAAGAAACAGTAAAGCCAAATATGATAAGACAATCGGGATACTTGTTTTTTGCAGAATACATGCAGTCGAAAAGGTCGCTGAACACACTAAATCAGACAGAAGTCAGACAAAAGCAGTCGGTTCCGGTCCATGAATCTTTGATATGACCACCCATTTTTCTACTATTAACGGTAAATTTTCATTGAACAAAAAGACAGGTGCAGGCGTAGATACGGCTGTCAGGAACACAGAGGCCATCCCAGCACCAATCTCCACTTTTTTTCCAAAGTAATCTTCTGGACGAAGCCGTTAATATCTCGATCACCCTCTACCCGACAGTTCTCTTCTTGCTTTCTAGTTAACCCACTTCTGTAACCAGTTCCTTACGTTTGAGGCTGGCTGCTTGTTTATCTACTTTCTTTTACAAAGTCGAATTATTATGCTGTTCTCCAAAAACTTATATACCAATCAATTTTAGTGTAATTGGATAGAACAGAATATACACCATGCGATGAAGGAAATTTCTCGAGCTGGCTCATTTTTAAAAAATATGAAAATTCAAAATTACAGTGAGGGGAAGAAGTGGGAGAGGAGAAGAATCGTTATTGTAAAATGGCAATAATCGGAGGAAAATAGAAAGCATTTACGTATCCACCACTTCCCGAACCCAGAATTTTTTGAGAGTAACCCTTAAAATGGCAATATTGATTGACATTTCTACAACGCTCCTTTTTTTCTGCATTTGTGCGACTTTCTTAGTAGAATGATAAAAATAGTAAGTTGAAACATATAAAGCATTCATAGTTCATACTATGAACAAAGCCGATATGGGAAATCGATATTGGAAATCAATGAAGAGTGGACGCACCTCACGATCAGCCATAGGGAATCCAGCCGACGATCCTCAGACCTGCACCACCGTCTGTGATATACCGAAATCGATATGATAATTGATCGACTCGGCTCGGCCTCGGCTTACACAAGTGCTAACCCGTCAGGGACCGACTTCACTTTGGAACCTGGGAGCAGGGACCCTGAATATCCCATTCCTCGCTGACTACTCCCCCCAGCTGACAGTTGAGCATCGTGGGAGGCTTGACCGTTCTAGAGAACAGGGTATCGCAGGAGTAGCAACCGTTTCATAAACGTTATTTCGTGTTTTGCTGATTGTCCCACTCTACCGTCAGCAACAGGAGACTTTCTGGTAATAGAAGTCCTATCACTAGATACACCCTCCGTAGCTGTATAGATGGATCGGCACTTGATTGGAGTGAAAAAGGGCAGCATTCTTTACAGTCAGCTGCAGACCATTCTATGTAGGCATAATTTCAGTAACGGAACCAACTGCTTTCTTCAATCTCTTCAAAACCCTCACAAAAAAACATCGTCTCTACTTCCTCGGAGGCGTGGTGCAGCAGGAACGAAATTGTCGAGTCGCGGCGAGAAGACGCCGCGCGCGAAGAAATGCAGCAAAATGCAGCAGTAAGCAAGAAATACAGGAACAGTAGAACTAATAGTAGAATCATGCCAAAAGTAATGAGGACATAACGATTGAGCTGTATGAAAAACGCTAGAGCTGTTGTAACTAGGCAAATGGTCCGCGACAGCCGCGTGCGGCGGATCGATTACCCAAAACCGTTCCTACTGCCCGTCTCCCCTTCTTCGAGCCTCACTATTCTGATGTCTTCAGTAGGCCTATGTGGGCTTGGACGGATCTTCTTTATGCGAAATACGACGATGTCTCGATCTCTTGAATTCTAAGTTTTCCGTGCTAGACATCCTGTTTAGTGTTCGTGCATTCACCTTTTTTTTGTAAGTTTTAAGCACTTTCTGCAGACCCTTGAGACCTTTGAGTATGGAATTTTCTATCGAGGTCTTTATGAGTCTTTTATTCGCTTCCAGCTCATGAGACTTCATCATTCAAAGACGATGGCCATTCATTGCCATTCCTGTAACCTGAATTTTCCTTTCTGACTAACATACACCAGGCAACCTGAAAAGCTATCACGTTTAACTCCGGAGACCAGGAGGTGCACGACAACTGCACGGGTCCGGGTTAATCCTAGTCGGCGAGCAACTTCTTAGAACATGGTACTATGGTAATGTTGGAGAGGATTCTGACTTCTAGACCGACCGATCTATCTGAAGAGATTTCTTTTCTGTCTTCTTATATCTCTCGCTTGAATACTTTAGGTCATGAATCGTTTATAGAAAGCTTGATGACGTATCGTCCTAGATACACTAACGCGTCTTTTTGTGCAGCAAAATCCATCTGGACTGGAGCCGAGCAGATTACAGCCAGTCCATCTGAGCTTTCGTTGATTGGGCCCTAAAACAATTTACCTCTGAAATCGAATCGTTTTGAAGGCACAGTTCATGATAATTTTGAGGTGCCCGTCTTTATTCGAAAAACGTAAGTATAAGTTGGGAACAGTTCATCGCTAGTGAAGTAAGCGAGAAAATTTGCTAATTTATTTTGCCTATTTCTTGAAAAATAGGGCTAACCATGACGGAAAAACCATGAAAGGGTATACGGACGAGGTTTCAGCTGTTGCAATTGCTCAAAGAACTGCTTACATCAAGCCAGAACTGTACACTACCTTCCGCGATGGCTCGTCACTATGGGTCACGACAAGTTCTTTTATGTCCCCACACTGGCTCTTCTAATCTACTCTACTTCGAATTTGGACCCTAATGATAGGCGCTAAAGTCGTTCAAATCGTTGCGAACTTCGTCGAGAAATTTGCCGCGCGCATCCTCGAACGCACGACTTGACACATCCCCCCTTGCAACTGGTGCAGCCTCTTCAGTGTCGGTGAAACTCGTCCGAGGATACTCACGGTACAATCTTTGAGCCTTCATAACGCCCTATCTAGCCCGTTTTCAGGTATGACAGCGCCACATACGGCATACGAAGGTCCTACAAATTCATTCTAGCGGGATAATCGGAAGTCTTATTTGCATTGGCTTCCTTGCGATTGATGCAGCCTCTACAGTGTCAGTGAAACTCGTCCGAGGAACTCACAGTAAAATCTTTGAGCCTTTATAACGCCCTATCAGCCCGTTTTCAGGTATGACAGCGCCAAATACGGCATAAGGAGGTCCTATAAATTCATTATAGCGGTATACCTCGAAAGTCTTTTTTATCGTGAACTGTGCCTTTGAATATTCAGTTGCGCACTCGAATGATGCTTCCACAGCTCTACCCCATTCCCATTTAAACCTACCTTCCATGACAAGATCGTTACTTAAGCTAACCATAACGCCATCTCCGCAACGTACCCACTATTTATCGGACGCGGTAGCTGCGAAATCGTGCCAATGCACAACATACACTTTCGTTGACGTTTAGCCACGTCGCATAGGAAAGCGGGCTTCAGCAAGGTGCGGACTATTGTTCCCTAATTGGTTTGGTTTTTCTTCTTTTGTTTCGAGTAGTGTGCCTTACATTTGCTTGCACTGTTTAGGTACTTCGATGTCTTACTACGAACAGGCCGGTTCAAGTGCTGCTGGCATTGATCATCGTCGGAAATGGGACCAGGTGTGATAATAATAGGAATTGCTATTTGGAAAGAGTTTAATTTTACAAATCGGATGTTCTAGGACGAGTACGAGAAGAAGGCCTTGGAACGAATAAAACTAGAAAAATTGGAGGATCTTACCAGGAGAGGTGGCAGACCAAAAGATGAACCGAAAGTGAAAAGAGAGTTGCTGAAGGCCAGAGATTACAAGGTCTTCATATTCATAATCATTCACGTTTTTTTGAAAATGATTATCAGTACATTACTAATTCACAAGTACGTTTAGGTCGACCTTGAATCAAAATTGGGTCGCTCTGTTGTGATAAACAAAACTACGCCTGCCGCTGAAACTGGTGGTTACTACTGCGATGTCTGTGATTGTGTAGTTAAAGATTCGATTAACTTCCTTGATCATATAAATGGCAAAAATCACCAGAGGTTTGGCTTTTTTTAAAGTTTAAGGAAATAACTGGCGGAAAGTTTTCGCATTACAGGAATATGGGAATGTCAATGAAAGTGAAACGAAGCACGTTGGATGATGTCAAGGAGCGGTTCAAACTCAAATTAGCTGAAAGTAATTTGTTGACTACGATCTTTCTCTTTTTTCATCTCTTTTAGGCCCTCTCAAAGCCTTTTTTTCAGAAGAATACGAAAAGAAACAGAAAAATCTGGAAGAGATATTAGGAGATGTGTATGAAGAAGAAGCCAAAATGAACGATTACAAAAAGGTGTGGTTGGAATTCACCAGTGAACATACTTTCTGTTTAAAACTACCTATGTCCTGTTTTTCCTTGATTACCCTTAAGTTTAAAATTTCGTGGAAACTATTTTCTGCTCATTTAGGAGAAGAAAGCTGAACAACGCAAACGAAAGCTGATAGAATCGCTACCCGAAGAGGAAGAACTGGATCCTGAGCTTAAGGCCATGATGGGTTTTGGTGGTTTTGGGACTTCCAAAAAGAAGTAGTAATCTCGAGAGACTTTTTGGTGGCATTTTTTGCTACCTGTAAAATAATGCTAGTAGTAATTGGGAGATGAGTATATCGTGGTTGATTGGAGTGGTTTGCTCTGCGGCGTAAGCTATTATGAGGGTGCGCTTGAAGAGAATCAAGGCAATAAATACATTGATCGTCAGTTTTTCATTTGGCAGATGCAATCCGAGGCATCTGAATTTCTCTTCATCAGTGAGAACCCAGTCTGTTTTATTGGACTTTTAGTACTTCAGCAGCTTATTTTCCCTCAAATTTAGCTTGTGCGGCCATTAACAATGTCTCAGTGTTTGCAGTTGTTGCTCAGCATTGCCTCATTTTCGTATTGTTTGTAAGGAACTATATGAGAGTAGGTTTCGATTAAAAGATTTTTCTGAATTGTTATCTTGTGTTTTTTTTTACTTTTTTTGCGAGATCTCATCTCTTGTTTTTTTTTTGCATGAAGTTAAACATTCGATTCGGTTTTTGTTTTGCACAGAAGTTTGTTTGGTGTGTGGCCAAGAATACCTTTCCTTTTTATTGGCAAGTCCACGTTCCTTTACATTGTACGAAGCTTCCTTGAACATCATCTAGCAGGTACTGAACAGATTCCATAATGGTTGTGAGCCGGATGGCCATGCTGGCGTTCATCCTAGCCTACGCTTACGTTACATATGCAGCTCAACCAACATCGCTCGATGAAAAAGTTAGTAACCCATGTTTATCTTCATTTAATCAAATACATTACGTTTTTTCTCTAGGTGAAAGCATTACAAGACCTGCTGTACCGGCAACCTGTGGTCAGACTTAACATGGATCGTTGGAAAACCTTCGTAAGACAACAACCTCGAAACTACAGCATGTTTGTGATGTTTACTGCTTTGTCGCCTGGAGTGAACTGCCCTATTTGCAAGTGAGCGTTACGAGTTTTGAGATTAGAAACTCTTAAAGAATTTTGATCGACAGTCAGCATGAATTTTCACATTTACTGCAATGAAAGTTCTCTGTATATACTTGTTGAAGACCTGCCTATGACGAGTTCATGATCATGGCAAACTCTTATCGTTATGCTCACGCTGAACTCAAGCAGGTGTACTTTGGAGTTGTTGATTACGAGGAGGCTCCCCAGATTTTCCAAGCGGTACGAGAGAAAAGTTGTTGTATCCAGTACTCCTTCATTCAACATCCAAAATACTTCTGTTCAGATGAATCTGAATACGGCTCCTATTTTGTACCACTTTGGGCCAAAGCTCCAAGGAAAGAAGAAGCCTGACCAGATGGACTTCCAGCGCCACGGATTCGATGCTGATGCCATGGCACGCTTTGTAGCGGATCAAACCGATGTTCAGGTGTGGCGAAGTGATTCTTTTTTTATCACTGTGTGGTATGAATTGAAGGGTTCTAATCTTGCTCTTGATGTCAATGTGCGTCACATTGAATTTCCTTTCGGCTGGTTAATTTTTTCGAGACTTTTGCGATTTTTTAAGATTCGCATTCTTCGCCCTCCAAACTACGCTGCTCCGGTAGTTATCGTGCTGCTTCTTGCTCTTGTACTTGGCTTACTCTATATGAAGCGGAACAACTTGGAGTTCCTTTACAACCGTACTAGTTGGGGTCTTGTTTGTTTGGTAAGTTTCGATTTCGATTCAATCAACATTTCTCCCTTTTAAACAAGCAACATCTCTTCTGTATTTCTTTACTGCTTCAAGTTGAGTTTGTTCTCTAGCCGTTACAGGCGTTATGAGAATAGCAGCCAAATTCTTCTTCGCTAAGGGTTGGTATTCACAACCTGCCCATGTCTAACAAAATCTTTACAGTGTATCACATTTGTTTTCCTCTCTGGCCAAATGTGGAACCACATCCGTGGTCCGCCTTTCATCATGAACAATCCACAAACCCGAGAAGCCAGCTTCATCCATGGATCTACACAATATCAAGTGAATTCTCCACACTCACTGTTCGGTTGTTTTTGGTCCCTCCTTTGTTGCTACATTAAAGTGTTTTCAGCTTGTTGCTGAGACCTATATCGTCGGTGCCCTATACGCCGCAATCACGTTCGGGTTTATTTTGCTGAACGAAGCTGCAAGTCCTACTGTAGAAGTCACGGAAAAGAAGAAATCGTCCAGCTCTAAACCATTTTTTGGGATCAACAACAACAGTGAGTGGAAACTTGAAATCTTGAGTGATCTGTGAAGGAAGGTTCAATTTCAGTGCTAGCCTACATTGGTCTGGGCCTTGTCGTGATATTTTTCTCACTTTTGCTGTCGATCTTCCGCAGCAAATATCGAGGATATCCGTACAGTTTCCTCTTCAGTTAAACTGTCTAGTCCGAGGCATAGCACAGCCATTGAGATATTGGCTATGCCCACCACATCTAAATTTGATTGTGGTGTTCTTGTTAATCTATTTATTAGTTAACTGTTTTTGCCCGTGCTTCAAGGTATCCTTTCCTTTATCGACTTATGGGTTATTTTATCAGAGACTATTAACAAGCGAATAAATAATGTTTAATTATGATTTCTCAGATAATAAATATTGTTTCTTCTTGTTTATATCATCAGCTTTCTGCCAGTAGACGTGACTTCAGATCAGCGAGATTCATCGCATTCAAATCCACTCAGCCTCACCAGATATCTTTGACCAACAAATACTTGTCCATTTGTATGTCTAGTTTCTAAAGAGTATGTGTTTTGATAGCTGATCCCGTTTTGAACTAGTTTGTAGTCGCTGAGGGAAAGGGGATTGGGCTTTACATGGCTCTTCCTAATCTATTCAGTTATCAATATTCTGTGTTCACATTTACCCACTCGACGGACCGCCTGTGGTCCTAATATGTTTGAAAGCACCAGCCGACAGAAGCATTCTCCCATAATAATCATCGAGAAAGGGGAAAGGAAGGCCAAAGGATGTGGCTAGACGACTGGGTAGGCTATCGGTGAAGGAAAGAAGTAACACAAGGTTGTTAGCAAGATAACGATAAAGTGTTAATGTTATGTTTGTTACTGCATTCCGAATACCAGTACTAATCATTTAAAATGGTGCAGCTTTCTTGTGTGGTAATGTGTTCCAATGACGGCAACGGAAATGTAGTAAAGGAACAGTTTGGTTCGTTGAGTCAATTCTGTCTTGGATTCTAGCCAATTTCCTTTCAAGACCTCAGAAACTTATATAAGATCAAGAAAGATCTGAGACCTACTTCAGTCGCTAAGTGCATACATACCTCAGAAACTAGGATAGTTCTCAGATCATTCTTAATGGCCTGCAGACCTGGGAATCCAAACCAACGAACCGCTCTCATATCGTTGTTCCTATTTCGAGGAGATCTAGTTTGGAGATTATGATGATTCTAAATAGCAGTTCTCTTTTTTCGACCTCATTTGGCCTCATCAATGGAGAAAATACAGATTTAGAAGATTATGTTGTAAAACATGTCGAAATTCTGTTTTCAGAAATTGAAGTGGATGAAAACGTGCGACAGTTAGACTTAACCAGACGTCGTCTATTACATGTGTCTAATTTTGATATGTTGCCAAATCTAGAGATGCTAACGCTGCGATGGAATTTGCTTAAAAAAATCGAAAATTTCGATGGATTACATAAACTAACCAGTCTATCCTTATATGATAACCAGGTATGGTTGTATACCTATTTTCGCATACAAATTTATAGATCTAGAAAATTAACGGAGGATTAAGTGAATTACGGGAATTGAAACCGTGTTATCACATTCACCGAAGTTGAGATCGCGGTGGTGCTTCACTTATGATGGGTTAAGCTTAAAGAACCTTCATTACATACACTCTAACCTCCCCTCGGTAACGCATCAAGTTCTGATGACATACTGATTTTCTGCACGTTCGTCGTTTGCTTGGTACCAATTTTCTACATGGGTAATCCAGTAACATGGTCTAAAGTTATTAGATCTAAAGAGCAATTTCACCATATTTCTAGTCCCCAGAGCTAGCAAAAATCCTGTTTTGGTCGGAAGTTCCGGGATACACTACATCAGTAGACGATATCGAGTAGCTATATACTACCTCATGACGATCAGACCTGACCACATCGCTATTGCTCTTTGTTAGCGGTGGCTGACATGACGTCTTTGAAAACGAGCTGCAAATACTTTCTTTCAAAAATAATCCAAATATTTCAGATAACAAAGATAGAAAACCTTTCCGACTTGCGAAATCTTGTTGTTCTGGATCTTTCCTACAACAGAATTACAAAAATCGAAGGACTCGAAGAGTTACAAAATCTCAAAGAATTATATCTCACAAGGAATAAACTCACGAAAATTGAAGGATTAGAAAACGTATGCCAGAAATATGCGTCTATATAACTCGTTTGGAAAGAATAGTCAGGTGTGTATGAGCGTAGATCCCTACTGTCCCTACTGTGAGCACATAACAGTTGTCCTGAAAGAAGTTCCATTTTGGAATGATGGAGGAGAAGGGACCAACCAATGAGGAGAGCGTAGCTGTTTGGGGGTCTACGCTCATACAACCGTCGTGAACGGTGGCCTTGAGTGCTTCACTTTTCAGTTGACGTCTCTCGAGTTGTTGGAGCTCGCAGATAATCGGCTAAGAAAAGTGGAGAATCTGGAGTCGTTGACAACTCTCAAAAAGCTTTTTCTCGGTGCGAATCAGATCACAAAAATTGAAGGTAAGCCTACTAGAACTATCATGTCTGGCTAGTATTATTGAATCGAACATTCAGATATGAGCGAAAATCTGCGCGAGCGGTGTAGTGAAGACGATGGAGGGCCCAAGCGTTGTTCTGCTTTGAACCCCTCGGGTCTAGTCTAAGCACAACCGACTTTGTCACTAGTAGAAGTACTCTGATCATGGAAGAAAACTTCATTAACCAGGATGAAAGAGTAGTTATTGAAAGTTGATGCAAGAGTCGTATAAAACACTAACGAACGCAAGGGTAGGTCGAAAAAACGCCTACTCCGCCCATCTTGTTCCCTAGGAACAGGTGGCTGGCGCAGTCGAATGGCAAAGCGGAAGGATTGGGTCTGTGGGAAGCTTGTCAGCGTAGCTGGCAACTTTTTTCAATTGCTTCATCGACGTCTGAAAGCGGTGAAGCGCTACGGTATTCCTACTGATCATGCACATAGACAAAAACTCCATCTTAGATCAGAATCGTTTTTCGCCAGTGGAGCGGTCCAACAATGAAGATGGAGTTGGGCGAGCAACGCTCCTTCAAATATAGCTCGACTGAAAGTTCAAACGCAGTGAGCATAAATGGCACCTTACATGATCTTGTCATCGGAGAGAAGTTATTTAGCTGCCGGATGCTTGGTGAACACTAAGATGAATTCAAGGGCAACGAGGGATTCTATACTTAGCACCATTCTAACTCTTTTGCTTTATTTACCTCAAAAGCGCCATCCACGGAAAAACAAGCCGAGAAACTCAACTCTGGTGTCGTACTCTGTGTTTTCTTATATTCCTGTGAATACCAGCTGGGGTGGAGGCTGGATGGACTATTCTGGGGAGGCTTGCTTCCTGAAACCCATGAGTTAGATTGTATGACACAAGTTTCTTACAGAGATTATGTCTTATATCAATCTTCCTGTGGTACGTTGGCCTGCAAACTATGTTCCAGCACGCGATGTACCTTTTCACTTCTTTAGATGTTTGACATATTAATTGAGATGAAGAAGAATTTCACAAACGATTGGGCTTTGTAAGGATGAGCAGTTATCTGCGTTTTTTCTAAGGTTTATCAACACTCCGTGAGCTAACGGTGCTGAGCTTCATTGGTAATGCCATCAGAACAATCGAGGGACTCGATCGCTTAACAAATCTAGTGGATCTTGCTTTGTCCCAAAATGGGATCTCACGAATAGCAGGGTAAGCGATTTTCATGGAACAGAGGCATGCTATTTGGTGAATCAGAACCGAAATCCGTGTCAGACTCTGTATTACTCAAATTTCGAGCCTCGCCACATCTTGATCAACTTCAAGTGCAACGCGGTGCTCTCTCATTCTCTTGCCACCGTTAAAATGATGAGTTCATGGTCTCTCATCCGACATAGATATGTCCGAACTATCCAGTCAATCTGGCAATCAGAGGCATTTATCGGAGGCCTACGCCAGCCACGGGACAACATGGAGAAATGACAGTGAAAGAGCATATGCTACTAACAAGATAATGAGAAAAATCGAGATGTATTTCCAGCGAATAGATTTTAGAGGCAGACACTGCACCAAACCTAACTCTCTGTGACTTTTGATTTCCTACTTTTACATGAATTGGCTTCGTTCTAGCCTTGTCAACAATATTGCTCTTGTTATACTTGATCTTAACGACAACCAAATTGAAAAGATCGAAAATCTTCAGCATCTTACTAACTTGAAGAGTCTGTGGATGCGTAGGAATCGGGTGAGACAATTAAAATAGAGCTTAGCAATTAACGAGGGCTGCAATTACTTGTTCAGATCTCGAATTGGTCAGAAGTTGCCTATTTGAACCGTCTGCCAGCTCTGAGAGATGTTACATTGGAAATGAATCCTATATACAGGTCAATTTTGTCCTAAGTAGTTCAACCCAAATTTGGAAGACATTTTCTTTCTGGGAGGTTGTTTCCGGTCGCTAATGAATTGTCAGCGTTAGAAGAAGCCCAATATATACACTGACCAGTGGGTTTCATTAGATCAGTGCCCAATTCGCCCCCCGCAGCACCGCAAACTGGTGCGACTCCACATGATCGCCTAACGTAAACTACCCTTACTCGTCACTTGTGCCCTTTTCATGAGAATGGCTAGCCCTGTACATATAGCGCGGGTATTATGTGGGCTAGCTACATACATTGCAACTGAAAAAGCAAAGTTCTATCAAGTGTTTCTTATCGAATAATTACTGAATTTCAGTACGCAACATTTCTACCGAAATCGAGTTCGAGAAATACTTCCACGTGTGAAAATTATCGATGCCGTGCCAGTGAATTGGGCAAGCGGTGATCCATGGCAGGAGCTGGCACCTGATGACTAACTTCGCTTAACAACTATACTTAGACACTTAAATTGAAGATATATAGCTACCAGCATATACGATTCAATAAACAAGATGATCTATACTGGTTCTGTCGATTTATATGTAAAGGCTCATCGCCACTTTTGCAAGCAAATTAAGGAGAATTTCACCTGAAATAATGTATGACGAGAATTCTTGGACGAGTTTCTAGCTTCTTTCTTTGTGAATGAGTAGATTGTAAGGAGTTTTTGCGTTGATCAGTCCCATTTCTAGGGTGCGCCTCGCATTCGACTCCCATTCAGGATCGTAGTGGCGTAATGAGTGCGTATGTGGCCTATACAATGACTTGCGGTGGCCAGCCGATGTACAAGTCAGTGCTACTATCTTCCCAAACGAGTCTGGTACTAATTGACAGACACTGGAGGGATGGAAAGCTTGTATAGCGTAGGCAAATATCGGTCGGGGATTAGAACCCATGACCATGCGAATGTGATAGTGCACCGGATTGTGTTGGCTAATTGTCTTGTCGAGCAGCATGTTGCTTGGCCATCGCACTCTTACCCAGTATCTCAAGCGAAGCTCCACCTACTACTAGGACCTGACACACACTCCACATAATGTTCAACACAGCAATGGTTGCCCGTTGCACCCATGGAAGCCGCTAAATTACCTCATTCCTAGCCAGTACAGCGTACCAATGTATACAATGCTTTCATTACGCTTTATTTCACAACATATCATTGTAATAAAATTTTAAGCATTCATTATGCAACAGTTATTTGGCTATAGATGCAAAGGATGATTGGACGTTAAGACTAGCAGACCCTAGTTTAATATTTATGTAAGGCATTACGTAGTGAGCGTTTTTTGAAAATCAGAAAAAGAAAAGAAACCTAGAAGACGATAAAATAAGTTTTGAACAACAAAAAATGACTATTTCTGCTTAGAAAGGCTTCAGCGTTGTAATAAAGCATGAGAAAAGAATTATGAGAATGACAGAGCAAGAAAGTGAACAAGAACCTTGTTATGGATATCAAAAGATATAGCACGAGAAGAAAAGCTATGGCTTTCCGGGTTACAGCCAAAATTTTGTAGCTCATGGATGATTTACCAGAAACATTTCAATGTGATGGAACACGGATTACGAAGTGTCGGCACTTCCACGTTTTTCTTGCTTTACCTATTTGAATAGGAATTTCATGTCCTCAGGACGCCTTTAAGAGCCTCTTGAACGAAGTTAAGGTCAAACCCTTCCAATCACTGAACAAGATGAAAACTGTAAACATTCTGTAAACAAAGCTGGAACTACTGCGGTTTTCAAAGTTTTGTGACAGAAGAAAGCCAACAAATCACGCATTATTTGACAACTGCCCAACGGCAAGTGGAAATGCTGGGAAAATAAATCCATGGAACAATATTCATATGCTTTGCAATGATCGTGACGGAACAATCCGTTGGGTTACGGACCCAAACACATCACGCAGCGACTCTGTCCATCCCTGCAATAAAATAGGTACACTCAATAAGAAATCAGTTCAAAGAGTGAGGGTAAGAGCTAAGAGCATTCCTGATAGAGTCCAAATAAACTGCACTAAATTACCGACGCCTAAACAGTGTATAAGGGGCCTTAGGCCTTGTAGAACTACGATTATGGATAACTTATGATCAAATTCGCGGTATTCCCTGAAATGTAGGTTGGGACTTGATGAAATTTAGAAAGTAATCCAAGAAAGATCCGCAGCTCATGGAAAAGATGGGTAAGAAGAATAATAAATGCACCCTAAGTAGCCGAAAAAAAAGCTACTTCCTCATAAATTGGCATGAAGTTGAAGCGAAAAAATAGATCATAATCGTATTGAGCCAGCAATTAGGTTACCCAACGAGGAGAGGACCGTAAATTAAGCAAATAAAATTATGACCCATTGTTGGTAAAACCCGAACGATGTCCCACCTACTCTTATCAAACCTTAAATGAGCTAGTCACCCTAACGATGACCAGTGAAAGACGATCATACATATGATCCGGGATTTAGTGCAGCGAGATTGGACGTGGCATCGGATAAATAAACTGCAGCTACGGTTAGTACGACACACGGAAAGTAAGATAGAAGAATAGATTGAATTCCGGAAACCTTGCCGATTGAAGGAGCATCGTGATTGGTGATATTTTGCGGTACACGCCCAGCATGGGCATCCAGCACTTTTTGGTATCGTAACTTGCATGCAGCTTCAATCGTTTTCGCCATTGCGGCTGCAGATGGTTCTACATGGAAGACGTAGCACATGAAATTCTCCGACGATGTGTGCATGATGAAAGCACAATGCCTGAAAAAAGTCGATCGAAATAAACATTGATTTATTTTACCATGAACTACAGAGGAACCATGAAAACATTTTGTGCCATCATCAACACAACACTGTGACGTCCCAACTAAAAAACATTCCAGTACTTACCATCCGTCACGAATGTCAAGCTGGCACTTGTAGAAACGATCGTGAAGATATAGGAAGCAGGAGTCAAGGGGTAAGGAACGGATTTTTACTACAGTGACTGCCGACTTAAGAAAAAGTTTGCAAGTTAACTGAACAGTGAGAAATAGGGGAGAAGTAATCGCGACAAGCCTGAAAAGGAATGCGCTCCGTATTCGAGATCCATTCGAAATCACGATGTCGTTTGAATACGTGAGTGGCCTCCACAATGACTTACGGTGGCCATCCAATGTATAAGTCAGTGCTTTAGCCCTCCCAGACGAACTTACTACCAATCAACCGACCATGAAGGGATGTAAGCTTGGTTGATCAGGAGTGAGTCGATCCGAATATCGATCCTGGGATCATGAGTGTACGACAGTGCGCCACTTACCACTGCACCACTCTTTTTCACCCTTTTTGCTACAAGTTGAGAAGAAAACTGATTGTTATCTATGTGAAGCTAGCATTACTACGAACACGAGCACTTGCAATCCCATACAAGAATGAAGGGAGCATCCCAATATAAACAGTCGACTACAACAAATGGTAATAAGTGGGTAGACAATTTCAAACTGCGCTTGACTAATCGTGAAAAATCGTCAAAAAAAAAATCAGGCGGTCTTTATATCTAGAAAATATACTGAAAAACTATTTTTCTACAACTTTATGGGCACTCACGAAGTTTGATGGTCTATATAGCAGGAAAAAAAAGTTGAGCTCACTTCACATCACGTCCTATTCCTAGGAAGGAAAGATAGCGCACGCGACACTGAGCTATTTGACCGCCGCCAACCTCAGAAATTGTAATGGTGGAAGGCGCTATCGATACATCGGAAAGAATCCATCGTTCTGGTCGGACCTGTATGTAAATTTTTAGTTGAGAGCTATCCCTAAAAGTTAATAAATACGTTGTACAGAGCATTTCCTCACCTGTGATACGAGCCTGTCTACGGCCTCGTTTAGAATTTCGATCCCTGTCGCACGGGGTACCTGAGTCACTCCGAGGAAATGACACCTAATCACTTTTTTCGGCTCTTCGTTTGGTGTGACTAGGCCATCTGCTAGAGGAAAGGGCAGTCATTAACACTTCTCAAATGTTTCCCATGCAGTCAATTTGACTCACTTCGTATAACACGTCTTTCCGGTACAGCATCTATCGCATGCAAACTGGATGGTCGTCGATGGAGCATCAGTCGCTTACATATGTCTCGAAGAGTATTGGCTATAGTCTTTGCAGGAGTATCGCATCGGAACACATGACACATGAAGCGACGTGAGTTTCGGTCACGAGCTACGTAGGCAAAGTCCCTGAATTATACCTCAAAATCATCGACTTTTAATAACTAAAACAATTTGAGGGATTTGCGCTAAGCCATCAAGACAAACACAAAACAACAAACATCTCTAATGCAAATCGGGGGGACTCGTTACTACCGACTCATCTCTAAACAAGCCTCGATCGGTTATTATTTCAAACATTATAAAAGCATTGTTTAGCACTAATTGGTAAGTGTTAAAATCACATGCAGTATAATGTTGAAAAGAGAATTTCGTCACCAACATGTTTTTTGTCTTTTTTCTTAGCGTTAATAAACAAAATAATGAAATTTATCCATTTAAATAACTACCATGCTGGATACTACAAAATCACACCCAATGAATATGTTAGCGATGTCTTCTGATGGGAGCTTGGAAAGCTATAAGTCAAGGGTTTGCAACCACTCGACTAATGTTATCAAATTTGGAAAAACTTCCTCAACCGAAAATCGTTAATTACGGTACTGGTGGGGATGGGCTCATAAGACACCAGCTTTACAATTTTTTATCGCTCTCTCGAGTGTTAAAGAAAAAACCCTTCGCGAGTTTCTAGAGTTACGTAGGGTAGGCCACATCGGTCCCGACATGGCGGTATCTTTGCTGGACAAGATGCAAGTATGGCATTCTCCCAATAATACCGGCGGATCAGGAATCGGAATACTCATGTATGTATCGCTTGTGGTCCATAAAGTCATGTGAGACAGAACCTTTGTAAGATTTTCTCCTATCAACCTGATGCTGACCCATTTTAACTACCATTATATAACAAAACCCCAACAGCTTTCATAATTTATTTATCTATAAACACCCAATTATACCCTAGTTTCATTCGCGATTTTACATGAGGGACCTATTTCGATATCAATGAGCATTTCCGAAAATGAGTTCACTGGACCATGACGAGTTTCCTTTATTATGAGAACTCATGGAAATCCGCTTGTTTCTTCTACAAACTACATCAAAAGTACCACCGAACCACATAAAAACTACGGAGTATGGTGAACTACTCAAAGTCTTGAATACTGAAACCTCATGTTCTTTCCATTACAAATTGACAGTTACAAAGAATAGTCGGTCTTTCCAAAACAAAGTTATTTCTTCGTGAGGCCTTCAATGATTCGAAACCACAGGATCACCTGCTATGACACTTTAATCAACGAACGAGTCCCCAGCAGCACAACACTGAATACCACCAATCAAAATGTTCCGAAGCATAGGTTAATATTAAAACCTAACAAATCTATTAGCAACCACTCTTTCAGATTCGAATTTGTTGAAACTCAAAAAAGTGTTCAGCTCAGACTTTCAACAACATTCTAGTTGGTAGTATTATGTACTAACACTAACTAGCTCACCACACCATGACTTACCGATCTCTGAAGAATCAATGAAAAAATAATAATTTAGAAAATTTCAAAAAAAGCACAACAAAATATTTATATACTTCACATGCATAATGAGATTTTAGTACGCATGAGATTTGCTTGTGCGTTGTCCCATAGATTTCGTGGGAAAATATGCCAATCAAAAGCCCCTTTCACAGTGATTAGAGCGAAATGACTGTATGGGGGAGGAGACACGAAAGTGATCGTTTCGATAGAAATCACTGAGACGAAAACAATGGCAGCTCAAAAAATTGACCAATGCCCTTTATTTCATTAGTAACTTTTATTCACGGTAACTACCGATAAACAAATCTTTAGTGCTTCATGAAACAAAGAAAGGTGGCGTAAAACGCACCTTCCGTTATCCCTACCAACGCCCCAAACACGAATCTGCTGGATTTTCTCTGAGTGTACCACCGTCATCGTATCGGGATCGATTAATGATAGCTCGTTGTCATCGAGCTCCATAATAAGTTCACGACCCTGGAATTAAGGAAAAATAAATTCACATGAAATGAAATTGATGTTATCTCGAACGCTTCGAGGAAATACGCTGCATCGTGAAGCTGTAAAGCGAGGATGCTCTCAGTGAAAGAGAAACTCACATCTCCCCATTTGCTCACGTTATCCATAACATCATTACGTCCTGTAGACAAATCAACAATTGCTCTGAAACAGCGGCTCGATTTAAAAAGGCTCAAAAACAAATGGTCAGCCCAACATAGTGAGTAAATGGTTTGACCCCCAGTAACCCTCAGAATTGCAGAAATTCTCAAATGCTATTGAGAATGCGATTACGAACGAGTGCGGGTTCATCGAAAAACGACTCCTTCAACTCATTTAAAAGGAAAATATGATGTCCCCGACAAAAAGGAGTATTTGCATCGTTGGCAACAAGCAGTTGTAAAATAAGCTACTCGAAGATGAGATTCTGATAACCAACCTATTCACAGCTCGCGAACTCCGTTCAGCTGTCAAATCTTCTTCAGCAATTTCAGTCCAGCCCAGTGAGCGCACGGCAAACCGAATTGGCTAGAAAATTGGCAATATATCATACAAGAACTTCATTAGGTATGGAGAAGACTAGAAAGGTGAATTAACGACCCCTCGAAATAAAATAAGAGAATGGATATCCTCAATTGAGGATTCTGTCCTCTAGGTTGCGATGTTTTTCGAATTGAAAAAATCCAATTATCAAACCTCACCATTAGCGAAGGTCTAATAAACAAAAGGAGGCCTGTGAGTGACGTAGAAGTCATCGAATAACACCAGAGAATTGGAACTTATTCTAATGCGTAGAATCTCTGCAGGCGATAGAATTCAGCATGGTATCGAAGCCAATTTAATACCTCGAATGAGCGTAAAACAACGGTCTAAGAGACATCTCGGATGTTCTTAACTTCGTCAACGACCTGATCATTTTAGAAATGTACGAGAGCGAATACAATAAGTTCAGTGATTAACGTTATGAAACCCATGAGTTGCTACCATGAAGTAAGGCACAGACTGAGCAAGCATAATAGTGAAAAGTTCCTACCCATGATGTCACTCACCCCAAGATTCCGACTCCTTTTATTTACTCTCAAAGATGGATTAAGCTGGAGCAATGGGAAGGGAGCGGGAAGAAATTTGGCTTGATATCGCGTTTCATTATCCATGCAGAGCTAAGGGATGGTTAACGAGAACGTCAATGCTATTGATCCACTGGATAGTAGCGTTGGCTTACAATTTTTGGGGGACAGCATCCAAGGATCACATCAACCCCAGAACTTTCAGTGTATCATATTCATCACTGATAAAAGAGGTACATCTAGCACAACCACGAATAGGAGCGATTTGTTTTCAAGAGCAAAAATAACAAGTCAATGGAATTCGAAAGTTGCTCCATCTTTGTGAAAATGAGAGCGTCGAAATCAGTAAGTGGTAATCCAATAGCATACATAAGGTCGAGATGAACTCAGTGACGAGCAAGACAAATAAGGTTTTTCCAACACCAAAGCATCGGATGAAGAGAACCGCAGAATTCAAATTCAATAAAAAAACCAACATTCTGATGAACCCGACCTTCAAATCTCTATTATGAAAACATTTTCAGACTATCGCCATAGCCGTATTTCCTGAAGTCTCTAATAGTAAAATAGTTGAAAATGGTTCCCAGAGACCGTCTTCGGCATCATTGCTGCAGAAGAACAGCCATCCCCAGATGTCAGCTCCCTCGGGCATGAATGGTAGAAGGAATAATGGGAAAAGCGGTGTGAAGAAGGAACATTTGAATTGATGTGAATAAATGTGAATGTTTGATGTGAATAAATCTAGTGGGACGCACGAAAAATTTAAATGCGACTTCTAGCAACACGAAGGGTCAAACCTGGCCCATCTACCTAGACGGAATAGGACGAAATCGAATTGGACTTGTTTAAGCAAAAGAAAAATCACTGTCAAATGATATGATCATATTAGAGCTTATATTACAGCACCACAAAGACTGGCGATCGTGGCGAAACTGAAAAGGACCACCCTGCATTAGTAATAAGAATGACAGTTTTTTGATCCCAGAAGTAACAAGAGCACATCGCTCATAGCTGGAAGGAGGGAGCAGCCAATATGCCAGAGTTCAGGCTCAATCTTTCACTGTCCTCCTGGGCGAGATGATCTATTGTCGCCCAGAGCGACGGCGTATGTAGAGAAATTCAGAGAAAAACAAGCGACTGGTGACAAAAGAGAAGGAAGGTCTATCAAGGTAAGCAAACCGTCTTATGAAAGGAAGCTGTAGTATGCGGCCTTACATGTATAAGCGGTTACACACATATGACGTGCAAATAATCCGCAATACATCACTTCCTTCGTCTTCCAGCAATTGAAGTCGGCGCGAGCGCTTCTCCGAGCATTATGTAATCTCATTGGAAGGCATATGCTACAACGAGAAGAGGAATAGCGTACTTCAACGAAGTCGCGGCCACCACTATATATTCCTCTGATCGACGACGATAAGCGAGCATCAAATGAAGCGCTTAGGAAATAACGACACCGTAGGATTAATCATTCGCAAGAAGACGTAGAAGGAGCAATGAAGTTCGGTGTTCACAAAAACCGCTGCACAGCGATTTGGCAACTATGAGAGCGTAATAGAAAAGACCACGTTCGCAAAGAAGAAAAGAAAAAATAGAGGGTTCGTGAAAAAAGATTTTCTTTCGAATATGAGCAACCAGCGTGTGATTCGAAAACGTCCAACAAAAGAAGGAACCTATGGAATATCTTTTATGTCCACTTGAACTTAACCACTCTCTACAAATATGCTTCCGTAATTCAGGATCATAAAGAGAGTGCCGCGTACATGGTATCTTCTTCTATCTCTCATATGAAAGAAGCATGAATGTTTTATCGAAAGCGGCAGAACAGGGCGATACAATTTTATATTTCCGAATTGTGAAAGCATATCGAAGAACTCCAACTTGGAAAAACTGCGAAGTCAATTGAGAACCAGATTTTATCTTCCATCTGTCGCCAATCACGTAAGCCGATACCTATTTCATAAGCACCGTAGACTGCGAATGAGCTGTCCATGTGTGTTTGAAAATGACTCTTTGGCTTTCGTAGTTAACCTTCTGTGTATGTGTTTTCCATGACGATCAGGTTATACGAGTCATGCAATCTTGCAAATGAGAATGAATCGGCGACCTAATGTTGGACCACTACTCCACGCCCACTATTCTCTCTGTACCTCAACTCCATGAACTTAATTTATTATCAAACCTTCAACTCTATTAAAGGGTCAAACCTCAAGACCTGTAAAGACATCGAGATGCAACTCATTGCATTGCTTGAACTAAATGACTCGTTTTAAAGGAGACTTTCGTGACCTGCCCCACGCTGACACAGGGCAATCAATGTGTATTATGTGACCAAATGTCAGAGTTGTTTCAAATGATACAGTTTCGCTTTTTCAGTAGTGTGTTGTATTAAACTTTTTGCTTGAATATTAGAGGGCGTCTGCTCTCACACATAAGAAACATCTCGACGGTCGAAATAAACCCATACAAAACAGAAGTAGTGACAAATGGGATCAGTTTCAGCTCAAAAAGAGAATATGGAAAGATCAGTATTCACGAAAACGTTAAACACTTGTAGTTATGGCAGTTCAGGTATACCTCAAGCAATACGGTTCCAAGTAATTCCGCTTATGGAAGTGAGCCAATAGCCCACCATCAAGATCTACGCCACATCATCTTGTCCCAAGAGTGGAAAAGAAAGTGTGAAACATGAAAGTCTCACAAGGTTGGCGATTTATGGACAAAACTTCAGTCTCGGACGGGACTCGAACCCGTACTTGTCCTTTCCGGGGACCGTGCTCTTATCCCTTACACTACCGAGACCCCGCTTGCCCTCGCCTTCTTAATGGCTTATATGCCATAGCTTATCAGCACTCACACGTACAACGTGTTGAGCCGGTCGGCCAATATCAGCACATCAGCTTAAGGCTATGCTTATAGTCTCACAAGGTTGGCGATTTATGGACAAAAGGTGTGAAATATGAGGTATATGCAAGGGACTGTACCTAAAAATAGTAGTTACCTTGCGGAATCCGAACTCTTCTTCGCCATCACTTTCCTGGCTATTCTCAATTCGCCGTTTCGTTGTTGTTTGCTTGAATGCATGCTCCTCTATGACAGGCTGATGAGGTGGGAGCTGTATCACCTATAAGTAAGATGTCACAGTTCAGCAAATACATATTGATGTAGCATGGATTCAACTTCATGGGTACGGAAAAACTAATGCTAATTTAATGTTGTATAATTGGCTGGATTTGAGATATGTAGAAGTGCGTCTGTTATGAAGTTTATATCAAGCCCACATTTAGTCGAAGCTCAATTGGATTGTTGAAAGAGAAAATGAGATGGAAGTATTGCGATTGGCCAATGGAACCTGCTCAAAATCGACTTGTATCGGTAAGGCAGGAGAGGGAAGGCGCGGGTCAATAGATATAGTCGACCATACTTATAGGCTTTTTCAACGGGGTTGGCCGAATCACAGTTTGTTGCGCTATCTCGAAGTCGTGCATAGTAACGTGAGCAGCCGAAACAGGATAAACATTCCGTTGGGGTTTCCTATGAACTCTAAACCAGCAGAAAACATAGATGCATTCACGCAAAACGCAGCTACAAAAAGTAACTTTAAACGTTCGGTTGCCAAATTGTTCTGCTACCAAGGAAACACTCAGAGGTATCTAAGAATAGTGGGTCGAATGGTGCTCGCATTCTGATCACATAATATAGACTCCACATAATAATCATAATGTAGATAAGATTCGGAGAAAGTAATGTGAAAATTACCTGTGGTGGTGGAGGGGCATCTGCTTGAGTTTCGCGGCTCTGAAATTTCAGCTCATAAAAAAGACTGAACAAATGGCAAATTAGAGAAAAAACTGAACGATTGTTATTAGATTGAATTGTTATCGGATTATGAGGAGCGAACCCAAAAAATACTAGGCAAAGCAGGTTTTCGTAGAGTCAATTCACCTCGAACGTTGATAACAAAAGGCTAAGCAAGCGTGTTCACGTTACTCACATAAGTTGTCCTAGAATAAATTGGTGGTGGAGGTGAAGGACTGCGCGGTGGAGTTTGAGCGCGCTATAATACAAGGTGTTATCACTTCATGTGATAAAACGCTCATACAAAAACATAATATAAATATAAAACATATTAAATATTTATATATAAATATATATAATGAAAAAAGTGTCAGGCTTGTAACGACAATACGTTTCCCTTGTTTTACTCTAGAATCTACTTATTATAGAATCTTTGCAGAACTCCATATCGGCGGATATTGTTTTGCAGACGTCTTCACATCTCACCAACTCGCTTAGACCTTAGTTTGCGGTAGTATGCCCCAGCGCATTTCTTATTAAACAATTTTCTTTCAAGAAAAGTGTATGTTAAATTGGTTTTGAGGATGTCGGCTCTCGAAGTCAGCCAAGAGACGTTGAAAGCTTGCGAGTTTCAACCGAGTTCTAACCATAAGTGCACTAGACAACTCGTAGTTATATGGAGTTGCTGCGAGCTGGTGATTTGTTAGAGAAATACTACGCAACGAATGCGGTCCTTGTATGCCCCTACAGCTCTTGACTCCTAAGAAATCGAAGTAATACAGCCCCAACCCGCAGTAACATACATGTAGCAAGAGAGAACGTTTGTGAAATTATTGACTTTCTCAGTTCCGAGAACATTCACTAATGACATATTTCATTCAAGTGAAATTGGAGAAGCGAAGAAAAACGTTATCGTTGCAAAATAAGTATAGATACAAATTTAATAAAAGAAAACTTCAAAACGAAAGGAAATTCAATAACGCACCGGCGGCTCCCGCTGAATCGTTCCGCTATCCACATGCCAATAGTAGGAGAAGCCAGATGGATCTAAGTAACTCGAAATAAGATCAAATTCCAAAGTTTTCAGATACACTTTGTCTACTAACAGGAAGCAGAAGAAATGTTTCAAGTACTGAAATCGGACAGTGTCCCATAATCAAGTTAAAAGTGAATTAAGTTAAAACAACTTCTTACCTTGGTGCTTTTCCCAGCCAGGTGGTAACTGCTTCGGCTCTTCTTCAATCGCAGGAGGTGGCGGATTAACTCGTTGTGGTCGACTGTACTGGTTTTCGAATACTACACCAGAATCGTGGGATTCAGGAGAAAGCACGGTCTCAACAACCTGGAAGGAATGTGATGCTCGTTTCATGTAGTAAGAGCTTGTGCTGAAGACATAAACAAAAACATTTTTTGAAGGCCAGAAAAAAAAACAAGATGTTATCAATACAGTAAATCGAAAATCCAGCAAAACAAAGACTTTCGATATTGTTCTTCATGGGAGATGCCTATGTCGTGCCGCACTATGAAACATATTACAGGTTTTCAACTCGTCTATCCTTGTTATCACCCTCAGCTTGGCATCTTAATCCCCCCCCCCTTTTTTGATTCTTGCATTCTTTGGATTAGAAAATTGATCTATTGAAGTGAACACTTTCGTTCACAAAATCCAGTTTCGAGAGAAATCTCGATAATGCAACAACACACCTCTTCTTCATCGATTACGTAATCAGTAGGCGGCGGATAGCGTTTGGGCGATTCTGACCGACGACGTGTCTGCATAACACAGAACGAATTGTAAAAAGTAAATTATTAATCACAGTGTAATGTGCCATACCTGATCAAGTTGCCAGTAAAAGGAGTATGGATCCCGATGTTCCGTCATGATAGTTGTGTCCCCTTGCTGACGAATGCGTACCCCTGCAAAAGAATGATCTTGGTTAGTTCGGTAGGGAAGTTCATTTTCTTTGAGTTTACCAGTGCGGACAATCTAGGGTTTCAGAATTTCATTTCGCAACATCGCAGTTATGAATATGAAATATATGCTTTTTAAAGGAAACAATTCCAAAACATGTAATTAACAATGATTATCTCTTTGACTGAACATATAATTCGAGGCAAGATCTTCTCTAGAAGGCCGATATACCACAGTAAGACTACCTCAGAGTAGTGAGTGGAGAATAAAGCCAAAGTTTGGTGCACGCCAAGTTGACCTACCCCTCTACGCGCAAAAAATGGCAAAAAATAGTTTAGCCCAACCTTCCCGCGATGCAACACCATCTCGAGCTGCAGCATCAATTGCGGCTAGCGACTGACGGAAATCCTGCGAAGAGTAGTCTACTGCCATACCGTCGTGACGCGACTCCTCCCGACGATGTTCGTATTCTGAAGAAAAAGGCTGAGACCATATGATTTTTATCAAGAGGAAGACCAAAAAAGAGTTGCACGAAGGAAAATGCTGTTTTTATTGGTTTTATCGATTGTTTCTTATCGATTCTACTGCTGAATGGAGAAGGAACTGTTGTTAACAAAAACTTTTGAATTCAGGAATGTCACACGGTAAACCGACGATTACGAATAAGTGAAAACTTTAAGGGATGGGAGCAGGTTCAAAGGATCATCACACTTAATATGCCTGATTGTATATGTTCGAATCTCCCGGAAACTATTACACAGATCCTTCTTTGGAAGACACTAGTATTTTAATTAGGATTCTGAAGGCGCACTCCGATATGTGTATGAGAACCGCACTTGACTCTTTTTAGTTTACGAGAGACCAAGAGACTAAGGATAAAAAACTCCCATTGGGAGCGAAATGTGACATCCTTAGGGGAAAACGGGAATCACTACAGCAATGCCATTTTCAAGCGCACGAAGGGTTTACGGCATATTTCAAGCGTTCAAGGAAGAAAACTTGATTCATACTCTAGTAATTAAAGCGCCAACGTAAGCAAAACTGACCCCGCCTTGAACTATAATCGTCCCGTTTTGAACTATAGTCGTCTCGTCTACTGTGATCACGGCGTCTACTGAAGTCGTCCAGTCCACCACCGTAATCGCGACGTTTTGTAACTATACGTTCGTTGTACGTACGTGTTTCCTCCTCAATATATTCCTCTTCCACCTCGTCCTCGTCCTCTTCGTACAATTTAGTACGATAATCGGACGAGTACTCCCGTTGGTCCTGGAAATTTTGAATATTACATACTACATATCTTAAAATAAGAAATGATGAATATCGAAGAATCACAAAATGAGCTGATTTGAAAAACAGCAGAAGCGACTTAGTTTGATCACTGAGAAAAAAGAGGAATAGGCCCGACTGGAGGACAACTGGTAAAATGAATGTTGGCAAAAGATATAGTGCCATCAACCTGAACCTTCCAAGCAAACTCGGAATGGTACATGGCAGTAGATAAAGTTTAATGGTGCCTCATCGTGATCGAAGTGTTGATCGGATAAGATCATCGGAGCTACAGTAATTGATTATGACACCGGAGCGCGGATTTTGTACTAGGGCGCAGAAACTGTAATACACCATCGTTGTCGCCGTATTTCCGTATTTTATGGCTAAGAACATTTTGAAATTTAAAACTACCTTTCATTGACACGTCATAGAAACATATTTGTTCAACAGAAAGTGAGTGTAGAAGTCTTTCCAAGGCTTACATTTGAAATAGATCTCAGAGTTAAGTTGGCATGGGGTGGAAAGCCCTCCGGGAAACACATGTGCCACGTCGTTAAAGGCTGATCTTCTCAGAAACGCGTTACAAAGGCTTCGAGAGTTGTTTTTGAACGAGCTAAGATTGCAATTATGGTATTGACGCCAAAATCGGCGTCAGCGTTGGGCTTCGTCATCGATCGATACTGCGTAAGTGACAGCTATTGCATTCATGTTTCGCCTCTGGTATCGTTGTTATTGGAAATGGTGTTGTTTTGTAAATTTTATGTGACTGATGATCATTCATGTGAAACACGGTGATACCTTGGGCCTTTGTGCGCTCGAAAAAGCATTGTGTATGGAACATATTATCGATCGATGGTAAACGCTGACGCCGACGTTACTGTCAGTACTATGAATGCAACCTTAAACATTAAACAAGTCCTAACTCCAGGTAATGTAGCCAATATGGCTAAGACTGAGGAAAAGATAAAAGAAAAGTGAATTACATGGCTTGGAGTAATACGATGTTAGACTGAGGATATCAGATTTCTTTTGTCTCGATTTCAAAGTCTTTTGACATTTCTGTCATAAACACCATCAGAACTGTTCCCTTTCAATTACCAGTATTGGATTTTAACTGCCGTTTGCACAGAACTTCGTTCAAGCAGGAATTAGTACTGGGAAAAATTGCTGCCCATTAGTGCAAATGAATCATCATTGGAGCGATTTCGACTAAAACGCTTCGTCAGAAAACAGCCAGCCCTACGAATGCCATCCAATTTGCTCAGTGGATGAATGTTTGATGATTCAAACGAAGGAGAACGATCAATTGGTTACAAACGAGCAGCACACTTGGCTTTCCTTCAGATTTCTTGGGTCCATTGGACTTCGGACTAGAGCTCGACAGATCGTTCGGTTTAAAGGCATTCACACTGCCTTTACCCACGGCGCCAACCAAATGGTTTGGATTGGTAGTTTTACTGCCTACATTGAATAGGATCTGACATCTGGGATCCAGAGAAGGCCCATAAACATAACGACAGGCAAAACGAGTCAATTCCACGAAGAGAAAGGAGGAACAGCAGAAAAATGAGAGGAGGAAGCCTCAAAAATTGACAACAAAGCTGAAATCTCACCGCTAAAGAGGTTCAAGCGAAGGTAAACATGAGTCAAAGGTAAACAACCACGCACCACATGCATTTCCTTTTACCACTGGAACCTTTACTATCGATTTTATCGCTCTTTGTCCCTCTTTTTTTATTATATCAGTCAATTTTTCGAAAGCTACTTCTGAGGCCCAGTGTTCACAAGTAGCTAGGTACAAGTCCCATGGTGGAACACTCGTGAGCAATAATTTGTCTGGCCCGCTTGATTACTTTCTTGAAGACTCGGCCTTAACAAGAAATGCAAAAAGGAAGGAGTGAATATGCGAGCGCAAATGGAAAAAAAGGACGGAGTACTCGGGCTTCCTGGAGAATGCCATTCAGGGACAGACGGCGAGCACAACTAGGCGCATTGAGCTGGGAAAGGACAGCTTTCAGAGGATTTGAGAAAAATGCTGAATGTTCTTCACCTTTGAACTTTTCTTTTAGACCGGAATTTGGTATTGATGAAGAGGGCAGAAAACAAAGAGTGGATACTAGTAGGCAAGATAGAACTGGAGTAAAAAACCACCGGAAAAATAGAAGAGGAAAGGCTCTGTTTCAAGTGAATCCTACTGTTTGATGTAGGTGTAGCTTAGCGTTATGAGAAGCACAAACACTGATAGGCGGTGATTCGAGGGATTAGTTCGTCAAGTTGTGCCAGATGCTTAACGGCAGAAGAGCCTTGGAGGAGGAGAAGGAGGTGAAACCGGCTGGCAGCAGCCTGTCGATCCCGCCTGTGCTCTCGTGGAGTGCCAGCGCAAAGTGGTAAAACATCACAGCTGCACACACACCCGACGACACGAAGACGATAGCGCCCCCCCCCCCCCCCCCCCCCGCTCACACTCACGCACGTAAAGTGGCTGGCATCAACGACAATGAAAAAAGACAGAACACACAGTCACAATCACGGGGAATGCTGATTGTTTCTGCCTGACGGGAAGCAGACGGGAACGTAAACTTTGTACTAACAACAGCAAGTACAAGTACGATTTCCCGTCGCAAGATATAAACACAATTAAGCAGAAGTGGTATTCCGGAGCAGTCTACGAAAAGTTCATAGTATGGATCACGAACATGCTTTGGACTATACAAGATGGAAGCCATACAGCTGACGACAAAGTTGTTGCCACTAATGTCGGAGGCTCTGGTAAGCAGTGTATACAGAAGTTGAAAGTTCGTGGCTGTGCTTTCATGACAAACATATATAAACACTAGTAAATCGTAAATAATGATGAAGGCAGTTCAGGGTGGGCCCCTTGCTGGAAGTTCTGCTAGGTGTGCCGGCTACTTCGACATCACATAACGCAATCAAGATCCTTCTGAATAGTCGCTTGGAAACGTGAATCCTTCGTTCCCGGAGTGCTAGTTTATTTATTTATTTATTTCTGCGCCAAAATGACGCGCTATCATACACCCAGTAGGACGCATAAGCACAAAGTAAACAGTTCTACTACTTTTACGTCATTTCTCACGTTCAGTAGATCTCTGTCTCACTTTCAACTTGTCATTGAAGGCATACGAGGGTTTGATGTAAACGTAGCTGATAACTAATATGTAAACTTTTCACCTCTTGAATCTACTCGTGAGGTATTTCTCATGCGTCATGTACCGTTATATTTCATGTATTATTCGAAATGTGTTCATAAAATCAGAGAGAAGATGAAGCAATGGGTTTTCTCCCATATCTCTACCTATCTCCTCCTATTTCTCTTTATGATCCTCTTTCTCTTTCTTTTTGTCCTATTTCTTTCTTTCCTTCTTTCTTTCTTTCTTCCTCTACTTCTCTTTCTCTCTCCCTTTGTCTCTCTCCCTCTTTTTCTCACTCTCTAATCCTGAACCTTTGCTCATTTTCAGTCAAACCATTTCATATGCACTCGTGATCAGCAATACGGTTAACTACATGCATAGTGTTCAGTTCTTCGCACTTCGATTCCAACATCAACTTTCAAGAGAGTAATAAACACATAAGACACAACTCATAATATTACACCAATTAATTATAAATACTTTGTGTGACTCATAGTGATATCTATACCGAGTAAACTTTCACCTCTCGTGAACAATGCTAGCCTACCCACTTTAAAAAGCTGATCTTCAAAGACTTCTCTAGCTCGGTCTGCCGATTTTTCGCAAATAGCGAGTTGCAAGATACTTGGCAAATGTCACGGGGAGCTCATTCTGACGCACAAAATCCTCCTGCCGAAAAACTGACTTAACTTGACACACCCAGTCTCCAAAGATCAGGAGAACAAGTGGTCAATGTATAGGATTAAGCTGAGAACGAAGCTTTACTCAATTCCGTCATATAAAGGACACCTGAGTTCCCAATTAGAACGACATCTCGAGCAAACGCCGGAGACTACGTGAGAGGTCTAAAGTGCCTATGCACTACTACCCTAATAGCATGGCAATTAACCGGAGGCAGAAGCTCATCAATGAGGCATTCCTGAGAGCACGAGTACTTTAGGTTTTTTGCATCCAGTTTTTTGGGGCCATCTCTGCAAACTTGTACTCACAAATTGCCAAGTTATCCTGCCTAAATTATGGAGGTAGTGTAGTGGTAAATGGCGCACTATCACGCACGTATCGCAACGAGTTCAAGTCCCGAATCGATTTCCGCCTAGGCCAACCAAGCCTTCCATCCCTCTGGGGTCGGCTAGTTGGTACCAGACTCGTCTGGGAGGATAAAAGCACTGATCTGTACGTCGGCTCGCCACCGCAAGTCATTGTATAGGCCACATACGCATTCAATATGAAGTGTTCATCCTTTCTCCTTAAAGGTACACCAGGTTCCTAAACTGACCTGTACGGTAGGGAAGATGAAGCTGTCCCTGAAGTGAAAGCTGAAGGCTCAAAGGGTTATGGAGAAATCAGTAAGGGCCAGAATGACAAAAAAGGGTGACGAAGGCTGTGCCATTAGCTGCACAAGATGTGCGACGATGACGAAAATAAGTGAACCCATTGATGCTCCTAGAAGATTATCATGGTGGGAATATGTGGAAGAGAAGCAAAACAAGTAAAAGGCACATATTTCGAAATTCCACGAAAATTGATCGGCTGCTGTCATCCAGAGGCAGGGAGGCATCCTATGGGGCCATAAAAGCATAAATTCATTTTTGACTACAAGATTTATGGAAGCTTTCCATAGTCCATGTAGTCCAGCGTTACTTTTTTCAATATTCAGCGCTTGGAGTTCTCTAGGGCTCGATTAGCAGTGGCAATCGGAAAACACAAAATATCTTACTTTACTGGGGGATAACCAGAACTATTTCCAGGGCAGTCGTTAAAATGAGACGAATGTTAATGAGATTTCCCAAGCTAATTCATTCGACTACATTGACTGGGGTGCTCTCCTTCTAGAAACATCGATTCTAGCGCAGACCTATTTTGAGTCACAAAGTACTTTACGTGAAGAGTGAGCCCTGCCTTTCTTTTAGTCCCTCTTGAGCCGCTTCCAAAGTAAAAGTGCGCCACACGTAGGGCCACCCCGACACCAAAAGCGAGTGTTTTCGGCTCCCCGTTTCCTTTACCAGGTTATTAAAGAGTGCGGGGCAGTTGAAACGATCGAGGACGTTCTTCAGTGGGAGCCCTGATTATATAGGCCCATATGGAAGGTGAAATAACCCTTTCCGGTGCTGTCAAGGAAAAGTCGTTAGAAGAAATATCTGCCTGTTTTCTGATTCACTTAACCCGATTAATTTCCCCTCATATTAAGGCTTTATTCAGATGTACTCTTTAAAATGCTCCAGTTTATTACCCATCATCTGTGGGTGAGATTACCGAGGGTCAAACATCAATCACCTCATTTTTTACCAGTTTGGGTAGCACTTGCTAATGTAAGCTAGGGAAAAAAGGCTGAGGTGAAGTAAGGTTTCTGACCCTGCCTGATCCAACTGCCCGACTCCGGTAACTGAAGGTAGTACCAGCCTGATTCCGCGCACGATATGTTGGAGAAATCGTTGTTGGAGACGCCTCAACAATTCTGAACCTAAGCCGGAGACATGGCACATTCCAAAACTGCGGCGGATGCCGAACACTCGCCGGTGGTCGCCCTATAAGATCAGGAACAGCGACGGCGCTGTGAACCATCAGAGGCTAACTGCCAACTTTGAACGAGCGTCCTCTGACGGCTGCCACAAGGTTAATGAAGACCGCACGTAGGGTCCTTAGATGTAGTGAGCGCTCCTCGGAGAATCGAATGGTTGACGGATGAGCCCAGTTGAGGTCGCACATTCCAACATTGTCCTAATTAATATCAATTTTTCAAAAGAACTCAACTTTAATAAAACGAAATTTCTCCATCCTGTTTTCTGAACACCACGCGAGCTAGACCAACAACCGAAGATAATCAAATAAAGCGGAAGCAATTAGACAGAAGACCATTCAGAAAATGGGTATTGCCGGATAACCAATGAATATATAAATGGATTAACAAAAAGGTCCATATTTTGTAATGTTTCCGGACTATGTAATAAATCTGCAGTTCTCCACGAACGGCTATTTAGCTGCCTCTCGGGACCCCTTGCTTTGAAATAGTGGGCAGCCGATCAGAATAAGATTTATTAGCCGACATTTTTCTTTACTAAAAACTACCCGACCAAGACCTAACGACCATTATTTACGGCATCACTTTCTTATTGTTTTTATGAAAATTTATAAGAGTATCATCAAGTCGTTAAGAAATAGACAATGCTCAAGGGTTCATCTCAGTTTGAAGGCACAGCTAACGATAATTTTGAGGTACCTATTCCAGTTATTAGGGGTGATAGTACAGAATAATGCTTTGGTGACGAAGTCGGCACAAAATACTGCAGAATTCAGGCGGAACTCAAACCTTCTTGAAAAAAAAATAGCAAAGGTGTATGTTGTACGAGACTACGACGACGGAATTGCTATGAAATGGGTATTCGGACAAGATTTCAGCCGCGTGAATTGCATAAAGAGTTGGAAGCAACAAGAAAAAATATAGAAAAAGCGCCTTCCACTGAAATGCAATAAATTGCATGCAATAAAAAATCGTGATGCTGCAATTTTCATATTGTTATTCTCTGCAATTAATCACATATTGGTATTTTATAGTTGCTGTTGTTGTTGTTGTTGTTGTTTTCGTATTATATATTGTGACGCCTGATTAGCGATTTGTTCGCTTGGATTTATGTGCTCCATTGTGAATGGTACAGTCTTCACAAGGGCACCTGAACACGGCCACATTTGTGTTTAATATGTGTATGTTCAAACTCGCCCTAGCTTGAACTTTTTTTAATGGACAAAGGCCTATGCGCAATACTCGGACGTTATAAATTTGTTCTAAGAGGAAATCTCAGAAAGGATGTCTATGGAGGACTTCGCCTCTGAAAAGGTACGGAAGCAATGGTTGACGGATACACTGGGATTTTATTTTTAACTCAGTTAATTGTCACGAAGCCTGTGAGACTCCTTGTTTCGCCATGGTTTTTTGGTTTTGGTCGACTTTTTTTATTGGGACTTAATCTTAGGCCTATGTTGCTAATCAACGTAAACTTTGTTTTATTAGATAATTCATGTATTGGCTGTTCATACCACTAAATGAATAAACAAAACAAAAAAAAGCGAAGACAATTGTAATTATCAAATATCGTCTAAAAGCTACATCAACACGAGGAGTTGAGTTAGCCTCAAACCGATCAAATGGTTTTCCAACCGACAACTTGTTGACATAAATGGGAAGAAAATACTTTTCACTAGGCTCATCAGCATTCGAGGAATAACAATCACATACTTCCATCAGGTATTCGGTTTGGAATTACTGAGGGATCTGTCAATATGACATTCTCAAGTAGTAGTTTAGGTAGCAAGTAGTTCTCCCACCGTGTATATGGTCTGTGGATTACATCCCTCTACATAATCTGTCATCAAAGTTCCCAAAAACGATCAGCATAGGAAGTGATCCGTTTGTTAAACATACTTGTTTGAGCGAAGGTGGTTTAATGACAAACGGCGCACCAACCACGCGGATAGTTTGGGAATCGAATCCCAGACCAGCAACGGTCTTTTCCGAGCATTCCACAC
This sequence comes from Haemonchus contortus, assembly GCA_000469685.2. Classification (NCBI taxonomy): domain Eukaryota; kingdom Metazoa; phylum Nematoda; class Chromadorea; order Rhabditida; family Trichostrongylidae; genus Haemonchus; species Haemonchus contortus. The sequence continues at coordinate 12,363,854 of LS997564.1, forward strand.
CCCAAGCGTTAGTTCATGTAAATCTCGTTTGAAAGAATAACAACGCATACCTCAGGCATGTCATTGTATAGGCCGTATAATCGTTCGAATGCCATTAAAAGATAAAAAGATTGAAAAGTTCTACTGGAATTCGGAAGCATGGCGCACCTCAGGGATTGTTTATTGAAAAAGAGGCAGCGTCACATTCTACTGTTAGTACTTCCAAGATGCGCTAAGCTTTGACCAAAAGTGACTGACCATTATTGGAAGACACCCATGGGAATGTTAATTTGAGCATTCATGCCGAAATGATGGGCAGTGGAAGTATGAGCTCCATTCATTTGTGATGAGAATGAAAACGATGGCCCATTCGCTAACCGCTTGTTTTGGTGCACTAGAATGGAGCATTGGTGTGCACGAAACTGCAATGGCAATTGCACAACTGAAAGTCATTTGCAATTCGACTGCACGCCACTCAGTTGTCAAGGGGAAATGCAGAACAAGAAGTACAGCTAATTATTCAATAGACTAATGGTTTCAAATCTTGTCAAAGTTCAGTACATTTTGCCTAACGGCATAATGAAACCGTGTTGCGATGGGAATCACCTGTGATTCTTGCTGACGCACGGAGCAGAGGAAGCCTTAAGTGCATGGACAGTATGAATCGTTCTTTTTCCAGCACAAATCGTTTCAGAAAAGTAAGGACATCCATCCAAACGATTTGCGACTTTGATAAAAGAATTGCCGTCTGCCGAAGAAGCCCTTCAAACCGAAGACGGCAACGACGGCGGATCAAATAGAGAATGGAGCCAAACGAAGGGTTGAACGTGCTGTAGGACAACTGTTGATTCTGATACTCCCTCCTTAATCTCTTAGATAGAGATTAAGCACTACAGCAGCGTATCAGGCACTCCCACTGGTTTGCTCCTTGCGCATCTAGACAGTCCGACCCCGTTCGCTGACAACTATGCACGGCAGTCCCGCCCACAAGACGGGCGGGGCATCTTAGGCCATAAGCAGTTTCAACCCAGAGGTGTCAATAAACAGATGGTATTTTCTAACCTAATAATTAAGACTACGATCAAGGGTTTCAAGTAGATATTCCATAATTCCAGTGTGTAAGTGTAAAATTCGCGTTATTTCATAAGTAAGGAAGGTAGCCATGCCCGAAGTTCTCATTTTTAGTTGAGACTTGCTCTAAAAGAAATAAGACTTTCGTGTAAGCAGTAAGTCGAAGCTGTTGTCAACAATAATCACTTCTACTGCCACCATTGCGGTCCATTTGCTTAATGTAATTTTCACATGCACTTAAATCTACATTTTTTGGAGGCTAGTCAACAACTAGCGGTATGAAAGAGTTCTCCAACTTGAACACTTAAGATCTGCATGCGGTTCTTTTCTCGTCTTCTACTGCTTCATTTTCATCCACTTACAGATAAGAATAGCTTTAAGAAAAGAAAGAAGGAAGATCGGCACCACATGGGCACCTTTCCTGGTTGTAGAATGTGTTTTTTTAGAGTGAGCTCTCGTTTACTGCTTTGTAGAAAGAGAAGAGTCGTCTACCCAGTAAAGAGCCCTCCAAGGCGAAGAAGCAACACCTTCGAGCAGAGGAGAAAATGGATCTACACGACCATTTGGTAAACGAGCTGTTGCGGAACCCTGATTGGAGGCGGGATTACCGCCGGAGGCGTTTCTGACGGAACATGAGCCTCGATTATTCCAATCCCAGAATGCATTCCATTACAAAGACAACAATGTCTTGCCTCATTGCACAAAGCTATCTTTGCATTCATCCTTTTTTGCTAAGTTAATCGCCTCTAAGTGTCTTCAGGTCTGACAGTACACAAATTTCATCGACGGAGAACTTTGCATCCGCTAATCACAAGAACGCTACATCGAGTTCGATTCCATGGAAATAAATGCTTTTTGTGCACGAGTAGTTTTACGCCTGAATCGTTCTGTAAGCTAACGATTATCCAACTGAAGGTGGAGCATAACTGGCAAGGGTACGACTAAATTCCAAGAACCCCAGCTCCCAGAAAAACCTGTACAAGGGAAGGTAATAGAAAATAACGGTTCAACTGAGAAGAATCCGAAAAAATTCGGTGTCATCAATTGTATATGGAAAAATGCCCCGAGAAAAGTCATATTTTTCATCCTCAAGACGTCATATCGATAAAATTTCCCCAAGCGACTCACTTTTCAGCCAGAGTTATGGAACCGACTCGCGAACAAAAGCTCATCCAATACGACAAGATGGTATAACCAAACAAATGTGCGGTTACTTTGTTGACATTCCTGAACCGTTAGGGTAAGGGATACGCTTTCTATCAGTGATCGGGTGTAATAACGAAGAAAATAGGGTAAGTTGAAGAGTGACGAGGGCTCAAAACCAGCAGGCATTACTGTATCAATCGTACCAATCGATGTATCGATTAAGAGCACCCTACTCTATAACTGAGTACAGCAATGTACGACAGTAATCCCTTCTCAAAGTAGCTTCAGAACTGGGATCATAGAGAAGATTCGAGGCGTAGAAATCGGAATCGAAGACGAAGAACTATTCAGGCATGTAATAGTGGGGTATACCTAAGCATTTGAATCAAACCAGAGGTGAAGACACAATTGAGAGTAAAAGTAGGTTCCGGAAATCAAGATTGAATTCGAAAATAAAAGAGAGAAACATTCCAGTCGAATCGATAAAAACTAATTCACCTACTCTGAATACTAAAGTGGCAACGGCCATAACAAACTTTCTAATTATTTCAAGGCTGCGCTCTTCAGGTTAATAAAAGGCACTTAAACCATGAGCTTAATTTAACTTTACCGACATTCAAAAGAAGTAGCAGCCATCAGAAGGGAAAAGTAACGAAAATGACGTAAAAAAAGCTGGAAGAGGAGCCTGAGAAAGTTCCAAAAAAATGCTGGTCTCTCCTGACTGAGCAACACAACTAGTCACCAAGACGCGAGTATTGGTGGAAAGGAAAGCTTGCGTGATGGGGGGACGGACGAAGAAAATCAGAGACAATTTGCGAGAGGATTGGCGGGCATTAGGGCAATGGCTTCGACGGCACCATTGGCAGCCACGTTGCTCCCAGCTTTGGGTTTTCTAGAAGCGCTGCGGCCCCCCTCTACTCGTCACCCACTCTTTCAACATGGATCGATGAGAGACGCAGAAGCAGACGAAAGCGGCGTAGCAGGAGACGTCAAGTAGTATGCATGACATGATACTGGTCGCCGATGAATTGCCGATGTCATTTAATGATACCAAGTGCCCTAGGCTTGCCCTTGGGAGGGTTTGTAGGATCCATTTTGAAGGCTTTGCCGAGTTTCTGGAGGAATCCTCTCACACCCCAGCTTCGCTTCCTAATTCCTCATAAACTAGTTCTGGCTACAGCTTAGGTGAAAAAGGGATGTTCCTAGAATTTCAGGGTTTTTTTGAGAGCAACGCATTTCAAACTCTTGGCTCAGTCCATGCTTAGAATTAGTTTTTGGTCTCCTGATGGAGAGCTTGAAACTTCAGCTTCAACCATTCCTATCGTCAGAGGGATGATATTTAAAGCTCTACCAAACGTGGTAACGTAGTACCGCTTCTGACCTGTACTGAGTGTTCCAAGCTTCTAGAAGGGTCAGCCATCTAGTCAAAATGCTTCGATCGAACAGGGAGCGAGCAGCAGTGGACGGATGTGGGTAGAGGTTGATTTGTCAAGTCTGTGAAAGGGATACCTTGCTCGATGTTCCATATGAGAGCAAAGGCAAGCAAAGCAAGAAATGACTCAGGGATAAGGTCCACGACCAAGACAGACCGATCCACTTGAATGAGCATGCTTTAGCGGGCTGTAATGAGCTGGGTAGGATGAGAAATGGGAGTTTGAGAGCAATTAAAGGACTATCACGTCAGCCATTGATAGGGCAGTCTTCAAAAAGATGAGAATGAACCATTGGAGGAACTCTGGATTAGAAGAAACGTGGAAGTTAGTGGTCAAACCTCAGAACAGAGCGGAAAAAGGATTATTGTGTAGTCTAACTAAGGCTTAGGTTAGCCCGGCCACTTATGTCATTTAGCTGCCACTATGTACCCTGTACCTTTTCCCTGAAGAAAAAAGTGGTAGGAGCCGAACACGGACAGAGATAAAGGGTACAAAGGTGTACTAATAAATTTATACACCGGACGATAGCTGTTTTTGGTTTTTCCTTCTGGTTTTTCCTAGTTTCAGAAGTAAATCCTGGTGGCGTTTCCTGAAGATTCCCCATATCTATTTTAGTTACGATTAATATGACATACTCGTTGCAAGAGTCCATTCATGGGACTCCCAGGGGAGAAAGTCGTCATGCGGAAGTTGTCGTGACGACAAACTAAATATAGTTCATAGTTGAGCCACCCGTCAATCATTTATCCACTAATAAAGAACAGCGGAGAGCACCAAGATAAGTTGGAGAGTTTCTTGAACTTAAGTGGTTTTACATCATTCCTTGCTCAGCAGCTTACCTAAAACACCGCTTCAGAAAATGGGCGACGGACCCTTCAAGGAGGACATTAGGCAGACAGCTGCTTTCGTCCTACGGAACTCTCTTGTATTTATTTTGTTGACTCGTAAGCTGATCGTGTAGATGCTCAAGCAAACATTTACAACAGTAAACCGGCTGAATGATCATGCGTAAACATAGAGTTTTCGGGAAAACAAGTCGCGAAAGTTCTGAGCTCTCAGAGATGAGCCGATGATCTTGAGAAACAGACACATGGTTGATAAGAGAAGAGGGAGCAAGGTTATCTTTTCAAAAAATACAAAATATTGAAAAAAAATAAAAAAATCACAAAAACGTTTTGTAGAAAACCCGATTTTGGTAGCGAACGACAGAGAGGGGCAAGATGAGCTAGTTTTTGAATATGACAAGGTTTAGTATTGAAGTTTTCCTGCCCTTAATATGCTGGGTAAATAATCGATTTGTATTAAAGTAAATTCATTAAATTGATCAATACCGGACCCACTTCCAGTATAGCTCGGATTTTAAGCTTTTCCAGATATAATTCTGAAGAACTATTCGACAGATTTCTCAAAAACTACCTATCATTTTTGTGATTATGCACTGCGATTTCCATCCCACCAAAAATAGCCCTGAAGGTCCGCGGAGAGTGAGGAAAATCCGCCGACTTTGCAAAAACATGGCTTTTAAAAGTATAATAGTGAAAAGAGGAGTTGAAATGACGGATTTGACGTAGAAGGTGTACTCGAATGAGATTTCACTTGTTGCAGTTGCACAGGAGGCTGACTACATCAAACCCAAGCTATCTAAAATTGCTCGTCATAGGTCAGGCTAAGTTGTTTGAACTTCCAACATGGAGCCCCTACAATTGAACTGGTCTGCTCTGTGTAGGGTATGCAACCAATACAATCTCTAAGCCATTATAATGAGCTATCTATGAGGCCGTTCTTCAATCTGACTGCACCACCTTTGGTATACTTGATGGCCACAGATTTACAGACGGATACTTCTTAGAAACCATTTTTACCATGAAGGGGTATCTATATTTTCAAGAACCCATAAATCATTGTTGTACCAAATTGGTCTATCTACTACACTTTCTAAACATCAGGTAATTCCATTTGCATACGTTTGGTTCTGATTATTAGCGCGGTCAGAAAAGAAAATTATTATAGCTACCTTTTCTTTCCTTTCGATCTTACGATCTTATTTTATCTTAAGTCAACAACCAGCTCAAATCGACTCGTAAAGCTGGTTTTCGGATACGAAACGGCATTGCAGACCTTTCAAGAAAGTTTCTCGCTCACTTTATAAATAGTCAATTAAACAGGGTAAACAACAATCAAGTTTCTGGAAAACACCAGCACAAAGAGTACGGGTAATTGCCTTCTTAAATCTGACCGAAGTTCTACTCTGGCCATTCCTTTCACAAGTTTCAATTCACAAAAATGTGCTCCCGAAAGAATGTGGTGTTCAATGAAGGAATTTCCGGGCTAAGGAGAAAAAAAAATTGGTATTCGAAGAGCACACTTGAACTGTTATTTTCGTATACCGTGACTTGCTTTGTGGAATCAATGACTCATGTATGCAAGGCAAACGAACGTAACGAAATCTTAAAAACGCATGCGTGCTCGTACAAGAACACTTGTGAGGCAACATATTTAAGTGGATCTTTTCCTTTTTCTAAAGGTAATTGGCCACCAGACAGACTGAGTTTATTTTCACATCCTTAACCTTCTTATGCTTACAGCATAGAAAGGTAGAACAAATCAGTCGTGCCATCGGTCCAACCCAAAATCTCGCACAATTCCTTCTATTCCCGGTTACCGTATAAAGCAAGTCGGAACGACATCACACCTTATACGATATCCTCAATCCAGTCGGTACGCTGATGGCGCCGCCAATATCTACTTTCAATCGCTTCTGGGACTGAACTGCTTCGTTAGTTCTCAGCTACAAGGGTGCCCACAGTGGTCTTGCTCAACTGTATAAAGCGACTCTCACGAAAAAGGGTTCACCCATCACGACCCCTTCCCCTTCTCTGTGGAATCATGCTTTTTGGTGAGAATTCGCGTTACCCTTACCCAAATTATGTCCGTGATTTTCAAGCCTGACTAACGAGTTGAACTACGGTTACTCTCGGTTTTGCTCGGCGGAATACATTCCTCACGAATTCGGGTCAGGGGAGGGAGAGCACAGCTGTTCTTTCGGCCCAGGAACTGCAAAGAGTTAATCTTTCTCAGGAGTGGTCATTCGCTACCTTCGATAGTAATTGCAATGGTACAAGAACCAATTAATCAATTAGTCAAGGGGTATCTCCGAATGCAGCTGATAAACCCAAGAAGCATCAATTCCCGTTCAGCGATTTGGCCATGTATTTATGTCGCAGCTTTCACAGTCACCGCACGTTGATGTTGTATTCTAGGTGAATTCCATCTCAATGGTTCACATAGTCCCATCATTCCCTGGAATTGTATGCTGGTTACAATATCGTACGTCTTGGTGGTATGTTCGTTCGGCCAAAATCGAATCCCTTGGAGGCGCAGTCTACAGAGCTCAGAAAAAAAGCACCTTACTATGCTCTTAATTTGCGTTCCGATTGTTTGGCAGACCCTCTCCTCGCGTATGAAAGAACTTTTGTTATCACATAGACAATTTAAGTAGGGGTCGTTTTCACGGAAACGCAATGACTGAACATCTTTGTAAATGACTAACCCTCAACAAATTTTTTTTGATGCCACACTAATCATACCCTTCGAAGAGAATGAGCTAGTCATCCCCCCTGAATGCTATGTAAACACCCGATAGGTGGTTCACTCCGAGCACGTCTTAGCTCCAAACGAGACACTGGCGACGACGACAACGACGACAGTCATTTAAACCCGGAGCACGCGCGTGTGCACAAACGAGACTTGCGCTCATGTGTTGTATTTGCTTTTACGGCTTTGAGGTGTGCACGAGACATGTCAAAGGCATCTGCGACATTCTATTAATTCAGTCATCGATCGCAAATTCACCTACTGAATCACACGTTCTCAACAAACAACGAAAAATGTCTACAGGAGAAAAAGGATTGAGTCAAAAAGGAGAAGTGTTTTTTCAGAAGAAGTGATTAGCAATAGGCCACCATCGAGCTACAGAAGAGATGCCGGTCAAAAGAGAAGTGAATGAAAAGTTTTCAGTGGGCAACTAAGACGAGCGTGAGCAGCTTTCTCGGACGAACTGGGAGCGAAAACAGCTGGAACAAGGAAGTGAAAGTTAGCCTAGATTATAAAACGAAAACCGAAAAGAGTTTTACTTTTTTGCAACAATCGTTTCGTTTACCATAAATATCATCATGAGCACCTGCTCGGGGAGAAATTTTCCCGAGTATTCTTCTATTAAATGGTGAGTAATGACTGCGGTGGCAAGCGGTGTACAGTACAAACGCGTAGTCCGGCGTCATATCCTGGATCGATACTAGCCTCAACTTGGGAACAAGTAATAGCTTGCGGGTATCCGTGTTTGTTCTTACAATTAGGAGAAATGCTGGTTTTTACCGACGACGAGTCTAGGCATACTGACTACGTCGCGTGGGCGCGCCCAACGCGCGTGGTAGTAACATTTGAACAGCTGAGGGTTTGACTGTTCGAAATTTTACCCTTTCCCAGGAACGACGTCTAGTTTCACTCAGGAGATGGTCACGCTCAGTTCTTTTCTGCAAACCATATGGCTATCGCTCGTCTACAATACCAATGACCCTCCCTAATCCGGCTCTGCACGATACGATGTCCTTCAATCTATAGATCGCCAACCGATTTGACGGGACCCACTACGTCGTTTGTTCCAACCTCAAAGATCCTGAGACAGCCTAGGGCATGCTACTGAGCAGGCTACGACAACAACCAGATTCCACACCACGCATGACAGTATCTTGCAAGCTGAGCAGTATCGAAATTGTCCGGAGAAAGTGTCATCCAATTGAATATGAATGTTGTTGTAAAATTAAGCGTAGCTTTGCACTGCGGAGTATGCAATTATATGCATTTAGGTAATGTTTTACAACAAATGAAGATTGACTCGATTGGGTTTGGTGAAGGCTGTGACTGATATGACCTGGGTTGGGACCAGAGAAGTTTATCCACGTGGCGATGCTATGATGGTTTGGGCTCGAGAAGTCTTCAGATAGAACTTGTTGCTTACAGTGGAGACGACAAAAGTTAGCTTCTAAGCATGATACGGCAAGAATCCAAGTAGGAGATCAACTTTGGTTGATTCCCACAACTCAAAACTGAATGTCATGGTCTGTAACCCTGATGATAATTCTATGGAAACACTCAACTATGTAATTGACCCTACACTTACTCAAAAAGTGAATAGAAATAGTACAATAGGAGAACCGAAACTCGCAGCCATGAAGATTAAGAATGCGCGGAAATACTCTGATACTACACCTTTCAGAAAACCTTTCAGCAACAATACCACACACCGACTCGTAGACATGGCTTTTAAATAAGGAACACCACTTGACATCTGGTTTCTTGTGATTCTGTGAGTGTATGATCAAATAGAGTATACGAATAACAAAAAACAGTCAATAAAAGAAGAGAACACTAGCAAAAAGAGGCTTTGGGAGTAACCTTACAAGGGGCTTGGCACAGACCTAACCCTAATTCCTGTCATCAGTTTTGGCTCATAAAGATGTGCTCTAGTAAGAATGTGAAAATCATCATAGGAAACTTCAGGCTGAGAGCAAAATGAAAAGGAACTTGCAGGGAAAATAGCAGAAAACGGTTGAAGTTTAGGAAAAAAAACTATTAAAAAAAAGGCTTCTGGTAAGTTAGCTTCTAAAACACATGCCATGACTTTTCCAAGCGCGAATCCGGTAGTGGAGCCTAGAAAACTGAGTCATAGCCTTAAGTGATATTTCCGATAAGATGTTGTTTGGACGCAGTAAAAACACACAGGTATGACTTTGTATGGAAGTCGACCGAAAACCTGAGGGAATAGTTTTGAGGTCAAAGACAGGATTGAGACGATTGGAATGCTTTGTTCAATTCCCGTTGGAAGACAACAACATGTTCTGAAGTATGCTTGGCCCAGAGATGAGTCTCAGTATGAATGGTACTAAAGTCGTGCTCCATCTGGAGTTTGGTAACAACTATCATACTATCACAAAAAGAAAAGCACGAGTGTCCCAGATGGATTTCGATCTTATCGAACAACAAATTTGACAAATACGCTTCCCGTGAAAAGAAGAAGAGGAAAAATCCAAAGAAAACCTCTAAACGATTAAGGCTAATATTACCTGCACACGATCGTCGGTGACAAAGTTCATCGTAGCTGTATCGGATCCCTGAAAATGGAAGATTACTATGACTAAAATCGATTTGTACTTTCATTATTGAATCACCTGACTACTCTGTCGCATTCGATCTGTTCTAAACCGTGTCGTATCGGATCGCTGAGCTTTTGTGGCAGTGGCAGATTCGTCTGACAAGCGTACACGTGCTCCTTCACCCATTGCCGCTACTACTGTGTGAGTTCGCACCGTCGCCGCTGTCGCACCTCTTGTGGAACTCAACCCTGTGCTGCAACAGCTCAACGTCCCCGTCTGTTTGTCGCCTGTGTCTCGGTTTCGTGCTGTTTCTCTGCGTGAGGTTGACTTTACGGATCATCAAACAGAAACTCCAACCGGAAACGATCAGCGTATGGCAAAAGAATGCGCACAACGGCCTGTTTCAGCCGTCGTCAGGAAACGATACAAGTTCATTGTCATCACGTGCTTTCAGAAAAAAACAATCGTGTAGAGGGGATCTGGAACGGAAACGATCACAACTGCTCCAATGAGTACTCGTAGTGGAGCGAGAAAAATGAGTGTGCTCGATTGATCGAATGCCCGACTCAGAGTCAAGTCTTGAGGTATGTATCGGGTGCTCCGGTAGACATGCAACACCTACCGATTCTGACGTGGGGCCACTAAGTCGCTCCACATTGATATTTTACATTGGTTCAAAGTCTTTCGGATGTACTCTGTCAGTTCGTTACAGAAGGACAGAAAGAATGAAAAATGAGATGCTGTGTAATCTGCTCACACATCAGAAACGACGTCGCGATTACATTTGTGAGTCCGACTCGCCTTCTCACGTACACTTCATCACCCTTCAGCCTGAATGAGGTTCGAAGGACAAAATCCGATTCATGTTGCGGTTGCACCGCTTGTTGTAAGTGATGCGCAACAGCTCTCAGGTACGAGAAATATTCTAAACCTCATCCCTTCCATAACAGCCACCCCTACACCCTCGCTAGCTCTCTTACCTCTTTTGAAATGATTTTTGCGAAACCATTCCTTCACGTCTTGACACTTTGAAAAAGCCTCAAGCCACTTTCGAAGAGAAATAAAAATTCGGTCGGTCGAGCCCGTTTCTGGATGCCCTTGTAATTAATTGATCTCGTTCAGAACCGGAACAACATTTGTCGATATTTTTTGTATGTAGATAGTACTGCTATAAGCCTATGTTTCGCGTAATTATTTCTATTGGTCAAAAGTGCATCAGAGCTTTGGGAGCCGCTCAATTTTCCAAATAAATTAGGCAGAGAGTAGTATCCGCATTGGCCAACCAGCCTCCCATTACTCTGGGGTCGTTTGATTGGTACTAGACTCGTTTGGGAGGATAAATGCACTGTATGTTGGCCTCCCACCGCAAGGCTTGTCCAGACCACATATCTTCATTTCAGTTACATTTGACTTTCATTTAGAATCATGGTGGCGTTCAGTGCGAATGCATTCCTCAGCAGCAAGTCTTCATCCTTTCAATGTTCAATCGAAAAAAAATGTTGCCTTGAAGTTCCTTGCAGATTTCAATCTGCGCCGGGTCAGGTATGCTAAATATGTTGAAGAAGGTTCTAGGTAAATTACACTTCTAAAAAGTCACAAGAAGTGTAAACTATTTCGAGAAAGAGCAAGAAAATGTTTGGATAATGTATTCAATGACGACAACTGGGCAACTTTTCAGAAGAGTCGAAGCCAACATTCCAAATGATCCGGAAATATCATCTGCCAATCTTACATTCAACTTGATTGGAGTACTTAAGGCGAAGCTATGGGGAAGCGACGGTTTGCGAAAGATTAGTTCGTCGCAAAAGGATCAGGTCCAAACAGTCGGTCGACCCCGAAAGAGCGGCTGTATTGTAGCATCTAACAGAAAAATGCTATAGTACAGCTCCTTAGTCGTAGTCAGGCGAGAAGCCTAATCAAAATCTTTCTGTTAGTTGCTAATGAACAGATCGAAGTTCGTCCACGAAAGCACAGCTACATAATTGGAAGAGGTTCATTTTTGTAAAATAGCTGGATGCCGAGCAAGTGGCATCTTGTACATACTATTAGGTTGATGCATAATTATTGCGGATTTTTTCGCCGCTTTTTTTCTCTCGATAGAATTCGGATATTGAGTTCGGGTTTTTTCTAGAAATGATCTATTTGATTTCCTCTACAAGAATATACTCGAAAAACCATCCGCATTCTCGCAAAATTAGGCTTTACCACTTCGAGAAAGATTGGAAGGTGGCACAGTCATTCCGCGATCCCAGTAACTTTTCGACGATCAAATCGGCGATCGAACAATCAGCCAAAGCCAACCAAGAAATGGGATCTGCTCCTAAATCTGCCATATTTACCAGCAAAAACTTTTATGGATTATTTCGTTAACCGTTCATCGAAAAAGTGGCTAGAGAATAGAAGTTACGTCGATTTGGTTGACTTGATGGCCGATGTCAAGGCGTGGATTGCCCGTAAAGATCAAAACTTCTTCGCTTTTGGGATCCGACTAACTAATCAATGAGAAGCAGTGCTTGACGTAGATGGTAGATAAGTTCCGGAGTAATAATTTGAATATGTCTTTGCTTAGTATTTCTATAGTTTCATTAAGTAAAACTTGCTGGAAAAAATCCGCAATAAATACGCAATAATTATGCATCAACCTAATATATAGAGACAGGTAAAATGCAGGAGAAATAGAAAATATCAAAGTAATCGTGTTTGACCGCCAGGAAACCATGTGCACTTTCATTAGATCACCTAGTGAACGATCGCTGAAAAGTTACTGAGATCGCGGAATGACTATGCCACCCTCCAATCTTTCTCGAAGTAGTAAAGCCTAATTCCGCGAATATACGGATGGTTTTTTGAGTATATTCTTGTAGAGGAAATCAAGTAGATCATTTCTAGAGAGAACCCGAACTCAATATTCGAATTCTATCAAGAGAAAAAGAGCCGCGAAAAAATCCGCAATAATTATGCATCAACCTAATAGTTTCTGTTTTAGTGATTTTCACTGATGGGAAGAAGATCAATTCTGATACCCTATTCTAACTACTCTGCTCGATGCTTTGACTATTTTAGTTTATGACTGGTTAGAAATATCAAGAAGTGCTTGGAAGCTCGTCTATCGTCATTCGTGAAGGGCGCGTGAAGCAGGACGCACAACTTGCAGCAGAACAATACTGCAATCCATGTCCCGCACTTTGTTCAGAAAAATATTTTCATCGTAATGACCTTGAAGTAATGGAATGGTCAACATACTATTCTGATGGAAACGTTATCAAAAACTTATGGGTGACGGGTTGAATTGAACGAGTTCATCGGTATCACTTGAAAGCACAACTGCAAAGCTGGGCTCAGGTCGGTAAAATTGTTAAATTGAAAAACCAATCGATACGGGATCTCTAGCCTCAAACTGTTCGGAGCACGCCAAATCGACTGTCAAACTGATCAGGAACTCGGGATCTATCGAATTCTTATCTCATTTATTTATATTTTGAATTTTGTAATCATATTTATTGAGAAAAAGATTTTTTCTCCGATTTAAGAACTCCTCCCATGTAGAATTTACCATAAGTAAGATTTTCCCATTCATTTGACTTCTGGTCTGAATTTCTGCTAGCGGCATTTCCACGGCCAAGAAAACCATCTTTGTAAAAATTTTTCCTTTAACAATTTCTCTCGAAACTCGAAGTAGGCCATTCTCCAAACTTTTTATGCGATTACTTGAAACAAACTTCATTATCGACCCTACAAAGGAGAAAACATCAAAAGAGTTATTTATATACAAGCACAGTTATACAAATATCTACTTCAGGCACTATGAGTAGTAGTGATTAATACGTTAAGTTTTCTCCGCAACGTCTAGGCCACTAAACTGTTGGTGGTGGTTGGATGTTGGCGACTTCGGCGATTTTACCAGGAATCCGCTCCAGTTCGTGGACCGTCAGGAAGCCATCCTTGTCGACATCTAGGGTGCTTATCACTTGGGTAATTTCGGCATCGGACAACTGAAATCATCAACTACTATCTGTAATCCTTCTACACATAAGAAAACGGAAACAATGAAAAAATGCTTCGCATAGTCTAGCCATGCACTTTACGCCATGCAACAGACTTTATATTGGAGCGAGTAGCTTCTGGGTTAGTACAGTGACTACAGTAGGTTACGACCATCAAATTGATGCAATTTTGAGTTGCGACTATTAAATCATATAAAAATGACAGCTCAGCGATGGCGTTCAAGAGGACTGATCTTGTCCTTACTTTTACAGCCGTCAGCAAAACATAGGAGTGTTGAAAACCCACTTTATTGTAGAGCGAAGAGAAGTTGCGAATTTCTTGAGCTGATAGTTTTCCATCTCTATTCTGATCGATATAGTTCAATACTTTGTATGCCATTTCCTTATTGGCTTCTTTCTGAAGTAAATAGTTAACTTAGCTGAAGTCCTAGTTAGATGCGCGATAGGATTTTGAGGACGAACCCTACTCTTTGGCCTGTTGTAGTCGAGCTGAGCTTTGAATTCTTCGTAAGTCAGTTGTCCATCGCCGTTGACATCAGCAACAGCCAGAACGCTATCGATGATTCTGTAACAGTACCTACGTTCAATATGGTTCGTAATCAGGGACACTGTAGCGCACATATGGTGATAACACGGTACGCAACTTTCAGGGTTGAAGCGGCACGGCTGCGTTGACCACTATCAGAGCCCAGAGCTGGTTTGATCGGGAGCGCGGTTATTTTGCAACAGGGTTTAGAGCCCTTGTCAAAAATCTCCTCAAACTAAACAACACCAAGGGAAGGACTATTCAACCAAGAGGTCAGATAATTGCGAATTATCTAGTTCACCCTTGAAATGGTCCCGTTGGAGACAGCATTTAGATAAGTATCGATCATGCAGGTCAGTGAGAGTTCATGATGAAAGGGAAAGCGTACCTTCACACGAGCTCACTTCAATATGACCCAGAACGTAAGAAATTTAACCACTAGCTCAACTATCGCATGTTCAATATCTACTAATGAGGACAGAAGGTAATTCAGGCGATCTTAATACAACCCTAGCCAGTTCAAAATCCAAAATTGGGGTTGGTCCTAATGCTAAGCACCACGCTTTCGTTGTACCTCAATAATTAAGTTGCTATTTTCTTTACTCACCCAGCACCGTACTCCTTTCGTGAGATGGCGGCTTCATTGGTGTCGATAACATTGTCGTGATTAAGGTCCATCCGCTAAAAATTTAGATTTGAGTTGATTCAAACGAGTAACCAGAGCTCAAGAGAGAGTCGTTTTATCAGGACAAGGAATGGCAGCTGAAGCTCCATATTTGTTTAACAAAGCAAAAATATAATCAAAGTTGTTTGGCAGCACTGAAGTCAGTGCAAGCTACTCTTGCACGAGATGGGTCCCTTTCCACTCTTTGGAAACATCCTACTCATCTTTCACACTGTTCCCGTTCTGTGGTCTGTTCTTGGGCGGCATTCTCGACCTTCAATTTGGATGGCCCGAATCAAAGATTGAAGGTTAAGAGAAACGCTTCAACAATGAGCTTTCCGTATGGTAACATAATAATATGCTCCCCCAAACTGCCAACTTCACAATTATTACGCAAGACTCCACCCGAACTCCAAGATCCTTCGGGGTACCCTCTAATCGTGAGTTAGTGTAAAATCTTTGTGAGAGCCAAGTTTGAACGAATGGAAATGTTGAGGAAAAGGAAAGAAGGGCATCACCTTGAAGATCTCTTCAGCGGTGTCAACCGGCTTTCTGCTAATTTCGTATGCTAGCGGTACGAATTCTGCCACATCCAACACCTGATCGCGGGAGGCATCGAATTTGTGGAAAAGGTCTGGAACAAATTTCCTCGAGTACGTATCATAAATCCCAAGGTCATAAACCTATGGGCCTGTTTCTTATTGAGTTACATTTTATTTTTTGAACATTTCTAGAGATAAAAAATTAAAGGCCTCACTTTTGATCTTTACATCGTTGCTTTCATGCTGCGTTTTCTTATACCATTTCTCAAATTCATTGTAGGTAATGGCGCCGTTATTGTCTGTGTCGACAGAATCGAAGGAATTCACTAGAAAGAAGAAATTAAATTTAGTGGTGAAACAGAGGAATAGGAATAGATCCCGGAAGCTCGGCATTTGTATGGCTCGCTTGTGATTGGCCAGCAAAAGCGATCCACCAATCATATGCCTTCGAGTCGGGCAGAATGTATTTCCAACAACTTCGACACTACGCATGCATTACTAGTTTCAAGGTATCTTTACAGGCATCTTCCCCTTGTTCAGAAAAACTAAGTTTATATTCAACAAAATAGGCTACCATTTTCAAGAGGTTCCCTCGATAGGTCCTTGACGGCATATATCAGTGTTGTTGTCGCTGCGAGAAAGAGAAAACGCATCATTCCCTGAAAACACAGCCATAGACAGTATAAGGACATAAAAAGTCAATAAAGTTTACAAGACGACTACATAGAAAATAAACAAAAAAAGGATAAATGCGGAAGTCACTGAATGCGAGTCGATGTGAAAGAGAAAAGAGACGTCATCATAGCCCCTCAGGTTCAGGTTTTGTTAGTTTTTTTGCAAGAAAAATGCAAACTCTTGACACCTAGCTCTCATTCATCAGAATGATTTATTCCTTATTTTTTGAAACTATCCTATGGGGAACGTTGATAGAACCATTGGCATGCTGCTGTATGTATGCCATGCATAGCTTTGCCAAGTCCTTAAATCCTATATCCAACCCCTCTTCCTATCGTCCAAGCACCAGAAACTACGGCGGACAGAATCAGGCAGACATTTCGCTGTTCTTTCAGCCACTATCTAGATGAGTAGTGACGGATTGTGGAAACAGAAAGTACTTTGTTACATAACGTTACTCAAAAATTGATGTCCCGTTGTGGTAGAACGGAGGAAATTGGAAAAATAGAGGATGAGCACGCACGAAAGCGGCCAACAGGATTCCGCGTTGGTTCCAATAGTGGTCATTGTGCAAGCGTTCTGCCGTACAGGTTTCTACTATGAAATGGAGTTTTTACAATAACGGAATGGTCATAAACTGGGTGGGAAAACCTAATCGCATCTAGATTCATCTGAATGCCAACAATTTCAAGGTAATTGCTCTCAAAGAGGGATTTTCAGGAGAAAAACTCGGTGGAACCTTCAACTACTTCAGTGCATCGCTCATCGATTACCGCTCGCTGTTTGTACGAAACAACAAATTTCCTATTTTCAACCCATGAACATCAATTGGGGCGAAGGTGGTGTGGTTGCAATTGGCACACTTCACATATGCATCGTCACTGGCTCGAATCCCAAATCGATATCTGCCCGGGCCAACCAAGCCTTCTATCCCTGCAGGGTCGGTTTATTGGTGACAGACTCGTCTGGGAGGATTGAAATACTGACTTGTACATTGATTAGTCACTGCAAGTCTTTGTATAGACCGCATTATTACGCCACTACGATTCTGAAAGGAAGTGCGTGGGCGCATCCCTCGGACGGGATTGATTAACGCCCAAGACTTTTTGTCCATTGAACATTAATTGGTGGGAGGAGTTCACTGGGAAGGTAGTAGGGCCAAACTAATGTCGGTTACACCTTCAGCAACCCAGACATTCGTTAGTCATTTCGATTTCACACCTATCCAACAGGTATGTAAAGGACAGCCCCTTTGTAAGAATCCTGTTCAGCGAATGGCAAAGTCGCGCTTCAGCGAGTTTGAACCAGATTTCCAAGAGGAGTGCTTAGTCATGATGCCATGACTTACCCACCGTTTCTTTTCTCTCGGTAGTCAATTTGCAAAAAAACTGATGAAGAAATTCTGCCATCACTGAAGTCACAAAGAAAGAATCTGGAATTTGTATCCTTCAAAAGGATGAGCCGAGGAGGTGCAATGGTTAAGCGGTGCATTATGATATGAACATGCTCTAAGAATCGAATTCCAAAACGATATCTAACCAGACAAGCCAAGGTTTTCATTCCTCCTCCCCTACAGAATAACAAATTTATCTGGGAGTATGAAAGCACCAAAAGGTACGTCATATGACAACGGCAAGTCATTTGTTGGTGACACCTACTACGGTCCTAAATGGGAGTGGAACGCGGGCGCGCATCTTGAAAAAGGGATTGATTGACTACAAAGTCCTAAACCTTTCAGAACTTGCATCATCATAGAAGTAAATATCGTATAGTACTTCGTTCTTAGTCCCATTCATTCCTTTGCTGAATTTCACCTGCAAATTTTGCTTTCGCGACCCCGATACTATCTGCCCTTATCTTCCCTATTTTCTCTACTTCTCCCAAACTGGAATAGAAAAAAATCGTCAGTCCTTTTCGAAATAACCTTCGGAAAACCTTGTAAAAAGTCAATAAGCGTTGCTATGAACGAGACGATGGCTATTGTGACGCCTCGAACTTGCACCGAACCGGATTCCTCCCTTTTGGCGTCATTCGTGATGGCTTCTGGCGATAGCCACCGCGAGGCTTAAAAAGGAACTAAAGACTCACGAAAAAGTAGACAATTGACATTTGGCTCAATGTTAAAAATCTGAAGCTTCGAATCTTTTCAAACCATGCTTTTGGATTCACAGAAACTAGGAAGGTTGATTTTTTTGCAAATTGTTAGAATTCATTTAGAAACTGACTTCACATAGAATTTTGGGTCCTCATTGGATAGCACCACCCCTGAATTCGTTCTTGTCTATTGCTGTGCAACGAAGTAATGAAATCGTTGTTACTGTTAGCTTAAAGTCCAATTTTCTTAGTTTTGAACGCCTTTTACTAACTCCGCTCAACTACGGCACGACGGGAGACATTGAACCTTTGGGACCGCTGTTCACTCTAGCGGTAGGTAAAGACACAAAAAAGAGGAAGATCAGTATCTATTTAATGCAACGTAAGTAGTGATACAGCTTACACAAACTTACACCTCTCTATAGCTATTGAACAATATTTGCAAACGTAAGAGATCTGAGCTTAATGACAGCCTTTTCGTAAAAAAACCATTGAGCTACACAGGCCGCTCAAAATTATGGAAACCATTTCTTTGTTAAACTGCTGGGGCATGCTGGCAGTTGGAGCAGACACTCAAGCTGCCAGCATGTTTCTTCCTCAATGAATTGTCCATAAGGTATACAGAGCTTAGGGTTGCTGCTAAATGTCGACTTTCGCTAATCTATTAAAGGATGATACAGAATAGCAGTGATGGCAATGAGAAAACCGACTTCCAGTAAGAGAATTGTGAAGTCAAGTGAAAAAGAAAGAGCCCTCTAGAAACTAATCGACACAACGTGGTATTCCGCCTTGAACCGATCAATTTCAAAAAACAGCGTTAAAAAACATCCTAAGTACGATCTCGAGATTATGGCTGTAGCCCTGAAAAGTGGATATCGAGTAAATCTATTGAATGAATCAGAGTGAAAGATCAGTGTCAAAACGTGAGCCAGCTGGTTTGGAAGGGCTGGAGATCCATTTATATATGACGATGCCACTTTGGAACAGTCTCCAGGTTCAGCAATCAAGCCATTTTTCGAAGGGCACTATGGTCTAAGAAAGATGGCAAACAAAAAGTCATTCCGAGTTTCAGTTTCAGTTTCGCAGAAAAAGCTCTAAATTCTTTTTCTGGAGAAGGTCGAGAAATCTTCATCCACCGCCATACTAAGTGGTTTGGGACAGCAGCTAGCCCTCATGCTTGGCTCTACGGCTATACATGTCCTTTGATGGGAATGGAGAACTGGTTCCAACAGAAAAATGGGAGGCGAATTTTCAACTACGTCTCACATGGATAAATGACGTCTAGTAAGTGAAATACACAACAATCGCACCACGTTGAGGATCAGAAGTTGACCAGTTGGTGCCGTAAGCGAACGGTCTGGTTGCTCGGCTGGCTGGTTTACGAGCAGATGGGACAAGAACCTATGCATGACTTATAAACTGTAAGGAAGGTAGGCTGTCAAATAGTAACCAAGAATATACTGGATATAGGTACCAGGACACTGGCCGTCTCGAACGGATTCTTGGGTCTTAAGCTTTATGAGTAGGACATTGTCACCTATTGAATAAGCAATACTAGCCCTATGTGCCCATACAATTGCCCCTTCATCGCTGAGAGTAGTGGTTGAGCGGAAGAAAAAGTAGCTACGAAACAGGATCTGAGATTATGGGCTAATTCATGTAGGCCCCGCATAGCCCTGTTGCGCCCGGAAACGAAAGCCTGGGTGGAAGTGGAAGTGATCCCGTAAGGAGGAGGAATGGAAGTCTTGGCTTGATCCATCTAACAGTTCCAGACCGTAGGCTACTTCAAATTATGAGACAACGAAGAAGTGAAGTAAAGAGAGAGCATCTGGGAAAGATTGGAGTCTGAACGTGCTTAAGTCTCACATGAAAACGACTAAGGCCGATTACATTGAAAATGGCAGAAGTTAGACGGCTGAATTCGGCGACATTGCACTTTTCCTAAGGAAAAAAGAGTGTGACCGAAGACGGTGAGTATTACGTCAAACGGGAAGTTCAGATTAGAATAAACACGAATCTCTCGGAGGAGTGCATGACGATGATAGAGAATGAATGGTAGACGGGTAGAAGATGAGGAAGTTACGGTCAAGTAAGAGGCAGGAGAATAACATGGTTGAATCAACTAACCGGAGGTTTGGAAATTACTCGTCTCCCACCAAGCTCATAGTAAGTTTCGGAGAAACTGCCCAAACGAAACACTATGTCAATTAATTCACATCTATGAACTCGGTCGGAAAAAGCTATGGCTAAATGCAGCGCTAAAAATTTTAGGACCTGAGACCATTCGAAATCGTCTCATCTTGGTAATACTCACAGGTTAATTGCATATTTCGCGGGACCGGAACTAAACTGAGACTAGTTCTCAGTGTTTTTATAGAAACAGTCTCATCTACTATCGGATTTGCTGGAAAAGAAATGGGAATCAGGGCCTGTTTTGATGATGGCAACTGCGCAAACGAGACAGCGATATAGCGCAATCCTTTTTCAATCTGGTTTTCTTCTTGGGGTATTGATGTGAGAAAATCGACTTCATCCCGTTAGCGACAAGCAGACATCGTGCCGAAAACTAGAACATTTTTGAAAATTGCAACGGGTTCCCAATCTCTTTGGAAGATGCGGTCACACATTCACTGAAACACTGCAGCGGCAACGAACTGTACATCAAGATAAGATAGTTGGATAGTAATGGAGCGATGGCTGGATGGGATTGGAACTGACTTTGTGAGACGTTCTTGAATCATTAAGCAGCCATTGCAAAGGTGCCAATTTGGTTGCAAAACTTCAGTTTGGAACGAGGTTCGAACGACCTTCATGACTTCTTGAGTACGAAGCAAAACAAATCAAAGCGGATTCGGGTGCTGAAGAAGGACCCTCTTCATGGCGATGATATGGATTGGAAGCGTTGAAAAGCCAATGTATTATGGGGAGGGGTTAAAAAAGACATTTCCGGGTTTGAATATGTTCAAAAAAGAAGTTCAGATGAACGAAGGTTCAACAACTGGAGAGAGAATGCTCTTCTCTCTCCAGTTGTTGAACCTTCGTTCATCTAAACTCGAACATTCGTCAAACGGGGGGGGGGGGGCTTCTGATGTGCTGTAAACAGCCTGGAGGCAGTGATTCAGCAAAACAGGAAAATGGGCTGGGGAGTTAGGCCGAGTATCAGCCCGTACACGTACAAGATGCAACGAAAATGTCATTCCAAACCAGTCCCCTGTATGCAACGACACAGCACGCCCCCTAGTCATCTCAGAAGCCAGATCCAAGGACAGCTGTAAAACGGCTTATAAGCCTCTGAATCTGACACCAAAAGACCTACATCGACATTACATAAAAACAAAACTGGTTTTGATTAGGTAAGACACCTTGATGGCAATGCTCCAAACGACTTCTTTCGACTAATCTGAAAAGACTGGTTTTGTGGGCAGACTCATCCTGCATTCAGCTTTTTCAGTTGCAGACGACAAGGGCAATACCACCACGTAAATGACCGTGCTCATGAGCATGAATGCATAGAAAGGTCCTAGATCCAAAAGTAAAACTCTATGGAAGACCAAAAAACGAAGATGAGAACGAGTTACATACGTCTCATCGCAAAGTAATGACATCCTACCATAACGTTTTTCATGCACCGGATGACCCTCATATTTGCAAAGGGCATGTTTTCCAGAATATTTCACTACACCGCCCGTTTCTTTCTTTCTTATGCGATTTTAAGAAAATGTAAATGTCACTTGTCTCACTTTATGATGCAACCTTCTAGCCGAAGGCTGCAAAAAATTGTGGAGTGTGCGTCCTCCGACGAATTTCTTGGCAATGACAGATTGTAGAGTGATAGAAAGAAGAAAATTTCCCGAAAGCATCCCGAACGCTAATGAAAAAGAGAAAAGTAATGTTCAAAAATTATTAGCTACGGAAACACTTAGAAAATATCGCTAAATTGTTAGAGACATATACCCTGCCTCGAATAAAAAGATATTTCTGGTCTGGTATTCAGGGATGTAGCAGTACCAAATGACAATCTATCACAAAGGCGTGGTTTGGGGATCGGATCCCGAATCGGTACTCTTGAAGACAACCATTCCTTATATACATATTTGCGTCCGGGGATGGGCTAATTGGTCCACTATGTTTTTGATTGGGAGTCGAGTGCGGGGCATTCCAAAAGCAGGATTGATCAACGCCAAATGATTTCTGATCTTATTGACAGTCTATGTGATAGCTCATGGCACCGTTTTACACTTACTTTGTTGAAGTTGTAATGAGAAGGCTTTTCTTTAGAAGTCCTCGAATTAGTTCATAAAAAGGATGGCTCCATTCCTAATATGGATAGCCGTTTTCTTATTGAATCAAAGATTAGAACGGTCGTAGACTCGAGAAAGCTCGACAAAGGGTGTCTATCTCTGTTATTTTTGGTACAGATCGGAATAAGTTCCAGCCAGGTTTGTATTTTAGAGCATACAGCCTCTCAGAGGAACGAAAAACTGTTGTGATCATTGAGTGGCCTCATAAATCACTTTAAAGGGCCACAGGCCCTTGCAGTTGTGATTTGAAGCTGAATACTCCAAAAACAGAGAGGAGTGTTATATGTACAGTCTCTGTTGATGTGGTTCAGTGAACGACACTTCCGCGAAGTTGAAGAGTTAAATAAATCCATTAGCATTCTCTCACAAAGTCCCATTACAGCTCATACGCCGAGAAAAAATGAGCAAAAGTGAGGGATGGGTCAACAAGTGAAATGTAGGAAATGTCAACGAGCTATATGAGCCCAAAGAGCTGAGCTGCCTGAGTTTCTTGGCCCTTGGACTTTTTGTCGTTAGTTTCCTTCCTCATCGATATTCCTTATTGAACCTTTCTAAAAAGTTACAATACATCCGCTCATAGCATGAGCCCATATAGTAGAGCATGATGCACTGTGAACCAATTATCCCCACTAGTTTTGAAGCAGAAAATTCACGACGGTTCTGCATAGGGTCGTTCTTGCCTTCCTGAAAGATCCGTTGTGGTCTACACGCTGCTATCCATTCTTCTACTGTGGCCTCGATGATGAGAGTATTTTATGTAATGTATCGATGGATTAAGACGAACGAACGAAACCCTTAAGTGAAGTTGTGCCTTTCAATCCTCGTAACTGTGCCGCCTTTTCCGGTTAGCTATCTCTTCTTCCTTCATTTAGGAAATATCACTCCTCCGTTCCCTTATAGTATTACCCATTTCTAATAACGTTATCAAACACGTTCGGCTTGAAATTTGACTGCACATCTTTCCAGTACATTGTGTCTGCACCGTTCAGAAGAGTAACTCGTTTTGAAAATAAACAAAATTCGATTGCCCCTTTAAACATTGCATGAGGTTGACGCATTATAGTGTTTAACGAAACCTGATTCTCAGGCCAATAGCAGTAATAGTCCGAATGATGAGTGCAGACTTGGCTCCCACGTTCGTGGAATAATGAATATTATTCTTGGAAGCTGCGACAACAAGCCGTGTCGAGGATGATTGAAAAAATCTTCAAATTTGAGCATCCTAGCAGTAACGCAGGGCCAGCAAAATTTTCATCATTATTACCAGCAACAGTTCTCCTGTTACGCAGGATCAGCATGTCAGGGGCTTCCACGGTTCCTGAACAAAGTGCTGACGATGATCATAGGAAGCCCTCTATTGTGCAGACGTCGCGTTGAACGGGAAATAACCAGATCCAGATTAGTTCTCAGTCGAACCAAAGCCTTTCCCGGAACAACAACAATAACGACATACTGCAGGCCCACGGCTCGGTTTTTCACCAAGAAGGTGTTTTAGTAGTACGTTCTCTGACAGTGCTGTTGTTGTACTTTGTATTTTCGCTTTTGCTTGCTTTGCTCAGAAACGTTGTCTGTTAACATTGCAACGAATATCGCTAATTATTTTCTAATATTCGAAATAGTCAAGGAAAAAGCCTCTTGGCATTCTGCTGTTGAGCCGAGAAGTTGCTTTTGATGTCATTCACTACGTGCTACTTATTGATATCCGTTTTTACTAGCTTGTTGATTCGCGTGCATTGCTTAACGTTAACCTTCTCTTTTCATGCATTTTATGACATCTTTGAATGAGCGCATGCTTACGTTCAATAATTTGTCATCGACCCACATAAGCTTCTTGTTTTGAACCATCCTACTCAAATAATAAACTTCGCACAATCGCAAACTTTTGTGTATGTTCCGTAAGAAAATGAAAGGACGAGAAGGCTCAAGCAAATGAAATCAGTGATAATCGTATTGTATGAATGGTCACGGATGCATGGCTCCTTCTCAAAAAATTTATAATCCAGATACATTTACCCGGAAATAAGCCTACCTCAAGTGATCATTCTAAAAACCTCGCCTATATAATAACCTGTGCAACATCACAGCAACAGCATCAATAATTAGTTCAACAATGAAATGAATCCATGAAACTGCCTGACATGAGCAAGAAATATTAGGTACCACTAACACGTTCACTTGTAAGTGCTTTATATTTAGTAGCTTGCCTTAGCTTGTCGTTTCGTGTCGAGTTTTTCTCGGTCCATCTCGAGTTTTCGATAACAGACATTCTATGATTACGTAAGTTACGTTTACTAATCAAAAACAGCTGAAGTGCAAGAAAGGATAAGAAAAGTATATTCGACTAGGCCTGGTCATTTCATAGACTCGTTTGGCCTAACTCAAGGGTAGTGTAGCGCCACATTGAGATCTGTAGGTCATCTGCCGGGGCGTGAATCGCAGGTTCCCCTCTGATGAGACCTACGAGTGTCGAGCACGATCGGCTAAAGCTGTCTGGCGAAAGTTCATTGATGTGCCAGGTTAATGGCTCAGTGAATGACCTTCAAATCACCAGAAAGTAACATTTTCTAACATCACTAGGAAAAGTGGTCATATTAATGGTCTACACCAATGCAGACAAGAAGGTTCATAATAAGGATCGCTTGTGATGATGCTATCAGATGTCAACCTCTTTGAATACAGTTCTAGATTTTGACTGACCACTTCTAGTTATGTTGTTATCATATATCAACAACGTTTATGAATGCAATTCAGGGTTTCAGCTGACCAATTTGTCGAAAATCTTTAATAGCACTCATTAATAACATACGTCACGATCACTGAAATGCTCAGTCCAATCACATTGCTCACAGTAAGTTCTTCCTCGAGATTTGATTGTAGCTCCGCAAGACTCAGGCATTGTCTTGGCTCCCGTCCGATTTCTCACAGGACCACGCATGATAGAGCGAGCGGAGGTCCTCCGCGAACTGCGTATCGACATCCTGCGGGTCGGCTAAAGTAGACGCGTGCTCTGGATTATGCAACGCCGTCGAATCTGTTCGCCACTTCTACACGGTTCAGGGAGCCCGAAGACGAGGAGCAGATCCAAGCCACCTCTTTCCCAGAAGGTCGTAACGCTCTGGGTTCGACGCTTATGACGAGTAGATCATTAGGTCAGTATCGTGGTATATTTGATTGTTTTCGATATGCACGATGAGTGGTTTTTTGAATATTTCCAGCATGCAAGACAAGTAATTTCCGATGAAATTATGTAGAAACCAACTTCTATCCTATATCCTCTGCATTTTGAGCCTTGATATTACCATGAAAACCATGCTTGAAATATAAAATTTTCCCCACGGAATTTCAGCTCATCAACTTAGTGGAAGGACGCACGACACACTTGACATTTGTCCAAAATATCAAAGGTATTCAATGTATATGTGAGAGTCGACCTAGCCAAAAGAATAGTCCCAATACAATCGAATTCTGCAATACAACTTTTACAAGAATGAGTTTGAGTCTTCTGAATGCTCGAAAGCGAGGAAACTAACGGTTGATATGTTCACGAAACTGATGATGTCAGAACAGAACGAGGTGTTAGAAAGATTTGAAGATATGGCACATACCTCATTTCCCCTCAAAATTCCAATTCGGAGGATGGACACGCCACACACTCGACATCTGTCGAAAGTTTTAAGCGTATTCAACGTATATATGAGAGCCGACCTAGCCAAACAAACAGTTCCAACTCAGTTGATTTTGACCTACAACCATCACAGGTGTGCAATTCACAAATACGGCACATACCGCATCATTATCCCTAAAAATTTTAGCAGTAGATAGTTTTCGGCGGCACTGACCGGGTTCAGCAGACAACAGAGGACAGAAAACAAATGTTTTTATTAAAGCTGCACAAAAAATATTATTAAAGCTACACAAAAAACACTGAACCAACGCACAAAATAGTGCACAGAAAAAAATTATGGCGATATAGACAGCTGTGAAAACAACTTTCACAAAGCACGGACACGAAAAATAAAAAACAAGACTCAGAAAGAGAGCGAGAAAGCTAGCATATAATCGGAGAATAAAAGACAAGGGAGGGTGGGTTGAATCCTAGCCCAGAGGACAACGACCCGAACGGAATCAAAAAAAAAAGAAAAGAAAAAGAAACGCCAGTTCCTGCGTCGAGGGTTTATATATGAGCGCTCATATCGATGTGGAGTCACGAGCAGATCAAAGCGCGGGAGCGTGGCATCGACGAACAAGGCGTTAGGTTAACCAGTGAGAATAAAAAAGAAGTGGTAGTGTGAAACAGCCCATCAACTCAGTGGAAGGACGTACCACACACTCGACATTTGTCCAAAGTATCAAAGGTATTCAATGTGTATATGAGAGTCGACCTAGCCCAACAAACAATTCCAATACAACTGATTTCTGGCCCACAACCATCACAAGTATGAGACTTGGAGATATGGCAAATACCCCACTCCCCCTCAAAATTTCAGCCCATCAACTCATTGGAAGGATGCGAGACACACTCGACGTCTGCTAAAAGGAGCAACGACCGCGTCTGTCGCTACCGTTATTTCCCGTAAGTTACCTTATCTGGCCTCGCTAGAGGAGCGGGAATTGGTGATCAACTCGACGGATCACTACAACATAACAGCTGCTTCTGCTAACCAGTCATCGTCATCCAACATCAGCACAATCAGGAATCAGTGAGCTTTTTATTCACTTGTTTCAAATCCACATCAAACCTCTCCCATCATCGCTGAGCCGTATACCTCATTTTAGTATCCTCTCACAAGCCGACTGTATAGCGAACCTGTGCAACGTTGTGCAGCTTGATTGATGACGACTTTCTAGATTAGGCGGCAGCGAAGCGAGGTCAAGATCATCAGCAGCAAATCAATGCTTTTTAATCGTATACGAGTCATCACCTCTAGTAAACTTCGATTTTTCGTTTCTTCCATTTCTGCCGAGCTCCATTATATAAGGCAAATCTGAAATGCCCGCGTAGCTTGTTGCTATCCCTCCAAACACTTTAATATTGGGGGATAACTACTTGCTCTGCTGAAAAAGGACTGCCAGGTCGGCCAAATTTCTTCATTTCTACAGATGGGCGATTTGACAACTCGAGAGTAATGAGAACGAAAATTAACGGGGAGCAAAACAAACAAGCAAACTTTTAAAAATCTTGGAAGACGTACAACACCTAGTAATACGAACAAGTATACAGAGCAGAAAATAAGGTTTCTCCCATATATCGATTTCTACCCTTACACCTTATGCGGCGCCATTGACTTAACAAATTTCGAGACAAAAAGGATGGGAAAATGAAAAATTGACACTGAGGCATGGATGCATTGACTTAGAAAACATCATTTCACTGAACATAATCCTACTTCGATGAATAATGACAAAGTAATAGTAGCATAAATATGGAACAATAAAAGTTAGTACTAGTGAGGGGAAACAAGATAAATTTCTTCTTTGCCATTGAATCACCACCACGTGTCAAGGGTTGCATGAAGACAACTCTCAAATCCGAAACGAGGCTAATGTTATCTGATCAATAATTTGGGAATATCAACTTGTGGTATAGGATGATGGTGATATCATAAGCCAACAATGCTATTAGGCACCATTCAAGAAATCGTTTGAATAAAACAGCTGCACAGTTATAGAAAAGTGCTGCGTCAGCAAACCTATGGAAGGGATAACCAAGTAATTGGGGAATAATTTGTTAGTCTTCTTGTTAGCTGTTGTTCTTTCGCTGCAGTACGCAATGCGAGTCTCACAAGAATGGCGAGCTGTGAACAAAGTCTAAACCCGGATAGGATGAAAGGATAGAGAGTACGATGCTTCAGAGCTTACATTAATAGGATCGAACCTCTTTTTCATGTTTCGCTCACAATTCCATCCATGTTCAAGATGATTGTTGTTGAAATCGAGCAAAGCAGATAATTTTTTCTAGGAGTGGCAGGTCAGCAGGGTGAGGAAAACTACAAACAAATGATACCTGTCAACATGCTCAGAGAGCGAAGTAAAACAGAGGTCAAGCGTACAAAATTCGTTGTTCGGAGGAATGAAGCCAGAATAAAAGTAAATAGCAAATTAGTACGCCCACTTGAGAGAGCGCAGAAGACCTTCCACTAACCGAAACGCGAAGTTAGAATAAAAACGTAAAAAACTTCGTTTTCAGTTTTTTAACCCAAAGCACTTCCTCTTCAACCATCATTTACCGTGGGCCGGCAGCTGCAACATTCGTCACTAAGTTCGACCGACGACAGACAATGGCGACGGGGTCGCACTATGAACGCGCCACATGATTTCAAGGAAAGGATAACCGCTTTGCAGAGCTCTGATTGGCTATTGGTTAGTTGTCGAATAAGTTACGCATTTAAAGACACATAGCCAGGGTCAGAGGCCCCACGTCATAGGGACGGTCTCAAACACTGCAGTTTACTCGTGTCGACCATGTACGGTTTCGTAGAAGATTTAACAATCCGAAAACAGAGTCATGCAAATGTAAGATCGTCAGCTATGAAAACCTGTAATTGTAAGCAGGAAGTTGTGATACTCAGCGCAAAGTTCTGCGTTCTCAGTAATTCTTCGATCCCATACTTTTTAGTAGAACATGTGGCGATCGTGGAAGGGCTCAAAAACTTTCTTCAAAGGAATTTCATCTAACCTCGCAAAATTCTTCGATAAAACCTGGAAGTTTTACTTGAATGATATGTAAAGTGTGTCCGTAAATGTTCAGCCTGATAACAGAACAGCGAAATTCTTGAATGAGTACAGTAGATGAAGCTTGTAGTTAAACGCACCACCTCTATTCACAAAAATTTAAACATGCTCAAAAATTTTGTACAGGTCATACAGTCCAATATTCAAACAGGTTCTTCACATTTGAAACGATTCAATGATGAGGGTCAGAGTCTTTGGTGTTCATCGATCAGTTTTTAGATGCAATTTCTCAATCGACTTGGATGCAGAATCGTACAGCATTTTGATAGCTCGATGTGACCCTAACTCGGGTGTGGTGCGTTAGGAACGAAATGGTCGCGTCGCAGTGAGAGGGGCGTCGCGCGCGAAGGAATGTAGGAGGATGCAGCAGTAGGCAGGAAATAGAAGAACAAAGGGGACTAATGGTAGAATTATGCATAAAATAATGATCGCATATCGATTGAGCTGAATGAAGAACGCTAGAGCTGTAATAACGGCGAATGATGGTCCGCGACAGCCGCGTGCGGCAAATCGATTATCCAAAATCGTTCCTAACGCCCGTCTCTCCCCTAACTCTACCCCAACTTGCCATCATCGGCTGATATAAGGTAACTCCTTCATCCTCCCAGAAGAGTCTAATAACAATTATCGTACCTCGGAGATTGATTGGATGGCCTGAACGTGTAATAATAAGGGTTTGATCCCCGAACTCTGCACATTATATTACATCCCTTGGTCCTACAACGTTTCCACTCTTTAGCCGATTAATTTGTTATGCTTGAAAAACTTTGACCTTGAATGGATCGACTAAAAACATTTGCAACTTTATGCCTATTATTTTTGATACTTGAAGTTCTAGCGAAGGCTATCCAATCGATTGCTGTGGCAATCTCGTGAACATTGTTTGAACTGCGTGCACAGGCTCATCCGGGATCATGGTCTGCCGCTCCTGCCCCGTTTCTGCACTAATCCCTTTACGAAGAAGTTTCCTCATGTTCTGACCATCTTGAAGTAAGATGCTCTTATTGCAGGAAGGCTCTCGGACACTCAATGCACTACGTAATCGGTGAATTGATTTTTCTAGCCACACAATACATTTTCTCATAGCGGAGACCGTTTTTACAATGTAATAGCTCCTACAGCGGCCTTGCGGCAAACGATTGACGGAGACGCAAATAAGCAAAAGCTCCATCAATTCTCTCGCGGTAATGTAATAAAATCGAATGGTACAATAACAAATTTGATTTCTATTTGATATTGAGCCCAGAGTAATCTCAAATCTTCTCGCTGACTGTATAGGAGTAAGTATAATCTGTATTAAGTATATAATCACTCAGAAAAATAAATATTCCGAGTAACTACCAACTCCATCCCAGACAACACCAGCATTTCTGTCGAAGGTTCCGAGAAAAAAGGTCTACGAGAACTTTGCAGGGGGTCAGACAGAGGTTGCTCATCAGCTGTTGTTTCGATCTAATGATAAGACGTGAATCGACCGCTTGCTTGGTGTAAACATAGCGCTGCTGCTGTTGGCGATTATCTGTGCTGACAGTCGGCGTTTCGTGAACTTTTCAAAAGTTACGCTTACTCAGCAGCCTTATCAGCCAAAGTTATCGTTTATGTACTGTAGTTTCTTATCAAATTAATCCTTTCTCTTCTTTGCATCGAATTTTTTTTTTCAAATTCTTCCAATGTGAGTTTCATTCCTTGAGCTGAACGGAGATCTGTGAGGACTCCTGATTGACCACACAGGTCTTGAAGGCTGAGTAGATGACGCAAATGGCGGAACGTTTTCCGAATAATTATTCATTTTTTGGGAATCTTTGTCGTTCAGCTGAAAAAGTGAAATGTAAATCGAAAGCAAAGTGCTGAGATTCATCGATTGCCTAGCCTCGAACACTGTTTCATATTCTATTCGATATTATTCAGTTATTCAGTGCCATGCAAAGTCTCCTTCTAATCCTTCCCTTCGTTGCTCTGGCATCAACAGCCACTGCCGCTGTGGGCAAGCATGCTGTTGCCGTACGTGGTCAAGTAATGTGCGGATCGGTTCCTGCTGAAAACGTCAGAGTTCGCTTGTTCCGTGTCCCACAACCTAAAAAGGACGGTACGTCACTCCACTTGTTTCATAAACTTCAAAGGAGGACGTTAGGTCACTGGACCCTGTTTAGCCCTCAGGCCATGGACAATTCGGAAAAGGCGGTCATAGCCTATCCTGGAAAAGGATAACGACTCAGAAAGACCTAGCTACAGCCTAATCGCTGCGCTGTACATTTATTAATAAATTAGTTCTTAATATCATTTATTAATAATTAGTCGCTTCTAAGCTATATCAGGCGTTTCTCTCCC
The DNA here is from genome assembly GCA_000469685.2 of Haemonchus contortus. Lineage (NCBI taxonomy): Eukaryota > Metazoa > Nematoda > Chromadorea > Rhabditida > Trichostrongylidae > Haemonchus > Haemonchus contortus. The sequence continues at coordinate 12,395,501 of LS997564.1, forward strand.
ATTAGAATGACAGAGACCTCTAAGTGTCTATTTTATCTATAGAATCACATTGAGTGGCCGGATACCGAAGTCATAATGGTCCTTGTATTCGAAAAAGGTTTGATATCGCTGTTGCAAACACCTGGATTCGCAACTATTTGAGTCGAGAAAAGTAAAACTAGAGTTCACAAGATTTCCTACCGTTTGGATGTCAAAGGCCCTCTCTCTCCCCACTCCTGAGCCTTTTGTAACCAAGCTTCCCTGAACCTGACTTTGTGGTTGCAGTAATGACCAAAATATAGAAACAGCATAGATTGGTCGGATTCTGGATTGTTAGCAATCAATAATAGAATCATCGTGGGCGTTGGGAAAGAAGGATGGAACAGGGGCAGTAATTTGAAAACCGGATCAGCCAAAAGGACTATAACTCGCCTGACTATTTATCTGCAGCGGAAGGCGTAACAGTGTAAACATATACATCGATCAGGCTTTTGGCACTCTACGAACTTAATATTTTCAATAGACGAAAAACCTCGTCTGAGGTTTTTCATAGTTTTTAAAAATTTGTTCTAAAAAATAAAAATGGAAAGATGAAAATGGTTACACCTGTGAATTTACAGATTTAAATCAAATCCTCGCTGAGACAACAACTAAGAAACCTGGAGTGTTTATGTTGGAAGGTGATACAAATGGTTTCCCATTAAACGAGACCAGCATGACTCCAGTAATCTCCTTCTATCATTCGTGCGATGAAGATCCTTCCAAGGTTAATAAGGTGAGTTACTATTTCTGAACAGTTACTCTCTATTTGCTATCATCAGCTGATTCTCTATTATCATCATCTGAGCTGAGCTGCTTGATAATTAAAACCACAGTTAGCGATGAAAATTGTGTGGTCCCCCTAAGATAGATCTATCACCTCCAAATATGCAATATGTGGCGTTATCAGATGGAATTATAGCCTAGATAGGGCGTGACAAGCAGGAGGATTCGCGAAATACAAGGCTATTCGAAAGAAATGAAAAAAATAGGCAGTTGTACGAGATTTCCAACTTGGAAATGATATAAAAGGAGTTTTTAGATGAGATTTGTCGTATGCAATTGCATAAATGGCTACAGCATACCTGGCTTTTCTGCTCCCTTCTCTCCATTCGATGCAGCATTCTATGACCACTGCGGGCAGCATGGCAAAAACCAGCCCCTCACGAAGTTAGCCAGCTTCTTACTCAGATCTTAGCACTTGCTTGTGATATGGCCTTCCAAGTCATGAGATAGAGGATGAAATTCAAGTCGTTCCATAACTCAAGCCTAGCCAAGAACCTGTGCTGTGCTACTTTATCGGAAACTTACTACATCATCCTCGGCGTAGAGGCACAGTTCACGATAAAAATGGTTCCTGAAATTTCCCCATAGGCTCCTTCTGCACCATATGGGCCGATGTCAGGTTGAGAAGCTTTCTGGATGGGGCACAATAAGGGGTCAAACATTGTATGGTGTGAATGCCATACCCACAGCGGACGAGCCTCAACGGAGTTGTAGAGGCTGCACTAACTCAAAGGACTCCAATGTTGGAAATTCAAACATTTTGACATGACTCATGGTGACAGAGGAAGGCAGTTTCAGACAATTTTGACCTGTCGTATTCAACTCTTTGCGCAGTTGTAACGACTGGAATCTCGTCCAAATACCCGTTCTATGCCATTTCGGTCGTGGTAACCTCGTACAACATCTATTTCCACTGCTTTTAACAACTTTCTTTTTCGTGAATTGGACGGATTTTCTCGCTTTCTTTGCCACCAATGCACCATCCTATACCAACACTTCCGTTTTTCTGCTTAAAAGGGAACCTCAAAACTATCGTGAACTGCCTTGATCCTTTTCTCCCTAGGCCCACACAAATCTGAACCTTTTTTGTCGTTGCAATTCTTCCATTGCAAGCTGTCAAATGAGATTTGCATAAATGTTCGGCTCAGTTGCGTATTTCCAGAAGGGCTATCGCAAGTTCAACTACAACATTCCACAGGAGTATGTAAGCCTCGGATCAAAAGCGAAACGAACATACGACATGGGAACACTCAATCTACAGGTCAGCATGTTAGCCTAAACAGTAATCATTTTTCTCGGTCATAAAAGCTTATAAGTTACTGATTGCCTAAAAGCTGTGCGTCAAGATTTATAGGTCTGCTTCAGAACCCTACAATTCACGCCAAATCAATTAATAATCCGAATTGTTTCAGTTGGAATTCCCAGGAGAAATACATGACAAGAAATTCACGGAGAGAAAATCAACCAGAGCATAAGCAATTTCGATTTTGTTTTTGAATAAATCATTTTACATAATGTATATAGGATTTATTTCCAAGACGAATTTACTAACGTTCATTTCGTCTATCTTTCTATTTCGTTTTTTTTTTCGAGGTGGTGTAGTGGCAAGTGGCGCACTATATCACACGCACGGTCAGGGGTTCGAATCCCGGATCGATGCCCGCCCAGGCCAACCAAGCCTTCCATCCCACCGGGGTCGGTGAATTGGTACCAGACTTGTCTGGGAGGATAAAAGCACTGACTTGTACATCGGCTGGCCACCGCAAGTCATTGTATAGGCCACATACGCACTCATTACGCCACGACGATTCTGAATGGAAGTCGAGTGTAGGGGCGCATCCTTCATACGGGATTGATTAACGCCAAAAACGTTATCCTTTTATCTTTTATGTACCTGAAACATTGCCCACTGTCCAACCGATCCAACCTTGTGAAGACCTCGAGGGCTCAGACTTAACTGGAGGGGATTTGTTCGTGTGTATATATTGAGTCTTAATATAGCCAACCCCAACTTTTACATCATTTTCTTACTATATCTCCAATTGATTCAAGATTAAAAAACAATTTCTGACATTCTGAGTCCCAGCAAGTCTGTCCTTATCCATCTTCCCTCAGGGTGTTGGTGTTTCTACAGTCATTCAGGCCATTTGCAACCATTTTCAAACATTCAGGCTAGCTGGCACTGTGCACTGGTGAAATCCGTTGGTTTGCCTCGAGGCAGTGAACGCAGCACGGAAATAGGCTTGGGAGTATTTACTATGTAGTTCATCGGCAGGAAAGAGTGCAGGAATCTATTGGAATCTAAGGATTCTAGTGGCGGGAAAAAGAAACAGAGACGGTTACAAACCTGTTTCACTTTCCTTTATACATTGAAGACCCTCGATACAGAATCTGACTTTAGAACTTTTCTTATCTTGAGTGCGAAAACCCCATTGAATATTTATGAACTTGGAATTGCTTCAAGGCTCAGGGCAATCATAACCCTTACATGACTCATCTTTCTCCCTCACTCTGAGTGGTATGGACAAGAACGCGCAGTGCCGTTGTTTTCTATTCTTGTCATCTCAGTGTAGTATCACTTTAGGGCAGTTTAGCATTAGTTCGAGGGGATCACGCAGTGCTGGGAACTCTTGGTCAGCTTTTTCGTTTGAGTAACCCATGAAGGATTCATCGTAAAAAGGCTCTGGGCCTAGAGACAGGGAATTCGGAGGTATGGTAAATCAAAATTATTATGTTCTTCAGTGAAGGTAGAGGCAATAGGCCTACCATCAGCCCTCCTTAACGCTTCTGCGAGAGACATATTCGGGACTCAGTCCTCACCCTGTTCATCTGGTACCCACCTCACGTGTCAAGTTCATCAAAGGCCACGATAACATGTAATGGTAACGAAAAAAACTTCAAATATTTATTAAACAAAGTTATTAGGATGAAGCACACCTTATAGCAGCTTCAAAATGGACACAGTAGAACGTTTCTTGATTATTAGAATGTAGGAAAATAATTAAAATAAAAATTTAACTTGACAACTTCAAAATAGTCATACTCACCTAATTATTAGCAGGTTGAAGTAACAAATAATTATACAATTCAATCGTGTACAGTGTTCTATATTAAATGACAATAAGAAAAACCTGTTGAGAAGTGAAAGACCAGGATGGAATTGGAACTCATGGAAGATTGCAGATCTACTTGATTCTACTCGTACTTCTGGACGTCTGCCTCATCCCCCTATTCTTCCGTCTCCTCGTATTCCTCGGGTCGTTTTGTAGACTCTAAAACGAGTTCACAACATAAGGCCATCCTGAATTCAAAGATTCCAAAAAAGATAATAAAAATTTTCATTTTCTAATTTGAATTCGATATTTTCCCATTTCATATTTCAATCCTTCTGGACATTTTCGAATTAGCACACGAATTGCCTACATGGGAATTCGTGGTAGCATTGCGATGGACTCTTCTAACCTACTTTCATGAACCCCATATTTGAATGACTCAGGATTCCCTTTGTGGTTTCACAAGAATATTTCTAGCTGTTTCATTTGTAGGGCTAACGGGAACAACCCGAGGTTGGTTGCTTTCATAGTCCGCGATTTGACCCGCGATCGAGCGATTGGGGCGGCGCTTGCCCCTTGTTTACAACTGAATCGTGGTCGATACCGCGGGTAAGAGCCGCCCCAAACGCACGCTCGCGGGCCAAATCGTGGACTATGAAAGCAGCCGTTGTCAAGGAGAGAGAGGGAAACAAACTATGAGCCTCACGAAGTTCATGTAACAGGCAAGAGGTTCCTTTTCAAAATCGTGATTTCAACGCTCCATTGCCCACTCCACCAAAATGTCTGGATGTAAGCCAAATAGGAAGGAGCTAAATTTCTTTCTAGGAAATTATCTTGGATAGTATACGGTAGTTGAGCTACTTCTCTTGCTCTTATATCCCCATAACCAACAGTTTATCGAATTAGAGCACAAAAGAACCAAATCAAAGAGAAATCGGACATACCACTGTCGAGATATTCAACCTCAGTGTCAGGGGGAAGATTCAGAGCCCGCTTCTGTGCTTCGACCAACTTTCTCCGCTCCTCTCGTTCAAGTAATTCTTGATTTTTTCGCTTTCCCAATCGTGCATCCACCTGCACTTCAGTGCCACCTTGAGTATTATGGGCCTTCTGCGCTGGCCTCTCGGGGGCAGGTTCTTCTTCTGAGTTGTCAGTTGCATCAGTCTCAATTTCGTTGCCATTCTCGTCTACTTCGACCTCTACTATCTCATATTCAACCTCTTCCGTTGTTGTCTGCAGAGGTGTTTGTGTCGTCTGAACACAGCCAATACTTTATTCTCACTGCTATTTTGAAAAGTAAAGCAAAAATGCTTCCCTGGGAAATTATCGATTATATAAGGAACAAATATAAGTATATCTTACAAGGTTGGCAAGTTATGGACAGAACCTTGACCTCGGACGGGTTTCAAACCCGTAGTTGAGCTTATCCATTACTTATCTAACAACACCTGGAGCTCTTCAAAAGTGGACATCGTGATCAGGAGTGCCTTCTGTCACCTCTAGGAAAACAGCATACCCCTAATCTCTTTTACAGAACATGCAGAGTAATCTTGGAGGGATGGAAGCTTCACTCAGTTAATCCCCGAAGAGCTCAGCAGAAGAGTAGATTCTCAGTTTGTTTGCGTGTAACCTATGCTACTTGGCAGTAACCTATCCCAATCCTGAATGAATATCCCATGGAGCTCACTAGAATCTTCCTTAGCGTGACCTGTCTCTTGGCCTCTAAAAAGACGGAGTCCACTCGTCCGCTCTTTTTGGATTCTGATTCAGCTGATGCGAGTCAGCATCATTGGACAGAGTAAAAATTTTCAGTAGGGACTATATGAGGTTTGATGAGGTGAATGCCTCAAAACCTTGACATAGCAAACAACAGGAAACGAATAAGAATTCTATGGCTGTCAGAATAATCTACATAGAGTTGAGCTTAGCACGTGGGGCAAGGGAGGCTTCCGTGTTAGACTTGGTTCCCGTCTGAAGGCACGGCTCAATCAGATGCTCATCTTCTCATCTGATTTTCTTTTGATTCCCAACTCTCATATTATTTCTTATTACTAAAGCTGACGCTTTACTTTGCAGTTAGACTCAAGGAAAAACTGAGTGTTAAAATCATATCACAAAGAGCATTCAAGGAAAAAAGTTGAAAATGAAAAATCATGACCCGTCCGACCAACATATAAAGCAGTTTGAAGAAGGGAAAACGAGGATACCTTTCTCGTCGTAATTCTACGAGTTGTCGTGGGTGGTTTAGTAGTGGAAGTGCTAAGCTCAGTGGTGGTTGTTATCGTCTCAGCTGTAGTTGTCGTCTCCGTTTTCCGCCTTGTGCCCGTTACGGTGGGTACAATTCTTGTCCTCCGTTCACTGGACGTTATCTGATTGCTGCTAGTGCGAGTGAGAGGTGTGAGTGTGACTCCGAATCGTGGTGGAAGTGTTATTCCAGTAGGCTGCTGTGCATCGGGGATTAGTGAACTTGGTGCAAGGGTTAGAGGTGTGCTTGACCTAGTCCAACGTACACTGGTTGGTCCGCGGTGCTTCCAAACTTGTGGAACACGAGTGGAGGCGGAAATGTCGACATCTTCCACTCCGGCATCTGCGTCCTGGACTGGCTGTTGGTGAGTTTTCACTGGAAAAAATATAAAAAATATTAACTAAACTATAGCTGGCAGCTCCCAATGTCAAAGCACAAGCACAATCGCCGTCATTCTACAAAGATAGGACTAGCAGTAAGTAATCAAAATGGCTTTTAGACACCTTATAGTTTATTTCCTGTGCAATCCTGAACAAGCAAGGGACAGCGTTGCAACCACTCCTTCCTGGGCCAAACGGTAGGTGCAGTTGTCATCCCCACATCACCGAAATCAGATTACTGCACTCGCTGATCGCTAATGGTGAGGCTTAGAAATTGGAAATGAAGGCACCTCCCTGTGGTCACTCGAGTGATCCCGTTTGGGACGAAGACGAACAACACTACCCATCTCACTAGTTCCTCTTAACCGGGAGCACGCCGCTACTCAATGAGGCAGCACCTCACTTATTAAAGGTGATTCCTGTTCATTAGCAGAGGTGTATACCGCTGGGCTGCACATGGCGGGCGGCTGGGCGTAGCCGAGTGAATAACTGCACTTAGCATCTTCGAAGATTTTGAGTCAGTCGCCAAACTCGCGCCATGAATTCGCACTATACCCAGACGGACGGAAATTCGGAGAGTGTGGGACATTTTTTCTGACATTCTACCGTGTCCGCTAGTGAAGGTTCAATGTGAAAGAGAAATCAGAACCAACCTCCAAATGCAGCTGGATTATTTGGTTCTTCGATGTCGTTTGTCTGGAATTATAGGATCTTGAAAGCAAACCTCTTCATCTAGTCAGACTAATGACTTTTGGAAAGTTATTCAACTTCTTTGAATTTGATTTTTTTTGCTTTTTTATCAAAGAAAACTGTGAAATTCTTCAATAGTGGCTTGGCCCAATAGGACAGATTACTGCATGGCAGTCGAAGGCGAGACCGCTATTCGGGAGCTGAGCCATTGCCTCCTACGAAAAGTTTCATTGTACAAGAAAAGAGGAAACCGAAAAAGAAAGGCTTGTCACGGGATGAGTACTGTTCTGTTAGGGTGCTAAATTATGAGCAGAACATATGGCTTCGAGGAGCCTGTGCTACCCTGGGTACAGTCTACTTATTCGTGACACTATCAGTCATCAACTGAAATCACGGGAGTGCGATTCGTACTGTTTTTGTAAAGTGAGAATAAGTATTACCTGAGGAATGAGGGTGCTGTGCTTTCGGAACGTGACCTTTCGTCGAGTGCTTGGAAGCAGAGTGGGGTAAGTGGTGCTCTGAGAGGTAAGGAAGTTAGCAAAGTCATCGTGTGACAATGAATGACTCTATCTATCAGTGACTAATTAGAAACTCTTTGCAACAAAGGGAACGAGATTAAGTTTTTTTTTTCAAAGTGTCGTGAAAGTGTTCGGCAGGACGGGAGGCAGTGAGTAAGGCGTTAGTCGGATGGCCGAGGTGCAGCATAAAAGCACCTATTCTACTTAACAAATGATTTCTAGGCACGCTCTCGTTCAGAGAAGGAAGTCCGAGCAGACTCACGTCAAATGCGAACTCCGATTTTCTACGCATGTTTTGTTCTAGCAAGATCTCCCACTGGTAAGGAGGAATTTTCCACATCCACCCAGATAATACCCTTGATCGAAATTACGGAGATATTATTTTTCAAGTCATTATTTCGTCCTAACCGTTTCTTTCTTTATTTTGTGGGCTTTATTCCATTCCGGACGGTGGGCCTGACCAACGTTCAACCTCTATTCCATAACTTCATCGTGTTTTTTATGATGCAACAATTAAAAAGTCACCTGCCCCCTTATAAAAAACGCTCGTTTGTAAGAATGTATTTTTGCAAGGGAAGTGGATGCTGTATAGTCGTAACGAGATGGCCACATTTGTGCTCGGATTACCTTTTTGTTCCGTAAAAGTTGAATGAGTAGGACATCTGGTTACTTTGTGTCAGGTGTTGTTGTGTACGTAGTGTGTAGAATAGGAGTTGAGCTCATACATTCAGTGATTGCACGAACGAACTTACGCCAAACAATATCGGTAAGGGAGCGTCGCAAGGCCGGTAACAATATATTGAACACTCTAAAGCAGGTGTTGACTCGATCCCGTCAGGAGACCGGCACAAACTGCTAAGGCAGCATGGCCGGCGCGGACCCCCTGCCTGTAAGGAAGAAAGCAGTGTCCCTAGCGACAGCCACCTCAAGTAAGATTGTATAAAGACATTGCTATGTTTATTTATGTAGTCCTACATATTCGAAGGATTTTTGGGATTCAAGGCATTGATAGCCGAGGGTTTGAGGAAGTGAGTTAATGTCTACATTAAGAAATGCTACAGTTTGTTCCTTGCTCGAGTTTTTTTGAATATGGATAAGGACTGTGACCGAATCACGGATCAAAACCCGCTCAGGCTTATCGTATCTGAATAAATCCGATCGGGCAGCAGCTTACTGGGCCAGTCATTGTAGAGTTCTATACTATTGTTATTTTTCATACAAATCCAGAGTAATAATAGCCCTGGACTCTACAACGATTGGCCCCGTAAGCCAAACCAGAACGAGAAGGACATCCAAACGCTACCAACACCGCCGACCAGGATGAAAAAAGAAGTCAAATTCTTCGTGAATTCTCTGTCAATCTATTTCAATGAGTAATCCCGTTTTCGAGCAGCGATTCGCCCACAATCTTTTTCCTTTCCATTTTCTTTTCTACAATTTTCCATTTGTGGCAAGCTTCATAGTACGTGCACTTTCAACAGCGAAAGTCTGTTTCTCCTGAGCGCGTAAGTTTATGCTGCCGCCCTATCCGCACGACCGGCGCGCAGCAGAAGTGTAATGGTGATTAGAGCGCAAAATCTCCAGTCCCCATCATTTTTTCATACTTACTGTATCGTACAGGCCTCTTTCACAGAAATCACAAACGTGGATAGCGAAAAGACTGTTTGGGCTGGCTTATGAAATGAAGGGGAAAACTGAGGGGAAGTGAACTGAAAAGCAGCAATCCGATCACAACATGCACACTACCGCTTGACCCCGAATACTGTGCTTGAAAACAAGCAAGTAAACAAAACAACATGTGAAACTCATGCAACTTACAACGGTTGAGACGGTCTCCGAGGTGGTGGAGATGGGTCGTGCATGAGTTGTGGTCATTCGACGGCGGTGTGTGGTGGTGGTCGATGGTGAAGGAGAAGTGCTGCTTGTAGTGCTGGCAGTGGTGCGTGGTGCAGTTGTGGTGGATGAAGTGCTTGTGGTTGTGGTGATGATATCCTCCCTCTGTTTTGCCAACACAGATTCCCTCTGAAAATGATGCAGGCATGGCGTCGTGCATACGATACAACAAAGTGAATCAGGGAAATGTGTAACAGCTGCTTCTAACGTAAGAGGGAGCATTCACAGTGGATGCATTTTTACGCACTCTGTCCGTCTTTACGCAGAATGGTCCGTTTCTACGTAGATACATTCGAAAAGATGCAGATACATGCGTAAGAAAAGACTAAAAACGTAAAAACGCACTCACTATAATTGGGTCCAGACTATGCTGAAAGCGGGCGCGCGGTTGCATCGCGTCCGAAGGCACCGACAACATTATCGGCGGTCTGTTCAGTGTCTTTATAATTGTTCCTTGGTTTCTAGATGAGAGATGAATCAGAATCACTACGGTAAGGTCTCTTGAGGAATATCGCCGACAGCCCTTCTGAACGCGACCCAACCGCTACTGCTCCGCCCTGCCTTTCTACTCGCTAAAGAATACCAGTAACCGGGCCTTAACTCATGCCTAACATAAAATTCAAGGGATAGAAATCGAGATTCGAAAGAAAGACTACTACATTCCACGTAACAAAACAATGAGCATGCAGTACGAGACGGTAGAAGTGGGAACAGGATGAAAATCGTGCAACGACGGGTGGACATGGTGGATGATTTGCACGATTTCCGCGTTTCTTTTATTATAGCGAATCAATAATACTACATATATGTGCATAGAATTACTACGGGAATGCATTTACAAGTAACAGGAAAACAATGAGTAGATCTGTTAGTAATCGGCGGTCGAATTCGTTTCATTCATAGCGGCGATTCCACAAATAGCTACGCGGAATTCGATTAGTTTGCATATGCTCGTTAGACCTCACATCTTCTTGTTCCTCCTTTTGTGCAGCAGCAGCCAATGATGGATGGAGAGCCACGAATTTTCGTATTTCGTGTCTGGAAATAAGGAAATTGGAGGGAATACCAATCAAATCCCACTTCTATTGATGGCACTTGAATTATCGGGGGTGCTGGAGCTCTTGAACAGTTTACTAGAACCATGAATGCTCTTCCCAACCGATCACTCTATGCCACTGACCAGTTCATATACGCGTTCGAATTCATATTCAATACTTAATGAATGTCGTATGAGTGGCGTATCTCGAAGAAAGTGATCAACGTAGAAGCCTTGCCCTCCACCACTCGGTTCTCTAATGCTTCCATAAGACACTGGGCAATATCCTCCCCTACCAACCCTACTCTACAGCCGACTTGGATTTGTCTCGATTTGAATTTTGGATGAAGTAAAAACCAGGTGGAACTCTGCTTATTTCAGGTCTTCGATGGCCACAAGAAGGGATATTCTGCGACAGATTATTTAAAAGGTTGAAAATGTGAGCGTACCGGAAGTCCACAATTTCTGCTGGGATGAGATCTCCGGAAGCATCAATGTCTACCTAAACATGAATTATATGGTTAATTCAGAAAGCTAACTAGAGATTCATTTTCGTAGTGGGAAGGACTGTCGCCTGGATGGGAGATTAGAATTATTTATACCCCGATAGTGTGCTAACTCGGATGAATCTGGGACAGGGATTAGGGGTAGTCATAGCGAACAGAAAAGGAGTTAGGAGCTAAGCAAAGGGCTGGTTCGATCTTGTTGGGAAGAATCGAGGCCTTAACCAGTCTAGTTTCTTCATGACATATGGCAATTCCACTTAAAACGCCCTCTCCATCACAAATTACTCGCCATGGATAAATAATAACAGTAAACAAGGTCTATCAAGGCAAAAGGGGAATTCAACTAAAAATCAAAAAAATTGGTAGAGGGCGTGAGTTCTAAACGTTCGAAACGATCAAAAACGTCACGCTTTCCCATTTTGCTTGGAAGAAATAACGAAATTGCTTTATGTCGGAAGCCTCGATGAACGTTAAACAGTACTTAGCAACACGGCGTTCAATGAGTGCAAAGAGCAGAAATCAACTGAAAAGGTGAGTACCTTAGCGAAAAATTCCCTAGTGATGTCGTACGGCACATTATACTTATTTTCGATCAGTTGGGCCAGTTCATCGACGGTTACGAGTCGATCATGATTCATGTCGAATTCCTGCAATACCAAGTACTTTTATATCTACGTATAGAAACTCATATCTTTATACTAATTTCCCGTTCCTGGCTACAAACGAAAGAAGAGACAGGTACATAGTGCTGGGAACACCATGATCACTCTCTATCACTGCAGATCTTCGAGTCGGCAACGTGCTCGTGTTGCTTCTTCGAGTTCTCATTCACCCAGTATAGTATCACCTCATCTAATGACAATAAATTCGTCAGAACTCGGATTTTGCGCCCTTGTTCTACTACATTCGAAACGAGCAGCACTTCCCCTTTCATTCATCCAATCAGACTAAGCAGACAGCACCACAATGTTAAACTGTCATAGTTGGGAACAGGGAATGCACTATGTAGTTCTAAGTAGACTTACATTTTGCTGAATCGTTCTCAAAAAAAGGTTCTTTATGGTGTTCATGAAATTTGTGCAGCCCCTCCCCCAGTTAATTGCCCGACAAAAACCAACGCACCTTGAAGTGATCAGTTGCGAAGCGAATTGCGCTTAGTCGGACGAGTCGAATAAAATCGGCTAGCTCAACTTTGTCAAGTTTACCGCTTTTGTTCTGAAATAGCTTCGAACCGTAAAAACAGGAGCTCCAGGGGGGAAAATAGCTTCCCACCTGATCCGCTATGTTGAACAGTGCGGCGGTCTCTTGGGAGTCCATGTCGTCTTCACGTTTCGTTTTTTCTTCGGCCTCGGACAAACTCACCATACCATCACCGTCGAGGTCGATCTCCTGCAAAGCTCCCGGAAATTAAGAAAACAATTATCGGAAGCTCACTGAAGGCAGTGAAACTTTCGGTGGTGAGAGGAGCTCGAACTGGCAGAGCAAAAAAACTTCTGGGTCTGTGAAGGATACCAAAAATTTCAGAAACATTTGCCAGGTGTCTGCAAGGCCAGGGGTAAGTTCAATGGCAAGCCAAGCATTCCTTTCGAATTAGACGTTCATCGCGCTTATAAGGTCGGAGTTAATGTACTGCGGTTTATCTCTGCAGAAAAACCCAATTCACTACGAGCTTGAACTTAGGAACCGATTCCGATAAAAAGCTGAGAACTGATTGCTCGGGGTCATGCAACGCTGGAACCTCATCTTTTAACTCATTTAAGCCGACTTACACTCAAGTACTACACAATTACTTACCTTCAAGACAAGAGCGGCATTTCGAACAGCTTTATTACGGATGACTGATCGGAACCCGGCAAACTCCACGGCATCCAATTGACCATCTTCGTTTTCGTCGGCCTGATCGAAAAATGGTCCGAGAGTCTGAAATAGTAAAATGCTGAGTATATTAAAAAGCAACTGGTCGATCTCGAAAATCCGAAAGAATTCTTTAAAACATGGTTCCTCGAAAGACAGGGAGTTAATAAAGTCCGTTGTTTTTCCATCGGAAGAAACGGAAATGCGGAAAATGAATCAGAGCTCGAGGTCATTTTGGAATCACGAATACATTTATCAGGGTCGTACACACTACAACTGAAAGTGCACCTAACGCTCTGAACTTTACTTGTATAAAGTAGCTTTGCCAATGAACCGGTCTCAATGCGGCCACTACAAAAAATCTGCCTTTGAGAGGATTTGATCAGTTGGGGCTCGGATCAATATTACTGGGGAGGGCTTATTAATATTATTGGGGAACTGCTTATTCTGGATAATAACGCAGCATTTTGAGCCAATCCAAAAATTGTCTAACTTTTTTAGGCCTACTTCTTGAAAAACGAATCTGAGAAGAAGGCTCAATCAAACGTTCCTTTCGATTTTTTATTGAAATTAACCAAGAGCGAATTTTCAAGAAGTTCATAAGCATGACTTTCACAATCAAAGTCGTGCCAACCGAAACTTTGCTCCCTCCAAGGTCGATTATTTCATACCGAACTCGTCAGGAAGGACAAAAGTATTTGTACATCGTTCAGCCACTGCAACTCAATAGTATAGGCCAAATACACATTCAAATGCCACTGGGAATCAGAATGGTGGTTGGATGCGAGGCGCATCCCAAACCAGAACTTTATAAATTCTAGGGGATTTCATCCTGTTTCTCGTCGAATTCCTCTCGGCTCTGTTGATTGTGAACCGGAGAGCAACAACTTCCACTTTGACCACCATTGTTCGATGATTCCTGATGCTATTCTCCGTCCAGTTCTGCCGAGTCCCAGACCATGGGATGAGCTCATTTTCGACAAGGTTAGTTACTTCTCTTCTCATTTACTTTCTCTGTACCTTTGTAATTACGAATATTCCAAGGACTTGCAGATATTTTAAAGGATTATGGCAACCTCGCAGGTACCCCAATGAAAAATTCTTTACGGGGCACAGTAAAACTTTTTAGTAAGTGAATTTTACTTGGTTGGTACTTTTATAACATATTCGGTGACCGTAATTTTTAATTTTTAGACTTTATTATTACTAAGCCTTAATTTGGTGGCGAATCAATACAGCGACTTTGTATGGTCGATCGATCAGTCCACAGTGGACCTCGAGAATACTGTCGGTCAGTTACTTCCCTAACCATTAATATAGTAGTGGGACGAATTCGGGTTGATGGGGTCCGGAATGTTTTTTTGCACTGGATTTGTCAGGCCAGCGTCATGTTTTCTTATCTGTTTTAATTGATTCATCCATGTCATGGTATGTCGAATATTAGACATTTTCATTTGTATTCGAAGGCCAAACCTACCTCCTTACAACAACAATTAATTTTATATTTGGAACTTCTTTGATCCAAGGAAATAACTCAACGTCAATAAGTAGCATAGACTATTACTAGTAGAGAACCTAGTGGGGTGAGAAAATGTTTGTAGAAACTTACGTTCTCATCAAACCCATAGTGTTCGAATGCGATTCGTCTAGCTTCGTCCATTGTCAGAGTATTGCTAGCATCGGTATCAACAACCTAAATTATCAATTGAGTAATTTCTGCTAGGTAAAGCGACAGTTACAACCCCTTCCCGGTAGTGAACTGGTTTAGAAAGTAAAATATGGGAAATCTTCAGTGCAGCCACCTACCTAATCTGTTCCGAAGAATATTATAAATAGGTCATAATGTTGTACTTAATTTTATTTATTTATTTGTCTACCAAATGTCCACACATGTGCCTTGCCACAAGACTTCTGCTGGGCCAGATCACCACAAACATAAATATTAGACCGCCGTATAAGGCTTCTTCTGTAAGTATTTCCAAGTCGAACCTAGGCGTGGCATGACTCTGTCCTTGGCCCTTCCTTCTAGAATGAGGACGGCTGAGCATTGAAAAACTTGCTGAGTGCATTACTTAACTCTTACTCTGCCTCGAACTCACTTAACAAGGTGACGTTGGATGCGGCTGAACACACTGCAAACAGGGAGTTCATCCGCCTCTAACTGCACCAGCCCAATCGCCCAGCTAACTTCGGGTTCTGCTCCATTTCCTGTTGGACTAGACTGCCGCAGGCACCTCTTGCGAAATCAGATGTTCTGGTGCAGAATAACAGATGTTATGCGCTTTCGTTAATGTACACACTCCTCGACGCCCTTCGGGAGAGTCCAGCCCATTATTAGACGAGTCCTGTTCAAGTCATGATGTATGTTTGCTTCACTGATTCATTCCTCAGCGTTATCATCCTTCGCTTGAATGAGAATACTGAGGAAAGAATCAGAGAAACGAGCACCACGCCAAATTTGAATACTTATGTCCAAGGGAAACGCTTGTGCAGGCTGATTCGGAAAAAAGCAGTAGAGGTTTCGCTATGACCTCTAAGTACCCAAGCGAATGGTGCCATGCTTTGCTCCCTCAAGACCAGGCAGCAGCAGCAACCATCTACAACAGTCAGTTCCAGGAACTCGCTCATGCGATCGAAAAAAAGTGACAGAGACATGTTTCCATTCATCTTCTGCATGAAAACTCAGTCTCATGACGGAAATTGCTCACGCCAGTTTACACGAAATTCGCTGGGATCCAAACTGTTATTAGCCTTTCTACTGCCTGATATGGCCCCTTCTAACTATCACCTGTGAGCATCTCAGGTAACTCCTCCATAGTTCAAAAAAGAAAGTTCGCCACTTCCAATGACCTTAAAAGTGCTGCGGCTAACTTCATTGACTCACAGCCTTACTCTTTCTGGGATAAGGGAGTAGCCGGCTCACTCCTCGTTGGGTAGATGTCATAACTTTCAATGATTAGTATAGTAAGTAAATTGAGAACTTGCATCCCAGTGTCCCAAGAATTTGCTTCAACCTTATGATTTTCTTTCAATTTTGAAACTCTTAGCGATCATTTTCAGGGACATTGAGTTTGTTGGTAGCAATGTTACAGTAGAGCTCATACTGTCCCCTTGAGAAGAACTAAAAATCTACAGTATAACCCACTCGGAGCGCTTTCTTACTGGTTTCCACTGCTCTTGCACGAACGATACGTTCAAAATCGGCGAATTCTGGGGCATTCAGCTCGCCGTCATTATTGTCGTCGACGCTGGCGAACATCTGAGCGACGTCTCCTATGAAAGATATTATTAAAGAGGGATTTCTCCCAAACAACGAAATTTTTAAGGAAATGAACGGAAACGATTGGCCATTTTTACCTGCTCCTAGGCCTTCTTGTTCAAAAGCAATAGCCTGGGCTTCGCTTTGTGAGATGCGTCCATCACCGTCAGTGTCAGCAATCTGAATGTCTCTATTGGCTTAAACAGAATCTTCAATGACGTTGGTCGTGTTGAGATTAAGTTGAGCGACCTTGGCTCGATGCTACCTTTGCCTTCCATTTTAAAAGGACATACTCAAAATGAGAAGACTGTCGTCTAGCCTAGCTAACCTTCATGATCTGTCTGGCCAGTCTGATGGTCATACCACGAATACGACGTCGTAGCTTGCTAAATTGTTGTGCATCCAATTCGGCTGAAGTATTTGGTACGACCAGTTTCCAGATTCGTTCGACGTCACGAGATCCTGATATAGGAGACTTAATTTGAGGTCTGGCAACACGGCCTAGTCATTGGTCCAATCAGCCTCCGCAAATCTGGGATCTTCTTCTCACCTATGCCGTGATCCTTCAAAATGTAGGCTTGAGCTTCTTGAAGCGAAAGTAGCTTGTTTTTATCCGTATCAACACTCTGAAAAGTGAAGATTACTCATGGAAAATTGCTAGTCATGCTTTCAGAGGCTTCTTAGCTTCTCCGTCACAACTGTGATCTCCCCACTACATTGGTAAACTAGATTTAGTTGCTTGGATAGAAAGAGATGGCAAGGGAGGTGAGGCGAACTCAGAGATGAGTAGGAACTATTCAGAGACAGGTGAAACTGTGAGAGTAATCTAATGGGGTCGCAGGAAGGGTATTTCTCCTACATAGCTTTCCATGAGGCGGCTCATCGAACGACATCAGTTGAATCGGTGCATCAACTGTAGATGCCACTTTGCACCTTCCTCATCTCGAGCTTAAATCTCCAGGTAGAATTAGCATTTATCTAATCAATCTGATCAACTGACGACCGTTTTTCTGGAATAACGGAAGCTCTCTAAGTTGGTGGTATCACCAAAGAGTTCGATTTGTCAGCCACTTACGAAATATCATTGCATGGAGTTTCATCACATGCGATTAAACGTCTCTAAAAATTTTCTGAATGGCGTCGGTTGCATGGCGCAATATGGATAGAAAATCATCATTTTAATTTCATTGTTGTCGATGAAGGCTGGGCTTGGGCTTAGGCGTTACGGTTTTTATCGCCGGATCGGTATTCATTCAGACCAACTAAACTTTCCATCCCACCTAGTCACCCCCTATCAGATAGTTGGTACCAGACTCGTCCTTGACCGTACTTCGGCTGGCTACCGCAAGCCATTCTATAGACAACATACTCGAAGATTCTGAATCGAAGCTGAGTGGCGGAACACATTTCAGAATGGATTCGATTGACGCCAAAAAACTTGATCCTTCATCCCTAGTCTGTACATACTCTGTTGGCCGAGAGGCGAAGGACATTTTTGCAGAGAATGATCATTATTTCTAAATGCACCATCACGTTTTTATGCGGAGTTCAAATACCTGGCTTATCCTAGGACCGAGGGAGGGGCATGACGAATATTTCTTTTTTTTTGTCACGGTACAAGCTTGCCTGCATATAACGTAGAGCAGCATTCTCGGCTTTGGCTAGTACTAATGCACGGATGTCGTTGAATTCCGCTGAATTGAGATAACCGTCTTTGTTGTGATCTACCTGAAATAGAAGTTTAAGAATTACTCTGTACGAAAATTGTACAACAAGAGTATGGGTGGTTTGAACTGTATTAGGTATCCTTTCCCACAGTTATCCCCTATGATTTCTGATGGGGTTTTCACAAGTGGACTGATCCCTTCATCATTCCACGGTCGTCTATATAGTGAGACATACACGACGTAGAGTAAACAAGTTTATCAGCTTGTCCCCATGGAAAGGGACGATTAGATACTCTGACCTCATCATGATTTCTGAAGAAAGCCGATTCTATGGCTCATCCCATTAGCTCAGAAGAATATATTCCTTATGTCTGAATTATTCTAATGAGTATTTTCTGTAATATCATAATAACCTCGTTGAACATGTCCTGAACGACAGTGCCAGATAATCCATGATGCACGAAAGCTGCATACTGAACTTCTTCTAGGCTAAGCCGGCCGTCTCCATCAAGGTCGACGCTTTTATCGACTGGTGGAAGATTTGGATCGACAGGGAGTGGTTGTGGTGCGGCAGTAGTTGCTGGAAATTCTCGAAAACGTGCTGTCATAAAAGATTGAGAATTTTGCCAAAAAATTAAGTAGTATATGTACGGTGTGGGAACACACACATGGGAGCACATACCCAAGTGGTCAGGTGAAGAAAAGGACAATGTGTGGCGTTCTAAATGCCGATCGGGCGTTATTAGCTACTCAATTACGCTCCAAACTGTAGACCATGACTACCCAACAGCCCGTTTACTTCTTGATAGATGAATGTGTTGTAATGTGGTCTTAAAGGAGCTGATTAGGTGTGTCTTACGTCGTCATTCGCCTGTTACGGAAGGACCTATTCGGAATTAACAGAGCGCGAATGAGCAAGAGCCTCCTCAGAAGTCCTGGTGACCTGGCGTATGAATTCAGAGGAAGCGCCCTTCCAGAAGGTGATGATATCTGCGCGCATATTCCTTGCCCCGTAAGTCCAGCCTTAAAGAATGTGGATGTCATCGAAGTGTGAATGAGGATGGCTCTGCTAGTTTGATTTTTTCCTAATGAGCCAGCTTTTCAATTTACTTCGACTCAGAATTTTGGGAGAAATTCCCAAAAAAATATATTAGCGCACGTACCGCCTTAGCCCTTTTTTTGGGCTAAAAACACGCCATTGAAGACATATAGCTACCATGATGTCATAGAAACCCTTATCCAGGAACTAGGAGTGAAGTTGCCTTGGACAGAACTTTTGCACTTTTCTTGGGATAGTGAAGCCATAACTTTCTAGTTAAAGCCCCTGAGTGATGTATTATATTACGTCACTGCGGAAGGAAGTGTACTGGATGCTTGAAGGATTTCGTTCTGGGTTCCAGGAATTCAGCAGTCGGCAGCTGTATACGGTCAACATTCCGTAAAAACGCAGGAAAAAGAGTCAAAGGTTCAGAGGAACTTTCCTGGAAGGAAATGTAAGGCGCCTGCAGAAAAAAAAGAAATATTTTCCGCTCAGATAAGAACCAGGCCTGAGGAACCCAAGAAAGGCGTAGGAGGGAGTAAATGGGTATGACCTGCATGTTAAGCGCTCCACGATAGCGTACTCAATTTTTAGTGATTTGTCATGTCATCCTGTTCGAATAACCTATATTTGTGAGAATGTAATATTGATTAAAACTATAAAATAAAATGGTGCAAAGGAAATGAGTAAGTGTGTGCTATTACCAGGACTCTGTTCGATATTTGGCAGTGTTGGTGCATTTTGAGTGGTGGTGACAAGCTGCTCAAGTGCTGGCGGTGGCATTATTGTGACTCCTTCACTTGCAGTCCCGGGAGTTTGTTGCTCAAGAGTTTGTTGCCCAGGAGGTCCTTGATCAGGAGACTGTTGAACAGGAAGTTGTTGCTCAGGAGGTCCTTGATTAGTAGACTGTTGTGCAGGAGTTTGTGGCTCAGGAGGTCCTTGATTGAGAGGCTGTTGAACAGGAATTTGCTGTACAGGAGGCTGTTGACCAGGAGTTTGTCGCTTAGGAGCAACCTCCAGCGGGACCACATGAGGTGCAATAAATGGTGCAGAAGCAATCGGAGTGTTCGGGACCTCCACAGGTGCAGAAGAACCGACATCGGGCTGCGATAACGGAAGGTTCGGATTTCGATTTGTGAGAACTGAATGTTGTTATATAGGACTGTGTGCTCATCATTCTGCTGCTGCTGGAAGAAACGAAGGAATGCTGTTCAGATTCATGTCTTTCTAATCACAAAAACAGGGCCATTTCCATCGTCCGATCAGCACTCTTTCGTAATCTTCTGTGCTGGCAAGAAGAACCTTCCATTGAAACACCCAGATGCAAAGGTTAGAAAACATGTGAGGGATTATGCATCAGCTTGCTAAATTAGTGGGTTATAGAAAAACTGAGACGACGTTGAACGACTTCAAAGCTTGCGATTGAACGGCTTCTTGACGTCCATACGAAGGTTTACTGGTGGGTTAAGGCAGGTGTAAATAAGAGGTACGTAAGAGATATGTGAAGGTGTAAAACAAATAGAATCATCTGCCTCTCGCTTAACATAAATGGCTCAAGAGAGAGTAACGGTGAATTAAGTTCGGGACGGGATCCCACTGAGCCCAACCGATCATTGCGTATCTCCGGCCCTGATGAACCGTAAAGAGCTGGGGAGAACAGATGGAATTACGGTAAGCATCGTCTGCTCTCTGCCCTTGCATGAAATCCCTTAGGTCCTTGGGTAGGCCCATCAAGAAGCTTTATAGCCTACCGTAGTGTTCCTTTCTACTTTCTCTGTGACATTGAAAAACGTCACTAACGGCGCTCAATAGGGACTGTGTGAGCACGCCCATCGTTGTCGCTGGGACGCCAACCGCCGTATCGCAAACTATGAACTCGGTCACAAGATACAGGAATTAGCAGCGTAGCAAGGTTAGTCAGAAGACATGTACTAGTAGGACAAAAAAGTTGTGATTACTTACATGGTGCAATTTGTTGTGGTCTAAACGGCACTCGATTGAAAGGCTCTGTGTTGCTGTTTACGAAGAACGTGCCTTGGATCGGTTTCATTGGATCGAATCCTGTACGAAGTTCGAAATATCGGGGTTAAATTGATTAGTTGCTAACAGTGGATTCATTAATGGTGCTAGCGTTAGCCACAAATCTGTTAATAGTAGCAAGAAGCAGTGCAAATCATTACCCTCTGGTACTTCGCCATGTGGTATGAACAGTGCATCTTTGCCGAAGCCATTCTTTATGAGTTCGAGTGCAGGTGGTGCATTGTTAGTATTGCTAACTGTAATGGAATACAATTTATGATTTCTTCAATTTTGTGGGTATTTATTCATTTCACTTTGCTTAATTTCCTCGGTCTGACGAGAACTTTCTTGGCTTCGTCCTTCGCTAACTTTTGAGATAGATCCGTTCCATTATCGATTACTTACTACTGACCAAGCCCGTCTTCCGTGACATACAGCACGTGACTACACAACTTCTATCGCCGTGACATTCATCGCTGAAGGAGTTGCCTAGCTCAAACGCTACCAATCCTTGCCAATGTCTAGATCTTCTTTTCCAGTTTTCTCACTCAACAATGAACTGAGAAAAAGCATCCAATGTTTTCTAGCTAGAATTATAGTATTAACCAGAAAGCCTGTGGGCTAATGAACGAAGTCCAGGAGTGACTGATGAATCTCTCTGGAACCTTGAAATCTGACGAATATTTACCTATTCTTTTTAAAGTGGACCATGTCATTTCGGTCTTCGATTGAGCACAAGGTCAGTGAATAGTTTCAAAGTGACCAACCTGGAGGATTAGGAACCAACGGTGGGGCGCTGATTGCGGCTTCGAAAAGCGCTAACAAGGCGAGCAATCGCATCCTGTAATTGCTCTATATGAAGATGGCATCATAAGCTTTCAATTATAAATCTTTTATGACGAGATACGGACCTAATTCCAATCAGAGAGTGTTACGTGAACAAATAAGTGTGAGAAGCAGCGAAAACTCACAGCGAAAATAGGAAGGTGGTTCTGCATTACAAAACTGCAGGCTCTCAACGACCCTCCAAAGTAGGCGACTAATTCTATATCGTTAACAGAAAAAGATAATAATTTCCCGGGGCTGTTTTTGTTTTGTTCCGTAATTTCAAGCCTAGGAAACCCTTCATTGCCTTGAACGAACTAGCCGGTTCTACCGACCTCCGTCATTGTCGCTTGTAGCCGCTCTTAATGGGCAAGAATTGCTGGCCTGCATTCCAGACTGAACGTTTAGCATTGCCTGTACGACCACCATACAACTTTAGAGGCACAATTTACGGGGTACTTTTGGGGTGTCTAACTTCAGACGAATAATGGAAGGCTACTCGGAAAAATGCAAAAGTGGTTAACAATGCGCGAGAATCGGAATATGAAAGTGAAAAATGAGGCTTCAAAGAGGAAGTAAAATTAGGGGGTTAGTTGAGAATGTGACGAAAAATTTTGCACTGAAGGGGTGTTTGGACGAGCTGTCCAAATCTGTCTGCCATAGCGTACAGTCGGGTGCAGTAGGCTCTCTGCGTTCAATCTAGGTGCATCCCAGAGCGAATAGTGCAACAGCTACAGCGTCTACAACGCCGTGGGAATCCGTGCGCCTTCGGGTGTAGCTGGGCCGACTTCCCTTCGATATGCCAAGATAGGGCATATTAAAGGCCCCAAATCGGCTCAGCCACACCCAAAGGCGAATCCTTGAGGGCCACAGGATCATCTCAGGGAAAAATCTCAGAAACCATTTTTATCGTGAGCTTTGCATTTAAGTGACAACTATATCCAGAAAGAAATCTACTGGTATTCCAAAGACTGCATCATTCGCAACACCATGCCTTTCGCCTTTCTTGGACTATAGCACCCGAATTATTTCTCCTACAGGGGAAAACACGTAACCCGCGTGTCTGGAGTGATGGGCAACAACACTGTAATTTGGGGGGTATCATAACTTTGTACTTGATAGAATTACTGTCGACATATGAGGGTTTCCCTGGTCTCTACCCCGCCTACATAGCCTATATTCTCTTGGACCACGGTAATGGGTAAGATAGGTTGAACTTTTCAGAATGATGACATTTCCAACTGACGAGCGATTCTTCTGATCGAGGCTCTCCCGAATGAATATTCCTTATGCAGGTTTCAAGCAGGACCTCTCTCATAACCGTCTGCGGGGCCCGCTATTCGCACTGTAGCCAAGCTATGCATGCGGAAGGAGTAAGAGAATTTAAACCTAGAATTTTCGGGAAGTAGGGCAATACTACAACTCGCCAGGGTTATTGTCAAGATATCATCAGAAAGTTACTACATAAATCTGTCTAATTCAAGAAATCTAAGGGATTTGGGGTGAGTTTCTTCTGAGCGAAAAAGAGTTCCTTGTTGAAGTCAGGGGAAGAATTCACTATTGTTATTGTGGCCAACAATTAACACTAGCGATCAGTTGCCAGTGTTGATAATGGATGAAGAAAGAGAATGAGAAGTTCAAGGTAGTAGTATTACTGCCAGACATGTATGATACCGTTAGCTACTACTTAGGCCTTCAAAGGTTATGTGTCTGGAAACGCCCACCAGGCATTTCCACAAATATGACATTTAAGGTTTACTAAGCAGCCAGCTGCAAACTGCAAGCTGCTGCAGGGCTTCTCAACGACTGAGTTTGTTGTCACTCCCACGGTTAGGGGTCCATACGCCTTCCGGCTTTTGAAAGAATGTGTCTGGGAATGAAGTTCGACACCTCTATCCACAGGTCCACCACCTCCTTCTGACACATTGTCCAAAGGGCAACATATCATTTTAGCTGTCAGGAAAGTATGTAGTACTCTCGGGGATTTTCTCAATCACTGTTTTGTGGCCGCTATGGCGTAATGATCAGCGATGACTGACAGATACGAGTCATTAGGGCCATTCAGAGGAAATGTCGTTTTGACGTCAGCGCGGGATTGCTGAACTTGTCGCATTGTTGATAATGGGCTTTTGATTACAAAAAAATCACAGTTTGTAAGCTTTCGTTGTTATCGTAGGGATAAATGGTGACCGTTTATAAATTACTGTTACTAGGCTGCAAAGTAAAGTATGCACTAGTAAACAATTCCAGCTTACCTGGTCACCATCGCCCACTGCACCATCTTGAGTAGGTGATTTGTGTCGGCCTATTGGGAAGATAGTTTCTGAGCGATCCGATGGATGCGCTACGCATTTTAACTTCCTTCAGCGACCCGTACATATTTGATTTTACAAATGACCTAGACATTAGCCTGAGAGAGGTGTTCTCTCTCGAAGTCATTGCTCTAGCCTTCTCAGCAGATCTTTTGAGCCCTACTCGGTGAAGTAGAAAACTGTGATAGAAGTTCTCAAACGCTTTGATAATGGAACATCACCATTTAGTTTAAATTTAGGGCTACGCAGTCGTTTTTTTGTGCGGGTTAGGCTCACTTGGTTCAAAACTGAAATTGCCCTTTATCTACGACAGAGAGGTATCTTCCAACTATGGGAAAGTCTGTTTGCAGAGCCCAAGAAGTTGGGTGGGACTTTTTCATAACAAATTCGCAAAGTTACTGGATATTATGCTTTGGAATATCCATCGTAGTGGAAGCGAAGCACCAAGCACCAAGCCAAATCCACTTGCAATCCACATCCTATTCAAGTGTGATACGCGCTTTTGGCAATCCATAGTCGGGATTGAGTCATGGTAAAAGCTCCGAGCTACTTGGGTTTCGACTCTCGCTGAATTCTGATCCTGGACGTGATCTTACGCATAAAGGGTATCACTTCACACTATTTCATCGCCATCATTACTTACGTGTTAGCAGGGGACTGCCACCCAGTCAGCAAAAGCAATTTAAATTAATCGTCTAAAGTGAGACCTCCATGCAACCCTATGAACAATGATATTTCCCATTCCTACATAAGTCCTTTACTGCACACTTTTGAGCGAACCATTGATTGGTTGATTGATAGATAGATTGATTGCCTAATATATGAGACTTGTTGAACCAACCAACGAAGAAGTAATGAGAGGCTCGAGTTGTTGACTTCCTCTAACCTAATTGATATGTCTCAAATTGCATCAAAATGAAGTATCGTTTTGATTCTTTGAGCTCCCAAAGGGATCAGTTAGAAACGCGATATCTTTCTTGCAGCGACAGAAAAAACGTCTGCATCTGGACAGACCCATTAAACCTATATTACCTAAAGGAGACCGAAATGAAACGGTCCTTGGAAATGCTATAAGGCACCCAAATGATGAAAGGTCAAACTAAACCGGACCAAAGCTACAGTCTTTCAATGGTATATGAGCAAAGATTCCCAGAAGAACCAAGGTCCTGCACTACAGAATACGAGTCCTCAATCCTCTGATCCCAAGTAGGCTCTATACGAAGTTGACGAGAGTTGTTGACTCTGAAGTCACATGTCCCATTACTGTCTCTAGGGGTCACACAGAAAGTATGTGCCGAAAATTGCCTAAAAATTCAGATTTTTGGGAATCTTCCAGAAATTTCCATTGAAACGACAGGAAGAGACGTGATACGCTCATAACCTATCCGGTATTTCGTGATATCGCAGACGCTTTCGCAGATTGAGGCTCATATCTGACCATCCTGTTTCGGGCATCGAAGCCCTGGGAGTAGGCGTTCACAGAAGCGCTGAGAAAGGGCTTCGAGAGCAAATGCTCGTCACAAAATTCCATGGGGTTTTAGCAGCGGAATACAGGTTTTCGACTGCGAGAGGGCGAACTCTAACTCGTAAAGAGAAGAACTTATCGAATAGGAGGAATGTTCGGGTCATTACAGGGACAGCTAGGCAAGGAGAGTGGAGCCGGATTTGTAGAGTATATACAAGTGGGTAGTGCCTTTACATGGAACCTACATGAAAACTTCCAGAACAATCAAGAAAAATCCAGACTTCCACTAAATTTTTGGCATGTTCTTTCCGAACTGATATTTTTCCAGAGAGTAGAACAAGATATATGCAGAGACTGATGTTCAGCGTCTCCAATTACAGTGGATATATGAAATTCAAATCAAGTACGATGGAAATTTATTCATAGAATGTCAACAAGAAGGACCCCTGCTGACGTATGCTGCTACTTATACCCTCAGCTGTCTTTGTACTTTTGTAGACATTCCTCTAGATGATTTGTCTATCCCGCCCTCTTTAGCAAAGGGGTAATGCAGAGAAATTACGTCAAAGGACACTTGATATTTCACCTTTTGCCCTCTTCAGACGACACCGGAAGGTATTTGGCCAATGGCATGCCGAAATAGTACCTGTCCTCGAAAGGGTGACTAGAGCTATAGCCAATGTCAGTTACACTTCCTGGTATCAAGTTCTCTATCATGCTATATGTAACTCAACCTGCGAAAATAATCGTGAACAACAGTGTATGTAGTTGGAGGGGACTAGATTTCGTCAGAAAACATGAAACCCCGGCTCAAAGTAGCACCGGAATTCAATGGAAGGCCTAATAAGCGGCTTTCGTGCTGTGATGGAGGAGCTTTCAAGAGTAATTCAGCAAAATATGCCCAATAAATCGGAGGCCGATCGCTTACTTCAACAGTGAAATTGTTCTCAGCCATATTGCTGATGCAGGGGGTGGAAATATCGGGTATCATAGAAAAAACAGTTTTATAGGGTTATGGAAGTGCAGTTCTTTACCCATAGTTCCTGTTTATTCCCAGATTCGAAGTGGAACCAAAGGTCAAAATTAGACGAAAGTAAGTAATGGGGTGAACTCCACGATCCTGGAAAAGGGTCTCTTAGCTTGCTCCTGCGAAACCATAAATATCACCAGTTCACATCATCAAAAACTATGAAATCTAGGTAATCGGAAAAATTGTGGTAACCTAATACTAGGCGACCTTGCCAAGACATTTATGATTGGCACGGGTCGATTGGCCTATGAGGGCCTGGATCTCTGATTAGCTCCCTATCCCGAAATCTATGAAACTTCCGAGGAAACTTTGGTACTAACTTGTACATTATATCCGCTTGCAGCCATTGGGATTTCAATTTTTCTGACCAACCATTAAGAAACGAGACATTTATAATTATATTTGTTTATATATTTTTGATAGTTTCCAGTACAACTGATAGCCATAATATGTAGTGTCAAAAGTGGGCGGAGGTGGTGTAGTGGGCGGAGGTGGTGTAGTGGCAAGTGGCGCACTATATCACTTGCACGGTCAGGGGTTCTAATTCCGGATCGATGCCCGCATAGGCCAACCAAGCCTTCCATCCCTCCGGGGTCGGTAAATTGGTTCCAGACTGGTCTGGGAGGGTAAAAAGCACTGACTTGTACATCGGCTGGCCACCGCAAGTCATTGTATAGGCCACATACGCACTCATTACGCCACTACGATTCTGAATGGAAGTCGAGTGCGGGGGCGCATCCCTCAGACGGGATTGATTAACGCCAAAAACTTTATCCTTTTATCATTGAGTGTCAGAAGCGTGCTGAGAAGTTAGATGTAGGACCATTACAATCCACAAAATAACATGACCGATTCGACTTCATGTTTTCTCAACGAGGACAGGCGTCTGTAAAAAGAGAGAAAGAGCTCCTTGGACAGCACAGGGATCAGATGAGAGGCCTAAATCCTGGCTGGCAAGAATGGATTCAAGCGAGCATTAAAACTAGGGTGAAGCGAATGTTTACCACATGCTTATACGTTGAAGAAGGCTATTTCAACAAGTACAGCACGCGATGCTCGCTAGGTAAGCAGTAGGGTCTAATGTAAGGAAAGTTTATCTCCACAGTAAGCTCTGACGAGCTCTCATCTCGTAAGCTTGTCAAGACGGCCTAGTCTGAGCGGCGAGTTCCTTGATTCTGCCTCTGACCTTCTCGTCCTCCTAAACGCTGTCTGTGTGACAAGCCTACAGTTTTGTCTGTCTAACAATTCTACAGCTCTTTATCGAGTTTTAATATATGAAACACCACTGAGCAGAAAGAAAATTCACGAGAAATCGAGAGAGAGAACCCTAACCCTTAAAGACCAGCAAAGCTACCCACCTCTCGGTAGGTTCAAAAAACCTTGGGGTTCCCTGGAGGTGAAAGCAAGGTAGTGGAAATTTCAATAGGGTTCGACTTCAAGGGCTTCTTCTTGCCTAACTAGGGAAGGATCCCAAGTCGAAGTGGCCATTTGAGATGAAACCTACACTGCTAGACCTATTTTTGGATGCTGAGTTCAAATCTGCTTTCCAAATTTGCCGAGCGTTTCTCTGAACAAAGTTATGAGGGTGGTTTCAGGGAGCTTAACATGAGAAAACTTAAATTACATGGATGTTCCTCACCTCCCAACGGCGGCTTGGTGGTAGGGGTAAGCGTGTCGCTTCATAGGCGAGAGGCTAGGGATCGGGTTTTCTGGGGCACGTAGTTTTTGCATTACATAGAATTTTTCCCTAAAAGACTAGAAAATACTCTCATGGTGGGATTATCACGTTTTATGACCTTTTAATGCCTTTGCCGATACCTCCTACCTACCTACCTGTTACCGAGTGGGAGATTCCTCCGTGCACAAAATTTGAAGGTCCGGGAGGGAAGATGCATATGATGAGCAATGATGATGCTAGATTGGGTGCGATGGTGCATAACAGCTCCGGACTTACCAACACCGGCGCTGGTGATAGTGGACTCGAAGACCAGAAAGCTATTCAGTGCACCTTAAATCTACAAAAGCAGGTGAGGGATTGACACCCTGCTCGAGGCTACTACGAGGCTAACGCAGCCCGATAAAAGCTTATTTCTCATCTCCTTCAAAAAATATGGTTAAACGCACCACCTCATATGAAATTGCTCATAATCTCAACTTTTGCGTGTACACACGAGACCCCATTCCTTGCTCACTTTCGCGTGTCCACTTTCAGTTCTGTCCGGCTAGATTTAGGAAATTTCTCATATATTCATGGTACGCCGTGGCTACTCAAGCATTCACCCGGGTGATTTTGGGACGCCTACACAATTGTGTTTTCCTTCTGATTTGGGGTTAGTAAGTGTAAAGCAATGAAGTGCTACAAGTTCTTCTTCATCCGTTGCTCCCATTGTGAGAAACTTCTTTGTTTCAAGCATTGCGTACTAGAGTATCACATTTGTTCATTCAAGTGACAAAAGTTATCCTACTGTGAATATGGAGTGCATGGGCATGCGAGTAAAACTAAAGTATTACTTTGGTGGGTAAATATCAGTAAAAACATTAAAAAGTCATAAAACATGATAATCGCACCATAAGAGTATTTCTAGTCCTTAAAAAGAAAATTCTATGTAATGCAAAAACTCCATGCCCCAGAAAACCCGATCCCTCGCCTCTCGCCTATAAACCGTCACGCTTACCCCTACACCAAGCCGCCGTTGAGAGCTGAGGAACATCCATGTAATTTAAGTTTTCTCATGTTAAGCTCCCTGAAACCACCCTCATAACTCCGTTCAGAGAAATGCTCGGCAAATTTGGAAAGCAGATTTGAACTCACCATCCAGAAACACGTCTAGCAATGTGGGTCTCATTTCAAATGGCCACTTCGACTTGGGATCCTTCCCTGGTAAGTATTATCCAGGTGATCAAAATGGACAGTCGGTGCCAACCTTCCCCGCGTCCTTTTTCAGCAATTATTGTTGAATCCACTGAATCGGCGGTTCTTGACAAGGGTAATGTTCTGTTAAGGTATAGCCGATTAAAATATCCCATTCAATTAGTATGATGTAATAAATCATTGAACAATGTCAAATAAATAAAAGTTTGCTATAACTTTGGATATCTAAATTGATAGAGAGCTCGATTATCAGGATAAAGGATAAAGTCGTTGACGTTAATCAGCCCTGTTTCCCCAATACTCGTCTTCTATTTAGAATCGCTGTGGCGGTTTGAATGCGTTTGTGGCCTACGTAGTGCGGTGGTCAGCTCATGTACCAGTCAGTGCTTTTTTCCTCCCGACGGGTCTAGAACCAATTAGCCGATCTCGAGAGATGATGGGAGCCTTGGCTGGCCTGTCATGTCAATCAGACAGTATTCGATTCCAAACCATTCCTGGGATGGTGCCCAAACCATGTGCGTGGTAGTGCGCCACTTGCCATTGTACTACCTCAGCTCGAGCGAGGGATAGGGCAGGAAAAAAGAGTATAATCTGTATGTAACGACAATTATATCTAGCTTAGGCTATTTTTTTTTTCTGCAGACCGTATCCTGGAAAGACGTCATCATGGAAACCTATTTACGGAAAGACGGATATGAGACTTCACGATGGGCTTGCGTGGGTAAAACTGAAAACAAGGAAGAAAATGCCTCTTGTAGCAATATTCGAGGGAGTCGAGGGTGGCCATTCCAGGAATGCAAAGTGATTGGAAGGTAGGAAGAAGAAGGAAGCGAAGTGAGAAAGAGAGGAAAGAAAAAATAGAATGTCCTTGCTTAAGAAGTACCAAATAAGGATCTTGGGGAAGATGCCAGAGTAACTGAAGGAGGATGCAGCAAGAGCGAGAGAGAGGAGAGGCTGTGATAGGAAATAAAGCAGGGAAATGAAAATGCCAGAGGGCTGACAATCCCACTTGAGGTGGGAATGGAAATAGAGAAAAAACGAATTGACAATTGAGAAATTTGACATTGAAGATTTATTGCAATGGAGGGTACTGTAAGGTAGGCAGCACAAACAGCAGAACCTCAAGGAAGGTGGCTTCCATAACTGTACGAGCTGCTTGCTCTGCAAGCTGCTATGTTTTCACAAGCTCCTGACGGAGTCAGAGAACGGCTTTCCCAGTGACAATAGTGGTTATTATCTAGAAACTCAACTTAGGAGAAGGCTCCGGCGATTCTGCAGATTGAGGATCAAACTTCGATACCTGCTGAGGCTATACCATCGACAAGACATTCCCAAACGACCTGCTCTGTGGGAACTATTGCAACAATGTTGCCACCTATATCAGAATCCCAGGTGCTACAGGAGGTTTGATCCAGTTCTTGCGTCTCTAAGGAGGAGTTCGGTTAAGATGGTGAGAGAGCAGGAGACCAAAAAACAATGTGGGTTCGTCCTATGATCCATGGCTTCAACGAATGTAGTATACTGAAGTTATGGCAAGAAAAGCGCCGAACGCTGCCAGAGCCATCTGATTCATCCAAAACTCACCAGCTTAATGTTGATTTGGATCAACCAGTTGGTTACACTCTGTACCGAAGTTATCTGTACTCTGGGGTGAGGCTTCACACCTACTCAAAAGTACAGCTTCCTATTATTTGTATTCGGCAGAGGGGAAAACAGAACCATAAAGGAAGGTCATAAGGAAAAAGACGAGTTAATCAATGGATTTTGAACAAAAGAAGTGCTTCTAACGGGACCGGTCGGGCGGAAATTTTTTTCGCTTGACGTGTGGGCATGAGTGGGTGGCTATTTCTAGAATATCTCTTCATTGCTGATCTTGAAAATCACGTGAATGGTCGCTATTGTGTTTGTTCTAAGTTAATGATAACTTTCTAGTATATAATTCCTACAGGTAAAGGTAATTATAAGGTGAGCCAGCAAGCCTTCAGCAGGCTTAGGTCTTTGGTTGTTTGAGCGAAGATGTTTGATGGGATAGTGGGAAACAATAGAAACAAGTCCATTGCCGGCTAGGCGATTTCGACGAGTTGGACGAAGTCTGTAGAGCCGGCGGCGAACCCATAAGCTTCGCTTATGCCCGTCATAGAGGCGGAGTCAAGAGGCGTTTCTTGGGGATACTTGCTGGGAATGGATATTCGTGTCATTTAGCACCATTTGAAAAAGGGCGTTAGCAATAAGGCTCTCATCCAGATGTCTACGAGATCAGTGCTGATTAGGCATGTTCTGGAAAGCATAAATTCATGATTCATGTTGAACAGTTATTCAGAATAGGTAATACACTATATTGGCCCTGTACATAGCGACGTTACCCCTCTCATCCCTGCATGCCTCAGGGATTCGAGTGGGAAAAGTTAATCAGATGAGTCCATGTCATTCCCCCACCCCGTCAACTGGATTGCAAGGGTTGTCCGACATCTTCTTTGTGAACCGCATTCTACAAAGTCAACTTTTATATTGTCACCCTTCCGGGTATGAAAATCAAAACTCGAAGCGCATGAGGAGCAGGTCAGTTTGACCAATTCGTTTTGGTACTATGCTCACTGGCACTGGGCTCATGAGACTGCTTTCAACACAGTGAACCCACAGTGAAAAGACTGTGAAATGAGAGAAAGGGTCGATTATGTGGTGTAGTCCCTGACGAATAGGACTATACTTCGAAGTTCAGACAATACTTCTCAGCCATAGACCCCTCTCAATAAAAGGCCTAACACTCCCTTCAAGTTTTCCTAAGGGAGCAGCACCTTACAGGGACCGGATGGACTTCGAAGCTGATGCTCTGAGGTAAAGTTCATCATGGTAGGGGACAGTATATCAAATACTATTTTCTTTCAATGCTGGGTCGAAAGCGATTTTTTTCGAGCAAAATGCGCACAGTGAGGCAAAGTGCTGAGCCATTACTAGTATGTGGAATAGAAGGTAAGCTTTTGAGGTCAAAGCGTGCCAAGTGGCGCACTATCTTAGGCATGGTCCGGAATAGAATCCTGCGGAGGCCACCCGCGGGGTTGGGTAAATGGTACGAGACTAGTCTGGGAGGTATAAACATTGACTTGTTCATTGGCTGGCCACCGTAAGTCCACTGTACAGGCATAGCACGTCCAAAATGCCTCTAGAAATGAAGAAATCGACTGAGTTGAGTTGACTTCTATCTTTTAATCCTCCAAGGAAGGATTTGAGGAAGGCGACAAATAAGCAAGAAATAGAATTCATAGATGTAAAAGGAAGAATGACATAAACATGATTAGTAGTCCTACTGATCCTACTGGAAAGTAATAGTGGTAGATGCCAGATTTCTGGATGACGACGGATAGTTGTTCAGTGGTACGAACCGCCACTATCACTTACTCGGACCAATAATTGGATCCTTGATGATGCTTTTGTTCCTTATGCGTACGCCTCTTCCGCGTTACATAATTGCTGTCAAACATTGGAGTAAAGGAAGCAGCACCGGTGTGAAAGTTGTTTGTATGGGTATGGGCTATGCAACTAGCTAGCTTTAGCACTGGAAATGAAATTTGAATAGAGTCATAAATGACTTTTTTTTGATTTGTGCCTTCCACAAGTTCACAGTTATATTTTTTTCGAAAAAAAAAAAAGATTTTTGAAGGACACATTCTTTTGGTCAACGGTTAGAGCTCGGCTCTAGCTGAACAGTTCGGAACTGAACGATTTTTTACAAAGCGGCCACGAAAGTGCGGTAGGGCTACTAGTTAGGTGGTTCCTTTTTTTGTAAGGCTGTCAAGCATTTGAAGTGAAGTAAGATTATCCGTACTCACGAAAAGGGAAACGTTTTTGAAGTCACGTCGTTCTGCTTATTTTCAATGTCGAGGAAAGCTCCGTCCTATGTCCTCCCAGCTGTAGCACTTTCATACAAATTTTCTTTGCTGTATACATGTGTAAAGCGAGCTAGAAGAGACATGCTTAGAAGCGGGTACGGTAGATTTTCGAGTGTTAGATTTGTGATCACCTAGGCATTTACATTTTCACTGCCTACTGTATTTTGGGACAGTAGACCCAGCAGAAGTGTTTGACTGGTAGGTTGGCACGGTTCCAATAGCAGTTCACAGGCTGACTTTGCAGTTTTCAGGGCCATGAGCACAGATTCATATGAAGTTTGGCAGTATGGTCGTGCTCTTCATGGGACAACTTCTTGAACATAGTGATCCGATACCTGGTCCTAAGACCTGGACTTCGAGTCTACTACTAGGGGTCAACGGCACCTTACTACATTGCTCTTGAATCTACCGTGCGGCTACCATTATACCTTCTTTTTCCACTTCTCTCTGTTCTCTTCCATAGCTATGAAGAAATTTGTGGTAAAAATGACCCGCCGATTTCCTCAAGGGTGATAGAAAGTGAGTTTTAACGTGTCATGATATTGTTTAGAGGCTGTAGTTCGTCTCTTCTTGAAGTGTTCTATGGGAATATTTTTTTTTGGGTTCAAAAAACAGTTCAGATGGGTAGTGGTGTCGTCTGTTATGAGGGAATGGACTACACAAGGAGAAACCCTTCTGGCTCCCTTTTCGGACCTTTTTGGGCTACATCATGGACGAAACTGGCGAGCGGTGTCATCGCTTTGTTTTTTGACATATCGCAGCCTGCTAGAACAACGACCAAAATCTTCAATAACGTCCTTGCTCCTGTCTCATTTCTCCTTTTCGGCGGCAATAATGACCCCTCTAAGGGCTACCTATGATGTCAAGGAAGCTGCTGGGTCGTCGGTGATATGGGCTATCATGGTTGGAAGAATGGGTGATGGAATCTTCGTATGCAATAAGTTTCATGGGTGACAGGTTTCAAGTCGAGTAGCAGCTCACAAGATCCTTTTGAATCGCTCCTATACCTTGCAGAGGCCACCAGTTATGTATGGGTTGTGATAAGTGCGTTACGGAATCGGAAATAGGCCTGAAAGCAACTATTTGAGTTTGGGATGACAGGCACAGTTACTCAATTAGCTTGAATCAAGGTAGGGTCTTGGGAACCGAGGCTAGCAAAGCAAATCGAAAAAGCTAAACAAGTGCACCTACATATCGCCTAGAGGCACAGCTAACGATAAAATGGGGCCTGATATCCCATCCTGGGATAAACCTGTGACCGTCAAGTACAGCACGTGGGACATTGTCGGGTCGAAAAACGACCCCCACAGGACTTTATAAGGACTTCAAAACTGGCTTCGCTGACGTATACACCCAAGACAGGCCGTCTTATGACGGCCTTGTTAAGGCTTCACCATCAAACACAATGGAGCTTCAAAGCGCTGACGAATCGTACGCTTATGTGGGAGACACCGGAACGAGTACAGACTCATAATATCGTACAACATCTTATCTTACTACTTTTTCGAATCTACTATCTATCTTACTTTTTTGAAGCCTTATATTCTTTGAATATTCGCCCTTTGTTCGCGATTTTTGCCCTATTCTGCATCACAACTTCCATTACTTCCCTTGAACTAGATGCCTCAAGATTATCGTGAACTGTGCTTGTGAAGAAGATGGTAACTATACTGATTACTCCATTCTTTATCTCGAAACATAGGAAATGTAGCATAGAAGGGAGCAGTTTCAAATCCAACGGGCTCTAGAGGCACAGTTCACGATAAAAATAGTTTCTGAGATTCCCCTATAGCATAAATTCGAGGCTCCCCCTTACACCATACCTGCCATCATAAGGTCGAAAAACTTCTCGGTTAAGGCACAATAAGGGGCCAGAGATTTTACTGTGTGAATGCCCCACCCCTAGTGAACGAGTTTCAACGGCTTTGCGGAGGCTACACTATCTCAAGAGATTCCCCCCACGGTGACAGTGAGAGGTAGTTTAGGATATTTCAATGGGAGCAGGTTAGATCTCGTCCAAACACACCTTACATGCCACTACTGTCACGGTGATCTCGTACAACTTCCCCCACCACGAATTTTAAAAGCTTCAAAGTAGGCGTGTTCTCGAAATTCTTCGCCACCGATGTGCTCCTCTACATCAACACTTCCGCTTTTCAACCTCAAAAGAATACCTCAGGATTATCGTGAACATTTATGATTACAGTGGCATCAAAAGTTCCTCCATCAGAAATGGATCGAACCACACTATGTCCTATGCTGACTTGATCAAATCCCAACTGATTGCAAATCTAACAATAAGTTAGCTCAAATAGATCCGAAGTTTTTAAAAGGATATTTTATTTATTAAAGATTTTCTTGAGGAGGAACTATCGACCAATCTAGCCGAAAAACCTCTAAGGAAGACTTGGATTTGTACTCGATAGATATTATTCCATCAACATCGATTTTCAGTCCAGGAACTCATAAAAGAGTTCTTGGCGAGTTCGAAAGAGTCAATATTCTGGTAGCGGGGATATCGGGGGACGGCAATGGAATGGTTCAAAAAGGCTTGGTCAGGTTTTCTACAAATTCGCTCAAACGTGTCTTCCAAGGTTTTTGTCGATGATATACGATTAGGATCCTGTGAGTGTCTTTTTATTGCTCATGGTTATTCCATAAGGATTTCAAGCAAAAGATCAGCGCTTGGATTCTTTATGGAACGTGAAAGCTGTAAAAGTTCCGGATTCTCGGCAGCAGCCACTACAATGAACGAATTAGGACGAAACAACTGATGTGAAAGCGCCTGGGCAACTGGTTTTACTTGTAGCCTGACCACTTAGCGAAAGTCGAGTAAAGTAGTTTCTGTGAAGAACGGCTAAGAGTACAACAGGGCTGAGATGTCCGGCGAGGACCGCCACAAAGGAGACAGGATTGATTGCATCGTTGGAATCGACTAGGGGACTAACGGGTTTAAGTTTTTATACTTTTCGAAACTGGTGAGAGTCGGAGCCTCTTGAAAGGCGACTATGGAATTCCTGAACGGTCAGGGTGGCATGCGCCATGTATACGTGCTCAATTTAGACTCGTTGGTTCCTATGGAAGGGTGCAAATTCACAAAGCTTATATGTATCAGCCGGTTCAACAAATCAATGTGGTCTTGAGAGCGAACAAGACAGGAGGTCTTAAGAGTTTGTGGAGTCTGGTTTTTATAGGGAAGTCTGCAAATTATCTCTCTGTTTTGGCTTTTACTCATTCTTCCTCAGATTGATATTACCTTTTATATTAGGATGTATTGAGAGTGCCTATCTGCCCAAAATTTCACAAAAATCCAGTTTTATTCCAAAATGTTTCAGAAGTTTTATAAAATTAGCATAAGGAGAGGCTACTCGTTTGTCGTCCACAGAGACTTTATTCTATTGCAGTCGGTTCACCAAATAGAAACTCATGTTCGACCTTCTTCCGCCGCTCATGTTCGACCTTCTTTTTCCAACAATGGGGAAAGGAATCGCTTAGAAGGAGCTTGAAGGCCAAATGTTCGAGACAAGGTCAGTTACAGCAGCGAAGTAGCCCTATTGAAACTCGTAAAGAAATAGTTGCCAAATATGGAGAAACAGTTCTGCTAATATAGGGCCAAAGAGGCAAAGAAGAGGGAGTGGGTATGTTTTGCGCATATAATTCGGTGGTGTCCCTCTATAGCAACACCATGGAAAGTCTCAGAACAAGAAGGGTGCTAAGCCAGAGAGGATCGGGCATGTCGCTTTGAAGTTCAGATAAATAAATAAAAAAATAAATGAATAAATAGATAAATAAGTAAACAGATGAGTAAACAAGTGAATGAATGATTACGAACTTGAAACGCGACCCTCCTATCAAAGCGAATATTCGAGTTCGAGTCTCGTGTGACTAAAATGTTTCACAGAAGCCTTGGCACACTTTTATTGAGATCGAGGTATCGGCACTCAAGCAGTTAACCAACTCAATCAGAATCTAGGAAACTTTCCGGGTTTCTGTTAGATACTACCATATTACGGAATATTTCCTCAGAATCACCTTAGTTAAATGGGAGGATTTTCCAGGTTTCAATCGCATTGAATTCCTATGAACTTTAACAGGGCTTTGCATTCAAGCCACTGACCACTCATGCAAGTTGACCGCCTTGGGACTTGTCATCTTATGTCAGGTGAGCAAGACTCTACCCCTACTGCAAGGTGGACAATGGATGTACAAACCGCTCTAACCTATCCATTATCCAAACATGGAATCTATCTCGATACCAAGATAATAACTGCACAGCTTTTTTCGCTCTATACTCGTGGACAACCTGCCCATTGATTTTGTCTTTTTCTCTTCTTTAATGGATAGGGTCAAACTAAATAGGTCGCTACTCTCCGTAAAATTAGGGTATCAAGCTTCTTCACACCCACGAAGCGTCAAAAGGCAATAAAACAGTGGCGACATATGATACGATCCAGTTTGTCGGGTTGAATCATTCATAATGCCTGACGTTTCGCCAAGATCGTTGATCTCAAAAGCGTATCGAGTCTTTAGGATGTTGACTATCGTGCTTGAAAAGATGAACTCTTGACTAGTTGCAGCTTAGACGAACTTCCTACCGAGTGAGAATCCCAACAAGACCCCTCAATACTACGTGTAACGAACGGTCGCTCAAGGCCGTATTAGTTGCTCCAAACCGCGTGTGGTGCAGTAGGAACGAAACTGTCGCGTCGCGGGGAGAGAGACGTCGCGCGCGAAGGAATGTAGCAAAATGCAGCAGCAAGTAAGAAATACAGGAACAAAAGAACTAACAGTAGAATCATGCCAAAAGTTATAATCACATAGCA
The DNA here is from genome assembly GCA_000469685.2 of Haemonchus contortus. Lineage (NCBI taxonomy): Eukaryota > Metazoa > Nematoda > Chromadorea > Rhabditida > Trichostrongylidae > Haemonchus > Haemonchus contortus. Next base: position 12,433,678 of record LS997564.1, read on the forward strand.
ATTTAGCTGTATGAAGAACACTAGAACTGTTATAATGAGGCAAATGGTCCGCGGCAGCCGGGTGCGCGACGAATAGATTACACAAAACCGTTCCTACTGCCCGTCTTCCCTCCAAAGCTTATCTTGTAGCAATAGGACTTGTGCAATGGAATGGAGCGGGTCTAGTTCTACGTCCATAGGGTGCTTTATCGAATTCGTCGACAGTCTTTTCATTCTGATTTGATCGTACCACGAAGAAGCGCATGCAGACTGTTCAGGCCCAGAGGTTTTAAATATTTTTAATTCTAATAATCAAGAGCAGCGCTTTCGTTAGAAGCCCTTGAAGGCCAATTTCGGCTATACCGTTTTTCAATTGATCTGGAGCAGTGCGCTAGTTTGCCTCCTTCGCTTCCTGCGCTCGCTTAATTCCTCCTTCACCCCAGTGCCTGACCGATACTTGAGCGCATAAGTGCATGGGAACACTGATCAGTCATTTCTTGCCTTTTCCTACATTCCAGGAATATTTTGTTCAGAAAAATTAGGTCGAAGAACGATCCTCGTTGCAAGAAGATTCTTATTCAAAGTCCAAAGATGTAGAAATCACTTCAAGACCTGATTTCCCTTGACGCGGCCATTTTGAGAATGTCTCTACTAGCCTAATCAGTAAATTGTCACCCAATGCTTTTCGGAAACGTCTCCTTCCTTTTTTTGGATTTTTTTTTGGGATTTTACCAGAACTTTCTACCTCCTCCCCGCCATTTAATCAAATTATCCAAGTCGACAAAGAGTTAGAAGTAGTTATTATCAATGTTAGGTGAGTTCTGCTTATGATTCCTTTAGCCAATTGAGATGAGTACTCAAGTGACCTTGTGAAGAACAAAGACGGAAACAGATAAAAGAATTATGGAAGATGCTAGGCAGAGACTCAGTTTGTTCATGGAGTAGAAGAGTGAATAGAAGGGACCCTGATCAGGAAAATGATGGACTACAAGCTTTGGCATTTCAATGAATCGTCATAGTTGTTGTTTAGTACCAGTTCTCACGCCACGACGTTGTTGAGGAGTATCTGTTTTTGCCAACATCCAATGTTTCCGTTGTCGTCATGGGTTTCTATATATAGCTCAAAGCTTACGAAGTGCTCATGACCTTCATATTTAGCGCCTGTTCTCTTGAGCCTCTAGGACCTTATAAAAGCCTTTGAGAAAGTCGTCTGAGATGACAAAAGTAAGACTAATTTGCAAATCATCCGCAGTTCATAAGTGGAACTGAGAGATTTCGAACTACTGAAGGTCGCTGACTTCTAAGTTCTGGTATTATTAGTGTCACATAGTAGTTTATGGGACACTGATCGAAATCCTAAAGCATTAGATGAGGACGATGTCAAGGGTACAACAACAGAACAAAGGAGTTAGGCTTCACTTCAGAAAGGCTCAGATGTCGAGGTTCTAGTAGAGGCTGTATAAAGGTTTCGGTAGAGGTTGTATATGGGTTGTTCATTGATAAGTGATCAATACATGATCGATGAATACTAAGAAAGTCTTCGGCTTTGATGAGACCCGCTTTTGAGCGCGCCTCGCATTTGGCTACCCATTCAGGATCGTATTGGTGGTTTTGAGGTTCACGTGACATTTCATATTAGCCAGTCGATGTACAATTATGCGCTCTTATCCTCCTAGACGAGTTTGCTACCGGTTTGTCGACCGTAGATGGAGGAATTGAAGGCTTGGCTGGCTATGAAGTCGGAATTCGATTTCCGGAACATGCGTGACAGTGCGCCTTTTACCGCTGGGCCACCTCCGTCCATCAGTAATCGGCAGTACTAACATCATATAGGGAGACAAAGTAGTAGGGTTTTTACATCATCAGCGATTCAAACGTGAAGCATCGCGGAGAATGAGGTTGGAATTAAGGTTGTGAGAAAAAAATTCACACTTGTTATCTTTGTTCTATTTATTTATCACACATTTCTCACATTCGAGGTAATTTTTGGTGCGTTACTGGAATGGACCGGGAATTCCAAGAAGAAACGGGCTTTCGATGAGGAAGTAAACACTCGACATGCAATGAACTATTTTTAGTCTTTTGAAAGCTTCCGAAAGTCTAAATCATGAGCGGAAAATATAAGCTTTCCACCTAACAATCTCATGGCACGAGAATCAAAACGACAACAACAACGACGCTGAATTTCATTGCAGTTCACGATGGGAAAATCATTTAGAGGGAGCTGAGTTATAAGCAAAACACTTGCCCTTCAACATTCGTGCGCCCCTCGGTGGTTTTGCAATATCAGCCTACCGACTTTATACGTCATGCTTATAAGAGTCGTTATCCTAACCATTCTATCGAGAAGCTGAGAGATGACGGTTGGGATCAAGTGGGGATAAATATCGCGTTTTAAAAAGTAGGTAATTATGGGTTGAGTTCTATCTAGGGATACGTTGGCCCATAGCTAGACATTTATTTGATAGAAGAATGAAGAACTGAGTCTCCTACTACTGATCATTCTCGTTGGTGCAACGCCACGTACCTTCCACTTCGAATTGTAGTGGCGTTTGGATGGATCTCTGCCCCACAGCTTTATCCTCGTCCAGTACCAACCAACAACCCCGAAACTGAAGGTTTGGTTGGTCTGAGGGAGTACCGAAGCAGAATTTGATCCTGAGCCATGCTCGTGGAACTATGTAGCTTTAACCTATTTCACTCCTGCCTACTCTAGCCATACCAGGGAATATGTGAACACATGAAGCACTTTCAGTCTACTATTTTCTGATTCTGAGGTGTAGGGGTATACTTGTAGTGTCGAAAAAGGTTATTAAAACATGGATAACATACAATGAATCAAAAACGCTGAAGCTGAGACTATTTATGTCTCCTATGATTACGCGATCTCTGGAAACTTACAAACTGGTGGACAACGCAGAATGACGCGAACTGCCACCATTGACCAGTTAAGGTCCTAATTTGCGAAACTCTGGAAAGAAGCGATAAAAGAAGATCTAAAAGAGCGAAGAGCAGCAGTTCTGGCCGAACCCGCGAAACCGGTGAGACCCCGCCGGAGCTTGAAAATCAAGGGGCCATGACGAGTGCCTTTCGTCGCTCCTTCAGTTCTCCTTTTCTAATTCTACATGCCGTCACGTCGATGAACAATTTCACGACGTCCAGTCCCGATAGGATCAAATGAGAACCTCTAAAGTGTCTCCCACCAGTAGTCATCAGAACTCTGCCTGGCTGTCCACGAGGTACCTGTCGGAATGCAAAATGACCACGTCATGGGAAACTAGCACGGTTGCGTTTTTGTATAAGAAGGGAACTCCAGATAATCCAGTTCACAACTATCGCCCAATCTACCTGCTGTCTCTAATCTATGACCTTCTCATGAGAATCAACCTTAACAGCATTGGTAGAAAAGTAGGTGAATGAAAGTCACGTGAACGAGTAGGGTTCTGGAGAGGGTTCAGTACAGTCGATCATATCCACACTCTCACAAGACTAGCTGAAGTATCGCGGGAGTACAATATGCCTCTATAAAAAGGAGCTGTCATGCTGTAAAGACAGAGGCGGAGACTGAAGCCTTAAGCAACCAGGATGTTCCTACCAAACGTATAAGGATGCTTCGTGAGCACACCCAATGCATCGCTATTTTGAAAAGAAAGTCTTCGTCAACGGAAGAGAGGGGTTCAACAGGGCAATAGCATCTCGCCCAAACTATCCAGTCCCAAGCTCAATAAGACACGCAGCAATCGGAAGGGATGGAAATGAAGGCCGATCGCCAACATTTACATGATCTCCTCTTCGCAGACGACATCGTTCTTATGATACCGAATATCGACCAGGCATAACAGATGCTGACTGAACTCGACAACGCTTGCGGAATGGTCTTATTACGACTGAACCTAACAAAGACGATGTTCATGAGAAACGGAGTGATACCTAATGCTTCCACATTGGCCCTAAACAGACCATAAATCTCTAAATGCTCTAGGTACGTGCACTTCGTGCAATTCGTCAACATGAACAACGGCCCAGCTCCGGAGCTGGGCAGGCTCCGCGATGACCTTTTCGACATTGCTGTCCCTCCTACTTTCACGTACACCTCAGAGACTTGGACTGTTGAAAGTAGGAAGGACATGGTGTCAGCGTCACTTATCGCGCTTTGGAAAGGACAATGCTCGGAAAGGCAAGTCAGAAGGAATCCCAAGTTACGAGAGTTACGAGCTCCGCCAACGAATGAAGAACAGAGATACCAGAGATTGCATACCTCAAGAAATCGAAAACCAGCTGGGCCGGACACGTTATGCAATATTGTAATGACCATTGGACCAAGGCGATTATGACTGGATTCCTCGGAACGTCAAACGATCCGGAGAGGACGCTACGCCTTGAGGGAGTAGGGCTCGAAGTTCGCAAAGGGAGGATTGTAGACATTGCTGAAGCTCGCTCATGAAACCGATGATCACGGAGCTTTAGGTGACAAGTGGCTGAGGCTGAGAAAGGCTGAGCTTCGATAAAAGTATAATGTCTAGGGTCTCACCGGCCAGGGAAGTTCCTATTACTTATCGCTCACCACTAAACTTTACCGGTTCTTCCGATTTCCGAAAATGAGGGCTGCAATCTTTGCCACATATCAATATTCTGATATCTCAATCCCGGAGTTCTTGAATAATCAGATTTTACAGCACGATTTGTTAAATTCAACTTTCACTCATAATTATCTTTTTTATAGTATGACAACCGAATGCACATGAAAAGCCCATGTATGTAATATGAATGATTGAAAGTTTTAGGAAGATATTATAGCGATTACTGCAATCAAACCTTCTGGAATTAATTCATAGTTACCTAACAGCATTTACAGTGAAAATGATAATTGGTAGCCTGGCACGGCTAACAACTTCATAATTGAACCTTTGAAGAATAGGCCTATGATGCCCGGCATATCATAAGAAAGATCAGTAAGCAGAATGTTGAAGTACTCGTGCGGAGGGGATATTCTTAGATGGCACTGGTATTTCTAGATTAGCTTCATGTAGACCCTACTTAGAATCGAGGAGACATAGAAATACGTGGCTCAAATGGATGTTTATATTATCCAAGATAAGCTCGATAACAGCTAATTGGTCATTGGATAGGAATTGGGAGATATTCGATCCTTTTACCATGCAAATGATAAGATTAGCTGCATCTGATCGTAATTCTTCAGCAAATGATTCCAAATAATGCGAAAGCGAGAGCAAGCGGATTTCGGTGGTGCAAGGGAGAACACGGTGAATGGAAAGCACAAGTACAGACTTGAGCCTCGTCGAGGAAGCAGCTTTGTCCATGACCTTTTGTGATTCTATGTGGATTTTAGGAATAAGTAGCTATTTACGAGGGGTGTGGTGCGTTAGGAACGAAATGGTCGCGTTGCGGTGAGAGGGGCGTCGCGCGCGAAGGAATGTAGAAGGATGCAGCAGTAGGTAAGAAATACAAGAACAAAAGTACTAATAGTAGAATTATGCATAAAATAATGATGGCATATCGATTGAGGTGTATGGAGAACGCTGGAGCTGTAATAACGGCGAATGAGTGGTCCGCGACAGCCGCGTGCGGCGAATCGACTACCCAAAATCGTTCCTAACGCCCGTCTCCCATTTAGGTTAGAGCTCCGTACAGGGAGTGAAATCCAGTGACCAGAAGTAAATAGTAGATTGTGGTTCACAGGCCATACTAAGAGCTGTGAAAGCGCTGGCACTGAGAGTCAGGCACAATCTTTTTTTGGGATGCGCCACACATTCGACATCAACACATAAGTAAACGTGCCGTTTGAACCAGTCATCGTCCTATATCACCGGATACTGGACAGAGAAATGAACAAACACATCGCTACGTTTCCTTGCCGATTGGTCTGGCACCAATTGAAAAGGCTCTTCTAGATGAAAATGATTCAAGATTTGATGAAATCCTAGTTGAGTGATGCTAGCTTTAGTCAGATTTTTTCTGGCTGTATATTCGAGGTAGCATATGAAGGCAAAAACGAGTGGAAATGAACGGAAATTCGGGAAAATCGGCCACAACATCGGTAGCATCACGCTGTGAATCGGGGTCAGATTATACATGAATGCGATATCGAGTAATTTTGAGTAGGAGGCATGAAGACTCACAATTTTCATAAGTAAGGATGTTGGGAGATGAGTAAATCAAGAAAAATACGGTAATAGTACGGTAAGATCTGTTCAAGTGAAATCGTCTGACATTAGTTGACAATCGGCTGATGATAACATTCGAGAGATTATCATTGGGAAGTGGGAGAAGGTCTCATTCTACTAACCCAATTTCGCTCGGTGGCGAAGGTGGCTCGTTAGTCGCTGCGGTCTGTCTGAACGATAATGACGACGGTTAATGGTGTTTTACGAGACGAAAGTGTCATGGCGGGACAGTTTTCGGACATTTGGGAAGATCTTACAGAAGTTTTATGACTCAATTGGCCAAAGTGCATCTTTCAGCATGAGAACTTCAATGGAAATAGATCAGTGTTAATAGATTTTTGTTGGGACGCGCCAAGCATCCGGATCTCCCGCATTGAATCGTAAACGTTCTGCAAGGGACATCAAGCATATGCAACAATGACCACTCAAATTGGCTGACAAACAGCTCCAGTTCAGCACTTTTCACGACGTCTGATCAATCGGTTCTGTGTTTCAGCTTTTTTACAGAGCCAGAGACAACTAGCTGATCCCTGGGCGTGTGAATTGCTGAACTGGAGCTGTTTGTCATGAGCACTTATCTATGCTAATAGTTCCTAGTTCGAGTACCTCAGCCAACCTAAATAACTTCACCCGCTATTGGGATAGATCTTTTTCCAAATCTTTATATCGAATCAAGGTCTATTCAAATCTGTTATAGGTCTAGCCATTGTTTAGTTAAGTAAATCTTCCCACTCTAGTGGTGGCTACTAACTACCGTCCTGATCTTGCAAATGACTGAACTTCTTGAGCGATTTCCTTCCTAGCCTCGCTGCGAGCTCTTGAGGCCGTTGAAAACAACAATTCTGTACATTTCTGTTCACATTTTTTCTTTGTTCTATTCGAGATTGGTAGAAAAGGATCCATTCTATGTGAAAAGTGTCTGACAAGGATTGATTTCCCCCATAACTTCGAATGTAATCCGTCTTCTACGACTTACTACTATATCTTTTATGTACTGGTTTTAATTACAAAGTGCAAGCTTCACTGGTGTCATTTCGCGCTAGATTTGATCCCCAGACCACGTACCCGCAGCCCTATTTGCCAATGTCCTACTTTTGAACCGAACGTCTGAGCCGAGTGGCTCTCTTAGCGCTTATCATTCCTTGTAGGGATATATTGTAGAACCACCTTTAATTCATAGTACGGAGTCTTTTGTGAACATAAATAGAGGTAGTACTGTCGAGAACTGCTGGCTGTTGCTGTTAATCTGTTAATCTCAGTGTTTTTATCTGCTAGGCGAGTCTAAGAGACCAGTCAACTAGACCAGGTGAGAGAAGGCTTGGTTATGGCAGAAAATGATCCAAGATCTGATATCCGGTTCGTGGCTGCGCCGCCACTTGTCGTTGGCCCATATTCTCCTGTCTATTAAAAGCTATAATTTTCTGATTGGGGAAAGAACAAGGAGCCCTATTCTCCAGAACGAGATTCGATCCCAGATTGATGCTTGATACCTATAGTACAGAATTTGATTGGGGTCTATATTATGTAGTTCGGCTTAGGGGGAGACCTAGGGAACGACTGGATGGAGGTAGAATGAAGAGCTGGATAAACTTCTCCAAAAGTTGTGAGGAATCGGATAAACTGAAAAACAAATGAAGACATCACTTCAGCGTGGAATTGAACCAAAAACGAGGCAAAATATTCTCAGCATTCTGTGAAAGGGTGCTAGATGAATGTTGGGATGAGGCTAAGTACAAAAAACATCAGAATTGATTTTGGAGATCTCGTTTCATCGAAATTCACTTCAAGGAATTCGTTGTACAAATGAATATTTTATTAATTGGGAGCGGCCGAATGGGACTAATAGTGTTTCGTGTTCCTTAGATCCTTTTTACGGACGTTGTAAACCCTAGGGAGTAAACTTGAGCAAGCACGAAACTCTTCCTTTCATCAGGCATTTCTTGATGAACTCGTTCTCACGCCCGACAACCCATTTGTTTTTGATGTTGAATGAATACACTTAAAGATACCAAGGAGGAAGAGGCAATAAAAAGCCGGATCACATATGGCGTAGAGGTTCTACAAGTGCTCGAGGCAGCTTGAAATCTAAGCTAGCTTCCTTTCTTCCTCGTCTCTTGACTTCTCAGATCTTGTTCATGTCCTAGTTGTTCTGGTTTGAGCTCCGAATGTTTCTAGCTTGCGTTATCTTCTTTTTGTGGCTCTCTGAACAAAGGTGCATGGAATTGCCCACAGAACTCAGAAGAAGGCTTATTCCAGCACAACTTCAACGACTGTAGTTTAGAAGGGTTGAATGGAATTGCTTTTGTCCCATAAGAACAAGATCGACCCACTCAGGTTTTTTTGCTCTATCAGGTAATCGCACACTTTTGTAACAGGACAGCAGGCTATAAGCCTACTTCAAACTATTATACGAGTGATATACAGCGACAAGCCATAAATTGTAATCACGCCAATTAACCCAAATTGCGCCGCGAAAAGTGAGAATCCTGGGATAACGAGTCGGCATAATCGACATTCATGAGAACTTAGGACAAGAAGGAAACGGTTCTGAGGGTACTGTTTCGCTTGCAGAGATGAACTCAGATTTGCGGTGCTACCCGGTATAATATGATTGAAAGATTTGGTGTTGACCATTCCCTATCGGGAACGCTCCATGGTTCCCTCTTGGTCCGGGTTAAATTTGCAGTATGTGAGCATTCTTCACAGACCGTCGCTGGCTATCATAATGCCCACTGATCACCTAGTTCGCCAAGTGGGATGCTGTCTGCTTGGAAGACATCTTTTATGAGGTCTAAAAAAAGCCTCGATCTAATCGTATTCAAGAATCCCATTAAACCATCTTACGCAGCGATCGCCCAACGTAATGGATCACGAAGAGCTTCAGCTAGAGTGTTCATGGGGAGATTTCGAAATGGTGAATGCTTCAGAGCATAGCAGGAGAAACGAATCCATTCGAAAAGTACTAGGAAAGTCCGAAGGAATAGATAGAACTTATAAAAAACACTGTTTTAAACCCTTTCCTCCGTTTCTGTTCACCCCTTGGTTTGCTCTACTAATTCAGCTTTAGACAAATAATATAAACATTTGGTCAGAATCCTCTACAAAGGAGTTCAATGAATTGTCATTGGATATCGGTATCTGGAAGTACAGAAGGACTTTTTAAGTGTGAGACCTCATGCGCGGTCGTATAAGTTCTAATATAAAGTCGTAGCCGAACCTGCAGAAGCCTTGGAAATGGCAGATGAAGCGACCTGACGACCATGACTACCATAAATGTTGCTCACTGGATTGGTGTTATACTAAAATTCAAACAATCGCTAGCCTCTCGAAGGGAAATCCCAATAAGTGGTCAATTGACTACAACTTTAAAAATTGTTGGTAGAATAAGGATGTTACCGAATGGTTGCGTCGCTCAGGCTAAGTGAACATTGCTGGTCCGGTTTCAACTTAGCCTGAGTGGCGCACTGTCAAGGCCATACCACTATCGAAAGCTCAGAGGGAAATGTTGAGCCCTGGGACAGAGATGAAGCAATGACGACGCTTCACCAGGCCTTTGCTTGTCACTGCCCCACTTTTGTCCTAGCGAGCTGGGGTGGGGGAGGCAAGACTTCAGCATACTAAATCCCTCAGTATGTTCAGTCAACTGTATGGTGATTAACTTCAGAATGGTCTTGTCAATGCTTGTACTCCTGTAGCGTTTTGGCAGAATCTACACGGCAACTATCTGACTCTCTCGGTGGGCTGGATAGGAGGTCATTTCGCAATTTTCCACGGTATTTACCTTTCTAATTGTCAGTGGCGAAGTCCGTTCCTCCAAGTGGTTGCACTGGAAACTGCCCACTCTGTGGGCTGACCAGGAAAGGATACCAAGTCGCAGTGGCCATTCAAGATGAGATGTATACCGACGTAGGTAGTTTCGAACGCTGATCTCAAATCTGGGTTCCAAATCTGCGAAACGATTCTGAGAGCGAAGTTACGGACCCCCTCCCCCCTGGTGTCATGTTACTTTGTTGCTTTTATACGAGAATCAAATAGTGCTGAAACGTGGCCCGATGGCGCGGTTGGGAGGGCGGCGGGCTGGTAGACATGGCACGGAGGTTCGGATCCTTAATGCCGGCGCTTGTTTTGCTTTTTTATAAAAAGTGCTATAAACTCTTGCAAAACCTTTTTACACATCATATAGTCTACCTACACCCCTCCTTCATATTTATGGAGCCCCAGAAAAGCCAATACAAGCATATTTTTCAGTCAGTCCCCAGACCGAATGAGGAGGCGTGCACATAGAACACTTCTGCTCCCGGCGCTCAAGACGTGGTTAAAAAACAGCAACTCATGCACTTTCAAAAGAGGGCTCTTGGATGAGTCGTAAGGGCTTTGGATGGAGTGATGCTCCTCTATGGGTAGAAGCGAGCTGGTACAATCCAACTGTCATTTTTATGTACTAACTAAACCATAGATGAGCGTAGCACTTTATGAACAGATTTGATAATCCAACACAAAGTGTTTGGGACAAAAAAGCTTCTGACAATGTGAGCAACGGCATGAAACAAAGTTCACCCCATCCGTAACTCTCACAATTTCCGTCTAGTTGAGGATATCCCACAGGAATTCCAAATCTTCCCAGGTCCTCAGCCAGGTACCTGATGCAAACCATGAGTTATAAAGAAATTTATTGGATCTACTTGCGCTAAACACGAAGCACACCAGTGACATAAGGCGAAATATGGAGTTGCGGTTGCTAACATGAAAGTCTAGATCATGGGCAATTACGAAAGAGACAGCACGCTTATATATGGCCTCAAGTAGTAAGGGAAAATATACATCGAGAGGCTCAATTTGAGATGTTGCGTAAAATGGAGTGTTGAGCACCTTCACCTCTCGCCAGTTGACACAGCACCCTGAATCGCTCCATGGCCCTTGAACGAGCTCCATGAGTGGGGTTGAAGGCAACCGTCTTGATGCAATGCACGATCTAACCCAATTAAGCGTAAGTTCCTTGCTCATCATGTGGGTTGTCTAAGCCCTGACCTTGACTGCCGAAAGCAGAAGATATCTATGTGCACGCCTCCCCACTCGGTGTGGGGACTGACTAAAAATATGCTTGTATTGGCTTTTCTGGGGTTCCATAAATATGAAGGAGGGGTGTAGGTAGACTATATGGTGTGTAAAAAGGTTTTGCAAGAGTTTAGAGCACTTTTTATAAAAAAGGAAAACAAGCGCCCACATCAAGGATCCGAACCTCCGTGCCATGTCTACCAGTCCGCCACCCTCCCAACTGCGCCATTGCTCCACGTTTCAGCACTATTTGATTCTCGTATAAAAGCAACAAAGTAACATGACACCTGGGGAGAGGGGGTCCGTAACTTCGTTCCCAGAATCGTTTCGCAGATTTGGAACCCAGATTTGAGATCAGCGTTCGAAACTATCTACGTCGGTATACATCTCATCTTGAAGCCACTGCGACTTGGTATCCTTTCCTGGTGAGCTGACCACGGACATTCGAATGCAGGCGACAGGCCCCGTGACAGGCCGGCCTACGAACACCCCAGTCACATCAAAAATGTTAATGTCACTTAAAGAACTGCGATGTAATGCTACGGCTTCCGCGGGAGCCGACTCGCAAGGCCCGGTGAGTGTGAAAAGTATGCGAGGGACTCCGGTGCAAGGACGGCATCGGGGGCAACTGAGCTAGTCCGAAAGCCACGCAACGTATGGAAGACTCGTGTTGCGACGTCAAATGTTGGCACATTAACGGGACGCTTGTACGAGTTAGCAGAAGCTCTAGAGCGTCGACGAATTGATTTCTGTGCCGTGCAGGAAACGAGGTGGTCCTGTTGCAAGTCCAGGGACATTGGCCTCGGCTTCGAAGCCGTTCTTTGTGGTCGTCCCAAAACCACCAACGGCGTCGGGATAATAGTTCCTGAACGGTTCCGTGACTCGATAGTAAGCGTGGAACGCTTCGATGACCGCCTAATGAAGATCGTGGTAGTCATCGAACGCCAAAAGTACCATCTCTTCTCAGCGTATGCTCCACAGACTCGATGCTCCGAGCAAACCAAGGACATGTTCTGGAACCTGCTCGATGAAAAGACAGCTGAAGTACCGCTACAAGAAGCCATAGTTGTCGCAGGTGACCTCAACGGTCACGTGGGCGCTACGAAAGACGGTTATAGCTGCCATGGGGGTTTCGGATATGGGTCACGTAACGCTGATGGAGAGCGAATTCTCGAATATGCAGACTCGCATAATCTCGCCATTGTAAACACGAGATTTCGCAAACGTGACTCTCACCTCATCACCTTCTATAGCGGTGAGAACAGAACACAAATTGATTTTGTACTTGTCATGCACCGCGATCAGGGGCTCGTAACAGACGCAAAGACAGTTCCCTATAAACGGTCGCAACCCAACATCGACCACTGATTTGTACGTTAAAGATCGCGTCGCCGAAATCGAAATTAGCAGAAAGGTGTGGGCCTGCAAGAATCAAGTGGTGGCGACTGAAGGAGAAAGGAACGGCCGTCGTTCCCAGCATTCTGTTGCCGGCGGTAACGACTGTCGAGGAAACTTGGAAGGGAGCTGCGGAAGCGATAACCCGGGTTGCGCGGTCGAAGCTAGGCATGACCAAGCCTGGACGAAGAAAGCTCGATAAGCAAACATGGCTGTGGACGAACCATGTCAGGGATAAAGTCCGTGAGAAGAAAAAGCAGTACCACGCATTTCTTATTGAGAAGACGGATGACAGCTGGCAACGCTATCAGATAGCGAAGAAAGAAGCGAAGAAGGCCGTTGCTTCTGAGAAGGTAGCTCATTATGCCGAACTTGATAAGAAACTCGAGTCTCGGGAAGGTGAGCGGTACATTTACCGACTCGCAAAGACCCGCAATCGCCAGACCGAGAATATAGAAAAATTCTTCGGCATAAATGACGAGAACGGTTATCTCTTGACGGACCGCAGGCAAACACTGAAACGATGGCGAGAGTACTTCGCAAACATCTCAACAATCGAATTCGCTCATCCCGCCATCCCCTGCGCTCCGCCAGTACACGGTCCCGTTCAGAAGATTACCATGAATGAGACCATTACGGCTTTGATGAAGATGAAATCAGGCAAAGCAACTGGCCCCGACGACTTAGCAGCGGACTTGTGGAAATTGAAAGGCTGGAATCCTGCAGGATGGTTGACGGAATTCTTCAACCAGGTCGTTGCAGAGAAGAAGGTGCCTGAGAGCTGGCAACAGAGCACGACGATTCCTATCTGGAAAAAGAAGGGCAGTCCTGGGGACTGCACCTGCTACCGTCCAATTCGCTTGCTTTCGCACAGCATGAAAATCTTCGAGCGAATTGTAGACAACCGTATCCGGGATATCGTCGAGCTGACCACTAACCAGTGTGGTTTCGTAGCTGGTTGTAGCACCATCGATGCCATTCACGCCACTCGTCTTCTTCTAGAGAAGCATCGCGAGAAACGAAGACCGATACATCTCGCCTTTCTAGACCTGGAGAAGGCTTTCGACCGCGTTCCACGTGACGTTATATGGTATGCCTTACGACAGAATGGCGTACCCGAAGAGCTCATTGAGTGGGTGCGCATCCTTTACACTAGCCCAAAGAGCCGAGTGCAAACGGCAGCGGGCACCTCGGCGGAATTTCCCATCTCCGTTGGAGTACACCAAGGCTCTGCGTTATCCCCACTACTTTTTGTTGTCGTCATGGATGCCATCACAAAAGACCTCTAGAAGCCGGCTCCATGGACGCTTCTTTATGCCGATGACGTGATGCTCGCCAGCGAGGACAAAAGCGAGCTCGAGTCACAGGAGCAGACCTGGTCCGACCGTCTGGCTATGTTCGGGCTCAGATTAAACGTCAAAAAGACTGAGTACTTGACCACTGATTCGAGCGAGCCAGGCTCTATCAAGATCAATGGCACTGAGCTTACACGGACAACAACTTTCAAGTACCTTGGATCGGCAATTGCGTCTGACGGCAGCCTGGGGTTTGAAACAAATTCTCGCGTGAACGCAGCGTGGTTAAAGTGGCGCTTAATGACTGGCGTGCTCTGCGACAAGAACATCCCTGAGCGTCTCAAATCCAAGATCTACAGAGCCGTCATCCGGCCGGTTGCAATTTACGGCGCTGAATGCTGGCCTGCAACCAAAGAGGTTGAAGCCCGTCTCAGTTGATGGAGACCAAAATGCTGCGCTGGACAGCCGGAGTAACACGCTTAGACCGCATAAGTAATGACGCCATCAGGGAGCGATTCGGTGTAGCGCCCATTGTCGATAAAATGCGCGAAGCTCGTCTACGATGGTATGGTCATACTCTTCGCGCAAAGAACGACAGTGTCCATAAGATCGGTCTCAATCTTGAAGTGTCCGGAAAGCGGCCTAGAGGACGTCCAAAGCAGCGGTGGCTCGATACGTTGCATGAAGATCTTAAAACGGTTAACATCACCCCGATCAAGCGTTCAAACGGGAGAAGTGGCGTCAACAAATCAGAAAAGCGGACCCCGCCTACAAGCGGGACAAACGCTAAAGAATAAGAAGAAGAAGAAGATTCACCTTTCTAATTGTCAGGGCGGAGGTGGTTAAGTGGCAGGAGGCGCACTCTCACTCACGCATGGTCTCGAGATCCAGTCTAACGCTGATTCTCGCTTGAGCTGACCAAGTCTCCAATTGCATTTCGGCCGCCTGTTTGGTGCCAGAAATGTTTGGAAGAATAAAAAGTTCGGACTTGTACATGGCTTATTCATTATAAACCATTGCACAGACCAAAGGCGCATTCAATATTCCACTACGATTCCGATTGGAAGTGGGATGGGGTGGCGCATCCCAAAGACGGAATTGATTGATTGCAAGAAACCTTGTTATTATGTTTCTATTTATACTTCTAGCAGCCTAACGCAATTCGTACACCAGCTTTTTCGCTGAGATGTTCTGTGTTCTACCAAACCTAGAAGGCTAGGAGCAGGTTAATGAAAAAGGGATAGTGACTCCGGGAAAGAATAAGGCATGAAAATAAGGATTAACAACTCGACAACTGTGATGGAAAGAGAAAGCATGTCTTCCTGCAAGCCTGAAAAGACATAACTATAAAAGACGACCTCCCTCCCCACACTAACCTCCTAACCACGAAATCGCAAGTACATAAGACTTCAAGGCGAGGAGAGGAGGGCAGCCAAAGTTTCTAACCACTCACAGAGGTAACTGAAGAATGATTGTGAATAACCTGGATGGTGAGGTTGAAAGAAAGCTCCTTAGAAAGCTTCCAAAAACGAACCCTTCAAAGACAGAAATATTGCGAGTACGAGTCCCAGGAACAGTAGCAGTGTTGTGACTGTTGCTGCTGAACTGGATAATTGCTGTTCCCACTAGAAAGGGTAAGTGTTTCAAAACAAGTCCCCCTGAGAAAGACCAAGGCATTTGTGAACTGAATGATATGTTCCAGTTGTTGAGTTGTTGCTCAACAACGACTAATACCCTGATTGACACTTCTAAAGAAAATTGTGGGATGGTAGCTGTCACAAAGATCTTCCGGGAAACATTAAGAGCCTGAGAATTCTCAGGAATCAAACAGTAGTATTAACGCATGTTCAGCCCAAACACGGAATCTCCTCCGAAATGACGTCTGGTTTTGGTAAAAAATAGTTGAAAAATCTTCTGGCCACTTTGGAATACGATCCTCACCTTGCATATTTGACAATCCTCTCTTACTAACGCTTCAATGACCCACTTCAGTAACGTTGCCGCTCCATTTTTTGTACCCATCAGACTAATTTATTTCCCTTCCGTTCCGAAATTCATGTGAAATAAGCGAGCTCTATGAAGACAAGGAGTCAAGAAGTTAACGCTTCCTGATACTTTCGAAAACTTTTGAATCAAGTTGAATAATGTGTATCATCCAAGTTTTTTGAACTACTCATTGCCCCATCATCTCTCCAACGGCTGCCCCACCCCACTTCCCCCCAATTGGTCCTTGATTGAATTACAACATGTAGAAATAGAATCCATTGAATCCAGCTGATTTGTTAGCAAACTAGATAAGCTTTCCTCTCATAGT
Source organism: Haemonchus contortus (assembly GCA_000469685.2). Lineage (NCBI taxonomy): Eukaryota > Metazoa > Nematoda > Chromadorea > Rhabditida > Trichostrongylidae > Haemonchus > Haemonchus contortus. The sequence continues at coordinate 12,449,901 of LS997564.1, forward strand.
CATTGCTCAGGCACAACACAGTTATATTTGTGAATAGCTAGCAGTTGACTGATTCTACAGTAGTACAATATAAGAAGGGATGGGTGTGATATAACGCTCAATGGCTCATACAGGCGCAGTCTAAGGATAGAGTTTGGGGTCGATTCAGGTTCTTCCGAGAAGAGGGAGCGCTGACTGGTACATCGGCTGCCCACCACAAGTCATTGTATAGACCACATACCTATTAGGAATGACACTACGATTCCGAATAGAAGTCGAATGCAGGGGCGCATCTCAAAAACGGGATGGATCGAAGCCGAAGGCCCTTAGTCTTTTACTTAGTATAACATGCTTAACTGCTCTTTCCTTCACTATGCCACCATGCGCTTTTAGAAATATTTAATACTCAGAATTGCTATGAAATACGTGAATTACTACTATGAACAGGCAACATAATCTTGGACAAATCTCTTCTCATATGTCGTCAATGTATGTAGGAAGAAGGCGGTGTGAGTTACGAAGGCAGAGAGATCACGGCGCTGGTCGAGTCTAATGTCAGCAGCTGGACCATAACGAGAAACAGCACGTTCCACACTCTCGGTAGAAGGCTTTCCAGCAGCTCACCTCCTTTTCTGGTTCTGTAACAAAACTTGGGATTGTGGTTGCTGTAATGTCAACGAAAACAGTTTCCAAAACGAATGGGATATAGTTATTTCAGTTATTCGATGAAATAATTCCCTTAAAAAATCGGACCGGAGGCTAACGGGTGTCGGCAAAAATAGATGTAGTAGTCTCGGGTAATACAGTGGGGAGAGGGGATTTTGAGGAAAGAGGGTCACTTATTTGCTTCCATTCAATCTATAGAGAAGTTGCTATAATAGTTCTAGTAGCTCTTCTGTCTTGTGGATAAGAAAGGACACAGCAATGTCTTGGTATGAGAGAGCGCAGACGGCACTATAAAATATTGATTGCCCTGAAACGACTCACCATTGTATATTTGATTCACTGCTTAGGTCAAACCCTATACCGAGTCCCTTAGAGTGAGGGTACTTCTCCCTGAGTTCTCACAGCAGGCGTCAGTGATTCCACGGCGGCTACCGTATCCTTTCACTGAGAATTCAAAGCCTTTCCTTCATAGGCGCGACTGCGCGCGAATGAGCGAGCGCGGCGGGGTTTTCGGGGAGAAGTTACCACTCCTGGTAACTTGTACTCATTGATCGTAAAGAATAAGTGCCCTGTCCGATTTCGGGAGCATTAGACAAGCTTAATGTGAGCGGTCCTAATACCCAGTGACTTACCTATTAGTGCACTGCCTCCCACAGTGAAAGGGTTCTTATGCTCTTTCTTATGAGCTCGGTTCGCCTGTTTATTCCAAAAGTCTATAATGGCTTTTTTGGATGAATCAGTTGTCGCAATAGCACGCGTTTGGCTTTTATTTGAAAGCTCATAAATTGGCGGTCCGCTTGAGTCTTCAGCAGATAAATTTGTGAATCATTTAGGATAAAATTGGGAGATTCGGGTTGAAAATCTCTTCCCGTGTGCTGAAATTCTCTTCACCTTCTTTCTTTTGTGGTTCCACTTTCTTTGCCATAAAGTCCTGTTTTTTCGGTTGTACTACTATCGGTTGAACTTGATGACGCTTGACGGTCTTCGAATCTGAGGACAGTATCTGAAGAAGACCCTTTCAATTAGAGTCCATACAAGGTGACTGATTGTTCGGAAATGAGAAAGTAACCAGAACCGGAGTATAGCAAACGAACATTGTCATCCGACTTAGATCTTGAATGGACCTTTGGTTGCTGCTGCTGTATATTAGTCTCTGATTGCGAATCTGAATAATTTAGAAATAACCAGTAAAACAAGAAGAAGCAAAATAAGCCAAGATGGCCCCAGAACTCGTGGATAGCCTTCTCGAGATAGCTGTATGTTGGTTGGTAAGTTTTTATTGAGGGATTTTTTTAGACCTCATCCGAAAAGTTTCAATGACGGGCTTTGTGAGTGCATCGCTTCAGAAGACAGAGGACCAAGCCTCCGCATTAGCAGTTCATTACCGAATTTTCGGAATGAATGTGTAACGTCGTAAAAACTAAAAGATGATATCCCAATGGATTGCTCTTTGAATAACTTCTACAACAAGATGACGCCGTATTTTGCAGGTGTTCATCATACCCCACGGGCGAATCGCTCCCATTTACCAGGCATGGCATCCATGGGTAGTAAAGAGACTGACTTAATTCCACGGGTATCCCTCCCCCAGCATTACTCGGCCTACTGTAGTCTAAAAGTGCCTGAGGCATTTGAGCACCTGGAGACAGTAGCCGTTTATACAGAATATGAACCATTATTGGGCCCTCTAAAGATGCCTTCATGGGGCGACGTCCCATGTCCCCTCTCTAAGCCTAACTTTTGTTCCACCTAGTAAACTGCAATGATATTCTCCTTTTCACTTAGGTCTTCAAATGATGGAAGGCATGCCGAGTATGACCAGTGATTCACCCTGCGAATGAAAGTTATTGAAATGGATCAAAATTCCTACTTACTACGGCGAATTGGCAATTGTAATTCGACGACACCTTCCTTCTCCAGTTTGTTGAATATTGCCAGACTTGTACCGATAGCGCTGTTGTCAAACTGCTTCACGGAAACCACATCTGCTTCTGAAAATTCAATTCGAAATTATAAACCAAAAAACACAATCAATTTCTTATGAGGAAAAAAAACCTAGGTGTTAAGACGTGGTAACGGTAGCATACACTACGAGTGGGCCACGGATTGCTACCGGGGATTCAGGCAGTTTAGGGGTATCTGGGCCAAAGAAAAGATGATCGGCTAGGTTTAAGTAACTGCATGATATCCACTACCGTTAAGCTGCATACCAACTATGCTGGAATCCGCTATGAGTACAGACCTGATTAAGGTCGCGGTGGTGATGGTTAGTTAGTGAATGACATTCACCCTTAACCTTCGGAACACAAATGCTTTATGGCATATAGTCCCTCTTGAAAAAATAATTCCCTTTTATGAAGTATGAGTGAAGCCCTTACGTACTACTGATAAAAAAACCCACTTCGTTTATAAAAATCAGAAAGGTACGCTACAAGCTTTGTAGCTAGAAAACCTGGTGAACCACAGTTCCTATCCTCATATATTTACGCAGAGTATACAAATACAGGAGGCGGAGGTGATGTAATGGCAGATGGCGCACTATCCACACCGATAGTCACGGACTCAAGCGTCGGATCGGTATCCGCCTATGCCAATCGAGCCTTCCATTCCCTCGGGGTCAGTTAATTGGTAGCAGGCTTGTCTGGGAGGATAAAAGCACTGACGTTTACATCGGCTGGCCACCGCAATTCATTCTGTAAGCCACATGCGCACTCATTATGCCACTGCGATTCTGAATGGAAGTCGAACGCATGGGCGCATCCCTCAGACAGAGGCGTTAACCAGACAATTTCGTTACCACTCAAAACTATACCCTTGATGCAAGTGCAGTTGATAATAATAAAAATTGGCACTTAAAAATTCGATCACGTTCTAAAACTATGAAGGATAGAAACTATATTTCATAAGCAAATTATAAGAGTTTTTAATTTTGGGGCATTTTGAAGCTTAGCCGTTAGAGTAGTCCAGATGTCTCGAATTTCTAGCCAAAAGGCTCGAAGAAAAGTTTTTCTGAGGTTCTGAAGAATTTTCTCAGAGGTGTCTTCTTGAATGTGTTGGGAAGGAATCAAGGACGAAGTGCTATTCGATGACATGGGATCGTTCCATATAAGTCTCTACTGCTGTGGGTTTAGTTACCCAACCTACAGACCCTACTCACTAATGCTGTCATTCTGTTTGGTACAGAGTTTAAACAGCAGAGGTCTAAGATAGAATTGAATAGGATTGCTCCCGTCTAGTCCTCAAAGTAAATAAATCGTTCCGCCATGTAACACGGTAGTCGCTGATAGGTACGGTTTCGCCCCTTTCATATTTCAGGTGTGAATTGAATCTTTGAAGAAAATGAATAGGATATTCAAAGACGTTCAGAGAAAACAAATGAAATGGTAAAGAAGGATGAACAATCATCTTTCGATGGTATGAATCACCTTTTTGACAGCAGGTACACGATGACTTGTTGCTCATTAGCACATAGATTTCGTCGTCTTCATAATCGATCGTAAACTGATGATTTATAGATAGTCCATTGGCAAATAGCCTAAAATATAATTTTAGAATGACGGAACTGGTTTTTGGCGCTGATTCAAATAGTCCTTCATTCCATTTTTAAATGTACTCTTACAGTTTCGGCTTCTACTCGTACCGCTTTTGTCTAGTTGACGTGCACAGTAACCTTCCGGTCGGCTCGTACCCGAATCCCCGCTCCACCTTCCCAAATGGAACAGATATCAGCCTCCCCCATGAAAAGGCATTTTCTATATTACTCACGTGGCAGGCTCTTTTTTGAATATGGCAGCACACCTTCACCTGATTCATGTTCTGGGTTTTTAATGATGTAGCTTCTGTTAAGCGTTTTTCCACTTCGTTGACCGGTATAATCAGAGTAATGAATATTGGGTAGTGTGATAACATGAAAGTGAGAACTTTATGTCAGACTAACCACTTCATGCAAATCTCCTGCAGCTCATCGCGACGCATACCTTCCAGCCGCCGTCCGGGCATGGCGACGGCTATCACTGCCTCCAGCTCGCGGTCGCTCATCTGTAGAACTCGACGCGTCACTCGCGCCATTGTCTCTGAATAAGCTTTTTTTAAATGAAAAAGTCATCTTCAAAGCATTTTGCAGTAGACGAGAGGGAAAAAGAGAACTACCAAGGAAGCAAGAAGAAGGTTGACTCGATAGTGCTTGAAAAGACGAGGAATAAGTATACAGCTCGAATTATAATAGACCTCATGAAGCCCAAAGATCTGTGCCTATGTTTTAAAACCAGAGTTGTGGCGTTGGAAATGTAAGTCGAACATATGTAATGAACATAAAATCAGACTGAGTCTATGGCTTTATCCCCTCACCGACATGCTCTGGGTGAAGTTGGGTTTGATCTTGCCAAGGCTTGTTGGCTTGGAGGGAGACGATTGAACTTACGGCTCAATCGCCTCTCTTCCCATGTCCCGCTACAGCTCATAACGAATGAACTCACTCCATACTTGTACTGTCCGAATTTCGGTTACTTCTTGCGCATATGCCGTGTTTACTGCCTCACGTAGGTAATCCAGACTACTGGGATTCGGTGAAGACCAAAAACAAACAGAGGCCAATTGTAATCGCACGGTCTCAAAGGGCAGAAAAACAGCTCGCTACAGAACAGTGAAAGCTCGTCAACAATGACTAATGCCACAAACTGATGCTACCACAGTTCAGCCATCGATTAAATGGGGGCGGCAGATGCTGCAGAACCCGGAGCCTTTCAAGAACTCTGGAACGGGGTGGAAAGTGGATAGTTGGCCACGTCATGACATTGGATTTGATTAAAAGGCCTCGGCAAGATGGGTTACCGTTGTACCCAATAATCATTGCGGTGAAGCCCCTGCCTAAAAAATATAGTCATGAAATCAGTGCTCATTTTCGAGGCAGTGTTCACGATAATTTTGATGTACCCTTTTTGAGTCGAAAAGCGGAAGTATCGGTTGGGAATAGTGCGTCGGTGGTGAAGAAAGCGATAAAATTATCCGATTTTGAGGAAAACAAGGTTTCCAAAATAGCGAAAATAGGGTTGTACGAGATTACCTTGACGTGAATGACATGGAGGGGTATTTGGACAAGACCTCATTTGTTGCAATTGCGCGAAATGCTGACTACATTAGGCCGAAAATGCCCAGAACTTCTTTTCACTGTCGCCATGAGTCACGACTGGTTGTTTGAACTTATTACATGGGCTCGCTTGTGAATGGTGCAGCCTCTCCTATGCCGTTGGAACTCGCCCGCGCATACACACGGGACAATCTTTGAGCCTTTACAACGCCCTATCTAGGCTCCTTTCCTGGCCCTATCTCTGACAACGCCACATATCATTTACGAGGGATCACAAATTTGTTCTAGCGGGATATCTCAGAAGCCATTATCATCGTGAACTGCGCCTTCAAATTCCGGAAATGGTGAATCATGGAAAGGAACAGGTTGCTTGTAAGGTTGAGGCGTATAATGTGGTGCAAAAATCAGAGCGATAGCAGGCCTTACAATTTCACGCATCAGAGAACATTCAGTTGGAAAAGGCGGAAAGATACTTTTAATCGCTTTATATGCATAGGATTAAATACTGCGGCGAGAATCACCCAGCGAACCTCCTTTAGCAAAAAAATCAGTAGACAAGCAAAGCCACGGAACGAATACATTCTGAAGGAAAAGCCACAAATGAAGAATTGCTATAAACAAGTGGATCTCACTCTCAAACACTTTCTATCCTTTATATTACAATAAAAACTGTCATTTTAGTGACAATTTCACCCCGCGCCTTCTGTGGAAGGATGATTTTCACCTCACATGCCGCTTGTGCAGAACAACCTCACTGTGAAAAGCGAAATGTTTGGTGAGAATCATCTTTTCACAGAAGGAGTGGGGTAAAACATACATTCTATGAGAAACCTCTTTCAATATAATTGTTTGGGTGTTATAGAGATAATCGAAAAAACATAAATACGACTGTTTTCGAGCTGTTCTTCTGACAACTTCTCAGAAAAAACTGATTTCAATAAAAGGATAAGGATAAATTTTACCCTTTTATTGAAATCACTTGTATCGTACTACGGTCGCCTCTTGACGGATCGCAGGCAAGTACTGAAACGATGGCGAGAGTACTTCGCAAACATCTCAACAGACGAATTCGCTCATCCCGCCATCCCCTGCGCTCCGCCAGTACACGGTCCCGTTCAGAGAATAACCGTGAATGGGACCATTACGGCTTTGAAGAAGATGAAGTCAGGCAAAGCAAGTGGTCCTGACGACGTAGCAGCGGACTTGTGGAAATCGAAAGGCTGGAATCCTGCAGGATGGTTAACGGAATTCTTCAATCAGGTCGTTGCAGAGAAGAAGGTGCCTGAGAGCTGGCAACAGAGCACGACGATTCCTATCTGGAAGAAAAAGAGCAGCCTTGGGGACTGCACTTGCTACCGTCCGATTCGCTTGCTCTCGCACAGCATGAAAATCTTTGAGCGGATTGTAGACAGTCGTATCCGGGATATCGTCGAGCTGACCACTAATCAGTGTGGTTTTGTAGCTGCTTGTAGCACCATCGACGCCATACACGCCGCTCGCCTCCTTCTAGAAAAGCATCGCGAGAAACGTAGACCGGTACATCTTGCCTTTCTAGACTTAGAGAAGGCTTTCGACCGCGTTCCACGTGACGTTATATGGTATGCCTTACGACAGCATGGCGTACCCGAAGAGCTCATTGAGTGGGTGCGCATCCTTTACACTAGCCCAAAGAGCCGAGTGCAAACGGCAGCGGGCACATCGGCGGAATTTCCCATTTCCGTCGGAGTACACCAAGGCTCTGCGTTATCCCCACTACTTTTTGTTGTCGTCATGGATACCATCACAAAGGACCTCCAGAAGCCGGCTCCGTGGACGCTTCTTTATGCCGATGATGTGATGCTCGCCAGCGAAGACAAAAGCGAGCTCGAGTCACAGGTGCAGACCTGGTCCGACCGTCTGGCTATGTTCGGGCTCAGGTTAAACGTCAAAAAAACTGAGTACTTGACCACTGATTCGAGCGAGCCAGGCTCTATCAAGATCAATGGCACTGAGCTCACACGGACAACAACCTTCAAGTACCTAGGATCGGCAATTGCGTCTGACGGCAGTCTGGGTTTTGAAACGAATTCTCGCGTGAATGCAGCGTGGTTGAAGTGGCGCTCAATGACTGGCGTACTCTGCGATAAGAACATCCCTGAGCGTCTTAAGTCCAAGATCTACAGAACCGTCATCCGGCCGGTCGCGATATACGGCGCTGAATGCTGGCCTGCAACCAAAGAGGTTGAAGCCCGTCTCAGCGTGATGGAGACCAAAATGCTGCGCTGGACAGCCGGAGTAACACGCTTAGACCGTATAAGTAATGACGCCATCAGGGAGCGATTCGGTGTTGCGCCCATTGTCGATAAAATGCGCGAAGCTCGTCTACGATGGTATGGTCATACCCTTCGCGCAAAGAACGATAGTGTCCGTAAGATCAGTCTCAACCTTGATGTGTCCGGAAAGCGGCCTAGAGGACGTCCAAAGCAGCGGTGGCTCGATACGTTGCACGAAGATCTTAAAGCGGTTAACATCCACCCCGATCAAGCGTTCAATCGGGAGAAGTGGCGTCAACATATCAGAAAAGCGGACCCGCTTACAAGCGGGACAAACGCTGAAGAATAAGAAGAAGAAGAAGAAGAAGAAGACTTGTATCGTACTGGGGAGTTGTCAGAAAAACAGCTCGGAAACAGCCGTACTTTTATTTATTCCGGATATCACTACATGACCCAGACAATTAGTTTGCAAGAAGTTTCTCATGGAGATTCTCCGACACCGTTAAAGGAGCTTTCAAGGGGAAAATGTGGTTAGCAGGACAGTTTGCAGGATGTATTTTCCGGTCATTTTCAACTTTTCTATCGAGGAAAATTGTTCAAAACAAGAAAGTCTCCTCTAGCTAGCCTGTCCTGCAAGAACGATGCAACATCTCGTCATCTCAGAGCCATGGACCCTGACGCTTCTATAAAATTTAGAGGACTCTAATGGCAGCTTTGTTTGTCCCCCCCTGTCCAGGATGGATAGGTAAAACTTTTAGACTGGACTACGAACTGGTTCCGAGCCCATACCATTGCCTCACGGACTGATCCTTTGCACAGAAAACCTTCTTTCCGGTAAGCCTTTTATCCCCCTTCCAACTCATATATTCACTGTGGCTACCACTTACACATGAGATAATGCGACTCGAGAGTTTGCTACATTATTTTTCAGAAGCGAGGACTACTCCAAGAGAATATTAAGGCCATTTTGAGTAGAGAAATAAGAACTTGGCGTTCACAATTCAATGGGAAGTGAAAAGTATTTTGAAAAAGAGTGGGAGTAGACAATGTTATTCATGTTTGCCACAGAGCTGAACAACTTCATGTTTTATGGTGTAGCCATCGAAAGAATCGATGACAAACACATAATAGAATTCGTATCGGTTGAGAGTATTATCGCGGCTCGTTTCAATGGACTGCACTCAACGGCAATCCAAAATCGCCTACAAAACATCAAAACATTTCAATGGTTTCGTACGATTGAGAGGCACTGGTAAGTGGGAATGAGTAAATGAAATGTGGAAACCGCTCTGGTAGAATGAGAGACTCCAGGAGATTAGGAAGGGCTGAAAGATTGGATACAGAGCTGTTGGATCATGGCGAAAACGGAAACTTTAGGATAGGTTGAAGACAGGATAAGCAGAAATCAGTGAAATCTGTGAAAGTTCGAAAGTTCTAGAACTACAGAAAGAAAAGCACGGGGATGGGGGGTGTTCGAGGGAGAAAGGAATTAAGGCCTGTACATGTTGTGGCTACCAAATGCCACATAAGGCACTGTCTCAGATCGAAAAACTGCTCAGTAGGGCGCAACAATAGCCAAAAGTTCTGCTCTGCTGGCGGTCATATACAAAAGCGGCTGTGATTCAGGCCAATTGGACCTGCCATGCCCTCGGTACCGGTAACTTGTAGCCATACTCAACTGGGAAGATATAATCACTGATCTGTACGTCAGCTGGCCACCTCAAGTCACTGTATAGGTCACATACGCATTAAAAACGGGGCGCATCCGAAAAAAAATGATCCAAGCTAGAAACTTTATCTTCCATCACTATTTACATCATGCTTGTGTAACCATATGTCATGAAAAATGTGGTTATAGAAAATATCACAAACACTTGAACATTTCCTGCAATTTTTAAAACTATCGTGCAATCCGATAAGTATATGGAAAGTTTGCACGAAATTCCTCTTTCCACCGTGGATATGGACATGGGCATGGAAGATCGATTGGCCTGGATAAGCTTCAGTGTATGATCACCGACAGAGCAGGAACTTTTTGTTCCTATTGCGCTCTACCTGAGAGATTTTTTGATCTGACTACAACCCATGTGGACTACCTTGAGGGCCACAGATTCCTACTAGTAGTGAATCACAAAGGATTTTTCGAGGTAATTATGTTCATCAGTGGTATCTATTAGATCAATGTTCGTTGAACCCTGAAACCTCGAAACATATCCACTCTCCATCATATGCTATTATGCAGTTGGTCCTGACTGGCCATTAATTCTGGAATCGCAACGAGGATCAGAAAGAGTAATATTATCGCTCATGTCGCATTGGTTTGATGATCATTCAACGAAAGTTCTCCCCAGGACGTGAACGTAGCGTTTTTAAGGCTGGTGACAACAGAAGACTAAACTCTGATTTACTAAGTCCACCTCAAAAATAGCCAGTAGTATTCTAAGGCGAACAGAGCTGATTTCACCCGTCTTACACACATTCGGCTCGCTACACCATTTTTCAGACTTTACTTGTGGTCAGAAGGATAGCTCTATCGCATCTCTGAGCTCCTTTATCAGAATTCCTCTCCGTGGTGCTCACTTCTATGTTTAAGAAAGTCTACAGACGTTTCTTCTAGATATCGAAGGCTTTAAGGAAGGCCTCGGATTTAACGGAGACACTACTTCTGAAAGGAAGAAGACACAGACTTGTGGGCTACAGAATCACACTGCAACTTCGCAGTGTGATTCTCTAGCCCCATGATGATTCGAGTAGGTCAGGATCTTTCCATAGAAATGATATCAATTGAAATTTACATAAATCATACAGGCTTGAGAGCATATGTGTAGCGAAATCCAGTGAGCTCAATAATAACTAACCCCATTACTTTTCAATTTTTGATTGAGCCACAATACAGCTTTGGAATGACAGAAAATCATTTTATTCACACTTACGCTCAAAATATCGCGCCAACCCGGTGCAAAAAGTGGAAAAGAGGTTTTCAAATGAATTTGAATCAAATTCGATTGTAAGCTCCTGTGGAGAAAAGTCAGTACGGGAATGGGACATGGTATGACTCAGAAACTGGTTCTTCACGTCGAATAATTCACAAATCCTTTTTTTCACAAGAGTACACACTTGCCTTTTCTATGTCAATACAAGTCACGGAAGCAGCCGTCGTTGAGGTCATAGATTCGGGAAGAAGTTCTGAACAGAAGTATGCACTGCTAAGCTCTTGAAATATGAGGGTGTCTGGAAGATCCCGATAGATCCTGATCAGAATTAGGACTGAGCATCAGAGAGAACCGTCTCGTATTGTCCTAACATCTGCGTCTGCTAGAAATGCAGTTTATAGAGGTGTCAATTTCATGAGAAATGGGTTTTCCGCTGTTCACATCTGATCATGAGGTCGGTCTCGACCAGATCTATGTAGTTCACGAGATTCTTTAGCGGAAGCGGCTCGCATCCGTTTTTTCCATGTTCGAAGCAAGTCTGATAGGTGAAGCTGTAGGATAACTTAGTTGGGCAAACACCCTTGATACGGTGTCGAAGAGGGCACATCCCATAAAGGCCTTTATTTGAGTGGCTATCTTGGGCCGGCACAGTGGGAGGGAATGAGCTGGTAGATGCCTGAGGAAGACAAGAAGACTCACCGGAATGTGTATGGGTATCACGCCCTCCAGGTCACCATTCCTAAAAACCTTGGAGAAGGTGACAAGGCCGTAAAGCTAGCTCATAAATCGTCGTTATCAACCGCGTTTACCAACTGACCATTGCTAAGATCCCTTCTAACACTCCACAGTGATAATCCTAGGGAAATCGGTAATTGATTATGGATCAGCGAAAATCTGAGGAGCCTTCTAAGGAATCTGCGAAATGGGTAAAAAAAGACCTATCTCGTCGAAGGCACAGTTCACGATAATTTCAACATATGTACTCTTCAAGCTGAGAAGGGTATAGCTAGTCAGTGGCCAGAGAAGCGAGAAAACATGTGGGATTTTTTAAGGCTAGTTATTTCTAAAAGCAGTGACAATAGGAGTTGTAAGAGATTACTACGAGGAAAATGTTTTCAGGGAGTGTTTGGACGGGTTTTCATTTGTTACACTTGCGCGAAGAGCTGATCACGTGAGGCAGAAATGCCCCAATTTGCCTTCCGCTTTCGCCATGAGTCACCTAGTTCAAATTTCCAACATAGGTGTCCCTTATGAACTATGCAGCCACTATAACGTCATTGAAACGCGTCCGCCTTTGGGTGTGACCGTCGACAGAGCCGATTTTCTAGCCGTTCTTGCGGCCCTATCTAGGCCATTTTTGAACCGACAGCCCCAAATATCGCATACCAGAAGCCACAGATTTACCCCAGTTGGAAACCTCGGAGAGCATTTTTTTCGTGGACTGCGTCTTCAAGTTATCAGGCAAAGGGGGGGGGGGGATGGGGGAGGACCTGTACGAAATTGGCGTCCATATATTGTCAGCCCTTTTTTACTGAAAACATTGACAACTGACACATTTGACAGCACTGCGAACAAGCAGAGGATGGGAGCGGATCGGGAGCGGATCTATCACAATCGATCATAGCTAACGAATCTGTAAACTTTTTGTTTGATCATTCATACATCTCTATAGGCTGTTTACTTGCAGTCGGGATGGCCCTCGAAAAAGGATAGGAATTGGGAAATAAATAAAAATCTACAAGGCTACAATGAAGAGGTAGAATGGTTTTCGTTTGGAGGCATCAACAATCGTCATTGTTTGAAGGGATGCATTTGCCGGTAAGCCTGAGGCGATTTTTCATAGAGTCGGTACATATGAAACCAATTCATCTTATTTAGCGGATTTGCCTTCCCGGTATGATTTTCTAGGGAATCCAATATAATCCATAGTTGAGCAATCTGTCCGATCAGGAGGTTTCATTATTAATAGCAGTTTTATCCTAGCAGCCTGGGACTCTGAAGATCATGAAAGATCCTTTTAAAGCTCTCTTCGTTGTATGTATTTTACCGTACCTATACCATCTCTCGTCTATACATACGCTTATTAAATAAGTCAGAATGAAACGCTAACGAGAGCTCTCAAACTGCCGAATACAAAACCGATAACAAAATCGATAGAGAAAATTTGAGTAGATGCGAGTCTTTCTATGAGTATTCTCTGCTTATTCATTCCAAAGGTAAGTTGGAGAGGACAAAATGAAGATCTTCAAGCAGTTGACAAGATGTGGATGAAGCCCAAAAAGAAGGAACATGACTGTCTAACAATCGGACAGAAAATCTCGTGCAAGTCCCACATTGCCATTATGTGATTGTAAAGCAAACACTGTGAAAAAGCATTTTTCTACGCTCAGCTGATTTTCCGGGAGTCCCTCTTTGCTTTATTTTATGTGTAGCCACCATATGGGCTCTGAAGTCTTGGAAGAACTTTGGATCAGCCAAAAATGGAGTTGTTCTAATGATTTGCTACAAAGAGCTTAGCTTTGATGTAACAACTCTTCAACTCTCGACAGAAAAATGGCAGAACGTCACAGCTCCAGAGAACGTTTTGATTGATTGCTCATGCGTAGCCGAAAAAAGGGCAGCCGAGTGATAGACTCGTGCCTGCTCATTGGAAGGCTACGAGTTCGATCTTCACCGAGGCAAAAGTTGAACCGAAACATTTGAAATTCAAAGCAGTCAGTGGGCGCCACCTGGAACTCTCGCCCCTGTTCTGCGAAAGACCTCGGCGGAGCAGATTCGTCTTTTTTGGGACTTCATTTTACTGTTTCTGGGACTTCTTTGGAACTTACTGTTTGTCAAGGAAATGCGCTGGAAGCGAGCCAGGGCCTGAAAAAGCAGAGGTGTCAAGCCATGTACACTGTAGCGCATAAAAGAAAGTGGTGTTGTCCAGTGTTCTAGCGGGTATACGCTGTCATCAGGATCAGGGATCGAATCGAGGCTGTGGTAGAAAACACAGGAAACGAGTTGCAGCAGACAGTGATATTTATATACACACCGCGCGCTTGCTGCTCCGACTACTTTGAAGAGAATAAACGAACTCTATCTGACCTTTGGTAAATCTATCTCACCTCATTAGATGGTCTTAGTGATTATGATGGCAATGAAAGAAGGGGTCTTATTGTCAATAAGGTATCATTCACCATGCACGTATTCTTAGCTTTTACTACTTCTCCCTTTTACTTTGACCCGATCGGTGGTTCTTGAGCACTACAATACATTGAAATGTTAGGAATACAACCAAGGTGTGATGGTGGCAAGGTTCCACACATATGTGAGGAGGAAAGGTTTGTTTTTGAAACCTTTTTTTCTGAGGAGGAAGTAGTGAGATAGAAGTCAGCCCCTGGTTCGGTTCTGCATCCACCTCTCGATCATGCCATTTTCGGAGATTGGCTTGACTACACCCTTATAAGCCTCGAAGGGCATTTTACCTACATAATTCAAAGTAGTGCGATGATAAAGAGGCATTGGAGGAGGTTTAGTCACTATGTAGGTCTTTTGGAATCCAGGCGGAAGCAGCCGATTCGGTGATCAGGCTTCTCAATGTTGTGGTCTGGTTGAGGGGGTTTGTGGCCCAGGGGAAAGTTCCTTGAAGTGACGTGTCTCCAGTTATGAGTAATAACTGAAGGCGTTTCAAGGGTCCGTTCAAAGGAATCTCTGATCTGCGGACGACAGAAGATAAGGGATAAATAAGGCGAGTCGTGGATAGCGTTGGGGAAAATGATCCTGTGATTTCAAATCGTCCTTAACCCTTCATCCTAAGGTTGCCTCTCGTTCTCTTGAACTTATCTACCGTTCCCATGAAGGTCGATCAAAACTAGGGCGGGGAGGACCGAAACGTAGTCCTGAGAAACATTATCCAGTACAAGCCCATTACTTCTCAAATCCTTTCTTGGATATGGCTTGCCTTGCCCAAATGCAAAAAACTATGTTTTTGATTCCGTGGCATAAGCCTGACCTTGGGTAGAAGATGTTTTGCCAGGGACCATCTGCCCTGTCAACTGCACGCCATCAGCGATCGTGTTATGGTCACGACCACAAGTTCGTTCTTTCATATTCATTGCAATATCGTCTGTCGCTTGAATCCTTTATTGACGCTCGAGGTCTTTGTTTTCGTAGGTTCTATCCCTACACGGAATAGCTGAACGAAAATGGTACCGCACATGGAAAAAGCCATCATACTCCGAGTTGCTTCATGGGCGTCTATTGCATTCGGTGGCAAATCCTTCTTGCTTTGATTCCTTGAAACTTTCCTGACTTTGAATGATCCTCAGGCCACCAAGTCGACAATTCAGTTCCCGTTTTTCCACCCAGTCAGTCTTTCCTTCATAGCTTACGGGATTCCCCTCATGTCACCATCGCATACTTGTTAGACTTCCAATATGTTTGAGCACAAACACAACGCGAGCAATTGAGTGCTTCCCTTCTCGAAACGGCCAAGTTTAATCTCATCCACAGAGTAATAGAGTTTCCAATTTCGACTTTCGACGGTTATACGACACCATGGTAGACAAATAATGAAGGGCCAACTTAATCTGCTGATTCGCTCACAAACATACTGAAAGCACGGTGAATAATTAGAACAGTAGTTCAGCCTCCTTCCGCTTCGCCTACGCCCTGAATGTTACCTGCCTGCTCTTCTTCTGTTCTCATCAGTAGGGTAGGGAAGGAGTGGAAGAGTAGTAATAGGATGTCTTCTATACAAATAGCTGTGTAGTTCGCAAGCGGGGCACGTAGAGGTGGAGAAGTGGCAAGTGGTGAACGTCATAACCGCTTAGTCCCCCTTCGAACACCGGATCAGCGCTCGACAGGGGCAACAAAAACTTCCATGCTTCCATGTTGATTAATTAGTAACCATACTCGAGGGCGAAAGAGCTTACTTGAGCATTGACCGGCTGCAGCGCCGGCCGCAAGTGCTTATATGGAACACATAAGCATCGAACGTCTCTACAATACTGAATGGAGATGGAATGCGGTGCGGAATCCACAGAGTTGATGTATTGACGCCGAAGGCTTTTTGCTCATCCTTCGCATGAATTTTCCTTGGGCATGAATCAAAAAATAATAAATAAAGTATTCCCGAAAATTTTTGGTGGTTATCAAGCCCGTGAAGTGCGGCCCTGCACTCGACTTCCGTTCAGAATCGTAGTGGCGTATTGAATGCGTATGTGACCTATACACTGACTTGCGGTTGCCACCCGATGTGCAAATCACTGCTTTTGTCCTCCCAGACGAGTTCGGTACTAATTAAGCGACCGAGGGATGGCAAGCTTGGCTTGCCTAGACGGATGTCGATCTTGGGATTCAATCCCGTGACACGTGTGAGATTATGCGCCACGTGCTGCCACACCACCTCCGCTCAATTTTTAATATATAATAATGATAATAATAAACAAATAAAATAACTGCAATAATAAATGATAAATATAATCCATGCGCAAAAAAGAAACTTATGAAATATAAACAGACATATTATGAATTACAAGAGTAATGCTAATTGATTCCAGTGTACCGTATTCAACTTAAGTTATATGCGCAACTTTTTGCATAAGTTGGCTTTAAGCCATCTACCCAGTATTCAGCTCGTCGATAGAAGGCAACCTCGATGATTTGATCAATATAACTATCTAAATATTATCATCAAATAAAGGTAACGGAATTTCTCCCCGACACGCCATTCGTGGAGACTGTATATGTATGTAGGTTCAGGGCAGCTCCAGTGTTATTGTTGACCGACTGGAAGCTTACTTCTAATTGAAAACGGTGAAGTAGTCTCGGAATTGCCCGTCCTTGCTTTTGCACAGTTTTTCTTGGGAGTACTGGGACTAAAAAACTTGTACTAATGTCAGAGAGATCACTTGAAGGTGACTGTCTTACAATTTCAAGCTCCGTGTTTACTATGTCAGATACGAATGAAAGAAATGTCTATCATGGAATCAAATCTTTCAATTGCAGCTGTCTGAAGCCTGTTTGCAAGTGAAAGCAGTTTAATTATGTGAACAATATTTTTATTCCTATTAGCCGCAAAATGGGTAGGTTTTTCTTTGAGAAAATTGCTCCCAAAAACTATTTGTATGCAACTCAGAGTGAAGTTTCAATTAGATATGTATAGGGTCATCGCAGCACATCGATATCCCCTTGCTATACATAGGGTCTTTTCCCTGTAGTATTTTATATTTGTAAGCAAGTTCTGGGTATTCGAATGGTATCTCCTGAGCGCTATAGCTATGGCAATACTATTTCATGACATAATTTGATTATTTCTGGTTAAAGAAGTTAAGATTATTTTCTTTTTCTCCTTCTTCTCAGCCTTGATCCCGCGCCGTTGCAGGTCCGCTGTTCTCGTCACCCGTCTCCACTTCTTTCTATCTACGGCATCTTCTGCCTTTACCTTAGCTTCGGCGAGGTAATTCTTGATCACGTGCCGCCACCTCTTTCTTGGCATGCATGGTCCCGGTTCGAATACGGAAGCGGTATTCGAAATACCGATTCCTTATTTGAATCGGGGCCATGCACCCTGAGCTTTGTACTCCATTGCCTACCTTATCGGATGGTTCTGTGGTCTTCTTAGCATATGCCCGAACCATCGCAGTGGCTGCTCTCTCATACTCGGCTGGGCAGGGGCTGTTTGCATAGCCACCCTGACGTCTTCGTTTCTCATTCGGCTCAGTCGCATCCAAAAGTAGGCCCATCTGAGCATCCTAATTTCAGCGGAGTGAAGCTGCCGTCCGATAGAAAAACTATAATTTGAAAAAAGAAAGGCATCACCTGTGTAACGACCCTATATTCCTGTACTCGTTCACACTCCAGGGCGGCGAGATAAGCGGCGTCTCGATAGCGTAAGGGGGATAGCACAAGTATGGGCTCGCGTCCCGTCCGAGGTGAAAGTTTTGACCATAGTTCGCCAACGTTGTGAGATTCTCTGATCGCATGCTGCGGCGGTGAAATAACAGCATTAACAAAAGTCAAGTCAAAACTTCATTGTCTTTCCCCCGAAGAAGAAACTGTGTGAAATACGGGCATCCGAACTGAAGAAGTGAAGTCTTCACATAAATTGCTAACCGCAATTTTGCTCGTCTGCAGAAAAAAATTGAAAAAAAATACAAAAGCTGTGAATAGGGCAAAATTGAGAGTTTGTTTCCCTTATTGTTTTATTAAATAAGCCCAACACACGAAACCGGCTTTTATATCAGGAATGCAAGAAAACCAACATAGTGGGGCTTGCTGACATCTGAATGTTTTTCATAGAAGAATGATTAATAACCAACGATCGTATTCATTCGCTATTCATCACTCTTCCTTGGAAAAACTCTTATCTGATTCTTTTGTAGTTTTCCTATTTTAGAACATGACGTAGGCTAGTAACTAGAGAGCGTCTCTCATCCAGGTATGCCACCTGAATCGTAATTCTCCTGCGTTGATTACCACAGTGGTAGATTACCTTAGTGAGAATGAAATCGCCAGAGTTCGGAGTGTGACTTCTGTCCCCACTTTGAAAGAACACCTGTATCAATGATTACTGAAGGTCAATCACACCTGAGACCAAGCATAGCATCAACAATTCATTCAGATCTCTTCATACAAAAGGCTCGCTTATTCTATTGCTAGCCTATACGGCCTGTGTTCGACCAATACTTCGGAGCTATGGTACAGTGTTTTCATCCTATAGAAAAGGATAACATTTGTTAGGAGTGTTCGGGAGAATTCCCCTCAGAAACTCATCATGCGCTACGGCGGAATCGGTTACCAGTTTATTCTAGGTGGTATCGGTTGGAATAAACTACTGGGATTGAATAGTATCTAGACCAGGAGCAAGGCTAGGACTGATAGAGCGAACGTGATTTCGTAGTTCGTAGTTCGTCGTAGTCCTTCGAGATACCTAGGCCAAACATAGGGAGGTAGTCCTCGTTTTCGAATCAGGACCCGTTAGTTGAGACTCAGGTCTGAAGTTCACAATCAGATCTGTCTGTGGTTCCAATTAGCGGTCATGTCGGAGTGCACTGCAACTTTTACTGACTACATTCGGGAGGCCTATTTCTAGAGACGTACTTCAGTTCCGAGCACAGAACATTCTTTTTCCTCTACTAACTCCCTCAGGAGTATTTTGGTGTGTCTGCTTGTCCCATTTCTTCCGTTTTTTGTTGAATTTTGCTAATTGCATTGCTCTTGGTGTTCTTTTTCTTTGCCTGCTCATGTGCTTGACATCGTTTTTCTCCTACTCTTTGCAGCTTCAGCAACTTTTTTTCTTGCACTACCTGTCATTTTGTCGCCTTGTGACGGGAAACCATAAATTCACTGCTTCTTGTCTCAATACGGGCCTCTTGAATTCTTTCCAATCACAAGGTGATCAAACCTTCAGAATAGAGGGAAAGTAGGGTGGGAAAACTTCTAGATTCGCCTCAGTTGGCATCAGGCATCATCGCACTCTTCTAACTGTTTTCCATTACATCTTTGATGCGCGATTGCCTATTGTTAAATTCAAGTGAAATTCTGATTTCAACTGTTTATAATGGCCACGCTCTTATAAAAGCCCTCTCCTGTCAATCCCTGATATTAGATTAAAATAATATAATACAAAACAAAATACTAATATTAGTATTTAGCATGGGTGCTATCCTGTGCAATAAACAATTACAATTACAATATCGTTTTATTGTTTTGTTTGCCTTGCCCGATGCTCATAACGGATCTTCTATTCACAAAGGAGTCTAGCGGCAGATGGCAGTGAGGCAGTAATGGTAATTGACGGACCTCGGAGGGGGTGAAGTTTTGGGTTATCCGGATATGCGACTGACTGGGGTTGATTTTCCGAACAACATACTTACCAATGAAGTCAACTCCTCAAAATCCGCTGAACACTTATTTGGTAGGTGCTAGCGTGGTCCCTTGCAGAACTTGCCTCGATTACTGTAGTACTTTTGCGGTGCTCTTGTTTGGGAGCGACTCGTGAATAATTCATCGGACTCTTCTGAATTCCCAGATGTTTCATCTAGAGAGACATGCTCGTCTTTTTCCTACTTATGAATTATTGAATCATCAAGTGAGTTTGTTACTTAGAGTGATTGCATCGAGTGGTCCCCATCTTTCATGAGTGGAAGCTGTTTCAGCATTTAACCCACGCTAAGAACACTTTCTGGAAATCAAAGACAGATCCCGGGAAGCCTCTTGATCGTTGCCCAGACGCCCAACTTGCACTGCCTTCAAGATGTCCCATAAATCATGCTCAAAACACAATTTTCTATTCGATCGAATTCGCCATCATCGGCTGTCAATGGCGTGGCATGTCAGCGGAGCTGACTTGGCAAGGACCGTTCTGTGGAGGATTCTCCTTCTACCAGACCTACCTTTCTATCCTAGAGCAACCTGGAAACTGTGAGATTCAGAGCTTCAGTTCCTTACAATTTTTGTGGTTACTGTTGCAACCTTCATAAAGTGTCACTACTTCCTTTTGAAGCTCTCCCGTCTCTTGCATGGCCATTCAATTGATGTTCAGCTGAATCGATAACATAATGAAAGCTTTCCTGCCGAAAAATTCGTATAACACTGCTCATAAGCCTACGAATTATGATCACTTGGGCAACATCAAACTTTAATTAAATTCGGCTCATGCCAGAATTGGGAATTTTCAAATCCTGAGCCCGAACTGCCACGGGGTTTCTCCCAAACTTGCCAAAATTTTCAAGAAGTTCAGCTGGTAATAGGCACATTTCTTTTGCACTTATCTTCTCTCAAAATTCCTACAAAAGCTAAAAATAAATAGTAAAATTCTAAAGAATTAAAGTGACGCACGAGAAAAGTCGTTAGATGAGCCTAAATTCAGGCGGAAAAGCTCCCCACGACAATTTTGCTTCTTGTTATGCCACTTCATTCTTGTGTCTTGTTCTGTTTGTTTTCGGGCTGCTCATACGTCGCTTTTTCCATATGTGACAGTTTTCCATAAGCCGGACAGCTTCCGGGTGTCATTTGCATTTGTCTGTTTGATGCTTGTCAGGTGTGACATCAGTGGGCTTTCTCCCGGCAACACCCCCTTTTCCGTTTTCCACTTTGAGCGTTTGCAAGATCCTCTTGAGCTCCAATTTTCATAGGCAATAAAGGCTCATTCAGACCTCATCAAATGGAAACTACTTTTGTTGTTTACATTTTCAACTCGAATTGTTTCTTGTTGTTACTTAACTCTTACTATTTTGTCGTCATTACCTTAATGCAAGCAGATGTCGCGTAGTGGCAAGCGACGCACTACTATACACGCACGGTCACGAGTTCAAACCCTATGTAGATCGATATCCGCCTAGGCAAACCAAGCATTCCACCCCTCTGGGCTCGATTATTTGGTACCAAACTCGACTGAGAGGATGAAGCACTGACTTCTACATCGGCTGGCCACCGCAAGTCATTGCATAGGCCACATACGCGCTCATTACGCCATACGATTCTGAATGGAAGTCGAATGCGGGGCGCATCCTTTAGACGAGATTGATTAGCGTTAGAGGCTTGGTCCTTTATCCTTAAAATCTTTTGCTCTGTAGGTGAGTGCGGCAGCATGGACCCCAGAAGTGGCTAGCTAAATGATTACACCATATGAACAGGGCTGATTCGAAAACTGACCCACATCACCGAAACGATGATTACTGGGGTGTACTTTCAATTCATAAAAGTCAAAAACCGATTACTTTTCAATAGGGCGGCAGTAAAATCTGTCGATAACCACTTTAAACTTAGCATATGTAGCTTGATTGCTTTCATGTGTTACTTCTGGCTAGAGGCCATTCTAAAATTACGACCCCGCACAAGCCCCACCACGTGGTGTTGGAATCTTTTTTGTCACAGTAAGCAGCCATGATGATTCTTGAACGTTGGGTCTTAGTGGTGTATTCAG
This sequence comes from Haemonchus contortus, assembly GCA_000469685.2. NCBI lineage: Eukaryota > Metazoa > Nematoda > Chromadorea > Rhabditida > Trichostrongylidae > Haemonchus > Haemonchus contortus. The sequence continues at coordinate 12,471,729 of LS997564.1, forward strand.
TGTTGGGGCTCGTTATAATATCACAGACATGCACCAGAGCCAGATGTTTCAGTGGCAGTGAACAGCATGAAATGTGGTGAATCTATTGTTTTCTACTTTCCGCCGTTCTCGAGCTATTATCTTTTCGAACACCACACCCAATCTTTATTTTTGCAAAAGTCACACTTACTGAATGGATGCAGCTTTTTCTATTCCACACAAGTTCCACGGGTTTCTGTCATTACAATACCCACCCTAAATGTACAAAAAAACACGAAAAAACGCGTTTCCGCGTTTTTTTTCGCTTTTTTCTTTGTAACTGGGTTGATTTGCAATTTCTTAAATATAGTGTGCTATATGGTTGAACTCAACTCCTCGAGCTCTATAACATGGTTTATCTAAAATTTTCGAAAGTTTGATTTCGAGGCTTCTCATCCACCGAATTTCCCAAGGGTACGTCATTAGCAGCGACGCCTGCTATAATTATAACCAGAGGACATTCTCTTCTATTAAAAGTAGTTTCTCATAAGTGGAGTAGCTGATATTTTCCGGCACCATGTGAAGTTAAGACCATGTCATTCTTCAGTTTGTCCTGATCACTTCGATACCAGTTTTCCTCAGAATGGATGAATTTGGCCATGGGCTACGTTCAAATGAGAAAGGCTTTTCAAAATGAAAATCAGCCAACATCAGTTGATTTCTATTCTCAGAAAATGGTGTGCCCATTCTCCAGAAAGATACTTTCCCATAAGTTGAAAATTAGTACTCTGAGTTAAAAAGAAAGGGGTATATGAATCCTGTGCTCGCCATGTTTTTACAAGGAGCATAGGTTTTCTTGCTTTTTTGAGTGGGATTTCCGATGATTAGGGAGGAGCTACGCACTGTTTCGAAAGTAATCATACTGAACTCTTTGTGAATGATCACTGACTGTAAAAAATCGTAACCTATCTAAACCCTAGGACTATATATAGGCTCCCGGTGTCGCCCCAAAGCACAGTAGACAAAATTTTGATTTTTGCAATCGATTCGAAGTGAGCATCCTGAAAAGTTGGAATCCATTTTTAAAAAGCTACTCAGTCATATGAAAATCGATCCACAAAGTTCACCTACAATTTGCACCTTTAGCGCCGCTTTTTTACCCCTCCTATTCTCTCGGCCGCCCTACTGGCTCTCCTGCTCAGATGTTTCGTTTTTACCGACATTAGTCATACCTTGAAGTTCTGCTTGCGTAATTCGTATAATTTTGAATATTTGCGCTATTTTCAAGTTCATCAGTAAGTTGAATAGCGGCTACATTTGAATGTGTGTATTGTAAAACAGTTTACGTTTGCGGCACCATTAATAGGTAGGCTATTGTCGAGGTGCGAAGAAACTCCCCAGGTAATTACTGCAAGAACCGCAGTGGTCGCGGGACCATACCCTGTCCTGGCTAGCTGAGCTGGAGAGCCAATAGGGTGGCCGAGAGAATAGGAGGGGTAGAAAAGCGGTGCTAAAGGTGCAAATTCGAAATGAACTTTGTGGATCGATTTTCATATACTGAGTAGCTTTTTAAAGATGGATTCCAACTATATAGGTTTAGGATGCTTACTTCGAATGCAAAGATCAAAATTTCGTCTACTGTGCTTTGGGGCGATATCGGGAGCCTATATATAGTCCGAGGGTCTAGATAAGTCACTATTTTCAACAGGTCAGTGATCATTCACAAAGAGTTTAGTATAAATACTTCCGAAACAGTGCGTAGCTACACCCTGATCATCGGAAATTTCACTCAAAAAAGCAAGAAAACCTATGCTCCCTGTAAAAACATGGCGCGCACCAGATTTTAAACGATTATATACCCTTTTCTTTTTAACTCAGAGTACTAATTTTCAACTTATGGGAAAGTAATCTTTCTGGAGAATAGGTACATCATTTTCTGTGAATAGAAATCAACTGATGTTGACTAACTTTCATTTTGAAAAGCCTCTCTCATCTGAATGTGGCTCATGGCCAAATTCATCCATTCTGGGGAAAACCGGTATCGAAGTGATCAGGACGATCCGAACAATGACATGGTCTTAACTTCACATGGTGCCGGAAAATATTAGCTACTCCACTTTTCACAAACTACTTTTAATAGAAGAGAATGTCCTCTGGTTGTAATTACAGCAGGCGTCGCTGCTAATGACGTACCCTTGGGAAATTCGGTGGATGAGAGGCCTCGAAATCAAACTTTCAAAAATTTTAGATAAACCATGTTATAGAGCTCGAGGAGTTGAGTTCAACCATATAGCACACTATATTTAAGAAATTGCAAATCAACCCAGTTACAAAGAAAAAAACGAAAAAAAACGCGGAAACGCGTTTTTTCGTGTTTTTTTTGAACATGTAGGGTGGGTATTGTACTTTGGAACTTATTTGAGTGAGGAATGTTATAAAGGTGTCACTCCACTTATCCTATAATTGAACATAGCCCAGATGATAGAGTGTTTTCGACTTTCCGCGAAAAATTACATGATTAATTTTCTACCGTACCACTAGTGACAAGTTGGTGTTGTGGCAAGTGGCGCGCTATCACACATGCCTGGTAACGAGTTCGAATCCCAAATCGATCGAATCTTGGACCGCCTAGATCAATCAAGAGCCTTCATCCCTCCAAGGACTTACCGTTTGTTACACTCCAATAATTCGGTACCGGACTCGTCTGGGAGCGTAAAAGCACTGGCATAAACATCGGCTGGTTACCGCAAGTCCTTGTATAGGCCACATATACATTCAATACGCCACTACGATTTTGAATGGAAGGCGAACCAGTGACGTCTCACTCAGACGGGATTGATTAGCGCTTTATCCTTTATCCTTTATTATTAGTGACGTATCACTGTCTTGCTCGGTGTGGTTCGTTTTAAATTGTGTAGTGAAGTCGTGCTTTGAGCATGAGAAAGTCTTGCAAAATTTCGTGCACACACTCAATCCTGTCCTCTCTGGGTTGCTTATGATATCGTTTGTATCATTATCTTTATCCTCTGAGACAGCCTGTTTCTCTATCCGTATCGGGTAATAACTAGGTAGAGCTCAGCGGCTGACAATTACAATAGGACAGTTACATATAAGCAAAGCTCACACAGAGGTATGTGAGGCAAGAGGTGACCAGTTATGTTGATGCACTTATTCTTATCATTAATGCTTGGGTTTCGGTGTCTCATCCAGGAAGCCTCTAAAGTTTTTCTGACACAAAGAATATTCTCGTAGGCCAAAATAGTGCACTTAACGGGCACAGTCTCCTACTTTTCCATACGGGCAGATCACGCAGTCATCCATAATGCAAATCCGGTCATAGGAATGATTTCTAACCAACTGGTGTTTGATGTTGTCCCTTGGTGTGTTAAATAAAGGAACGTCATCGGCTAAATCCGCTCTTTTCGGACATTGCTGTATATCTCTGCTGAATCGATCTGATATGAATGGTAATCAAAGATACATCTCATCTTCAGTTCCTCATGGAGAAGGCCTTGATCTGCTCCGCATAACCTGTTGCCGAGCTGTGTATCCATTAATACTAGCCATTTGGTTCGCTGACCCTCTGGTCTCTTCACGTTCCTCGTTACCAGTGCACACTTCCACAGCTGTTTGCACATGGTCAGTAATACGTTGCCCACGTTGCCCTGTCGCAGTGCCTCCAAGAAAACGTTGGAATTAAGGACGAAGGGACTTGCATCATCGCCGCTTTGCAGAATGCAACATTTTTACAGCGCTGAACATCGAACAGGCTGAGCAAGTGCTCAATAAATTCGAGAGTTCTTGTGGAAGCGTCGTTTTGCATCGAACCTAACGAAGACGATGCTGAAAAAACAACTGGCAACTGGAGCTCCTTTTACGTTCGATGGATAAAACTTCTTCGAATACTCTCACGTCCGTGCTCGAGACGCGGTACGAACTTTATGGACGGCCCTGCACCAGAGCTGAAAAAGTCGAAGCAAATGGCTGAAGGATCATTCAGAAGATCGAGTGAATAGTGAGGAAGATGAATGATTTGATTTCCGGCCTCTCACTTATTTTTCGAGTCTGCTGCTTTTCCTCCATGACTGAGACCTTAAAGAATTGGACTACACACAGGCGATATTGGCCTGCAGTTTGACGCTATTGAGCTGAAGAACACAATCTTTGAAGTTCTCGATTTGCAAAAGTGCAGAGGAAAGCCCGAAGTTCTTTGCTCCGTCAACGAACAAAGATTGGACGCACCGCCTCACACGCTAAAGAATCCAAGATCAGGAGACTGACCGGACAAACGAACACCACCAGCCAGCGGTCCGATGGTTAAGCTTACATATATTATGCGCTGGTTGCTGCTCAATTCAATACGGATCCTACTTCGTTCAAAATTTACAGTTAGACTACAACTGACTGCGTGGCACAACAAAACAAGAAGCATTTCTGCCTTTTTGTTTTCCTCATTCTAATCTTACTGCGCATGGGATTAAGGGCGAAGTTAGATCTCCAACCGCACCCTTGTGCAGCTTACTCTAGTTCTAGCGACCCCAATCATTGCTGTCCAATTCTTGACAGATTTCGTTAGTTTGCATCATATTTATGTATTTATGCATGTATTATTTTGTTGAAATTCTTTGAGAGTAGATTTGAAGCTTAAAATTAAGGTTTTCAGCGTTAATCAAACCCGCATGAGAGTTGCGCCCCCCGCACTCGACTTCCATTCAGAATCGTAGTGGCGTGATGAGTGCGTATGTGGCCTATACAATTACTTGCGGTGGCCAGCCAATGTACAAGTCAGCGCTTTTATCCTCCCCGACGAGTCTGGTACCAATTAGTCGACCCCGTAGGGATGGAAAGTTGATGGGCTTAGGCGGATATCGATCAGGGATTCGAGCCCCTGACCGTGCGTGTGAGATAGTGCGCTACTTGCCACTACACCACCTCCGCCAGATAGAGTAGATTCACTTTAAAAACTGTCTTATGGATGAAAGGATGAAGTCTCGGGACTTTGACCAATTCCGTCCCGGAGACGCGCCCACTTCCATTCAAAATTCGGAATTCCGAAGTGTCAAGAATTGTCGTTGGAACCAATTTCATATATGGTAATGCGACTACATATTATACAGGTCAAAGAGTAGTGTACTGGCATGAATCAATACCTTAGAATACGCCATGCCATCGAAACTTTTTCGTAATCCGAGCTGGCCATATTAGAACGAACTGATGCCTATTTTTATTAGTGTTTCCATCAACCTTTTTTTTACTAAATACAAGTTCTCAAAGTGGTGGCTCGTTGAGTCTAACTGGCCTGTGAGATTTCATCCGTGGTATAGTCTATGCCATACAGCCGATGTGCCTAATGCGAACTGATCAGTACGCATGTGCGCATCGGCGGTATGGCACACCCAAAAACGGACGAGTTTCAACGGCGTTCTAGAGGTGACATCATTCTCGAGGGAAACCCATGCTGAAAATTCAAACAATCAATTCTGAGCCATGACGATAGTGGAAGGCCTTCCTACATTTTTGACTTAATGTAGTTAGCCTCTGTCCAAATTTTCCCCTTATATCATTTCTGTCATGGTAATTTCGTACAAACTCGACTTTTACAACTTTTCCTTAGAGTCTTATTAATTTTCGCTGGGCCAATGGATTTTCTCGCTTCCTTCGCCATAGATGTACTACTCTGTACCGACACTTCCGCTTTTCAACCTAGAAAAGGTTTCTCGATATTGTCGTGAACTATGCGTTTGACTTATCTCCACAAGTCATTCATTGTATAGGTCAGGCACGCGCATTTTAACGCCGCTGCGATCCCAAATGGAAGTCGATTGCGAGGGCGCATCCCAAAAACAAGCATCCTTCGTAGGTTGCTTCTAAGAACATCAACAGAAATCGGTATCAAAGAAGAGTACCTTGAAAGGTACAACATGGGATTTACCTGGACCATTGCATACATCACATTCACTTCAGCAACATGGCTGTGAGCTGTTTTTTGCTCTCTTAGCTGCGAATATGAGAGAGGGGCTTTCCGATTAGTGAACGGACAGGAAATCAGCCTCATACTAGTGTCCCGTTGTAGGTGTCGCCTTTCTAGTCATCTATTCTGCATACAGCATCTAATTAGGATTTTTTGTTCCGAAACTAAATCATCTATCGTGAGTGGGATGGCCGGAGGGAAGGCGGAGGCTTTCACTGAATGCCCTTCTCTCGTTGTTCGCATCTCATTTTTCCGCATTAATTGATATAGTGAGAAAAAATTTCGCCCGCTATCTGGAAAAACCTGCGTTGGGCTCACTGTGATGTTCTGAAGCTTCAGATTTATCAGGGCTTCGCAAACTAGAAATTCTGAATGAGTGTCAACCGGTATATAGTTGATCTGAACACTCGATTACTCATATAATAAGAGTTAATTATGTGTCACCCTATCCAATTATCATAACAAGGTCCTACACAGAATACGTGTGTATCGAAGATGGGTGAACGGGCAGAAGTATCCGTGTAGCTAGATGGTCTTGTGGAAGGACGAAATCAGTGTTCCAGCGCAGTCCACGATAACTTCGGGATTGCTTTCCAAGTCAGTTGACGAAAGTTCTAATGCAGAAGAGTGCTTTGGTGGGCAGGAAAGATCACAGTAGAGCTTAGGGATTTGAACGACATTTCATCGGTGTGGCAATGCGTGAAGGGTCGGTTAACCCAATATTATCAAAAAATTATATTATCGTCATGAGTGAAAACAAAATTACCTCACCTTCATCATTTGTAATATGATTGAAGACCAGAGAAGCACACAATACTAGGAGCCCAGAATGAAATCATTGCACCAGCCAGGATCAGTTATTTCAGACCTCAACATAATGTGCTCTATTGTGAATGGGGCTGGTTCAAGAATAACATATAGATACGTCCGCTTCTAGCTGTGGAAATCAATGAAATCAGGTGTTGAGCCTTACTGCATCTCATCTCAAGGACATTTTCGACCTGACACCTTTGCTATTCTTAGGGGCTCGAGATACTTCTACTGGAAAATGACAGAAAGCTTTCCCACTGTGAACTGTGCCTGAAATCATACAACCGTCCGATTGAATAAGTTCATAAGGATGGTAATTAATTATATTCGAATCACCGGATGAACCTGCTGCGAGCTCACTGACGGTTGACAGTGGTACTTGTTGTTATTATAAGCAATCTTGTCGATCGAAACTTTCTCCTGCGTAGTGGCAACCACACGCACCATCACGTGTTCATATCCTGGATAGATATCCTTCACTGCCATCAAGCTCTCACCCTCACGTAGATACTCTCAGTTCCACCGTAGCCACCCCTCAGTGGATACAACTCACTAAACCACCCACAGCAACTTCTTATATGCTACTTGCTCAACCACGGAGACTGCTTGAGCAGTAGTACATATCGGTTAAAGCGGCCCCCCCGTGTACTTTTGTCAGTGACAGAGATAAAGTGCGAACAGATCCTAATGCATCACGTTATGCATTTCCTATAAGGCTGTCGGTCAGCTGACGAAATCTCGGCAGTCAATGCAAATGAGACCTTCTAATTCAGAGAATTGCGATTTCCCAGTAGAAAACTGTGGTTTTTTATCTGAAAATCCTTCGCATAATGAGAATGTTCTCGTTTTCCAGATACCCCTGAGTTTCCGTTACTTTGTGCTCGGCCAGCTAACTTAAAAGAGCTCACAATTTATTCAATTTTTTGAAAGTGTTCAGTATTCTTTTGTTTTAGTTTCACAGATTTTTTCGAGTGCGTACGAAGCTGACAGGGGAATTCGAACACCGCTGCAAAGCTAATCTAAGTAATTCGACTTTTTGAGAAGCCCTTTATCCGTCCCTTTATCGTTGAGTCCGTCGAGGATAGATGAATTTTGTTTTTTGATGTTCTACTCTACTATTTCTAGATGATCTAGTGATGCTTGGTTGACCAACCAAGAAAGGATGGAAGTGTTGGTTGCACCCCGAACAGCCATGGAAGCTTTGGTTGCACCCAGACAGACATTAAGTTCAGATTCTATACCTGGGGCGGGTAGGGTTGGAGGGTAGGGGGTATGGCTCAATGGTGACACACCATATCCCACCCACCCAGATCGCAAGGCATAAAATTGATTCAGGCGGACCTCCTAGATTTTCTCATCATAGAGTTTTTGCGGATTCATATATCTAAGGAAAGTTCACGAAATTGTAGCTTTAAGCCCAAGCCGCGGCTGCTGAGATTGAATATATCGCACCCAACTTTTAATTTACCAGCTGCATTACCGCTGTCCTAAAGAAAGTTTTTATCCGCAAAACCCTTTCTAGAGCTGCTAGAATCGCCTAAGGATCATACTCAATAGGAGATAGTAGTAAACAAGTTTTTTGCTTCGATATTGGACAGAAACCCCATCTGGTACTAGTTTTCAAGATGAAATCAACTGAATCCCAGTAGCGAGAGCAGTGAGGGCTCCCAGTTGTCCTGATTTCGTGGTCCGATTATGAATGGTTATAATTAATCACTGATGAGCATCCTTCTACACCTGGTCAGGCTGGAAAGAAAACCCAACCTTCCAGCTCTTTGAATGCAAGCTTTCTTTAGCATCGCCTCCTGCCACTTAGCTATCCAAACCTTTAAGATTGAGGGGCAGAATTCCAAGAACTACCATAAAATCGATTGTTCGGGAGTTGTTGGGAGCATTTCACATATTTATTTCCATGTGGGCTGTTTCACATTGGTAAATGTGGGGAATTTTAATAAGGAGGTGACTAAGAATATGGAACGCGCTTCCGCCCATCGCAGCCGGCCGGTGAGACCATCTCTATCGGCTCGACACTCCCGAACTAGCTTCTTGCTACAATTGTTCCTTGTTCCTTTGGTTATCGTACTCTTATTGAATAAGTAATGAACCTATAAAGCATTTTCTTTCGACTTCCTGTCAAAATAGGACAAACATCATTCCGTAGATTACGGTTGTGACTGTTTTGGTCCCCCAGATCGGAGCCGATGTCATAGTAGCTGATGGCCAACTGTAATATTCTGAAAAGTCCCGGTGTGCAGGCAGTGAGAAGGCAGCAGTCAGTAAAAGAAAAGTAACTAATTGCGAAAATTTGCTAATTCGATTTTTCTATAATTATTTCATGCTACTCGACTCCCAAATAAGGATTACTCGGTCTTCGCGAAAGAATTCTTTTGTGATGAACTCGGATGAAGTGATGGATTTCCGAAACTTGACTAGCGTCAGTGTTTCGAGATCACTTGCGGTCCCACATGCGCTTTTTTGCAATTGGGTAGAATCCCCGAGAATGGGATGCCGCCTTCCATCCCTTTGGAACCAATCAAAGAGGCGATAAAAACATGATTCGGTTACTAGTTCGCTTCGAACTCTTTGTCCAGACCGCGAATGCATTCCTATACATTTGGTGGCCAGAAAAGAATTTTATTCTCAAGAAAACTAAGCAGTAAGGATTGCAAAATCACTGGAAATTGTTTGTATTAGAGTTCTATAGCGAATAAATAAATGAACAGGTCTTTGCTAACCTCAAGAATCAAGTAGCAGTAACAATAGGCAAATTCGCGCCTTCAAGGAGGTAAAAAGGGTGAGGGCTGAAGGGAATTTGGTGCTAAGGAAGGCCTACCTACATACGTTGAGTGCCGGAATTGGTGGTACATACTTCCCAGACTCATCCAAACGCGATCTTTGCTTAACCCCTTATTTTACTTTCCAAACACTCTGTTTTAATCATTCTCGATGCTTCACTTTACTTCAGTTTCTGAGGTCGAGCAGTGTAGGCACACAGCTTTCCAAAACTTAATTCGAGCTCTTTTTCCAAGCATCTAGGGGGGTCAATACATAATCTGCGTTCTTCCCTAATTTGTGCTTTCTCTCAGATCCTGCCCTTCTCTTACCACCAGCTCTCCCAGCTGTACCTCCTTACGAGAGCAAAAGATAGCAGCGATCCGTTTGTGCTCGGGTATGCTCTCACTTATGCCATTGACTCTGCCATTTAGGGCTGCCTTCAAGAGAAACGTCTAAACAAGAATTCTCCGAGTTGAAAATGGCCGGCTCTCTCGACAGCTCTACTCAGGTAGCAGCCTGTGTCATACATATTTTAGTTTTGTGGCCCACTTAGTTGGATGAGCGTAATCGTGAAATTATTAAGGCGCTCGAGTAGAGCCTCCTCCACCAAAGAAACATATTTCGTGAATCAGTCCGTTCAGAGTTCTCACGAGAAGTATGATCACTCGATGTTGTAGCTGTGCCGTAGTTCCGTTGTCCTTCTAATGTCCTGAGGAATCCGATTAGGGCACTGCAAGATACCTGGGTCAACAAGGCTCTCTATTTCTGCGAATGTGGTGATGATATTGGATTTGGATCGTTGAGTATACTCGAAATCTCGGATCCGTTTCTGCACTTACGCAGACCTCCCATTGCTTTTGTCATATTGCTTCGTAAGGCCTTGTGCACTTGTCTACGATGCTAATATAAGAAGCCGTTCAAGCAGGAACGACAACACGATTTAAGCAAAACAAGGAAGTGAGCGTAAAGACGGCAATGCCTCCGTCTTACTTGACGTTTCCTCGATTTTCTAGACACGTCTAGGCCCCTACTTTCACCCTCTTCAGCTCTGGGGTTCATTATGTTCACTTCCGACTCAAGCGTTAGTACTATTAGAGGAAGGGTCTACCTACGGTCTGGCCGAGGGGATATACTAGAGAACATAGCAAAATTCATCCTCTCTCAAGTTTACGGTTCCTGGGGTTTGAACATTCTCGGTGAACTCAGTTATGCCCACAGGTATTCAAAAAGGGCAGCTCTGTAGTATGCTAGTTGAATTGTGCTCTTTCGCCATGCGGATGGGAATCGAGAAAAAGCCGTGATTGGCAGTGGTAACTTTTTAGGTGGCGTTCATTTCAATAACAGCAACCTACTGACACTTCTAATGGCAACTTAAAAGAATATGAAAGAGCTATGAAAAACGGAGAGATATGAATAGATGAACGGGTTCACTTCCAAGTCCTACTCCCGTGGATAGCAGATAGTTATAACGTTGTACGGAAAGTATCTGCCGAAAAACTCGAAGTAGTCTAGACCTTTTTCGGAATGTGGAATTTTTCATGGAATTGCTTCGTAAAGACACTATCCACTTGTATCCGTAATAACATCTCCGGCCGTGTCTCCTTTGCCTTTTGGACTCTACATGGCCCGATGGCCTATCCATATTCGACCCGCAGTCCTTTGCGAGTGCGAGTCCAACCACATCACTGCTGAAGCCCACTGAACGTATGGCTGGCTAGTATATGGGGTTGGAGCCCCTTCTAAGCAATCCCATGCACTTGCGTAAGACTCCATAGCCGGAAACAAGAAGGTCGAAAATGAGCCTCACCGGTTCCTCGTCTTAGTTTCACGCATACGACTGAGAAGTGCCTGTCTTTAGGGATTTTATGGAAACTTCCGAAAGAATCCACGAAAAATCTGAACGATTATTACTTTCCGAATACCTCACATTCCAGCAGGGTCAGTGACAAGAGGACCACTATGTCTCTGCCACTCCCAGTCAAAGGAAGCATGCATTCCTTCCTGGAACTGGCATAGCATCCATGATATACACCTCCATAATTTTCTGACTTTTTATGGCTATAACAATCAGTTTCACATAAATGATAGCTGCCACGATGATCACAGAGTCAATTGGGGAGCGTCCAATTAAGTCAATATCGTTCCTGTTGGCAGTCCAACCATTTAATTCGTTGTGAAATCGCTGCATTCCCGATTGTCATATGGTTTTCTGGTGGAAGATTTAATTCGCATCTCATTCTGATTCCATAAACCATGCTTTCGAGGGAAGCGGTGGGCTAAACCTCTTCTGCTTGATCCCTCTTCCCAAACATTAAATTTTGGACTCTCTGCCATAAAACTAAGCCACAGCTTTAGGAAACATTGGGTTGTTCGGGAACTTTCCGTCGTTTTTGAAACCCCAGAGTTTACGAACTGTTCAGCAATATATCTCTTCTTTACTCATCTGGAATAGCCCTGGGTTTTGATTCTTTCCAACGAGTTCAAGAAAACAACGGTGCTCCGTTTGGCCAAATATGCACTGACTGCTTTTCCCTAATGTTTCACCAAGAGGGCAACGAAAGCATCCGAAAAACATCAATTTCACCCTTCAGGCGCTCGTTTCAGGACGATTATTCTCAAAGAGCAGCCGTCATTTCGGAAAAAGGACGCAATGGACAGGAATAAGAAGGGATTTCAATGAATAGTCACAAGTCCCTCTATTCGCTCTTATATGTAGAATATCAGTGCCACCTGCCTGTTCTACTTTTCTGTGGTCCTCCTTAGGAGTGTTCGTTTGTTGACCAGAACTTCAAAGGTTGTCATAATTTTCAAGGGGGTGGAGCTAACAACAACAATTGTTATTTTGTGATGGGGCGTGGCCGGACGAGAAGCGACTGTCTCACTCCGAGTCCATCCCAATAGCGTACATTCAGCATATTTCAAAATCGGCTGTGTTCTGTCTTCATAAAGTCCCACCCAGAACAATGGCCCAGGTGAGATAGCACGTAAATCCCATTGGAGGTCATCGCTTTCATTGAATATTCGCTAATTACTTATTCTAAGCCCTTACTACCTATTAGTTTCTTTATTGACCAGCTAATTTGCAAAGCAAATCAACAAATTTGTGAACGACGGAGAAAGGGCAGTCCCGATGGGTGGGAGGGAAGAGGGTGAGAAGGGTGGATGACCTATTACTATCAATTCAACGTTCGCTTATTTCACACTTCTCACAAGAAGGGAAGCTCCAAAGCTCCCAATCTGACGCAAACTATATTTCGACTTGAATATTTCCAAATTGGAAGTATTTGACCGCCCTCGCAAATACGACTCACTGCTGCTGAATACTTTTTAGCTCCCACTGGATTTCTTATCGAATCAGATATTTTACTGGTTGCCAACAAAATCGATACTCATCATTTGCATTATTACTTAGGCTGGTTATTGAACTATGAATCGAAGGCTATCAAGTCACTTCGGGACCACTTAAATTTCCTACCTTGGCTTGACAAGATGTCATCATTTATTTCTTTCTCGGATTGTTCCGTCTCGAACAAAGTCGTTGGATTAGGAGAAAGGAAAAGAGTTCTTTTACGATCATTCAAGGATCAGATGGGGTTTTCAGTAAGGACTACACGTCGTTTGTTGGATTTCAATTTTTTGTTCCAACCATCTTATGGTCCTTCCCATATGCCGAATGATGGTGGTGAAGAAGGTCTGTATATGGGTGAGGGGATTATAGCGAGGTGGTTCAATAAATTTTTAAAAACTCACATTCCATTAGAAGTCGATTATGTTTTGGTCAATTCTGGGGGTAGAACAGGAAGTTTTGGTCAGTTTTTGTTAAGTTACGGTTCACTTCTCCCAACTCTTACCTACTTGTTACTGGAATCACAGAAGTAAATTGGCTAAGGAGTTGCTGACCTGTCGTGAACAGTTAGAGAGTTTAATTGGTTTGGCCGCTTACCAAGCCCATAAAGGGTAAAAGGGTAAAATCGTTGGACGTTGATTAAACCCGTCTGAGGGATGCTCCCCCGCATTTGGCCTCCAGCTCCATAGGGTGAAGAACCCTTTCAACACATAACTTCCCATGGTCCCTCCCTTTCCTTCCCTATACCTACCTCTTTCCCCCTACGCTCCAGTTCGCTTGTTGGTGGCTCCTGATGAGAATTGTTTCGTAATATGGTAGGTTCTGAGGAAGTTTCTGTTATGTCGCCTTTCTGCGTTCTCAGCTGAATACCCAGAAAAGACCTCTTTAATCCGACTAATGGGAAAAACATTTTTTCTGTTCGCCTGTGTTTTCGTTCTTTCACAGAGTACGCTCTGCTTAATATCCCATTCGAGACCTCGTACGCTTAGTTTTTATTGAATCAGGCCTTTCCTTAGCTTCTGCAATTTTTACCTTGGTCGGTTTAGTTCTTCTTCATGAAAATAGTTTCCCTCAGCCACAGGGACTTTTATTGTCTGGCAAAAATAGGTAATCGCGCTTATAACTTACCAGGTTTAATATTCATTAGAGTAGACTACTTGTGGATGCCCTTTTCTGAGTCAGTGCAAGTCAGAGTTGTCCTCATATCACAAATTAGGTTAGCAGTTGCATCTAAGTGATTGGGTGTATTTCAGGAAAATATAAGAACCTTTTTAACAAAAAAAGGATGTTCGGGAAGTTATGCATGACTATAAAGTAATGACTGTCTATGAATGTAAACCACATCCCCTCTTACTTATTGAGATCCCAATAAAGGATGAAGGATAAAGTCTCGGAACGCTGAGCAATTCCGTCCGTAGGATGCTCCTACGCATTCGACTTCCATTCAGAATCGTAGTGGCGTACTGAATGCGTTTGTGGCGTATACAATGACTTGTGGTGGCCAGCCGTTGTGCAATTCAGTGCTTTTATCCTCCCAGACGAGTCTGGTACCAATTAAACGAACCCAGAGGGTTGGACGGTTTGCTGGCCTAAGAGGATATCGATCCGGGAATCGAACCCGTGACCATGCGTGTGTAAAGTGCGTCACATGCCACTTGCACCACTTCAGCCCCTTAAGATCCTATTAAGATAAATAATTGAAGGGTTTAGAAAAGTACGTGGTTACCTATTTGTCAACCCGTACTTATGGAGATTAGCTGAGATATTATTGAGATTTTGAAATAATCTGGTTAACGTGGTACGGTGGGATTACTGCCGCAAATGGTACGGTGGGATTACTGCCGCAAAAGGTTCAAGGCCCGATGGTTCATTTCCTTAGCCTTCCCCCTTCTCTCTCTGTCACTTTCTCTATTTCTCTCTCTCACCCTTTCCACCATAATTTTCGAATTTTTATGAGGCTTGTTTAGCTTTTTTCATATTACATTTTTGTGTACGCACATTTCCATAGCATTCTAAATATAGATGCTGTTGTGAAAAGCTTTTATGGCTTTCCAGCACCATCAGGGGCAATTTGTATTGATTTGCATATTTCTTACAGAATTTCGTAAATAGATAAAAATAAAAGCTGTTACATAAAGAAGCCTATATGGACATTGAAATCAAGCAGTAAGGTTGAGCACCAGGTAGGGGAGGGGGGGGGGGGGGGGGTTAGCACCTTGCCGTCCGCAGATGGTACTAGTGAGTGCGGAGGCCACTTTCATGTAGGTCGTCCTTCCTCTGAGTTTCACTAGTTTCCTAATTCCTGGTAAACTCTGCTTGTATAGACTGAATAGCCATTTAAATACCTATTTTCGGATTCTTCGATAATCTTCTTACTTAGTAATTGTATGAATTCTGAGAATCTTCCAGGAAAAGCAAGGCTCCCCATTATGATTTTCAATTCATAGTTTTTTTTAAAGTTTGTCCCAACCCTTCAAAAGATTAGTTTCAACTGAGCATTGTGGACTGAACTTTATTTTCGATTGGCTTCAGTACCGTTTTCTTACTGAATCTTCTGGATGATTTCCAACCTCGAGACGCTGATCATAGTTGGGTGAAAACGCAGTTGGGAAGTAGGGTCACCACTCGTCTATCGCCTGATGGAGCGCACTGAAGGAGATGCGCTCGACTTCATGAGCCCTCAGAAACGTTTTTAGTCTGGGAATGCAGTTTTTTGCTAAAGCTCAGGGGTAAAGGAGCCCTGAGGTAGGTGAGTCAATTAAATGTCAACTCAATTTTTACCCGACCTCAGGTTTTTGCACGAGGTAATCATCTCATCCCTCTCAGGTTCTCCTCCCCTTCCAAGGCTTAGATAAAAACTTCATTCCTTGGCCAGGAACCGTATTCGAGCCTTGACAAAGTTGGCTGGCCCTTCTTTTGCTCTAGTGCTCAGTGTTAGGGTGGAGGGGTCACCCTCACGCCCAACTGCATTTTCACTCACAGTCGATTTATCGCTCTCATGTTATATATCCATTCTATGGAACTCATTTCGCGTATATTTTTATTTTTCTTCATTTTACTGTAGTCATGACTTGAGCGACCTTTCAGTCCTGATCTCCTGTCGATTTCAGGGTAGCGGCAGGACTCACTGATGTCATCGGGAATGGGTACGGAAAGCGTTTAGGTGAGTTCTCTCCGTTATCACAACATGCAACCACAGCGCTATTGCAGTCAACCATAATCTGAGTTGGTAATTGAGTGGGTGGAGGCGGTCATTTGTATGTCCTCGGGCATCCGTCCACTTCTGAATAGCTCTTGATTCCCAGCCAACAAATCGTGCCCTCTGCGAGTGGGGATAAACAGCCCCAGGTCCCTCCTTGTAGAAACCGCTCAGAAACTGCTTAGGCCGATGGAGTCTTCTGGCAAGAGAAAGAAACCTCCCGAGAGTCTGGGGTTCCGATTATTTTACAATGGCAATAAAGTTTTAAGGTCATTATTCAGGGGAACATCTCTCAGGCTAATTGAACAGCCAAGTAATTCTCTTAATTCTTGGTTTTCAGTTTGTTCAAGCTCGTCATAGCCCTGTTCATGTGCCCACCCACCCACCGACTGATTTTTTTTTTGTTTTTCCATTTTCTTTTTGAAAGCAATGCAGCCTTGTTGGACTTGGCGAAGCCGAGATTTCCACTTCCAGAAGTAGCCGCTGTTCTGGTTGTGTGATGTTTTCTGGTGGCCCGTGCAACTTCTGCCGTTCTAGTATTCGTTATCTGAAAGAAGGCTAAAATGTCTTTTCGTGAAGGTGCTATTCGTGAATCGTCGCTCTTCCGGAGCTCCACAAAACGTTCCACAAAATCGCAGGATAGCGTGAGTTCCATGGATGGTTTTTTTGTTCGATTCATACTTTTTCTTCTGGAGAAACCTCGCTTAAATGGTATATTTAATCAGGCACATCTATGTGCTTCCCATCGTTAACTATTCAGAAGAGACGTTCTTTTTTTGTTGCATGGAATGGATGGACTCTTAGAATCATGCATTCTCATTTACATTTTATAACAGCTCTTAATGGACACTGAATTTCATGGAATTCCGAATTCCCCTTCATTTTTTGTAGATTTAATTCTAACAAAGATTCTTAGCCTTGTCCCAAGGTATAGAGAAGCGGCTACACGTCTTAGATAGGTATTGATCAGGTGCTGATGGATTGAAGCTAAGGAAAGCTGAGCTGTAGAGTATAAACGCTCTATTTCATGGATTCTATTGAAGGTGAAGTGTTGGAAAACGGCTTTTTCTTCCACGAAAGGGTCTATTATAGGTTTAGTCGATCGATATTACCGATCAGTAAACATTTGTTTTGACGTGGATCCTCCAGTGAGTACCCATGTGAAATAATTGTCTATTGATTGATAATATCGATCGACTGAATCTATAATAGACTCTTCGCAGGATGTTGCTGCGATTGGTAAAGGCAGTATGTTTGGGCCATAAAATGGGTAACGGTTATGTAAACTTAAGTGATTATTACCACAGCAATCAGATTTTAAGGACTTTCACTAGAATTTTCTTGTTGACTTTCGCTTGCTTGAATGATTTGGACTCAGTGTTGAATACATGGCTCAAACAGTATCGATCAATCAGGACAACGACTGGATTGTCCCTGTTCTCTTCGTTCATGCGTTTGCGTTGGTATGGAAAACGATCTTCTGGACCATTTGGACTAAATACCGTATTACTCTGTGATAGGTTCCAAAATCGGTCCTTTGGAAACACCATCAAATAGACGGATTGCTATTGCCTGCGTGTTCTATTCATAGAAAGTTCGGGAACATTTGATTGGATTTCGGATTGATTGATTGATTTTTTTTATTCTCCATATTCGTAGTCAATCGATAGTGGCCACGATTGTGATGGATTTTATGAGGGGTTGATTCAGAGCAATTATTTGGAGAGTTAGGGGATGGATGGCTAAAATTGAAATAGGATTGGGAGATCAATCACTCGGGGATTTGACAACACTGTCTATGGCAGTCCTGGAAAACGAACTCGCCCTGAACATTCCAGAATTGAAGAATATGGTTGATTAAGTTGGGTTTAACCTTTTTTTTGTTACCTGTAAAGTTTCTTAAATAGCTCGAGCTATTGCCCTTTTCTCACGAAGGAAGAAACCTTGGCACAGTATTGGAAGGGCTCCTTATGCATAGTTCGTTGGGCTGGTTTGTTGTGGGGCTTGGCCAGGGTTCCTCCGGTTGAACTATGCTATGCTGGCTTCTGGTAATCTGGCTTCTGGTAATCGACAAATCTTCATCAAAATGATCTGGGTCATATCATCGAAATTCTATTTTGGATCCATGTATCTGCAGTCCATAGAGGGGCAAATTGAAGGTAACAAGAAGTCTCTTTTCTTTCAAGTCGACTGTGTTACAGTATTCTGTTTATCGATCATTTCGTCAAACAATTTTCTATGAAACTGAAGCTTTGCAAAATTTACTGGCCCAAATTCGACTTTTCCCTTGTCATCGTGTACCCATGGATTACCATATTTTCCCAACCGAACTCCCCTCTTTATTCTCGATCCCTACTGAATTATTGGGAAGTGCTCCAAAGCTCCCCACATGAAAGTTACCGTCTAACTTTTATTATACAAGCTAACAATGCACTCCATTTAGCCTTTTTTAGAATCCCTTTTACAACTCGGAGGACAGGAATTGTGAAAAAAGAGGTAAAAGATTCTGGAATTGACGTCAATGGATGAGATCTGGGAATGACTCTAACGCAGGGCGTTACCTCTTACCGCGGTCTATGTCTCCTTTAGTTAGCAATGAAATGCAAATTGAATTTATTTTGGATTTTGTCTCAAAAATTTTCTAAATCAAAGTGCGAATTGTATTTTCAAAGATCTTTCAGGAAGTTTCCCTAACGGAGTCAGTTTTTAAAGTTTGTTAGGTCTAAAATGAAAAATTCCCCCTAAATCAGTTATCAAAACTAGACCCATCGAGGGTAGAAATGCTGCGCTGAAAAAGCTTCTATCAGTTCCTAATCAATCGATGATCAAACACTGAGGGGGTTCTTGCTATAATCGGGGTGGTCATAAAGGCAATCACTTGATTTCAATGGAAAATTCAGGTCTCATTTGGATTACGCGTTTTTCAGAACAACGCGTTACTGCACCGGCCCGATGGCGAAATCCGTTCCCAAGTGAATGCAAAATTCGATTAAATAAAAGCAAATAAAGGCTCTCAGAGACCGACAGGGTTGGGGTATGCACACAATCTGCTTTGGCTAGCCATTGTTGTCTACCAACAGGGACGACGGATTCCATGAGGAGCAATGCCAGGGTATTAACAAAGTTCCAGCTGTGAAAATTTCAGAAATGGGAAGGTTAATTTGTTAAAGCGAACTACATTCAATAGGGCCATTTAAATGTTGCTCAAGGTACAATGATATTAACTTTATAAATTTGCTCTACAATATACAGTAGCGCTCAAAAGTCTTCGGTGAAATGCTTCGACGCTTTTTCGTTCATAACTTTTTTCTTAGTAGACCAAATCGCGCGAAATTTGGATATGTTTGTCTAGAGCATATTTCGCCCTCCCCAACACTATTTGACTGGAAAGCTGCAATATCCACTGATAGAGCAAGGGGTTTCTTCTGGTAGCAGATTTTGCTCAAACTAAAGTTGTTGACGTCTGTACTTATTCGCATCTTATGTGCGTTTTTCTCATCTATTGTGTTCGGCATTACGGCTCGTACACTTTAGACATGGCAAAAAGGAAAGAGATTCTAGGAGTACCGTCATCTTCATTTTCAGTCGATTTTGAGTTCATGCTTGTTGGAATATCTGAAACATGATCAGATTGCAGGTTAACAGTATTAAATATTCACAATACACTCGCGCTCCAAATATAGAAATTTCGCATGATTTGATCAAGTAGGAAAGGAGTTACGACTGAAAAGTAAGGCTGAGGAGACATTTCACCGAAGACTTTTGAGCGCTAGTGTAGATAGTGCTGAAGTACGAGCAGGCAGCTTGTTGGAGCTTTTGCCAGGTTTGAAGAGCTCATGAAATCGCTTAGATCACGTCAATTTCTTTTCGATTTTATTGCCTTTTTCTAAACTCTATTACTGATGCTCTTTCCTGTCAGGATAGTGTCTTGGACGAGTTTTTCTTGCACCAAATAGTTCACAAACCAGTTTTACATGCTACTAAATCAGTAATAAATCCATTTTGGTACCAAGCTGAAGGGACAAAAAAATTGTTTCTAGTCTTACCCGTTCCTTAAATTTTATGCCCCTCCAACAACCGTCTAGGGCCAGTGGGCCCTAAATGCTTGCTCGGGTTATGCTGTGACTTTGGCTTCGTGAGCTCTGTAATTCCTTTTAATGGCTCATACAAATCTATTCACTAAAGAGCAAAGAGGCTCTATAGACAGATCAGATTTGAAATTTGATGCACTCAGCATAGATGTGCTGTGAGGTGTGCCTAATAACCCATGGGTTACCTAGGGTTACCGCAACAAATCCGTTTACACTTCAAGAAACTTTATTATCACATTTACTTGCTTAATTATATTCATTGAGACAATTCTAGCTAAAAGAAGGGAAAAGCGTAAAAAACAGCCTCAAAAAACTGAAACAGCTCGTTTGGATGTGCCATGTCTTCTACTTTTCTTTAAAACATCAGGTAGGATTTTGAGCGCCATTTAGGTTCCCAAGTTGGTTGTTTGAGGATGTTTGGGCCCTATAGAAGATTTGGCTGGCTTGGAAGCATCAGATCCCGCAGACCAAGCAAGCCTTGGGCACCGCTAATAGGCACCGCCACCTAGGAATGATAGTGAGCTAGCCGCTCCGAGCCGAGGCCTACTGCCAAGTGCATGTAGAACCCATTCATGAGCCTTTCTGTTGCAGTTCCTTAGCTGATCATTTCATGCCTCTTTGAATCAATCGATCGATGTTTCAAATCGATTGTGAAATCGATGCCGCTGAACTATTTTCGATCAATGCAACAACACGTCTGTCGTTCACAGGTGACCTTTCGTTCTTTGGCGATGAGACGGCTCATGTACTGCTTGAATCGTTGCGATCTTGTTCTTAAGTACCGTAATTATGGCACGATGGCCATCGTTGGGTTGTCCAAAAACCAGTATTATCCAACGACGACGAAACAATTTGTACCATCTTAGGCACACCGAAGACTATTTTCTCGCCGTATTGGAGAGCGTATTGAATGAACTGCAGTAGAAAGTGTCGGGCGCAGAATCGGGAATGGACTGCCTCGCTCAGTCAGACGAGACGCTGTTTCGATCGTTTCGCTGTGGAAAAAGGTCAGGGTACTCAAGAGAAATTAAAATTCCGGGCGTCGAATGACAGCTTTATTGGTTTCCGGGGAATCCAGGAAGAATTTCTGGGCACATAGATGGGATAATCCATGGAGACAGGGAGGATTCTCCTGCAATTTGCCTGGACTCTGAGGATTGTCCTCTAGTGGTAAATTCCTGAAATATTTGAAACAACAAGCTGCTTATTTTGTTTTTTTTTTCTCAAGTCTATCCTACAAAAGTCGCTTGTATTCATCGGAGAACTTGGAAGGGATCTTTTAGAAGAGCTCTCGTGAATAAAGGCCCTAAACTCAAAACAGTGGGTGCATCTACGCAATTAATATGGGCTTTCATTCCTCAGAGCCCTAAAAAACGTAGTTTTCAGCTTGAAAATTCAGTAAGCCGACAATCTATGCATTATGTTCACAGCCATGGAAGTTCTGCGTTCGAAGACCACGGAGAAATTGCTATAAAACATTTGATACTTGGCTTTAATCGATATCGGTGAATTTGAACTGGTTAAACTCAATCTGCGGAACCAATAAAGTATCATTTTTCTCACTACATTTATTTCACTTTTTCTCGTTCTTGGATGGTAGGGGTTGCGTATTGGCAAGTGGCACGTTCTCACAAATGCATGGTCACAGGCTCGAATCCCATATCGATATCGGCCTACGCCAACCATGCCTTCCATTCTTCCGGGGTCGGCTAATTGGTACCAGGTTCGCCGGGAGGATAAAAGCGCTGATCTGAGCATCTGCTGGCTACCACAAGTCATTATATAGGCCACACATGCATTCAATATGCCATTACGATTCTGAATGGAACATCGAATGCGTGGAGGATGGGGTGGGGAGGGGTGGGGTGTCCCCCCAGACGGGATTGTTCAAGATTAAGATAGGAGACTGGATTAATATCGAAAAATTAGCAAGAAAAAGAAAAATGACTACACAGAAATTTTGGGGACCAGCGACAGTGGGATAGTCTTAAGTGGCATCCCATGCAAGTTATCAAAAATAAAGGAAAAAAAACGCAAGGTGGATTGCAAAAGTGGTGAACATTGGAGGTCGCAGAGTACAACAAAGGCTATCGTTCACTTTGATGGCTATCATGTTTGACTTTTTTTGACTACTTACTTACTTACTTTTTTCATCATCATATAGTGCCTTTAAATGTTGAGATCCTCTAAAAATTTAGTTACGTTGACATTCACCTTTTGTAAGAGGTATTGTAGTTCGTGTGGACGGAGGCGATGATAGATAGAATAATTAGAAGTTCAGAATGATGTAGGAAAAATTCATTGATGTTCACCTGCCATCCAAGGAATACGAAGATGTCGTGGATGCCTTTGCAGTCCGCTTTCTGGCCACGAATCACTGTGTAAGGATTCAGGAAATCAACGTCTTTTTCCAAGAGTAGTCACGAAATCGAACGACGTGTCTGGACTACCTGATCTTCGATTTTCTACCATGTAGCCCTCCTTTGGCGGTTGGCAGAACTCGGTACTACTGATACTAGTATGCATTTACTGCGGAATCTTCAAGCAACGCCCTTCTCAGGGCCCTTCCAAGGACTAATCAATCGTTTCTAAAGGACCCGCTCAGAATGTTCTCGAAAAGGGCAGTGGGTCGACTTTTCAGATCCACCTATAGGTCTTCGTAAACTGAAGAAATGGGTAGAGTAACGGGGTTAGGGGAATAGAGGTGAGGTGGGGTCACCATTATAGATATTAATCAAAGGCTGAGCTCTGGATCGAGACCATCCAATTCCCACGACGCTTTCTTCTCTTCAAGACATTTCGTTGACACCAGTACCTTTCACAAAGAAAAAACAATGACTTGTAAATCAGCTGGTCCTCGCAAGTCATTGTTGTTCCGGGGCGAACGCCCATTTGAAGGCTACTACCATCTCGAAAAATTTGGAGTGAGTGAACTTAGTCGAACGCTCCCAAAATCACGATCGTGCTATGCTTTTTTCTCTTCTTCTTTTAAGCATGGCGCCTGTTGTCATTGAGCTACCCTAGCTATCATGTGTTGTATCACTGAATAAGACTGAATTCTGGTAGTAAGGTTTTATCCATGGACTTTCAGCCTGCCGACGAACGCGAAATATCCACGGGTGTATATTTTAAATTAAGCCAAACTACGGAGAAAAGCTTTGCCTGCATAATCCTTGCATCAACTAATATGCCTTCCATCGTTTCGGGAGGTCGTCAACAACTTTGTCTTCCGTTTTTGTCTGAGCTAGTGTTGTTTGGTTAATATCTTGGCTCAAAGGCATCGACTTATTTCACTTATCCCACTCCATCCAGCTTTTCCAGGGAAACCTAAAACCCGGGAAGACGTTTCCTTGGGAGTACCTCCCTTGCAGATTCATTTCTAGCTCTGTGGGTATCATAAAAGTTACCGCAGAGTGCCCCTACTGTTCGTAGTACCTCAGGAGCCTTACTGAAGGTTAGCTGACTTTCAGACAAAAAAGAGCCAAGGAAAGAGAAAGACGACACGTGATCCCATGGTCCCTTTCCCTGATAATTCAGCCTCCTTGACTACTTCCAATGCCAAACATTTCCTACTGCTCAGCCTCGAACTTGCTGGTCATCATTGTTGTTTTTGGCCCAGGTACATCTGATTGAGACATCCAGTGATGTTTGTTACGTTAAGCATGAACTGGGCATCTGGAACAATAAACAAAAAGGGCACACGGGGGTGAGGGCACTGGGATAACCATATTGGACTTGTCGAATCACTGATAACCACATTTGTTTGACGAAGATTGTCAGTTTTCCGAAACGTTAGGTCAGAATTGATATGTTATTCCGCATGAAAAGCTTTGATGGCATTGTTCTCGACTTATACTTTTTGTTTTCATCCCATATTGGATTGCTTTACTACAGCATTAGTCCTTCCGAACTAAAATCCAGAGTGCTACCATGTGATATTAATGTAAGCCGAATGGAATGCTTCATGAGTTTTCTTTTGCGCCAAAGGCATTAAACTTGTTCATTCGAAGCTTTCGTGTCGGGAGTGCTTCTCGAAACTCATCGAACGCCGAAGGTTGATCGAGGTCTGAAGCCTTTTTCATGGTTTTTGGACCAAATGGGCCTAGAATCCCATGGCTTTTGAGCGTGGGAGGCGGATGGAGAATATCCGAAAATGTTGAAGTTGATTTTTCACCCTTCAGCTATCTCGTCTACCCGCAGCTTACCCGAAGTAGGGATTTAGGATCACAGTGATGCTCAAATATTTGTTTGAGGAATACAATAGCTTGCGGGAGCCCATCAATATAAAAAAGCTTTTCGTTCCCTGGCGCGGAGGTGGTGTAGTGGCAAGCGGCTTACTATCACACAAGCATGGTCACGGGTTCGAATACCGGATCGATATCTGCCTAGGTCAACGAAGCATCCCGTCCCTTCATGGTCGGTTGATTGTTGCCACTCTCGTCTGGGAGGATAAAACACTGACTTGTACATCGGCTGGCCACCGCAAATCATTGTATAGGCCACGCAAGCATTCAATACGATTCTGAATGGAAGTAGAATGCGGAGCGCATCCCTCGACGGGCTCTCGCTCCCGAACTGAGTCTTTTGTCATAAGACTGATCTTTTAGTAATGGAAACGGGGGATGCCTGTACTAGCGAACCTTCTGGACCGATTTTAGCCATTACGAACTGATGTCTGTTCAAATCCTTCCAAGGGGCTGGGGCTCTGAACTAGAGCTCACTGGTTCTGTGTCCCATTTCACTGTTTTCCTTTCTGAATTCTATTTCGATGTCTAACGCTGTTTTTCATTGGGAATACGAAATCGCTTACAAATGCAATACGTGCTCAATGATTCATGGCATATACCTACCCACTTGACAACAAAAGCTATTGCACCCTATGGGTCCTGTCCAGCCGCAGTTTGGGATCCTCATTATCCGGCAATGCTCGCTTGATTCTACTGGAGGAGCTCCAATTTATCTAGAGGCACAGTGCTCAGTCGGAATTGTTCCAAAGTTTTCCTATTGAAAACAATCTTCGGCCTCCAATAAAGCCACATGGGGCAGTTTTGGGTCCTAAAGGGTGTAGATAGGGCTCAATGAGGACCCGAAAACCAGTCCCGACATCCATTACAGCTGAGTACTACCATAAAAGGACGTTTTTAACAGCGAGGCTGGTATCAATCAAAATATAGCACGGTTGTTATGATTGAAGCCAGCTGATGTACGTTAATAACCAATACACTTTGCTCCTGAGGGACTGAAATCTCGTCCAAACATCCCTCCCGTAGCTATAACCTCGTCGTCCTACTTCGAACGGATTTGCTCGGGAAAAAACACTTTTTTTTTATTTTTGTGCAATTTTTCGTCTTGTTCATGATCAATGGGCTACTTACTGCTTAACAATGCTTTCACCCTGTATCACGAATTATGTCTTCGAAGCTGCAATCACTCTTGCTCCCACTTAAGCCCTTTTTTTTGAGATGTCGTCCTATCTTCATGTATTTCATAAAGATTTTGGGTTGATGAACTTGTAGAGCAGTGGGAATAGGCGCTGATCTCCTCAGAACCGTTCTTGAGATCGTGTCCTTATCAAGCCAAAGCAGTGGTAGTGACACTGAAAAACCAGACATACCTAAGGCAATCGAAAACGTTGGCCAGCACGTATCTCAGCCTGATCTTGTTCTATTTTTAACACTCAAATGACATTCTGATGATTAGTCAGAAGCATGACGCATCGCAATGGCTTCATCTACACTGGACTCTCTCTATATCTTTTCCTTTTCTCTTGTCCATTATTCATTCCCATTTCTTCTTTGATCTTCTGTGGTTATCCTGCTTTATGGACTCCCAAATGGCTGCTATAACATAATGGTATAAAAATGAACAGGCTCTTTATTGTTTCCGAGCCGTCAATGGACTTCCATTGAGCTTCCTGTGTATTGTTGAAATGGTTGAGCTTGAAAGTACATCGACCTCTGTTCGATAGAATGGTTTCCGGGGATATGTAGCTTACTGACCATTCTTGCAGGAGAGATTGGGAATAATTCCCTACTGTCAGAATGTCCGCTTCGATTTTTAGGATAGATTGGGTTGTCTTTGACTACTTTTAGCCTTTTCTACTTCAAAAATCCCAATTCTTTCCTTACCTGTGCTCCACAACTTGTATGAAACACCTCCAAGAAACGTTTAGTTCGTTTCTATGGCAAACCAGCAGTTTATGACGAGTTCCCGGACGAAATTCGAGTTCTCAGTATTACTCTCCCATCAGGTAGGTACTACACACCGGACAAAAATTTGCAATAAGGGTTTTTGCCAGTTTCCATTGAATTTAGGCTGGATCGAATTGATAGATGACCTGTCTCTCAAAATTGAAACCTGAAGAAAGCACCAGGAGTTTGTCACTTCTTCTGCCACATTTTCTTACCTCACCGATTACTTGCCCCACAAAAGTTAAATGGATATTTGCATGCTACTCAGATTGTTTTGTGAAATCCGCAGTTGGAGATTCCAGGCAGGGTAAAGAGTGGATTCAAATTCGTAGCACAGTTCTGTAGTTGTTAGCAACAATGTCAGGGGAAAGGTAGAGAGGTAAGGAAGGGGAGGGGAGGGTGAGAGGAAGAGGCATGCAACTGGAACGATCAATTTACCGCTTCGGTCTCTTTTTTACGGCCCTGACTCTTGATATTTCTTCTATACTTGTTTCCTCTCATACTATTTTGCTAACGTCCCCCTTCTTCGCTTGGGAATACCAGCGGCAAGACAACATTGTCTAAAAGATCGAAGTGTCCTACCGATTGGTCTCTTCCTGGGATGCGCTCTGCATTCGACTTCCATTTAGATTCATGACAGCGGTTTGAATGTCTATGTGGCCTAGACAACGACTTGGGTGGCAAGAGGGCAGCGGCCAATCACTGATTTTGTTCATTCGTGGTCTATTGAGTGTAATGTAATTTTATTTTTTTTCCAAAAAAAATCTTCTCCCTCGAAATTGTGGAGTTGGCTGGGAGAAGTTCGTTCGTTTTCTCCCTCCATGGCAGTATGACTTAGAGATTTCCGTTATTAGTCTAGCTGTTGTAAAATTTAATAAAAGGAAAATTTATTAGTTTTCAGTGTAATAAGAAGTGGTAAATCATTTTACTTTTGATTAATAACTATTGGTATCAGACGGAAATTACAGCAGTCGTTTTTCTGTGTGATTTATTATGCTTATCAATAACGGCTGTCATCATCCGTTATGACTGACTATTCGGACGGTTTCGTTGTTTGTCGATCAGCCGTAACCCCGAATCGTAATGGAAACGTTCATCGTTCCTCCTCCTCCTCCTCCTCCTCCTCCTCCTCCTCATCATCATCATCATCATCACTATCATTATCATCATGTTTATCGATAAGAGAGGGCCTGATGGCTTGCTTTCTTGAGCGACATTTTTATTGATGACATATATGAACGGGGTTATTGAATGTGTTGGTGCTTTTCCACCCACCCCCCTCCCTCTATGAATATACGGCCGTTAATTGTCATTGCTGTTGACTCAGCTAATGTTAGAAATAGTCAAACAAACCATGAAATCACTCTGTGTTCGAGAGATTATCGGGGAAAGAGCCGTTTATTGCTGAAAACACTGGTTTTCATTGTTTTTCCAACCAGGAACTAGGGGGTAGTGGGAAAGAATTTGAAACAGGGAAGGAATCCCAGGTTTTGTAATTCCTCCCAGACAAAGGATTAGTATTCATTGGTTGCCTCCTGCTTTGTCCAGTTCTTCTACTCATAATACTCATATGACTACTTCCTTCTGCTCTTCTCCCCATATTACCCCTGTTCTTCTACCCGTATGACTATCTCTGTGGGTAATTCCCTTTTCGGCTTGAGTACATACACTCGGATTCCACCCCACTCCTGGCCGTTTCTGTTACGCTCCGGTCGGAAAAGTGTGTGAGGGGGACTCGTTTGCGTGGTTACTCATACGATTTCCTATGACGTGGCTAAAGCACAGTCTCAGTTATATCACGTATGTTTCGCTGTAGGTGAAAAGATAAGGTCTTACAGTGGTAATCGATCCTGTCTCCGAAATGCGCCTCGACTTCGACTTCCATCAAGAATCGTAGTGGTGTTCTGAATGCCCTAGCCTATACACACAATGACTTGCTGGGCTAACCAATTTACAAATCAGTGCTTTGGCCCTTCCAACCAGTCTGGCACCATCTGTCGTGGGAATGGAAGAATCGATTGGCCTAATCGGTTGATGGGAATTCGATCCCGTGACCAAGTGTGTGTGTGACGGTGCGCCACTTGTCACTACACTATCTCCATCCTCGCTGTAGATATTTGAGCAAAAGTAGATGATGCCTACATAGTTGAGTAGTGGGCGTATGTAGGGGGAGACAGAGGGGCCCACCTGGACGTCGCTCAGTGTACAATATCCGACTTTTGGGTACGAATAATCCCCTTTAATAAAAGTGATAGGAGTTTGGGAGCCTTCTACACTTTGGCATCAGATTTCTCCTACTACAACCCACCTCCCCTCTGCCCCACCTCCAGCCACACCTGAATAAACTCCCATCAATAAATATGCCAGTCCTTATATTAGTCACCCAGTCTTCGACTTTTTAAAGACTGTTGCGATGACCCGTTCATTAATTGTTTAAGACGATGAATCTCGTCACTGATAGAAAAAACATTCATAACGTGCTCGGTTCGTCAACGTATTGCTCAAATTGCTATGAGTAATCCTATAAGACGGTTGTTGTCATATAGTTATCCTACAGGACTACATATACATTACCAGTCGTCGGATTCCCCTTTTCGTGTGGGAGCTACCTTAAAGCTGAATCATTTCAAGTTTAAAAGCACTGGTCCCGAACACACACTCACACCGGAATGATTCGTGCACGCCTCGTCCGCCATGATCGAAATCCTGCTCAAGTCCTGGATGTTCAAGGTCGAGAATACGATATTTAACGCAAGCTCCGCCCTCTCGATCTCCACTACTCCCTCTGGGATTCTGTCAGTCCCGTCCTACCACCTACTATCAGTGATCGTGCAGCTGTACCACAAATGTGAAAGTTCTATTATAGGTCCAAATGATAATGCCGGTCCAAATAATCCTCCCCATGTGGCCTCCCCGTGTGGGAGGAGTTCAGTCGTGCCGTTTACTACAAGCATTCATGCAGCCCATACTCATGTCAAAGCTGGCTTCTCTTGGTCATGGGAATAGAGTTTAGATAATTGGTCAGTCAGACGCACAGACACACGCACACACTCGCTTACAACTACATATACCACGCGCACCCACACACCAAAAACCAACAGACATACTTAGCGCTTTCTAAATATTAACATAAAAACTGCATGCTATCAATTATATTTTCAGAAAATAGAAATGAAATGTAATCATATAAGGCATGCATAGAAATAATAAATTATTGAAATCATTCACTATTATATGCTAGTTGTTCTTCGGTCCGATCACAGTTACCCAAATTCTTCACACATCCATTGCAAGTATGAATAATTGGGGAAACTATGTTTGGACTAAAGTGCAACCGGGGAATGCCCTTTGACTTTTATTTCTATGCACACAGCTGGAATTCGGTGTGTGTTCTTCAAACCGATTGATACCTTCAACCTGGTTATCCTTTTTGGGAAATACTCGCAGATGGATTTTCTATGCACTTTGTTATCTACATAAACTTTCCGCCGCTTTATTGGATTGCTTGCTAAGCCTTTTTCTACTTATCGCCCCCTTGTATTCGTTTTTACTTCCAACTACGCAACATTACAACTTTCCCTTATTCACTTTTCATGATCCGGTCGTCACCAAGCTATTGCAAAAAAAGCTAGGGTAACTAATTACCAGTCAGCGGTACCGGTCGAGATTTCAAAGAGGAAAGTTGCCCTTAGAGTTTTCTTGGAAATTTTTTTCATACGTCTCATGCTCTTGTTTAGCGGGTCGTTGGGAAGGAGATATAAGGACTTGGGTTCATTACTTAAGGAGCCGAATGCATGGCGTATACCAGAGTCTTTTATTGTTTCGCTCCGTGGTTATCTTTTGCTACAGAGAAAGCCTCGTGGCCATCGCTATTGTCTGCCATATCCATTGTCACGTCCGCGACAAAGGCAATAGCAGGACCATTCATACGGATTCCTTTTGAAATAGAGGGCTTACCCAAATATTGTTTTTTCTGTAAAAATCAGTTTTGCTTATTTGTTTTGTTTATGTTCACCTTTTTATTTCCTACTTGCAGCCACTGAATAGCGCTAGTGTTCTTTCTGACAAGGCATGGAACTTTGATCCGCTTGTCTCCAAAATGAGCTGAGTTCACCCAGCTTTGTTTTAATGCTGACTATGTTCCAGATCGTCACCCGCTCTAACCAATCAAATTTTGCTCCACCCCCAAGAAGTCCTTGTGTAGGTCAAGTGAGCATGGAAATCAATAAACGATTTTGAATGGAAGTCGAATGAAAGGGCGCATCCCGGAATAATCTTAATCGGTGTCAAAAGTTTAATGTCGTCACAATTTTTGAGGGCAAGAGATAGCGCTCGTTCCTAGCGGCTACCTTCCTAGTGTCTAGTGCCTAAATGGATAAGATCGATCTCGAACCTCTCCGCTCTCAATCTACCGACCACCATTTCCCACGCAGAAGTCTATCGTTCAAGTCAGGTAGAGCTATAAGTTCTATAGGTTCTGCAAGCATAACTCCTGAATGAAATGCTATCTTCTCAATTGTCTTGAGTGGTCGTTTAGACCAATGTTCCGCGATAAATCTCATTATCTAGAGAGCATGGAACCACTTATTCCATTGCCCCGAAACTTTTTTTTGGAAAAACCAGACCACCCAAAGGGCGTTCATTTGGCTGACCGTTCTTTGGACTCATTTCTGTTCCTATGGGTACCAGAAATGTATGTGTGTAAACTTTTGCAGCATGGAGGTGCTCCTGGCTACATATGTTCACCTATCTAGTCTGCTTGAAACCCACAAAGCCGAATTTCTCTGAAGGTCAGCCTAAGTTCAAGCTCCAAAGCCCGAGTCTATTCTGAAGGTTAGCCTAAGTTCAAGCCTGAAGAATCAAGGGGGAAGGGAAAGCTGAGCGGTGTGCTCAGGGCTCCTTTTCCTGCTTTCTCAGCCTCTTTGCGGTTTTATCCATGCCCCACCCTTCTGACCTCTCAGTTCCTTTACTAGCTGTCAATCGTAGTGGTTTCTGTCTGCCCATCTCTGTGGTTTCTGTACTGGGTACATTTGACTGGGACATCCTGTCTGGATGGTTCCAGATGCCCAGTTCACCCTCAACAAAATGAGTTTAACGCCCCGTTAAACGTGAACTGAGCATCTGGAGGTACATATCAACGCAAAGGGCACATCCGGGTGATACGACCCACCTATTGGACTTCTCGCCGCTTCTAATACTTTTGCAAAAGCTTCTGGGAAGACTCGATTTGTAAGTTCCGCACGGAACAATTATGAGGACGACGTTACCAACTTGTCCTTTTTGTTATAGTAATTTCATAATGTAGGACGTTGCTATAGCGCTGGATCCCATCCGAACATAACTCTGGATTGCTACCATATGCAAGGGATATTAGCCCAATGAAATATCCCATGAACTTTCTTTTTCACCAATAATGTTATGAGCCCATCGAACATTTGAACGTTTCCGCCTATCCTTTCGGTCCTTTTTTTCTGTGACTGCTGACGTGCTCCGAGGTAAATAAAGGCTTTTGTGATTATTGCATTTACTTGACGGATCACTTAAGGGCGTCGGTCGTCAAGAGGTAGCATTCAGAGGAATCATTACACTTTACAATACAGAACTTGAGTTGTGAGACCCCCTCTAACTCCTTGATCCTTCGGGATTTTGAAGATTATTCTAGGGAATTTCAGTCACAGTTCGATTATATTACTAATCCTCTGAACTTTGGTGTATTACTATCTAATAGCTTTTCTCTTGTTTCCTGTGCTTCAGGAGGGTTTCATGTGATTCCTTGTTGTTGGTCGTCAACCGTCGCTTTTGAATCTTTTCGCTACATATCCTTCCTTTCTTGTTGGGCTTGCCCTATGACGAGAACCTTCAGTAATTACCTGATCGCTTTACTCACGCCTTGATCTTTTGACGTAATGACCATTAGGGGATGACGAGGATACTTGAAAATTTCAATCACTCTGACCGCCAATTCAGAAGTCTCCAACTACTACCGGTTCTTCCAAAATAGCCAAGTTTGCTCGCTAAATTCTTCTCCTCGACATGACCCCCTCTTTCGTCATCGCAACAACAAGCAGATTCTTTTTTCATTGTGCCTTCTCGCCCGAGCATAAGGAATCTGGAAAGTCAAATTTTCCCATTGCCTTTGGTCAGTTTCCTTTGATGATCCGATTGCTCCCTAGATCGATACTTGCTTCGGCCACCGTGCTTCCAATGCTCCCTAGCCACTTAATTGGTACCAGATTCATCTGGGAGGAGAAAACCACTGACTTTTACAGTGGCTGCTCCACCTTACTTCATACCTGCAGAAGCTGTATTCAACAGTCCAATTGTTGGTCAGGTACCGTAATTGGAGGGAATAAGACGGGTGAAGTGATTCTTTCCATCCCGATTCCTTTATTTCTCTTCTATGATTTTCATTAATGATGGCATAGATTTTTCGTTGTATGAAATCCTTCCCATGTGCAGCGTTCGTTTCATTGAACTAATAAGCTTACAATTCACCTACAAGTGCCAGCCCTCCGAGCTGGACTAAGCTCGTGCTCATGCTCTACCACACGCATGGCATAAACTTAATTCGAAGCAGATCGGTTTCGATCGTTGTCACCGCGTTGTTCTTTTACAGCCTTGTCCCTGTTCGTGGTGTACTGCTACAGGAGAAACACTCCTTCTCTGACGTCTCTGTGAAATCCGCTGCCTTCACCCTCGTAGTGAAACGTTGTGGTACTGCCAACGGGTGCTAAGATTTCGTCATTACTCCTTTCACAAGGAGCACTTCCGATGGACTTGATGATCGCATGGAAATGCTTCTCAGTTGAGAAAAGGGAAGAGCACATTTTTGCAGTTTTGTGTATCATCCATTACTTTGTGGGTGGCGTGGTGCGGCGATAGTGCTGAGTGGCTTACTATCACAAGCATGGTCAGGGGATCAGATCCACCAGGATCGACCTTGGCTCAGGTTATCCAGACCTTCTGTCCCTGGCTCTTGTGACCAGGCTGGCCTTTGAGGATGAAAGCACTTATCCTTGCATATCGTTTGGCTACCGCAACTCATTGTACAACCTATCTGTGTACTTGAACTCCACCAAGATCCTGCTAGAATGTTGAATGCAGGGGCCTACTGCAAAAAAAGCGGAATTGATCAAAGGCGAAAGAATTTAAGTGATTTTTTATGGGGCCTTTTCGAATGGCTTTGCTAATCGCATGCAAATGTTCTCAAATGAAACGTGGGAACGAGCCTTTCTCCAATTTTCTTATGTCTTCTTTCTCGTTGTCCACAATTTCATGGCTTTGTCGGTGCATTTGAAGCTTTTGTCTTGTACTAAGTGTTCGGGCAATAACGTCGAAAGGTTGTAGTCGAAATGCCATGTTCCATAGGGAAGTTCGTCGGTACCGAAAGTTGCGCACAAAGTTCAGCCAGCGTCTACATATTTTTGTTTGAAGTCGTTCCCTAGGCCGGAAGTCAGTGGTTCTGATCGGATTCCAGGGAAAGAATTATAGGCTCAGGCAATTCTTTGTGAACTGCGGCCCAAGGCCCTTCCAGAAAACCCTAGCAGTTAGTATTTACTCATTGGAAATCTTACAGTTGTAGCTTCGGAGCAACTAAACGAGACGCTTGCTTTGATCGAGCAAAATACTCGAAAAATGGCTGGTTTTTTCTGGATACTCATAGAAGCACCCATACTGTCGGAATAAGTGGTCTATTTATTCCAACACCTGTCGTCTACCTTTCGTGGGTATCGTCAGTAAATATGTCGCATATAAGTAGAAAGCAACTCAATGCACAAGTTATTGCTTTTATCCTCCCAAACAAGTCTCGTACCAGCCCCAACTGAACCTGAAGGTTTTGTAGGGATCGTATGGTTGGTTGGCATAAAAGAGTTTTGATCTGTGATTCGATCCAACATGTCCACCTCCCCTGTAGGTTCAACAATGACACCTCCAGGTTGCAATTCACAGTCCCAGCGAAAAAATCCGCACAATGTGTTATGGATACAACCTTGAAGGAATCCTCAGCACCCTCAGGCCGTTCCCATTGATAGCTATTTCGGTAATGAAGTACAGACGAATAGGCTGAGGACTATGGGAAAGGAACCGAGACAATTTTCCCATCCGGAGTGGGAAACTGGGTCTTTGCCTGCTACTTTCTTCTCCTTCTGTTTACTTTCCTACTTTTCATGGGCTTTTCCGAACGAGGATTCTTTCCATGTGCCAGCTGTCCAGCTCCTACGAGCTCACTCGTGATTGTGCAATATTCGTGCAAACTCCAGATTATGGGTGTTAGACGAGAGTTGTCAGGGGCCAATCGTTGGGTAACGGTGCCATAGAATGGGTAGACCGAAACTGAATGAGCGGAAACGCAATACCCATTAGGTCCAATCCAGTAATGGCTGTCGATACCATAGAGATATTCACATCTACTACGGCTGTATTGCATGCCACGAAATAGGCTGTTTGAACGTGGTGCTTGCTCTTCTGGCACCTGAAAGAAAGGCAAGAATGCGACCTTACTGAATCCGTTCCCGAGATAAACATCACAATTTAACGGCGATCATCTCAAACTACTTTTCCAGCAAATCTCTTGGCATTTTCATGCGCCTTTGTTCTAGGAATTCTCACAAAAAAAGCTCGAACCTGTTCCCAAATTACGTCTTTGGGTTAATTGTTTGCTCTCACAACAACATTCCAGAGGCTTTTGTGTTGTTGTTTAGAAATCAGCTTACTTATTGTTTCCTTATTATCGACTGGGAGAACATCTGGTAGAAGCTTACTGTAAAGTGATCATGAACAATCTGGAATTTTATGACCCAGTTCAATTAATCGTCCTCTTTTACCACTGTGGAGGTAGCAGTTTGCCCGTTCATATTTATGTGTACAACAAGGCATTGCTGTCATAGCCATAGTCCCTCATTTTTTCTGTAAAGAACATTTTTAAATAGCCTTTCCCCATTTCTTCTCCGGGTACCGTTTTGTAGAAGTTTTGTCGTGTCTCTTGAGTTCCCGTTCGGACTAAGTGGTAGACGCCGGCTTCAAACTCGCGGGCACCAAAAGTGTCTCCACCAATCGCTTACATCCGCTCACATTACGTCTTCACCTTATCTGTGCTCTCACTATCGCATTTTATCTGTGTTGATCTCAACTTACACATGCACTAGACAGGCGACATCGGTACTGGTATATCGCCGTGACATACACCGTATAGTATAGGTACAGCTAATCGAATCATTAACAGAAAATGAACTTAAACGTCTGTCATCACTCTTCATCTCATTTAGTAGGGCCCACCTAAGATTTCGAAGCTCAATGCAATTTAGACGGAAGGGATTGCCTTCGTAATATCTGCTTTTTGAGATTTCTCCAGATCTTGAGGCTTTTGGGTGTCTGAGACCACTGAACGTGGCTTTGACTGTTTTATTGAAGTTTTTTTTTTGTCAAAAATTCAGCTGATCTGTGTAGGGTAGTTATAACAATGTACAAGATAGTGAAATGGCGGAAACTGCGTATTATTCAACCCCTGAATGACATCATGGCCCTTTTCTTATGTACCCATAATGTATTCGCCTAACGGCTCATAGTCCTATTACATTACATTCTGTATAGGTATACCAAGTCGTAATACCCATGGCCTTTTAATGGTAGGTGTGTGGGGTAGCTATAAATAACTGGGAAACGGGAATTGTGCCCGGAAACCATCGATGGATCAATAATCAATGGTTCAGTATTAGATTCAGTAAAGAAATCGACCATATTGCTTGTGTTCTGGACGTTCAAGAGGGGCTATTGGTAATAAATAATCCAGTTAATATGATCCTCTACCAAAGTTCAGCTCTGGGCCTTCTCAATCCCGATCTTCGAATGTTTGCAGTGTATCCTTTCCGTATCTCCGTTGCCAGCTGATTTCGTTGCCCAACTCTCCCCCTCAATGTCACATAGGGGGCGGACAGTTACGACAGTTCTCAGAAGTCTTTTTTAGCGATCCCCAAACAGGACCCAAAAACTTGCAGAGCAGTCTGGAATGGGAGGAGAAATAGGCTTTCGTTCCCTGATTTCAAATTCTCATCATAAAATAGCTATTGAATCAGAATAAAAGGCGGATGGACCAAATTAGAATCGTTTTTCAAGCTCTTTCGTAAAAATCGCTTGAATATTCATATTGCTCTGAATTGTATGGGGTCTGAGAATTCTTCGTCTTCTCACGATATTACCCTCTTTATTCTGGGCATCATCTATACGCTATGCTCTGTTCGGGGCACATCAGCGACATCATCTTTTGCCTTGTGCAGCCGATTTTCTTGCCCTTTTCTCCATGTCATCATGACTTTTCAAAGTTGCAACAAAAAAATTTTCCCGTTTCACTTGTTCTTGTGTCATCGTTGACGTTGACGCCTGATTCAGCTCACTTTCCCACCATGTGCAGCCTTTTTTTTGAAAACATCATTTTGTAGAAAGCCATTGCAACTGTCATTTCCTCTCCCATCGGCCATTCGCTGCTAAGCTCCTTTTTTTGTGGAATCACCTCGTTACGAGTCATATTACCTCATCAACGCTAGATCGCCATCCGTTTCTTGGTCCGAGCTCCGTGATCAATTCGTATTTGTTTCATGTAGCAGCCAAACACCATGGGTCGGCGCCGAACTGATCCACACTCATGGAAAACGGCTAATGTGAAATTTTTCGAAGATTTCATCAAATTGGTAAGTGTGTTGACCTCATCTCGAAGGCAGTGCCAAGATCTTTCATTGTAGTGGCAGCTGAGGTGGGCGGACATGGCTGAACTGATAGCGGATTATAGCACAACAACTGATTCGCCTCCCATTCCCCGATTCCTAAACGATAGTACTGTAGGGACACAAATTGGCCGTCGTTACAGCTTTGCGGATCCATATCAGAACCATTTTTTCTTTTCATTCCAAAGAACCATCCTCGTAGAAGAGGCAGCCAGCTCGGTTCAAATGGCATGGATTGCGATATTAAGCACTAATACTATATATTGTGGGTACTGCACTAAAATACTGTAGGTTCCCACATAAGTTAATGGGGTTTTCCACCATTTGGTTACTACAGAGTAAGCAAAAACGATTCAATACTGTGAAACACTGTATTTAGCTATCGCTTCGTTGTCGGGTCTGATAACAATACCATAAATCACTATTTAATGGTTCATAGCGAATACTAAATATAGCTCAGTAACTCCATAAGATCGGCACAGTCGTGTGACTTTCCAAATATAATCGAGGCATACGTGCAGCCATGTGGCTAAAAATATCAATGGTATGAGCAAAAAAGCTCCATCACTAAAACGAGCGCTCAAAAAAACTTCCAGGATCGAAAATTATTGCTTAGGTTCTGCAGCGAAGATCTGGTTTCCATGCTCAGCTGGTTATTATGGAGGAAAGATGACTGGAGGATTGTTGCAACTAGAAAGCCGGGTTAAAAAGTTGAACTTTGGAATTAGCTGCAGACATTGGCTACAGTAACGGAACTGTCATTCGGCAGTTGAAGTCAACAGAGCGGGATTGAAAATAGGCCGCGGGTAAAAAGCCGTACAAACTAATCTGACAATCTAATACATAAAAGTCAGTCGGAAGAATTCATGTCTATAGATCTCATGATTTTGCAATATCATCATCAAATTATTTATTTATTATTTTTTATTATTCAAATACGCTCAAGAATTCTGTTTTTGGCTGTTTCATTCCAAAATACTCCCGTGGGTAGAGGATTAGTATCGGATGTGGACTGCAGCCCCCAAATCAACCTCTTTCTTACCTTGTTGAAGCCAGCATGACAGAGTGGTTCAGTTAAGTTATGGTTTAGTTAGTCCAGGAGATCAGTCCGTCATGAAAAGCCAGTCAATTCTCGCGCCAAATCGTGAAAGAAGTTATCAGAAGCAGAATAAAGAAGCGTGGATTTTCAGTAGTTCCAGCGTTAAAGAACATGGCGCCTGTAAAGCACAAACACGGTTCGTTCGAGTTTCGTCCGAGGCCCAATTTTCCCCGATAAATCACCATCTCTGTGAGCGTTCATAGCGTAAGGAATAGAAACGGGGATGGGGAATCGCGTTTTGAATCGTTCCTTACGTCGGAATCTGCCCTGTATCGAAAGTTCATTTCATTTCTCAACATTTTATAGTATTATCTGAAACCGCATTATTTTTTTGGACTCGTTGCAGTAAGTTAAAAGTCAAAACAAATAGAAGCTCCATGCGTTCAAAACCACCAACGGCGCCAAAAAAACTGACTAGCACAGATAGAGCTGTTGGCAGAAACTCCGGGCTGCGAGTAGCTGAAGCTATTGTTTTGAATTTGAGGGCACTGCACCCTGCCGTCGTTCTAGCGCAGGACCAATCACTATCTCCAAATTTCCCGATATGAATCAGTCCACGAGATAGATTTGACCATCTGAATGAATGAATTTGATAATAATGGGCACTGCCCATATCGAAAACCTGTTACCGCCTAGATTTTAAGATCGAAATATGTATAAAAATATGAGTAGATATGACGTTAAATACAATTTTTGCTCTCCGGCCTTTCTTTATACTCCCTTCCTACGTGAAGCTTTAGCTGAAAATTATACACGTTACTTGCTGAGCCTATAAGATCAACTCTCATAAAGACCAAACATTTCCTCATACTACGAGCTCTACCAGTAGGCTTGGAAAGTGAATAGTTATCCATTTAGACTTTAGTTGACCTTTCCACGAGTGTAAACTTGACTCCGAGATGTTTTTCGGACTCTATGAGGAAGTCCAAGCGCTGAATCATAGCGATTTGATCGCTACTCAATTTTTGCCTGACCCTTGTGAATAAACTTATTAAGCTTGCGCTGGATGAGTATGACGGGCAAAACTCTATCAAAACGGAGGGTTGAAGAATGCTGTTATCAAAATAGATTAAAATGGTTTTATTAAATTTTATTGCCCTTCGTTACATGTTTTACAATACGGATTTGGAGAATGGATAGCCGATGTGGCGATAATCACCCACAGACCTTGCTGGTTTTTGAAAATTAGAAATATAAATTTGCAGGCTTCTTCATTACCATGATGTATGCCAGGTTATTATCGTTGCCAATAACAAACTTTGTTCAGTTTTTGAAGGGCTAATGTGCCAGTGTAAGGTTTGTAGTAATGCGAGAGTCAACTTGGTTGGACTCGAACAAAGAGAATAAAACAGCTTATTTTATCATTCTGGCCACCTAGAACAGATGAATCTATGAGATCTTCAGAAAAAAAGAACGATAACCGTACAGCAGAATAAGATTCAAATAAATCCAAATGTAAAAAGGACGCTGTTTTGAATGAGATGGTTGTAGCCCCACTTCCTAGGGCACTGAGGTGCACTTCTGGGGATGAGATTCACTAGCACGGTTCAGGAGCATCCCACTTTTCGAGGCTTTCCTAACCTCTCATTGATCCTTTCAACTCCAATTTGCTTCTTCCTTACCCTTTTCGATTTATCGTAATTTGGAGTTTCAGGTGTTATACGACCCATAAGGGCTCGAAGTGGCTGCTATGTAGAATCCTGAATTAGCCCGTTAAGAAGTGCGCAAATATAAGATGAAATGGATTCGGGATAGAATGAGTAAAGATAAGAAGGAAATCTTCGCGGGTGTTCAAATTTGGACAGAGAGATCTAAGCATTTCAACGCATTCCCTCGCTTGATAGATTCTCTCATCTTAGTTTGAAGTTTGAAGTGATTCCCTCATCTTTTCTAGGCTTCTCTGTAGTTCCCCTCCTCTTAGTCAATGAGCACAATTTGATTGAAATGCTTTGCACTATGATGGCAAGCCTCTTGAGTCACCTCATATGGCCACCCACCCAGTCTGAGATGAGCATAGTTGAGCCCTACCTCTGTAGGACCTAAACATTGATGAAGTTTCTTAGCTTGGGTTTCTGAGTGACTAGCAAGTTGCTTCCTATAAGGTCTTCTATAGCAGGCTGACTAACCTGAGTTCATACATAACTGGATAAAGGAAGTCGTGCCACCCCGTCCCCTCTCGTTCCTTGGCATTTTCGATCCTGCACTTTCTATTGAATCTCAGGGGTGGACCTACTATAATAGCTTATAATATGTAGTGTCCGCCAGCCCAGTGCAGTGCAGCGGTGCAATGAACTACTTTGTGTCTCAGAGCTGTAGTTCCTTGATGTCCACAAGGGAAAGCTTCTTTTTCTAACCTCACGTGTTCCTCTCATCTTTTTAATTTCCTCATTTTTGTCTTTTTTGGCTATTTCCCACTTTTCTCTTTCGTAGTTTCTTGAGAGGTTAGTCGCGAGTTTTTCCGTTATCAGCTCTCCACGCAACCTATTTACCCATAACGGCGACACAGAATGCATGAAGTAATAAGGGGTAAACAAAATATAAACAAAAATACCACTAAACGATTATCCTTGCATAAATAACGTTATCAGCCATTACTTCTAACTCACCCTTTTAGAGGCACAGTTCACGATAATTTTTAAATACTCAGCTAAAGTAAAATAATATAATAGAAATTTTGGTGAAGAATAGTCCGTTTGGGCGGACTGCAGGAAAGAAGCTCCCAGAAAAAAAGGGGGTCGTTGTACGAGTTGTGACGACGGAAATGTCGGGGGAGGAATATTTGGACGAGTTAATAAGTTGCGTGCTACTGCGTAGAGCTGGCTACAGTGAGCCAAATTTGATTCCTCTTAATGGATACTTCAAAAACCTCTTTCATAATGAAATGTGACTTTAACTGGGCTCTTCCCTACCAGTACCTCTAGTACTTTGCTAGGGACGTTGCGTGCCACGAGCACCAGATGCTCATGCACGTGATCTTCTCGAGGAGGTAGGCCTATAAGCCGTTATAAACCATCCATCACCTTCATATTTGTAGGCGAGTGAACTCGGAAAAAACATAAATCATGTAATTAGTGGGACTAATTGCCATTGATTGATGAGCAGATGAGGACCCACGTCTAGTACAGGGTTCATTCCGTAGGAGAAGCGAACCCTCCAAGTGCTTGAACAGTTCTGTTGCCTTTCATGATAAAGTAACTTTGTTCGATCCGAATCCAAAGATAAGGAGGGCGCTTCACTTCAAGCAGCTTCTGCAGTCTCTAAGTTTGAGAAAAGGCCTTTATTGTTTGTTAGACGGAAAAAGGGTTTCTCCACAGGACGATACGCAGGAGCAAAATCTGAAAAAAATGGACTGAACAGGAAGATGAAATTGAAAATGAGTCGCTGTCCAGAAACAATACTGGTTTTTTAAACGATTTCCGGAAGTCTCAGAGATTTTCCAGGTAAATCTGCTATATATAAGTACTTATCCGCTTTATGCATTCATCCAAGTGGGGAGGGCTTTTCACTGATTGCCTTTAGTGGCTAAGAATATCTGCTTGCAGAGAATTAATCTCATCCCATGCAGTCTTCGCCTACTTTCAAAGCACTGCTTTCTTTCCTCTTTCGCTCTTGCGTTCTGGATATTACAGTGACAACTCAGTAAATGTGTAAGTTTTAGGAAAACATGGTTACCCTTTTCAATAACAAAAAAATAAAAATCAATTATTTTTTATTTAATATTAACCACAGTATGCTAAGGGGCTTGATCTGCAAATATGAATACTTTTGAAAAAGAACAGTCACTTTTAAAGGCTCAGTTCACGATAAAAATGGCTATCGAAATTTCTCTCTAGGATGGACTTGTGACCCACGAGATGGCCCAAAGGGTCGAAAACGGCCTAGATAAGGCGTAATGGGTGCTTCGAATCCAGCTCAGCCGACCTGTACACCCAAAGGAAGACGAATTCTCACAGCATTGTGAAGGCTGTAGGGATTGCACCGTTCGCACCGAGACGCACGCGTTGCATTCAGGCAGTTTACTGTAGCAATTGTACGCACTAGCACACACATTTGGACAGCTCTTCCGAATAACCCTTCCACGCAACTGTTCTCTCCACAGTCTTCTCGTCCAACTCCGAATTTTACTACTTTTTCGAAGTTCATATTTCTCTGAACGGACCGACATTTGCATCGTGGAATGTGTCTTTAAAATAATCGATGAATATTTGAAGTACTTAAAAAATTCGCAGTCATTTAGTTGCCCGACCTAATGGTAAGGGCCATAGAATAGGCGCATACAGTCGCAAGAAAAATACATTTCTCGTAATGTATTATGGACCATCTTTGATGTCTGCCTATAAATAGAAAGGAATATTTGAAATAAAACAACTCTAAGTAACCGCAATAGTGGAATAAGAATAAAAATTAATTATTATAGATAGGAATAAGTGGGAATAGTGAAAATGGGGAACAAATGGTATATTAATCGCAAAGATATTTTGTTTGCATGTAAAATGAGTCGTTTCAATGGTATAAGCCTGTATCGGCCTTGTAGGACTTTTTGGACACCTAACTTACTACTAAAATACCAGGCACAAAACATAAATACATACGCAAAGTACAAGTGCAGTATGGGCCTCTTGGTGGTTCGGTAAACAAGTAACTATCAATTATAGTTGACATTTTAAATGCCATTTGGGCTAATTTTTTTCCACGAAACGAAAATTTATGCTAAGCCTCTGGGAGAATTTGATGCATAACTAATTAGCTCAACTGGTGCAATGATACTGACTTTTCTAAGGAGTTGAGCTTATCTTCTCGGCTACTTATCTACTTAATTATTTAATCATTTACTTATTTGTTGATATTATTTATTTATCCAATCACAACGCTCGAAGGGGTCCATAATGAAATGTCTCAAACAACACTACTACAAAACAAGTCCAAAAACCACGCAGTTCTCAATTCTGGCTCAAAATAGAATCCATGAAAAAACATTTATTTAGTCTCCAAGTAGTATTTATATATTTATTTGCTGTAATCTGACTCTTGGATGCCTACGGCATTCAACGTTGATTGGGTGGAATGAAGCAGAACCGAATCAGAGAAACTCCGTCAGCGCTTGACGTCATCAAGTCTTTCTATGGCACAGGAATTGTTCGGCCAAATGAGCTCAGAAGCTTCAATCTGACTTCTTTTACTCCTCAGGGCCTGTCAAAGACTTCTGATTCTGATTTGGAAGTGCATTTCTTGATTAGTTGTGTTGATTCTTTTTCCTCGATCCTCCTCGACGCTGGAGTAGATCTGTTCTGAGAGGGTGTGCATTAAATCATCGGTGAAAGGCTAGCCAATAGGGCTAATCATTAATCATTGTTTTTTATCTATCGATAATGACTGGATAATGTCTTTGGCATTTATCAATGCCTTCTCTTAAGGAAGTACTCCGCATTCGCCTTCCAGTCAATATGGTAGCAGCGATTTGAATGCGTATTTGGCCCCTTCGGTGTGCCGTTCAGTACCTTTATTCACCTAGACGAGTGCGGTACCAATTATCAGACCACGTAGAGGTTTAAGGCTCAGTTGGTCCGTTCGTCCATCCGGGATTCGAACCGCAAACTACGCGCGTGTGATAACGCGCCACGTGCCAATTCACCGCTTATGCACTACACTTTTTTACCGTGTCGAATTTCACTTTTCATACAGTGCCCAACCGATTCTTGCGGCCACCATCATGTTCGAGGAGATCCTGCCTAGTTGCGGTACTAGAAGTTGTGGTGGTAAGGCTGGAACCTCCCAATGAAGCTAGGGGAACTTTAGGGGGGGGGAAGGGGCGGGGTGAATATTGCTGGAGCACTGAGCACTAGTACTAGCAATGTAATGACGGAAGTTCTGCTTAAGAGAGGTCTTGTATCCCCTATTAATTTGGCTTGCCTTCAATTGACCTTTGACAAACTTCACGGTAAATCTCTGAACCGCTACTTTCTTATTTTAATTCTATTTATATTTTTTCACTTTTAAACCCCCTTTACCCATTAGTGCCTTTGACCACTTTGACCATATCCAAGAAGAGAAGTTAGGGAGCCTTCTCATTAAGTCTAGAACCAACTCCTTTTCTCATTTTTTCATTTTTTTTTTGAATTTCTTCCCCATCTTCTTCGATTCTTTTCTTTGATTTTTGCCTGGGTGAGCAATTGACCAGAATACAAACCAGCAAAAAGCTACAAAATCGAGCTTGCATGTACATTCATAGTAGTGACTTCTGTTCGACTCAATTTGTCCGGACCGCTAACAAGTTGATCTCGTAGTTCTCCTTGAAATCGCTCTCTCGGGAGCTATTTTCGCTGAACAATCAAGCGTCCAAAGATAAACAGGAAGGCTTAAGAATACCTTTTGAAAAGGTTTGAAATGCTCTCCAAATTGGTAGCACTACTTTGCAACGAACCCTCTGTTTGCACTACTTTGCAACGAACCCTCTGTTTTACTTTATGGTTGAGCTTTGAGCCCCTATAGGTCATTTGATTACTACGCTCAATCCCACGCTTGAATAGTCTGGCTCTTGTTTTGGGGCAAACGTATTGGAAGCCTTGGGCTCTGGTC
This sequence comes from Haemonchus contortus, assembly GCA_000469685.2. Lineage (NCBI taxonomy): Eukaryota > Metazoa > Nematoda > Chromadorea > Rhabditida > Trichostrongylidae > Haemonchus > Haemonchus contortus. The sequence continues at coordinate 12,516,463 of LS997564.1, forward strand.
GTTCTATGGACTGAACTCGGGCTCAAACGCTGCTCGGAATCTAGTTGGGATTCTGATACTCGGCGCTTCCCGGAAGGTTGGATTAATACGATTACTTTATTCGGTCCACTTTATCAAAGAGATTTTTCGGCGTTTGATTGAATGTTGCCTGAAAGATCACAGGAAACGAAATTCCTCTTATATTCAGTGTTTTTTCTGGTGACTGTTCTGCGTCAGATCGCTCTTCGTTTCATCTAGACAATAGCGTTAGATTTTTCCAATGTTCTAGGGCCTAATATATTTTTTTTATTAAGTGTTCTTAAAAACGATAAATTAGTTGATGAAGGTAACATTCCCAATCCCCGATTAGTGCAGTTAGTTTTACAAAGTATCGCTTCAATCCAGAAGTCTATAACATCTCTCGCTGAGATTTCTAGAAGCAAAAAACAGTCTAAACTGAAGCCACATGTTCCGTAGGATTAGGAAGCCCTGCGATTTAATAAAAAGGTGTTCCAGTTCATTCAAGGCCCTGCACTGTGTGCTTGTCTGTGAGTAGATGATCGGCAGAACCCCTTTTCCTCATGTTTTTGCTTTTACATGATTGATCTGACCAAATTCTAGCTGGATAATGCTGCCCTGAACAATTAATCTGTTATCTGCTCTATGTATTTATAGTTACCACGGTCACACGCAATTGGCTTCCTCAGGTCACATCTTCTCTCCTTCTTCTCACAAACTTCTTTCCAATATAAATTCAGTGCTTATGAGAGCTTTCCAGGTTTCCAGCCTCTGTGAAGCCAGTTTTACAGGGAGGGGAAAAGTGGTATCATTCAATGGATAAAGTATTGAGGTCTTCGACATTAGTTAATTGAAGGGATGTGGTTCCGCATTTGATGTTTGTTCGAAATGAAAAGTAATTTTTGAAAAGTACCTGGCCTATGCAATAACTTGAGAAGTCCAGCCAATGTAGAAAAAGTGTTTTAATCTTCCCGCATGAATTGGGTACCGAATAGACAGCTCGTGCACAAATGCTGACTAAATTTTTGCCAAGTTTTTTTCTATGGGTGCTCTCATATCCGTTGAATCGTTTCGTTTCCGGTCATAATCATGTTGTTGATGTTTATTGATGAAGCAATAATGAAGAGCGATGCCGCGTCAGGTGGCATTCGTGCTTCAGTCCTAATCCTCTATAAGGAACAGAAATGCGAGGCTATTGCTCCACAAGCTTCTTAGTGCTTTCTAACTGCGATATCTCGGATGTTCGCTGGTCATTTCCTCTACAGCTTTTCGTGTAATCCAATTCAAAAGTATCGAAAATGGCCAAGTCAAGGTGCAGCCAAGAGTGAGTTTTGAGCTGATAACCCAACTCTTGCAGTATCTTCATAGCTCTTCTTGTCGAGCTATCGGGTAATATTTCCCTCATACTGTTTGCCCTGATCCAGCTATCCACCGTGGACTTGCTCGCAAACCTACAATAACTGATTTTCGCTATTTATGTATGTTTCCTTGGAAGCAGCTAAATGCTTAATTATTTCGTTATTGTTTCGTGAATTATTATTATCTAACGTTTGACAGCTTGAAAGAAATTGTAGGTCATTTGATCAGATTGGGAAAACGGTGATCATGCATTAATTGAGTAATATTAACAGTATAAGTAACATGTGGTTGAACCCTGGACCTCCCGTTTCGATTTTACAAGTATTACTTCAAGATACAGGCTTTTCCCATTTAAAAACGGCCTGGGACGGTAAATTTACACAATGGCACGCGGTGGTTTCTGGTTTGCTGGGAGTTTCTAGTCTGCCAAGTGATTCCGGAAAGAAGTCAACGATCAAAGACGGAAACTCTACACGAGTCAGATGCCTCGCAGTTGGTGGCTTGGGAGAAAAGTGCTAAAAGAGCGCTTTCACCCGGACAAACACGCTTTCCGGTAAATGCACAGGAAAATGTGCTGAAATCGGAGCCACCTTAAGGTGACACAAAGCCTCCTTTGCTTGGGACAATGACGGCGACTTGTTTGGTGTATGGATGGTGTCCTGGAAGCCAGTCTGATGTGTTTCGCTGACTAATCGAGGTTGAACCCTTTCATCTTCCCCTTCAAGTCCAAGGCTAATTCTAATCTTTCCTTTTTGCTTTGAATTCGAATAGTTCTCTACCGCCGTTCAAACCTTTTTGTATGACCTCTCTTTGACATTTTTGTTCAAGTGTATACAATAGTGTTTAAATTATCAAAAACGTGGAAAATAATTGATGTCAAATTCATAGAAATAGTATGAAGAGCAGTGGAAGAGCTTGTGAATGATTCAGCCAGATAACAGTGAACTTGTCTGAACAGCCTTTTGAATTTTGGAACGATTTTTGAGTTTTTGAACGAAGTCCTATGGCACCTGCAAATTTGAAGTAGCGATTTTTTTAGTTTGAAAAAAATCAATGGAGGACAGAAAGAAACATGTCCGTGAAAAGCGAAGAGAGAAGCCCCATTCCCGCGTGCATTCTACTAATTAAGCGAAAATAGCCCAGTTGAGAAAGGCAACTACCATCTAAGCCACTCGGCAGATCGGACCCTGGCCAGATCAGTCATGCCATTTACCCCATTAGATAATCTTTTTGAATCAATGGAATGTTTAGCACAAGAATTACCGAATAAAGGTTCGGATATGTCATTTTTGTAAGCAATCATAGAATCATGATGAATTGTCAATAAACGAGGCCTTGAAATCAAATGAATTGATCAACTCAAAGGGTTTCGAACTGTAAATCCATATTGTATTATTTTTCTTTTTGAGATTCTTTATGAACAATGTGAAATAACCTTTCTCACTATACCATTAGTCACCTGGCTTGAAGGGCACTAGCACAACACAGAGTCGCAGAGCCCTTCAGATGCGTACGCGGTTATAGAACGACTTTCATACCTGGGTAGGGAAAAAAAACAGTATTATTATTTTTTTGGACAGGTTCTGCATCAATTGGCAAGATTCTTAGACGATAAACTTCAGCTCACTTCGGTTCTGAATAGAAAATTTGATCCACTCATCATGCTTACTGAAAAGCTGCCTTAGACGGGTTCATTAGTTGGAGGCTTGAAGGCCAACCGCGTCTTCAGTAACTCCAGCTCCTATTAAGCGTTGTCAGACCAATTTGGGAGGATAAAAACACTGAATGGTGAGTAGTCTGGCGCTTCAAGTCATTGTATAAGCCTTGAAGACTTTTGAAACACCGCTACGATTCTGAACGGAGGTCGAGTGTGGGGGCACAAACCTCAGACTGGATTGATTTACGATAGAGACTTTATTTTTCTCTGGCTGTATCAATATTGTTTCTTCTACATGATCAGGCATAGTACATCTACCGATTCCAGAAAAGCAAAGTAATAACTAGTAATTGCTTTATTGAATTACAAAAACAATCTTAGTAATATTGGTAATAGGAAAATAAGAAAGTGACTTATTACGCCTCTCCATCCTACGAACGAACGGTATCAGTCATCACCTGAGGCTCTTCAGTTCGGTCTAACCCAGCAACTACATACTTGCATTACAACATCACTACTCCAATTCTTGGGTGAAAATGCACCTTTTTATCAAGTTACTCCCTCCCCTAATAAGAGTTAAACGAAGAAAGGGAAAAAGGATATCACTTTGATTTGCTCAAGGAGTATCACAAAAAGGCGGGAAGGTGGCCGGGACCCACAAGATACTTCATAGAAAGAGAGGAACTATCATCTGTTTACATGCTCGCTTTTTTGTAGTTTAACTCATTTTCCATTTCTTTTCCTTCTTTGGCAGTAAACCAAGCTTTTTTCTTTTCTTTTCAAATTTTTTTCCCTACCGGCGGTAGAGTATGAAATTTTACCAAGCTATTTTTCGAAAGTCCTAATCCCAATCCTAAACATCATAGTAACTCAAACGTATCAATGCCTTTGAGTTTGGCCATGACATCGTCTGAAAAGTGTCCGCTTGAGTTCTCACTTGGTTTTGCCTAGAATATCTTCAGGTACACCAAGGTCATGTTCCACCGGAACGATTCCTTTCCCATCCATCCAGTGATTCTGATTTTTTAAGACATCCTCTTTTCCATATCTGTAACTTCTGGAAACTGGCTCAATACTGAAATTTTGAACATTTCATTTCGATAAAAATGAACCGTCCACTCCTCAAAGGCACAGTTCACGATAACTTTGAGGTACCCTTTTTTATTCTAAAAGTGGAGGTATAGGTTGGTAATAGTTCGTTGGTAGTGAAGAAAGCGAGAGAATCCGTGGATTTTGAGAAAAATATGGCTCCTCAAAGTGGGGAAAATAGTGGTTGGACGAGATTGCTATGACAGAAGTAAAATGGAAGGGGTATTCGGACGAGATTTCAGTTATTGCACTTGCACAAAGAGCTAACTACATCAAGCCAGAATTGTCTTTCACTGTCGCTATGGGCCATGGCAGTTTGATCGAAATTATTACATGGGTTCCATTGTGATCGGTGCAGCCTCTACAATGCCGGTGAAACTCGTCCAAGGATACACACGGGCCAATCATTGAGCCTCTATACCTCCCTAACTAGGCCGTTTTCCGACCCAATAGTGCCAGATATGGTAAAGGTGGGGGCCTCATGTTTATCCTGTGGGGGAATCTCAGAAGCCATTTTCATCGTGAATTGTGCCTTTAAGCAACTCTTCTTATTTTGATCGGTCTCTTCTAAATCAAAAGAACAACTGGTTAAACAACAGGCATTATAAGCTTGCACCTGCACGGTTCAGCGCCAAACCAGTTCTCTGCACATTGCACATCTCCATATTTCACGTGTGATTGCTTGCAGGCTGTACCAGATATGCTGTGAAGAAGGTAAAGATAAGCGGGAGCTGGCTAGTGTGAAGGGTAAAGCATGGTGCCTGCAGAGCCTAGGTACGGGTTGGAGCCCTGTTCGAGGCTATGTGTCTCGCCCATGAAACGTCGTCCATTTGGGACTACGATTGGGTTTGCTAAGACGTCATTTTTTTCCTGACTCCTTGACAAATACGACCATGGGATTTATTACGGTTAATCGAATCACTGCGATCTCATTCGCCTAGGGCTGCAGCTAACAACAATCTACTTCGCGTTACTTTCTGAGTAACCAGGTGGTGGCCTAGATTCGGTGGGAAAGAAGCTGTAGGCCGCCGATGAAGGCTTTGTTTACTAGTTTTTTTTATACTTTCCCCTTTTGTTTTAGACTGTTTCGCTGTTAAATGTCAACAGCTTTCTTTAGGCACAGTTCATTCAGTCTGGAACTTATTCTGCAGAAGTTATCATTGCTTACTTTCATGACTACTTTCAGTTTTCATTAATGAAGATTGACTAAATATGAGGCGATGCTAAATGCCGTCGCTACCCCTCTCATTGCCCAGAAACTAGATCCTGCACCAAATCCTGCCCACATCACCTGGTTTTTCATCCCATAGCGGTAGATTTCTTGGTTACACTTGCTGAGGGAGTAGAACACTCGGTGACCAACCCTTGCCTGACCTTCATACTTCATTGTGCCGGCTTAATACCTATTCAGATGCCATGAAGCTTTCGAATGAAAGTTGGATACGTGGTACAGCGTAGATTGATCATCGTCGAGCTTTCCACTTCAGAAGAGATCTCTTTTTCCTGATGTGCTGACGGCTCTTTTCACGAACAAATGCCTACTTAGGAGTGCTACTCTAGAAGTCCCTATGACCGTCTTCCGTGCAGGTCAAGACCGAGATCGATCCAAACAACAGTTCTTGTTCATGCGTAGAACATGGAAGTACCATCGAAGGCGAGCTTCACGCACTGAATCAGCAATAAGAACTACTCCGGAATGCTGTCGCACTGCATCGTGCGGTTATGGAACAAGTGCGTGACCCCGGCCCTTCAGTATGTCGTTTTCGGTTCCATCACTCCAAGGAGTGCTCGCTCTAGTGATAGGCTCGCGCTCGGCGCCGTAGCCGTACGACAGTCGTGATGATGTAGACGTCAGGTTTGAGCCAAGAAGGTACTTTATGGTTGTTCATGATCACCTGTATCATCTGCATCATCTGCCTTTTCATTGATCATCAGTTTCCTCGAGCGGGGCTAATTACCCCTTTATTGGTCCCTGCGGCAGGCCAAAGTACTCCAGTATATCGTTTTCGCTCCGGGGGCACAGGGGATTGTATTTCTTTGGTCTAGAGCTTTCGTAAAGAGGTCCAACCAGTTGGATGGTGGCCTCTCTTGTGATCATTTGGAGTGTGCATAAATTCCGAACATCGTCCTTTCCACGGGGCAGCGAATTACGCTGCCTGCAGGCTCATACTGTTTTCGTAGAGCTCAAATTTCTGATGTGTAGGTCAGAGCACGAAAAGATGCAGTGTCGAAAAGGTGAGATAAAGGTGGAAGGTGGATAGCCAGATGCTCTTTGCCTTCTTCACTACTTCCTCGATATTCTTGACTGCTCCCCAATGTGCGCGTTTCGTTCCACTCTGCTATGAAGCTGGATCGTTTATCATGTTGACTTCTCGTCCAAGAAACAAATTGTTAGAGCATTCAGGGATGTTCTTTCTGTGTATCATGAAGCATGAGTACTGATTTATGTTGCGATTAGAGAAAAAAGCCAAGTGGGGGGCGGGTTCTAAACGATTTGTAACAACAAAAGTTGAAAAAAATATGGGATGTAGCTATGTTGGGCGATACTGAGCAAAGCCAGGGACATCGGAGACTATTTATCGAGCGGAACACCTCCTGTGTGGTGGGCTGTGAATAACGGCAAAAGACCATCTACGTTTTCCAGCAGTTCAATGGAGATTATGATGTTTTCCTGAGCAAGTAAACTCCTTCAAAAAATGATCGTGCAATTCCGCTGCTTACACAAGTACACCTCATGTAAACAACCACCTTCAGAAAGCCGATCAGAAGGAATAAGCATGGCGCACTCTATTTCGCTTTCCATGGTTGGAAGTGAAATGACGGTAGCAGCTTCCCGGTTGGACGTGAAACTGTCATAAATTTGGTCCTATCAACCATAAACTGATCAGTGGAATGTTCGATACCCTGTTTCATCATAGCATTCTTCTGCTTCCAAGCAATCGCTATGTCCGGTATTGGCTATTTATAGCCGTCGTTATGATGTTCTCTATTGTGTCAGCAGCGTGTGTAGCTGATAGCAGCCCCCACACGTACATACGAACAGACGAAGACTGAATGCTATGGGAGAAGAGCGATCGATCTATCGGCGGCGCTATCAGAAGCCGCCACGGCCTCGTCGAACTCGACGACTTTGCATTCTCGGCCCCGTACTGATTCAGGTTGGACACATTGTATTCCGTTGATCGAGCTACCAGCCAAGAAGTCAGGCTCGTCGTCGTCGTCCTCAACCTCATCGCAACCTACGTGGGCTTGCGATTTGCCCCTATCTTCATCAAATCAATACGGATTAGACCACATGGTGGCGCGTAACAGAGCGAAGATCAGCACAGAGCATGCCGATCATGTGAGAATCTTATTTTATATTTTTTAAAGAATATTTTATATTATTATGTTTTTATTTCTGCTTTGCCCTTGATTGGTGAAAAGGTGAAAGCTTCTGCACAATGTTTTTTGGATGGATAAGACTTTCTATTTCAGTCAAAATTGAACTGGTATGCGTAGCCAGCGGTCTAATGTTAAAGTATAGATGACTTCTACTCCTTCCACTTCAAGGCGATTTTTGGGGTAATTCAATGTTACCGAAGAAAGTGGATCTCTTCCAATTCGGGCATGACCCTATCTGTGGTTTGATCCAGAGACTACAACTGTTGGTTGCACAATTTTCCATTGCACCACACCTATTTCACTATTATTATATATTTTATATATGTTTTGTACCCTTCTTTCTATTTTGCTTCCTTAGCGAAAAAGATATTTCTCATCACATGAAACACGTTGGAGCCTAGTACAGTCAGCAGTAAGAAAGGGTTAGTTCGGTGATAATAGGGATTATACGGATGTGCCAGTGACTTCGAACATTCCACAAGCTCTACTTCCATGAGGGCCAACAAATAAGTTCTAATCTCCTTTCCATACTTGTAGAGTCTGAATAATCCTTTAAAATGACATCGCCTGCCAAAATCGAATCATTTTCTGTTTGAAGAAGAAACATTGGAACTATTAGTAATGTTCGATGCTGTCTGTATGCATGGCAGCCTAGTGATGGTATGAGGTTTCGGTTTTCTATACTTGAAATTTTTTCAAATAAGTCTGAAAGGCTGTTTCAAAATCTTGGAGGGGTGGATATGGTGGATAGAATTAAAATATACCTATTAACCTAATGTACGTTTATGTGACTGGGATTGATTTTGTCGGTTGCGCATATAGAAGCAGGTTTGCAAACATCCAAATGCTGAGGCATGCTCTAGAAAAAAGCTCTAAGACTTCCTAGAACTTCTCAAATTATCTTGACTTGATGCTTTTCGAATGTTGTTATATAGCCACAGTACGCGTTCCGAAAGTCTCACAAGGTTGGCGAGTTATAGATAAAATTTGGCCTCGGGCTAGACCAGAACCCGTACTTGTGCTTACCGGGCACCTCGTGCTATCTTTTACACTGCTGAGATACCGTCCCTTCGCGTTCGGGTTCGAGCTCCGTCCGGAGCCAAAGTTTTGCCCATTATTTGCCAACCTTGTGGAAGTTCACAAATGTTCTGACTTTCTTTATATTTTATTTTTCTTTTCATTATTTAGTCTGGATCATGAACTTTTTTAGATTGTCATTTATGAGTGAAATCCTTCGTTTAGCGAGCCTCACTGTCATATTACCATTCCAATATAAATCCTAAGTGAAGCAAATGAAGAGAATTTTGAGAAACTCAAAACTCTTCATTCAGTTTTGCTTTGTTTTTGGTATGTTTATGGAGTTTCCAGGAACATTCAAGAAAGTTCTGTGCCGCTGATCATCCCGACGCGCTCTTCCATTCCATTGCTTTGATGATTCCTAGTAGAACACGAGAGCGTGGCCCACTCCTGTGCCTTACATCTCCAACTTCTTAGCCCTTCATGCCACTTGGCTCTAAAAGGTCTAGTTAGGAGATCTAGCTGTTTCAAAGGGTATTCTGGAATCTCTGGCCGCTTTTAAATAGGAGTAGCTTCAAAACTCGATATAGTGGACCGATCAAAGCTCGGAGTTCTCCCCAGCATTTTAAAAGCTACAGCTTCACGTGGTGCACTCTTCACGTTACACGCACCGGTTTATGACAGCTCAAATATCCTAAAGGGCATGTTAACGAGTCACAAACTTTCAAACAACAGGTCGACCTTTCAGACGGGAGAAAATAGTGAACTATTTCGTTCCCGGGGGATTCCCAAAAAATTGGCAACTATAATTCATTTATAGACGTGGTCTGCCTCTAAAAACAAAAGCCTAACCGCCGTCTTCAGCCCTAGAGGCTTCGACAGCGTTTTTCCCTCTAAGGCTCGGATATCGGAACATGCATAAAACAGAAACAGAAAGGATCCAATTTGGAAGTCAGTCTCATCAGCTGCAGATGTTTTCCACATGTTTGTCATGCATTAGTTGTTGCTGTTGCCTCTACTAGACTTATTTGGTATGCGTATGTTTTTCAGGAGCTTTGCTGGGGGATAGAATTCTCTTTCTCTTTGCGGCTCAGCAGTGCCCAGCCTCCCACTTGGTGATCAGTTTCACCCCACCCCCGAAAAAACTCCCAATTCTGAATAGAAGGCGTAAATGCGCCCCGAAGATCTTTGTATAGGGCGCTAACTAAGTAAGCTGGCTTATCTGGTTGACTGGCGTTTTCCGCCGCTAACTAGAGACTTTGTGCTCGCCCACTTTTTGACGCTTCACCCATCGCCATGCAAACCCATGACCTTTTGTTCAGTTAGCATGGGGTTGCTTTCCCGAATTTGCTTCTGCTTGAACGATTTCAGGGTGGATCCTTCTTGTTTGTATCTCACACTATTCAATTTGTACTCAATATGCACTCCTCCCATATCACCTCTTCACGCTTTCCACTGAGTCTTCCCATTTTCTCATGAAATGATAAAATTAATCTGTGGAACTTTTATTTCTCCAACTTTGAAGGAAGAACTTGTTTTCCATTACCTCGTCGAACATGAAGCTTTAGGTAATTGAAAAAATGACGGAATGAGTGTAGAGAAGGAAAAAGTGTGTTAGTTTTTGACAGTCATTGATTCTGCTTTAAAGGCACAGTTCACGATAAAAATGTTTCCCGAGATTCTCCCATAGGATGAATTCGGGGCCTGCTCGTATACCATATCTGACGCTATCAGGTCAGAAAACGGTCTAGTCAGGGAGTTGTAAAGGCTCAAAGATTGGCCCGTGTGCATCCACGGACGAGTTCACCGGTATAGTAGAGGCTGCACCGATCACAAGGGAACCCATGTAGGAAGCTCAAACAACTTGTCATGACCATAGCGACAGTGAAAGACAGTTCTCCTTAGTTCTGGCTTAACATAATTAGCTCTTTGCGCAATTTCAATTACTGAAAGCTCGTCCGAATACCTCTTCATGTCATTCTTGTCATAGTAATCTCGTCCAACCTTTATCTACCCTCACTTTGGAGGAGTCTTATTTTCTCGAAATTGTCGAATTTTCTCGTTTCCTTCGCTGGTGGTGAAGTATTCCTAACCTATACTTGCACTTTTTGACTTGAAAGAGGTACCTCAGAATTATCGTGAACTGTGCCATCCCCTGCACTCGACTTCTTCTCAAATTAGTGTTACCGATTGTAATGTCACTACTTTTGTGTGCACTACCTGTTGGCCCTGCTATCTAATGGGCAACTTCAGAGGACTAAAATGGTGGACTGCTCAGGGAAACGAAAAATTTGTCAAAAACGATGTTGTAGCGGCATCATTAGGTGATGTACTACCTCCATTTCGGTGACTGAATGTGTTGATGGATGTAGAGCAACTTTTTTTTGATTTTTGAAGGCCAGTAGGCTAGTAAACAGGTAGCACACATTCCATCGTTGCTAAAGCATGTTGTTTTGGTAATCCTCTTCCAAGTCCTGACCCCCGATCCATTCAAGTCATGGAGATGTCCACAATAGTCTACGCAGTATTTGATCCATAGGCAGTAGCGTGGCCTAGTCCCGTCCGAGATTGGAGTTTTGCCCACAAATCGCCAATCTTGTGAGTAGCATGGCCTAGTCAGAACGTTGTGACGACTGTCTAGCTGACAAGAGCTTGTGAGAACATAGTAGGCTTGGGATGACTTACAATTAGAGATACCTACTTGAACCATTTTTCAGAAAAAAAATATTGAGGATTGTAAACTGAATGAATATGACATTAACCCAGCGATGCACTGTTCAAAAGCGAATTCGCCACCCGGACTACGAGAATACCTAATTTCGCCCACATAACTTAGAATCGAGAAGAGTCTTTCTGAAATGCTGCTTTTATCATTGAATTGTTGTTGTAACCAGTATAGTAGTGGGCTCTGAGATAAATATATGGGTGTTGAAACCGTAGAGCGGTTGTTGAAATAAGCCAATCTGAATACTTGTCCTCAGCATGACAGCCTCCAGGACTTAGTGATATTAACAAACAGAAACAAAAATACGGTACGGCACGATAGTCTTACAAAGTTTACCGAAAAATAAAATGCACTGAACGCAAAATTTTACAGACAGGACATTTCCTTTCACGGCATGACCCATTTGGACACACAAATCTTCGCTCGTCACATATAAGACGCATCGAAAAGGGACCATTTAAAAGCAGAAGGGGCATGTGATGGGGCAGATAGAGGATCAAGGTTGCATCATGCGGATTATTTCGAGCCAGGATTCATAATCGGATAGTCGGAGTTGGTGTAAGAATGACACTGCCGTATTGACTTTTCGTTTTTTTATTGGGAAGAGTATGTTACCTAACGCTTCCTGGGTTATGTCGGGGTAAAGCTGGATTATGTGGCCCTGTGGCCCTTGATTACTACTAACAATTATAACTATCGTTGTTAGTTCATAAATATAATATCAATGTGGGAGAGCGTGAAGTTATAGAGCTAGGTATCGCCTCATCTGCGGCCCAATTGGGACTTATTCTCACATAAATCGCCACAACTCTAGTTGGCAGCGCTACAAATCCATAGGATGCTTCTGAGGTCCCTTTCCCTTAGGTCATGCTTCTTCTATAGTTTCACTCAACCGACTATTCAAATGGGAACCAATATTAGCTTCATTTATGGATGATTTTTGGTTGGGCATGGCAAATTATTGTCGAACTCTTGATTGGGCCCTTGTCAAAAAGATGGTAGCACTCTCTGGGGAATGCGCATCGCCTGGTTCACGATACCTTTCAGTCCCTGAGTTCCACCAATCAGGAGGGTGAAAGTATTCCCGAGAGTCTCACAAGGTCAAGTTTCACAAGGGTGGCAATTTATGGACAAAACTTTAGGTCTCGGACGAGACTTGAACCCGTTCTTGTTTTCCGTGCACAGCGCTCTAGCCCTTACACTAGTTCCCTATCCCCAAACTCCCTTTCAATCAAGTTCCACCAATCAAGAATTTTGCGGAGATATCTGGGCAAGCTTGTGATGGTGTTCGACAAAGTTAAGACCAAGTTCATGATTAACCCTCTGAACCAACAATAAGTAAAAAAGACTGGGACAACATCAGCCGCGGATAATTAGATAGCTATCCATCGAGATATCTAACCCCTAGGCCTCTGTTGTTTGGCTGTTTTAATTTCGTTTATTTTGCTCTAGAAGAATGGAAAGGGAAGCAACAGATCTCAAAGAGTAGTGAATTAGCTGTTTTTCTGCCAAGCTATAATCCTGTTTCCTTGAAGGGGTATTGTTTGTTTGTGCCATTCATTCCCTCCGGCCTCATTCAGTAGTTCGTCCTAGAGCTACCATCGTATTAATTCCTTCCGTATTATTCTCGTTTTTTCGGGCATCAATGCACGGGGGGGGGTGGAGTCATAATGTAAGAGGAGAGAAAGGAAACAGCAAAAAAGAGAAAAATAACAAAATGTAGGTCCATTCTGGAAACAGAAAAGTGAAATGTACCGTATTCTTTTGCATAAGCTTCCCGAACTTCACTGTACTGTCAGCAACGGTGAGCGGTAATGTTTTTATCGGTTGCTTTTTTTTTGCTTTTTTTCCGTCGGCATTAGGAGAAAAACTTGTGAAAAACTGGAAAAAGTGCATTGAAACACCGGAATGCTACCTAAACAAATCGAAATCAAGTAGGTTTTATTTTTCTGTACTCAGAATAATCCACGCTTTCCATAAAATCATTTTGATTTTTGACTTCCCTTGTAGTTGTCCAGAGCAACTGGCATTGGCAGTAGCTGATAGGACCACGCAAGTCCAAGATTCTTTTGACAGAAAATTGATGAGCTTGTAAAGGGTTCTTCGACTTCAATAAATATGTTCGACATCACCAGAACACACACTCCTTTTCACTGCTGCGTTCTGATTGGGCCTGCTGTGGCGATGGAAGGGTTGGAAAAATTCTTCGTAACACTATCGTCACAGTTTTGACCCTGAAAAATTATCTTCATTCGTGTTCAAGGATATGATTAGATGAGGAAAGACTGTTTGTTTGTTGAGGAGAGTCAAAAATTGCTATGATGATAGGTAGAGGTAGTTGATGCAACCTTTTCAACCCTTAGATATTTACGGATAGGTTACGGAGGTTCCGTGCGGTGCGAATCGGCATTAAACATTTTGACGACTCCTTGTCCGCAGCTGTTGCCCTCTAATCAGTGAGATGTTGACTCTTGGTCGTTGTCTACTGGCTGTAGCGTGTTTGTATTTGGCTTCATTTAATTACTGCTCTATATGTATTGGTTTTTCTTCCCTCATTTTGTGTCGGTTAACCCAAGTTCTGGCTCGTATGGACGACCAGTGCATTCTAAATAAATAAGGGACAGTAATACTAAGTTGTCATCAGCATGGCACTGAGCAGGCTCCTCAGGTTTCTTTTTTCGTGCTCCAACCTCTGGATTTAGTGTCAGTCTCCAATATGGTCGATTAAGACAATACTCAGTCATAGAACCATTTGAGAACTCGTCCAGTCGTTTCCAAAACCATTACCTTTCGCTCATTCATGTTCACAGCAGTCAGTAAATAATGCATAAAAAAGATTGACTATCTCATGAAACTCCCATATAGGGAGTTCAAATATTTTTTCATAACCAATGCAACAGTGAGAGGCAATTCCAGACTATTTCGGCTTGATTTAGTCATATCTTCGAGCAATGGGAGCAAGTAAAATCTCGTCCAAACACCCCTTACATTCCATTACCGTCACGGTGATCTCGTACAACCTCCACTTCCACTACTTTCAAAAAGCCTTGAAGTAGGCAGATTCTCTCGCTTTCTTCGCCACCAATGTACTCCTCTATATCGACACTTCCACTTTTCTACCTAAAAAGGGTACATCGAAATTATAGTGACTTGTGCCTTTAATGGCTCCCAGCCGTTGCGGGGTAAGAATATATTCCCCAGGTCGAATTGAGGGTACAATTCTTCGCTAACATGGGTGTTTTTCAATATTTGTCCAGAAATTCGAAATCAGATTGAGCATTTCAATTTTTGAATTTTATTTTCATCGGATGCCTCTCGAACTTTTACGTCTTCATTCGATATAAAGGTGTCAGTTTAATAAAACTATGGTACTTCCCGTTCTATTTAAGGTCCCTCCCCATCTCTTTTGGTTAGTGACAATGGAGAATTAAAAAAAGCACTTCAGGTGTAAATGTATAAATATATCATATTCCTTGTATCAGAATAGAAATCAGGTGAATCTCTCATTTCAAAATTAGAAACCCGCTCCAATAGGTCTCCTCCGCTTACCCTTCCACGCACTCTATCAACTTGGCTACTTCACTTTCTTTGTGGTTCTTCAGTTCCGAAGTATTTAAAAACGTAAAGGCCCTGAATAGAGGACCAATGCCACCAGTAAAGCCCCAACTCCAGTACAACTCATCCGACGTCAATAATGTCCACCACGTGATGTCTTTAGAATGCATCATGTCCCGTTCAAGGGGAAGTTCTAAAACAAACAATCAACTGTATGAGCCATGCACTCATTTTGGTTCTTCAGCTATCCCACTACGAAGAGAGCTTTCAGAGCTTTTGAAGAGCCTATTACATGCTCGAGTGAAGATGTGGCATGACTTCAAAATCATTAGAGCGATGTTTCCCCAATCGTCTGACTATGTAGAGATGGATAAGTGGCGTTTCTACACTTCGGCTGTCAAATGATTTATCCCTCACCCAGAAACCTGTTCATATAATTACAATTAATACTGCAACAGAATGAACATCAATTTTATTGTACATATAAAGCCTTACTCTGCAGAATTTCCAAACTTTGCATTCGAGGGAGGGGAAAATTGTGAAGACCACCAGGTGCCTGTACCAGGAACGATTCCCTTGTGAAGCCTACGGATAAACTGGGTTTCGGGCATTTCCAGTGCCCATTGTTATTGTCACAGTGTCGCCAGTCTTCCTTCATAAAGTCAAAGGGAAAAAGTCTCGAGGGGTTAAGCAATCCCGTTTGAGCCCACACGAATTAACCGACCCTAGATGGATAGAAGGCTTGCTTGGCCTAGGCGTATGTCGACCGGGATTCGAATCCGTGACCATGCGTGTGACATTGCGCCGCTTGCCACCACACTACCTCCGCCCACGTCTTCCGTCTTACCTATTCTAAAACCATTTTTCACTTTTTTCCTCTCTATATCTCTCAACCGTTCCACGGTCTATACTTTTTCAAACAGCACTATACATTGCAGTCTACGAAAAGGCAAACGTAACTTGGAAAAAAACTCTGTCGAAGCTATCCATGGGCTATCGTTTAGTGATATATCCATTCTGTTATATCTATTTTGAATAACATTTTTCACAAAGCTACAAAGCCGCGAAACTGCTCTTGATATCAAGCTGTACCAATATTTCTATGCAATACTTACCGATAACAGGCAATAATGGTAGTCGAATATGGATGTAACAATTCTTAAAATAAAGCAAGGCAGTAGTTGTAGCGGTTGCTACCCATTCATCTATCAAGTTTTCTACTCTGGGAGTAGTACAACCTTGTACATGTATCTACCTAGTGTAAGTACGATCTAGCACCTAGTAATAAATTCTTGTTTATTACTGTAACTCCTTAATATCTTCTCAAAAACGTTCTCTTGATCGTTTGGTAGTTCATGGAAGAGTTCATCCACCTGGGAATCTTTACTTCACTATTTACTTCTGAGGATGTTGTATGAAGTTGGCAACTGCACAAAAATTACAACTTTTCCGTCTTCGTTCTGCATTTTTTTTCGAAAGTGGCCTCGTTGGCCTGGTACGGGCGCTCATTTGGGCTTCTTTTTATCTATCAC
This sequence comes from Haemonchus contortus, assembly GCA_000469685.2. Lineage (NCBI taxonomy): Eukaryota > Metazoa > Nematoda > Chromadorea > Rhabditida > Trichostrongylidae > Haemonchus > Haemonchus contortus. The sequence continues at coordinate 12,532,778 of LS997564.1, forward strand.
ATTTAAGTAATTTTTGATAGAGTATGCGGCCTATAATAGAATTTTTATAAAACACATCAGATCACAAACACAATAGATCAATTCTGAGAGTCTTGAAATGGTATTTATTCAAGAACGATTGATATTAGCTTCGAACGGATTAGGCGTCTGAGCAGATGAAGGAATTTTTTGTGGAATTCTTGGACCTTTTTAACGAAAACAGGGAATAATGAGTGATATTTTAGGCAATTTTTCCGTCATTACCCTCATTACTACATATATGTACACACTTATGAATGTGTAAGTGTAAGACAGCCTAACTTCAGGGCTTTCAAGTTGAGCATCAAGCAAGCAGTATTTTGTACGGATCTCACTTTTTTGTAAGAATTCCACTTACTCGCTCAGCCGGCCACGATTGAAATGGTTTCAAGAAAGTCATATCAAGAAAATGACATTTCCCCACTGGCTCAAATGTTGAATCCGAAATCCTTGCCCTTACAGTGACAAAGATCTTCAGGAATCCTATGGGTATGCCAGTAAGGATTAGGAACCGCTTTCCATCTGAACGTTGATTCTCCAACTGAAATACCGAAGTGAGAGCCTGGTTCTACGAGAGAAATTCCCCCTTGTGCTCAGGTGCTTTGCAAGAAAGAGCTCTCATTTCTTTTTTACCGCATCATCAATCCCTTGTTGTCTGCCTTTCTTCTTAGTCTTCACCATTTCCTTCTTCTTACCAGGGAGGGGTAGTCTACTTATCTTGGAACTTTGAAATCAGACCCAGATAAATCGATAGAGTTCTGAATGCTGTTTACGAAAATGGAAATTAAAACTGCAAAATGGTTCTCCTTATAAAGTGATGGGGGCCCGAATTTTGCTCGACAGTAGTATCAATTGTCTAAAGAAATGTCAGAAAACGTTTAGAGAGCCTTTGATAAAATGCAAAAACACTTTGCAAAAGTGCCGATAATGGTGGGGAGGGACCCCTCATTTTACGCCCACGAAGCGAGACCACTACCACTAGGTCACGTGGGCGTTTGATATGGAAGCGACGAGCTCGCGTTTCCAATTGATACTACTGTCGAGCAAAATTCGGGCCCCCATAACTTTTCAAGGAGAATCATTTTGCAGTTTTAATTTCCATTTTCGTAAACAGCATTCAAAACTCTATCGATTTATCTGGGTCTCCATTCAAAGTTCCAAGATGAGTAGACTATCGCTCCCTGGTTAGACATTCCTCCCAAAGCCTTTATCTCGGCAATGTCTTTTCAAATCGACCTTATTGCTCTTCCTTGAATTCGTGGCCGGGTAATGATAACTCCTGGTGTTCTGCTTGATGAATATAACAAGAGGCCCTATTAGAGGAAGGAGGCGAAAGCTGTGAGAAGTTAGTCCACTCAATAGAGATTTTTTCTGGGATCTCAGGGAACTGTTTGAGAGAGCTCAGTACGATAACCTGTAATGTGAGCTTTTTGGATCACTTTAGCCCCTTCAGTACACGGCTTTCGTGGAACATTAGATATCAAAGCAGTCCCAATCCCATCAAGTATATTTCAATACTGGACCCACCCCCCCCCCCTACTACTCTTCTGAGATTCGAATTGTAGTTTCGGAATAACTGTGCTGAATTGCATTAAGTAACACACTGGTCCCCTTGCAGGAATTAGGATCGGGATAATTGCTGGAAACACGGCTAGTGAGAATCATCAGTGTCAGTTGATAATTCCATTTCATTAGCAGCAATTCATAACTTCATTTACTCTGAAGCCAAGGCGTCAGAATTCCGAGTGAAAATAAGAGGAGTGAAGAGGCAATGAAGGCTCATAGAAGGTGATAAACTCTGGTAGGAGTTGATATAAAGCTTAAAGGGTGAGAACTTACGAACTCCTAAAGTCTTTCTGAGCAGTGTTTGATGGGGTATGCAATGGAATGTCAGTAAAGAATGATAAAAAGTGGTAACAATTGGTAAAGGCTACGAATAAAGAGTCACCATCCTTGTTAAGGATCCTTCAGTAAACTTGTCATACTTGAAAATAAAGTGGTCGATTAGGGAACACCCAGATCGTTCCGAGGGTCGAGAGACTCGTGTACTTCTCGTGGGATATGATACTCATTAAGTTCAGTGCACTTTCACATTAATTTTTCATGTTTTTCGTGACATCCAACAGTCGGAATTTCCTTCCCCTCGCTGCCGTTTTACTTCGTTAACATTTCTGATTCCATTCCTTGAAAACGCTGGATCGGGTCGCTGAAAGAAATAGTTTTGAGAAGAAAGTCTGAACTTTAGGCTAGTTTAACAACCACCATCCGAGTTTTGTTGCTGGTAGTCGACTGGCAGGTTCCGGTTTTCACCTCCGAAATCGTTTGCCAGAGTTGAGGACGAATTTTTTTCCAATGTGCCATGGTGACAAGAGGCGCTCTCACCTGATCCATAATTCAATAATCGGATTCCACAATTTCCTTTGAAGTTCTTTGTGGCCCTAAGTTCTCAATGTTTTTGATACAACCATAGAAAAAGATAGAAATTGGAAAAAACTGGAAGAAGCTTTACGAGTAAAACGCCGGATCCACTTACCTTTTCGAAGGTACAGTTCCTGCCCTACCTTTTTCAAGTCAAAAGGAAAGTGTTAGTGAGTATAATCTATCCAGTGTCGAAAAAAGTGAGACAATCCACAGAATTAGTGGAATATAACGGTTCTCAGGAAAAATGACAATAGGGGTTGTGCGAGATCGTCATGACAGAGACGTTGTGGAAGGGATATTTGAACGCGATTCCAGTTGTGTTTATTGCGTAGCGAGGTGGTAAGAATAAGCCAAAATGCGAAAAATTATCTCATTTTCTCGCCCATAGGTCTCGACTAGTTTTTTGAATTTACAACAATAAAAAAAATTTGTGCTTCATTGTGATTTGTATAACCTCTACCTTTTATTGTGCTTTATCCAGACTCTTTTTGACCTTAACGTCCTACATGGCATGCCTGAAGGCCACGTGTTCGCCCTGCTTAAGAATCTTGGAAGCCATTCCCGTCGTACTCTGCACTAAAAAAAATTTCGGGCCCTATGCACCTAACTGTTTGATATGGATTGTAAAGAGTTTGTAAATGGAGGATGATAGAAAGCGATAATTGCTGTTAAAAGCTGATAAGGGTTTCTACTAGGAAGGAAGGGCCACTATACTCTTCACGGCTATTCCATTTATTGGTGCATACCTGTTGGCCGCTTACAAGCTATGGGAAATACACAATCTATTCACATTGAACTGCTTTCCAGTTATGAGCGAAGGCACAGCTTGTGCTCCTTTCCTGGAAGTAAATGAAATATTCCATATATTTAGCGTCCTTTTTTTCTCTCGTATCAATTTTCCAACAATGAGCTCATCTTAAAAGGACAATTATTTTTTTTGCAACCTTCGCAAAAAAGTATACTGAAACTACGCTTCCAGTTTTGTTCGAAAAGACTACTCTTTTTACTGGATAGTAGGAGTAGTTGTGTGATAGCTAGGCCCTCGCTACTTTGACTGTTCCTTTCACCCCAATTGTTATATGCCCTCGAAGAAAATTCTCACGGAGGATGGCTGACCGGGCACTTCAATCATAACGAGAAACAACCAAGTGTATCGGATACTGTAAGTACGACTGTGTCTGACCGTTCCTGATCTTTTTTTTACTTTAATCCTTGAAAACTAGGCTATAGACATATTCACGTCTGCACGTAATCGTTAATTCAATTCATTACTTCGAGATCTCGCATTGCATAAGAATTAAGAAGCCAAGAGCACTGGAAGGCCGCATTGACCATATACCCCGACGTACTTCCTATCTTCATCCTGCCTATTTCAAGAAAACCTTAAAGTGGTACGCCATGGCTCTGAAGGAATCATCGATACCAGGGTTTTTACCCTTTCTTTTTGACTTGCATTCTAAGCTTCTCTGTGTCCCTCTGTAATCCTTGAGCCTCACTTTTTCCTCCGTTTACTTGAAGAACATAATATCCGAGAACGACCATTTGGCCCAGTAGCTTGGAGGTAACATTGCAAGCCCTTTTAAAGTGATCCGCCTTTTGAGATCACCTCCCATCTGGATTTGGGGAAGCACTGTAAAGTTCAATAGGGGAGGTCAAGCGGGGTTTTAGTAGAAGGTTTTTGTGCCCATAAAGCACTCCTGTTTTTCTAATTCTGTCCGAGACCGAAGTTTTTTTCATAGCTCGCCATCGCTGTAGGCTACAAGGCTTTTCAACAGATGAAAACTATGAGAAATACATTCAAATGCCTCATGATATTGAGCGGGAGCTGAATGCGTGGCGCATCTAACCAACATTTGATGAATGTTACTCATTATTTTGGGAATCGTTTCAAACTGTTGCAGGGGGATTTTGCATGGGTTGCTAAGCAAAATACATGGGAAGATAATTATTTTGGTTTCCGCCTTTTGATTCCCGCTGCTTGTTCATGCTGGCCGTTCCAAGTAACGACAATCGTAATATCCCCTTCTAATTTTCCCCGATATCGACTTTAGAAAAAAGGGATTTTAATGGCTTCGGGATGAGACTACACTGTTTCCCTGGCCCTTTATGCGCTGTATTAGATTGTATTTGAGATTGGCTTCTGAAGAGCAGGAAGTGGCGAGGTCCTATTGTTTCCTGGAGAAGATCTTTTCGATTTTACATTTCCTAGTACTAGTACTAGCTGAATCCATCCCTTCTTCTGAAGTCTTTTTACCCTTCGAAAACCGTCTTCGCCTGACGAACCCTCGTCGTGGCTCCACCCACTACTACTAACTGCACCACCCCGTTCTTGCATTGCTCAGTGCCCGCCTGATTTCTCGTCGGCTGTCTGGCTGATACCAGGAATGCCTCATGAGCATTCTGTTCCTCTGCTTCCAAATGCCACCCAGTACAATTACAAAGTACGTTGGAATTTACTTCTATATTCTTTTCTATCAACTCTACGTCGTGTCAGGACCCATATTAGAAGCATAGCCTAGACTCTGGCTAATAGTTTCTACCACATTGTGAGGTGTTGGAAGTTTGCAGATTCTCACGGCATCGGATATCCGATTGAATCCGTACAGCACCCTCTAATGCACTTCAAAGGGCTATTGAGTGAATAAAATGGGGATTCGTATGGCTAGAGAGGTCAAAGCGTTATAAACATTTAAATCGCTTTGGATGCGCCATGCACTTAACTTCCATCTAGCAGGCTTGAATAATTTGAGTGAGTCTTTGTAGGAAAACTGTAGATCGGAAATTACATTTGTTTGTTTGTTATTATAATTGTTTGTAATTGTTCTCAACTTCTATACTGTTTTAACCTCGACATTATCGTCTGTCTTATTATTTTGCCCCTTCCTAAATTAAGTAACTGGCCCGAGTAGGGGAGGGTGATTTTTCTGGGCTCTGAGCAGTCCCTATGTGGGCAACTAATGACATAATTTCTCACTACGCCACCTCGAATCCAGGAGATTAATGTGGGGTAGAAAATGCTGAGTAGAAATGGCTCCCGGAGTAGCTCCCCCTATTATATCGTTTATTCTGCCGTACCTGATACTAACCCATCAAGTTTGCCGGACTCCAGTTCAGGCTGACCACTTCACTCTATTCGTTCCTATCCCCAGTTTGAAGAGATGTTTGAGAACCCACCGGATCTAGGAAATGAATATCTAGCCGAGGCAATCAGGAAGTATCAACGTGGGTTCGAATTCCGCCTGAGGCTAAACGTTCTGTGCCCCCCTCAACTTCCTGGTGGTGACTAGTTCCCAAATCCTTGACCTCCACTCTCATCAATTCGTTTCCCTTCATCTTTTTGAGAGTCCCTTGTACATGTACTACTCAAGCAATTGATTACTAGCTTCTATCTTGCCTAATTTGGAAGTTCAAGACAAAAGAAGCCCTTCGGGAGTGGTAATAGGCTTCCGGGTGCTATTAGGGACTAGATGGCGAAGTTCACGCAACTACGAGGACTCCAGACAATCTTTAGACTCATGGAGTTGCGCCTTTCAATGCCGACAATCGTGGTCTGAAACAAAGATCTTCAAATGAATCACCCCAGAACAAGGAATTGAATCGAGTTAGTGGGAATGAGGGCAATTATCGGAAAGCGCGGACATCGCACTGATTTTCGGTGCTTTCTAGAAGACCCCTTGCTGACTCAGGATTTGATTCAGCCCCAACCGGCTTTTCGATCTACGATCAGGATCCCAGCTTGTTGTGAGAAAGTATAAACCGTAATTTATAAATCCGAAAGATCTCCGAAAGTCACTAGTGTCTAGACAAGTGAAGGATAGGATATGTGGCGTGTCTGGGGAGCATCCAATTATTTGAGAATGATTTCCTCCAGAATGGGAGTCCACTCTGGGACATAGTACCTATTTTAGGGCCATTTTTCCTGCAGATAGACTATGTGCCTCTCAGAGTGAATAGCCCTTTCATTCTCCTTGGAAGGAAGCTGACAAGTCCGGCAAGGATAAACTGAGTTATGACCTTCCATGCAGAACTCGAACCCCTCGTGGTAAATCTGATGCTTCTAATAAACAAATAAATAAGTGTTTGTAATCAATCGTCCTCGTTCTAAACGGATGTCTTCGGCAACCACGATTAAGGCATTGTGATTTCCCAGGTGGAGCCTGTACTGAGGCCACTTTTGCAGATCCCTTCTTACGTAAGGGGCCATCAATAAAAGCCCATCATCATCCAATTCTGTTGGCTAGTGATGATTTGAGTTAACCAGAATGGCCTATTTGGGTGTCTTTGATGCTCTCGAAAGGACGACGAATTGCTAACATTTGCGTGACAAGCCATTTTCCGTTCGCTGATGGCGTCAAAGCTGCCCTTATCGGCTTTTCTACTGAAACTGAAGATCTCATTTTACATGACATCAGCACACATGACACTGCTCGATAGCAGCCGGACTGCATTAGTTCTAATTATTGCTTATTAGGCGAGAGCAGTTTTTAGTAGCCTGCACTGGGAAGTTTTTAATTCTTTCTCGGACTGGCCAGCCTTTCGAATGATTATTGAGGGACGAAGTTTGGAGCGGGCATACGAATATTTTAGTTTCTTACCGAATTTTCGGAAAGGTCCAAGCTAACTATTCAGAACAGCTGCCAAGACGTTGTCGAATAGTTTCATTGTAAGGATTGATAGTTCATTCTAATCTGAATTGAGAGTCGGTAATGAAAAGCACAGAATATTAATTTTCTGAGAGCCCTTCCTTACAGCTCAGCTCTTCTGAGTTCGCTGGCGGAAAGCGATGAGAAGTTTCATCTCTCAGATATAACATTCACTATGTTAACCAGAATAACGAGTTACTGGTTCTGGAACCCCAAGAAAGCGTAGAGGGGCGTGGAAGAAGTACAATGAGGAAAAAGGAATTTTTTTCAAACAGCGGTTTTTATCAATCATTTTTCCATAAGTTTTTATCAATTTTTGGAATATGACTTTCTCTTTCAAATGTCGATACCTTACGTACAGCGCTACCATTCCTGTAGGGAGCTCCCGGCGCTCATTTGATCATGAGCGGGAAAGTTAGACCCGAGCCGACAAATCTAGCACAAATAAGGACTTGCGTTTCACTGTGAGGTTTATTCACCTGTGCTAGATCCCATCACATTCAGTTCTCTATGGATTTTCTTATTATATTTCTAACTGCTATGAACTTTTGCATTGAAAATTAACCAATTTCTCATTGTGAATAAATAAATTCCGATATTCGAAAGGACTGTCGAATACGTCGAATGTTGTGGTAGAAAGGATGAGCAATCTACCGTGGCCAAGTAGGCGTATATCCTCAGTTATATATATGGAGAGGCCCTGATTAGAGAATGGTCTTCAAACAAATTCCTTGATACTGGAGCTTTCAAATATTCGATGATATGTGTGGGAAGATTATGGTTGTCTTCTACATTCTACATAGCCTCCGCTCTTAATTATGCATGCAATGGAGGCCTCCACTCTCTGATCTTCGGACTAGAACATGGACATGAACTTAACCAGTAAAATACGATCGCAACAGCAGGACTGAATCGGCTGGTCGAACAGCTCGAAAAAGCGGACGAAGTGTCCATCGGTTGTTTGGTAACAGATGCCACGAGGCAGAAGGACTTGAGATTTTGAAGTCGCTATCGGAGGCTTTTTCCCTAGCATTAAATGGCTGTTCGTGAATTTATGGGCGACATTAACGTGATTTCGACTTTTTCAGAGCCTCGAAATGGGCCGAGCAGATGCGCTCGAACCACTGCGTGGCGACTGGAATCGGGACAAGTTCAGGTTTGCTTTCTCAATGATAGGTTTATACCAACTTAAAAACGATATTCAAAGGAAATAGTTACAAATTCCAGTTTCAATTTGTGCTACCTTCGTAAATTTAGTGGTCGTGTTCAGAAAAATCTGATGCTTAAAAGCAAAAATGAAGCTGAAAATACCAAATGTTGAGTATCCAGTGCTAATGCCTTTTGTGGGCTACTTTATAATTTGATTAATGTGTCAGGAATCAAAAGGGCTTGATCTGGTAGTCCGAACATCGTTGAGTTTGCGTTGCCGATTTTGACGCAGTTCTCAGTACTAGTACACCCCGCTTGTAGTTACCTAGAGGCTATTACAGAATTAGATAGAACGCTAGCCATACCTCAATAGACCTGTAGCTTCTTGTGTAAAAGGAAATGCACCCGATGTTTTGGTAAATGCATGCATAGGAACGCCCGCTCGCTATGGTTTTGGACATAGTCGGAGGTACCGCGCTAACTATGCTCGTGAACCTGCCACGGCGGAATACGCGGTCCCCACTTCTGCGTGTCATCTTAGAACTTTCCGGAGGAGGTATTTCTAGTAACTTGGAGAATCTGCCTTCGTAGTATGATCGTGTAGATTTTCGACGATTCGGTTCTACTCCTAATTAATGTCGTCCGTCAGTATGTTCGCTAGAGAAGTAAAATGATCCGAATTCATTACTGTTTTGGGTTTTCGTTTGCTTAACACTGCAGCTCTCCTCCCACGTAATGAAAAACAGGATCCGGCTTCTAAGTATCGGTAATCCGGCCCTGTGTTGTACACCGGCCTAAAAGGCGCGGTAAGCCAGATAACCCTCGAATTCGGGAAGGTCTTGTCTGTCTTATTATGAAGCTCTACGCTATTCGACTGTGGGGGTGGGGTAGCGGCAAGTGGCGCACTATCTCACATGCACGGTTAGGTGTTCGAATCCCGGATCGGTGCCCGACTGGACCAGCTAAGCCTTCCATCCCTCCGGGGTCGGTTAATTGGTACCAGAATCGTTTGGGAGGATAAAAGCACTGACTTGTGGATCTGCTGGCCACCGCAAGCCATTGTATAGGCCACATACGCACTCATTGCGCCACCACGATTCTGAATTGAAGTCGAGTGCGGGGGCGCATCCCTCTGACGGAATTGATCAACTCCAAAAACATCCTCCTTTATCCTTTATAGGCTAGCTTCGACAATATAAAATTTATGTTCTGAGAAAGGAGCATTCGTTCCTCCCGTAGAAAGTATGGGTGAAGAACAAACAGATAAATAAGTCTCGGATTCAGCTACTGAGCTGTTGTTGTTTTGACAAATTTTGTTTTCATCTCAAATACTCATTTGCATATTCTCGCAATCTGATATACGGCTTCAAAGAGTTCCTCCACTCCGGGATATCATTTAAGAGAAGTCAGAATGGTCGAAGATATAAAACCGCTCCCGCTTGTGCTCCTACATAGCACCAATGACATCATAGTCCTTTCAAGTCTGTATAATGTTTGGACCAATGGTACTTAACGATAAGAAGCATTAGTTCCTGATCATTGTTGGGTGACATTACTTTTACAGACTTATAGCAGGATTTCTATAAGCACGACGTAGACACGACGACGTAGACATCCGGCATATAAAATTTGATCGTATTAGAGCTAATAAAGAGGTTTTTCTCTTCGTCGACAAATAAGCTCTCCTACAAGCCTCGTCTCGTTCATAACTTAGCAATAGCATAACAATAATATCGAGCTCATGGGGCGAAAGAGCTAGGCTGCGTTTTTCGCCAAAATTCTCCATACTGAGTGAAGGCATGTACCGGGAAGTCTTCCTTCACAGGCCAAATCGGGAACCAGTGTGTAGTCATGGTGAGGATGGGAGGTGCTTTAACATGGAAATTGTAATCGCCACTTGACCAGTCACTACATCATACTTTAGTAATTCACTACGTCCGCCCTTAGCGCGTAAACGGCTTTACCTCTTCTCGAGCTCTTACTGCGCCCTATTCAGGCCTTTTTCTGACCCGACGACGTCTCAGTCCGGAATCGGAGGGGTATTACCTTAGATTCTTCCAATAGGGAATCATGGAAACGGCATTTGTCGCGAACTGTGCTCTCAAACGCATGAATAAGCCATACTTAGCGAAAAAATCGTAGAAGACAACGTTACAGTACCATTATCATTCATTTATATACATGGAACTACCACCAATACGTATACTGTCAAGCTGTAAAGCTGGCTCATCTGAGGCTCGCTAGTCATTTCCCACATTGAACCACGCTGAGATCAACCAAGCCTCCCTTCCGTTGTACAAGTTGCATATTCGCCTGTTGACGTCTAACTGGAACTTTGGTTCTTGTCACGTGAGAGTTAACGTGCATTCGAAGTATACATCCACAAATTCAGAGGGGTTCTGAGTTCACGGCGGTTGCAAAAGAGGAATGACTGGTTCCCAACGCTGCGTGTTTTTTATTTTCTTCCTGTGTCGAAAGAACAGAGGGAGCGCTGTAGGTGCGGCCCTTATTGCATTTAAAAGGGCGATCGACCTATGAAGAGAGTAGAGTGTAGAAGAAGAGGGTAATTTGTACTGGACAAATGGCCGAATATCATTACTGAATGACCTTACATGCAAGGAGGAAGCTGTTAGTGGACAGAACAAGGGGACTCACCCTTCACTCCTGATATCATGGCTAAATTGCTATTACCTGAATTTTTTCATTATTATGGAAACCCGTAGGATGGGAATGTGAACACGAACGAGATGCTTATGATGACATTTTCAAGGCAATGTATAGATTAAAAAAAGTGATCCTACAACATGGAAAACGATTTGAATATCCCTAGGCACATCACTAGTGATGTAGTGGCAAGTGGTCAATGTCAAGCACATAGGTCGGGGGACCGAATCCGATATCGATATTCGTCGGGGCCAACAAGGCCTTCCATCCCTCCGGGGTCGGCTAATGGATACCAGACTCATTTGGAAGGATAAAAACACTGACTCGGGCATCGGTTGGCCACTGCAAGTCGTTGTGTAGGCCAAATACGCACTCAATATACCACTATGATTCTGAATGGAAGCTGAATTCGGGGAGGAACTGTCCGGTAAAAATTTTATTCTTTAACTTCCAAGCATCAGATCTTGCCCTACCGTTTTAAAAACGATTTTCATGTTCGAGTGGGCCAAAATCAATCGGCTTCGCTACTTTATCCTGAATGCATAGGGCATTCCGAAGAGGCCTGATCCTTTTAAACTGTTAATTTTGCTGATATTCATGAAAGCATCCTGTATTACATTACTCCAGCCAAGAAGTCCTGGATGCTCTGGATGAGATGGCCGATGACGAATCGCTACTGCTCGAGGCATGTCGACAGGATTCCCTATATCCGATCTACTTTGAACATATCAATGCCGGTCGAATGCAGGTGAATTCTAATCCGTTACTCTTTGGAGCTTTTATGCTCTGAACCTGATTGTCTGACATACTGCTCAAAGCCGAATTTCACGATGACCGTCGGAGGGTGTGCAATTTTCTCCATCGATGAACCCCTCCTTTTTTGACGAACGTCAGAGAAGAGACTAAGTTCTCTAGAGAGGTAATGACCGTCGTATAGATGTTCTCTTCTCTCATTCGGTCATCATTGATATCCCTCCAAGGGTTATTTCGTATAATATCTCCTCCTGTTCTTCTGATGGCATGACTTTATAAATCTGAACTGAAATATAGAGGTGATTTCAGTTTGCGTTGCTCTTCCTACTGGCCCTATGCGTGGCGCAAACGATGTTGACGGTTCTGCTTCAGGAATGGATTCTCCTTATATTTCTTGCTGTAGTCGATGTAAGTACAACGAAATCGTTACGGAACCGATTATTTCGACCGATTGCCCTTGCGACTGGCATGGTTTTCGGTGATAACCTAGGAGAAGGAACCGGGAAAATTGGAAAACTAAGGAACTAAAGTGGACCCACTTTCAGAAAATTGCAGGAAGAATTAATTTGGAGAAGACCTCTTTGGAGCTAAATTTCACACCTAAAACCATTTTCCGTCTTTCACGAGTAGAAACTCATTATTCCGGGTAGGATATAGAAATGACACTGCACGACTTTCTGGGAACTTGATAACGCCATGCCTTCGTCAACCTTTTTACAAAAATTCAAGATACTAGAAGAAATTGTGTGAACACAACTTTTTTTGCAGCTATTCATACTTGGTTGGGTGATATTTCATAAAGGCAACTCTATAGTGCTGTCATCTGTCGTTATTTTATGTTCAGTGGTGAGTAATATACGTTATACAATTCTTGAACGTCATTTCAACTTTATGTGGTTTCTTGAATGTCGTGACGAGGGGCTTTTTGGCAGCCACATCCAAGCGTAATGAGCGTGTCCTAAACGGACCACCCTTCCCATTCAAATCGTTTTCTTTTCAATCTGTCCAACATAAAAATATCGGGGGAAAGATCGATCGGCGTAGATCACTCCCATTTGAGATGCTATCGCCGTTCCCCTTCTATTCAAAATCATAGTGGCGTCAGAGTGGTATGGGATGACATTTCAATTTGGGAAGAGAATTATAAGAAAGCAGATATTAAAGTGAATGGAGAGTGAAGGATAAATTCTTGTAATGTTTATCAATCCGTCACAAGGATGCGCACCGCATTCGACTTCCAATCAGAATCGATGTGGCGTATTGGATGCGTATGCGGTCTATACAATGACTTGCGGTGGCCAGCCCAAGTCAGTGCTTTTGTCCTCCCGGGCGAGTGTGGCACCAATTAAGCGACCCTGGAAGGATGGAAGACTTGATTGGTTTTGGCGGATATCGATCTCTGATTCGAACCCGAGGATCGAGATTCGGGACCATCCGTTTGACCATGTTTGCGTACGCCACTTGCCACTACACCATCACTAGTAATAACCCCAGTAATACTAGTAATAAAAGTAATCACATCTAGCAGTAATGTGACCAGAATTGATCTTGGCAAAGAATTACGATAAAGGAAGTTCTTCGGTCGCATGCCTACTTTACAGCCAGGCACATTTTCTTTTTTTTTTGATGCGGAGGTGATGTAGTGTCAATTGGGGCACTATTGCATAGACCAGGAATCACATTCCGGATCGATACTCGCCCAGTCCAAACAAACCGTCCGTTCCTCCATGGTCGGCTGGTGGGTATCGGAATCGTCTGGTGGGACGAAAGCGCTATTTTGTCCATCGGCCGGCCACTGCAATGCATTGTATAGACCATATATGCATTCAAACAACCACTAAAATTTTGAATTGAAGTCAAACGCGGGGCACATTCTAAAAGGGGAATAATGTAAGCAGGGACCTAAAGGACATATCATTACGACTTGTATTGTGGCTTTTTAATTTACTTGTGTTAGTCAACGTTCTTAAAAACGAGCCAGAATGATTTGTTTAGGTATTGCTTGCATGTGCCCCATATATTGTGCATTCATCGTTAACATTGTTGATCCTTTTTCTTTGCTATACACTGCTACCTCTTCCTCTGATTCCTACAGTAAGTTCTTGAGAGTTTATTTTGTTTGTTTGTTTTGTTTTTAAAGCCCTTTTATTTGTTATTTTTCTGTTGGGATCATGAATACATAATTTCAGGCATCGGCAGCTGCAGTCGTTTCTGCAACGGGTCTTTCTATTCAGCTAATAAACAATGCCGATGAAACAGCGGTAAGGATTAATTGTTGTGAAAGGGGTCCATGGAGTTCGGAACTGGGAAACCCCCAGAAAAACGTGCTCTTTTCAGCTCATAACTCATGCGATTCTCTTCTTTGCTATTAATGTTGTCGGTTTTTTCGTGTTCTATCCACTGGAACTCGTACAACGAAAAACGTTTCGGGAGACGAGGTACTGTAAGCCTTTCCTGTCCTTGACATCAAATTGGAGACCCCTTCTGCTCGAATGAGTTCCAAGCTTTACAGAAAATGCGTGGAGACGCGGATGATGCTTGTCAGGGAGTTGGACAAACAGGAGAAGATACTGCTCAGCGTATTGCCGAAACACATAGCCTATGAGGTTTTCTGCCTTGAATAGAAAATGTTCGAGAAATACCTATGTGCTGGAATGGCGTTCGTTAACGAGCGCACGAAAATGAAATATGGACGATTTTAGGTGAAAGACGACATGGAAGGGCGTGAGAAAGAGCAAATGTTCCATAAAATCTACATACGGAAACATGAGAATATCAGGTAGATTTTGTTGTATGCTGAACTAGCCTTCCACCGAATGCATTTGATTTGTCCAGACTCAGAAATGTTCCTTAGTGGGGTCATTCCCAAACAGATTTCTCCCGTAGTTCGAAGACTTTCATAGGGCTAGGAATAGAGAAACGAATTAAGAGCGAAGAACTTTGTGAAAATAGCAAACAAGCGAAAAGATAGATGAAAATAGCAAGGAAAAAATGAAATTCAAGATTAAAGAATAAAAAGTAAGGTTTCATGCGTTGATCGAAGGATTCGCCCCCCATTCGACATCCATTCAAAATCTTAGTAGCGTATTGGATGCATATGGGGCCGACTTCCGGTGGCCAGCCGCTGTACAATTCAGTGCTTTTATCTTCCCGGACTAATCCGGTACCAATTAAGCGATCCCAGAGGGATCTAGACAGATAGCAACTTGGGAACATTATGATACTTCCGACAACTAGATACCTCAGGCTTCTATGGGTGCTATCACAGATGAGAACTTGAGATTCATTCGAGAATTTTCCTGAAATTACTGTTCCAGTTTATTAATCTCACTGCTATTGGATTTTGTTTTTTATCGTTTATTTTGACGGTGATTGTGAAGAACATCATGACGTTACTGTGCTCTCATCCGTTCCGGTCATTACGACCAAGTTTACGCACAGACCAGTCCATCCAACCTCTTCAAAGCTTTAAAAGCTTTACCGAAATTTTGATGAGATGAGAAATTTGTCTAGTGAGTACGAATGTCTTTCCCTGAGCACGGATATCCCACTCTATCATTCGAGGAATGCAGAAAACAAATGCGATGTTTTTATGCCAAAGTGGTGCGTCGCCTAATTTCCACCGGGTCCGGGAACTTCTCCCCTAACGCGGCGTCGCACACGCCGCACCCGCCGCCTATCGCAGGGTTGCGATGGAAGATTGGAGCGCACAATTTGTGAGGTAGGGAGTCCTTTAATTATTTGAAATGGCTGGCCGCTCCCTTCAATTCCAATGAGGTCTTGATCGTCGTTTATATAGGAGGAGTCATTTTAATTAATCAAGTCTAATAAACATGAAAACTAAAAAGAAGCAGAAGAAACAACGATCAAACCCAATGAAAAAGCAAGCCAATCAACGAAAAATATCGCGTCCTATCGATTGGCGGAAGGCGGGGTGAGTGCGGTAATTGCAGTGACATTTGCCGCATGCCGCAAGGGAGAATGCCGCAATCGGGGGAAAGTTCCATTACCCCCTAATTTCGACCTGTGAGATTTTTGACGGTTACGAACTCAGTTGATTGCGCTATTCCGCTCATGCGGCAGGCGGTTCATTTGCGAACAAGTGTGGTATTCGTGCTTGGGAGTTAGGCTCATGGGCAAACAGTAGCCCATCGAGATCGCTACTGATTGTGAAGCAGTGAAAGAGTAGGTAGGGTGGTTCAAGGAAACTGTTTGCACGGTTTTGCCCCTCTATGACCACTTCTGCAATCAGTTGACTTGCGTGCGCCCATATGTACATTATAGGAAACGATAAAGAGTTCATCGACAGAGAGGGCATTCCGCCCTTTTCCCTTCCTGGGCGGATGTGATGGAGTTGCAAGTGGCGCACTATAACACACGCATTGTCGAGGAATTGATGCTCGCTTAGGCTAACCGATCTCTCTATCCCTCACGGGCCATTCAATTGGTACCAAACTGATCTGGGAGGACGGAGATATTAACTTGTTCATCGGCTACGCACTCCAAAGCATTGCATTTGCCAATTACGCATTCAAAACGCCACTATGATTCGGAGGGGGGGGGGGGGTGGAATGCGGTAGCGCATCCCTGTAAGGGGAAGTATGACGATCCGAAAGGACTCTATCCATCTTCCACACGGGCTTCTAAGACTGTTACTTATTAGTGTGACATCACCAAATGCTCCAATGCTATTTCCGCTTTAAAAGGCAGATCTTGCCCCTAACCTCTATCCGGGTATAGTGCAGTTGGAGTCGGCCAAGCTAGATCGCTTGGGTTGGGTAATCAAATAGCCATATAACAGAATCGGAAAATGACTTTCACACTAACATCGAGTGTCATTTTTCCACAGGTTTATCTTCTACTTCCCAGTACGGATTGTCTCTATTCTTCAAATTTCAATGCGACTTATTTATTTTTATACTCATAAAAATCCAGCTGTCCACCTCCCCTTCTGTCCCGCTCATAGCATTAACAAGTCGTACTCCTAAAAGTCCTAAAAAGCATTAGAAGTCGTACTCCTCAACCTTCTCAGTGGCTAAACATGAACGATGAAAGGTTGCTTCTGTTACTGTGACATCTGACTTATCTTCCTTTAGCATCCTATTTGCGGATATCTGTGGATTCACTAATCTGGCATCAGAATACACAGCAGAGGAGTTGGTTTTGATGCTTAACGAACTGTTTGCACGATTCGATGCTCTGGCTGCTCAGCATAACTGTATGCGGATCAAGGT
Source organism: Haemonchus contortus (assembly GCA_000469685.2). Classification (NCBI taxonomy): domain Eukaryota; kingdom Metazoa; phylum Nematoda; class Chromadorea; order Rhabditida; family Trichostrongylidae; genus Haemonchus; species Haemonchus contortus. The sequence continues at coordinate 12,549,660 of LS997564.1, forward strand.
ACGTTATTCTTTTTTTTCAGAAATGCTCACCTAGGACACCGGAAGATCACCCATCAAAGCCTTGGTGCGAAAATTCGCATGGGAATGGAGTAATCGGTCTTTGTATAACGAGGTCTTTCAAAACCATTACCATGCTTAACGATATGGAGCAATTCTTCCTGAATTGGTTGGGGATGGCATTTTTTGTTTTCATTGTAATAAATCTCAATAGACAATTGAATAGATGGACTCTACTCCATTCACAGAGTCGAACGAGTGCTCTCCAATTTATTTCCGGGTTCTGAAGAGAGGGAGCAGAGTTCCGATCAGGGTTAACCCAAAAAAATAGAAGAGAGACCTAATGCCAAGAGGTCTCGAGTTTTATTTAATTATGTAACTAATTCATTTTATGGCGGCTAGGATATGACTTCACGGGTTTTCGCTTGAATAGCCTTCTTGTTCACTCAGAGCAATGGACGTAAGGTCCGATTTTGACGGTAAAGACCTGCAGCATTTCGACATCTCCCGCAAGAAGCGCTATCCTTTTGAATTTACCTTCCCCATTCAAATCCTGATAATTCATTGGTTCGTGCACAACTACTGATAAAATCATTTCCTCGTGACTCGAGTACGTAACTTGCAAATGGACCTAATGTCGCACATGAAATATCTGCAACGAATTTTATGGTTCCAGATTCTCGGCGATTGTTACTACTGCGTTAGCGGTTTGCCGGATGTCAATCATCACCATGCAGCATGCACTGTCGAAATGGGGCTCGACATGATTGAAACCATCAAGTACGTCCTCTATCCTACAAAGTTTACAAAGTGGTAGAGAAAGCTCGAGTTTTTGAGACCACCGCGTGGTTTGGGTCAGCCCTTTACCTCTGTAAGGGAGAAACACTTGTTTCTCTTGGTTCATTTTCATATCGGTAAATGTGCAGTTGGGCGGGTGGTCTTGAAATCCTACTCTGATTCAGGCTTGTGCGAGATATGACTCGTGTTAATGTGAATATGCGAGTCGGTATTCATTCGGGTCGTGCACATTGTGGTGTTCTGGGACTGAAAAAGTGGCAGTTCGACGTGTGGAGTGACGACGTTACTTTGGCAAATCACATGGAAAGTGGTGGACTACCTGGGTGAGTTGTGAAAATATTTCTGAAGACATCTCCGTTGACCGACCTTGTCGTCCTTTCTCGTTTTATTTTTCATACGGAAGCAGGTTTTAGGGTTTTCGTAGGAAGGAGAGCCCTCAAATCGTAGCGAACCTTCCCAGAACTACTTGTTTACAGGGCATGAACAACAACTTTGTGGCTTTGCTTGTCATATTTCGAGACTTTTAGTTGTCTATCATCGCGTAAGAATGTAATAAATCCAAAATTAAGGTCATCGTGTATATTAGTCATCCTAGAAACCAGTTCATCATTTTTGGGTTTTTCCAACTAGTACCGTACCCTGTCGAGAATCGTTCGAACTTCCGTCATTTTCCAGCCGTGTCCACATTACCCAAGCCACCCTGGACTCCTTAAATGGTGAATACGTCGTTGAAGAAGGTCACGGAGATGAACGATCGAAATATCTTGCTGAGCACCACGTTCATACCTATTTGGTCGTCAAAGCAAAAAACAGTCAGGGATCAACACGACCGGCTGCAAGACTGGTAATAATTATAATCTATATGATATTAGTTTGTTTTTTGGTTAATTATTTATTGCCTGTGCAGGTGCGCTCTGAAAGTTCTAGTCTGTATAAGGGTGACTAGCGAGAGCAGGCGTGAACAGAACCTAAGATATACGGACTCGAATCATAAAAAATCAGTTTCTGGGGGAGGCTCGGGCAGGAGGGGTTGTCTGACGACGCCTTCCTCATACCAGATGATCATTAATGCGGCAGTAGTTATGTGATCATAGTAGTACGATAGTAAGTAACAGGTACGGCAGCGATACGACATACAGAATACCTGGTATTGCGGGAAGTGCAGACCGGATCTAAAAAGGGTAGGCCAAGTTACTCGTTCAATAGGATTCTACTGAAGCCAGTGGCAGAAAGGAGTGCGAGATGTTGCTGAGAGAGAATAGAATGAAAGCGAAGAACTGCAGGACCGGATGAAGGTGGAGCAGCTGGCAGGACTGGATGGAGCTGTAGCAAAGAGGTATGAATTGAAAGGAGAAAACGGGCATTGCCTACATCAGGAAACCCTTTCTAGTGAAGGTATTTTGACGTTTTGGAGCGGATCTGCAGAAGAATGAGGTGACTCGATCAAGAGTGATCTCACCATGTGAGGCAGTCAAAAATGAGACTATGCGTTAGTTTCCATAGGTGTGTTTCATACACGGCAATGAGGGGGAAATCGTCGAAGTAAATCCAAAAATTTGATTTTTTATTTATTCATGGTCACGGAGCACTAAATTTTTGGCTGATCTCCTGAGAATTGGCTTTATCCAGAATAGTAAATAGGCTTTAGTCAATTCATGCCCCCTTCTCAGTCGTGGTCGTGATCATCAACAACCCAACTACTTTTTTTAAAGTGTTTTCAAGGTTCCCCGTTGACTCGTTTCTTGTAATGGGCCACGTAATGCGTTCTATTCTCCTTGAACTCTGCCTATCTTGACATTTGATAGTATAAAATCTCTACAAACAAGATAGCCCCTGAGTTGATATTTCCCGGGGACGGAGAGGCTGACCGTCACTTCTGGGAACCTCATCCTGATGTCGATTGACTACATATATGCATATAGTGCGGGGTACAAGCTATTTTTTAACCGAATCTAGAGAACGACTGCACGGACTGATCTCAACTGCTTGGAATCAATGGCTCCTTCTGGAGTCTCTTTGATTCTGATGTTGATGGAAATGTTCTCGAAGAAATTCGCCAAAGGGCATACTCTATACTTCTTCCAAGCTCATGGAGTTTATAGCTTCCTCTGGGATGTCCTTTGCTGCTGATGCCAGTCTAGGTTGCACCGTCTTTGGATGAACATTTTTCATGACAGAACGACACTGTCACTCGATTAGATGATCCGATTAAGCGATTCTAGAATGATGGGACCCTTATTTCCCAAGTAGAGGGCCGGTTATGTAGTCGATTTAAGTAACAAATGCTACTTCTGTCTGTTTCTCCGCGTCGCTTCCAATCCCTCCTGGACACCAGAGTTCGTCCTTTAGAGGTTGTCTCACCACTATTTATCCTACCGTAACCTTAGAGCTGATACTTATGGCTGGTCCGAAGGCTGCTCATTTTGGGTTCCATCACAACTTATTCCCTATGCGATGTTTTCATCGTGAACTGCAGTACGATCAATCATACTAAAGGCTTTGGCTTCACCTCGTGCGTGATAATCACCTGAGAACTTTTTATCTAGTTCGCTATGAGAACCGGAGTTGCTATCGCCACTCAATTGGTATGACAGTTTGGCGCTTTTGTGATGATTGTTCTTCCAATAGAATTCAGTTGCTTTTTCGCTCGACTGATTTCTGTGGTGTGGGGAGTACACTAAAGGTAGAAGCACGTGTCGTTGATCTCTCCCGGTTTTGGGATGGAGTCTTGGCCACACATGACAAACCTATCAATATGAGTAGGAGTAATATTGATGTGTGTTACTCGTTTGTGGCACGAGTTCCGTACTGCCTCGGTGTTTCATAACTGCGTTATCAGGCAGAGGTGGTGGAGTAATAGGTGGCGCGCCACCACACTCGCATGATTCGGGAATGGAATCCGGTATCGGTGGCAGTCCGGGCCAGCTAAAGCTTCCATACCCCCGGGGTTGGTTAGTTGGTACTAGACACGACTGGTAGAGTGAAAGCACTGGTTTGTACAGCGGGTGTGGCCAAAACAACCCATCGCAGAGCCCTCATGTTCTTTCAAAACGCTAATCTGAATAAAAGTCGAAGTCGAGGAGCATCCCGGAGACGGGATTGGGTAGCACTGAAGATTTGAACCCTTATTCATGTTCCTTCTAATTTCCTTAGCATATCGCGAAACATGCGAACTGGCTTTGCTCGCCACTTGTTTTTGCAAAGTTACCCATTTTATGGTAGTCTGGTCCAACTCAAGTCGGTTTAGACTCATGAGGAGGAGCTCTCATTCAGGATTGAACAGTGTTTTCACTGGAGAATTCACGTTACCACGTTTCAATACACTCTGAATTCATGCATAGTCGATATTATCTTCGAAGGCGTGTACCGACAGTAAGAATGCAAGTCTTTCGCCTGTGTAGATAGGCACATTTGTAAGGCAGAATGATTCATCGCAGGTTTGGTTTCTGGTGATATTCACCGGATGAATAAGCTGCTCACTTTGCACTAAGAAATCGTGTATTGTACCGGCAGCACCACCCCTGCTTACCTTAGGATTTACAATCTGCTTTTTCTCTTTATGCAAATCGCTCATATTCACCCACACATAATCTAGCTACGGCTTTCGGAAACCTATTCTGCTCTGGCTGTCCAGCTAATGGCAATGAGTTGTTCGAAGTATTAGCTACCGAACTGGTATTTGTTGTTCGAAGCAATAGCGTAGACTGAATAAAAGACCTACAAATGAACGCATTGAAGGCATATAAAGTCTGTAACGAGTCGTACTCATAATTATTAACCCATTGACGACCATGCAGTCCGCATTTGGACTGCAGTTGTATTTTTTGTTTTATTCATCTAAATTTCCTCGTTCTTTCAATTCTTCTTCTCAAAGCATTATATCAGGCCTAAATGAAACTAAATACAGAGTGGTCCTAGAAGGTCTCCCAATTTTGCAGTTGTATAGGTGTTTTTTCGAAGGAGTACATTACCTTGGTGAATTTTTCGTTCGTTGAATAACTTCAAAAAATGAGATATTTTGAAAAGACGGTCGTCATTAGCATGATCGGATGCAAAGCTCGTAAAAATTCCCCGAAACGATTTCTGGTAATGATTAACCCTTTTACATTGTCCTTACATTAACTTTTAATTTCTCTTATAACTGTTCTTGGAAGCAAAATGATTCCTGGACACCGATGCCTCAAGTTTCTCTAGAAGGTTGTGAACTAAGCTGATACTTGAAAAAAATTATAAGAACACTTGATAAATAATATAAATGCTATAGGAGCACGATGTGGTGTGGCCCGCCGGCGAGCCACGCGGTCGTCAATGGGTTAATTATCCTGATCATAATGAGCAACTATCACTTTCGCCAAGGAGGGTCATAGTTGTGGTGAACTCCTAATCAAAACAAATTTATAACAAAGCTAATTTTCGTACAGAACATGAGTATTCTTTTGAGTGGGCACCCGTATATTGATAGAAGTTCACCCCAGCAACAAAAAGATAAAACTAATAGTAAGTCTTCAAACCGATATCCTCACATTTTCTCATTGTTTTTCCTGATTCCAACATAATTTATTTCATCGTATCCAATGGTGAACGGGGGTGGTGTAATGGTAGGTGGGGCACTATCACACACCTTAGTAACGGGTTCGAATCCCGGACCGATACTCACCTAGGCCGACCAGGCCTTCCATTCCTAGGGGTCGGCTCATGGGCAACTGACCCGTCTCGTAATATGAAAGTCCTGACCTGTTCATCGGCTGGCCACCGCAAGTCATTGTATAGGCCACATACGCACTCATTACATCACTACGATTCTGAATGGAAGTTGATTGCGGGGCACATTCCTCTGACAGGATTGATCAACCCTCGAAGATTTATCGTCCACGCCTAGTCCAACTGTAATATCTGTTTGCTTATATTCCTCTTTCCGAATTGAAATGTAATCTTGTGCCGCTCTGAGGACAAATATAATAATTATATTAATTCATGTGCATACTCTTATTTTTTCATTTTCCCATTTGCAGCAAATGAATAAGGAGCTCCGGTTGACCGGCCATGCATCGGCACTGCAGAGAGGGCAGAGTCTCAGGTATAGCATCTTATGGCATATATGAATTGGAGGAGGTTATTGAAGATTTATCAGAATCTCTTCTTTCAGACAAGCGGTGAAACCAACGAAGCCATTAAAAGACGACGTCGAATCACATTTGAAGCAAGGAATCCAGGCTATCAATAAAGAGAGCTGGCGTCAGACTCACTGTCGCCGAATCACTTTGAGGTTCAAGGAGAATAACGTCGAGAAAAAGGTTATTATTCTCAGTTCCACTCTGGATTATTATTGAGAGGGTGTGTCACTGGTGACCTGTCAATACAATGGCACCTCCTGACCAATCCAGGACATTACGTTACGGTTGTGTGCCGACACGGCGCTGCAGTCGTAATACATAAAAACTCACAATCGCATTCAAGCATATGGCGACAAAGTGTTGATCGATGTAATGTTCAAACATTGTTGCAAACAAACAAACAAACATTTTTTCAACGATTAAACAACACAACAACAAACAACATCCAAACTTTTTTGAGAGGAAATTTCATAAAGAGGAGAACCCTTTAATAATGTAAAGTTTTTGAATTTTTTTATTTTTGAACGTCTGAATCGGTTTTTTTCCGGAGCAAAAAAAAGAAATGTCGCTTACGTCAATAACAGTTCTATTTAGTTTCTTGAAATCAAGGAATCAGCTCTGTTGGCACAAATCTGCTGTTATTTCTTCATATTCGTTTTGGCCTGTTGGATTCTTATCATAGGAAAGATGGGGTATGTGGGCAATGATTTCACCCTGGCTTCACTTTGAACTCGCCGATTTCTTGGTGACTGTTGGAATAGTGAAATTCTTTTCAGGAGTTATGCAATGTTTCTCTGTATGAGTATTGCATTGATAGCTCTAATTTTTCTGCTCATCTACATAGCTGCCAAGGCATTTTTGGTGAGTCCTAATTTTTTTGTTATTCGGGTACTTTTTTGCTAATTTGGCGATTTTCAAGTTACGGAATGCTAAAAGAGGAGCGAAGAAGCTGAAATGTTCTCGAGCTGTGCGAATTGTCTTCATTTGTGCCATCCTACTACTCGCTCACTCAGTCATTATCAGTGTAAGTACATCAGCATTTTTTGCCAACCTTCCTGCTCGTAACGTTAAATATCACTGAGAAACGAAAGCTCCCGAACTGAGAAAGCATGGGCATTGTATGGGCCATATACGCATTCGGAAGTAGAATGTGGGAACACATCTCAAAAAGGGATTGTCCAGGGCCGAGATAGTCTAAGACATGATTTTTGTGCGAAAACCAATGATTCCAACTGATATGTCTCCACTATTTATATAATCTTAAATCTTGTTGATTACAATACTTCATCTAATTGATATCGATCGACAAGGGAAAGGGTGGTGTGGAGCCAAGTAGCGCATAACCACGGCATGGCCTGAGGATCGGATCTCACATCGGTACTCGCTAAAATCAACCATTTCTTCCATCCTTTCGGGTCGGTCGATTGATACGAGGGTCATTGGGCGTACATTGCGATTCTGAATAAAGGTGAATGCAAAGGCGTATCCCAATGTCAGGGTTGATTATTGCTAGAAATTCTATTTTCTATCCTTTTTTCAAGTTCTATCCACGTCGTTTTTCGTCCAGACAACGCTATACTCATCGCTTCCTTCCTTAGAATCAGAGAACGCTATCCTTGAAAGCCATCTCAAGAGACTACTGGGAACGATTTTTATCGTGTACGGTACATTGAGGTTCAGTAGGTTCAGGGTAATTCAAACTTCTGTGGCCCTGTCCATCCAATCTTGGGCCCAAGTCCTACACCAATCCTACTATTTCAGCCATTTTCGGAGAACCAACAATGATCAGTAAGTCAATATCGTGCACCACATTTGCCCTTTTTGAATCTGAGAGTAGTTTCTTGAAAAAGAAAGGGGCTATAAATTTCATGTAGACCAACAAACAGGCCCACTTGTTGGCTCTCACGGTAAAATGCTGCCATTTTCGGATATTGCTGTGGGATTACTCGTCACCCTCAATTTCTTCTGCAATTGTACCGCAGAGAAGATAGTCATAGTGCTGAAGAAAACATTCCTACGATTTTTTATGATATTTACAATGCAGAACTGAAATTCAGACTGTTCAAAATACTGACCAACAGATGAGTACTTTTTCCTTGAAAACTGCGGATCCTATTATTTTCAGGCTTTGGACACGGATCAATGCACTTTTGAGTGTACCAGTGATGGACCGATTCTCAGCAATTCCTCGTGTCACGAAGTCTCATCCGGACAGGCCGAGGTCAGGAATCTTGACTTGTCATCAGCTTTACAATTCATCGGCCGGTGAGGTCCCTGAGAAAAGCACGAGCTCAGAAGTTGTGGGCTTGGCCTGCTAAATGATCGGAACCCCACCAAAAGAGTTATCGAAACTCTCAGGGATTCCCAAAAAAATCCCTTCGATTGCTGGAATTGTTGGAGGATGTGCTGGCGGAGGAATATCTTACTGAACGGGCATAATTTTGTATTGTTTTTACTCACAAAAGCGTTTCAGCTCATATTCGAAACAAGTCTGCTGCTGTTGCTGTCTTCTTGTGTCTATTTGGCTTTGCTGTCGTCATCCAAGGTGATCAATCGCTTATCAATTTCATTGGTTTCAGCTTTTTATCTCGAATATTACTTTTCATGAAAAGACTTAAGCTGAGTTCGTTACAGCTTCAGTACTCGTTCCGATACGGTAGTCGGGAGCAAAAACTTTTGAAGGCGGGTGGAATCATGTGGGGAGGGGGAAAGGCGTAGTATTTCCCACTTGCCTCGAGAACTCTAGTGCTCCCCTCATATATGGAAAGCTTTTTCTTCCCACCCGGGCAATCCTGTACCCTAGCTGGGCTCTAGCATTTTAACGGAATGATGCCTCCCAAAGAACCACCTAGACACAATCGATTAGAATTGATCCCATTCCAAATGTTTTCAGGTCTGCATGGTGGTGGCACTTTGTTCCATAGGAATTACATTGATGTGGTTGTTTCCTACCGCACAACTCACCAATCGACAATTTCACGTTTGGCTCCACCGAAATCAGTACTTTAGTAATTTTACTGTCATCGATCAGTTGGAGGCTTACTGTAGGTATGTCGAAAATCTTTTCGGAGTTCTGCAATTTTATTCTATTAGTTAGGAGTTTCAAAGCACCTTAGGTGTATTGCAATTTCTTTTTTTTGTTTTTTTTATTTGTTCATTTCGCTTGATAAGTGCTACCGTAAGCAAAAAATATGTTAAAAACGAAATGAAAATTCTAAAAGGTTCTTCATATAAAATAAAATGAACTCATGGTCCGGGAAAGATGAAATTTTGATTTGGACGTCGTTGACTACTGCATAGCTTTTCAAGGGTTGGATTACCGGGAAGGGCCAGAGAGTAATGCAAAATAAAGGAAGGACTGTAAAAGTACTCACCAAATCCATTTTTTTGTAATTTTCCTTTTACTAAGGAGTCAGGCATGGTCAAAACGAAAGAATGAGCCTTTTCAGCTCGTAGGCAATAAGCGGCTGATAAACGGTATCATCTGGAGCATTTTTTGGAGGTTCCACCGGGTTGGATGACCCTTTCTGACCCGTCTCAGCCCTTGTCCAAAATTGCGTGGACGACTGGCCGTTTCCGCTATCTCCTCTTCTTGGTCATGCATGCTGAATTAACGAATCAAGGAGTTTGGCAGTAGATTTCTCAGAGCTGTCGTTCCTATGGCGTAAACTTGATTTCATTCCCTATTGGGTCACTTTTCTACAGGAGAGACTTCTTTCATTTCGCTGGTGTAGTGTAAAGGTTAATTAAGGTGAAATTTTTCAGTAATCTGACAGCTGTCGATGATTTGCGTATCTTCTTTACCGTCACGGCGGTGTTCGCAGTGGTTCTGATTTTGATGCAAACTCGTCGTTCAGAATTGATCTCCAGATATGATTTCATCTGGAAACTCCAGGTAAGATAACTTGAGTTTGACAAGCCGCTTTTCCAGAATGGCTGCAATTTTACTAATGCGTTATACGCTAGTGTAACCTATTCCGCGGATGGAACCTACTCTATTACAGGCTCTTGATGAACAACTAGAAATGAAGCGGCGGCATGCTCAAAATAGATGTGTGCTAGAGAACATCCTTCCAAGCCATGTGGCTAAACATTTCCTTGAGGATAAGGTCAGCAGCAAGTCGAAGGATCTGTATCACGAGGTTCGTTCATCATTTAAGGTCAACTGATGGCGAAAATGGCAATCAGTAGCAATAAAAATATGAAAAGTACAGAGTCTTGAGGGGTTCATCAATCCCGTCTGAGGGATGCGCTCGACCTTCATCCAAAATCGTAGTGGCGTCCTATGCATGACCAGCCAGCTGATGTACAAGTCGGTCCTTTTATTCTCCCACACCTCAGAGTCTGGCAGCAATCAACAGATCCAGGAGGATAGAAGGCGTGGTAGGTCTAGGTGGCTAGATTCCGCTGTTAAGAAGGGAATGGTGCAGAGGTGAGATAAGATGAGTTCCATCGAGGAGTCTCTTATAATACAGTAATAGCCTCACGCGATCACCTGCAACCACAATGTCCAGAATTTGGTTTGTCCACAACGAACAGAAGAAACTTTTCCTCCTCGTCGCCTGCCGATTACTGCCACATGGCTGTGAATTCTATATCCGAACCAGTTTGAATTCTATGTGCCTTTGTGAGATTTTCAGGCGAATCTGCATATTTATTGATAATAAATAAATAGTCAATAAATAGTTTCTCTGAGCACAAAGATATCACCATTATGAACTGTAAGCATTGCCGAGGTCAAACCAGTAGAAGTTAGAAACAATCTATTGAGCAATGCAAGGGAGGCTCACTGTTCAGAAGATGACTTCAGGGGTATGGCATTTGCCTTACCCCTGAGGTCATCTTCTAAACAGTGAGCAAGATATTATGAAGCTGGGATTCGAATGTTTTAATGTGGGCTTTCTGAAATGGTTGGATTGTGAGTATGGCCACGGTTTATGCTTCCTTCAGGCCAGGGACTACGCATGCATCATCTTCATCACAATCACCGACTTCAGTCGTTTTTACATGGAATTGGATGCAAACAACGAAGGTGTTGAATGTCTACGACTACTGAACGAGATCATATCAGACTTTGACGAGGTAGGATATGACAATTGCAAAATTGAATAAATTTGTTTTTTCTTTTTGAAGAGTTTTAAAAAGTTTGAGCTACAAATTCTCTCCTCTAAATGTATGCCTACGCACCGGCGTAATATTTCTAACCAATTCCCATGTACGGGCTTCCATAAACTTCGGCATAGTTATAACTTGATGTAGATGATTTGAACCATCTACATCGAATTCCGTCCGTCTTTGAACTGAATTGTTCCATTCCGTTGACTCCCCGTGTTCAAATATTTTTCATAGAACATTAGAAACTTTCGCCGGCTTATTTTTAAAATGATCCCTTTTTTTATTACGTTAAAATTTAAGCACTAGTTCCCTATTTCTTGTGGATTGAACAGTTTGCTTCAGCTCTTAGATAGAGAAGAATTCAAGTGTATAGAGAAAATCAAGACGATCTCTACGACATACATGGCAGCTAGTGGACTTGCTGGAAAGGTAGTTCTCCTTTCAAGTCGACTTTATGTTGGAGTTCTCAAGAGCAATCTTCGGTCCACTTAGGCTCTTCAAATGTGTTGAGATAAATGGTCAGTGTTCAGATCGAAGGAAACGCACATGTGGTAGCTGTGGCTAACTTTGCTCTACAACTACTCGCCAAAATCAAAGTTATCAATGAGCACAGCTTCAACAATTTTGATCTCCGAATAGGTTCGTTTGAAAAATGTTGTTTAGAAACTATTTTTATACTCGGCATAGTAAATGTAGAAGGACCTTGACACTGTTCCTCCCATTTGGGGATTTTCTAACTGCAAAACCGTAGCATCCTACATTACTCAGCTCCTTCGCTCCGTTTTAGTCGTCGTACTCCTCACCGAAACAAAGGCCACATAATGATCAGAGGGAAGAAGTCATGGAAAAAATTAACTTCAGAGTTTATCGGGGTTGACCAGCTTTACCAACCAGAAGTGTAGGCAGACATTCAAGAGTAAGCTCGCGGTGTTTTGCGTCTTCGAAGAGGTTCTCATTCTGTCTCTAATGCAGTGCCCTTACTACTTATTACTTGATACTACTCCTAAAACACGGCACAGTCTTTTGGAGTTTTTTTTGACCATGCATTATTGCAATCTAGAAAGTAAGGGTAGGTCCCCAAACGAATTCTGGATTCCCAGCATTCTCGTTGTTGAAAAGCTGCTTTGGATTCAAACAGGAATATTTTTTTCGTAATCGTCTCTGATTTCAAGTTTTTCTTACAGGAATCAATACTGGCCCAGTGGTTGCTGGTGTAATAGGACTGATGAAACCTCACTATGATATTTGGGGTAATTCGGTGAATGTCGCAAGTCGTATGGATTCGTCAGGAGTGCCTGGGAAAATACAGGTTTGATATATATTCTTTAATGACTAGAATATTCTTGTGACGTGTGAGGCTCTATAAATGACCATTTGGTCCTCTGATCCTCCGCCAATTGGCCTTCTGAATGTAACCAACATATTTCAGGTTACTGAAGAAACGAAGAGCATTTTGGAAAAGGAAGGTTTCGAATTTGAATGTCGTGGTGAGATCAATGTGAAAGGCAAAGGACTGATGACTACGTACTTCTTGAAAACAGCTCCTGATCAAGAGGAATTATTCATTTGAACCGTCGATAGCATTAAATTCTATTGCTGAAGCAGCTGTTAACTCTAAACTATTGAGGTGTACTCGATTAGGTGCTACTTACATATACATATGTATGCTTGCTTTTCCTACAGTATGCCACGGTACAGATATATGCATTGCCTTAGCACGGTGTAGTAACCATTGACAGTTTACTGTAAATGGAAAAAGTTGAATTAGTGGGGTTGAAAAGGGGTTACTGTGAGTTCATCGTGTTTTCTAAGTTTTCATAGCCTCAAGGTCTCACATATTTTTTAGGGTTCGTACTGATATGAAAGTTATATTGTTTTTGGGAAAAGCCTGTTCAACAGAAAATGAGATGATTTCGACCAATTAGGGGCGGTGGGCGTGGTTTACCATCACCGCAGGCGGGCGTGGTTTCTCACTTTGGCCGATTTATCTTTTCTGTACCATTACATACCGTCATGGAAAACGATAATAATCTAATTGCTGTGATACACTAGTGTTAAATTTTCCTTCTCTTCCTCTACAGCTGTGGCCTCGACAGTTTCGTTCTTATGAACTCAAAGAGTTCCCCTTGCGGATTTCGTTGTGAATCATTGGAATTGCTGGAATTGCACGGGTTTCGCCTTTGATTTGTGATCTGTTGCGATTTATATGTGTAACTGTGTGTATGTGTATTTCTTCTTGTCTCTCGTTCTGCTTGTTTGTTGGAGTGGCTTGTTCCATAAAGGCTCGGTTCGCCCAACAACTAGGAATGATGCTTTAATCTCTCTCGGTGTTCGCTGCATTTAATAATAATGATTGTTCACAAATTTGTTGTCATCGTATAATAAAGAGAGTAAAATAAATGTCTGCTGTCAATTAGACAACAAACAGCGCCAGCCCAGCTTGAGGTGAGTGAGCAGCGCCCGCGGTGGTATTGGCACGTTCTGAGGGGACCACCAGGTCACCCGATCAGCAAACCGATGGAGAGCGAGGCTTAAAGGGAGCCATCACAAAGAGCTCAAAGCGGAAAATATTTTTCAAATAGGTCAGAGTTATGTATGTTCTGTGCAATTTTGCTCATAATTACTACCTTAGAAAGTACTGATTAGGCTACATACCATACAGAACTGCTGACAAGGAGTGTGACCTGAGAAATACACTATAATTAAATTCTATTTCTTCTTCTTCTGTGTTCTATACTGGAAGCCAACAACTGAATAGTAATGGCGTCTTCGGCAGCTGCTCTGTCCCTATGCCAAGTTACAATTTCAAAGAGGGTCCCGAAAAGGATGGTCTGAACTATTCGGAACAATTTGTAGGACCCACCAGTTCTATTGAAAGCATGATTAAAAAGACTAGCTCTTTCATGTGAGCTGAAGTGAGAGAACTTACTCGAAGAACTGAAGCGAACGCCACCACCCAATTTCGAATGAGCAGCATGAAACTCCTGCAAAAGAGTAGACGGAAGATTCCGAAACTTGATTTTATCTAGTGGATACGATAGACTGTTGAAGGCTGTAGGTCCAAACCACTATCAAATCAAAAGACTTGAAACTCATATTCAAAGACAGCTTAAATTGGAATAGAAATCGGATGGGTGGCGCAGTCTGAAGTGTCAAATAAGCATGGAACGTTTTCTAGGGTTCCTAAGGTCTGATGCTTTCATTTGAAAGCAAAATGAATGGCAAAGAGTAAAAAATGATCCCAAATGCAGTCAGCATATTTAAATTCAAGTCGGAGGCATGGCTGATCCGAAAAAAAAACGAATCATTCCCGAAGTGGCCTCATGTCCGTTTCTCTCATTATTTTTTGCATTCTTGTTATCTGTCCATTTCCAGATACAAGGAGTGCTTTGAATGGAAGCTGATGGGGGGTCACTTTTCAAAAATGAAACTTTAGCCAGTTATCAAAGACCTCAGAATGCTCGAACTTTCTATATTCACAAGAAAATAAAAAGAAATCGAATCAGGGTTCGATCACGAAAAGGGTGGTCATGGAACAGTCAAAAAATCGATAAGATCCTTGCGACCTCCAATGATTACCGACTCGATGTCCATTACGACATCATTACTGCCCATTGATTTTACTTTTTATTGGTGTTGGTTTTTAGCATCTTCTTTGTTGTTGTAGTTGTTGTTGTTTACAACCTAAAATTGTCTTTTCACCCTTGTGATGGCTAATTTGATATCGATGAACTGCTTAGTAGGCAATGATAAATGATACCATCTCTGCCACCTATTCATCGACCACTGTCGTGGTCTTCACCCATAAACGATGCCGATCTGTCAATTCTCTGCCGGTTGGTTTTTCTTGCCGAGTTGTTTACCTTTATTTTCAATCAATTCGTTTTTCGCACTCAATAAAAATTGCGGTACGACGTTATTTCGAGAAAATGGTAGTTCCTCGAGTAATTTGCCAATTTTCTCATTTTCATGACTTTCTAGTTGGCCGCAAAAACTTCTTGTTCTTCTTTTTTGCCTATTATGATAATTTCTGTGGCATTTGCTGCACAGTTCCTAGCGACAGGGCTAAGCTTGTGGTGAAAAATCATCGACGTCGGAATCGTGTAACCGTGTAACCGTGTTCCAAATGCAGGGGTCTTATTCAGGATTAGCAACGTAAGGGCCAAAAAGTAAGGGCCAACCCAAAGGTATGGTCTTGTAGGCGTGGCAGAGGGATCTTATATTAGGTTGTAAGGAAAGTTCTGGCCGTTTCGTCAGCTATCTTTTTCAGAAAGTTATAACTCATCTCAAAGTGAACATTTTTATTCATAGTAAGCTCCTTTCGATTCTACACATGTTTGCCAACGTGATACGAGTCTGTCTATTCCATCCTTATGAAAGTCCGGAGATCTGGATTCCAAAAACTCAAGAAAGGCAGCTTCCACGTCGCCTTGATTTTTGAATGCTCGTTCCTTTAAGAAGCTGTCCAGATGTTTGAGTAAATGGTAGTCAGTTGGTGACAGGTCTGGTGAGTAGGGTGGATGAGGGAGAGCTTCGATTCGCAGCTCGTTCAACTTCTGAAAGATAATTCGAGACACATGCGGTTGCGCATTGTCGTGTAAGAGCAGTAGACCGTGGTGGCTCACTAGTGCTGGCTCCATTTACCCCAGTTTTGTGTACTTCTTGTGAATTTGCTCCCAATATGACTGTGTGGTTATGGTTTGACCTGGAGGAAGAAACGCGTAGTGGATTAATCCATGGTTGGACCACCAAACTGTGATCATTGTCTTCGTGACGAGTAAACTTGGTTTTGGAAATTTTTTGGAGGCTCATCCACACCCACCCATTGAGCCGAACGCTCCCTGTTATCATACAGGATCCATTTCTCATCACACATTACAATGCGATGGAGGAAAGGCTCAGCATCATTTCTTATCAACAGCGAACTTGAAACCTCGAAGCGCTTCAGTTGTTGCTGCTCCGTGAAATCGTGTCGCACCCACTTGTCAAGCTTCTTCACTATTCTAAGCAGCTCGAGGTGGCAACGACGACTGTGTGAGAGACACCCATCTTCTTGGCATCCTTTGTCAAAGGTTGACGTCGATCTTCTTCCATTGCTCTCAGCAAAACATCGTGATCAACTAGCGATGGTCGACCAACTCGCTCTTCGTCTTCCATTGACCCGTCTCCACTTCTGATTTTCTGAAACCAGCGACGAACCGTTCGCTCCGATGTAGTGTCTTCTCTCCACACAACGTTAATGTTTGTGGCTGCATCCTTCGTAGTTCGGCCAAGTTTGAACTCGTGAAGTAAAACCGTTCAAAGAGCAGTCTTATACATTCTGCCGAAAACACCTCCTAAGGATTCCAAAACCTTACAGACTTTGGGGAGAGCGCTATGACAGGAAGACCAACCAGTGGCTTACCTAAAGAACACAATATATCGATCAATCTGAATGGACAGCCGCCAAAATTTGGGTTCATATGGCGCGTGCGTGGGAACGGCCAGAACTTTCCTTACAACCTAATACATTAGAGCATTATGACGGAGTTGTACCTTACAAGGCGGAAACAAAAGTGGTGCTGTTTCGATGGTATCCTTCTTATCCAGGGGATAAGCATTGCACATACTAGAAATAAAGTCGGATATGGTATGTTGGAAGTTGAGCAGCACCCATCACCTACATGGAAAGTGGAGATGGTATTGACTGATATGAAGACCGGCCAAGTAAGGGACTAAGGGACTACTAGATAACGAGCTGATAAATTTTCGTAATTTCTGTGTAGGGTAGAATACGTGTAGTGTTGAGCGGTGCACTATCACACGAAAGGACATGGATTGATTCCCGATTCGATACTCGCCCTAGCCATACAAGACCTTCATTTTCTTAGAGTCTGTGGATTGGCAGTAGAGTCGTTTGGAAGGATAGATGCCCCGACTATACTGCTTGGTACTGCAAGTCATGGCACAGGCCCGATACACATATGTACATTCGGAATGCCCATACAAAGGTCCATGCGTGGGTGCATTTCTCAGCCGGGATTGTTTAGCGCCACAGCACTTTGTGATTATAAACCTTTAATTTTGTATGGAATCCGTCATGAGAAAATCCTTTCTTCCGTCCATTCACCTTTTCGGGAAGTAAGCTTGGATATGAGGCTGTTTCCGTGGGCACTGAACACTGACTAGAAAGTGCAGTTCGCACATTGCCAGTTCCGAAAACTATAATATGAATCTGTTAAATACACAACTTACTCGCCACCTTTCTTCCCCCAGGAGAACATTCCTTCATCCCATGCCCACCCGATGCGACGCAACAATCGGGAGGAAAGATTGCTTTCGCAATTTATTGCTGCATAAAAAAAACAAATCAAATATGTCAGATTTATTGGACCCTCGTTTTCTATGCATATGATATATCCCTCAGTCTGGGCGCCCATCTATCCCCGCACGAAGTTGATGGTGCTGGTACGCATCATCGTGGACGGCGGCGCAGCAGGCAGCTTTTCGAAAATTGAATTCGAACCACACGCGCCGGCCCGAGACGAATTTGTTTGCGAAAATAGTGCAAAACTCAATCAAATATTTCCTTGGCCAACGAAATTGGCGGTTTCGTGCGAACGAGCACATCTCATGGATGTTGTGCACATGTTGTGGGTATGTGCCGAGGCATTATGCACATGACGATGACGACATCATCTGAACGTCCTCTCCGACTGAAATGATTTGCATTCCGGAAGGAGCACTGAAAGAACAACAAAGTTCAGAGCAATGCGAATGAAAACCTGTTTTTTTTTCAGCCAGTAACCGGCCTAAAATCGACGTACACGCTCATGTACTGCCAAAACACATTCCGGATTTCCAAAAGGTCAGTTTCAGGTCAAGGCATTTTGGGCAATTTTTTCGGGAAGTAATTTTTAGGCGTAGGTACTACAGCTTTCAAAGAAGTGAGAGTATGCTTCGCTCCAAAGTAAAAACAAAAAGTTTTTTTTTTTCTTTTTAGAAGTTCGGTTATCCTGGATTTGTAACGTTGGATCATCGTGAAGATGGCACTACGAACATGATGAAAGATGGAAAACTCTTCAGGTATGCTCCACCGAATTTTGATGGACTTTTAATGGTCTATAGGTTAATTATTTTTTGAAAGGAAAATTACGTGAGAATTTCTTTTCATTGTATTCATGTGCTCATGTGGAGGGGAAGGGGGCGGAGAAGTTCGCGGAAGGCGGGACTGCCTGAAGTGTTTTTGTACTGAAAGAATGGGAGAATACACTAACACGCTACCGAGTACTGATATCATCTACAATAATCGTAAATTTGAGAGGGACATAAATGTAAAAGGAGTCTCGAACAGCACGGTGCCCGTAGCCCAGGTACGGGTTCGACACCAGTCCGAGACCGAACTTTTGCCCATAATTCGCCAACCCTGTGAAACTACTAGGGTAATAATTCGATAGGTGATTTGTCTGTGAAAATGAGACGGCTCAGAAGAAGTACTGTTGATGCTGGTGAGCATACAGCTCCCAGTTGTTCTTTGTGCAAGAACCCCAGAATCACAGTGCCATCGCATTGAGCCAAAGCATTTTGTGGAGCACTGGCTTCAAGGAGCCCTATCCATGAGATGAGCATGTTCTCATGAAAAACCGCTCTAGTTCCATAAACTTAATGGTAGGAGTAAAATCTAAATGGTCTCTAGGACGAATGTTGTCGTTTTTGGGTCATAAAAGCTGCTCAGCCTTTAATCCGAACCGGCGCGAACATCTTAGGTGGATTTTACGAGAGCTGGACCTTTCGCGTCGGAAATAACGAGCGTCAGTTGGGATACCACCAAGATCCCATTATGCAAGTCTGAAAAAAATCATCATAGCCAAAAGGGTGATTAGTTATTGAAGGACATATATTTTAATCTGGGAATTAGAAGTAACTTTTAAAAAAGTCGATAGTATTAAGAGAAAATCCAGTCTGAAAAACTTATCGACACCACTCATGGGGCATCTAGAGGTTACCAGAAGATTCCAGTCTTAAACAGTTACAGGCTACAGTCCGGTGGCCCTTGAATTTCCTGTCAGAATCCCATGAGGGGCAAAATCGAAAATAGGTAATGAAGAGGTGGTAAACAGGTCGATTTGAAATTACAAGTCCGATCGATTGTGCCGTACCGAATGTTCAAATTGTTCGGCCCTTTGGCAACGTAGAAGGATCGATTCCTACACTGTAATCGAAAGGCAGAGGAATCCTTTGAAACCCAAAGGTTGAAGCTAAGCTCATTCAAAATAAAAGCTGTAATTTGAACATCGATATGTCTCGGGAAGTCGTGATTGTCCATCCGTTTTATTGGAGCCGTTCCCTCATGAACTCCTGTTTTACGCCCAAAGGACTTCACAACCTCCAAGATCTCGCATCCCGCAAACGACTCCTGAAATTTACGAAACGATAGGCGGTGAAAGGGGCGCATCCATTTTATGAAGTGAAGGACTGATTTTATAGTGTAGCATTTCATTCTACCATGCTATAAAACGATTTTCTTTCTGATTCTACTATACAGAATTCAAATTTCTACTCCAAGAACCTGAAGAGTAGAATGGAATAGCCTTTTTGCGTTGGCCAAAATGTTACTGCATTCTTTCAGGAGATTTTATAATAGGTGAAAGACAATGATTTTGGCATCAACGATTTCACCATCGCAGAGTGAGCCAAGCACTCTCCGTATATTAAGAATCATGATGGCATTTGATTAAGCTTAGAAAGCTGAAGCGTTAGATGACGTCCCTTCCTTTAATGAGTCTGATTCCCATCAGTGTATTTGAGATGGAAGGAAGACTAGGCTACTTGGGATACTCTGGACAACCCAATGGTTACGGCACCACTGCCACTGCTCATCGATATCCTGCCAGGCTGCCAGGGTCAACGGACAGGGATTGAAATTTCTTTTGACGTTGCTAAAGCTCTGATGGTGATCGAAGTGTGAGGCTCGCTTGGCCTGAGCCGTAGCGGTTTGGAATTTGATCCATGGCCATATGCACTCTGAGTGATTGCATAGAACTATCCCTATTTCTTCTCTCAGGAAATGGTTTAGTTAGTTAGTCTCCGTTACTGTCAAACTTGAGAAGTTTGCTTTAGGGTTGTCGAACCGAACTGCTTCGACACATCCGCACGTTTGCGAGACATGGATGCAGCCAAAGTGAATGTGCAATGCCTGAGTACCGTACCCGTCATGTTCAGTTATTGGGTGAGCCCGTTTTTTCGAAAATAATCGATGGATTATCGATTTTTCACGATGTGGTCCTTTCGATTCCTTCCTTTTCATCGCTCAATCCATTGATCATTCACTTTTCTATGTCTATCCCTTTCTCTTTTCCTCTGTCCCTTCCTCTTTTCCTCTGACCTCCGCCGAGATGATGCTTCTGCTATTGACATTCTGAGTGTTAACTTACTCATTTTTCAAAGATCAAGATTGAGATTTAAGGGAAAGCCTGAAGACACCGAAGAAGTTAGTCGTTTTGTTAACGACGATCTTTTGGCACAATGTCAGTTAGCACCTGACAGGCTCATACCACTCGGCACTTTGCCAATGAACGATGTGCGACGAGCTGTAGAGGTACGATCTTGCCCTTAGTGTTCGGTATTCTTGTTAAAACAATTGAAGAGCAAGTGTCTGATCGCTGCGATGGGCAGGACTTACCCTCAGATGCCCAGCTTTTCGAAATTAGGGCCTGACTTTTCTCCTTGGAGGCATGAAATTTTATTGCGCCCATAATGGGTGTGATATTGAAGTTTTGTGGATCAAACTAGTCTCGAGAGGCTACTGAATCGAACAAAAGCGTTTCCAGTCAGCGGATAAAACTATCAGCCGTGGCAATGTCCCAGACAAGGTCGTCTCCGCGACAAAACCTTGATCAGTCCAGCACAATTCCTGAAAAATGGGTTTATAGCTGTGGGAAAGCTGTTTTATGACGGAATAGTTGAGCATAGGGGTATCAATTCGTGAAAATTTTGATTTGCAGTCTATATTTCTGTATTTTGGTCATACTTTTTCATCTGCCTTGGTTCTTCTGTTTGGTATGTCTTGGTATCTTATAGTCACCAAGTTCCGATGCAGGGTGTCGCCAGTAGCCACTGCGTGCTTGATTATTTATCCACCTTGACTATTCCAGTCTTTCTGGGTCCAGCAGAATCCTTTTTTTCACAATTGCAAAGATAAGTAGTTGTCAAGAGTAATGCCAAGATAACCATTCGAAGTTTTTGTTATTTCTGCTGGATAGTCAGTTCAGATATGAATAAGGGGAACCTCCAGTAGTTATAATGTTGGTCTCCAACTTAAATGCGCCATGTACTTCCTTCGAAAAAGCTTACGAGGAAAGACATCCGTCCCCGTTTTCCTGAACGGGCACGTAGAACGTAGAACGGAACGTTTCCTGTGACCTAGCCATGCGCAATCAGACTTGATGTCCTTCTCTATGAATTTGGTACCAGTTGAGCGAGATGTCGGAGAAGTGGTTGATCGGGCTGGCGAAGTTGGGAGCAGATCCGTCCCGCTCCTCATTTCAGATCGAAAGTCGGAAAACGGAAAAAGCTGGCGACCATCAAGAAGCGCCTAGTATCTGCTGCTTGCTTGACTCGTGAGTTGAGCTCCAAATCAACTCGTAGTGACGGCATCAGTAGAATCGGGATCACTTCTCAGCCACCACATATAAGGAAGTCTGACTGAGGGTGCTGCTCTGATCAAACAGTCTTATCCATAGTCTGTAACTGCTACTTAAGGTCAAAGCTCGAACGGGCAGGGTTGGGTCGAGTTTTGAGTGTGAGAAGTGAAATTCTCTTTTGAGTGGGGTCAGGTCTTTCTAAAAAAAAGTTCCAAATTGAAAATTCGTGTATTTGATAAGACTAGAAAAGAAGTGAAAGGGTTGGGTCGGGGTAAAGAGAAAGGCCAAAGCTTTTACAGTGCGAATTCATGACCAGATCAAGTTTATGCTCACAAACCTTTCGGCCGTTAACCTAAGGCCCGTTATACCACGATCAACATTCTCTTAATCTAGGCCCGTTATTTGATACCATACTCGCCTCGTCTGAAAAGACACTATTGGCATGTGCTTAGGCTTAATCGAGGCTAATACCTGCTAATACTTAATATCCATGATGGTGAATTTGTACATTCCATTGATTTGAGCGTTCCCAAAGATGCAGTCCAATTCACCTTCCATTTTCAAGAAGTTCCAATGCTTTTCGGGTCACACAGGATCCACACTCTTTCTTCCCTTTCTAGAAACCCATTAGAAAAAGATTTTTTCTCTTCAAAAACTCATAGTTGCAATACAGGATAATAAAGAATGAAGGCTCTAAGTTGGTGAATTCCAGTTAGGGGCCGGGTCCGGGAATGGATTGATATTGAAGAATCGTTCCACGGACCACTTGGGTGGAAGTGTTAGTGCGCCACACTTAACTTTACTCCTCGTAGTTGTTATTTAATATAGTTTTCAGTTCAGCATTTTCTCATTTCAAAAGCGTCCATGACTCGTGGATGGTTAAGGGGGGGGGGGGACGTGAGGTAAAGCGGGTGAGAACAGTGGAACTTCATTCTTCTCCTTCTGTTCTTTAGAGGCATAGAGCGCCTTCACTTAGTCACCTCTCGACTTTTCAAAATTATATCAATCTTCATCTATCAACAACAACGCATGAACAAAAAAGAAAATCTCTGAGAGAATTTGAGTAGTCATATAAATCTGAATACAAGAAAAAATGATACAAATAAATACAAATAAATTAATAAAATCGTTGTATCTGCTGTCAAAATTGGCATTCGTTTCAATAATATAAGTGAACCATTCATAATGGACTCCCTTACCCAGGGTATGAAATATGAACTTCTAATTGAGCATTGAAGTGAACTAGTCATTGAAAAGGGAATGGCTTATGGGCGTAGGGAAGAGGCGATCAGGTAAATCTGAGGTAAAGGTATAACGGGTGATTAAGTCGGGTTATATGCAAAATGCTGAGGATCTAATGAAAGAGCTGTTCGAGACAAATCGAGCGTTTATGGTGGCTTTACGGGATGGGAATTAAGTGTTATCATTTATATCACACAATAAATGGCAGTGAAATCACAGGGCGATGGTATGGGTGGTCCCATACGCTGTGGGACAATTTGCCCACTTCATGGGATCTGCTGTTAGCCAGCAACACCCGAATAGTCTAGCCATCTGAGCGTAGGTAGTGAGACCAATAGGCAATATTGAATAGAGAGAAAAGTGATGGAAAAAGAATTGCTGATAAAGTATCGATTCGTTTGGCCAATCGTTCTCGTTGATGATGCCTGGAAAATCGGAAAATGCTTTTGATTATCAAAAAATTGGACACCATTGAAAAAAATGGGATGCTAAAGGCTAAGGTCTCACTGAGCTAACTTTAAGGATGTTCTGACGGCCAGACCACAAAGTAGGTAAGCTCTACGAGGTGTTCATGATCAGCTGGGCGTCAGGATTCGTACTTATAAAAGATGAGCTCAGAGCGAAAGATTGCCTTTAACTGGCTTTTTCCTGGGGCTATATAGGAAGTACCCCATTTGGGGCAATGAGAGCACCTTTTGAAGTCGTTGCACTGGATGATTCCAAAAAGATTCGGACAGATGGAATAAGAAACCCAAGAAGCACCTCTTAACTCTGTTCCATTAACCCCGACATTCCGGTAAACTCAAGGGATGGGCGAGGGGGGAGGGAATCCCAAAAAGGAAGGATGTTCATTGAATCCAAAATCAACTGACCGTGAGCTGAAGGTTTGTGACACATGTTCTGGAGGATGGACGTCATCAACTTCGGTCTGATATGATTGGTGAGGATCACAGGAACACCTGAAAAAGACCAGCTCATAAAATTCCTATGTTCCACATTTTTGTTGAACTGTTCCCCATAGTCAAAAACATAGTTTCCCAGCTCACCTGGCTCCAAACGATCGCATCGCGCTAGCGATGTTGCCGTTGAGGCCGAATCCCGGTGGAATATAGCCGTAATCGTTGTCACGAAGCGAAATCAACGCTGATTCCTCTTCGTTTGCTGGATTTCGCCTGAAAGAGTCGTGCTTATCCTCTGTGGTCATGTGCGTCTTATCTCAGATCTGCTCTCATCGACGCGTCATACTATGTGAGATGGGAACGAGCCAGACAGCTGTGCTTGAGGCGGAAGATTTCGCGCTCCCTTGAGAATTCACGCGCAACCTCGTCACTCTGACGTCGCTTACTCATAGCTTAGCTTTGGTGAAAGTGCATCGTCAGCAATTGTACTTGGAAGAGGAAGTTTGGGGATGATCGACATTACCATTTGAAAAACAAACCGATGCAAAGTGCTGGAGGCGCTATGCACTTGAAGACTTGGCGTTGGAGGAGCCACTGGTGTCGTCTTGTTCAGAGTTAGCGGTGGGATGGGAAGCGACTTGGACGGAAGTGCCGGTGTCGACGGTGGCGGTGTGCTGGGTGACTCGTCTTCTCGTGACAAATAACCAACCCATGCGAGTTCAAGGAGTGAACAGAACACGAAAGTCATGCATGAGAGCATCCATACGTCGATGGCCTGAAAATTCACTCAATGATGGTGGTAGAAATGAAAAACGAGTTTGTCAGTGAATGAAAAGTAAGTGGGGAAATATATCAAGAATTACAGTAGCTATAATGTAGCTATATCAAGGAATATATTGAGGTGGAAAGCAAGCCGTTTGCGCCTGTTTAAGAACACTGTGACGTCAAGCCTAAGTAGTTCACTTGAGATCGTGCTTGAAGTCTCAGTAAGTGGAGCATAAACTCTCAAATTGGCTCATTTTTCGGAGGGAGTACGGTATTCGTGATAGGAGAAGATGCCTGACCCAAGGATCGCTGTTACGGTGATACTGATGTATACTGTAGACATATGTATATGTAAGTATAATAGTAGCTATTGATATTCAGATGTTTGAATAGTCATTATAACGGACGATTCAAGTCCCAGGGAATGAGAGCTAAGGAGAAATTCCGCTGGGTATCGAAGCTTTGAAGTCGCCCTCCTGAGGTATAAGCTATGATGATTCTTTGACAGCTTAAACATATGTAGTTCCCACTCTTCCCAGAACAATGAGCTTAACTTCATCACTTAATCTGAGTTGAGCATTTATTACTTGAACAAATTGTTTTTCGTGTAGGTGGCTGGTTGTCAGTGGATCCATGTTGATCAGTCTACAGAGCAGTATGTGGGAATAGACAGAGGGGCTGGTCACATGGGATTCATCCCAATACACCACGCTATCATGTATCGATAGCTAACTCGAGTATTTAGAACTACCCTACCTCGATATGGTCTGATACGTTCCCAGGAGTCACGCTAAATATGGCGCTCCCAGGAGCGTTACTTACAATATTTCTTGCAGTCCCTGAAGTTGTTAGGAGCCTTGTTTATCTTATCCCTGAGAAAAGACTCGATTTGTACCTTACTACTTCGGCTACAAATTGTTTTGTAGTAGCGAAATGAACTACTGGCTAATAATGAAGCTAATCCGTATCCGAACTCGACAACTTGCCGCCGAGCACTTAATGAGCTCCGTATTTGGCATGAAGCCAACTCAAATCCGATTCGAACTTTTGAGTAAGATATCTTGAATATTTAAACAGGAAGTAAACCTGGATATTTTGGCGGGATATACCGATAAGGAATTCTTTTTGATTCTTAACTTCTTCACTACTTCAAAATTGGTAGATCTGATAAACAAAATCGCTCTCAAACATCGAGCGAAGAAAAGTCAACAAAAAGTTTTTCAACCCTTTGGAGCGGTAGATGCTTTCAAGTTCCATCCAGAAATTTTATGAAATTCGTATCTATTCGGAGTCGTTGAAGGTTTATGGTAACCTTTGGGATTCGGATGCCGGCCGATACGAACTTTGGTTGGTGATCAACTCGTTCCATTCGGATTATGTGGTAACCAGCGATATAGACGGATGGAATCAGGGTCCAGGGCAGATAGTGATGTACATAATAGCAGAGCTACTTTATGTTGCTCATGGCTCCTTACTTGGTTCTGTGATGGTGAGTTGACAATCGGGGAAAGACCGAGTATTCGAGTAAAGTAAAATCAGTGGAATTCTCTATACTGCTACATCTAGTACAATGGTTTGGGCTCGAATGAGGATTGCTTGCACCTTTGGATCCACCGAATTTTACCCTCCGATTGCATTTAAAACTAAAAGTTCTAATATGGTGGTCCTGATATGAGGATTTAAAACTTGGTAAGGTTTGACAGGGCATGCAAGTTATTGTAATTCAACGAGGAAAACCAAAAGTCCTAAAATGGTGGTCCTAATCTGAGGGTCCTTACATGGCTCCTACGGGGCTCCAGTACGGAGAAAAGATGACTCTTCCTTATACCAGGTGCTTTGCCTATATTGTTATGCACACTACCTCTAGTGATGCGTCATGTTTACATAATGAGGAATGTCTTTTTCCTTTATAGGAATTCATTTCAAGGTTCTTACCTTAACATAGGAGACCCGCGGAAGGTTTCGGATGATGTTACCGAACTGGAATGTCATCGCCAAAAGTGAGTTTACACCCAACATCGTCCGTGCAGGAATTGCTTTTGATCCCAAAGCGAATGAGATCCATGCTGAAAAACCGAGATATTGTGGAATTATTCAAACGAGCTAAAAAAAGGAGAATACAAAGAAAATAGCGAGGAAGGCAAAAAAGGCAAAAAATAATCTGATGCGCTCAGCGAGAAAGATTTACTTTGGAATTCTTTAACGTTCTTCATGCATACTTCTAAGGCTGGTAAGGTTCTAAGGCTTCTGTCGAGTATATCGCATAGACTGCTCAGTAGTAATTGGCGGATCGGTAATTCGGTAGAATTTGATAATTGGTAAGATAGGTAATTCAAAGGAATGGAAGGATGCACTAGTTGATGTTTAATGTTTACGCCATGTAGCCGATTCCCACTCGAGGTGGAAGAGATCTTTGAAAGCTTGCTTGATTCAAATAATTGCTTGCTGCCACTGACACTCGGGTCAGAAAGCTTACAATGGTAAAGTGAAACTCAAAGAGGTATAGCCCCGAATAGGACAAATATCCAGGACGCCGAAACGAAATTGGCTTGTTTCGCCATTACAGCATCTTCAGAGCAGCGCGATTTTAAATGTCACGGTTACCTCGATCGCACAAGAAAGCGATCGAGACCTTTACCCTTCGCCCTCCCGTCGTACTTGAAGTTTGGCCCAGATTCATTCCGCGGCCTTGTCGCTGTCAGGGAACTACAGCCCAGTTTCTCGCAGCAGTGGTGAATATTTCACAGTTGAAGCTGAATGCCTCTTCAGCTGTCCATGCAACTGTGGAAGCCTTTTTTTGGATTCGTCGACCAGTCAGCTACTGAAAAAATGTTCAGAAGGAGTTAAGAGCCTCTGCTGTGAACTAGGATTGGAGGTCAGTAGCTTCTACTGCGTTCCACTATTGTGTCCTACTTATAGATATCCTGCAACGCAATCTGAATGCAACATCGGAGCTCCTAATTGCAGCGCGAGCAAACGTGATCTTGGAGAGCCAAGATTTTTTCAGCTCGAATTGACTGTCGACTTGGTTAGACTCAGAATTTATGAAAAAAAATCTGTAATGGCTCATTCAAGTCCCCATTATAGGGTTTTCTGTACGGAGCCCGCACCACCGTGGAAAAATAAATAAATGATCAAAAAAGTTGTCAGTTGTGGGGGACGGAGGAAGCAGATACATGCTAAAAGTCCCTGCTGTTAGGTTCTTTCGGTTTGCACTCCAGTGAGAAAATCTTTCGAGTTCTTGAGAAATTCTGCATGGGACGTGGCTTTTTACAGGGTCTTGCACAAGAGTCAGGCCACCTTCAGAGATATTTCCTGCAATCCCTCGGTATTTGGCAGTTCTGATGGTTTTCTCTTGATTCCTTGGGGGATCCTCCATGTTTTTTCAGACAATTTGGTATTTTTTAAAAGCTTGATTGCCCGAGAAGTGGATCACGTTCCTCCTCTGATGCCCGTTTGTTCTACTTGAAATTCGGCTTTTTGTGTTCAAACCACGTCGGCCTCTGAGCAGACCCTAGCGGCAGCCTTTGTCAATAGCGAAAAGGGCAGAAGTCAGTAATAAAAAGTTTTGCACTTCTGATCCTGCTACTCGGGAGACCTTGAACACCCAGAAGTCTTTCCTAGAACCCTAGGTAGTGGATGACCAGAAAATGGTCTAGCTGCGGGAGGCTATCCTTTGAAACCCTTGAAGTGCTGCAATTTTCCGTCGTCTCGTCGGGTGTCTTCGCATGTGGCGAACACCTCGGCTCTGCGAGCTCGGCTAATGAGCGACAAACGGATCCGTGCTGAATGTTTCTGAGACGACGGGTTTTTCTATTAGAAGCTTAACTATGTCAATCTCGCCTAACCGCAATTTGCTCCCAAACCACCGTAACTGCTCCTCCGTTAAGTAAGTTTCCCGGAGAGAACCCGATGAACCGTGCGGTAATTTTTCCCGACAAAATTTAGCATTTCTTTGGAAATTCGATTCTGTCAATCTCTGAGAAACTGCGCCATTCGTAGCTAGAGATGTTATTAGGGCTCTAAATGCACCGTGTTCGGAAATATCGAAAATTGGGCCTGAGATAATTTTATTTCAAATAAGCATGAATACTGTAATCTGCTGGTCTACTCAAAGGCATTCCTAAGAGCGACATTTCATAGAAAGTAATTTTTCTAGAGATTTGTATTCTAAGTTTCTTGACTCGGTGCACTTTAAGAATGAGAGGATATTGATTATTTACGTAAGCGTCAGTGTAACTATAAACGGAACTACGAGTTCGGGCCGGAAAAGCGGTTTAACGTTAATGAGCCTAAGGCAGTAAAACAGGAATTATTGGAACTGGCAAGTATTCATGGTACGCCATGCCCTTTTCTTCACTCGGCTATGTAATTCGTAGAAAGACTGAGT
This sequence comes from Haemonchus contortus, assembly GCA_000469685.2. Lineage (NCBI taxonomy): Eukaryota > Metazoa > Nematoda > Chromadorea > Rhabditida > Trichostrongylidae > Haemonchus > Haemonchus contortus. Next base: position 12,578,602 of record LS997564.1, read on the forward strand.
TCCTCAAACAGGGTATTTAGTAGGCCCGTAATTTCCGCATAAAGCTGGTCCCACAGCTGAAGTGGGATGCTTTCGGAGAATCAAAAATTTTCTCTGTCGTGATTCTGCCTTTTGTGGCCACTGGCCGGCCGTCCAGTTCTAGATGTTCATTAGGAAGCAGAACGCTCAAACGTCGCCACATTCGTATAGTGAGTGGTGTCAAAAGCTGGCCAACTGGCTTCCCGAAAATAAGTTGAGCGCAAAGTTTGGCTTAAGCGACTAGAATTAACCCATTTCTTTATTTACTTCTTGCTCAAGTCAATCGTCCCTAGATGAGGTGAACCATCCGGGGAATTTTTTCAATATCAAGAAATTGCTTTTGGGAGGAGGTATCACTCGCATGTGGGGAATTTTTTTAGCAGCTCAAAGAGCATTTGCAAGTTCTTGCAATTGCATACCAATTAGATCACCGCGCCGCAATTACTAGGCAGTATTACGAAGGCAATAGAAGGCATTTAGAGCTAGAGGCCATTATGATGACTAGATAGATTCGTTGAACTGATCTGACGTCATTTCAAAGGCTTTCGAAGGCGAAATGGAGGAAGCTATGGAATGAGAAAATGACGATAGCCATTCCATTTAAGCATCAAGCATATATCCAAGCCCAGTGATTAGCACCACTTCACATTTTCCTTGCGTCATTTGTCAAGTGATAGTTATCCGTTCGCAAAAGAGATACTACAGCGAGAGCAATTAGTATAAAGGATAAAGCTTTTACCGCTAACCAATTTCGTTTCTTCTGCGCCCTGCATTCGACTTCCATTCAGAATCATGTAGATGTTTCGATGCGTAGTTGGCTCTACAAGGACTGGAGGTGTCCAGCTGATGTACGAGTCAGTGCTTTGTCTTCCCGGATGAGTCCGGCCCTATCGACTTTGTGGCCCGGGAAAGATGGAAGGCCAGGGTCTCGGATTCGATCCCCAGTCCGAACAACGGGCAGCTGGTACTGATGGAAACCTTTTTCTATGAGAATCTTAGAGTGGTTTAATGTGAATTGAGTAATTCACGGCGTCCATCTCAGGATTAGTTTTCCAACTTCTCCCTAGGGAATGATGTCAAGATAAAGCGTCCATTCAACTTGAAAGCTCGGACAAATTTGCATGCGAGACAGATAGCTACGATTGGAAAGCATGCTGATAAGATTATTTGAGTTTTTTAAAGAGTTTTGCCTAGTTAAGTAGTATGGCGTAGTAGTAGTGCTAGCATCTGGAATCTGGAGCCATAGTCGGTCCACTCCTTCTAGGCCGGCAGTACCGGAATCGCTGGAGGGTTCGTCTCCTTTGGATCTTCAACGATCGACGCGGACCACGATCCACCCTTAACCTCACCCGGTTCGCATCTAATCCTTTACACTAAAAAGCTATGGAGATCTCGTGATAACTGTTCGTCCCAGGTGGGTTCTGAGGAACCGCAACTTTAATGTTGGCTGATTTGGGCCGTCACGTGTGTTTGGGAGGATGTCAACAATCGAAGTGCTTGTCCAGGTCACATCATAGCCCAACCGGATGAGCATTCGAATACATTTACAAGTCTGAGTGGGTTGTGGAGTGCACGATGCACTCCTGGGAAAGTGATTGCTTGATGTCGATCACGTTTTCCTTTATTTCCTAGAGGACTTATGAATTAGTTACGAGAGGATAATATAGAGTACAACCTCAATTTAGCAGTTGTTCGCGTCATTACCCGTTACAGGAGAATTAGAACAAGAAGTGGATGCAGAAGTAAACGAAATTAATGGAAACGATTGAACACTCGGTCAAAGAATAGAATTCAGATGTGCCGTAGGTAACAAGGGGAACCTAGCGGATTGTATGAGCTGAGTGCATGACTACTACTACAGGGATAGATACGGTACTTCACCCAGAATCAATCAGATAGCTCAAGCAAGTCTGAAAGTAAGTGCAAGAAGAACCACCAGAATGACTTCATCAGAAGTCTCTTCAGGAAAGAACGATATTATGCATAATCGTGGCCTTATAAGTAGATGACGGGTTGAAATCAAAAGTTTCCTAGACTAGAAATCCTTTTTTTTTCCTAGACAGAATAGAAAAGACGGTATCAGTCGTGTGAGAGAGTTGATTTCTGAAATATGTGGTCTATGAGCGTTTGGATTACAACTCGATGTTACCAGCAATACAAATCTACAGAAAACGGCACCGCAGAGAAGGCAGTTGAGAGGTACTGGCTAAGGATAGTGGATATATTGTGCTAGGTCCGATATACTCCAATCGTTTGACGTTTATCCCGAAAATCAAAATAGCTGGAGTCCTCACTAGGCAAGTATGGTCCTTACCGATTTTAGAGTCCGTGCTTTGTCCTCCTAAAGAGGGATGTGTATCAAACAAATCGGTTCAACTTCAAGATAATGGAAAATTCAGTAGTCTCCCAAAAGCCGAATAAACGCTGTTTTCCAGGAAGTTCGCCTTATCACTAGAATTCCCATAGCTGCTCTGCTTTGTTACCTGGCATTTATAAACCGTGGTTTGACATTCAATAAACAATCTCATCTTAGTTCACCTACCATGAGTATTTCTTGGTCGGGTGACCCGCGCCAAGAAAGCTCCAGTTTATGAAATCCGAATAATCAACGGATAAAGGGATACTTCTAGCGGCTCTTGTTCGATTTTCAACATACTTCACTTCTTCCCTTCAAAATCCAAGCTTCTAAGCCCCCGATGCATAGAACGCCGAAATTTGTTCTGTGCGTTTACTGAAAGAAGTAAAGTAGATTACAGCTGTATGCGCATATCCCAGACGTTCATCATTAAAGGAAGAATTCTGCTTGGCAACTTTTGCCATAAGAACTCCCGTCGGTGTTCCCCGAAAAGACCTTGACCGATAATAGATTTTCACTTGTTATTGCGTCATCTAACTCATGTTTTAGGCTGCGGTTCAACCACTCAACTTCCCAGACAAATTTCCCAACAGAATGAGCCGTGTCTTTGCAGACTGAATGTCCATACTCTAGAATTGACTATGACCCCTCGAAATTCTTTTTTTCAAACGTTCTGTTGCGATCAGGCAGGCATAACAAGGAGGCGGTCCAAAGGGCTAGACAGGACTTTGATGGTACTTACGAATATACGTGGGGTCACGCGATGTTTGTTACCAATTTAATCGAATATAAACGAGCTGAAAGCCCGTGATTTTCAACAACAACCTAATTCAGTGACGTTTCTGCGATTTCGCCATCTTTTCGACAATCGGAGCCTATGAAGAGACGAAAGCCACGAAACCTTCCATCAAAATCGAATTCTTTTGAAAAAAAAAAGACGGGAACTATGAAAATCGTTTGAATTTGAACCACTGCCGTCCAGCTTGAGAATTTGAAAAGTACATTCGAAAAAAATGCTGAGATTCCTTGAGGGAGAAGTAGAATATCGAAAATTCCAGTGATATGTAGAATTATGAAGCAACACGTATGAAACGCAGTGCTTTCATTCTCCCAATTTATTCTGATACCGAACTGACCTAATTATGCAGGCTGAGAGTCAAGGGGTGCCACTATCACGCAGTTTATCCCCAGTTCGAGCTCCATCTCAATGAATCGTTAACTTAGTTGATCTGGGTGGGGTTGTATCTGTGGCTTGGTCCATGACCATGTATGGTAGCAGCAAACTTTTGCTATTAGATTTTCGTCCTGATTATTGGTCGGCCTAATGAATGTAGATGAATCAATATGATCCACACGTTCCACAGCCGGACCCCCAAGCCAGAAAAGATTCTATTCCTTGTCTGAAGACAGAGTTGCTCATACTCGCCTATGAAGAGAGTTTCACTCCTTCTTAGTACTGAAAGTATCGCCCTCGCTTTGAATCTGGGCATGAAAATTAACTGCACTCTCTGCTAGTGAAGAATCTGAAAACTTTCTTATGTTCCTGAATGGAACTCAGCGATGTGGAAGAGAGCTCGACGCCGGGTCACTTGTTCTTTTATATGAAGCGCTAGTTTAAAAGGAGAATTCGAGATTGAATAGATCGCGAGTATGCTTTTTTTGGCGAAATCATTGGAAAAAATGTACTATAGGAAAATTTAGTTCGAGAACCTCGTCTCCCGAATACGTTCGTTCTAGTCATTTTAACAAAATATATTTAACACTTGCAATTCATAGGAAAATTTGAAACCTGTGGTACGCATAGCTAACGGCGCTGCAGAGGTCCTAAGGGATTTGCAACGCATTCGAATATAATTCAGAAATGCAAAAGCGATTGATTGGAGAGGGTCTCTATTGCATATGCGAAAGTGGATCCTTCACACGTAATTTGTCGAAGGAGAGTTTTTGTTGGACTCGTCAAGGGTTCTCGTGAAAGTGTGTCGTAGTTATGCAGATTTTAAGCCTGTGTTTAATCAAAGAGCCCATATTTTCAAATATATGGTTTGCCGAATTCCAGCTAGCTGTTTGTACAACCCGCCTTGTCGTTTAATCATTTAGAGTTTAAAATATTTACTGTGAATGTAATAAATTTAGAGCGGACGCGCTGGAGAGCAGAGTTGCGCATTATTTCACACACGCATGGTCGTGGGTTCGAATCCCGGCTCGATATCGGCCCAAACCAACTAGGTCTTCAACCCATCCCTAGTCCCTAGTCTTAATTGGCATCGGACTCGTCTGCTAGAATAAAAGCACTGACTTGTAGGGCAGCTGGTCACTACAGGTCCACGTGTAGCCAGAATACGCTACTACTATTCGGAACGAAAGTCGAATGTGAGGTGCAATCCTCAGACGAGATCAAGTAACGCCAAAAAACTTCATCCTTATCCTTCATAACTATTTTAACAAGGAATAAAAGTACTTCAAGACCTAAAATTCCGGAATGACGTTGGAAAACAGTTCCTATATTGCTTTGTAAAGAAATGTTACTTCTTTGAATGAATCAAACATAAATTGATTCTCCTGACCACCTCAGATCAGGATAAGAACCTTCTCGTGAAGAGTAAATCGTTGCCGTGATATGGAAATGGGGATATATAGGTCCACCGGGTAATGCCGCACGACGAGTGGCTGCAAGACCCGCGAGATAATTGCTGGGATTCGGTGTTCTTTGTATCGGAACCTGGGGATTGATCACTCTGGTTTTACTCTGACATCACACTAGCGATCGCGCCGTGCATACTCTTGATGAGCGACAGAGAAATCTACGGAAAACATTCTAGATTTTGTAATTTTTATTCCATTTTTACTTCTAGAGCCGCTTACAGCATTGCTTAGGTGTCCGTAATTCGCAAATGACATGAGACCCCCAAAAGGATCAATGGTTTCATGAGATTCTTCCCTAGTGTGACATCGAGCAGGCGAGAACTCTGCTTCCTACGTATCGAATTCCATCCTCGGCGAATGCTCAAGTGGGTGCTGAGGCCAGCGCCTAACGCATTCAACGCCGGCGGAATGAGGCCTGAGTCCCTTGTCTTTCAGCTTTGGACAGGGGTTTCCTTTGCAAGTCATTCAAAGGGGGCGGAAGCAGCAGTCATCAGCGAACGGCCATGCTGTACTTGAACCCCCAAGAGTGAGCACCATAGAGTGGCTGAGATTTTAATCCGTTCCCTACGAAAATAGTACGTAGAAAACAGAGGAGCGTTTAAGATTGAGTGCTGAGCGGTAAACGAGGAAAATCCTGTGATTGACTGAGGAAAAGTAAAGTAATGTCGAGGAAAATAAATAAAAATAACAACAAAAATAACAATAATGGTAATAAAAGAACAATTAGTCAAAGTAAAGAACTCACAAATGCAGATAGTCAAGTAGGTTGGTAGATAGGCTTGAAGGATATACCAACCGGCTCGGCGTTTAAAATGGAACATCATGGTCAGTTCGTGCCAGTAGCCAGCTGGATACGGCTGAAATGTTGGTAATTCTTTGGAAACTTCAAAATAAAGAATCCAAAAAAATTAGAATGGATTAAAAAGAATTTTTAACAACTACAGTTGCCACACTTGATTGTTTGTAAATATTCACAAAGAAAATTCTCGAAATATTGGAGTAGGAAAAAGCAGGGTGGTAATGTCTTACAAAAAAATTCGAATGTATTTAAAAATAATCTGGAATAGGGGGTTAGAATAATGAAGACTGTAAGTAAATAATATTATTCAAGGATAAACGATAAAGTCTTTGACACGAATCAATGCCGTTTCTGGGATACGCCCCGCATTCGACTTTCGTTCAGAATCGTTGTGACATATTGAATGCGTATGTGGCCTATACAATGAATTAGGGGGACTAGCCGTTGTACAAGTCAGTACTTTTGTCCTCCTAGACGAGTTTGGTACCAAGGAATCGAACTCGGAGGGATGGAGGCTTGCTAGGCCTAGGTGGATATCGGTCCGGGATTTGAACCCGTAACCATGCATGTGTGAAGTGCGTCGCTTGTCATTTCACTACCCCTCCCCATGAAAACCTTAGTGTGTAATGATCTGAGAAAAGAATTTCATAATTCAGTTACTTATTTCGTTATATATAAAGCAGTACTTTGAGTATTTGCATCTGACTTCGTGAGCGATAATTCCAATTTTTTGGGAGAATTTTTGGAAAAAATTTCATGACTCAATGCGAATGCTACATGAGATATTTACATAGCAATATAAAAATGAAAACTTGAAAATTGAATTGTTATTAAGTAGGAATTGAGTAAGCAGACCTCAACATTGCGAACATTTTTGATATCGACCAGTTCGTAGTCGGCTAACTCCATTTTGTCCCGCATTTTACTGACCCCAGATGGCGTCCATGACATCTGAACCTCGTCCGTATTGTAGCTGAACAGAAAATCACATTCGTCTTCTTTATTTTGATGAAGATTCTAGGCAAAAACAATCAAATAGAAAATGCATGAAACAATAAACAACTTACTTGAATGACTCGAAAGTTAGTGAGCATGTGACGTTGTCGAATGGAAACCTTAATAAGGAAATCATTAGCTCTCTTAAGAATTTGTAAATTTTGATAATTCTTTTTTCAAGGTTTGTTTATTTGTTGAAAGGATTGAGAAAGTATTAGGGAATAAGAACGAGGGAATGGAAACAAAGAAATAATTGGGCTTTTGTTTCTTAGATGTCCTCGGGCCGAAACGAATTCATGAGGTTATTCCCTCTTCGTTCTGGATGGAAGAAAAATGGAAATAACCAAATATGAATAAAAATTTGGAAGATTGAATAAAAGAAAACAATACATAACAAATCCAAGCAAAATTGGGTGAAACAAAAAATTTCAGAGCCCGTAAGGGATTCTTAATAATATTTGCTTACATTCAGAAAGTGTTCACGTTGATTTCGTCCAGTCAGATGAAGTAACAAGTCATTTTTAGCATTAGCTCCTTTTTGAACTTATTATTTTGAGATTTTTTCTCATAGCTAATGATTATGAACTGAATAAAAAAGGTATAGAGCTGGGCTCACCTTGTGAGATCCATTTCACATGGGCCTTGTAGTTTTAGGCGGTAGTTCGTCCACACTGAAATGAAGGCATAGAATCCTCTTTTCACCATTGAAGTTCCAACAATAAATATGTATATGAAAAAATTCATCACTAAAAAGGAGCTAAGAATCATCCCGATAGGATAGACAGTGACCTTGGTTCTAATAGTATTAGGTTGAGTCATAAGTCCTCGGACAAATTGGCAACAATAATATTTATCTTACAATTTTTAAACTACAATAGCGAATCATTTGAAATATGCCCCATTGGCATCGATGGTCTTCTGCCAATGCTTGGGCAAATCGTAGGTGCCCTTGCTTTAGAACGCTGGGAGCTGGCCCTTGGAGAACTGCACCAGTGCCGTTTTGATGTCGTCGCGGGTTTGAAAGTCCTGACCATCCAGATGAAGTTGAAGAAGGGGATAAAGGTGGTAGTCCGAGGGATCCAAGTCTGAAGAACATGGTTGGTGTGGTAAACTTGTCCTGCCGAAATTCGTCAGTTTAGTTTTGGTCGTTCTTGCAATGTGAGGGCGAGCGTTGTCGTGCTGGAAGTGAACTTTGTGCTGCTGTAGACGTGTAGCTTCGGGATTCGCCTTCAAATTCCTAAGTTGCGTAATGTAGACGTGTGCGGTCACTGTGCATCCTTCGTCTAGCAGCTCCCATTATTCGACACCGTGAACGCTCCACCAGAATCAGAGCATAACCTCCTTAGCGTGTACGTTGGGTTTGGGGGAGTCTTCTGCATGCGCACCTTTGTCAATCCATTGAACACGCCGGTGAACGTTAGAGTAAAGGTTCGACTTCGCACCCCTGGTGACTAGGTACTCGAGCCAAGTGTGGTGCCCTTGAGCGTGAGGAGAGAAAGTGCCACGTCGTCGCGGCGGTCTATGTCATACTGCCCCAAAGCATGAGGCACCCATCGACCGAGCTTTCGCACCTTGCCGGTTGACTTCAATCCACGAATAATTGTGGACTGACTCCCCAAGGGTGACTGCCAGTTAACGAGTAGTTTGATACGGATCGGCTTCCACCTGGCTCCGCAGCACCCTCAAATCCAACTTCATTGAGCGTCCCGGACGGTCTTCATTTTCGACGGAATGGTCGCCCGATCCGAACTTCTGGTGCCACTTGTAAATTGTACACCTCCTGCTTGTGAACGTCCTTCATACCTCTATCGATTGCCGCGGGTTCATGGCCAGATAAAAAAATAAATATGATGGTGTTGCGGATGTGGAGTTGCGACAGCTTGAAATCATGAGGCATAGTTGCAGGAAAGGAAACAGTTAGGTGCCTCCTCCAGTATGCGTTTAGAAGAGCTTTCCATAGTCTATCTAACAATGCCTTGCACGTTCATTTTCGTCACCTCTTTCAAGACTTATGATGGCTAGAAGTCATCACTATCATTTTGTCCGAGGACTTATGACTCAACCTAATATTTATTATACAATAATTTACATCAAAATACTCAATTATCCGTAATATTTTAGGAATGAAAATGAAGCTAAAAATAGATAAATTAATTAATATTACCGAATAAGTTCTTAGTAATATTTAGAAATATCAATTCAGAGTACAAATCGTTTTTCGATGTTCAAATATGTATGTGTATAGGAGCAGGAACGGAATGAGTAAAGGTTTTAAAAGAATTTTTTTCGAAAAAAATCGAAAAATGGCGTCTGTTGTAAATTGGGAAGGAAACGAAGTTTGTCAGATTCTTTTGGATGGAATTGGGTTTGAAACCAGATGTTTGGCAACCCGTAATTTCTAGTTCTCTCATGGAATACAGCTTTACAATGCATGGGACTTCCAAAATAAAATGGACAAAGTGAATCGTTAGTAAAGGACATCAGAGTTGTCTAGCAATAAAATCCGCGGCTGAATTCTTTGCACTCCAAACTAATTTTCTACTTTTCCTGGATTGCTCGGTTTTTACAAAATCCTTTTGGGGTACAATGATTTGACCTGCCCAGTAGTTGTTTTGTAGCTGAAACATTGGCATTAATTTTCCACGAATCTTGGGGGGAATCTCGGGTTCGGTAGATCCCTGGCAAGAATGCTCAACGATTTACCCTTTTACCTGATGCGTTCTGCATGAAGATGCGAAATTCTCATGAAAATCGCACTTTTTCACTTATCATTTAGCACATTTCCAATGAGTATGGGTTCTCACCAAAAGCGCTGCTTGAGAACTCATATTGAATAGCGAGAAATTCGATTGAAAACTCGCTTTCTATAGGATGAAGTCTCTTTTCTATGACAAGGAACTTTCACACCTTGCAGCCTCTTCTACTCGGTATCTTATTTAATTCGCAAGACCCTTTTCGAATGGCTTTGCTCGAAGCATAGCAAATAGCCAACCAAGTCGTACCTATGCAATTGAAACCCAAACGATCCTTAACTTAATCTATTTACCGTACATCCAAGCAAGTCTGGTACGAAACAATTGTCCCGTAAGGAAATTTTTCTTCGATTAATCTGGGGTGGCTGGCAATCTTTCAACGTGTGCCGCTACTTAAAAGATGTCCTTCCAAACAATGGCTGTAAATTAATCACTTTTTATTTAAGGTGTATGAGCTCACGTTGGGGGATGACACCGTGCTAGAGTGATCTCGCCGTCTCCTCCTTCGCTGCCCTAGCACATGTAGTACTTTCCCAAAACTAGTGTGCTGATAGGGAACCAAATCAAGGGAAGAAACAATGAAGATACACAACGCAGAGTTCTTGTTCATGAGAAGGGTAGATGGGGTATTTAATGTACTTTGTGTATTTAATGTGTGAACACTCTCCTTCTTCACTCAAGTGGTCAATCCTGACTCTTAATGGATTCCGATGCCCAAGATTGAGGTCGACAACGATTTTCAAGTTTTCAATTCATTTTATTTAAAGGTCTTAAATAAATTGGCTGTAATCCCTCTGTTCTTATGTGAAACCAAAAACTTATTTTGATAGGTTTTTCGGAGGCTAATATGGATATGAATCTTTTTATTACATACTTTTGAAGAAGATTTATGAATATTCGGATGGAAGGGAAGCGGGAACCGAGCAATGACACCATGCTCTTTAAAAGCTATGCCATTAACCAAGGGTGCCAGCTTACCTTCATGGGGATGTATAAGCTGATAGCTGAAAAGTCAAGCTGAATGACTTTCCTATGTACTCAATAAGGTGTAAAAAGTTGATATTATCGTCTTCATTTGCCTTCGAGTCGTGGGTGGGACCCGGGGTCTCTTGAGAGACATCAAACGTTTGCTTATTATTGCAAATTGTGAAGGCATGAATTGACAAAAAAAGACATGGATTCTACTACTAGAGTAATTTGTAATAATGGTCGTATTCTTGTACCAAAACATACTTTCAAGAGAACAGAAGAGAATTAAGAAAACATAAATCAAAAAAAAGGTACTTACCGGACCCGTTAGCATAGATGAGCAGAAAAATGTTTGGAAATGGACTTTTGTGGATGTCGGCAGTTTTCGAATTGATAAAGCACGAATTCGGCGTCCACAATTTTTCCAATAGTACACTATTCAACGATAAATTATATTTACATGGATTCAATGCCGAGTAGTCGAGTGCTGGATCCAACCACATCTCCGAAATGTAGATGTCCAGCTGCAATCCAAACACCTAGTTAGATATGAAGCAACAATTATTTGTGATACTATAACCGTCATTTAATGAGGTTTTTAGTGTTAAATCAGAATTTTGAAAGAGCTGATGATTTTTTTAAATTAATTTAAAATGAAAACCATATGCTTTCCTAGTTTCTGGTCCAGGAAACAAAGCTCACCCGTTCCCGGTTCCCCTAGAAATAGAGAAAGCTGCGGAATATTCATCAGCCTTTTTGTTTACGAGCAATTAAAGTAGTCAATTTACTACTCATCACATTGCCTTTTTTCCGTTGATATCAGATCGATATTTCCTTGCATTGAAACCAGATGAAATATAAGCGAAGAACATTCCCTTCAGGAAAAGAGCATGTGAGAGAATAGGCGTTGGGAATCATGGGAAACAATGATTTTGACATTAATATTCGCCTAATGATATCGAATATTCAGGAGATGGGTCTTTAAAAAATGTAGACAAAGAACGAATCAGTTCCCCTGAGTAGTCCAACACTACAGTTTTTTTTACCTACACAAAAAGATGAGTGCCCAGTTTAGTAGTGATAGTATTCTGGGCATGAAAACTATAAGCATTCTGAAGTTGAATGAGAGAAGGAGAAGTAGGAGTTACTAAAATAAGTCATAACGGCTTCCGGGCTAAGCGCGCTTAGAAAATAGGGAATGAGCTAAATGCCCAACAAGAAATCGGGATCTTCGGGGCGATCTTGTGGGCAAATCCGACTTACGTAGTGGCCCAAAGGAGTGAGTGAATCGTGGTGAATGGCGCATGAAGTGTATACATTCTATTGTGAGTAGAGGAATAGGCAGAGTTCGTTTGAATGATTGACGATAGTCAATAACGAAATATCACGGATCAAGGTTGCCGTTCAACGAATTTTTATCGAGTGACTTTAATTCACGAAGTTTATTTTGTAAATCTCTTACACGGTCTGAGTCCAGGCTCGGACCATCTGACAGATTCAGTTCGCTATACTTAACAGGAATTTCATTCGACGATTGAACTCACTCTAATCTTATTCTACAATTTCTTCCTATAAGTTTGTGACAAGGCATGCCATTGGAGACTAGATCTGAAGTGATACTATTTACTTCCTTCCCAAAAGTTCGAGCGTAATGGTTGAATTCAGCATGAATTCTCATCAGCGTAGAAGCTGTCAAAGATTGATGAAAAAGATAAAACGCTACGCATTGATTTGACTCATTCGGGATAGGCTTGACGCTTGACTTAAGCTCAAAGCTATAGATCGTAGGATTAGCTCAGGACGTTTTGCTATTCGCACGCTAACATGGAATATTTTATAAAAGTAGGTAAAATCAGCTATTACAAGTTATTATTAGCTCAAAGAGCAAGATTCACTTCCTTATCTCCTGCTGTGACAGCAAATCTTGGTAATCAAAGCTACTTTTGAGTGGGGAGGGTATCCGCTGGAATCCGCTCACCATCTTACGCCCGATATCTTCTGGCTTCTCTGATGTAATAGTACTTCACATAAAGTAATTTTTGTCTCAACTTTAATCCCAAACAAAAGAGCCAGAGTATTTCAAGTCGATGAATGGTTTAGAATGCTTAAGCTGCAGAAAAGCAGCAACCGTTTATTTGAATGAGTTAGGGCCTCAAGATTCGAGCAAGCTTGGCTTGATGAGCACCACTTCAGCTGAGTGACTGCTGGCTTACATACTTATAAGCTTAACTACTCTATCGATTCCTTTGGAGTTTAGGAGTTTCGCAGAAATTCCCTCAAAAGTTACGAGGTCAGCAGAAATTTTCAAAAAAAAACTATTTTATCAAGGGGATTCTGATGGGGAGGACCACAAAGTGGGTGACTATTCCCACGTGCGGTAGATGGGTAAAAATATTCTTCCGAAATGCACTCAAAAAAAACTAAAAATAAGGATCGATTGTTGTAAAAATTGTCGATAAGGCCCAAGACTAACAGAAATATGAGATTGGGTTAGAACTGGGACTGAAAACAGTAATTCCTCGCTACAAAAGAGTAGAACCTACCTGAAAATCGCTAGTGATGTCGGAAATCGTGGTGATTTCCTGGACCCATACTTCGACTTTTACCTCGACCTGCACGAATCAGTTTTCAATTGGCATATTTTAGAAAAAGGGATCTAGGAAAACTTAGATTGGTTAAAACTGTACCTGGCCACCGGGAATTTTGTGCCTATTATAGTTATGCATGATAGCGCTAAGTATATAGGAATCATTAGCGCATTCCTTTGTCGCTCGTTCCACCTGAAACCATAAAGGGATTCAGGACTTCCATCAAAGAAAAATGCCAGTCATTCGGGATTAACCTTGGCTGGATTGATGATAGGTCGTAAACCGCCGTGTTCATCCACTTCCCAGTCATAGTTGCGGCTTAAACGGCGAAGTGTTCGTGAATTCCGTCGATAAACGGATCTTCTGGAAGAGTGCTGATAAATAGAAATAATAAATTGAAAAATTTCTGAAAAAAAGAATATGACAACCAGGGGGAAGTTTATACCTCTTGTATGTGATAAAAGTGAAAAAGGACGCGCTCTCGGAGTGCTTTCTGACTTTTGTTAAACCAAATTAGGGAATATTTCTCAAAACGATCAGCTTCCTGACTTTTGGAGGTGAACTTGTAATGCTACAAATTAGTATTTACTAAGTTTATGGGAATTTTCTGCGTGAAAGCTGTGGAAGTTGGGCCTTCAATTCGGAAAAAACGTTTTCCTTTCTCAACAGATGCAAATCTCACAATTCCCAGTCATCGAAATTCGGTCCAATGTCGATCAGGCAAGTGGAAATTAATAAGACTTTGATTTCTCAATTCCTAGATCCTGGATAGTCCCTAGATCCTTATTAGAGTTTAGGCAGGCATCATAATTCTCAGTTAGATGTTCCAGTTTGTCAAAAACCCTGAAAGGTCCTGAACAACACAGCTATACCCATTTCCAATAAGTTCCATTAAACCAAAGTACTTTACGCCTCCACAAAATGCCCTTTTGATGAGCATCTTCTTAGGCGGTACACTCTTTCGGAATAAACAAATTATAAAATGTATCGGAGGATCAAAAGAACGAGAATTACAACTCGATTCAGATGGCATCATCCATGACGTAGGAATCATTGCGATGTAGTCCTTCATAAATCTTTCAGCCACCTTTTTAATATATCATAGCGAAAATACGATGTACTTTGATGAATCACGTCGAATTTCCCTTTTCTCCAATAACGATTCATATCTTTGCTTTTAATAACTTCCACGGTACGAAATCATGAATTTGAACAATCCGGAACTAGCTTACGAATGAATCGAAGTTCAAAAAAATACTGGAATTCCAGATTGAAGTTTTTATTTTTTGAAAATGGGAGACGATCAGCTAAAAAGCAGAGAACCGATAGAAATACAGATAGGGATGGGGTTCCCTTTTTTTCCTATTTCTAAATGTCTTGGACAGAGGAGATAAATGACGTGATGTCGCTCTAAAATGCCATCATAATAGATTCCTAGCGTGTTTCACAGGGTAATCGCCCGGAACCTCAATTACTAGGATAAGGATAATGAGCGGTTACAAATCATGTAAGCCAGAACGAAATCGACTAAACTCTTTGTGCAGCAAAGCCTGGGCAGCATGGTTACTGAGTAATTACTGGTTATTTTTGTGGAAATTGTGAAAATGTGGAAGAAAAATGTGAATTAAAAGATTTTCGAGTTTGCCCTTGGGCCCACAATTGTCAGCTGATGGCAGAATGCTCACCTGATGGCGCTTTTCATCCGAGGGAATTAAAGCTAATCTTCTCGTCCCATTTACAGACTTTTCTAAACATGGTATGACTTTTGGCAATCTCCTATGGGACCGAAAAACAGTGGGTCCCAAATTTATTCGGTGCTTGGGGCTGTGGTAAGGAAAAAAGGCTTTGATATTTTTTTTTCAAAATGGTTCCCTATGTTCAAGCGGTGGATCCATCCTGTAGGATGAAGTAGACAAAATTTGGAAACCACTGATTAAAGTGTTCTTGCTACATTTCAATTTGTAAAAAACAATAGCCAATAGCCAAAAAAACAAGGAAAACATTTCAGAAGGTTCTGAAGAATTTCTAATAAAATGACGATAGACTCTCATAAATGTGATGGGTTTTTTTTCTTCCGATTCATTCCGGAATCAGCTAAACGATCACTGACTCGCTAAAACGACTCGGGTAAAACGATTGTCCTTCGGTGACAATTATAGCGAGCGTCGCTCGCTAATGATTCCCCTCAGATAGTTGGGCAGAAGAAGTAGCAGAAAAGTTAGCCTTTCAGTAAATCAGAAATAGCAGACTTGTGGATATCGTTCAACTGATCACAATGGTGTAAGCGTAGCTAAAGAAATGTAAATAAGCAGTGACTGGTAGCAAAGGAAAAAGAAACCCAGGACGAAATTGAGTTTTTTCGTTTTTTCTCCGAGTAATCAGGATAGTGGGTTGTAGGGTAGCGTTCAATACGAGATACGAGAATTGAACAAGGCTAAGAGGGGAGGGATAGCATCCCAGGGGAATTCACTATTTTCTTTGACCCTCTAACTTTTATGTACTTTCTCATATTTAGGAAAGTCTGTCCTTTCCCACATTAACAAAAGGAAATATGTGGGAATCTTCAATAGGTGATATAGAAATCGAAGGAGACCACGAAAAATATCCTTCTGTGGGAGTTCAACACCTCCGTCCCTCCTTTATACAGACTTTCTCATGCTGTACTTCCCAAAAAGGAACCGACCTTTTACTGCTTTGGGGGAACTTTTGAACTGGATTCTATCTTTGATAACAGCCTGAGCTTAAATTTACTAAATTGCCATTCAAAGAGAGGAAACGAGGGGTTCTTCATGGGCAATGAATGAACAAAATTCAAAATATCCTATATCAATGGCATCACTTGGCATTCCGAAGAGAAAAAATCAAAAATAAACAAAAAACGAGAAAAGGCGACAGTGAATGTTTGACATCCTTCGAGTTCTCCTCCCTGTTAATTCAGATCTTCTATGGGAAGCAGAAAAGAACAGATATCGGAACTCTCAATGCTCCTAAGCGTTTCTCGTCTAGGACAGCTTAAAATAGATCCTCACGCTCCCTTTGGCTACTGCCTATGCCATAATAATTATTTTGAACTGGCTGCATCCATGTAGTTTCCCCACACCACCCTCTTCGAGCTCAATACCTGATTTAGCACAACAATTGAAATAATTCTGGCCTCCTGCAAATTCTCACTCCCTCACTTGATCTCAAGCCTCTCGCTAATCTCATCTACGGCTCTGTTTCTCGCTAAAATCGCCACCTAATTCACAGATTGGCTCACCTTGCATTGCATGAGCAACCGACGAACAGCAGCAATAGTAGGAAAGTGATGTAATACATTCGCCGGTGCGTTTCAAGCCAGCTCAAATCGACCTCCTTTCCATTGATTCCGTGAGGGGAGGATGGGGCGGCGCCTGTGGCCGGTTCCTCCTTCATCTCCACCAATTACTGGCCTCAACCACGCCCCCAACAGGGCGAGGGACTTTGGCGTACGCCATACCCGTTAGTCCGGAAATATTAGTTAAAGTTGCTATAGCGGTTGCTGTTGCTACTGATGATATGGCTGGGCCAAGTGGCAAGCCCGAGAGACGAGTCGCGACGAACTCGAGCGTTGGTGGTGGCGGGGAGCGAGTGTGATTAGCCTGA
Source organism: Haemonchus contortus (assembly GCA_000469685.2). Classification (NCBI taxonomy): domain Eukaryota; kingdom Metazoa; phylum Nematoda; class Chromadorea; order Rhabditida; family Trichostrongylidae; genus Haemonchus; species Haemonchus contortus. Next base: position 12,595,348 of record LS997564.1, read on the forward strand.
CTGAAGCAGGTCTTTTTTTCGGCCTGACTGGCACGTCTCGATTGAGCGTATCCGATTTCCTCCTGGTCGTCTAACACAGCGGCCGACCAAATGTTAATTGGTGTCGCTAATTGGCTGCATTTGTCCACGTAGCAGTTTTGAAGAGCCTTTCAGAAGAGTCGGCTCAAAGTCGCCAGTGATTGGACTATTCAGTCACTTCTGATGAGCTACTTTGACGGAGGTTTTCTGACTGCGCCAAAATGTCCTCGAGAGATAGGTCCACAAGAGAGAAAAGTTTTTTTCTACAGGAGAACAGCAAAGGTGGCAGAGAGGAAGCAGTCAGAGTGTATTCAGCCTGTCCAGCTTATTGACGGGTCCGTCGTAGTTCGCCAACGACTTTACGAAAAGACTAGCCGTCGAAGAATGAGCGTTTCGGAAGTGTTGCGAGACACATGGATAGGATGGACACGGAGCAAGTGGCCATGGGTGCACGTAGAACGTGTCTCTTCTTCGGCTACTCCATTTTCATGGAGTCGAGAAGGTTACGCTGTATTCTCCAGAGATTTCGCTGCGAAAGTACAACCCCCGGGCCACACATTTGCCCCCAACAAAGCTATAATTCAATCACAATCGAACGACTTTTGATGCGAGTAGGGGACTTTCCGCAATCCGTAACTCGTTTTCTTTGGAAGTTACAATCTATAGCGGAAGACGTCCATGAAAGCAACAACACACAAACGTCTTGCTGAAACCGCACGCAATTCACTAGCATTTTAATGCGCACGAGACGGACTGAAAAGGCATCTCATCAATGAATCAAGCTCAGCAGAACACGTCGAAAGCAAGCCCCTTCAAGCTAGAATTTATGGGATCGCTAGCGATTCATTATGATGCTAGATACTGAGTTTAAAAAAAGAAGAACACTGATTCATAATGTCTACAATGCTATCTACATCATCTTGGGCGGAGTTTTCAATTGTGGGCGTGGTTTTAGAGCTTCAGAGACAAGTGGTTAATGTGTTAAAAATGAACTTGTAATCAAATTAAATTTACAAAAACATTGTCGAATGGAACCAAGGGGGGAGGTTGTTTTTCCCCGAAACCCCATAAAAACATTGAGCATGGTTGCGGAAAGAGGCCATTGAATATGAATTATTTGTGCCCATGGGGACGGGTAAAGTTGCATCGAGATCTGGGCATTGTGTTGCCCGAGAGCCCTCTTTTACCCTGCCTTTACCATTTCTCGACATTACAACAAGTACTTTTGTAGCTACATAATCCCAATATATTTTTAACAAATCGGAAAATCGCCCTTAAGCGTTTGGGTGTCTTGCGGTTCCTCGGAAAATGCCGAAAAAAAAACAAAATGTCTTGCTGAGGATTCATTGACTGTTGATGGAATTGACGGGAATGGTTTTTAATAGAACAACTATGATATTATAAACTCGATTGAACCACCACTTTAGGAAGTCCGACGGTGTGCAAAGATGGGCTTTCGAGGCTTCGAAATTGGCTCCCATGTGGGTGAGAAGAGCTTGGATCACAAAGATTTCTGGCCTCTCTACAAGTTACGTTTATTTTTGATGGTTCCATATTAATAAGTAGCAGTGATTGAAATTTTCGATTTTAGGTCTGCGAAGACCTCGGACTAGTGCTGTTTGTACATCCGTGGGACATGCACAGTTGGGATGGTCGACTCAATAAGTACTGGATGCCGTGGCTCGTAGGTTCGACTAGTTTTTGTTTATAAATTTCCCAACCTTCCAACAAATCTTCAAGGTTTCCTCTGCGTTTTCACAGAGGTTTCGAAAAATTCCCTGCTTTTTTTACACAAAGCTCAGTGAGCGTTTCATCATTTCAGCTGGTGATATTGGTCACATGCGTGGCGCAATCCGTCATTTCATTGAACTTTATCTGCTCTGATTCTTAAGAGTCTTGGATCCCCAACTATTTCCAAATACGCCAAGTCTACGGAGTACCAACCAAAACAAGTAGAAGAGTTGAGCTCTTACTGTCGTGGTCATCATTCAAAAGGATCAACTCGGCTCGGCGACGGGGTATTCCTTTAGAAGCCGCCTAATGTTTTTCCAGAGGAGGCTTTCATCATTTCTAGAAAGAGAATGCAACTGACCATATACCTACATTATTCATGGGGTTACTCAAACTAGAGGCTCTACCTAGTACTTACTTTCGTGCATGAACGGGTTCCACCGAATAGAAATATGAGTCTGAGCAGATCTTCTTTTGCTTTATAGGTATGATTTATCTTGAGCTAGCGAATCAAAGCGTTTTCGAAGTTGAACGAGTGCTTAGGTGAGAGAATTTATTCTTTGGGAAAGGTTTTAAGCAAACTGAGCTCATGCCAATTCTTCAACCAATGTCTGAGAACAGTTGAAGCCGTTAGTGTCATATTCACAGTCCATCAGTGGAAGTACTGATATAATCACACAACAGACAATCAAAAACGAGCCTGATGTGTGATTATGTTAGTATTCCCGTCCGTAGACTATGAACACTGACCAGCACATAGACTGCCGCTTAAAGGCACACTTCACGATAAAAATGGTTCCTGAGATTTCCATATAGGATGAATTCGAGGCTCCTTCTGGTACCATATGGCGATGTCAGGCCGCGAAAAGTCATGGATAGCGCACAATAAGGGGTCACACATTTTATCATGTGATTGCCACACCCACAGCAGACGAGTTTCAACGGCGCTGTAGAGGCTGCACCATTCACAAGCGAATCCATGTGGGAAGGTCAAACAACATGCCATGACCCATGGCGGCAGTGGCAGGCAGTTTCGGAAAATAATGGCTCGGTGTAGTTGGCCATTTGCGTAAATGCAACATCTGAAAACTCGTCCGAATACCCCTTCCATAGCATTTCCCGCCATAGTGATCTCGTACAACCTCTATTACGACTACTTTAGAAAGCCTAGTTTTTCGCGAAGTAGACGGACTTTCTCGCTTTCTTCGCCATGTTGTACTGCTCTAGATCAACGCTTCCACTTTTCAACTTCAAAAAGAGTAACTCGAAATTATCGTGAACTGTGCCTTTAATATATCACCGCTCCTCGTCTAGTCTCGAAATAAGTTTTAGAAAGCGATTTTAGAAGCTTGTAACTAGAAATATCAGAACGTTGCTCATGCGATATAGCACTCATACAAATCAATAAATCCTCCTCCCTTATAAAAGATCAGTTCTCATCTTGCACGCTAGGGAAGATAAAGGAGTTGAAAATTCTATCGGCCACCCCTCAGTCGTTTTATGAGCTAAATATGTTTTTGGATCCACTAAATAGTATTCGAATGCATGGCGCATTCTAAAAAATGCCATATGTCAACGCCTATAACTTTATTCCCATTTTTCGATTATTTAGCGAACAATTCTGTGATCCTCCTCCCAATCATAAATTTTTCACAATTATTTGACCGCAAAAGAATAAGGGCATGTGTGAAATCCGATTCTACAGATGTGTAAAATGCGGTTCCCACATCCATTACACTATCTGTGATCCTAAAACATTCATGCTCTTTTGAGGCACTTCCACACTGACGTACCAAAGAGCTTGATAGCCGTCAGCCCATTTAGTCGCTGACTTTCGTAGCCAGTAGTCAAGATTTTCAAAGTTCCCTTCATACACCTTTTCTCTGTAGGGTATCAATAGGAACTGTCTGAAGGAGACTACTGGTTAGAGTGGTGGCACGGGCATGGGTTGGGCCTCCCAAAGTGAGCATATCACTCTGTTAATTCGAAAACTGCTTCTTCTAGTGGAAGACGCTTAGAATAATACCTCCCTTTTACAAATTTACAAGTAACGTGAAAATCCTGATGACGTCTCTATAAAGAATATCGGTTGAATTAGCAAAATTCGAGAACATGGAGGTTGGTGTTACACACCACATGGACCCGCTCTCATGATGCCCTTTCTTGCACGATCAAGCTTTTCTTGCCTTCCCATTTGAAGGCACAGTTCACGATAATTTTGTGTGATCCAAATTATGATGAAAAATAGAAGACAAGGCCGAAAATTGCGCGATGGAGGTGGAATAACTGCGTAAATAGGTGTTTCCGAAGTGAAAAAAGGCTTCGAAGAACCGATAAAAAGGGAGCTGGACGAGAATGTGACCAGAAAAATGAAGAAGAGTGGGGCGTTCAGACGAGCTATACAATGTGTCTCACTGCGTACGTGTGGGTCCTGGTGCGAATAACAGACTATGGTAAGCAAAAAACATCCACTTATAAGCATAAGTAAACAAAAAACCCCTACTAACAGCAAAAGTAGCTCACCTTTTTCAGCCTCTAGGAGTAGGAAATTAAATAAGGGATCGCGGCAGCAAAAAGAATAACAGAGGAACAAAGAATGGAAGAAAATCATCGCCTCATCACTGAGCGGGCAGCTGATTGTGTGTGGGTCCTAGAACGAATAGATGCAGTCTGTATTGTCTCGACACTCGTCTGACGTGATGACGTGACATTGATCGAGAGGCGGAAAAGCCATTGACGTTCCCGCTCATCGAATTATCGTGAACCCTGCCTTTAACTTGCACATAAATATTCAAAATAGAGACGGGTTTGTGGTATGGCCATGTGATACCAAACACTTCCGCGCGGTGATAGACATCTGTTTCCAACAATCCTTGAACTCCAATTGCAAGTGATCACTTCGTTCAAAAACAACTTTCCTGAATAGTTGCTATAAAAAGTAGAGGTCTTGTATTAAGAAATCGTGTCAATCGAAATTACCTTCAACAACAAAAATAATAAAACGAGACGCTGTAAGAGGCTGGCCTAATAATGTGTACGTGTCCTCACCGAGGTAACCATCGGCATTTTTCACTTTTTTTGTCAAAACCAACAAGTTGGGAACCGAGGCTGTTTAAATGTGTTCAGCTGAAGAATGATGGTCATATTTTTGACTAAAATGTCAGGATTTAACCAAGGATTCTGAGATAGAATAACTTATTAATGAAAAGACGCCGAGAAAACTTAAATCCGAGATGGTTTCCGTAAAACCTGGCCGCTTTCGTCCAATTTTTATTTTTTGGCTCTACGACAACTATTTCGATCGCTTCTGAACATGAGAATTGGCATGTATCATGCTATGGTGCATTACTATTAGGTTGATGCATAATTATTGCGGATTTTTTTCAGCAACTTTTACCTGAAGAAACGATAGAAATATCTAGCGAAGAGATGTTCAAATAATGCTCCGGAACATATCCACTATCTACATCAAGCACTGCTTCCATTTGCTAGGCTGTCGAATTCCACAGACAAAAAAGTTTCGATCCTTGGAGGCGATCATGCCTTGTCGTTGGCCATCTAGCCGTCCACTTCGTGGAAAGTTGTGTTCGTTAACCAATTGTTCAAAGGGCGATTGACGTGATAATCCATAGGAGATCTGTTGATGAATAGGACGCCCGTAGAAGCAGACTCTATTCCTTGTTCGACTTTGGCTGACTGTTCCATTGCCGAGAAGTTCGTTGAGATCACGTTATGAGTGTGCCGCCTTCCAACATTTCTCGAAGTAATGCAGCATAATGTGGCGTATATGAAGATGACTCCCTAGACATATTTCTGTTAAAGAAAACGAGAAGATCATTCCTACAAAAATCCCAAATTCAAGAGTTTAATTTTATCGGGAGAAAAGAAGCCGCGAAAAAATCAGCAATAATTATGCATCGACCTAATACAATTGGAAGGGACCCTACTTTCTGTACAGATGCTGCTTTAATTCACTGTAGTTTCGACAGAAATCAAACATGAAAAGCTTAAAATGCTGATTTGCTAGTTGCTTTAACACGTTCCCATTTTCGCCTGGGCAGTACCGATAACGGGTTCAATTCATCCAAAGTGTTTTGTAAAACGAAAACTAAATGTAGAACTCTTCAAAAAGAGATTATAGCACCTATCAAAAGGTTATGTCATGCGTCATATCGATCATTTAATTTTTTTCAAACTCGTTGGGATTGTTTCAACGAAAAAATGAGTGACCCTTATACTCATGGGGATTTTCAGGATCGTAGGGACATCGGAGGTTAATCCAAGCTCGCGCGCGACGCCCCTCCCACCGCGACGCGACCATTTTGTTCCTAACGCACCACACCCATAATACTGATACCAACCGAACTGGGAGACGTGCAAATTCTGCTTGATGCTCTCTATGTAGTACGAAGTAAGTAAGATACATGGATCAAGCGTTTTGAAGCACCGTCACTCTTACACTATTATTTATATTACTATATAAGCTAGATGCCGATCCCTAGTAGTGACTGTGCAGCTTGAATTTACCTCGGGTGTGGTGCGTTAGGAACGAAGTGGTCGCGTCGCGGTGAGAGGGGCGTCGCGCGCGAAGGAATGTAGCAGTATGCAGCAGTAGGTAAGAAATACAAGAACAAAAGTACTAATAGTAGAATTATGCATAAAATAATGATCGCATATCGAGTGAGCCGTATGAAGAACGCTAGAGCTGTAATAACGGCGAATGAGTGGTCCGCGACAACCGCGTGCGGCAAATCGATTACCCAAAATCGTTCCTAACGTCCGTCTCCCCCGTCACTGGCTACCGCCCCGATTCTACTTCTGTTAACTGGACAATCTAAAATTATGTACTTTTTTTCTGCTTCCTTTCTTCGCTTAACAACTAAATTTTGTGCAGATGAGAACAATTATGATAACCTCTCTTCGGAATTTCAGGAATGCCTTCGGAGACTGCTCAAGCGATATGTAGCGTCCTTATGGGCAACATACTACTCCAATTTCCACGTCTACGATTCTGTTTCGCACATGGAGGCGGTTCATATCCCATTATTGCTGGACGAGTTGCACACGGCTTCAAGGTTTGTCGGGACAACTTAGCTGAAAAAGAGTTGTCAGTGTTACAAACGGAAAAGAAGCGTGAGTAAGAGATCTACTTCGGAAGTGTCAAGTAGAATAAGAAGAAGATAAGATGAAAATTTGGTCAGTTCATTTACAAATGCACCTTTTTTACTGCATATAATCAAAATAAATAAAGTGCAGTATAATGGTAAGCAAAGGAAGTTCGTAAAGTGAGTAGGAAAGTGTAAGTGATAGGATATCTGTAGAGGTATGTAGCTGACTATCAGTCGTGAGTGAAGAGGACAAGAAGGCTGGTAATTGCCGCTGTCTTGTTCCCTAGGTGAAAATCGAAGTACATGGCACTTACCCATGAACTTCCTTGTTGGAATGTTTACTTGAACGTCTGACTTTATTTATTCAGATGCTTCTTAGTGAGGTCTGTCTCATTTACAATCGTGTTGAGGTTCGACCTGATCTGTGTGCCACCGACTGCTCCACTGATCCACGTGAACTGCAGCATCTGATATGGACGGACTCTCTCGTACATAATCCGGATGCTCTGCATCTCCTAGTCAATACCATAGGAAAGGTAAGTGATTCTTATCTCGGTGACTACTCTAAGTGAGCAGGAAAGACGGTTAGAAGAAATTGTTGAAATTTGCGGGACCTTAAAAAACAAGGATAAAGTCTTTGGATTAATCAATCCGACTCCGGGATGCAATCCGCATTCGAGTTCCATTAAAACCGTAATGTCGGTTTGAATTCTTATATGGCATACATTGACATGCAGTGACCAGCCGATATTCAAATCAGTGTTTTTATGCTCCTGGATGAGTTTTTTACCAATTGACCGACCCTGGAAGGATAAGAGATCGGTTGGCCTGGGCGAGTATCGATCCGGAATTTGATTCCGCGTCAAAGGAATATAGTAGATCGCCATTTGCACTACACTTCGCCTGCTTGGGCGAACTATAAGATCAGATAATCAAAGCCGGCAGTCACCCTGCCTGGGGTCTTTTGGTAGCAGCCGGGATGGAGCTCGCATTTAGACATTCGGTTGTCGATAATAATGGGGCTGGGGCTTCTCTAACCAATTAACCGACCCCTGAGAGATGAAAGATTCGGTTGGCCTGGGTGAGTATCGATCCGGAATTCGATCCTGGGCGGGGCGTTATATGAGCTAAATTTGGTCTGCTTGCAGGAACCATAGGAGATTGTCCAGTGTAGGTGAACTTTTTGGTACTAGGAATAAATGAAACCTTCATTCAGACTATCGGCCGTCAGTCATTATGAGTTGTTTGAGGTTTAGAATATCTCTCCCCCTTCCGTTTTTGATGGAAAGGCCTCGTGTCAAAAGGTTTTATGCAGCTAAATAACAGATGGGTGGAAATCATTTTTTCTATGCATTCCTTCTTCTTTTGCTCTCTCCCGCTTTCTCTATAAACTGCTTGCTCCGCGTGTTCAAGTGATCTTTAGTATCAAAGACATTGATCTAGAAAGGCATCTCTGTGGTCGAATCCATTAATCATGTCATGCAATGAATTCACGCACGCGAAGGTGGCAATGCGCTTGATTTCTGAGCTGCAAAAAACCGGTTATTCCTAGTTGCATCGGGAAACTGGAAGAAGGGACTTGTCGTCATTCCGTAATTGGCAAACCCTCATTAACAAGAGCATAATAATTGATTTTTGCCCTTTTGGGTTTGGAAGTTTGGAACTTTCAGCTAGGGGTAATGCTGCGCTATTTTTGGAAAGACCTGCGTACTTTCCTTTTACGATGGCGCCCCCGCAGTAAGCCTCGGAGTTACGTCACGGGTGCAGGCTTATGATCTGAAGTTTGGGTAAGGGATAAGGCGGCTCATATAGGCCGACCTCTGTGGGATACCGAAGACAGAATCGATTCCTTTTCTGGAAGCTCCCAAAAATAGTGTTGAAGCCCAGGATCGACTTTCTTCCAATCTTGGCATGATGTGTATTAACGATAATCTTCTTTAAGCCTTTCAAGATTGAACACAATTTATTAAGCCAACGTTTCGGCGCTGCTTCGCCTTCTTCAGGGCCTGAAGTAGTGCAAAGCATTGTGTGGCATGCTCGTCCAAAAGCCTCAACAAAACTCCAGCAAGAACCCAAGTAGACCAGCAAACCCCAAAGGAACAGATTGAATGAGGCATGGATTACTCACCTTGGAATCCGCCGTTAAGACAAGAGGACGACCACCCTCGTAATAACTGTTGTTTAAAATGAATAGTAACACCTCCCACTGATCTCATCGTAGATCAAAGATTACACAGGTCAAGGAAGGGTGCGAGTTCACGGGTTATCGCCACACACTCCTCCTTCCTGTTCATAAGGGGTTCTTTAACGGTAGGGCTCCTAGCGGGGTATGCATCCTCGATCCAGCCAGCCCACTTAGATGTTCTTTAACTCGAACGTACAGAGGGCGACCCGTTTCTCCTATATACTCGCATCCACAGCTTTTCACAGTGTTTCATTCCACGCGGGTTTATCCTTCGACGTTTCCGTGTCCATATTAGCGCTTGAAACAGAGATCGCGGCGCGCAAGACATTGGAAGCGTTTTGGATTACCGTTAAAGAACCCCTTATGAACAGGAAGGAGGAGTGTGTGGCGATAACCCGTGAACTCGCACCCTTCCTTGACCTGTGTAATCTTTGATCTACGATGAGGTCAGTGGGAGGTGGTGTTACTATTCATTTTAAACAACAGTTATTACGAGGGTGGTCGTCCTCTTGTCTTAACGGCGGATTCCAAGGTGAGTAATCCATGCCTCATTCGATCTGTACCTTTGGGGTTTGCTGGTCTACTTGGGTTTTTGCTGGAGTTTTGTTGAGGCTTTTGGACGAGCATGCCACACAATGCTTTGCACTACTTCAGGCCCTGAAGAAGGCGAAGCAGCGCCGAAACGTTGGCTTAATAAATTGTGTTCAATCTTGAAAGGCTTAAAGAAGATTATCGTTAGTGTTGAAGCCGTCTAAACAATGTGTAAGGGCGTGAGCTTGTCAAGTATTCCCAAAGTTTTTATCCCACCAAGTAGAGTTGTTCGATATTAATTAACCGGAATATGGAAAAATTGCAGTACTGAGTGACCAAAGCAGGTTCTGGTTCGGGAACTTGATTTCATGAATAGGTGTTGGTCAGAAGCGTTTCTTACCTAAGCGTATCTACCATCATGACCACTGCTCTCGCTAAAACCTCTTCTGAATAGAGGGGCAGTCAAAGTATCGGCATGTTCGACGAGCATGGCTGACACAGGATTTCCTGTGATTTTTATAGGACTGGAGTTTTAGAAATGTGAAGCCGTTTCCGAAAACGACGAAGGAGTGTCTTTCCTGATAGCTCCTGTTCTACTGAGATGGTCTGATACCGGTTCTCGACACTATGCGTCAAAGCATGCGCACTCCACCTTCACTAGAATAGACAGAGATCGTTTTATTGATTTACTACATGCTCTCACAGAAACTACTGACTCTAACGGAATGAGTCGAATTGAGAATGAGGGACTCGCGTCCTGGCTGCACCGGAAGTCCACTGATACGTCTATAAAGGCCACTTGCCCTTCTCGCGGACTATAAGCCTCTATTGATCATGTTCGTTTCTTAGAAAAGAGTGCCCCCACAATCCTTGTTCACAAAGTCAAAAACTCATTTAAGTCCTTTACTACTTATCTTAGGAAGCTAAAATCACAAGCTTCCAACAAGACTGCGCTCTTCCACGTCCCGAGAAGGTAACGTGATAGACAAAAAACCATCAACGCCATCTTGAACACTACCAACTTTTGAATTCGAAAATGTGCTTGGCTTCTGCTGAGAACAAGTGGGACCATGTCGTCCACAATATCAAGGTCGAAGAAAATCTATAAATCGTGCGAACTTGTGGCCAGGTCCACATGAGCTTCGTTCTCCAGGCCACGCAACTTCCTACCAGACGACTGAAGCTGCCTCTTTCAAATGGCTCGAAACATCCAAATGACTTCAACAACAGCACTGTGACCATAAGAGAATTTCATCGCATATCCGTGCAGGTGGCTTCGTTGTAGCGGGTAATGGGACAAAGTTCACTCTGCGAACTTTTGATATGACTAGCCGTCGCTCTCCCTCCCCCACTCCACTAGAACGTCGAACGTTTCGTAGTTCTCACCTGAAAAACTGATGTGGAAACCAACCTTCGACGAATTCACTCCTTCCATTTTGCTCTCAGGAGCACAGAGCGAGTCGTCGTATGCCCGATTACTCTATGCCCAATAATCTTGAACTCACCATCACCTTCACGAACAATAACTGCATCATCTCTTCTAGATATGGGTCACAACTACCCCAACTTGAGGATGGCAATGACAACCAATCTGCCAACGTCTCCTGCACATTGTCGATAGATCTGCGCTCCACAATCTCCAGCTTTCCTTCAAAATGGCTTGCACATCTGGTTGTATCAGAGTCGCTAAAGCTAGTAAGGCATGTTAGGTGCCGATGTGCTCTCGGTTACCGAACCTGGGACTGATTTGTCAATCTCATGATCCACAGTTTTGAGTTATGGATCTGGAAGGTCAAACAGCAAATCGTTCATTGTCACGGAACTCAATTCGTGCCTTATACCGAGCCTCTTTCTTCTTGCGATGCCAAAGAGGTAACATATCAAATGACTCTAACAGCAGACCCCAAAGGGTGAAAGACTTCATTACCGTAGAGGGGCCAGCATGACGATTTGATCCAACGGTCAACATGCGGAAACAATGACACTGGTTGCTGTACTGTTACAGCTAAATGCCTAATTAGGATCTCATAAAGCAGGAGACACAGACAACAATTGAAGCTTGCAGTTTCAGGATAAAGTCGTTCTCGGGACCGATTACCCATTCCCTCTTGGAGAATTGGAAGTTGGAAAGGTAATCTCATGTCATTGATGATAGTCCATTCTTGTAATTACAGATACAGTACAGAAGGTACAAAATAAAAAATGTCGCAGAAATAATCGATATTTCCGATTTATAGGTAATTGAAGAATATGATGGTCTATCCAGTGATGATCAAGCTCGCATGCTATGGAACAATGCCATCGAGATGCTCGGCTTGGATGAGAGTTCACTTTGTAGCCGACCACTATGAAATAAATTAGCTTGATATAAATTGTTTATTCACAGTTTGTATGTTTTTTGCAGACGGGTCACAACCTATCGATGATTTCTGAATTTTATTTGAGTACCCAAAATTTGGGTGTGGTGCAGTAGGAACGAAATTGTCGCGTCGCGGAGAGAGTGACGCCGCGCGCGTCGGAAGGTAGCAGAATGCAGCAGCAAGTAAAAAATCCAGGAACAAAGAAACTAATAATAGAATCATGCCATTAGTAGTAATCGCATCGCGATCGAGCTGCATGAAGAACGCTAGAACTGTTATAACGAGGCAAATGGTCCGCGACAGCCGCGTGCGGCGGATCGATTACACAAAACCGTTCCTGCTGCCCGTCTCCCAAAATTTTACTGTAGTGGTTTAAGTTTATTGGTGATCCCAGTGGGAAATATATTCTCTATCTCCACTGATGAGTCTTCTATTATTGCGTTTTTGTAGACCTGGGCTGAGAACTACGACAAGAATAGCTATTGATCGCACTTCCTTATCAAAATTTTCAAGTTTAGAAGTTGGTCAAATACGAGTCGTTCTCGGGAAACCCTAAAGATGCCAAGATCAGATGAGTAGTGAATCACAAGGGCAAAAATAGACATCGCAGAAACTGCAAGTACCCCGTACCCAAGGGTTTCAACACCCAGGAACGAAATCTCACTATGGCTTCGGCTCTTAAAGTGAATTTGTGGCTCGCGACAGGACCCATAGCCGTATTGCTGTATGAGCCGTGTGCTTGCACTGAATTTTCTTTCTTTTTTCAACACACCCCGAAATATCAGTCACGCCTCCATACAACGCTGCCTGTGAAATTTATCGGATTGTTTTTTCGTGCTTTCCATGTGTGACGTCTTGCCATTTTTACAATTTACCTACCATTGAACCAAGAGATTACTTGTGCGAACAGCTAAAAAGTCGGTTATCAACTGCAAATCACCTACATATGTCCACAATGTAAGTATAAGGTCCTTCGAACTTAAAGGCACCGTTCGTGATAATTTTGGGTAATCCAGATTATGATGATAAGGGAAGGCAAGAGCGAAACTAGTGCGACTGAGGGTAAGAAACTGCGTGCATCGATGTTTCCAAAGTGAAAAAAGCTTCGAAAAGCCGTTAAAAAGGTGGCTGGGCGAGAATGAAACCAGAAAAATGAAGAAGAGTGGGGCGCCCGGACGAGCTAAACAGTGCGTTTCACTGCGCGCGTGTGGGTCCTGGTGCGAATAACAGACAATGGTAAGCCAAAATTCATTCACTCATAAGCACAAATGAACAAAAAAACCCTAGTAACAGCAAAAGTAGCTCACCTTTTTCAGCCTCTAGGAGTAGGAAATTAAATAAGGGATCGCGGCAGTAAAAAGAAAAACAGGGGATGTAGTGTATGCCATTGAACTACGGGTCGTCGTGATGTCATCATTTCAGCCCATTGCTCGTAACAAGCATGGGTGACCTAAAACATGATCCCTTGACAGTTTGTTTAAGGTACGGTGCCTGTGAAGGATAACGAGGAAAAGGGACTGCTGAGAGGACAGTGGGAGTCAGTAACAAGCCACGTTACACACAACATCGAACTTCTTCTTGCACTCGAAATAGAAAGAAAAAATTGAAACGATTCGACAGCTGTGAGTTTAAGGTAGAATTTTGAGAGTTCAGTAAGGGGTCTATTTGAGCAGGAGACAACATCGAACAAACATTTTTTATGAGTCCCTACCTGTGGAAGATTCAGCGCTTGTGATGCGAGCGTAACCTGAAAGAATGTCTCTCGCTCGAAAAAAAATTACATTTTTCTTAGCCATTTGTAATCTGTACTGTTGTTTGGTTTTTGCTTCCTTACAGAAGTAAAACCAGTCGATCAACCATAAACACGCACCTCCCCTATGAAGTCGTTCTTACTCATCTTGTCGTAATCCCATACAGAAATGATGATGTGGACTTTCTGAAATTCATAACTCTAGATCTTGAGAGCATTAGCTCCTAAAAGAGTTTTTTACCTCCTTCGCGGTAAAACGGAAGTATTGTCAGGTATGTATCTCAAGAGATAAGCAAACCAGCGCGTTTGGCCCTTCTGCTGGATGCATTTCCTTATTCTGCGATTCTGTTTAAAGGTCTCATAATCCCACTCAGGGAATGTACGTGGGGAGTCGCTTCTAAATCCCAGGTGGGAGACACTTCCTTGTTAATATGTGGAAGACATTGGGCGAATATATGAATCAACTGCTAAAGCACACCATACTGTCACAGTTGCACGGCAGCCCTATGTACACCGTATAAAGAACTTCCACCTGGGATTTATTAGGTTGTTCGGAAAGGAATGCGCGTTTGAGTTCAAAAAAATTTTTTTTATTAAACCAAAACTAGATAAGATCAATTCAAAAGATATTTACCATTACTATCAATGACTTCTTGTCTACGTTTACGCAAAGAATGGATTCTTCTTCTGAAGAACTCGGCCGGCTGCAATTCAAGGTAGTTGGACAACCTGAGTTGGACTTTTTCGCGGTTTTTGAATTTTCTCTCGGTCAAGGTGTGCTGCATTGACCGCAATAGATGGTCATCGGATGGAGTCAGGTCTAGGCTGTAAGGCGGATGAGGCAGGAATTCCCAACCCCTATTCCTCAATTTTTTTCCAAGGTGGTTTTCGCAACATGTGGACGAGCGTTGTCGAGGAGGAATTTTGTCGACGTCGTTTCGACACCTTGGCGACGCAGTGCTTGATCCACGCAGTTCAATTTATCTTTGCAAATGTCCGGCGTAACCGTTTGACCCGAATTCAGGACATCAAACTACACTCAACCTTTGCTGTTCCACCAAACACAGAGCATCACCTTTCTGCCGTGTATTCCGGTTTCGTTGTGGGTTTTGGAGAGTCACCGGCAACTAACCACTCTCATTTTCGTTTTGTGTTGTCGAAGCAGATCTATTTCTCGTTTGATGTAATAATAGAGTTGAAAAAACCGCTGTTCTTGGAGCGATGGAGAAGAATTTCGGCCACTGCCACTTGTGTTGCCTGGTTTGGGTCGCCCGGCTGGTGCGGTACCCACTTTCCGCACCTGTTCTTCCTGCCAATTGCCAGCAAATTCTCATGGATGATAGAGTTTGAGCAGCCAACATGTGCTGCCAGCTCTCGGGTGGTTTGGTGTGGATCCAATTTGATGACGGTCTTCAACACTTGGTTATCGACGAACTGAGGCCGACTTCCATGTTCTTCGTCCTCCAAGCTTTCATTACCGTTTTGGAAACGCCGACACCATCGTCGGCACTGATTTTCTGACAGAGCTTTTCCGCCGTATACTTCAGATGTGGCACGATGAGATTCAGCAGCCGATTTTCTTTGCTTGAAGTTGTTCCGCATGCAAGCCCGCAAAAGGCATTTTTGGTCAAGCACCTTTTAAACTTTTTTACTTAGAAAAAAACAAAGTAGACATAGCCAAAAAGATATCAAAAGATGCGAAATGAAGATCTCTTCCTAATAGACAAAATCGCTTTGGAAAATCTTTCATAGTAGGGGAGAAATGAATGGACAAAGTTAGCGCGCATTCCTTTCCGAACAACCTAATAGAAGCGACTCCCCACGTACTTTCCCTCAGTGGGATTATGAGACCCTTAAACAGAATCGAAGAATAAGGAAATGCATCCAGCAGAAGGGCCAAACGAGCTGGTTTGCTTACCTCGTATCTCAATATGTCTACAAAGCTGTTTGTTAATTACGACATGTCCCCCTTTCAGTTTTATTAAGTTGCCATCATGGCAGCCGTTAGCACTGTCTAAATGTTGGAGTCCTATCAGCTCCCCTCTTCCTCTACTTCTGGGTGAGCATTGATTTGATCTGATTGAGCGCTCCATAGGGGTCCTGTCTCATTTAGTAAAGGTAACCTTACCTCCATCATGGCTGGTTCGATTTTGAACTGAAAACTCTCGTTGTAGTAGGGATTCAGCGTGCGATACTTCCTAGATGTCTTCTTCTTGCTCAGTAACTTCCGTCCATGATATAAGTATATTTTCACATAGGGATCTGGAATAATGGCATTTTTCATTGATAAACGGGAATAGGTCATGCTTCAGCCTAATCAGCGGAATTGTAATAACAATTGGAACCTAGAGAAGTTTCTAAAGGGTAGATGTTGTGGGCCAGGCACGTTTCTTACGTCAGTTCGTTCAATCCGGGTAAATTTCACATTGTCACTCCTATAAGGTGATCAGGTAGTTACAATGGCGGAATCTTTCATTAAGCACATGGAGATTCAATTCTCTCAATGTTTCTCAGTCCACAAAGTGAGGTGTGTGTATCTGTATTAGTGTACTCGTGGTCATGTTATGTTATGCTATGTTTATTACGTTGCTAAGGCAAACGCAAGAAAAACCAGAAAATTACCATAAGAAGCACCAAGAAAACAAAACACAAACATTGGTTGTGTATGTATGTATTGTTGTATGTGTGTGTTTGTGTGTGTGTGTGTGTGTGTGTGTGTTTGTGTGTGTGTGTGTGTATATATATATGTCCGTTTTTGCTCGGAATTTTACCGTGCACCCCGTGGAAGACAGGAATGATAACAGCTGAGAAGAACTAGAAGACTTTGCCATCAGAAGGTAAGACCCTCTGGTTCTTCTGCTTCCTTCGCAAGATTGTTGCAACCTGGAAGCTTCACTACCCTGCAGGAGTTGTGATCGGATTGTTGCGTGCGACAAGAATTAGCAAGCGTGGATAGGAGTTGGTTAGAGCATGATCCACGAAATCCAATTGTCTTCCCTTCATTAGTGGAGCCCTTGGGACTTTGGTCTTTGTCGTATAGGGTGTGATTGGAAAGTAGGTGGGTGGTGACAGAAAGTGATAACTAGTGATAGAGTTATAAGAGCCTTTATAAAGCAAGATCAATTGAATCTGCTAGTCTTTTCTCATTCACAATGGGCTTTTCGGGGTCTTCCTGGGCAGACTACGATAGTTTTAAGGTACCCTCTCCAAGCTAAAAACTGGAGGTGTTGAATGGTGATTACTTGGATGCTACAAATTCGTCCCATTTGGCACTTCTGGAAACCACTTCTATCATGACCTGTGCTTTGAGCCATGCTTGTTCACTTTTGAATTCATCTAATTTGAAAAAAATGAAAGGGTATGTGAATTCGAAAATTTTCAAAAAGTAGAAAGTAGGCTGGAGTCAGGTCAAAAAAAAATCCTCTCATGGGAAGCATGTGGGCTGAAAATAAACTGTCACTCGGACATACCCACACAATCAGGCAAGTAGGCCTCTCAATCCCATCGGTAACCATAACAATCAATGACTGGGAGACTGAAAGAGTGGCTGATCGCATCTAAATGGCCTTAGGACAAGGAATGAATGAAGGTGAGTTAGAGGGGACCCGTGCCTGAGCATTTTTGGCTCAAGATGAAATGATGCATCCCCTTCCCATCTGATTACTTGTCCAATTGATACTGTACGGTTCGAAGTGTTCCCCTTGTTATGTTCGAACGGGCTTGTTCTAGGGGCTCGTGGACCGTGTGAAATGGGAAGGACCTGTATGCTCTTATATCGTTGCTGTGCAGGCATCTTGTGGCTCTGAATTCGTAGTCGAGCTTATGACCGAAAAGCAAAAGCAATGCATGGGTCCCGATTGGGGAATGTTGTCGGAGCCATGGCCTTTTTTCGCTTCAATTGAAATTGAGTACTCATTTGTAGGCGTTCATAGTCCCTTCCATAGCTGTTCGAGGCATTCTTACCGACCAACTCTAGACTAATTTGATTATCATAATCAAATAATCGCAATGGGACAACATGGAATCGTTCGCAATGCAACTAGAGAACTAATCTTCGATATTAATTAAAAGAGAATTTCGGTCTATATATTCGCTTCTCTATCTCCTTCGGCTGACTCCGTTCAATCAGTTAGGTAGAACGGAGACATCGTTCACGAAGAGGAAGTTCAAGGTAAGGGACAGGGAATTTGAAGAAGGAGCCAATCCTACAACACTTCCTTCGTTTGCATATTCCTAACGAGTGGGCTAGGGCTAGGGGACTTTGATATTGTAGGCAATGACGAACCACTGACTATCATTCCGCCTCGAGGAATCAAAGTGATTGAGGTAGTAGTGAACTATCCGTTTTGCAGAAACTGATTGAAATCTAGCATGCATTTCCTCAGAAAAAACAGGAACTCGCCTTTACTCCGGGCAAGATTCCTTGTTTCCTTAGCACGTCAACAAAACGCGTCCCATCGTCGCATTTGTGATAGAACGTCTCATGGTACATGATAACTCCAGAAATGTACTTTCCAAGATCCGGCTTTGCAGTGATTAGTAGCTGAATCAGGAGAGAAGTCAATATTCTGATATCTTCTAATTTACAGGGTATCGTCGTCGGAGTCGACGATCCCCGTCCCTCGTCGCTCTCTAACTGTCTGAGACGACTTGGGACGCCAACTATGATTAGGGGGGTCAAGCGGGCGGGGCCACCAAAAAGCGTGGTCCCCACTCTTCCGCTAAACAACTACAGGAGACGTTGGTTTACCCATTTACTTAGACGTTTCAACCTTATTCATTTACTTTGCCTTTTCTTCTGGCCCTTTGAATATTTGCGATTATTGCATTTATCTTGTTGCTTACGTATAACATAATCAACACAAAGATAAATATATTTAAATAATACCACTGAACCACCTCGCACATTTTGGTACATCGGCCAAAAAGTGAAAAAAATACATTTTGAATATAGTAGAATCGAACGTGATTCTACAAATTCAAATTACTAAATAGAATCGAACGTGATTCTATCTTTCTAATAACCAAAGCAAAATCGAACGTGGTTCTGTATCATAAGCATAAATAGAATCGAACGTGGTTCTATAACTAAACATACTTCATTCAATCAAAACAAAACACTCAAATAAAGCAATGTCGCTCCACTTTCACAGAAGACCAATTATCTCTAACGCAACGACGCTTAAGAATTTGGTCCTGCGCTATAGGGAATATACGACTAAAGTAGATTACCCCGCAGCAGATGAAGAGACCTACGAACAATGTAGGTCTGCCATAGCATTATTGGAAAGTGGGATCAGGCAGATAAATTTGGGCACCGAACAACTCCGGAAACTCTATAGTGAGATCCGAGAGGAATATCAAAACTGTAAGAATAAGGCAGAGAGGAAGGATATAATGCTCGAAATAGAGCAAATAGAGGAAGATTCAAATCTTCACACTATATTGGCCGATGCGAACGAGCTCGGCTTCATGTTGACCACGCGCCTTGACGAAGCAAAGTGCGCGAGGGACAGATTAGACGTCAAGTTAGGGTACACCACGCAGAAAGCGCAAAGGCTACAAGAACTGGCCTTAGGAGGAGAAGACCAGCGCTCACAAATCAACCCGGACGAGGGTTCAGAGCAAGGCCCTAGCAGCCAAAATAGGACTTCCTCAGTAGGTGTCGCAGACGAGACGCAGTCTGTTGAGTGCAGCAACCCGCCAAGAAGTTGTCGCTCAATAAGACCACCTCAAGCGTCCCTGCCCAAGTTTCACGGGGACGCCGAAGACTTTCCAGAGTTCTGGGCAGTCTTCGAAACATTAGTCCACAAAAGTAATGAGCTTGACGTCATGGAGAAAATTCTACTGTTGAAGGAAAGCTTGGTGGGGAAAGCGCAGAACTCTATAAAGGGGATAAGACTAGTGCCAGAAAATTACAACTGGCTAGTTTAGACTCTTCAGAGTAATTATAGTGACCTTCCCGTGAATAGAGCACAAATAGTGATAAAGTTATTTAATCTTAGGTCAGCTGGGACTTCGGCAGAAAGTTGCTTAGCAACGTTTGACCAAATTCAAGTTCTGGTCCACCAAATGATCTCAGCAGGCTACGACGTAAGAAATACCTGTGATCCAATATGGCGCGAAAGTATATTGTCGAAATTCCCTCATGATGTCGTGAAGCCTGTTCTGAAACAGGGCCGATCTCAAGATAGTACCACAACGGGAGAATTGATGGCTCAATTGAAGAACGAGATCGCCGATAAGCACTACGTTGAGGGTAGGATGGGTCATGCCATAGGCAATAATTCCACCAAAGCGCATAGTACGGCAATTAACTCGCGCCCCCAATTTGAAGATAAGTGCATCTTTTGCCATAGGAGTAATCACTCATCCTTTTCATGTCGAACCGTCACGGATCAAAGCCGTCGCCGAAAAATTATAAAAGATGAGAACAGGTGTTGGAAGTGCTGTTCTTCAAACCATAACAGCTTTGACTGCCAAAGAACAGATTGTGTCCAGTGTGGTCAAAAGCACCACCTATCTTTATGCGTCAAGTACGACGAAAACAAGAGGACGGTGCAAAACGGTTCCAGGAACCAACGGGATTTAAGGATGCATCGTGAAACCCGTAGTCCTACACAATGGAATCATAGAGCCGAGCCATTTAAACTTCAGTCCAATCAGCACAGTAGCGCTAGTAACGGTCAAAGAGGTCAGTATGGGTTCGACAGGAGCGGAAACTTGTCTAATACTCATGCACATATGGGGAAGGGAGCCGAATCAACCCCAAATGTAGAACAGGACTGTAAAACATCCCAGCTTGTCTTAATGACTGCCGAAGGTAACCTATGGAATTACAGAAAACAGAGGTACGAAAAAGTACTCTTCTTTTTCGACTCTGGTGCCCAAAAAACAATCATAGAAGAGGGCGTCGCTGAACGGTTCAATCTCCCTAAGTCCATAACCGAGACATGCACAATGTCGGGTATTGGTGGACATATTGACAGTTTTCAAAGTCACACAGTGGCTGTAAAACTAGGCACTGCGTTTGGAGATGAACTCGAACTGAGCATCCAAACAAAACCAGTGCTTACGACTGGATTTCCCAGCGTCAAGCTCACGAGTACAGACATCAATTTTCTGAAAGAAAATAACATCTGTTTGGCAAACTCAAAGCTAAGAGGCGAACAACAACGTCCTCAAATTTTAGTAGGGTTAGACCATTACCATGAACTGATACTGAGCCAGGACTCCCTCAGGCCTCCATATTGCAAAGACAGTATTTGGGCCTACCTTATACGGTAAAGGGTTACTTGATGAAGAATTTCCTAAACCCAAAGTATGTTATGAAATGACTGCAATTACGACATCTGTAATCTCTCACTGTCAAGCAACAACGGCATGACAGAAGCAACTAGTAAAAGTTCACCAAGTATTAGGAATGTAGGCAAAATTTTTAGTGAATCTCATGGAAATTTTGTTAAAAAAAGACCGAAAAAGTCTAGAGCCTCATCACGAACTAGAGGTCGGTATCCATCTCGCTCACGCCACATAGAACAGTTCTTAGGAAGTCCGACATGTACCAATGTAATGGCTGAGAGCAATTTAAATCACCGAAGTCCATTGTATACACAAAGTATTAGACAAGGAGCTTTAGGGCATCACAAGCAGCAACCTTACTCTCGCCGCTCGTCTGAACGCCGTAACCCATTTAGGAAGCCCGTTAATTGTTTCTTTCATCATGACCATAAAGTACTCAATCCCGAGTATCTTAACACCATAACTAAAGGAAGTTGTAGCCATCCTAGCCCAATTAGCGTTTGCAGGGCAATAACAATAGGGGACCATCACGTGCACACACATCTCATTAACAATCATATTTAGATTTATCAGTCAAAAAAAAACAAAGGAACGTTATACTCAATGCTACTCTTAATCGCTAATCTGTTGGCTTAGCCTACTGTGGCAGCGATTTACAATGTTGTGTGGTGAAGAAGTGATCGAAAGCTGTTTAACCCACCATCCATAATTTCGCTTCTCACGGAGTTTACAGCAATTCTGATAAAGCAATTCGAATATCCAAAAATACCAGTTAGTTACTCTTGCGGCACCCCCGAGCCAGCTCCTTAGGTTCGTAATTAGATTAAAGAGATTGAGTTCGATGGTGTATACACCCGCCTCTGTAGGGCTGCGGCCTCGTAGTGGGTTATCTTCGAGACACTGGCATGGTTAACTTTGGTCGATTGCGGTATTGCTGTTCTCCAAACTACTTACTCAAAAACGGCGGGAAACTTAAACAGATTTGATCTACTCCACCTCAAATTAGTTATCAAGCATTTCATTTCAACACTATAAATGCTACTTATGCAAATAATATTACTGTGATATAACGAATATACGACTGATAAATCAATATGATCATTGAATGAGAAACCTATATCTTGCTACTGCCAAAACCCACCCTATCCAGAAAGAGGGATTAACGCCAAAGATAGAGCAGTGCCATCTAACTCGTTGTCTGGATGGATTAAATGAGCCAGCTGACTTTAATAACCCCAAAAAAGTACGGGTACTTTAAAAGTGACTGTTATCACAGCAGACGTCATCGGCTTGATCATTACTGGCCACCAGGTAAGCATCGGAAGGCTAACAGGTGAGCAGGTTGCCAAGGAGAAGCAACTCATGCGTTCATCTCCTACACGGTCGTGATTTCGCACTCATTATAACATTAATTCTTTTATTTTCACCATGACGACCCCTTCACCACGACTGTCAGAAGCCAGCAACCCTCACAGCAGCTACGATGCGGCTACATCCATCAAGAAAAGCAACTGCCGAGCTGTCATGTAGATATACGTCATCATATTGCCATGTACATATATATCTTTGTAAGACCCCATTCAAATGTAAACTTCGTCGCCGGCGGAGTATCGTCGTCGGAGTCGACGATCCCCGTCCCTCGTCGCTCTCTAACTGTCTGAGACGACTTGGGACGCCAACTATGATTAGGGGGGTCAAGCGGGCGGGGCCACCAAAAAGCGTGGTCCCCACTCTTCCGCTAAACAACTACACGAGACGTTGGTTTACCCATTTACTTAGACGTTTCAACCTTATTCATTTACTTTGCCTTTTCTTCTGGCCCTTTGAATATTTGCGATTATTGCATTTATCTTGTTGCTTACGGATAACATAATCAACACAAAAATAAATATATTTAAATAATACCACTGAACCACCTCGCACACAGGGGTTCCTCCTCACCTGCCTGTATTTCCTGCGAAGTTCTTCTGTATTTTCTACGTTGATATGTTTGATCCTTTTTCCGAACGTTTTCTTCGATTCGTCCGCTGCTGAAGGTAAGCATAAGCTATTTAGTGATCGTTTGATAAATAGAGTTTCTATGATGCTCACCCAAAATTCCCTTTCCAGGAGCCGTAATCGCACTAACGATGCTTCTGAGTTCGTCCTCTTTCTCTTTGGTGAGATACTGTGAGTAGGAGACCATTCTCTGGACGTCGGTCAAGCACAATGAATATGTATGTTGTGTGATAATTAAGTTAGGGCTTATCAGTTAAGCGATAACAGGGTAATGATCCCAAAATGAAAGCGATAACAGGGTAATGATCCCAAAGTGAAATTCCCATTTACCTCCAATCCATTGAAACTTCAAATTCGCTCAATGCCTATTCCGTGGTAACTGATTTCTGTTGTTAAGACCATTTGAAAATGTTCCGCCCTTGAAAAAAAATTATAATATATGATCTAGTCAGAAAGCGACGTAATGCTAAACCTTGGCCCCATTCACTTCCCCATGGGTGTGGGCACTTCTCGTCGAAAATCGCGGCGCGTAAGCCGCACCTGGTCGCGCGCAGGGAATGGAAAGGGTTCCGTTTCCAAGTGGAAGGATGCGGTAGTACCCACTGCCGCTTGCATGGGAATTCGGGAAGAAGTACGACCACCCTTCCCCTGCGACCTGCCTACGAACGATTATGTCATTCTGAGAAGAGCTTTGCTATATGCTTTTTCAATGTGAAGCAGTGAAGTGGTGCGTTCCGTTCGTCAGTTTGTCAATCTGTATATTTGCCTGTGGCTTCATCCGGCAAAATTCTCTATGAATTTGATAAAACTAGTGATTAGGAAACCGACCGAAACGGTAGTTGCTGTCGCCAACTGTGCCTGCCGTCTTTAATCTACAAATTATTTACTCGCGTCGTTCTCAACGGGCTTGGCAGAGAAAAGCAAGGAGAGGATTCTGTAGGTTCGATCGATCATCCACACTGTCACAAGTCTTTGCAGTATCGCGAGAGGACAGAATATCGTTATGTCCGGGGTTCATTGGTTCAAAGACACGACTGACCCCTAGTCTTATACTGGCCAGACAAGGTCATTGAAGCCTGGCGATATATGCAACCCTCCAATTTCACTATGTTGGGAGCCTAGTACTTTGCGAAATTGCATTATCTCTCGCTTCCTTCGTCAGCGATGAATTATTCTCCGCTAACTTTTTCGCTTTGTAAACTACATGATGATTACTGATTACGGTACCTTTGAGGATGAAATGTGTGGAAGTTTACAGATTATGGACAGCAGGCAAGTTGGGTCATAGTTTCCGTATCGTCGGGTCCTCACTCCTCATACATTTTAATTTCCCACAACTTGGGTGCTCCATGGTAAGAAAGATTTATGGAGGGAAAAAGTAAATTAGAGGCATCAGTAAGCTGAAGGAAACAATCGTCGATGCTTGGCACGGAGTTGACCTGAAACTCAATGGCAGCCTGTACTTTATCCTAGACAGTCGTATTTTTGGGGTGATCGGAGGAGAGCGGCTGGATCGATTACTATTCATGCCACTTCCTCTCTGTGTTATCATTTAGTTGATGAATAATTTAGTTAGTGGCGGTATCATTTTGGAACATAGGCAAGGTGACCTTTACTGGATGAGAGCGGGAAATATTCTCTGTGCCCTCGAAGTGAAACTTGCTGTTGATGTGCGGGTTAAGGTCTGAGAAGGCTTGTTATCCATACTGAGACTTTCCTGAAGTGCCCTGGAAGGTGAGCTTTGGTGGAGTTTAGAGGTGGCCACTAACTACACGGTGATTTCAATCGCTGGACAAATATTTTGCTCTTTCCACCTTGAACTTGCATTGATTAGGTCTATATCGGAGGTGTCACTTCAGAATTCTGGGTCATTTATGCCTTCTGGGAATCAAAACAGAGTCGATGGTTAGGTTCATGTTCATATGCCTTTCCTATGCAATGTATTGACTTGCAGTTCCCACTTTCTCGGTGCATAAGCGCTTATGTAGTTACTCTGGGTTGAGGTGGAGGGCATCTTTGACCTATTCAAGTAAAAAAAGCATGGCGTGTCACCATGTTATTATTAGTCGTTTGTTTTTCATCTATTCTACAGAAGTGGAAATCTCGAGCTCAACCATTCAAACAGCACAACGCTCTTCATATTTCCTTCAATAAACACGCAATGTGTATACAGTAGTCGTCGAAGAATGTGCCGTATCTTCAATATTAGGTACTGATTCTAATAAGCATGATTTGCTATGAACAGTGATTTTGAAGCGGCACCGCCTGCAGCCGCATCGCCAGTGTACTGTCCGAGTGCTGCCATCGAGTTCGCTTTTGCTCGTTGTAGTAGTACGGCCTGAAATTGCAGTAATACCAGATCAAATAGACTGAACGGTTCTAGAGTCAGTTCTAGAGACAGTCTTGTTATCAGACCGATTTTGTCTACCTGAGCCTCTTTCACATTGCTATCTTGACCTCTCCACTTCGCCATACATGAGGCTTGTAGAGCTCGTCCGTATGAAAACGTCAGCACCCATGGCTTCGGGATTTTGGTCTGAACCAGCTTACATTTGCCACTCTCATTTCATTATTGAAAAGCTAACCTGATTCATAGCATTCAAATTTAATGTGGCCTCTTCTTCGGACTGCCCCCCTGACAGAAATACCACTCCTGGTACAGCTGGTGGTACGGAACGTAACAGCGCAGTGACTGTGGCTAGGCCGACTTCTTCTGGTGTTGGCTTAGGGCCCGCGAAACTCTGTCCTGCAAGTAGAACTTCGTTCTCAAAATCTTTTTAATAAATGCGATAACAGCTTTTGTTTTTTGCAACTTCACCTGCTGTAACCATGTTCGGCTTTAGAAGCGTTCCTTCTAGGTACACATGGTGATCGTTGAGTGCTCTAAAACAGAGCAATTATTTTTTCATCTTGCCGAATGTCTATGGCAATTAAGAGCTACCGATAGCAGTACGACAGCACTATTTCGGTAGTTCTCCGACAAGTGTCGAGATCATGAGGGCCATCAGGTAGAATTTCTGGTTCGACGATCGGCACTAGACCGTTTTGTTGACAAATGGAAGCATAGCGAGCAAGAACCTGGAAGCAGTGTTTATTTTTGCCGGAATGTATAGGGTCGGAGCTAAGATCTCTCATATAACAACTACTAACAACTAATAACAACTAACTGCACGGAAATATTTCTCTGAATTATCATATACGAATTTCAGGAACATTTATGGGAACGTGTGTGCCGAAAAGTATTAACAGATAGTTACGTAACGCGAACTTACTTGGAGGGTGTTGACTAATTTATGGACCAGGAGTCAAAGGTTTTTTCCAGAAACACAGGTGGATTTGGTGGGTGAACTCCATATTTCTGCTGTGTTGTGTTCATTATACCTTCTATCTGTTCCGGTGTGCATGTGCGAGGAGGTAGAAGGTGGAGAGTCCGCGCGTGCGGTGTCCTACGCATTGGCTCAACCAGAAGCCTACATTCTAGTGCCTGAGAAGTTGTACGAAAGCTTAACAACCCGAATTGGACTTTTGCGGTTGAGAAGATCGGGCTCATTTCCAGCGCTAATAGTCTCCGTTAGCACCAACTCAAGCTATGAAGAATAGGAGATGGAAGCCTTTTTTATATCGACCTGGAAAAAATCATCAAACAAGACCACATTCTCTTCAAGGAAGTCGTCGGTGATTTCAACGCCTCGATTGGCTCTAGAAGGATAGCTGAAGAGATCCAGAGCGGAACTTAGTCTAGGGAGTGGGATGAGGGAGGTCGAAGACCGATCGAGTGCATTATGTTGCTCAACACATTCTACGGTGATTCGCAGCTCCGAAGTCTTATCACACGTGATGAACTTGGGAGTCATTTGGTAGACAGTTTTGTGATGCGTTAGATTACATCATGTTAATGAGAAAGGTTTTCTTGACTGCTAGATTATCTTTCTCAGTGGGTGAGGAAAGGGCTGGGAATGAAGCCCCAATATCGCTATCAATGTGTATTACTTCATTTCCCTTGCGAGCTTATGGTATGACTACCTAATCGGTGGCATGAAGGTTACAAAAGCAGAAGGAACGTCTCTCTTCGAAAACTATCGAGCTTACACGCTAGGGTGGAAACGTGCGAGTTACTGGCAATCATCAAATGTCCGAACTTGGGAAGCTATGCAGAGAATCGGTTAAGGTAGTCTGGATGATAAAGGAGCTGACCGAAGCCCCTAGGAGCGAGAAAAATATTTGCAAAGCCTGCCGCAGCTTCGCCACTTATGAGTCCAAGATGAGTTCCTTTCTTGTGGAAACGGTAAACTTACCTCGAGGGCAATGGAGAAGGTCATCTATCATTCCTACTCGGAACTCTTCGGTAGCCACGTCTAACTACCTACCTACCATCTTAGACATGACGGATATGTAGTTCCTTCAGTTCTCCGTGCCGTAATTCGATATGCCATCACATTAATGAAGAATTATATGGCGCCCGGTTCCGATAGAATCAAATTAAAACATAGATGGAGCTCTCCACCAGTTATCTTCAAACCCTGGCTTGGTACCTGTCGAAATAAAAGGTGCGCACATTAGGAAGGTTAGCAAGGCTGTGTCGCTGCGTTAGAGAGGATTCCTAGGTCTGTGAGTTATCGACAATTATAGCTCATTCCGGCATTGCTATAACATCTCGCCCGAGAGTAGAGGTTGATCGCACCCGCCAACACCGTCCCCGCTTTGCAGGACATCTTGCTCATAATATCGAACATCAAGCAAGCAGAACGAGCGCACTTCCAATTAACGTCTGTGAAAAAATTGGCTTGCATCTCCCAACGAAGACGACAGTCATGAGAAACGGATCGGTTCCTTACGCTGTCTTCAGAAATGGTACGCTGAACGGAGCGAATGTTCGAATGCCCTGTGTTCGGCTAAGAAGTTGACATTTGAACGACCTAGCTTCGGGGCTAGAAAAAGGAAAGGCGTGGGGAGAAAGTATTAGAACTTATCGAAGGAGTAGTAAGGAAGAAAAAAGACTCTGTCTCCCGTGCAATTTTTCAATCCTGCGGTCCTCCATGCTTTGACTTGCGTTCGCAGACTCGGATTCTACTGAAACATGAGGCTTGCAGCCCTCGTTATCCGGCCCGCTGTGGAAAGGGTGATGTACGGACCATATTCCCAAAATAAGGAAGGGGATTCAAAGTCCTGAGCGCCCTCAACGAACGAAGACCAGTGATGCCATTGTTTACGTCAATAAACCGGAGGTCAAATAGACGGACACGTTATTGTGATGACCTGGACCAGGGCGGTTACTAGCTGATTCTTCGATACGTCAAACGAACAGCAGGATGAGCGCAATGGTCATACATTTTCACGAAAGGTCTGAACGAAATGAGTGCCTTGTGTCTTTCGAGTGAGTATGATCTGTTAGATCGGAGCAGTTAATCAAACTGTGTCGTATCAATACTTGCCAACTGGGGTAGTTTGGGTTCGGCTTTTTAAGAAAAAAGGGAGTTTAAAGGCACCGTTTACGATAAATTCAGGGTACCCTTTTTTGACGGGAATTCATAGAACTACTCTAGAATAAAGCGATAACAACGAAAAAAGCGCAAAAAATGATAAACAAAAAGAAATAGAAAGGGTCAAAAAAGAGCTGGAAAGGGGGGTTGCACGAGTTTCACATTGGAAGAACGGCGGTTAAGGGAGTGTTCGGGCGAGTGCAGTTAGGCGACGCAATGTCTGCAATAGCATACAACACACCCAAACAGACAACTTCGCCCAATGCGAAAGTGATGAACGGCAATTAGATTTCGTAGTCAGCCTAGCGAGGGGCGGAGGCCTCCCGTCCCCCAATGTTCCTGCCCTTATTGTGCCCTATCCAGACCGTTTTCCGACCTCATTCCTGCACAAATGGTATCAGCGAGGGCGTCGAATTCGAACCATGTGCAGATCTCCGGAACCATTTTTTTCGTGAACAGTGCCTTTAAGTTTACTTATGTGTACATGATGTTAGACTTCACAGTACCGATGCGATCTCGACAAGAGCCATGTGAGACGGTGTGTTGTGGGAGATCTTATGAACACAACGCCATTTGGCAAACTGAGCACCATCCTGAAAGTTTTCTGAAGTTTACTTTGATGGAGTAATGAGGTAAACTTGTAGTTTTAATCACGTAGATGAAAGTAGAACCTACCTTTTTGTATTGGGCACAACGTTTATTGAGGTCATCCATACCTTGTGTGGTCCCTTCACCAAAAGTTCCAGCCATTGGGATAACACCTTTATCCACCTGAAAGGTTCGGCTCAACTTACGTGAAGTAGGTGACTCAGATTTTTCACTGGTTGACAGACTACCTACCTTGTCTAAAATAGTCATATCTGTAAATATGATTTGTGCTCTGAATCCTTGAATGTATGACGCTTGTCCAGGTTGCTACACACTTTGCAAGTGTGGCAAAAGCCACGCGTACACAAAAGCACAAAATGCTTCCTCGTAGGAAGGCAGCGGACAAGTAGAGAAATTAGACAAGTAGAAGACACTGTTGGCCTCGCGAATATTCCTCCCAATACCCCAAAAAATCGTCCCGTTCGAAACCGCCTTTATGACCGCACATGCGCGACTGAGAATTGTGTGGTATGTCCCAATGGCAGTGAGGGAGACTGTGCCATCGCAGGTGTGGTTTGCAGAATCATTTGCCGAAATTGTGGAGACGAATATATAGGGGAGACGGCCAAGCCGCTTTAAGTTTGTGTTAGGGAGCATTTAGAGGGGAAGGCGAGATCGCGGACATCTACTGCCTTAGGTTGCCACAGGCTGGAAACTCATAACGGGGACGATTTTGAAGTCATCGTCGAGGTCGTGGCGTGTGAAACCCAGACAGCCGCGCGCAAAACCCTGGAGGCGTTCTGGATACGGGTCAGGCAACCAAAAATGAACCGGAGGGGAGAATGTGTCTCAATAACGCGGGAACTTACCCCCTATATAAGGTTGGCCTTCCAGCCGGAACCGTAGACTCTGATCAGCCTGGCTACTATCGTCGTCCGGGTGGGCTGGCTCTAGTGATCTAGAAGGTACGGTTTTTAATCTCACTATTAATTACGTGATGACTTATCTGGTCTCAAAGGTCCCGTGGGGGGTGAGACATTTGGTCGAATAAATTATGATCTGGTTTCCACCTTTTTTAGGCTCCGAAGAAGGCGAAAGTCGCCGAAACGTCAGCCGACTTATCTGTATAACTCAACCTCGTGTTCTGTTTAATAGAGTAAAGCTGTATTGGAACTATGCCGAGGTTCATTGAGAGTCGAACATGGCAACTACTGCGCAACGTGCCAACACAGTGTTACCGACTCGTAAGTGAAGTCCTATCGCTAAGACAGAAAATAGTCTTGGCTCGACAATCGATCCACTTTCTAAAACGCTGCCTACGTCACCGTCTCATTCCGAAGTTCATCGCCAAAAAAGGACTTCGAGATCTGTTTGGCGGCCCAGAGGAAAATAAGAATCTACTGCAAGTCGAGCTGCAGCTTCTTCGTCTCGCACTACGCAGCAGACGTGATCACATGTATTCTACGCTGAAGAAAAGCTTGGAAAAAGAACAATGTTGCGGCCGACTTTTGGACGACCGCCTCTGGAGGAGAATAGTGGGTGGGTCGAAATCAATTTGTGATTCTGTTCGATCTAATGTTAAAACCACTTTGCAGAGGAAATTCGATGACCTTTTGAGTTCACCACGTAATTCAATAGGGAGATTCAGTCGTACCGTTACCAACCAGGTTTCCGTGGGTCCAGCTGACGGCATTGAGGGAGCATCAGGCCAATCCGAATCTAGGGTAACCGTGTTGGGAAATTTCCCCCTGCCTGACTGCGCGCGGTCTGTTCTGGAGTTGGGTCCTAGCTTCTCACCTTCGCAACATATTTCCAGTAACACCATGCGTAAGGTAATTTGCAGCCTACACGAGCTACAGGATCGTCTCCGTTATAAGGCTAAGGCAGGCAGTAGTGGCTCACCTACCAACTTCTCAACATCTGCACCTAACATTCCCTTCCCTCAAACCTACTTTATACAGCAGGAGCCTGATCTCGCTTCAGATACCACCTTTCGGATTTTTGCTGATGAAGTATTTAAGGTGCTTAGTAGGTACCAAAAACGTCACTTGCCTCCCAATCTCTCTCGCGAGCAAATTCATGGAATTAGGCAGCTTCAAGAACTGGTCAATTCCCGTACCATAAGGCTGTCGGTCAGTGACAAGGGAGGGGAGTTCGTAGTGATCCCTCGTCAACTTGATCACGAAATAACGGAACGGCACCTCGAAGAACACTCCCTCTACCGACCATCCTCAGAGAGAGAGGTTCAGTCGCAGTTCCGAAGGCTGAATCGAGATTGGGTGACGGTAGCGAAATCGGCGGGCCTCGACTCTAATACTATCAAACGTCTCAAATTAGAGTCACCAAGCTGCCCTGTGCTTTATCTTCTCATCAAGACCCATAAGTTCTCACCAACGGACGGTTTGACCTCAGTAAGTGCTCACTCTGTCAGGGCTAGACCTATTGCTAGCAGCGTGGGGGGTTCCACTGACAGGATCGCTTGGTTCCTAAGCACCATTCTGACCCAGTTGCTTCAATTTATACCATCGCACCTTGCCAACACTCAAATGTTCCTGAATTACCTCAAAAGGGTGCGTCCCAATAGCTCCTGTGTCATGGAATCATTCGACGTGGAATCTCTGTACACCAACGTAAGTAATTCATCTGCTATGGGAGCCGTTTCAGAGCTTCTCACCCAGCACTGCCACGTTCTCAACATGAAAGGGTTTTCCGTTAGACAAGTAATGGGGCTTCTCAAGGAGTGCCTCAACTGCAACGTTTTCAAATGGTCGGGGAGGTACTTCGCGCAGACTAGAGGTTTAGCCATGGGGCAACGCCTGGCGCCTTGCCTGGCCATTGCTTTTATGGCTAAAGTAGAAACACCCGTTCTGGAGCGTCTACCCATGATGTACTGCAGATACATCGACGACTGCTTCGTAGTCTGCTCGACACAGGAGGAAATGGACAAATGCTTCGACCTCATCAATAGGCAGTCTGAGCATATCAGGCTAACCCGTGAGAAGCCAACAGAAAGCTGGCTTCCTTTCCTTAACGTGCAGGTCAAACTTATGGGGTGCAACTTTGTCACAAAATGGTATGGGAAGCCCAGCAACAAAAATATAATTCTCCACTGGTGGTCAGCGCATCCTCGGCAGACCAAACGTGCGGTGATCAAAAGCATGTTCCGTACCACAATAAATGTCTCCACCGGCGAGGATGAAAGGAGAGAGTCAGTGGGAATGGCACAGAAAATCGCTGAGCTCAACGGCTACAAGCGCCCCCCGCATTCTCATCGGTCAACAGCAGGCGGTGACTTCAGCAGACCTAGAAGAGGTGTTCTGAACGGGAAAATTCCTTTCATGATACCCTTCATCTCTGATGAGGTGAGCGCTTCCATAAGGAGGTATCTGAAGAGATCGGGTCTAGAAGACACTGTTGGCCTCGTGGATATTCCTCCCAATACCCTAAAAAATCGTCTCGTTCGAAACCGCCTTTATGACCGCACATGTGCGACTGAGAATTGTGTGGTCTGTCCCAATGGCAGTGAGGGAGACGTGCCATCGCAGGTGTGGTTTACAGAATCATTTGCCGAAATTGTTTAGACGAATATATAGGGGAGACGGCCAAGCCGCTTTAAGTTTGTGTTAGGGAGCATTTAGAGGGGAAGGCGAGATCGCGGACATCTACTGCCTTAGGTTGCCACAGGCTGGAAACTCATAACGGGGACGATTTTGAAGTCATCGTCGAGGTCGTGGCGCGTGAAACCCAGACGGCCGCGCGCAAAACCCTGGAGGCGTTCTGGATACGGGTCAGGCAACCAAAAATGAACCGGAGGGGAGAATGTGTCTCAATAACGCGGGAACTTACCCCCTATATAAGGTTGGCCTTCCAGCCGGAACCGTAGACTCTGAACAGCCTGGCTACTATCGTCGTCCGGGTGGGCAGGCTCTACTGATCTAGAAGGTACGGTTTTTAATCTCACTATTAATTGCGTGATGACTTATCTGGTCTCGAAGGTCCCGTGAGGGGTGAGACATTTGGTCGAATAAATTATAGTTTGGTTTCCACCTTTTTTAGGCTCCGAATAAGGCGAAAGTCGCCGAAACGTCAGCCGACTTATCTGTATTACTCAACCTCGTGTTCTGTTTAATAGAATAAAGCTGTAGAGGAATTAGGATCTGGTAAGAATTCTGTAAATCTAACTTCCTCGTTACATGACTACTAACTCTATGATCCCATGGTATCCTGAACTCGTGGTGTTATGGTGTACATCTTCTATACTAGACAATTTCTGCGCTGAGATTCGACAGTGCATCATGAGCAGACCTCGGGTAGAGCAGCATGTTTTTTGAACTGTTCTCCCGATATTGGCTCATCCAGCACAATCCATTGAGGGGAACGATCTCTGTGCGGAGCATCTCTTGTGAATTCAATACACTGTGATTGGAACTTTGGTATCTGCACACGAACTCCAAAGCTGATCAGATGTGCTGTAATTCTGTTGTGGAGATGAAGGGGTTACGCCGCATTTACAGTAGCGCTCAAAAGTATTCGGCCAACTTTAACTTGCCGTAACTTTTTTTCCCAGCGGAGCAAATCACGCGAAATTTCGATATGTTTAGCTGAAGCATATTTTACACTGTCCAACACTATTTGGCTTCAAAACAGCTATATCCACATACTAATGGGTAGGCGTTTGTAGACTATGCTGAAAGCAAGTTTGTGACGTCTGCAGTTATCTTCACCTTACTTGCGTATTTCTCCTCTTCCATGTTCGACATTAGCGCTCGTACATTTGAGACATCGCAAAAAGGAAGGAAGTACCAGAACGATCATCATCCCTATTTCCAGTTGGTTTTGACTTTAAGCTCTTTGGCATATTTGAAACATGATCAAAATGCAGGTGAATAGTGGTAAATATTCACATTACGCCAATGCTATACATATTGAAATTTTGCTCGATTAGATTCAGTAGGAAAGGAGTTATGACTGGAAATTATAACTGAAAAAGCATTTCGCCGAATACTTTTGAGCGCTACTGTACGTCCTGCGACCCATTACGATCGAGAGTTACAGGTGTCGCCGTCCAGCAAGACACTACTTTAGTGAGACCTCAACGAATTTTTCGAATTTTGTTTTGTTTGTGCGCAAGCTTGCTTAGCTTCTCCACGTACGCCTCCTACGTTTCCAGCTTGTTTCGTTTCGTGGATGTTAAAAGCGGAGTGCCTCAAGGTGGTGTATAATCACCTATTCTTTTTGCTATATACAGTAGCGCTCAAAAGTATTTGGCGATGCTTCTTCAGTTATAATTTTCAGTCATAACTCCTTTTCAAGCGAAATTTCAATATGTCTAACATTGGTGTAGTGCGAATATTTATCACTATTGACCTGCAATCTGATCGTGTTCCAGATATCCAAAAAGGTTTGAACAAAAAATCGACTTGAAATACGAATGGTGGTCCTCCTAGGAGTCCTTTCCTTTTTGCCATGTCCTAAGTGTACGAGCACTAATGTCGAACCCAGGAGAGAAGAAAAACGTACATAAGGTCGGACTAACTGCAGACGTCACAAACTTGCTTTCAGCACAGTCTACAAACGCCTCCCCATTAGTATGTGGATATGGCTGTTTCGCAGTCAAGTAGTGTTGGACAGTGTAAAATATGCTTCAGCTAAACATATCAAAATTTCATGTGATTTGCTCTTCTGGGGAAAAAGTTACGGCAACTTAAAGTTGGCCGAATACTTTTGAGCACTACTGTATACTCAGGAGCTCCCAGGTTTACTAGAAGGATGTGGTGTTGTTTGCAAGCAATTTGCAGATGACATCAAGGTTTATAGGAAGTTGGAAGGCAGTGATGATACAGAAAGGATTCTAAAGGCTTTGGACTGTATTTTTGATTGGTCATGTAAATGGAATTTGCCTCTTGCAGACAAAACAACATCAACAACAAAATCCTTTCACGAGTCTGTACGATTCGGTGAAGCAGTCTCACTCGAATTGCCTAAAAAGTAGCATTCCTCAGATTGAAACTTTCGTAGAGATGCCTTGCCGTTGAGGCGGTGGCTGTGCTGGCATTCATTTCCAGCCCATGTGATCTTCAATTCGTGCTGTTGCACTCATGTTCCTGATCTTTGCAGTTATAGAATTTGGTACTCCCGATCCCCTCCAGCTTTTGGGAGAAGGAAAAAGAAGGAGTAATGGAATTAGGTCCGTGGCCCACGAGCATTTCGTTGGATTTAGTTGCAGATCGTCAGTCCCATTTGACAGCACTAGCTGCTTTAGCTCCGTAGTCATTGTTACAAGCACGACGTCGATGTTGCGAAGAAAGATGCCATTTGTCGGACTTTTTTCCTTTCAACTGACACAAGACGTTTTTGAGATTGGCACGTAAATGTATGAGCAAAACGGTAGCCCTCTTCTCACTTCACCTCTAGTTATCATGCGATCTTATGATAGAGATACCACCTTCCGCATTCCCTTCTATTACTCCCCTGTCTTTTGCCAGCAAAAACCGAAGATTATTGCGCGCACGTTGGCACATTTATCATGGGCCATATGCTTGATTACTGCGAATTTCTTCGGCTAAAAATCAATGTTAATGCGGATCTATCAGTCTCGAAGGCACGTTCCACGTTAGCGGGATGCTGGTAGTGTTCGTTTGACGTCAAAAGGAATCCAATTGTGAGCCACTTGAGACCAACTGTTTTTCAAAAAACTCCACAGCACAGTGTGACAACTGACCTCAGGCTCCTTCACAAACAAAACAGCGTCCAGCCTCCGATCAAGGTTGCAAGTTTGGAGTTCCGCTCTGCGTTTGCGATCATCGGGAACTTCTAGATTTGTACTTGCAGCACTACGCGTTCATTCAGTAGTGTTTATAGTTAGGGTTAGGTCGGCAGAATTAGTCACAAAGTCGAGTAGATTGCCGCGCAGACGCCTTTCACCGTTCGCGACTGATTCGGGATTCCGCCTATAAAGTCTGTTTTTCGGAAGTACGCCATGCCTGTCATTATTGCGAAATTGAGCAGATGGACTCGTTTCTAGACTTCATTTCTCCCTCATTATCTTGGCAGACTTTAATGTTCTTAGGGACATTATTATATATCATGAACAAAAACCGGACTGGTTCTGGAAAACGTAGTAATTCCCGTCAAGCTAGGTTCCTAAAGTCCTTTTAAGCTTCTTCCATCTGTAATCAGATTCTATCGCCACAATTCATTGCACAATCCCAGATCGTTTATCTCTTGTCAATGTGATCGAGCTACTGGTGAACTGACAGGAGTGATGAATCTGCCGTCAAACGCTCATATAAACACCAATTATTCAGTGTTTTGAAAAACAGACCAATCTCTTCTGACAGGGGCAGCATCACAAGATCAGCACATTAGTACGATCGTAAGAGCTATCAAGCTACTGCTAGAACCGTTTCGAAGTTTCTCACGATGGAACTACTCTTACAGCCTATATCACTATCACTTATCATCTACAATCGATGGGTCTATCCTGCTTCATTCCCAAGTATCCTCTTCTGTAACCCTCAGTGAACTAAAGCCTATTTCAGTTCCGATCTGAGCACAAACCTTAATTCCCGGTATGATACCCTGCTTCTTCAGCGCATCAACGAATCGCGTCCCGTCATCACATTTTTGATAGAACGTCTCATGGAACATGATCACACCGGATATGTATTTTCCAAGATCTGGATTCCCAGTGAATAGAAGCTGCAATACAAGGAATTGACGTATTCGTAATCGCTGACTGAGTGGGTTTGCTTTCCACCTGTCTGTACTTTCGACGTTGCTCTTCGGTATTCTCTGAACCAATGTTTTTCATCTTCTTTTCCATACTTCCAGTGGATTCATCGGCGGCTGAAGAGTGGGAGTTAGCTAAAGTATATCGAAAGGGTAGAAAGCTACAAGTTTCTCGCCGAGAATCCCTTTTCCAGGAGCAACAATTGCATTGGCGATTTTGCGTAGTTCATCCTCTTTCTCTTTGGTAAGAAACTGCGAGTACGAGGCCATCACTTCAGCACGAACAATGTAAAATGAGTGTATACCCTTACAATGAGATCCACTGGCTACTGATGATAACGTATCAATCAGTTTTTCTCGAGGGAAAAAATAGTTTTCAGTCTTGCGTAAACACGAAGCGGTAGAGGCTTCATAGTAGGACCTACACAAGACCGTTGAGCTTGCGAAAGGACCCTTCAGGGGTGTGTTGGCAACAACCTTTCCTATGTATACTGACTGCATACGTGAACGACGTTTTCGCAAACCAGGTCTTTGTTCACGGAATTTCAATCGGTTGTCGTGATCGAGGGTTGACAAATGAGACAGCGAAGACTCATTGATTTTGGAACTCCCCATTTAAGCCCATTCTCGCAAGGATCATTGGCCTAGTATTCGGAGTGCTCTAGGTCCACCATACAGATCATGTCGCAGATGCAACTGTAACGACTTCTCATGGATATCCTTCGTGGTCAGACTAGCGCGTGTAAAGCGCACACTACTTGAAGAAGTCCCCTCATCAAAACCACCACATCCATTCATCACTCCGTATTACTGTTCCTTCAGTCCGTGCTATTGAGATTGGTCTTATTCATTGGCTTATAGAGTGAGTTTGGCGAACCCAAAGTGCGCACTATCACACACATGGCCCGTATTCATTCACGCCCTGGCCTACGAAGAATTCTCTGGGATCGATTAATAAGTACCAGACTCGTCCAGGAGGATGAAAGTGCCGACATCGGGTGCTACCGCAGCTCATTGTGTGGACCATATACGCATTCAAAGGTGCTGCTTTGATTCTATGTTGGAGTGAAATGCGCGAACTCATCTCAAAACGGGAAAGATCGGGTGAAGGTATTTTTGACTCATGGCCGTAGTTTTGAGGAATTACCGCCACTTTCCACTGAAAATCCGGATCTTCCCATTTTACAGCGGGCCGTCAGAAGGGGCAAGTGCGGCACGGGTGAAAGAACCTCAACCGATTGATAAATTTCAAGAGACTTCATCTTTTCCATACATTGGAATTTATTGTAGTCAGACTCCGTATCAATGAATTCCGACGCTAACCTGATCACGGTGCTGCTTAGAGCTAAGGAAGGAAACCCGTCCAGCTCTTAAGACTTTGAACCTTTTCCTGAAATTGATGGCGGACCAGTTTTGCCTGTGGCTTTCCCAAAACTCATTCTTGGAGTTGCAGTCGTTAGGACTGAGATGAAGTAATTTCGCTGGGAAGTGATACGGCCTCACCAACCTGATGAGTGTCTTCGTCATATTTGATATAAACCTTCATGATTCCGGACGCACGGGGATAAATTACTGCCTGTTCGGAGCGATCTTGTGACTCTTTTCGCTTTAGCCCTCTTCTGCTTTTATTCAAACTCTAACCGAGATGGCAGCCTGTGACTACTTGATGAGTACTTGATACCGTGTCTCACCCAGAAAACATCTTCCCAAAACGGACGTGTTCATGCAAATCTGTCAATTAGCACAATTCTGGATTGTCAGCCATTTCCTCTATGTGTCTGTGTTGTATAGAGCATGCACGTAGACAGCTAAACAAGCGAAACTGTGACTGAAGGTGGCCTAAGAGTCGAGGAATAATTCACCGTCTAGCCCATTTTCTCGCCTTTCGAGGGGTCTAATGGGCTATGACTCTTTGGTTGGCCAGGTGGCTTACTGGAGCCTTCAATCCTTTTGACATATACCTTTTTCTCCCTCGCCTTATTACCGATCATCATTATCCTTTTACAGATTACTTGAGCAAAAGGTTTTCAACCAACTATTTTAATGTTTTTCTCGAAAAGAAACACGACGACAATCTTCATCTATTCATCTCTACTATTTGCTATTCACAAATACATCATCAGACACGTCGAGAATTCGCTGTTTTTCTAAGTGTTAGGAGATCAATAGGCATGATTTGCTACGAATAGAGACTGTGAAGCTGCTTTGTCGGCATTTGGATCGCCAGAGTATTTGCCAAGTGCAGCCAGTGAGTTAGCCTGTGCTCTTTGCATGAAGACAGCCTGAAATGAATTGTCATTGAAAAATAGGATAAAGGATAAAACTTTTGGTGTTAATCAATCCCGTTTGAGGGATGCGCCCCAGCACTCGACTTCCATTCAGAATCGTAGTGGTGCAATGAGTGCGTATGTGGCCTATACATTGACTTGCGGTGGCCAGCCGATGTACAAGTCAATGCTTTTATCCTCCCAGACGAGTCTGGTACCAATTTACCGAGCCCGGAGAGATGGAAGCACCTAGGCGGATATCGATCCGGGATTCGAACCTGTGTCCATGCCTACGCCCTGTCACTGGAAAGTAGCAACCATATTTAGAATAAAAGTTTGAGTCGACTTTGGGAAAGGAAGGTCGCCAGGGTGAATGTGCTGTGATACGGCTGTGAAATCGTTGTGAATAGAGTATCCAAGAGGGAGAAATAAGGGATTGTTTGCGATTTTTAGCATCTCACAAGTCCACCCCCCCCCCCCTCCTCCCCTCCCCCCTCTCCATCTCCATCCCCCCCCCCCCTCATTTGTATTTAGCGTTGCTCAGTAAAGAAGTGGTTTATCGTATTGGATCGCACCATTTGAGAAGTCTGGCTCTGTTTGGACAGGATTCATAAGTCTAGAGAGCCTTTTTAATGCCTGCTCCATTTCAAAGCAGTTCTAACACTACGGAAATCCAGTTCGGTTACTGTGAAGAATTATATAGGGACTTATCGACTTTAGAAATCTTGACAAGGGTTTGTGAAGGAGCCTGCAAGGAAGACAAAAGCGTAGAGCAGTAATTTTACGGACCACCATAAAACACTGGTTTTACCTTAGCAGCTGGGACGTTCTCATCTTTTCCGGACCATTTTGCCATAGCCGATGCCTGTAGAGCTCGACCGTATGAGAATGTAAGCGCCCATGGTTTCTTCGTTTGAAGCTGAAATCAGGGCCTACTATTAGGATTAGCAAAAAAACGCTTATTGATTTGTTATAAAGTTTTTCTCATTAATTTTTTCACTCTCCGAAGACCATTCGACTTTTACTTCCAAATGCTGCCCAATCACAAGCCGTTAACCAACCTAAATTTCTGAGCGCACAAGTCAGATGCTCTTCATAGCTTACCTTGTTCATGGCGTTCAAGTTGAGAGTGGCATCCTCTTCGGACTGTCCTCCCGAGAGGAACACTACTCCAGGAACAGCTGCGGGAACTGCTCGCTGTAGAGCTGTTACGGTAGCCAGAGCAATTTCATCATGAGAAGGCTTGGTACCCTTGAATGCTTGCCCTGAAAGTTTTCAAGTTTTTTGAAGTAAATTCCAAGCTGCCACTGCATGCTGTGGTTTACTCACCAGCAGTTACCATATTTGGTTTCAGTAGCGTTCCTTCAAGATAGACGTGATGGTCGTTGAGAGCTCTGGAGAACGAGAGAAATTTTTTTTTGGGAGTTCGAGAGCGTGAGTACTGTGATCGTTACCTGTAACAGTAAGACAAGACAGTTTCGGTAATCTTCTGGCATCTATGAATGTCATGCTCTCCATCTGGAAGAATCTCCGGCTCGACAATAGGGACCAATCCATTTTGCTGGCAGATAGAGGCATAGCGAGCGAGTACCTAAATGTAAAC
The DNA here is from genome assembly GCA_000469685.2 of Haemonchus contortus. Taxonomy (NCBI): domain Eukaryota; kingdom Metazoa; phylum Nematoda; class Chromadorea; order Rhabditida; family Trichostrongylidae; genus Haemonchus; species Haemonchus contortus. Next base: position 12,636,000 of record LS997564.1, read on the forward strand.
GGTGCAATATTAGGCGGTCCGTTTGATATTGGGCAGATCTCCCACAAGGAGCTTCACATAGTCTGGAAAGAGAAAAAAATGTACCTCGGCAATTTCAACAAGAGCCATGTGGGAAGGTGTGGTGGCGGAAATCTTATGGACACAACGCCACTTTGCGAATTGAGCACCATCCTGCAATTACACTTAGGTATGGTTGCCTTTACTTCCATTCAAAGCAGTAGTTTGTGCATCTGATAAGTAGAGGTAGCTCCTTTTTTTGACAAGTGACTACTTTCATAGTCCGCGATTTGGCCCGCGAGCGAGCGATCGAGCGGGCGAGCGACGCGAGTGAGCGACGCGGGCGAGCGACGCGGGCGAGCGACGCGGGCGAGCGACGCGGGTGAGCGACGCGGGTGGCGCTTGCCCCTTGCTTTCAACTGAATCTTGGTCGATACCGCCGGGCCAGTAGTCCCCCGTCGTTCGCTCGCGGGCCAAATCGCGAACTATGAAAGCAGCCAGTGAAAATTTCGGAAGTCGAGCCGCTGTAAACTCGCATCTATTAGAGAATTCTGTAGTTCTGACGTGTCCTTCCGAGAAGCTGAGATTTATTATTCTCGAGAGGATAGCAGCTTTTGCAAGAAAGTTCTGGCTAATTCAAGTTTCAATTGTTTTCTTGAACTAAATTTCCTTAATTCTAGTTTCATTCAATTTTCGATCTCAAAAGTTATTTCCAACAAATTTTCATGGTTGCTTTGGTTTTTTTAGCGATTCCCATTATTACATTTCGGCGCATGGGCGTAGTCGGTAATGCAGTGCATTAGGGGAATTATGCGAAAGTATTTGAGCTGAAGGTATGGGTGGTTTTTAAAATTGGCTACGAAATATGCGTATATCAAGGATGCAAATAAATTTTAATTCCTATATAGACGTGATTAGGGTTTGGCATACTGAGTACTCCCTGGTGTTGCTTCAAATTGAAATTTCACTAGGAACTCACAAGATTGGAGATTTATGGACGAAACTTCAGTCTCGGACGGGACCCGATCCCGTACTTGTGCTTTCCGGGCACCGTGCTCTACCCCCTCTAAACTACCAAGACCCCGCTTGGATCACTAGAGACTTTAAGGTCGCCATTTCAAAGCGGGCTACATGCTAAGAGAACCTTTTCAATTCTGCCAGCATGCTGACAGAATACCAACTTATCGCTCGCTCCCTCAATATCGACCTCTTTTAGTCCCACGCCCTTGCTATAACCATATGCAACTAAAAATTGATATGATAGATTGATTCTCAGACTTATGGCACGATTGAGCGGGGGAAAATAGTATTAGCACCTTATCGTATTAGCATAGAAATTCAATGAAATGAGTTGCAAATGTGGGAGATATGACCTTCACCTTTGGTCATATCTCCCACATTTGCAAACAACCCCCAAACATGGTAATCCGAACCCATTCGTTCACCACGGCTGAGAGTATAAAAGTCCAATTCACAATGATTTTGAGGTAACTTTTCTAGCTCAGAGCGGAAATGTTGGTAAAGAATAGGATGGCGATGACGGGGGAATCGTGATAATCCGCAAAAAAAGGTTTTTTGAAAATTGTCAGTTCGAAGGTTGTACGAGATTATGACGACGAAAGCGGTGTTTGGACAAAGCTGGCTGACTATCGTCATAAATTAGACCCCCTACTTAGCTGTTTGAATTTCCAACATATGTGCTCTATCGAAAATAGAGCAAGCCCTGGGAGGCAGTGAGAACACGGCCGCTTCTGGGTATCATTTAGAAAAGCTGAGACACGAGCCCTTGCTGCGCCTATCCGGGCCATTTTTGACTCGTCAACATCCTATGGGACAGGAGCCTTTGAGGCTAGAGTTGGACGATATTCCTCGATTTACAACATGACATTCACACGGGTAAACGCAGAAACCCCATCTGCGACTTGGTAATAAAGGTTGAACGACTGCGGCATCATCATGCAGGAGTCTATTGACTGACTGGTTTCCTGAGCGCGTCAAGACATGATGATTCTACCGTTCCTATGAACTTTTTTGAACAATCAATGACTAGTTTTGAGTCTTAATGCAATGGAAATAAGGTCCATGCCACAGTGTTACTTGGAAGCATAACGGGGCAGATCAATAAATATGTAATAAGTTGGGAAAAGAAAGAAGGGAAGTCTGATTGCAGTTACCTTCTTGTACTGAGCACAACGAGCATTAAGATCGTCCATTCCTTGAGTAGTACCTTCTCCTACGGTACCGGCCATAGGGACGACACCTTTGTCTACCTGAAACATTGATGTTCTAAATATGTCCAATATTATCGGTTAACTGTTGTTATGAATTTGATGGGTCCCTTTTTCTTCATCGTCTTTTTTATTTATTGCATTCCGTGAATTCTCTTTTTCCCCCGCTAACTATAATATTAGTCCTCCTCTAACAGATCATGCATGAAACACATCTCTGGGATTGAAGTATGTGGGCCATGGGTCTACAAGGGTCAAACTGCACAACCTGGTTCAATTCCTCACTTTCGATTTTGATTTGTGTTTAGACCTAGATGAGCAATGTGAAGAAAAAAGACTGATAGTCTAGGAGGTTTTTCGGAGAACTCAAAGCTGCTCAAGTAGGATGAGACAGAAAACAAATCTTCTTCGCAACCCAGCCGTCTACCCTCTAATTCCGTGTAGTTACGGCAACGTTCTCGGTCTTGGTTTTTGATGAGAACCGGTATTTCAGATTGCCTTTTGTACTTCCACATAGCAAAATTACAGCGTCGTCCTTTTTTGAGACGCCTAGCTACCCATATCTCCATTGTGCTCGCGGAATGGCTGAGTTTCTTTGACGGATGTTCGGGACCTGTGATGTGGTTCTTTTCAACTGGCCCCTTTTCGATGGACCTAATGTTGTTCATGGCACCTTCCAATTTGTGAAACGTTTCTGATAGTATTTCAGTACAGAAAGCTAGAAGTAAATACCAGGGAGGAAGAGAATCAATTAGGTACGAGCAAGAAGGGCCATACGAGATGTATAGTTACGGAAGATGGATATCCCCTTTGTCCGATGCTGAAAAGCTGCTCAGGTATACGGTATTAAGGTAGAGAAAGTCGAACGATTTGTAAACGAATTACTCCAAGAAAGACTGAAAGATTTATAAACTGTAGCATCACTGCGGTCGATTTGTTAGACCAAATTCTTGTACTTTCCGTCCCTCAACCGGATTGAAAATGGTGGTGCACTGTGCAACTCTTGCCTTTTATATTTTCGTCGTTGAGAAACAGGATAGAAGTGATTCGGTATCAAACGTAGATCTTCCAGACACAGTCCTGGATCGAATCCCGGATTGATACCAGCCCATCCTAACCAAGCTTCGCATCTCTCTGGGTTGCGGTGGTCAGCCGATGTGCCAAAAGCATTGGGACCATTAACGTTTAAATGAAGCAAAATCCCACAACAGATAATTGTGCTTGGGTGTTCTTCAAATTTGTTCTTCAACAGGCTAATTATAGTAAGTGGACGGTTGTGTTTTGAGTATGTTTTCAATCTCGAAGCCTTCGTCCTTCAGAGCAGAGATTATGTATGTGCCGATTATAAGCTACTCATTTGATTTATCGCCATATCCATAAAAAGCATATACCATGGCAACCGCAAGCTCAAGCACCTACGTGAGATCAAAAAGTTTTCGCGACATTGATTAAGACGCACCGCAAACACTAACGAAAAGGGATTCGAGGTGTTGTCTAGGGTAAACAATGAACATCGTTCTCCATGACACTAACGAGCCTCTGTCCTCCTCCCGCACCCATGAAGTTATCCGGAAAAGCTTACTGCTGTATGGTTCCTTTTTTGCTGATACGATACCCTGAAAACCCGCCGAGCTCATTCTGCCAGGAACTGAACTTTTGCTGGCTTCTTGCAACGCCGTGGCCGCATGTGGACTGGAAGCGACTTTATGGGAGATCGTTAAAACTCTGTCTAGGGCTTGTTTAGGGTGGGTAGACTCCTTGCCCATGCCGCTAAAACCTTGTCGAGACCATTTCAGTGCACCCGTGGCGACCGCTTGATACTGATACAGACATTAGTACGCATATGATGTCAGTAAAAGGTCTTACGAATTCGATTCCACCCTTGCCTCGATCGATGCCTATTCTCTGGAATGAAGCGCTTCATTCCGCAATGTCTTCGATGGGATCCACCACCGTTTCCTATACGTGGCAAGGATGCAGCCAGTTTCATTCTTGATGTGAACATGTCTTCTGTGAAGCTTTCCAAGAGAACATGGATGCAGATGGGAGCACCGATTGACTTTTCCACGTTCACATCAGGAAGAGACAATACTCGGCATAATGTGATACTCTCTTTTTCCGGCCCTCGAATCTCTAACACTCACAGGAAAGAGTACATCTCCAAAGTTACCTTCGTTTCGGACGAAACCTTTCGTTATTCATTCGGATACCAGTAACGCACCTTGATTCCCGGAATGACGCCCTGCTTTTTGAGCACGTCAACGAAACGCGTCCCATCGTCGGTCTTCTGGTAGAAGGTTTCGTGGAACATGATCACTCCAGAAATATGCTTACTCATTTCAGGACTTGCGGTGAACAGAAGCTGAAAGAAACATATTATTTGAATATGTACTAGTTCATGCAACATCCCAAATTACCTGTCTGTACTTTCGTCGTTGCTCTTCGGTGTTCTCGGAACCGATGTTTTGCATTTTCTTATCCATACTTCCAGTGGATTCATCAGCAGCTGTAAAGAGCAGTGTTGGGCACTTAGGGCATGCAAAGCGAGTAAATGGGATAAGGAGACGGCCTGACAATTTTTCGGGTGCTGAGCTCTTTCACCGGGACACTGTTCAGTGTAGCTTGCTTGAGCCCCTCCAATTTGATTTTTGTCCCAAATGTCCCTTCTCGGGAACTCCCACCGTCTTCAAAAAAAGAACACCATCAAGGACCACTCGATGGAATGGCATAGATGGAGGTATGTTAAAGAGATAGCACCATGCACCCACGCAGGAGCCTATACTGATATCAAATGCAATACTTGGGCCCTTCTGATATGCATCACCGGTCAGAACTCTTCACGATATTAGAGGCTTCACCTCATTCAGCTCAACCTCACCCGAATCATATCGGTGGAAAGAAAAAAGCCAAATAACGAACCGAGAATTCCCTTGCCAGGGGCTACGATCGCATTTGCGATGCCGCGAAGTTCGTCTTCTTGTTCCTTGGTGAGGTACTGTGAGTACGATGCCATCCTTCAAAAAGTTTCGGTAAAAGGTGAAGTGTACTGAGTCGATTATCGTTATCAGCGGCTGTCATAGACGTTCAAATGTGAGGGGCCACAAACAACTGACTGGAATGTTAGGTTGCCTCTAGTAAAAATGTTAAACAACAAGCTGTGCCTGCTTTTTTCGAAGGCAACGTGAGGATTCACTGATCTGGGTTGTAATGAACTCCTGCCCGGAGCAGCGAGTGATCGGCAGAGTTGGGATGAAGGACCGATGTAATGATAGGTAAAACAACAAGACCCTCTTTTGACAGATAATCGATTGAAAAAGGATGAGATGAGGTAGGAACGGAGTAACTGATGATACTGATGAGTTTATGGTTGGGAGTTGAACTATGATTTGCGGTCCTCTAATGCGGACAATTCGGTGATCATTAGGTTTCGCAACTAACTGGTTTTGCCGATAACATTCACCATGGTATCTCTATTCGCTGCTTTGTTTGGCACCTCAAAACAACAGAAATGAACGATTGTAAGCTTGGCGGACCAGTGATTCTCACGGGAGCTTTGCAAGAATCAAGATAGATAATATTCAGGAACACGTTTCACAACGGTATAGACGCCACCGAAAATTCTTTTTGAAGGCGATTGGCTGGCGCCTTTTTTGAGAAGTTGAAGAGATTGTATATTCTCCTTAAGAAATACTGACAATTGAGTGGTGTCAAGAGGGTGAAAAACTATCGACGAAGGGATAAGCGGATAATGGTGACAATGATTTATACCTAATCCCGAGGAGTTATCACAGTGTGGGGTAGAACACACAAGAGACTATGCAGCCCGTTCCCGAAAAAGGGGTATGACCGCAGATTCAGGCCTATGCCAGACCAGCTATTAGTGATCTTACACAGAAGTTGGTCCAAAAGCAGCGAAGGGCGTCGGGTTTGGGACCCCATCCAATCAAATATTGGAGTGTCATTACACTTTTGTGAGCTGTCCAACTCACGCCGTCTACTCCGACTTGATTACTCCAGATTGACATCATAGAGTTAGAGAATTCAGAAGTCACCCATGAAATAGATCAGCGGTATCAGGTTTATGTAGGCTGTCAGAATCGGTCATGGCTGAAAGTGTGTTGCAGAATTTTACGACCGAGAATAGAAGTATTTTGAGAGAATGTTTGGGGGACCGATGTGAATGGATTGTTTTCGTCTGACGTTGGTGTCCGAGTTGGGACGAACTCGGATCCTTCTTAAATGAATTCGAAAATCGAAGCTTGGCACGGCAAGAAAGGATTGCCTAGCGTGATGTTGATTTATTATGAGCTATGACTATGCTTACCTACTCATTACAGAAAAGTAAGACTTAATGAATACGATTTCTTCTAGCAGACAACAGCAACGACCCCATAATCCTAAATTTATGAGAGATAACGAAAGACATAAACGATAACGTGATGATAAGTGAGGGAAATCGAGGAGCCAGTGGGGAAATAAGAGATGAGAGAGGGAAATCGAAAGCGCTGTGCAGTTGTGAAGAATGTAAGTGCCTCGCCAGGGCGAAATGTGGCGGAGGCGGGGAAAGAAAGGAAAAAAGAGGGGAGGGGCTGTTGCCGGGTACTGCCTTCTTTTTCTTACATACAACAGGCTTTTCATGTGATCCATCGGTAATCTTATGGTAAACTGAACAGATGATGAAGTCAGCGAATCAGCATGATATGAAAAGGAATACAGTCGATGAAAGGCAGTTATGGATTCTTTTATAGGCCTGAATTCGAAGCTAGCGGTCCTTTTAGTGTAAATGATGCAAAACCAAGCGACATGGAGGAGTCATGGCAGAAACGGCACCTCCCGTGGACGACATGAAGGCGGAGTCAATCGAGACGCGCTCAGAGCAGTGCAGTGCAGGCGGGTCGATTGTGCCCGTTCGGCAGAGAGCTACTCTGCGCTCTTCGAGTTCGAGTGAAATAAGAGAATCCCTTCCCGTAAAGCTCAAAGTCGATCTCAACAACACAGCTCTTCTTAACAGCAAGTGCAAGAAGATGTGTGTGAGCACTGACTGTTTAAACAACTGCCAGCAGTTTAGTCACCGTCGTGTTACCGCTTTCGCAGAACGTCAATCTGAGGTCAAGCACCAGTGAACATTTCGAAACGGGAGTTCCGTGACCGATGTCCTTTTAGTTACGGCAATCAAACAGCCACAGCATTCTTCTGGGACCCCATCTTTTTCACAGAATGAAAATCAATGCGCTGAAATGGCGCTCGTCGCTCTCCCGAACAGCTGCCAGATGAAAACTCTGGAAAGGCCGAGTCCGGGAAAAAAAGAAATCCGATGAGAACCGCTTTGTCTTATCGAGCAGATTAGCCATGGTCGCAAGTGACAAACTGCTCAGAACTAATGCTTCTGAGGGACGTGATCCGAAGCATAATCAGCCAACCTGGTAGGACTTCGTCCTGCACGTGGCCTCTCTTCTCTGAGGCCCAATAATTCCATGAACTGTTCGATGAGAAACATCGTGAGTGAATAAACCGAGCGGCCTTCGCTGAAGAAATGAAATAATGCACCCTAGAGTTCTTATGTAAACAAGTTTGCCTCGCCATTTTTCCTGTTCGACCATTCGATTTGCCACTTGATTTGGATTGGTTTAAGATAGTGGAATGATAAGCACGAAAAGATCATCGTTGAATAATCGCGTTAGATCGCGCTATGCACTGAAATGACGGTCAAAATTTTTGAGGCGTATGGTTGTCGGCCAAACATGATGCAATGAGCTGCTGTAGTTGACGTTCCAGCGCTATTCTCTCCCTCAGAGTAGTCAGGTGCACGTTATTCGATCCATTAAGTACCATAGGTGTCACCAAGAATTATCTAGTCATGAAATCCAATGAACATAAATGTTTCCACTCACTGAATTACTTCCAGTATGGTCTTTAAAAACTAGACACGTCAATTCCGTACTTCGTACTTTCGTAATTCCAGGCAATTGACATAATATTTTTGAGTATGATATTCCAGACTTCACTATTTTAACCCGTTACTTTGAGGCAGTCTCTCAGTTGTGTTGAGATCCCATTTTCACCAACCAAGTGGTCCCGGGCACCACTTTCTTGAGAACAAATGGCTCAAAACTCCGACTGCAGAACCTTTCACTTTTAATTTTCATTAATGCCAGTCATGAGTGTCGAAAGTATAACTGAGCGTGAGCTGAAAACGCAATTTTGAAGGTGCAATCAAGAATTTAATGATATTCAATTATTCCTTTCAAAATGGAAACATTGGTACTCAGCAGTGAATCGATAGCCAAGGACACCAAAAAGTGCCACAAAGCGCTTATGTCCGGTTTATTTTCAGTATTTCATGAAGCAAATGGAGATTAACTTCTTTGCGTTCTCAGCAAGTGTTCGATGGTTTTCGATTGAGGGCGCTGAAGGTTTTTTCGAGATAATTCCTCTATTGTACAAACCAGTAACTAGGCGTTTTATTTGTCGGTTTATCGGTCTGTTGGTCTCTATACAGGCCGGCAAAATGTACCCTAACGTGAGTGATATGAAAACTCTTTGTACCAACGGAAAGACGGGGGTTCAAAAAAGTTGGAACTTCCAGTTTGTGGTGATGACAGTATTAGCGCTACATACTTAATATTGATTCAACCTCGGTTGGCAAAATCTGATATGATAGGACAATATGTGATAAAGCCCAATAAAACTGTAGGAAGGAAAAAATTGTGTGCTTTTGCAGGGTCATTGCTCTAATATAGAGTGTTTGCGTTAATGTGCATTATGTAAGGGTACGTCGGGATCGTAGATACTGACCGAGAAGGCTTTAAACATAAGAAGCCTAGTTGCAGCAGTAGAAACGGAAGTCATAGGGGCTAATAAGGGTTGCTAGGAGGCAAGAGCTGCTGAATTCGTTCACCACTCGTATTGAGTCTTTGTACGTAATGGTACAGTTTACGACAGCGTTGCTCCTGCAGCTAGGTATTGGTAGGACATGGTGGTCCCGTCGCATCGAGAACTTCTCTGCTGAACTTGGGCTCGAAGCCTGCTGACCTAGTCAGCTACTAGTGAGAGAGTAAAGCGGAATCAGTGGGAACTGAGTCCTTGCTGCACGGTTCCTAGATCCCGCTGTGATGAGCTTTCAGAATCAAAGTTTTTCCCAGTGGTAGTCGGCAGAACTAATCCGTCCATTATCGCTGCCTTCAAGGGAACAATGTCTAACCATGATGTGAGATAGTAAGTGATAGCAAGTGATAAAGATATTGCGGCGTGGCAACATCTACCGTTAGGCATTTGCGTCGATGTCTACCTGTCACTTTTGAGAACGACCTTCATGAGTGACAACGTGGAATCACATCAAATCATAAGGAAGTCTTGTAAAATCGTAAGATTAGAATTGAAGCCATGGAGGCTGTAAAGTTCGGCGATCGGATGCGCTCGATCAGTTCCATTGATAGAAACGATACTCGAGAGGATAATTCTAATTCGCCGCAAAAAAGTAGAAAGTTCGAAGCTCAAGTTCCTTGACTCATCCTTTATTAGGCTTCTTGCCAGTCGGATTTCTTTGCTCTCGGCGGATTTTCCTCGTTCCCGTGAAAATGACCATCAGGTTTCATTCAACACGGAGCCCACTACTGACTACTAAATAGAATCATTGATTTGTTGTCACGCATGAGTAATGCGCATGCGTACCGTAAGGACTAATTTAGATATACAGGGTGACTGGGGATAAAACCATAACTAGTTATCTTCTGCAGTAGAACAATCGAAATGATAGAGAGTAAATGCGATTGAGTAATATAACCTCAGCTTTGCGATAGTGATGAATACATCAGATTGTCTTACTCGCTACTGTACTTGGCCCATTTTCTTAAGCGAATTATTCGTGTCTATGAATAAGCCGTGCTATTATGAACCGGTAGCTTTGTGCTTCGCATTGCGTGCGGGTCCGTTGCTTGGTGTGACTACATGTCTCGCTGTTCACCCACACCCTCTGACCCTAACAGTAAGAGTCCAAAAAATTTTCGTAATACCCGTTTTTTATGTAAAAAAAATGGGTGTTGGCGAAGAGTAGGGCATGGGTGGCGAAGAAAGCGAAAACTGGCAGAATCCGTGTACCATCAGGCTCCCTCAAAAAGTGAAAGTAGGAGTTGTATGAGGTTACTATGATGGAAATTGTGTATACGGGATATATGGACGAGGTTTCAGTTGTTCCACTTGCTGAGGAGCTGTATGTGTCTCAAAAAGATGCCCGAAACTGCCTTCTACTATCGCCATAGTTAACAATTAGTTGTTTGAATTTCCAACATGAGTGTCTGTTTTCAGCCTCTACAACGCCGTTAAAACTCATCCGCATCTAGGTGTGACAGACAGTAGATGCAAGCTTTGACTTACCACACCCTATCTAGGCCCTTTTTCGATCTGCCAGTGTCACATTGGGCACACTTGGATGCCACAGATTCACCCCAGGGGAAAATCTACGGGACCCAATTTTCGTGAACTGTGCTTGTAGGTGCATCCAAAAATTGATGTTTGACAATAGATTAGATATGAGATGCTAACGACTGATACAGGCTGATGAGAGGAGAGGAGCCATGGAGCTACTACATTCGGCATACTGTCAGTACCAGCGTGGGAACGTGAGTGCAAGTGCATACGTAAATAAAGTGACGTAGCGTTTAGTGGGCATGACGAAATCGTATATGGAGGCTAATAAAAATGATGCAATTGGACGAACAATGTGTGCTAAGAAGTGAAGGTACCCTTTTCCACTTGGACGAACAATAAATGATTTGGCAATTAATAGGAATGTGGTAGCATGTAGTGAAAGATGATGAGAGCTGATAACATATGGTGCAGGCCTACATAACGGTTCCCGCTTACTTACGGGAAAGGCCCTATAACTGACAAAGGTGAAATGCTGAGAGTGTGTTTCATGACAATAGAGCTGAAGCCACTTGAGGTTTGTGGAGTTTTGCGATCACGGTCTCGAACTTCAACCATTCTTGCTGTAAAGAATATCTCCCAAACGATGCTTAGCGGATCATGCAGTAATTTACGAGTTACCAGAGTATCCGCAACTGCTCTTGGAGCAACTCGTTACGGTAGTACCACCTGTCTATGAATGGATTCTTTGCACAAATCACCAATGAAGTTGAACTTCTGCTCAGCTCATGGGTTACAGGATACACCAATTTTCCTTACTTGCTCGACGTACTTCATTCTTTGGTCAAGGACAAGGGACATAAACACCTGCTTTTACTGTTGTTCAAGTAACAATTAGCTCTTAGTGATTCCCATGAAAATGAAGAAAATGTCAAACTCTCAATCCTCTCTTAATTTTCTTTCCCTATTTAACACGCATAATATGTTTTCCCAGTCCAGCGATCCGATTCCAACCTCAAGGCATCGATATTCAGCGCTTCAATACTGCCAGCGATGTGTTATGCGACTGAAACATGGCCTGACAACAAAGCAATCGCCAAAGCTATAAGAACTTCTCATCACGCGTTGGAAATAGGTTTCTGAAAATCAGTCGACGCCGACAGTTGCAGCAAGGCTTATTTTAGACCTCAGGGAGAGATCACGTTTGAAAGACCCGCTCCAGTACATGGCACAATCGAAGCACCGCTGGGCCGGTCATCTACTTCATCAAACAGATGACAGATGGAGTTTTCGAGTCACACAGCGGCTTCCAAAAAATGAAACAATATCATAAGGACGTCCGCCGACTCAGCGGGCCGATTCGTTTACCAAATAGTTCAGAGAAAGCGGCCTACATTGGATGCAAGTCACGACAGATTGGGTGGTATGGAGGAGCTGTTGTCCCCGCTGAGAAAGAACCTTTTGACGAAGAACCATCAAAGTATCAAAGCAATTTGTTTTTCTCTGCTCTATTGCGGTCTACGTCAAAATGGTTGCTTTCGAGTGCATCCTTTTGGAAACCTGGCTCTTCCTTCCACATTACCACATCATTTTGAGAAGCTGTTTCTGCGCCTCATCTTTCAGCGGATGAGCAACCCCCATAATTTTCAGTAAAAGTGAATTTACACCTTTTACTGGCAGTATTTCATAAGAATGGAACTGTTGCAATGAATGGAAGCAATTTTGCAATCAGACATATCAAACCATTTGCTCTAAAGACAGGAATGCTTGCCGTTAAGCGTGCATAAGAAGTATATCGTAAAAAGTAGAGGAGTCCAGTGTAATCAAGGCAGTCCGAGTGGTGAACAATGTCTTTTTTCTATATTGACACTCAACATGTGATGGTCTTCTGCTGTTCTTTTCATTCAGTCTTTGTGAACAACAATCATTCACTAAGGATCCACATCGTTCCGTTCAGAGAGTTCATTTGCCCAAAAGTACTTTTCGGTGGAGTAACCTGCACAGCTGCTCTTAGTAGGAAAAGGTTCGAGTGGTGCTCACTAATATTGTTGGCGAAGCTACCTATAACTGTTGGACTTGTTGGAGCAGTCTTTGCCCACATCTTTGTGGAGCCAAGATGCTTCGCAATTTTGACAGCTTGACGGTCGTATGAATATTGTTGATACTAATATGGGATGTCCTCACCTTCACATAGTTCCATTTACTTCCCGCTTCTTGATGCTGGTGTTCGAATGCAGCTGACAGGTCTTCGTGGCAAACCGACCGACATACACGTCATACCTCATGCTCAATGACGTCCAGTGTTTTTCAACTAGTGCTATGGCCTTTGCGAAAATCGTCAAGCACTGACAAACTCAGCGCGTGTGACATAATCGCGAAGGTCTCCGGTACAAGAGCTCCCGCACGTATTGCATCGAGAGACCAATAATGCTTTTTTATAAGTCCGCTCCGCTCAGGGCCTTTGAGTTTGCGTGGCAAACTTGAATTGAAATGCCTTCAGCATCAACTTCTGCTAAGATATGGCAAATGACCTCAACGCAATTCTGACCAATGTTACTAACGAGTCCAGAATAGACGTATGGCTGTAAAAAGCAAGTTATAATGCTTCGTCAGAACATGCGCCATGCGTGCGCTAACTGAGGCTGTCAAGTGCTCCAAGCCAAGGGTATAGTGAGTGATCTGAGAGCAGACTGAACAGACTGGAATAGACTGCCACTGGCGGCGTTCGGCAAAACCAGATAAACTCAACAAACGTAGGGACGCTTTGTGTCGTCCTTACAATGGTATAGCTATGAGTTACCTGCTTTTGAACTCGATAGCGAAATTGAATCTTAAACAAGCGGTAGTAGATGTTTTAGGTCAGCAATGAGCTGACGCTATTGCTCTAACTGTGACTTGACCAAGGGAATATCCAAAATTAAACCCTTCAACAAGAAGTCCTGTATAAACACCAGTGGGGTGGGACATCTCAAATGATCCATGGTAGAAGCAAGTGCGCTGCACGTTCAGTGGTGGAGCTAATGTGCGCTGCCTTGATGATAATAGCGATGCGTCACTGTAGTAGAGCAAACAGATGCTTAGTATACTGGCGTTAGACGGATTGACTGCGCGATTTCGTGGCACTATTTAAGAACTGGCCACAGCACCGCAGTAGAGCTACATAAAAACTTTCTAGGGTTTACAGCTACCAGTTCTACCGAAGATGGACTTGAGAAAGCTATACTTACTTAGCGCGTAGTCTCGTGTAGTAGCACCCAAGATGATTTCATCCACGAGAAATCATCTTAGGTGCTACTACACGAGACTATAAGTATTACGAAAAATCTCGTCACTCACGGGAGAGCTTCGACCATTACGCTTCGAAGAGCCACCGAATACTATGCGTAACTTTGTAGTAGCCGAAATATCTTTGTAGATCGCATGATAAGACATGTAATATATGCGCCATTCTTCAGCATTTTCTACGCTCTATGGCCTTGGCCTCATGTAGCTAGACTAATGGTTTTGGTAAAATTGTTGATATTGACTTGGGAGGCGATAGTACGAGAGCTGTTTGCTGTTGTCCAATGGTGGATGGTTTGACTTACACATAAAACAAACGTAAAGAACACTATCAACACCTTGGCAGAGTTTTCAAATTACTGAATGATGCGTTCCTGTAGTTTGTCGTCTGCGAGTAGATTGTGATCATCTAATATGCCGAGAAAATTTGAGGACTGAAGAATCCTGCGGGATTGTCTTCTCGCTTCGCGAAAGCCAACGGTATCTGAGCTCTGCAGAAGCTAGATAGGAAGACCGAGTTTTCCTAGACACAGTTCCAAATAGAGTATGACCTAAAACCATGCCTAATGATAAGTAAATGGTCTTTCTGAAGGCAAAAGGTCTTAGAAGTGGGCAATAGCGATAAGGACGTCCGGAAGAACTGGCTGTGATTGATTTAAAGGCACTATTCACGAAGAAGTTAGGGTACCCTTTTTTGACGGGAATTGATAGAAATACTCTAGAATAAAGCGATAACAACCAAAAAAGTGCAAAAAACCATGAACAAAAAGAATTACAAAGGGTCAAAAAAAGAGCTGGAAAGGGGGGTAGGACGAATTTCACATTGAAAACTGCGGTTAGGGAGTGTTCGAGCGAGAATGCACGAAGGCGACGCAATGTCTGCAATACAGACAACACATCGAAATTAACGGAGTTTCTAAAATAAAAAAACATTTGCATGCAATAATCTGCACAAAATACATTAAAATCTTCAATAAACTTACGAGAATAGTTAAAGAATGCTACCGTAAAAAATTAATAACAAAAAAAAAACAAACGGTACGCGAATGAAAAAAAACAGCCGAATACTAGCTCCTGTACGAGGCGGTCGACCAGCTGATCATTCCTGGCAATTTGCCAATCTGCGTATCGATTTTTCACCAACTTCGCTCCAGTGCGAATGTGGCGAAGGACAACTTGAACTCGTAGTCAACCTAGCGAGGGCGGAGGCATCCCGTCCCCCAAAGCTCCTGCCCTTATTGTGCCCTATCCAGCCGTTTTCCGACCTAATTCCTGGACAAATGGTATCAGAGGGGGCTTCGAATTCAAACCATGTGCAAATCTCCGGGACCATTTTTTCGTGAACAGTGCCTTTAAAGGCAACGACAATTCCTGATTGTATAAGTATTCGAGATCCTCTGACGATCGCGGCGGAACTTGCTTTACCGTGACTGTTTGCTTGCTAGTGAGCTCCACGACGAACTCCATATTAAACAAACCCTTGGAGGTTATCTGCACGATACCCGACATTTCCGTGGTTGAGCAACCACCGAACGCGACAACACGGTGACTATCAACAGAAACCTAAGCCACTGGATGAGCTCTGTGCTATAAAACCTGCGTGCACTCTGGAGTCGAGAAAAACAAGGTAATTTTCTCGAATTGTGCGGAGTCGCAGTCAAAGACTAGGCCCTCATGAGCGTGAGCGTAGCGGATCTGCGCGGTTCCGTCATCAGATTGAAATCAGACTGAAGATACTGATTGAGCTGCGGATATGGAGACACACTACATCAGCGATGACTCGAAGAGTCTTTCACAGGGGAACAGGTAAAAATGCTTTGGGGGGGGGGGGGGAGAGAGAGGTGGAGGTTGGGTGGTTTCACAATTTTGTATATCAAGAATAACTCAGTCTTACGACTTAATCCTTGTTATATTAGCAATGTATCAGAGACGAAGATAAGGATGGGACCGACAATCCGTGCAGCTCTGACCAGGAAATGTGGTTTTTTTCAAAACAAGCCTAGGTAGGCCAGGAGCACCTAGGTGGGTGGATGATTACCCCGTGCGAAAAGAAAAAAGCAAGGAGAACTCACCCACCGCGGTGCTCCTTTCCTCCTAAAACTTACAATCCCCGATGTGACACGGCATAACTTTATTGAGTTCATTCCTTGTTATACTACCTCTGTGATGGGTGCCCCCCCCAACTATTTTCACCGAAGAACGAAAGGTGACACGTTGCACTACGATCAAGAGGAATGAGGAGAATGATGATATTAGGTCGACTCATGCCTCTCTCGCGAACACGAAAAAGATCTGTTGCTCCCAAATAGGCTGTGACTTCGTTGACTGTTTCAAGATGGACTGCGAGAAGTGTAACAAAGAGGTGAGCAATGACGACGATAGCGCTACGTTTGCTTTTGCTTGGCGAACGGTGAGACTGCGAGCATCAGCCAGAGAGGAGTTCTTGATGATCTCGGGACGCCGTCTGCGAGCGCCACTAGACAAGAAGACGACGACATCTAGCGTCAAAAGTTGGTTGGTCGCGCATGCGAGGGCTTTACGAATAGCTACCGGAGCCTGCAGCCTACAAAGTGTGTACCGATGATCTTCAAATTGCAGAAACATCAAGACGGACCACACGATCGTCGAGGTTTCAATGGAGAACGGGACGAACTACGTTTACAACTCGTGGGGCTGACAGAATAGTTGTCCGTGAGCGTTTTGGAATCCTGGTACTTCTCTTTGAACGCGATGATGTTCGAGCTGCTTTAAAATCTGATCGAGATCAAAATTCGCGGCTTTGGTACTCGAGACTTCCGCTGATAACTTCTTAGCTCATGGCTAAGAAAAGAATATGAAAAGTTGTGCGGAAGTACTCGTTAGCTATACAGAATGCTTAAAAAGCGGAACTAAATGTTGCGAAGATCCCACTCGGCGTAATGGGCTACCGGAAGCTCTTAAAGCTTTCTAGTAGGGTCGCATCTGTCTTGTGTGGACGATCGTAGCCCCTCTTCGAAGCATTCACCAGCTCCGAGTAGTTATTCTCATTAGGATAAAGATCCCTGAGAACAACCTTGGCTTCGTCTTCGCGTGGCCTTCGAACTACAACATAAAATTTTATAAACAGATGATATGTTGGGATCGTTGAGTACTGCTTGTTTGAAGGCGTAACCACACCTCAGTATTTACGCTGGTGTGGCAGCGTTCCACTATTCTTATGGCGTAACACGCTCAGTGAGTCTTGCCCTATGGCAACTCGTCAGCCGTTATCATTTGTTATCAGTCCTTGTTACCAACCATTTACGGTTCCTCTGCACCCAACATCTTTTTTGAGAGTGCTAGGTTTCACAGTCAACACGAGGTGCCAGTCCCTGTGAGCTTATATTGCTCCCCATTACCTACCACCGATGCTTCCATCCTGCCGCCTGCACTCTTTCGACATTTGAACGCTCTGGATCAAGCTCTAAATTTCTGATCACACGCAGACCGTTGAGCCATCTGGCACAAATAGGAAATACGTTGAGGAGGAATAAGAAATAGAAAAAATACGTTATTATGATGGCATCGTTACTAATAGAAGGAAATTTTTGAGCCAATTAGGTGAATTATTCACAGTAAAGTCATAAATACCACGATCGACCTTCCTCAATCTTGGCATGGCCTTTGACTACTATGTATGCTTGCATCATTCTTTCCAATGTTTCAAAACTTATAAGGTTAACGTTTCGGCAAAATCACCTTCGTCAAAGCCTGAGAGCCGGAAAACCATTGAGATTGATTCTATAATAAGGCAAGATAAAACCTAGACAGTTCTCTAGACTAGAAGACTCCCGGACCCGGTGTACAGGAGGCAAATCCTTGATCTAAATCGAGGGAGCGTTAGATGAACCACACAGAATTCAACGTATGATGAGCAAGCCTACCTCCTTCCTGACCTCACCGTAATTTCAAAATTTGCAGAGGTCGAGAAAGGGTGTGAGGTCACGGGTTACGGTCACACACTCTTTGTTCCTGTTAATTTGTGGGTCCCTAGCTGCATTCCAGCACGCTTCAAGTGTTCTCCGCGCAGAAGTCTCTGTTTATAGTAGCAAAGTGGATATGAAATTGTGAACAGAACACGATGCATTCCCAGTGACGTTTGAGTGCGAGAATTTCTTAGTCCCTCCAGATAAACTTGAATTTATCTGCGAAGGACGCCGTGTTTCACTAATATACTCAGCACCACAAGCCAGGCATCGAGTTCCGCAGATGTTTTGATGCGATCACCCAGACGGTTGGAAGGAAACACAAGACAGTCTGGAGTGTCACACAAGATGTCGTATAGGCATTGCGGACCAGTTGTCGACAGACGGTCTCCTAGGGTTATTTTCACAACAATGATCTCTTCCTGTAGAACATGCCTAGTCGAAATTGTTCGATTTGCTCTGCTCGTTTCTTCCTGAATGAACGACAGATGAAATGCGATTTATTGACGGGTGCTCGTTCACGAATACTACCAAGTGGGAAATGCCCCAACGTTGTGACCCCTCGTGGCAGTGAGGATACCGGTTAGACAACGCAACCCTTCGAGCTATGTATGTCCAGCGATTCTGACTTGAGATCCATATCAGGGGAGAACTAACTGGCAATTCTGAAAATATTGCTGATAGCAGATTGTTTTGTTATAATGGGGTGGGCCGAGTGCTAGTGAATGAGAATATTCTCGCAGCAAGGCTTCCGGTACCATTTGGTCCGCATTGCTCCCCTCGCTAGATGGATCTGTACATTGAGGAGTGGTAACCAGTTCTCCTTAAGCCTTTTCTGTGTGAAATTGATTTGATCCGACTGTTAAGGATGTCAAAGTATATGTCCATCTCTTTTTGAATGGAGCATAGCCAATACAGCAGAGCCAATACAGGGAAAAGTCCAGCCTTCGGTGGATTACTATTCTTGAGCTCAATGGCAACATTCTTACAGTCGCAGCCGCCATCAACTATTCAATAAGTGTTCTATTCATTTTCATGCCGAACACCTTTTCTCTGAATTCCTACGTCAATCTTAAAGTGCCTGTATTGCTCGGAACATTTCATTTTTACAATTCCTTGATCACTGTCGTACCATTTGATCTGAAGGAGGGGCGTGTCAGTCGAGTATTCCAATTTCGTCACAGGAAGATGGAGACTGACGTGAGGATTTTATCTTGCCAGACGAGTTCGGTACGAACACGCCAGCCGGAAGCGGAAGACAAAGTTGTCCTGGGCGAGGGTTTTGACCTCGCGTGTGTAACAGCGCCACTACTTCAGGGCCGTTCCGCCGTGTTGGCCAAGATTCATGTCACTTGATGGCTACTGAAGAGTATAGCTATACTTTTGGGTTTTGAGAACTCTGATTATTATATATGTGGATGCGGGACAATGAGTGGCAGCGCCGTCGCTTTCGACGGCAATGAAGATGGAAACCAACAAAAAACTGTACAGCAGCAGATTCGACAATCTCCCATGCCAACCGGGTGCACATTCAAATATTACTATGAATTCTGAGGCCCGATACAGCCCAAAAACTGAATACTAAATAGGCACGCTCCCCGTGTATTTAGTAATTAAAAAGCAGTTCCTTTTAATGTCCTTCTACACTAATGGATACTTCTAAGTTTCTGGTTGCCTCCAAGGTTTATTTTACATTTCCGAATTTGATGGGAACCGTTCTATTCCCATAAGAACAATCTCTTTATGCTGAACAAACGGAGTAGTATTGGGTGCTTCCGTAGGTTCAGTGTCCCCCAAAATAAACTTCTGAGGATCACATCTTTATGACATCTTTATTGCATTAACAGAACAATAATCATTCAGCGACAAAGAAATAACGAGTAATGTACAGCACAGTAAGGATAAGAAAACACTGGGAACCGGGGACAATCAAAGCAATACTGATAAAATAGATAGAATTTCAAATTATAGACTCTCTGTTACTACGCAAAGAACTCGTATGGCAATCAACATATTGAATGAGGCCATTATTTAAGCACGTTTATCACAGTCGTCAGCGCGCTATGTACGTATGTGGCTATGGAAGTGAGACAGCGAACGAACTTAAGCTTTAACATTAATACGTTCGCACTAACATAAACAAATAGATAAGGTTATATCCGTGAGTGTGAGTGTTTTAGCCGTTCCTAAAGGCTCAGTATCAGTAAGTTAGGATTGAAAGGTGAGCTGTGAGGATGAGGATTATAAGGATTACTGCCGTACGAAGCTCTTCAAAGGTAAATCGACTTATGGTGAGCAAAAGGTTGGCTAAGCTAGCTTCCAAGGTGCAGAGGCAAGGCTATCATGTTTGATGGAACCTACCGCTGAGGGTCAAGTGGTATTAAGTATCAGGACTGATTAGCGCAGGGACCAGTGCAATGGAATCAAAGTTGCGTCCCAGGGCAATGATTGTACTTCAGTCTTCGTTGACAGTTGACGAGCTCAGAGCATTCCCTACCGTGCTCTACGCCAATTAATTAGCAAATTAATAAAGAGCTCACTGAGCTACGCCACCGGATCGTTGTTTCTCAGAACTCGTGGGGTCATTATTTCGACTGGCGCTCTGTCAAATTCGATATTTTCTACAACTATGAACATTTCTGCACAACGATCTCTTCTACTCCTCAAATTTTCAGAGTAGACTCATCTTTGCTTCCTCTCTATACTCTTTTGAGCAGTCATGCATGCAATATCAGCTCCGATTATGAATTCGGCGACTAACAGCGACACTCTATGTGGCTGAATTCCCGACCAGCTACACGGAATTTCAACTAGTGCCTTGGGCGAATCTCCTTGAGATTCTCGCGTAAAATATAATTTCCCTGGTCATTTCTCACTCTCAGTCTTTGTATGTGATGCTGAAGAGGAGTAGGACTAGTGGAAATATCACCTACTCATGTAAATGTTACGGATAAAATCATCTGCTGTGGACTACAGCATTCATGTTGTAATGATTTGTATAAGTCGGATGAGTGTCCCTTGAAGACGAGGAACGGTACTGTTGTCTCACATTTGGATTTCTCCGTTTGCCTCCTTTTGAAGCTCCTATTGTTTTGTTACTTTGCTTTTGCAAATGCACGGTACCTACGCAACCAACTACCGACTTAATCCTACCGAAAAGTGTGTCCTCAAGGGAATTGTGACACTCATGGTTAGAAACTCTTTAAGAGGAAAGCTTTAGAGGAAAGTGTACCACTAGAGGCCCCCAACCAAGAAAATCCTATAGGAAAGTGTGGTGCTTAGAAGCTCACCCAGTAAGAACGGCCTAAAGAAGGGCACGGATGGAATGTCGCCTCACCGCCGTTGCTTTCAGCGTGGGTGCTGGGAGAACGCAAAATTATGCTTTTGCATTAGTTGTTAGGTGACTGTATTGCATCAAAACTGAATAATGATTTAACAATCAAGACAGGAAAGTATCGTCGGTTGGAACTACATCAGTGGCGGAAGGAGCAGTCAAGAAAGCTTGTCACCGTTGTTATACATCCTCTTTCCACCACTGTTTGAGGGCTTCGCGGAGGGGAGTAGCGTTTGAATAAAATTGCCAGCGGTTCTGATCACGTTAGCGCAATCACGTAAAGGACTGGGTACAGCATTCTACATTTTCAACACCGTCTAAGTAGTGGTGCATCCTTCGGATGTCTGACCGACACTTCTATCAGTAAGCACCTGAGCTTACTTAGGGGCCATGGAATTCTTAACCAGATTTCGAGCCCTTACTTAGCCCTTCTGGGCTTTTTCCATTACAAGACAAGCCCACTCTTCTAACAATAATACTAAAGTCACTAGGGAATCTGCAAACACAATCTCATCGCCGTCTGTGTCTTGGACTATAGCTGTTTGGAGATCACACTGTTTGAGTGTAGGCATCGAGTGCACAGTGTCTGCTGTAGCCAAGTAGAATCATTCCAAGAAGAAGCTCCCACTTCAGCAAGTCACTGCCATGCTGCAGAATTAGGGTGCAGAATGAAAGTTTCCTTACTTTCTTTTCTTTTTCCTTCGCCTGAATGCAGGTAGATCGACCAAGGCAAGGTTTTTCTTTCGTTTCTTCGGACAAAAGAAACATCGCATGTAATCGCTCTTTTGAATACATTGTATGCAAAGTAAGACACACTTGCATACGCATTCGATGGAAATGGCAGATAGATTGCATGGAGAGAAAATGGATTGTACTGGAGATGGGGAGGCGATTGTGAGTGTGACTATTCGTGGAACACTTGGTTGCGTTGGATCTTCGAGGTTGAAGGAGAACTCTTATCGATAGATTCGATCGTTACACGATAGAGCTGTCGAGAATTTGTTCAGAACATTATGACTATGGTCAATGGGTTTTAGTCGACGCCTTCAATCGAAGATGGAGACATTTGGATGGTTCTTATCCTGAATATGGAGCCCATGCCATGCTCCTGCTTCTCTGCCGTTTCCCTCAAAATCAAATCTGTTTGCACCGATTAAAAGTGATGGAGTGAAGGTAAACAACCTTGGGAGCTGTATAATTTGAAAAGCCACGAGGACTAGAACAATGGATGTATCCTTCTCCAAAAAAAACTTTTTGAAGCACGGACGATCAATGGCTCATGAAAACAAGCCGGAAACCTGAAGTGAGTTGATGTGTCCTTCCCAGGATCGATTCAGCGATTTCGATCATGCACTCGAGAATTGAGTTACCAAGCGGAACGTCCGGAACCTGTTAAAAGCTTTACGTTCCATTTCAAACTTAGCCTTCAGAAGTTTAAGCATCGAGTCAGTTGCATCACAGTAGATTCACAGATGGATAAGAGCCTTGGCCACCTGGTTTTGATGTAGAATCATGCTATAAATTAATTCTCCGATGTCTGTGAAAACAAAGTGGATGGTAATATGCTCGGAGAAGGGTATTCATCCTCACTTGAAAGATGAGTTTAATTTCCTGCGTTCGGTTAGCGGATATGCGCCAGAAATCTTCGTCAGTTGTTTGATTTCCAGGAGATTTTTTTCGGTTAACCGGAGGTTATACCCATGAATAGTACCCGATATTCCCATGAATAGAACCCGATCTATCAGCCACTTGAGAAGTTCGTTTCATCTTAGGCAAAGCGATTGAGTCTTCCTCCAGCTCCATGCCTTTCAGTCCTAATGGAGATATTTTTACAATAAAAAATCTATTTTTTTTGAAATAATTAGATGGATACAATGATATAGATAATAATAGAAAAAGATGATAAAGATGAAGAGAAAAAACTGAGAAGAATGACAGTGCTAGCGCGATAAGAATTCCACAACTCTCTGCATTTCAACAGAGAGGACTTCTGGGCTCATCTTACATCACACACACATCAGGGCCCAAGTGCATTCAACCTTTTCCTATTAGACTTAAACTTCCTGACCGTATCCGATGATATGTGCCCAGTAGCAGTGACGTCACTGAAGATAACGTGGACCACCACGAATCGTTCTGCTCCACGGCTAATCTTTCGACTTACTTCGGTCCTTTTCCTTTTCCATCCGTTCTTGTAGTGTATGCCATTGAACTACGGGTCGTCGTGATGTCATCATTTCAGCCCATTGCTCATAACAAGCATGGGTGACCTAAAAATGTTCCCTTAACTGTTTGTTTAGGGTACGGCGCTTCCGAAGGACAACAGGGTCACGTGGGGTGTTGAGAGGACAGTGGGACTCAGAAGGAAGGCACGTTACTCACAACATCGAACTTCTTCTTGGACTCGAAATGAAAAAAAAGGATTGAAACGATTCGACAGGCGTGAGTTTAAGGTATAATTTTGAGCGCTCAAAATTATACCTTAAACTATTGTCAGGTATGTATCTCAAGAAATAAGGATATGTAGAGTTCAGTAGGGGGTCTATTCAAAGAATAGAGAACATTTAAGAAACATTTTCATGAGTCCCTACCTGTGGAAGATTCAGCGCTTGTGATGCGAGCGTAACCTGAAAGAATGTCTCTCACTCAAAAAAATGTAATTCTTGCTAGCCTTTTGTAATCGGCATTGTTGTTTAGTTTTTGCTTCCTTACAGAAGAGAAATTAGCCGATCAACTACAATCACGCACCTCCCCAATGAAGTCGTTCTTACTCATCTTGTCGTAATCCCATACAGAAATGATGATGTGGACTTTCTGAAATTCATAACTCTAGATCTTGAGAGCATTAACTCCTAAAAGAGCTTTTTACCTCCTTCGCGGTAAAACGGAAGTATTGTCAGGTATGTATCTCAAGAAATAAGCAAACCAGCCCGTTTGGCCCTTCTGCTGGATGCATTTCCTTATTCTGCGATTCTGTTTAAAGGTCTCATAATCCCACTCAGGGAATGTACGTGAGTCGCTTTCAAATCCCAGGTGGAAGACACTTCCTTGTTAATATGTGGAAGACATTGGGTGAATATATTAATCAACTGTTAAAGCACACCATACTGTCACAGTTGCACGGCAGCCCTATGTATACCGTATAAAGAACTTCCACCTGGCATTTAGAAGCGACTCCCCACGTACTTTCCCTGAGTGGAATTATGAGACCCTTAAACAGAATCGAAGAATAAGGAAAAGCATCCAGCAGAAGGGCCAAACGAGCTGGTTTGCTTACCTCGTATCTCAATATGTCTACAAAGCTGTTTGTTAATTACGACATGTCCCCCTTTCAGTTTTATTAAGTTGCCATCATGACAGCCGTTAGGACTGTCTAAATGTTAAAATCCTATCAAGCTATCTCTCTTCCGCTACTTCAGGGTAAGCTTTGATCTTATCTGATTAGGCGTTTCATTGAGATCCTGACCAGTAAAGGCACTCTCACCTCCATCATTGCTGGTTCGATTTTGAATTGAAAACTCTCGTTGTAGTAGGGATTTAGCGTACGATATTTCCGAGATGTCTTCTTCTTGCTCAGCAGCTTCCGACCATGATATAGGTATATTTTCACATAGGGATCTGGAATAATGACAATTTTAATTGATAAATGGAAATGAGTCAGCTCTAGCTTTTTAGCGGAATTGTGGTAACACTTAAAAGCTGAGAAGTTTCTACAAGGTGGATGTTATGGGCCAGACACGTTTCTTAAGTTAGAATGTTCAGTTCGGGTAACTTTCACTTTCCCACTCCTATAAGATGATCAGGTAGTTACAATGACGAATCTTTCATTATGCACATGGAGATTTAATTCTTTCAATATTTCTCAGTCATAAATTGAGGTGTGTGTATCTGTATAAGTGTATTCGTGTGAGTATGTGTCTGATTTTTTGCTCGAAATTTTACCGTGGACCTAGTGAAAGGCAGGAGTGATAGTAGCTGATAAGAACTAGGGGACCTTACCATCAGAAGGCAAGACCTTCTGGTTCTGTCAGCTCTTCTGCTTCCTCTGCAAGATTGTTGCAACCTGGAAGCTTCACTACCCTGCATGAGTTGTGATGGGATTGTTGCGTGCGACAGGAATTAGCAAGCGTGGATAGGAGTTGGTTAGAGCATGATCCACAAAATCCAATTGTCTTCCCTTCATTAGTAGAGCCCTTGGGACTTTGGTCTTTGTCGTATAGGGTGTGATTGGAAAGTAAGCGGGTGGTGAAAGAAACTATAACCAGTGATAAAGAGCGATAAGGGCCATTATAAAGCAAGAACCATTAAATCTGTTAGACTTTTCTTATTAACCGTAAACTCTTCGGGGTCTTCCTGGGACAGGGTACAATGATTTTTTGGTACCTTTTCCGAGCTAAAAACTGGAAGTGTTGAGTGGTGATTACTGGATGCTACAGATTTGTCTCATTTGGCAATTCTGGAATTCGTTCCTATCATGACCTGTTATTTGAGCCATGCTTGGTCACTTTCGAATTCATCTAATTTGAAACAATGGAAGGGTTTGTGAATTCGAAAATATTCAAAAAGAAGAAAGTAGGCTGGAGTCAGGCCAAAAAAATCTTTTCATGGGAAGTCTGGGCTGAAAATAAACTGCCACTCGAACATACCCACACAATCAGGCAAGTAAGCCTCTCAATCCCATCGGTAACCATAACAATCAATGACTGGGAGACTGAAAGAGTGGCTGATTGCATCTGAATGGCCTTAGGACAAGGAATGAGTGAAGGTGAGTCATAGGGGACCCGCGCCTGAGCATTTTTGGCTCAAGGTGAAATGATATGCATTCCCACCCCAATCTCAGTTCTTGTCCATATTAATGCTGTACGATTCGAGATGTCCTCCTTGTTCTGTTCGAACGGGCTTGTTCTAGGGGCTCGTGGACCATGTGAAGTGGAAAGGACCTGTATCCTCCTATATCATTGCAGTGCAGGCATCTTGTGGCTCTGAATTCGTAGTCGAGCTTATGACCGAAAAGCAAAAGCAATGCAAGAGGTCTTGATTGGGGAATGTTGTCGTAGTCATGGCCTTTTCACGCGTCAATTGGAAATCAGTACTCATTTATAAGGCGTTCATAGTCCCTTTCATAGCTGTTCGAGGCATTTTTACCGACCAGAATTCTAGACTAATTTGATTATCATAATCAAATAACCGCAATAGGACAAACATGGAATCGTGCGCTGTTGAACAGACGTGGTCCCGCTTCAGACCTTCGTAACATTAGTACTTCACATGATTGTTATTGAACCCCAACAATTAGGTTTCCCCACGAACAGCCTTTCCCGTCTGAAGTAAACATGCCGTTGCTAATTCCCAATGGGATTAACTTTGTACGAGATCAAGAGGAGATAAACGAGGTGAACATGGAAGTTTCACTCATTTTCGATTGAATTACGATTAGATGAGTATCGACTGAGAGGGACGTGAAATCCTGTAAGCATTGATTATTTCTTTCTGCTGTTCCTGTTTTGTTACAGCAGCGCTAACAGCGGAAGCATTTTACCAATTGCCATTTCACCGCTTTTCTCATTCTCGAACTCTTCGGAGAGGGTGCAGTGTTCCAGTACATGCTTACCTGCCCACCCCTAACAGGGATTTCGGCTCCCAATCGCGCTGCAAAGTGTAAACGCATCTTAATGATAGTGCGTAATGATTCGTTCTTGTGCTATATAGTCGAGCACTACGTCGGCTCGGCTGGGAACTCCCTTTGGAAGGAATCTTCAGTGATTCCTAAATTGTGATTTATCATTTACATAGAATGAGAGGGAGCATTTATATTATTTACTATATAGACCCAACTTAGGTCTGCAGAAAGTGAGCAACCGAACCATGTCTGATGTTATGCAGTTGATAGGTTTATAATGTAGTGAGGGTAAAGAGATATGAGGATATAGGAGTTTGCGACCGTCAAAGAGTACAAAATTCTACAATTAGGTCAGCTAGTGGTATGACCCCAATGCTGTATTGTTACCGGCAGTAGCAATTTCTACGGCCTATAATAATTCGTTTGCTGGCAACCTATTGCATTCCTTGAGACATTTCTAGAGGGACAATACACTGAATACTAAATTCTATCCCGAGTTTGGTATGCCTGTATCACACCATTGACGTGCTGCCTCTACTAGCGTAAAAGCAACTCAGAGGGAGAATATTGACCGAAGCCGGGCAAGACCGGGTGAGTGTTTAACGCAATGGAATTGATAGCGGCTATAGTAGCTGCTCTAGTGTCCAGAAGTGTTTACCAAGTTAGTATTTCATAGAACGGACCCATAACATGAAAGCCCATCCAAACAAGCCTACATATGTTACTCAGTTCCTAGCAGAAGGAATTCGTGAATTTGCAGGAGATTCCATTTGGTTTTGCGTGATGTGTACGACTAGAGGAACATGACACACTAATTGATAAATGAGAAGAGGAAAACAGCATCCGAAGGCAGGATGGAAAGGAACGCGAAGCCTCACTAATGACGTGAGTGTATACAAAAAATAGGAAAAAATTGAGAAGAAACAAATCGCTCTCTCGGTCCCCTTTCGTTCGTTTACTTGTCAAGAAGAATCACTTCTCTTCTTCGGAACCTTGGCAAAGGAAAATGTATCCATCTGAGGAGGATTACGAGGAAGTTTTGTTAGAGCTAATGAGTTTGAAACTCACCCACACAATCTCATAGGCCTTCGCTGTATGCTAACCACTCCGAGCCCTAAACATTGCTACACTCCGAACAGACCAGCGATCTCACCTCTTAACATCGATATCGTCTATATCTTGATGACCACTACGCTTCCATGTTTTGCTCAATCCCCGTGGTAGAGTAGCCCTTGGGAAATCAGAAAACGCTGCACACGGGAAGTAGCATGCCTTCAATTGCAGAATTATTCATTTCCATACAAATGTCGCTCGTCACGTATCGACATGGCTATTGTGAATTCCAAATGAAGAGACCACTTTCTGCTATCGTCATCCACGACGTTTAGCCACGGCACCTTGTTAATGCACCATTATCATCAGGGTTCCCAAAGAAATACGATCGAATTTCAGCTTTTAAATCACCTTCTCAAACAGAAAAAGCAATTTGGTGGATTTATGGGTGTGACTATTTATCTACCGTAGTCTAATGTAGGAGAGAGGTATCCTGTAATGGTGTACATTACGAAGATAGATAGAATGAAATTGGAAATATAGCTATAAGCTCTGCTGTTTTGTGGTCAGCCTCGAGTATGGAATGCAATCGCGTGCTTGGCGTTCGGTTATACTCTTTGGAACTGGAGCAGTAGACTTCTAACAGATCATTCGAGCCCCAAGTTCTCTGTGTTCTCTGTCTTGTGGCTCGCAGGGAAGTGTATTCTTGATAAATACTGCTAGTCTGACAGATTCCTGTTCATTCTGTTGTAGAATGGCAAACCACTAATAGCTGTAGATGACAGCTTCTAATTCACTTATTTCCCTCTGTGCCTGTGATCCGCATGAACTCTGCGGAAATGAAGCTCCACATCATGATCCACAACCATCTCTAAAAAAGTTAAGGGCTTGTACAGTTGCAAAGCGGTCGATATCGATCGGTCCCACCGCATTTCAAAGCTGTTCTTGGTCGTAAGCACCCTCTTCAGTGATTGCATTAGGCTCTGCTCGCTGTCTCTATACCGAACTCTATGGCTTGAAGATAACCGATCAAGATGAGGATAGACGGTGTGGAAAATCACCCAGCGAGATTAAAAATTTTCTTAAATTTGATATGGAAGGGGTGGAATGAGAACTGGTAGTAACCGTTAAGCTTCTGAGGTCCCTTCATTTCCAGTACAGAAGGGATCACTGGCCCTCTGTCAAAATGACGAAAAATGAGGCTAGCACATGTTAAGTTGAAGCTAAAAAACCTTGGAGATGCTTTGAAATACTGTGGCGAACAAGCGACAACTTCAAAGAGTATTTTGGGAAGGTTAACGACGAACCTGATGACCCTCCGACATCCATTTTCTTCAGGTTTCGAGCTTCCATAATCGTCAAGGTGACGGTTCCGGTAGCCGGCCGATACCTGGTCGAGAAGCAGATGTCGCCAAGTCGAGATTCTCTCTAGAAAATGATGAATTACACTATCTCGTGGTAGTGATGCCTAAGAGGTACACAGCTGTGGTCATTTGGGGACTAAAGGTTCCCCACATAACTTCTTAAGGCACAAACAAACAAATTTACAGTTGTTTCTCGACAGAATAAGAACATTCTAGCTCTACACAATTTCTCAATTTCGACCTCGTTATGAATTAGTCATTAAGAACCTTTTTGTTAAGGAACGATATGTATAAAACGCTCTGAACCAGGAGTAACCCCCCCCCCCCCCCCCCCCCCAACCCCTTCTCTTGTGTCTACTTCTTGAAGGAGACCTCTCGGACAATCTCGGACTTCCGGCTCTGTTGAACTTGAGTATATCCCTTTATGCCCTCTGTTTTGATTGTTGGCCTAAAAAGTCAAATCTTGAGTTATTAGCTGGGAATTTCCCTCGATCATAGGAAGGAGCTGTGGAGTGATTTCTCCACAGCTCTCTTATCTTGGTTTTTCTAATACGTTATCGGCATGAGTCTCAAATTGAACTCCAGGAATAGGGGCTGTCAAAGTTCAACAGTGCCTTCTTCCCTTTCTATAAACTGGTTTCAAAATGCTGTTACTACTGAGCGCTTTTCAGCTAATTGGCCCACTTCCCGCTTTCAAAAGCAAATCCCATTTTTTCTCATTGACGTACCCACCAGAGAGGCGGCGATCAACAAACGGCCTCATTTTCTGTCTGAGCGCTTTACGGCAATTAACATGTGGTCGGTAACGGACGGCATTACGAGAGCACTAATAACTCCGAAGGTTGAAAGTGAGCTTGAACGGACGTGCTAGCCCAATAGTCCCGACCAGCACGACCTACAAATTAGGCTATCAAGCGTCTTCATTTTATAAAAGGGCGAAATAAAGGAAAACCATCCGAATACCACGAGCATTTCCCTGTTTGGCTTGACCCCACGAATCCTGAGGTTAAAAGTGTGTGTGGGAACTGAGGGGGTACAAGTTGTGAAGCCTCAGCGTTGAGGGGACTCCCTCGAAAAAAGGAGTTCTCTGAACGCAGGCTTCTAAAAGTGCAAAATTAGTACCTAAAAATAGATTTCCATGATGTTTCTGATGGTATCGAAGTTTTTTTGTGCTGCTGTTTCTGCACTTATATCTTGTGGCATGCCTAAGCGCACTCCCTCTGGATTATAATGAGCTAATGAAATAAAAATGTGCCAGATGCTTCATCCGTTTCCGTTTTTCAGTCCGGAAAAGACTCGAATGAATCCAGAGAGAAGAATTTTACAAAGCTCTCACTGTTTTTTTCCCTTGGGACCATAAAATAACTACTTCGCATTCTCTTCCCCATGTTTGGCTGGCATACAAACGTTGGAATATGTACTTTTCTAATTTTTGTATTTAGCGTGATTTTTTGGTGATTGCTGGGTCATCTGAGAGTCGTACGCTGATGTGTGATCAAAAAGGTTCT
The DNA here is from genome assembly GCA_000469685.2 of Haemonchus contortus. Taxonomy (NCBI): domain Eukaryota; kingdom Metazoa; phylum Nematoda; class Chromadorea; order Rhabditida; family Trichostrongylidae; genus Haemonchus; species Haemonchus contortus. Next base: position 12,666,694 of record LS997564.1, read on the forward strand.
GTGTCCAGTTTCAGAAATTCTCACCCAGCTATGGGTGGAGCAATGTAAATGGCACATAGGGCATATTTTTATCTGTCGTTTAATGATAACAAAAGGGCAAAAGTGGAGAAACGATAATCCGATAGTTCCGTGCTGTTTTCAGTAAGATTTGACTCCACATGGAATTCTGATTAGGTCTACTAAACCCTGGGTGTGGTGCAGCAGGAACGAAATGGTCGCGTCGCGGGACGCCGCGAGCGAAGGAATGTTGCAGCAAGTAAGAAATTCAGGAACAAAAGAACTAACGGTGGAATCATGCCATAAGTAATGATCGCATATTGATTGAGCTGCATGAAAACTGTTATAACGAGGCAGATGGTCCGCGGCATCCGCGTGCGGCGGATCGATTGCCCAGAGCCGTTCCTACTGCCCGTCTCCCCTAAGCCCTTTGCCTCTTGAGGCCTACTATTCAGTATCAGTTTTTGGTCCTTGTACATCGACCGGCCAACAAATGATTGCATGAGCAAAGTATGTATTCGAAGGGCAATATAACTGGGACAATTGTGCAGTGCATGGCGCACTCTGGGGCAATCAGTGTCCACTTCGGTCCCGTGGTTTTGATTCACCGAAGACTATTCGTGGGAAAACCATGATAGGGATGTGTTCGCCATTGGAATGGCTCGCAAATCAATCCCATTGCCAAGCATAATTTTGGGTGCGAAAGACAAATTAAATTAAGAAATATGTTCTTCATCTAGCTAACCAAATCGCCTTCAAATTGCACGAGTAAGTGCGAAGCTAAAAACTCTCATTTTTCAAAGAATCGATTGGTTTTCTCCTTGCTATCCGCTGGATAATTACATTTTTTTGAAAGTAGGACCACCAATTAAAAACTAATTGTAAGAAAAATTTTTCTTCGTTTTTCAAAGTACGGATATGGCGTAGTGCATGGACATGCATGGTCCTGGGATCGTATTCCAGACTAGTTCCTGTCAAAGCCAACCAAGCCTTTCATCCCTTCAGGGTCTTTTAATTGGCACTAGACTTATCTGAGAGCATAAAAGCACTGACCGGGATAGTGGCTAGCTATCACAAATCATTGTACAAGCCACACATGTACGCCTCCGAAGTACTACTGCGGTTCTGAATGGAGGATGAGTGAGTGGGAGCGTTCAAGAATGGAGTTCATTAACGCCAATATTGTGTTCATTTTGTCTAATCCTTCCCTAGACAATAACTTTCCGAGTTTGGGAATCTTTCAGTTCATGTTGAGTTTATCAAATATGATTGAATTTTCCTTGGGAAAACCTCTCAACATTCACATGAACTCGCTATAAATCCTTCACAATCCTGTTTTGATGTCAGAATTGATGGGTATTTTTTGATGAACCGACATTTCTACACTGGCTGCTGTTTTCTCCAGACTTCTGTTTTAAAAAATAGAGGACGGTTATTGCCGAAATGCATGTCGATAAACTTTCCAAAATCAGATGACTAACATGAAGGCTATTACGCAAAGTGTTTTCGTGTCAAGATTGTCAGAGCCGTTTGTGGATCCTTCAAAATCTGTTTTTCCTTTTATTCTCATCTTTTTGCTCAGATTGAGCGCTATCATGTTACTTTTTAAATTTCCACCGTGAAAAGAAAAATTAAAGTTGCGTCAAACGCAGCCTTCTCCGGATACTCTTACGAGGTCAAAGAGAAATTCCTTTGAAAGAAAAGCTCTGAGTATGCTCCATCATGTACGATTAGGGATGTGGGAGTAGCTAGAATCTTACTATCATGGCAACTCAGTAATTTGAATAAGTATCCACCCATTCAGACATTTTTTCTTGGTCAACCTTTTGTTTCTCAGGGATTTATGGGTTCCCCAGCCAAGAGAGAAATTTTGGAAAAAAAACTTTCGGAGGCTGGAACTCTCGTAAACCCTTCCGCACTTTTACTTTCATTTCCCTGGCACGTTGATGTGCTATATGTAGATATTTCCTTCAGCTGCATAAAAGCAATGGGCTAGAGGTCTTATGAGAAGCAACGAAAAACTAGTTTCTCAAAAGTCATGTCAGGGACTAACTGCTCTGCGGATTAGCCCTCGAAATCCTTAGACAAAAGAATGAACAAAGAAATAAGGTGACTTTCTGACGAAACTCGTTAGGGAGCCCCACTACTTTGCCCTCTGTTCATAAAAGTGAAGGCAGTTAAATGGGTACTCAACCGGTACATTAGCTTGGGTCGTAAGGCATTTGCAGACCATTGCCCTGCAAACGATGTTTCACCCAGAGTTATTGACTCCGCCGGGATGCGGCCATTTTACAAAAAAGACTCATTCCACTGTAGTTAGACAAAGCTCTGGGCAAAAAATCTATTGACAGTAGCCCATTTGAAGGTTTTTCCTCCTTAGCTTTTTCTTTTTGACCACGCAGTTCTCTCGATTTCCGTTTCTGGAAACTTGGTTCCTCACGTTACATACCCTTATGGTTAATGTGCTAATAAATTTTACTCTTAACGATGTTTTTAATGGCCCATAAGAATTCTACAACATCAAGTGATGCGCCGAAGACATTTCCCGTTTCCGGCTGGGATTTGAGCCATTAATTCACTACGTCTAAGGGTATGGGTGTCTTTCCAAAAAAAAAGAAAATATAAAATCAGAGGAATAAAACAAAAAAGACAAATCAGCCCAAAGTGGATAGGATGGAAACAAGAGCAAAAGAGAGAGGAAAGCCTATAAAAGGCCCCATCAAATGCTCGACCGGTTTTTTTTTGTTTTTTTTTTTGTTTGGACACCGAAGTAAAAAAAAAAGTTAGAATAAAAATGGTCAGGGTTCGAATAGCACGAGGAATGGGTTAAAAAGTGAGAGGGAGAGAGAGGACGATGCTACTATGAATTGTGATGGCCCACAAAATCAGATATTTCCTCTTTTATTGATGATCCAAAGAAAAGTGTAGCTGTAGAAACGAGAAAAGGGCTGAAAATCGAATAAATAGCACTTGATCCTGGATTTTAGCATTCTGAGCCTTTTGGAGCACGAATAATTCCTTTTTTGTATGCATCTACTACCAATGAAAATCCTAAGGGATGTGTGGTATTTTTCTTTTTAGAGAATTTTTTTAGGAAGAGAAAAGTCCAAAAAGGTTCTTTTGGGGACAATTTAAGTTGAATGGATGAAATTACTGGAGAATAGTTAAATTAATCCCTTAGAAGATCATGGACAAGTGAGACCATCTGATGAAAGGACGATAAATGTATTCATTTGAGACCATTCATCAGTCAGTCGCGTGGGTTCTAGGTAAGCCCCACCGTTCAAAACTCATTAAAACCATGCTGGAGGCATATATAGGGAAACGTCTCTTTCCTAAGGTTCAAGCTTACTAGTAGGTTCTCATTTAACGGCCAGTAAATTAAATTTGGTTTGCTTCTGAAGCATCTTATTCGGCGATAACAGTGTCATATAAAGTGCATTCCCTTCCTTCATAGGACTACGAAAACCTTCCCATGGGAGTATGCCACCCATTTTTGCTATACCGGAGCTACTATGGCCAATGAGTGGATGTGGGTGATGTCTACATACGCATTAAGACTGTTGTTGACAACATTTTATCGATTTAAACCGAGTTTTCCTTGTAAACACAGAGGCATCATTGATGTTTTTGAGATTTCGTCAAATTTTTGTATAGTTTGAATAATTCAAAAACTTACATCGTCATCGTTCTCCGGTTTGCAGAGATACCGTGAGATTTCAGTGGTTGTACCGAAATCGATCGTTTCCAAGGGGATCGATAATTCGCCCATTTTGTCGTCTTTCGACAATCGATCGTAATCGTAGACGGTGAGCATGAGCGTTTTCGATTGTAACTCGTTGAAAGGCAACTGAAACAACAATCAGTTTGGAACAGAATTCTTCCCGAACCCGTCCAACTTCCCCGAGCAACTCTAAGGATGGATTACGGGCAACCTCCAAGAACCCAATAGATTGATTATTACAGTTCCTGTTTGGGTTCCCGGGACGTCTTCTCAAGAAATCGGGTGTCTATGGGTTTGTGCGTATGCATTTCCAATGCAATGGCCGTCGTTTTACCACACACTTAACGGTGGCATGTCATTAATATACAATTACCGCCGTTTCCTCGTAGTGTGAAGCATTTTTGGCGTATATATAGCGTATATATAAGTGTCTGCTGCAAAAAAACGTTTCTGGGTGCCGGAAATCGGAACGACAATGCCTCTATTTCTAACGGCTTGGGAGGAATTTCCTTCTGTAACTGTTCAGGCAGGTATGATTAAATCACTCGGAAACGCCATTCCACCCACATCCACAAATGCAATTTAGAATTGGAAATCGGAAACCATATCGTGGGTGGCATGGAGGTGTTTTGATGAACAATCTAGCGCTAAGAGGGCTTCCATTTATAAAAAAAAAATGGCGGAGATTGACTATCGCATGGAGTATCGCTGAAGCTCATGTTTGGGACGCTCAAGGGGTAGACGACCTGAAACTTTATTCAAAAACAAACTGCCCTAGAAAGTGCCATAAAGCGTTTCCTTTCGGAATGATTGACTTCCGGCTTCATGTCACGGAAGTTCATGTAGCAAGTCTCAATCTCCCAGAGGCAATTACGTGGAAGGAAATGGGAGAACAATTAATGTCGCTTTGACGGAAAGTAAATGAGGTGTCAGTTCCGGGTTGAAAAGCTCAGGACTCTTGAACACTTGGGAAATCAGGGATCAAAGAAAATCAGATCAATGGAGACAGTACTGCAGCATGCCCTTTTGGTGACAGCTATTTCACAACGTAAGGCTGGCTATTGTCCAAAACTGGAAGTTTCTGCCCGTCATCGAAAACATAAATCGAGAATTCATGTCACATTAAAGTCCGAAACTCGTGTTCTCCTGGGATCCATGATCGATTTGAATCGGAACAAAATCATCGAAGAAAGATTTTCGTAAAAGACATCAACGGGAAACGGGAGCTGCTATTCAGAAACTTCAACTATTGTGAAGCCATTCTTGATTTTTGTTGATTTCATGCAGCTGAATTTCAACGGTATCGGTTTCAACAAATCCGTTTTTCGGGGGTTCATAACAGAGTTTCCGAAGAACTCCACTTTCCAAAAAAAAACCATTACGTTTTCACTTCTCGTGCACGATTTTCTTTGTTTTGGCAAGCAGATTAGAGGGTTCAAAGGGTCTTATGGGTATGGAAAGGTTCTGATAGTACTGGGGACACATTACCCACAGTGTCCGAACACCATTTTCAAATAGGCTTCTACGAAAAAAGAACTCTTCGTGACAGGAACCATAACCTCATTCAATACAATCTATCCCCACAGTAGATTAGGGACATCTACTTAGCTCCTAAAGATAATGAAAAAATTGAATTTGAGTAGAAGCCCATCTAGTTGCATGAATAAACAACAAAAGAACTCACTGAAAACAGAAAGGTCTCATTAAAGACGGGATTCAGGGAGTTTCGTATGATTTTTGTCTCATATTTCTGCTTTCGTTCAGGTAGAATACATAATTTCACATAGGGGTCAGACATTCCATTCCGATCCATTGCAGGAAGTCCATGTGCATCAAGTATCATCACGGATAACTGAAATGAAAGATCGTTGATACTCAAGACGACAAGCAATCAAATTTTGTCCCCACTCACGACCCCTCCATCCTCCGACTTTCATTCAGAATTTCATTTCCACTTGAAGAGGAACGAGTCCCTCTGTTCACCTAATGGTCGGATATCGTTCAATTGAAAAACATAGGCGATTTTCAAACCTCAAGTCTTAAAGGGTTCCCACATAACTCACCTACTGAAGAGTAGGGAATCCTATTAGGGAGTGTTTTGTTTGAAACACGTCCGCAAAAGCATCGGAGCGCTCGGGAATGTGAACGTGACAGCGCTAATCGAGCTGATAAGGCCGACATTTCCGGCTGATTGTATACTCTAGTTGGCTCGTCATTTTATTATCGGTCACTTGACCGTAGAACCTTTCGATTCCTTTGTTTTGAGAGCGCTGTGTATGAGGAAACCCGCAATCGGAGAAGTTCACCTGTTGGCTGGCAACTGGGAAAGCTGGATAATGACTGCCAGATGGCCTGAATGCTCCTGACTTTTATGTTTTTAGTCATAATTATGACACCAACTGGCATCTGGAAAAAGCTGGAGAAGTATATTTTTAACTGTGCTCAGCACTCCCAATGTTCCCAGAAGCCCCCCAGAAGGGAACGGATAACTTTCAAGTTGTTCAAAACTTTGAAAGAACCGAAGTAGAGGTGCTAATTCTAAAATGAAGCCTTTTCTTCGAAATATTGAGCAAAAAAGCACTTGAAAGCCCTAGCCTTTGCTTACTGCCGGGATACGAGCCCCTCGAGCCATCTGCCCTTCGAGGCCTCTCACCAAACTATCACACTCAGCCTAGTCTGAAAATACATTACTGCCCTGAACTTCCAACCTGCTAATTGCACTTGCCCCAAGCCAGGCATTTTCTTCCTTCAGAGGAATTTTGAAAACTTTCAGTGAGAGAGTCTCTACGGTAGAGGTGCGGCTTACCTCAGCTTTCCTCCGTTTCTTAACTATAGCAAACACTTGGCTTTGAGTGAACGTATACAGGCTTTAAAGACAAGCGTGTGAAAACACCATCCCAGCAACCGGTAAGACGCGGAAGTGATCAGTAAGATATTTTTAAGACGGAGAGGATAAAAATTATGTGATTTTGTAATCGTATAATCGTTACGACAGAGGAAAATCGCGCCATCATTACGCACTTTAATAATTCGAATATCCATTCCCTGACCAAACGACCCTTTCCCTTTTACTCTCCCGGCTCCAAGCTCTAAATTTGTCTGAAGAAAAGGAGAAACAGAAACACTGAAGTATGAAGATCGATTGTTTTCAAGAAATATAAGGCATCAAAAAAGTAGCAAGAAAAGGAGTTGTACGAGATCATATGTCCATAATCATCTGAGTGTCTCCCACACAAGCGTACTATTCGTCTGAATCCTAACGTTTCATTGTGAATAGTGTTGCTTCAGCAAGGCCTCCATAACACGGCCGTTTTTGGGCGTGTCAGCCAGCCAGTTTTGGAGCCCGTCGAGGTCACTTTTCGATCCATACTGGCCTATGTACTATCTCTGAAGTTCACGGTCACACTTCATCCAGAGGGAAACCTTTTTTCAGAAACATTTCAAGGAGTCCGTGGAATAAAATCCGCGATAATTCTCAGAATAACCATATTCATAGCAAAATCAGAGCTATGAGCTATGCATAAGGAAAGCATCAACATGCCAGATGCTGTACTTTAAGAGAAATTACTTTAGTAACGTTGACTGATGTGATATGTCCTAATACGTTTTTCCGGTCACACATGTCTACGTAAGCAATCTCAAAGATTATTCTTCCAACGAAAAGATCTACAAGTATAGTTGATTTAGTTATAAGCAGAAATAGTGCAAGATACTTCCGCGAAATAAACATGTAGGACATTTTGTCCGCCTGTGGCTATAGCTGCCTACATCGAGACTTAGCTACATGCATCGAGCTTTTATGCATAATTAGTGCAGCAGTTGACCATAGAATTGATTGGCCTCTTCTTGGGCCAGAAGCTTAAGCTCTATTTCGACCGTGGAGTTTGTCATGCTATTGACATCAATTCTATGAGGTCGATATTTGCCGTTGTTTGCTCACAAGAACACCCGCAATTGAAATTGGCTCCGGTTCAGCAATTAGCTAAAGCATCACCAGACCAACGCTACACACTCGACTACCAATCATTAAGTAAATAGCCCTAGGCGAAAGACGAAAAATAGCCTTTTCAAAAATCGACCTGCAGTGATTTTTTTGAAAAAAAAATATAAAATCCTAGTAGAAAAAACGTCTTTTGCAGTGGTTGTATCAAATAAGTCAATGAGATAAAAAGCAAAAAAAACAATGGGGTACTTTAAGAAAACCTGGTTTTATTTTTTATATCCTGATTTTTGAGCTACAGTTGTGTTATCTTGGAAAATCCAAAACAGAGAGAGATCTTCGACCTGACCCAGAATGAATGGGATTGTTTCCTTATTTTTTTTTTCCTACCCTGGTGAAAAAAAAAGATCAGGAAGAAAAGCTCTTGAAAACCAATTCGCCTACATGCTTTTCCCCTCAAGAAAAGAGAGCAAAATGAGATTCAGAATCTGACTTGAAAATCATCCTGAGAATCTTTCCCTTGGTAGTTTTTAGCCGGACAGCGTTCAAGCTTGTTCAAACTGCCAGGTCCTACCTTATTTTGAGCGAAGTCATACTCAAGGCGTAACCGTATTTCTCCAAAGTTGTTTATATCGACGGCATCGGGAATTCCGTTGACATCCGGTTGAACGTTGAGCGTTTTCGACGTAAATGCCGGCACATCACTAATGGCAACTGTCTTGTTTGCGGCGGCTTGGTACTGGAATGAAGCAGTCAAACGTCTTCACACGTAGCACAAGAAAAAAGGAAAAAAATTTAAAAAAAAAGATGTTATGAAATAAAGGAGTGTAAGTGATAAGAAGTGCGAGCTTCATATCAGAGAAAAGTACTGGGCGTATTACGTGTAGAAGTGCAAGGGTAACCGGAAGTCTGAGCCAATTTCAGTCGAATATTTTCTTTTCTAGCCGTCTTATCAACCCTCTCACTTTGTACCTCATGTATCGCGCTAACACTCGCAACAGCGTATGCTTTGCGCACGCATAGAATTTCCTCTACCTCCTTTCGTCTCCACCTTTTGAACACTATCTCATCTCGCCTCAAACGCTGATCGCCGAGTATGATCACAACACCAGCCTCTGATATTTGATAGTGGACTTTGCTCTAACGTCATCTGCTCCTGTGATTACTCTATATATTTTGGTTTTTTATTGCACCCAAGACTTTTTTACTTCATAAATTCATACTCAACCAAAGTTCACCTTACACAACCAAACTTAATCAGCTATAGGGCTGACCGCATCTCTGCAGTACTTAATATATCAAATGAATGAACACATGAATTATGGGAGGAGTTGTTGTGGTTAAAAGGAAGGCTCCCAGCGAGGCTAGAGCGTTGATTAATTATGTTCCTTCTCCAATTTCCTTTCCTCCAATAACACTTATCTTTTTAATTGACGTTTTCACGCCCTCCCTCAAGCTCTTTTTGCTTTTTGCCTTTTGTTAATGTCTTTGAATAGAAAATAGGGCTTCAAAAAACGTGTTATCTGAAAACATAATCACTTTTTCCAATGGTTTCCTGAAGACTTATAGGAAGCCCAACCTTGAGCTCCCTAATCTCCCTTTTTCTATTGAGACCCCTTACTACCATACAATTAGAAACAAAACATAAATATGGAACAAATTCCTATACAAGCTTATTTCAACTGCTCTCAGAGAAATCAGGGAAATTGTAGCTTTCAGCTTATTACTCTATCCATATGGCAGAATAAAATTCAAGGAAATCTGGTTAGAAGTGAACACTAACGAGACGAAATGAGCGCTAATTTTCGCGATTCATCTTTGTTCTCTACAACAGCAGCTGCAGCAGCAGCATCTCTGCAGCACTGTAACGGAAGCATTTCTAAGACCTTCGATCAATACGTATATTTTCTGTTGAAAACGCAACCTATGTCACTTACTTTTGCGGTAACACCACGGAGAAGGCGCCTATAAGTCAAGTACGGCGAAATTTCGCCTCGAAGTGAAAAATGGCTTAACAACGCTGCCGAGGGTCTGAGCTCGACAGTTACACCCCTGACGAATTCGAGATAGATCGATCAGCTCGGTATGGAAGGCTTCAGCTAAAAGCGATAGGACTGATAAGATCAGGGCTACAGTTAGGGAAGACATGGCAGCAGGAGACATCGGTTGGATGAGACGAGGCATCAAATAAGGGCATCCAGTGAGAAATTCAGAATCCATTCAGTTCCCCCGTACGTCCGGTTTCCTTTTACATCCCCAAGATCCGTAACCGCAAAATCGAGCCTCATTCTACCCATTTTCGGACGTGTCCTTCGTTTTTTATTCGAAAGACGTCACATTGTCGTCGCGCCTGAATAGTAAAGGGAAACCTGAGATTTTTCTCCCGTGCTATTGAAAGAGAACATTCCCGTGGGTATAACCCTAGTTACCTCATAAAGAAGGTTTCGTAGAGAAACATTAGACAAGGCAGATTGCAGTTATGGTCCCCGTGACCCTACTGACCTTACCTATAGCTCGCTTATTCGATCGGCAAAAAAAACTCGGAGGGTTCAAACGCTTCAGAATTTTTTTGTGATGGTATCGTTTTTCCTATGTTCTGAATTGAAATTGAATTTCTTCGCCAACGTTTGTTTTATGATATTTTTTTATAATTCGACAAACTGCGACACCGCATTCAATTATAAAAAGCGAAACTACTAATGAAGAGGTAGAATTAGCTGTTTAGGCTTTGAAGCCGTTACAGATTCAGGTAGCACGGCTATTTCGGGAAAGATAAGCATCGAGTAAGTCACAAGTCGGTATCTGAAGCTGAGTACTTATAGGAGGAAGGAAGGATTGACAGCCAATTGTGATTCAGAGGAGCAGTCTGAACCCCCGGGCAACGTGACAGAAGGCGGCACCGTCCCCTGGTCGGTCAGGTTACGGTAGAAGCGGAACCGCCCTCCTTGGTCCCGAACAGTTCCAGGAATTATTAGTAGGATTTCAAGCCCATTATGAATGCCATCTATCAAGTTTTTCTCTGAAATAATACAAATTTCAACAGTTTCGCTCTTTTCGTGACATACGGGTGTCACGCCATTGAACGGTTTTTTCTACGGTTTCCATAAAATTTCGAAAATTCAGAAAGAATTGAAAACAAACGAAAATCTTCCTTTAGACAGGTTCCGTCATCTTCTGGAGCCCTCAGTCACCTTTAGGGAATCTCCAAGCCAAAAGACTTATAAAAACCGCGCTTTTCGATACCTTAAAGTACGGCCAGGTGCTGAGATATCAGGGCAAGGCTGGTGCTAGTTGGACATTGTGCCGGTTTTGTTTTAAAGGACATTTCCTAATGAATTCGATCTTCGAGATACCCCTACACTAGTGCTTCTTCACTGTGCTCTCAATAGTTCCCAAGAACATCTGGAAGTGGGGAATGAGACCGTTTTTAAGCGTTATCATGGCGTTTCCGCTTTCTTACCCACTGTCACTCGAGGGATCGAGATGAAATATCGGGATATTCACGACAATTCTGCAAATGAGCTTCAGGATTATCACCACGGTGACCAGACATGTGCCGAAGAGGCGATGATCTTCTCACATGTGTAATCACCTCTAATTCGTGTATACAAAATAAGGTCAATGAGGATCAAGAGAGCAAGAAAGAGAGGGAGTTGTTTGTTTGTTGATTACAGAGTAAGCATCAAACAATTCAATGGCTACCAGCAAACTTACACGACTTGCCGAATTATTCCCACCACCACGACGAATTGGACAACAAGTGGTGAGAATACGATAGAATGGGGAACAGGCGACAGCGCCAGTCGCCCACATCACTTTCGGTCGTCTTGCAGCTCTCACTTATCAGCTGCGAACTGGCTGGTACACTTTACGGAATCATCTATTAATTCCGTCGAACTGCCTTATCTAAAAACTGATTCGAAGTTATGTAGGAGGGGAAAATGGCAAAAACCTGCAGCTAAGGAGAACAGTGAATCCCTAGAATCTCATAAGAACTCGAAGAAGCCGAATATGGCAGCCCAAATGGACTGATGCAGCCCGCTAAACTACTCCTCCGACGTAGAGTCAGCCCCCTCGGTCTTCGTCATGGGCGTGGCTCACGCGGGAAGGTCCTATAGCGAATCCATGCCGCCGACTACCGTAGCGACCTGACTCGTCGACGCGTTGAGTTTTCTCATTTCCTATTCGTTAGCCTTGTGAATTTCAGTTATATTTGGGTTATATCGCTTTTATTTAAAGATTCAGGGCTTACTTCGTTGCTTGTCAATCGTTCCGTAAAGATTTTTGCCTGTGGATGCTGTGATACATAGTTTTCAACCATTTGGGGCTAAGTTCATGCGTGAATTCCCTATCATTGCCCTTTTTCCCGGGAAAAATAATTCTGAAACCTCCTTTTGAAATTGTTGCTGTGTCAAGGATATTACGAGGTTTTATTTTTGTGAATAAGCCATTTAGTAGTCAAGTTATGTCCTGATAAGCTGAACTCCTAAGATGAATGTTGTCTTTTTTTCTTATGCTTGAGTTGAGCTCTTTTGTGAAGACGGTGTTTAGAAACTCAGGATTTTTTATTATGCTCATGCGTTTGTATTTGTTCCATATCTCAACGATACCTTACTTTTCATTGTTTCTTGGACTTTATAGAAACAAATTTATCTCTATATTTTTAGCAAAACTCACAATGGGCTTCGCCAATCTGTGGTTCTCGCATCCTCGCAAATTTGGTCCAGGATCTCGTTCTTGGTGAGTTTTTACAAAGTTAATATGTTTTTTCTTGGATATTTCTTTCACATTTGCTGGCAGGTGAACCGATTTCTTTCCCGTAAAAGGATACGGTCAGGTTGTTGTTTCTGTGGCCACAAGCTCTTTTTCGAATCGCTGCTAATCTCTGTTTTTCACCCATTAGTTGCACTCTGGATGCCGGTTATTACTCTCTTTTTTTTCCTAATTTTAAGTCTTTTTTGTGATACACGTAGCGCTTGTGGGTTACAGCACAGCCTTTCTTCAACGCTGAGCGCTGGAAAACCAGTGAAGAAAGTGCAGCCCATTTTGTGAGCCCATAATGGTGTTCAGGAGAGAAGAATAAGGCTTGGCCAAGGCTTTTTCAACTGACTCATCCACCCAGGTTCCTGAGTTCAAGGTTTTTCACCTTGAACTCAGGAATCTGGGTGGATGAGTCAGTTGAATGTTCAAGTCTTGCCTCATCCCAGCTTTTTCCCCGACGAATCATCCCACCCATCATCTCTCCGGCGGCCTACCCGTATTCTGAGGTGTAATATTTGTTACTTGTCCTCTGCGGTCTAATGGCTCAAGCTTAGAACAGCGGTCCCCTACCCCTACACTTTCCTCAAATTGATGTTAACTTAATAGTTTTGGAGATGTTGAATATCGAAGCATAGATCATAGCCTTGATTGAGAGGTGATATGACCGTCGTGTTCGTATCTTCTTCTTTCACGCCTTATTCCTACGTCGTCCAGGGTCCACTACTTCTGTTATGACAAATACTTTTTCCTATCGGTTTCATCTGCTCATCTGTGGTTTCGGGTACAGTGGGTGAGTAAGACATGTTTTCGTGTTTTTGTTGTCATGCTTGCTAAGTATGTGATTGAAGTCGACCACAATTGAGAGTGAGCTTGCGATAGCTCACGTAATGGTATTTTACAAAATGTAGACATTTCTTCTGTGAGGGTGGAAAAGGCGGAATGAAATTTGCGCTTATTTCAAGAAGCCTGGGCCAATAACTTGTTTACTTCGTTTTATCCTAGAATATTCGCTCCCCATTTGTCTTCGAATCCAGAGCCAGAAAGAGTGAGACTGTCCGTCTTACATTTCCCGCACTCACTTTCGAAAATGTTTTAGGAAATGGGAAACATCCTTAATTCAATATAAATTATTAGGCGTGATGCATTCATTGTAATACGGATATGCACACGAGACAATTCATAATTTGGTTCAATGCTAACTTTTGGTGGGGATGACGGTGCCTGTTATCGAAAAAAATAAGGATGATTATACACAGAGTGGTGAGAGAATTCCACTGAAAACAATCATCTGAAGCATACAACACTTCTCACACTAGCTTCTATTTTTGGATCATAGCTTGGGCAGCCATCGTGTGTATCCTTTTTCATAAAGACATGTTCCATTATAAGTTATTTTTTTTTTCGTTCTGAGATGTTTAATTGGTTCATAGTACTTTCTCAAGAATTTGACCGCTGCTGAAGACCTGTTGCTTTTACGTCCATTTCCCAGAGAATGTAATACGGCTCATTCCCACCTTTAATATAACATTCTGACGTTTCCACAAACAGATCGTAAAGTGACATTATGATCTTGTTGTTCCGTTTTATTTCTGATGTGGTCCTAGTGTTTTACGATATAACGTCCATTATGCAGTCAATGTTGTTGATTCCGACGTGGATTCAATCTCCACATCCGTTTCCTGTTCTCCCATGTAGTCCCCAGAATTTTTCTCTAAATACTCCTTGTTCCAAATAAACCACAAGGGATGATTTGGACTAACGGGGTTTGGGCTGGACTAACGGGGTTCGGTCATGAGGTGTATACATGAAGAAGAACTTTATGAGGTTCGGTTATCTTCGGAGTGCATGTTTATTTGGGCTCGAGAGAAGCCTAGACACTTGAAAAATGGGCAAAGGTTAAGAATGGGCCGACAGTTTAGGTGAAGCAGGCTCATCTGCGATGGCAGAGCGCGTTAAAAGTGGGCGGTATCTTCTATAGGAATTCATAAAATGGTTTCAACAAAAGATCTAAAGTTCAGTTCGAAGATGTAGCAGTAAGCAAGTCCAAAGTAGTCGAGCGTGATCTTGAATGGAAGGTGGTTTCTGGCAAATTTCTCAGCTTGTATCGAAAGCGTTCCAGAGTTCGAAAAATTGGATCGAGTTTATCGAAAGCGTAGTCAAATTTGAACAGTGGGGGAGGGGTTACATACAAACTATTATAACTTTATCTTAGATATGAATGGTTAGAGGCTATCTAAGGAATTGTGGTCAATTTGCTGTGATGGGCACGGCTCGCAGTGGGGTGAAATCGAAAATTCATACCACCCTTAAAAATATTCCAGTGTTCGTATAAGCGATATTGAAGGCTATCGAAGGAATATAATGTAATCCTAAATTATCCTACCGTATTTCTAACCTCGCATCCGACCCTAATGTTCATCACGCGCTAACTGTTTCTGCCAGTTGGTCTGTGTGGGTATGTGTATGCGTCAGTGCCGATGTGTGTTTTTCAACGGAAATTTATGTTCCCTAATACCCAGAGTACTGAAGTTTTGCAAAAGAAGAGGCGGCAAAATGGCAACACTGAAGATTAGTGGCGAAACTCGGCTTTAACCTCGGGGGCGGGGAGTGCGCAAATATTTTCCTCTTTGACTTGGTGCGTTAAAATTGGGTAAGAAATGTAAGGGGCAGATTATAAACACTGACCCACTGATCGGTTGACGGCACGACTAAGCTGCATCCTAAAACGTCGGACTGCGCAAAAAATGTTCCCTCAGAGCTGCAGCGTTAAAGTTTGAAAGTTACACAGGCGGTAGGACCAGACTTTGATTGTAGGTGCTAGGAAGTGACTGTGCTGCATCACATCTTCGAGGAGGGGGATGGGTGTGAAGAGGACGGTGCGTACATAAAATGAGCGCCGTTTAAATAAGAGTACTCGGAAGTTTGGAATGAGTATGGAGTAAAATAAGTAATCCAAAACACATGACATGAGCTGGATCCCGCTCATGATGTACTTGTGAAGGAATTCATCATGTCTCGTGCTATCGTGGTCTAGACCATTCAGTTTTGGAGGTGATGCGCGAAGGTCAACTTTAATATCAAAAAAAGGTAAAGCTTGGCGTCAGCCGGGGGATCTGGTGGCTGAATACATAGATTATCTAGTCGACATTCCAATGACTAAATCTGTTTTGCATAATTAGAACATAAATTTTTTTTCAGCCGTGTGTGCTCCAACCATCATGGTCTGATCCGAAAGTACGGTCTCGATATGTGCCGTCGGTGCTTCCGAGAATACGCAAAAGATATTGGATTCAAAAAGGTAAGCAATGTACTGTAGATATCGTAGTTACCTCGCAGGACCCATTTCCGACAAAAAGTTTTTGTTTGTACGGAAAGTTTATCCTGCAAGAGCAGAGGATCTCGTCGAAAACGCGTTCGCATGTTCCGTGCACGCGTAGTGGAGAGATCCACACATTTGTTTTTCATTAAAAATTCATTTTCCTCATGTCACTTTCTTCTGTTCTTTTCAGCTGGACTAATAATGGCGCCAGTGATGCCTCCACCATTTTTCTCCGTTGTTTTTCTTGTTGGTACTGAGGAAGAATAAAATTGTTATGAATATGCATAGTCCGTGTACCAGTCGTTCTGTTTGATACATAAGTTGCTATTATATAAAAGTGCATTCTATTGAGTGTGGAACATGTTAGATGTTGTCTCCCCTTAAGTTATGGATCCGGTGGAAGCCGGTGATTGCTTGGGTGGAAGACCGCAACAGCTAATATTTCTCACGGGATTAGATCCAAATAACCGAGAGTCGCATTCAGCTCTCGTGAGCACGTTCGGGTGAGCAATTCAAGCAGTCATTTTTTCCTTCCTGCTCAGCAATCACGGCATTATTATGAAACATTTTGAAGTTATGCTTACGTTCAATCGATAATAAATTCCAAATAAAAAATGACTGGTGAGAAGGATGAAGTCGGAATGGTGATACGCAGCCAGAGCGTACTCAGAGCTAGTGTTTATTGCTGGCTCGTCGTTAATGTTGCTGAACTTCATGTGTTCTGGGAAATACGGTAAAATCGTGACAAACTGAAGCTTTCGGTTATTGTATAGTAGGCAGGCTACTGGCGTAACTTCTGGAACTGCTTGACGGGGAGGATTGAATTGTTTAAGTTCACCTCAGTTTAGAATATGCACTGAATTTGAAAGTATTTCGCGAGTGATGGCCGTCTGTGTGGTTAATTGACGACATTCTGATAGTTGTGACGGTTTGTCGCTCGAGTTATGGTCAAAGCTGTTGCTTGTTCCGTTCCTTACATGGATGAGTTGTGGTGTCCCTGCTCAGGTCAGATCAGATCTGCGGCAGTGTAGGGTGACAAAAGTTTGGCTGTAAGGGAAGATCGTAGAAGATGCTGATATCGCCCAAGTAAGGATGTGCAATAAAATGCGTCGCGGTTGAGAAAGAGTGTGAGTCGTGAAACTACCTGCGGTTCAGAGGTCAGTTAAGGTTATTCATTCGAAAAGGGCAAGATACAACAACTGCAAGGAAAGGTTTTCAAAAAGACCAAATTCATTATGATAACGTGCTGTGCAGTCTTGTTTTCGAGCTTATCCTGCACATCCTTAAGAGTCCATGGAAACAGCGAATCTGTCGAGTCAGCATATAATGTTGACAATGTGGCAGGCACAGTTAGAACCGCAAGTTTTTACGCCTTCCAGCACGAGATAGGAGGGTGCTCCCAAAGAGAAAAGCTGACGATCAGCGCTGCGATCGAAGAGTTCTCCGATGTCAATAAATTAGCCCAAATTGGCAGGCAGCGCGGCAGCGCAAGCTACGAGTCTGTGAATAGACCGACAAAAGTATTACATGCATTTGGTTCGGGATTCTCTACATTCTGAGAAATTCGTTACTTTATTAATACGAATATAACCGTTTTCAAGGACTGTTCGAGTTTGCAATTGCACTTCTCTTCGATTCTTTGTCGGATTGGGGTGGATTGGCGAAAGCTCGTTGGTGGTAGTTATCAGCAGATTAGCAATCATGTGGTAGGATTGAAGATGAGAGAGGATGGGTTGCATTCAGCTATCTAAATTTTGGACGCTTGACCCTGCCCTTTTGAGTAGCAAATAAGGAGAAGCGACAGAATTATGGATACTCATTTTCTCCCTACATTGGAAGAACAGTGAACTTCACTTAGCTGTGAAATTTTTGGCATTCGATGGATCTGTGCATACTATATAACTTCTGATATCAGAATAAATCATAAATATGAAAAGAGAAAGTTTTTCACCTTTTGGTAGGAGTTGTTCTTTGCGGCCTTCAAAGCCTCTGTTTTACTGAACAAGTGTTCAGAGTGCGGTCTCAGGATCGACCTCCTCTAAATCTTCGACTGGTATCTGCCGAATTGGAACTACCACTGGGTTCTGAAAAATTAACTGGCAGAGGTCATTCGTTCATTATTTCACTTATCTTTTTTGCTACAACAAAGCGCATTTCTTACAGGTATACTGCGCCGTGATTGGCCTTCGAAATATCTGGATAGAGTCCCGGCATTGATTGTATTATTCCTGGATCTTGACTGGGATCATCCATCATGGAGTGAGAAGAAAACGGAAGCAGAAAGCAAATGTGCTAGTCTTCGATCTAGCGCTACACATGGAAGCAGACTAGCGGTAGTACTACTCCAACAAAGTTGAGTCTTTTTTTTTTGAGGAAGTCGATTAACATTTCTCTAGCCATCCCGATTTATTTCTTTTCTTGAATTGATTCATGCATTTGGCCGTTGAACTTGCTCGAGAAAGTCGCAACACACTAGTTTCAATTGGTTGAATTCAGCTTATGACGAGTGGAACCTTTTGTAAGTCTCAATCCATGCCTCGCAATTTCAGTACCTTGTGGTTGGCAAAGGACTCGACTGTTGGTCGACTTCCTTTGGTTTCCTTTTGTTGAAATTGTCAAGTCTGAAAAGGTTTTTTAAATGACGACTATGCGAAATAACTCAAGAGCAAGTACCATGTTTTGATTTGCTCATCGCTCAATTATGTAAGAGTGGCCTTATCCCTTCCTGTACCTTGGCAGTCTTTCGATAGATTGAAAAGTTGTTATGCAAGAACATGATAGTTGAGGTTTCAGGGCCGTTCCGATTCCGAGTGACGACCCATTGGCCACGGAACGTGCTCACGAACTGTGTCAAATATGTCGTCTGACCCCTCGCCAATTGTTTGTTGTACCTATGCTAGGGGATCTCGCTGTGAGTGTTCCTTAACTGATCACTTTTTAACACTTTTGCAGTAGACTAGACTTCATGGGTTGCACTGAGTCAAATTCCTATCGTGCAGGGTTATGTTTCGAAGTTGGAGTCTGCATTCCACGAACTAGCACAAGGATTCTATCAGCAGAAGTTAAAGGTCGGCTTTTCGCATTAGAAAAATTTACTGTTTTTAAGCTCGGAGCAACTTCAGACAATCCGTGCTCGTTCTATCCCTAACAACTCTCCTGCTCTTGTTGTTCGACAGTTGTTCAAGTTGGCTTTCATTTCCGAGCTGAGGCAGGATACTCATACAGCGTATAGGTTTGTATTGATCATTACATTTTTCCATCATCTCCATCTGTTGCACGTGATCTTAAATTAAGCATCCTTCGAATTTTACTCTTCCCTTCACTGATTTTACTAGCGCACAGACTTTTCTTCAGCTGGGCAACTTGCTTAGCGACTCGAAGTCTTGAATGATACTAACATCAACCAATGTTGACAACAACACTACTAGAAGTACATGTCCGTAATCCTCCTTATCTCGATATATGTAAATCATTAGCAGAAATTCTCAGTTATTGGTGACTGGAAAGGTTTCACGGCAACTGGTACCCGAATAAAAACACTATGTGGTCCCGTAATAAGAAACAAACCTTAAGGCTTACTCGTCATAATCTGATAGCAAGAAGTTGAACAAACTCCCTTCCCTTTATGTGGAACTGCGTTGATCGTTTTTTATCACTGCATTTAGCACTCATTTTTTGTCAATCTACTATATTGTCCCGTCTCACGAATTAAAGCATATCAAAAGGTCTTGTATCAAAAGGCTGTTTACAATTGGTTTGAAAGCCGAAACCTTTTATTTCCTTTTCTAAGCTCAATCAGCGATTAACATTCCCTATAATCGTTATCCAATCCAGTCACATCCTATATTACTCACGAATTAGCTATGTTCAGTTGTCATCCGGAAAGGTGAAGTGATCTAGCGGCAATTGTGAGCGCTTATCAGTTGTTATTAGACTTTCTCACCATCCTTCCACGATTCTGACAAATTCTTGTCGCTCTCTAAGGTGCTTCGAGCTTCCATAACTTACAAAAGGAAGCCGCCGACTCGTGGCTTTTGTCTTCTATAGCTCCATATCAGCTCTTATCATCTATTATCAGTCCCTGTCGCTCAAAATCTTCAGTTCCGACACCAAGGTTTTGCCGTTAACACGATACATTTTGCGGTTCCAGTGTCTCCTAGCTTATACGGTCACTTATCGGACCACGTCAGTTATTATTCCCTATAAGTTGTTACCATTCCCTTTTACCGAGCATCGATGATTCCACACATACATAACACATCACCCACCAAACTGCCAGTGTTTCATTGTTGTTGGGAGGGCATATCTTTTTGGTGATTCGCACCTAATATGAATCTTGGTCAGTCTCTTTAAGTTGTTATCAGTTTCTGTTATCAACCATCTAAAGTCCTGTAACAATATTCCAACGTCCAAGGATGGCGATTTATGGACAAAACTTCAGTTCCGGACGTACTCGAACCCGTACTTGTCCTTTCCGGGGACCGTGCTCTTATCCCTTACACTACCGAGGCCTGTAAGGGATAAGAGCATGGTACACGGAAAGGACAAGTAGGGTTCGAGTCCCGTCCGACACTGAAGTTTTGTCCGTAAATCGCCATCCTTGTGAGACTTCCGCATCGCGTACTGTGGCAATATAACAGCAGTTAACAAAACATCAAGTCAATATTCCAACCTTTCATGGGTTCCAATGTTAACGTGAGTGCTGTATCCTGCTATTCCTGCCTTCAACGCTCTTATTTGTTTCTATCAATTGTTATCACATGCAAGGACCTATCGTCAGTGTTCCTAACCTGCCGTCTAGTATCTCCTAAATTTGAACGCTAGGCTCAGGGAAAATGATGTAACGACTTACCGGTCACACGGACACGCACACAAACGCACAAACAAACAAACACACCGATAAACCAACAAACACTTTAGCAACTTCTATGTAATAGGAATCTGACATTTCTATTTATCACTTTTGAGCTCAGTTATCATTCGTAGTAAAACATCATGAAATCAGTTATGCTGTACTAAATTGATCATTCTTCTTTTCTACTTCACTTTTTTTCAAATATTATTTTATTGGAGCAACAATGACTTTTTGTTGAGATTGGCGGAAACCGGTTTCTCTCGCTCTCGTTGTTGGTTGGTTTCCCTCTGAAACTTTTCTTGCTCTTTTTTACACGTTTTATTATTCAGTCTGTTGAAATCATCAAGGAGAGGCTCCAAATCTTATCCATTTTGAAGGAATTCCATTCCATTGATGGATTTTTAGCCCCGTTAAGACGGTCCCAATGGACGCATAGGGGTAAATAGCGGACTAAAGCAGACCTCTACTGCCATGACATGCAAGCTGCTGAGCGTTTCTATAACTCCTGTTTCCTCGCAGACGTTTCCATGCATGAATGTTCAGTGAGATCAAGAGTCCACGGTAGCTATCTGTTCGGTTCTATGAAATTGTATGGTCCTTGGACCACTGCGCTTAGTGTCGTGCAAAATTTGGTAACCATCTTGGTCTAGCGGCAAGTGAAGACCTCACCGGTCCCATTTGACAAAATCGAAGGGTTGTCAGATGACGGTTTTTGACATTTGATCTACACGTTGCGCTCCAATTTGCTTTGCCCTTCTCTCAACTCATTAGAAGGATTCTTATTTATGTGAGTTGATAGTACGTTAACACCCCCCCCCCGTCTCTACCTAGTCAAATCCATCTGATTTCGTTTTGTTCAGTTTTGGCTGGTGTGTTATGTTCAGAAGTAGATAGACGTTGCCCTCCGGCCACATTGTCAATTCATTCGTTATTCATATTATGAGACTCATTATGAAGCTGATCATATGTGGCCCTTTCTGTTGTGCGTAGTGCATTTTGGACAGGATCCTATGACTTTCAGGTGTTTTCATTAATGTTGCTTGGAATCGAAATGCTCAGTATTTTAAGGAATTATCGACTAGCTTATGAACAATGTAAGGACCATATGGAAAGCTGGGATGGCGTTGACATTTTCGAATGGCGTACCGTAGTTGGTATTCTGAATTATAAAGTGGGTTAGACGTTTGGTTTTGATCGCCTTACATTACATTCAATTCTTAAATTCATGGATAGAATACCTTATCTTTATAGATTTGTGAGTTGTGTTTCTTGCACAATATGGCTGTCGAAGCGATCAATCAAATGCGTAGACATCAAGCGATTTTCTTCGCCGGTCCAACCGGCATCTATCCCTCACCGCAATTGGCTAACATCGAGTTGCAACTGTGGAATGCGAAACAGGTGTGCGACCGCCTTGCCAGTTTGACTTGACGTTTCTCTAAAATTTCTTCTTCTTCTTTCCTTCAGTGCTGGCATTTCGCACAGCTTTTTGAACAAGCTGTTGTAAATGGTTTAACGGCGTTGGCCACGTTGAATCCAGGAACACATCTTGGCCTAGCAGCATCGCTTTATTCGGCTGTGAACAAAAACATACTGGCACTAAAAAAGAGTTGGTTATTGTCTTTTCACTCTAGTGGATGACCGTTGCTTAGCCTAAATGTAATGGAATCCAAGTGATACATTAGTTCAGGTAGCCCGATAACGAAGCCTTATCCAGTTCCTGATCCAATGGCTAACATTCAAAATACTGTAAGCTGCTTGACTATTATTTACTCTTGTCACACTGCATGTTTTCCTCAATGTCTATAAATGTTTAATGCCTGAAAGGTAATCTGCTTGTCATTTGCAGGTATTTTTCGGTCAGCGCCCGTGGAGAATTGGCTATGACAGGCTTGCTCCTCCCAATGTAGAAGAAGATGCCGTTACTGCCATTCTGGTACGTTGTACATTCTCGCCGATTTTCGAATTACTCCTTGAGCTCTAGTTGAACAGATGTGGATTCGATTGACTATCGACTGGTGTTATGGGAAATTAGGCCTTATAATTTATCGTTTCAGCATCGATTGGTTGTGAATTACGAAGGAGTCATTTCATTGCTGAATGCGGCTATGGTTCAGTTCAAGAAGTACGGTTGTTTCCGTATGTATCGAAAGGGAATAATTGAAGTATGTTGATTTTTTTCTGTATGGTTCCATTTCCTCGCCTTCTCATCTTGCAAACAGTAGTGAATTCTAAAAATGCATGTCAGTGAGTGGTTGAGGCGGCGTCGTCCTGATGATAGATTTTTGCCATCACTGAGTGGTTCTCCACTGAATAGATTTCGCGTTTCAGCATCTAGTTCTGCTTGAAAGATTATTTACTTACTATTACTCGTTACTATGGGGTGTAGTAACTTCTCCCCGAAAATTGCGTCGCGCTCGCCGCACCTGATTGCGCGCAGTAGTGCGCTATTAGGGTGAAGGTTTGGACTCCCATTGGAGGGATACGGTACCGCCGCGGAATCATTGCAGCTTTCCGTAGGAATTTTAGGAGAAGTACCGCCATCCGTTACTATGTATTCAACCTTGTTTCGGGGTTTAATCTCAGATATAATTTCAGATAGGTTTCCATATTCTAGTGCTTTAACATCAATTATGGATTCTGCAGTTTATCCTCGTTATTCATTCTTTTCCATCCTTCCTTTTTTCCCTTTCTTTCAAGGGTAAATTCGAGATGTTGCATAATATTCCTTCATTTTGCAGAAAGCCAGCGTTTATTACCAGAGTGGCGATTTGGTGCGCGCGTTACAGCTATGGGTAGCTGTTGTGAGGGAGGGTATTCCTCCTGCTATACGGTTGGATATTCTGCAAAAAGCTATCAGTGCTGCATATTGTGCGGCATCTCTCAAGGTCAGCTTTTTTTATTCATTTGGAAATTATTTGACATCTGTATAACAATTACAGGACTATGTTTGGTGTTGTGTCCAATTAATGTTGAACTTACCGGCAGCTGAAGAAGGGCTACGAGCTGTTCTCCGGTGCCAACCGCCTGCACCGCCTTTTTCACAAAATGATGTGACACCTGCTCAGGTATTCAATTAACATCTGTCCTGCTGCTGTTATGAGTGTCATTCCTGAGGTATTGTCAGAGAGGTTTTTTTTATTATTTCTACCAAAACTTCGAATTTCCATTCGGATTGGAATTTTTATTTATTTATTTGTTTGACATCAACATCATTTTCTCAACTTATTTAACATCCAAACTTGAGGGACTTGAGAATATGAAATATGTTAAGAATCGCACTTAATTACTTATTTTTGGTTTGAAACGGTATGCCACACCATTCCAAAGAAGAATTCTATAACTAGGAAGTAAGACATGACAGTTCAATTTTTGTAATGTTCCTATGCAATTGATTTTCATCGAATAATCCAAACTTTTAAGAATTGTAATTTTTGAACGCGTTTTGGTCTATTCAGTAGTTTCACCCTCTCATATATTTTCCCATCCTGGGGATATAAGGTCTTTTGGCGTTGATCATAATATAACGTCTTTTGGCGTTGATCAATCCAGCCCGAGAGATGCACCCCGCAATCGAATTCCATTCAGAATCGTGGTAGGGTATTGAATGCGTATGTGGCCTATAAACAACGACTTGCGATCGACTGGTACCCGGTCTACGGTGACCAGCTGATGTGCCATTCAGTGCTTTAATGACCGACCGCGAAAGGATAGAAGGCTTGATTGGTCTAGCGTATATCGATCCGGGATTTGAACCCGTGACCATGTGTGTGTGATAGTGAGCCAATTGCCTTTTCACCACCGCCGCCTTCACCCAGGAGTACATTTGTCTCTCAATGCATATGATGCGTACAGGTTATGGTATATTGTGACGTTCAACTAATTGAGAAGCCGTTTGAGAATCCGAATATGAAAATAGACGAACAGGATTAATGCGCTCGCCGTCAATCGTCAATATGAAAGTTTTAAACACTTAACATCGATCTTAAATGTATAGGAGCATGAGGCATTGGGTTTTGCCAGTGATTTGTGGGGACCACTTCATATCCAGCCCTTACTGGGTCATTGTTTTCGATTGAGTCGTCCAATATCATTTCGAAGACAGTGCCAGAACATCCATTGATTTTGACATCAGACATTGACATTGATTCATAATCAAGAACAAAATAAGTTGTCGGATGTAGCTGAGTCCTTGAAACATTGAGCGATCGCTTTTACTGCTCCCTCGGTCCGTATTCTGTCA
Organism: Haemonchus contortus; assembly: GCA_000469685.2. Taxonomy (NCBI): domain Eukaryota; kingdom Metazoa; phylum Nematoda; class Chromadorea; order Rhabditida; family Trichostrongylidae; genus Haemonchus; species Haemonchus contortus. The sequence goes on from LS997564.1 coordinate 12,691,533, forward strand.
TGTATTAAGTCCGTCACATAGCTATAATTAGCAATTTGACTATTGTAATTATGGAATGATGAGCAATTACTCATCGTCTAAAGGTTCAGACACCAGTGCGTAGGCATAGTACGGATAATCGAAACGAAAGCGATGTTGTTCATTCCTTGTAAAATCACTATCGTTCCATTGGTAGTTTTTAGCAAGAAAAAACGGTCTTCGACTGTTTTTCGTTTATCTGTTTTCTGGAACGATTTCGTCTAATCTCCAGGGAGTGGGTCATTGAGAGGCTGCATTTGATTGTTTGAAATATGTCTTTCTGGTGAGTGGTGGTCTAGTTGCATGTGGCGCACGTATCATACGCATTGTCCCGAGAGCGAATCCAGGCTGATACTCGCTCAGCCCAAACTGGCCTTGATACAGGCTTGTTTGATAGGATGGATGTACTATTTTGGGCATTGGCTTTCCACCACAAGTCATTGTATAGGCCTCGTACGCATTCGAATGCTACTACGATTCGGAATGGGATTTGGATGTTGGGAAGGGAATGATTGATGCCAAAAGCCGTATACTTTTATCTCGTTCCCAGCTGAACCTGCTAAAGGAGTGACGCCTTGGAAGTTTTGACTTCCTCGTGGTGTACGGTGCAAGAAATGCAGTGTCTGTAGAAGAGTACCTGTGAATAGAGGCTTACCCAGAGCCTTTGAACACCCACAGTAGTTTTTTTTGAGCATATCTCCACACAGACTATGGTTTAATGGGACGAATCATAGATTTCTGAGTTGGTAGGATGTTGCAGGTGTACTACTCTATATCTAAGACTCCAATGAATTCGGCAAAGCCAAAAAACCAAATAAAGCTATAGCTATCCCTGTCAAAGCCCATGGCAAAATTTCTTCTAGTAGGACTTTTGTTCTTGCTGCTTGGCGGAAACTTATTCGGTTTGTGCACAGTTTCGATTTTGAGACTTCTCAAAATTAAATACTTACTTAGTGCTTTTAAAATTCGCCCTAAAAATACAACACGATAACTGAAGACCCTCACTAGGATTGAGTGATGTCTAGGTCTTTCAAACCCTGCATTTTTGAGCTGCACCCTGACCTTGTTGTGATCCGGTATCGATACTGATCTAAAGGCAGTTGCTAAGTGAACAAACTTTTATCCTGCTTTTTGCTGGATAGTTTACGTACAAGAGTTTTGAAATGGTAGATGGCTGTAAGGGGGGGGGGGGGGCAGGAAGGCAGGAAAAGAATCTGAAAAAGGAGGCAAAGTTCGTTGTGGGAATAGTTGAGCTAATAGCACTGCGGTAAAAAATTACTTTTTTTATACGCTCACTCTTGTTCCTATTGAGCTGTTACACTCGTTCCGCGCCATTCGCCATCATTTTTACTTATTGTTAGGTGGAAAAATTGAGATAAGTTATTTTGCCTTGTCGGAGGCCCTGTTCAAAATGCCGTAGATTGGTCAACAGATTCTTGCTGATTGATCACGTCCAAACCTCTTGGAGTAGGAGTTTCTACTGCTTGGCGAAACTCTGGTCGGTTGATGCCACGATGCAACCTACGACCTTACGAATGCGCTCTGAATAGTGACAGCGAGCAGATATAACCAAATTGTCTATTTATATTGACAGAGTATTGTTGTGATACTCTTCCGCTGTGAAATCCAACTACGAATTTGTCTTCATCGACGAATTTGTACTTTACGCTTTTTTAACACCAAACGCTTCGCGCTTGTAACTGAAAAGAGCACTGCGTTGGCTGAGCGCACGGCTTTTTCCAATAAGTTGGAGGGCAGTTTAAACTTCGTGATATTCTTAATACTTCCCGAAGGAGGAAAAGTGTTGTGATATACATATGGTTGTAAGGTTTTCGTAGAAGAAAATTGACTTCAATTGCAGATGGCGCAATATCAACAGAACTGGGTGAAGCTGTTCACGGAACGCCAATTTTTCAGTATACAAGCGTCTCACATTGACACATTTGTGACCGTTCAGGTTGGTTATGGGTTACATAGTGCAATGAGGTTTTTACTTGGTTCTTATATTGGCTGATATAGGCGGCGTTCCTTGAAACCGATCCAGTGCAGTTGGACGCCAAGGTCCCGGTACGTATCTGTCTTCGGTCGTCGGCTGTCCATCCTATCTGGTACGTGTTAATGAAGTCCCCTCAGTTTTACAGCTCCGAACTCTGCGATGTTCCAGATGTTCCACAACAGAATATCGTTCAGAGAATAAGTATGAGAGAGGCGCCATTTTCGGGAAGAACTTACCACACCCTAGTTCGCATCTTCCTTGCTTCTAAATTGCTTTTTTTTCAGCTCGCCTGACTCAAATTTTTTACGAGGATTGCTTTGATATTTGTGTAAGCTTGCATTGCAGCTGCAGGATTATGACCGACTTGATATTTGTCAGGAATAGTTTATACTAGAAATTAGTGAACAAACTGCCTAGTTAACACAAAATATTATACAGGGTGCGGCAAAAGTTCTGGCAAAGCCCGTTTCAGGTTCCCTATAAGAAAATTAGGCCTTTGATCTCGACAGGATCTGTGCCTTTATTTACTGCGAGTCCTCTTCTGTACATTCCATGAATTGGCCGTTCTTGAATATGCCATTTTACGAAATGATGACAAGCAAAAACCAACAAGCCCCCATCCTGCACCTCCATCTGGCTAGATGCACGGCAAAGACCATCTTCAAACAGCTCCAGGTTCCCTTCGGAACCATGTACAACAACGTCAACAGGTACAAGGATTGTTGGAAGGATTGTCACTAGCCACCTTCAACTTCGCTGTTATAAGATTAGAAAAGCTCACATGCGTATGAAGAAGACTAGGCTCAAAAGATGTGAGGAGCTTTTAAAGCCATTTTCGCAGGCACGGCACAGCAACATCCTTTTCAATGACGAATGTCTGTTTTCAACAGATCAATTCCTGAACCCCAAAACGATGGGATGATAGCGGGAAGCCCTGCAGAAGCCAGCCAACATGGAGGGATTGCTCAGCGATCAGTACACCCCAAGTTGTTGGTGGTTTTTGGGACAATCACATCGGACGGCTAAATGCCCCTGATCTTCTTTTAGAAAGGGATCAAGGTGGATAGTAACACCTACTTAGAAGGCATTTTGGAAAAGGAGGAACACTCCTGAGCGAAATCCCATTTCGGCAACCGGACATGGACTTGTCAACAGGACTCAGCTCTAGCACACAGGTCCAAGGTGGTACAGAACTGGTGCGCAACGCTTTTCCCAGACTTCATCTCGTCGGAGGATTGGCCCCAAAACAGTCCAGGCCTAAATTCATAGGACTATTCCGTGTGGTCAGTCGTGTGGTCAGTAAGCCTGCTCTTCTAAGCATAGAAGCTTGGATGCTCTACGTGCAACCCTTATTGAAGCAGGGTTTGGACGATGACTACCTCCGTGCCGCCGTTGACGCATTTCCTAGGAGACTTTCAGCCTGTATTCGCGCAGAAGTAGGCTGTTCCGAGATATACTCTGTCTTTGTGATCTATATAGCTGTTGATAAAAGCTGTTGGAGTCGTATTATGTATCGATCGATTTGACCATTTTTACGACCATATTTACCGTTGCCGGAACTTTTGCCGCACCCTGTATTTACTGAGAGGCGGGCATACCTGTTCCAACAGCACTGAAACGCACTGGTCACTGGGTTAGTTGGCTTTCCAATCGTCTTTACTCTTGGTGTGGCTGTCAATCGTCTTGCTTTAACGGGCGGCTTACTATTAGCGATCGTTTTCCTAGGGAAGCTGCTAGTTCGTGTAGGGGAAGGGTCCTCATTTATGGAATTACTCTGTGCCTTATTTTCATTTTAAACTGAAAGTATATTATGAAGTTTGGTGCTTCCTTCAAGAAAAAGAAACGAGTGACGGTACATGTGAGGTATAGAATTGAGTTAATTTCCATCGAAGAAATCACGTTCCTGTCTTTCCAGCTTGTCGGCCGCGGTCGTCGGCTGTGATATTGAACGACGACGTCGGAATCCTGTAGCCGTTTCAGACGTCATGCCGCTTGTTCAGGCTTTACGACAGTCCATCACGTTGGAACCTAAGAAGAAAACTGCCGTCATTGTCATGCTAGATCTTTCTAAAGCCCAGATTCAGAAAGGACAAACTTTATGGGTTGGTTTTAGTTACTCTTTTGGATTCAAAAAACTACAAAAAGTACGTTGGGGTACTCAGGTAAGTATTAACCAAAGAAGCTCTCTCTCTCTGTAGAGTTGATGAAATGGAGCCGTTGAAGTCGCCTGTAGGAAAAGCTTGATTGAAGCAAAAAAATTGAAGATAACTTTCAAGAAAACACCAACAAGTGAATAAACTTCTCTGCGCTTTCAGATCACGCGAGTTTGTTTGGAAATAGGCGATCGTCATTCAAAAATGTTCGGCCAGTTGGAGTACAATTTCGATCATACGGTTCTACAATCTCAACGTCCACGTTCTGAGTTTGGTTCTAATATGTTGAGGTACGGTATCTCCGAAAATTTCTTTCCGCATTATGAGTTGCGGTGTAGGGATACTGCCTGATGATTTAAGAAGTGAATTCGACTTAAGGATTGCCGCCTCGGATGGTGATCTGGAAGCTAACCCGTCTTCAACGCGTGTGAGCTGCCTGGTCGCGGAGATTGCTGCCGCTACCCTTGAATTGAAGAATACGTGTAATCATAGAATTGAGGCCGTTCGGTATGATTTATAAAATACCAGTTGTTGTTTCTGTAGTTATCCATCATGTATATGTTTCGATTTGGTGAAAATTACAAGAAGCGTTGGCACCATACCCATTACTCAGTGATACAGTCTCGAATCGACTCGAGCCTGCTCAACTAGAACTTCACCCTTCTGTGCTCAGCAAAGGGTATCATTTGGGCTGAAAAAGAAGAAACGCTGTTTATCAGGCGATGTTCAAAGTTGATTGTGTACGTTTCGTGTGCTTTGCATAGAATGTGAAGGACAGTCGCTCAGCCTGACTTGTGGTGGATGCATATATGCAAGTGGGCATTTTAGCTTACCATATGAATCTGATACAAGTTCAGCGAATCCTGAGGCAGGAAAGGCTTATTGGCCTTTGAGGGTATCTATTCCGGATTCGATTCAGATCGTTTAACGGGTCGTTACACCAAAACCCTACATTTTGTGTGGATCAATCTGAAGCTGAAACAGTCATAATATGTATAAGGGCACAAAATCTGGTGTTTTTAAAACTGTTGTTGTTCGATCTACAAGTTAAGAAAAGTAAAGTACTTGACATCAACCAGTTTCAAGTCGGAGCGTATCAAGCAGTCCTAAAGAAGCTGGTCAACGGCAGGTTCATGATTTCTCTCATGTTATGACTCAAGCTTTTGTTCGTGCTTTCACCCATAAGAATCTCACAATGATAGAGTAATGTGTATCCTCCCTAACAAATTTTTGTAATGTGCTATTACTAGTTCAAAGGCAAGTTCACGATAATCTTGAGGACCCGTTTTTTTTTCGAAAAGTGGTAGTATAGATTGGAAATAGTTCATCGGTAGTGAAGAAAGCGAAATGATTCGCCGACTTCGAGAAAATTATGGCTCCCCAAAAGCAGGGGAAGTAGAGGTTGGACGAGGTTGCCATGACGGAAATAACATGGAAGGAGTATTCGGACGACGTTCCAGTTGTTCGAGCTGACTACATCAAGCAAGAACAGTACAGAACTGCCTTCCACTGTCGCTTTGGGTTATTACAAGTTGTTTTTACTTCCTACATGGGTTCCCTTGTGATCGGTGCAACCTCTACAATGCCGGTGAGACTCGTCCGAGGATACACACGGGCCAATTTTTGAGCCTTTATAACCCCCTAACCAAGGCCGTTTTCCGACCTAGTAGTGCCAGGTATGGTATACGCGGGGGCCTGAAATCCATCCTGTGAGGGAATCTCAGAAACCATTTTCATCGTGAACTGTGCCTTTAGCATTTGCCGTAGGCTGTGGGAAATAGGATCGTTCCTATGTTTACCAAGGAAATACGCACCAGTTTCTTTCAGAGTGCATTAACCATTAGTAGGTCCACTACCTAAGCACTCTTTATATGAGAGATTCAATTAGAAGCTCGGAAATTCTTCCGCTGGGCCTTGTCAATGTCGCGTACACCTCGCTCCTTGCTGTTCTCGCCTCCATATGAGTTCGATTCCCCAAAAGATGATATTGAGTTAGTTTTAGGTAGGGGAACTGCACAAGCGGATAGCCATTCGTCAAGCGTACGTATTCTCACCATTGCTCAACAGATAGCACTCTGTATATGACTGATTCCACTCAAGCTTTAGCACGTTGACGACCGCAGCCTTTTTCGACCGCGCGCCGCGTGGGACCAAGCCATTTTTTGCGTCGTTTAATGCATCCCGACCCCGGGACGCATTGTCCCACAGGAACCATTTTTTCTGGCTTTAAAGGTAAGGTAACAAAATTAAATGACAAATGCACGAGAAAGCGGTAATGAGCGGTATAAAAGATACCGGTCAGTGCTGAGAAGAATTTTCTAGTGATTTACCGAAATTTCGAGAATCGTCTGGAGGGTCGGGGCATTTCATTTCTACGTTTTCTATTTCTACGTCAACCATGGATTCAGCTGATTCGATTCAGTCAATGAGCTTGAAGCAGGTCTCGAAGAGTTATTGCTTGAAAGTAAAGAAGAGAGATTTAGACATTTCCAAGGATTGATTGCAACCCTGAGATATCCCCTTCTGACTTTAGCTCTACCCGGGGTAATATAGACTCTTCAGTCCACTGTAGTAGCGTTGCCATAAAAAAAACAAATTTCAAAAGTATTATCGCTTTTGTCCTGCGTCCCGGCGTCGGGACGCATTGTCCCATCGAGCCAAAACGTACGTCCTGGCATCGGAACGCACGGTCGCCAACGTGTTAAGAATGCTTGAATACGATTTATTAGCCATTCAGGTTGGATTTCAAACGTAATGAACAGCAGACGACCGAAGCAATAGCGGTTCTGTTTGTCGACGAGAATGATGAGCTTCGATCTGAACTGACCATTGTAGGAGCCGAGGCGGTAGAATCTGGTGAGACGGTGCGTTGTTTCGCTACTTGGTATAAAGTATTTCGTTGACGGTATCGCTTCAAGTTCTGAATCGTTTCCAGATCCACGTTCCAGTACGGTTTTCCGCCCAACTTGTTGGAAATATCGACTTGGAGTTAGAGGTGAGTAGTGATCCCATCCCAATCGGAAACGATCTTCATGGGAATAGAACAAGGAGTTGTCCATGTGAAATAATAGCCTCTGTAGCGCACACTAACTTTGACATCATTTTTTCAAATAGAACATTAGAAAAATATGTATATGCGAGCAACTTTTCCATTTATTTTTTTTGGAGGAGTTCCGCCCGCGGGCCCTGATCAGGTGTTGAGTGTTGCCTGATCCCTTTCGATCATGAGATGTTTCTTTCTGTCCTACAGGATCTGGTAGAACTGGAGATCTCATTTGACCTTTATGTTTTAATAAATCCTTGATTATAGGTCCTTCTTACACTATCAAGAAAATTGTTTCGAATGTTTTCTATTTCTTGAAAAGGACCATGTATCGTAAAAGCGGGGTTCCGAGCGGAAATCCGCCGCGCGAGGTGAGAGGCACAGTTGCGCGTGCGACCCTTTGAACGTGGCGGAAACACCTTACGGTTCGGTACCACAGTCGTGAGCGGCTGCTACATGCATTACGGCATTCACGGAAGATGATTAGACGTCTTCGTAGCGTTCTCCGAAACCGTTCACGGTTCAGATTGAGTCAGATCAAGAAAACACCTACACTAGGAGATAGTTCTCTGCCGGCTAATATCAGATTGAATGCTCGATTCCTGTTCTTGCTTTCTAACAATTTTCATAGTCGCATTCGCATTAGCTCTCTATGTCAGAGATTTATAAGAATTTCAGACGAGTTATCTGCTCTTGGGTGAGACTCGACGTCGAACAGGTCGAATCCATTTGACTATCACTGCTCGAGAACCTCTTAGCGTGAATAGTGGTGTGCTCAGTATGAATGTAAGATTTTATTTTTGCATTCATATTCTGTTTTATTTTCATGAGCACTGATTAAGGGACTTCCACTGGCCTCCATTCTCAATCACAGCGAATATGTCATCAAAGCTGAAGTCACAGCCAATGCTAACATTATTATCACTCACGTTGAATGGCTTCTGGTAAGTTTCCTAACCGGCCACTGATGTAGTGGACCCGTCAGTTTTTGACCTTTATAGATTTTCGCTTGATTGTGCTTCTACTGGATTGCTTAGCGCATTTGTTTGATATTGGAGGGATGTTATTCGTTAAGGAAATACAGCGCTCAAATTGGTTGGCACTAAGTGGACCAAAAATTGATTAAGCTCATGATTTACTAGGAAACAGACTACTCAGATATCGTTCAATCTGTTTGGGTTCAGAGATAGAAACGTAGTTTGGGGAGGGGGGTGAGGGGTGAGGGAGAAGCACCGCTTTTTTTTCACATAAGTTTCACCTTTTTGCAAGTCGTAGGAGGCAAGCCGATGATGTGCAACGGCTAGAAAAAGGCGGAGTTCAATGAAAGGAACGAAAGCATTTGTTGGGAACTGAACTTCATTCACCCTATGCTTTTGTCAAGGAGATAAAGGCACTGCATCGCTCTTGAAAACTCACAGATTCGAACTTCGATTGCGTTGCTATGCCTTTCATTAAAAAGATACATATATTTTGCCTTTTCCGGGATGCAGAAAGGTTGTCAAACCTCAACATTATGTTAAAATTGGCGGTTGGTCAGAGTAACCTAGACATGCTTGAAGAATGTTTACATTCAGGCTGATGTCTTGACGCCTATCGGAGAGCAAGTGTGTGCCAAAACCACAGAAGGTATGAAAATCGTACAAGACAAGAAACCGAGAAGTTTGAGTGAACTCAAATTATTTTTCAGATTACCTATCCGAGAGCGAGGTGATTACCTACTGCTGTGCTGTCGCTATCAAAACTTCTGAGGACGACGTTGAGACACCGCTCGGACGATTGGCAATTGAGTGGAAACGGTATGTTGAAGATCATCTGAAGTCCGATCGTAGTCATTCCTGCTAGGATAGATCTGAGGTTCCCATATTAATGTTCATAAAGGCGGATACACAAACTCATATTTCGGCCCAGCTGGCCCCCACTTTGGCCCACCTATCCGAACGTTTGTCTCTAAGGCACTACATTTTACGTTACGGGGATAAATGAACAGTCGAGTTTTACATTCCCGTTTTTCAAGGAAGCTTTGTGACCCCATGGAAATAAAAACTTTCTGTGAGCGTCGGAGGAGCTCATAACTGCTGTACAGTATTGCGAAAAGAGGAAGGAATTGTGAAGAATGGTGAATCGCAGAGCAGAGCTGTCACCATTTCTAACTCTGTACCACTGCATTGACTTTCCCATTATCGTTGAAGTGGGATGGCTAGATTGTCTTGGTCCCTCGATCTTTTTTTTAATTTTATGTTTATTATTTTGATTCACGACCCGCGAAGCCCTTTGGTCCAATTAGTAACCTATGCTCCTGTTTTTTTTCTCAAAACTGTCAGTTTTTGATGGCTTATTGTGTTCCGAATGTGTTGTTTTAATAGGCTACAGCAACAATGTTATTTGTTTTTGTGGAGCAGGACTGAAGGTTGAATCGCTACTGGAAGACGTTAAGAAAACTCTTTCCATTCCATTTCGAACTCAAGTAATTAAACGAAAAAACGGTAAAATACATTCGGCTTCAGTTAGTCACGGCATGGTGTTCGGGTGCATCTAATTCCGTACAGCGACTTGTGAGAGAGCTTTATCCTACCGCTTTCATACTTTGATGAAATGATTAGCAAAATAATATTGTAACCAGACAACCCAGTCAAATCTACATTCTTTCAAATCGAGTTTTCGAAGAAACAGTAACAGTAAACTATTAGGCTGTTATGGAACGTTTTCTATACTTACTTATAAAAGTTATTAGGAAAATAATGAATTAGTAAAGTGTTAAGCACTGTAGTTGATGTGGTCGGATCAAAAACCGGCGTCATGGAGGAAATATTTGCAGAACAGATGGTGTGAGCACTGTACGATCGGTTGTACCCTTATGTCGAGTGCCGTTGGTACAGTGTCCCATAACGATCAGTGGTACATTAGTGGACCCACGAGCAGCTACCGTACGTAATCCGATCAGAGTAGCCTACTCGATACAAAGTCATTCGAAAGAGGTAATCTTTTTCGATTATATAATGCTGTACATATCTTGATACGCTTTTCTAGCATAATAATAATCCATTGGCAAGTGTAAGATAATTGTTAGAAGAGTATCAGAATCGTTACCCGTTTTTAACTTATTTTTTCATGATACCTGGAAAGGTCATGGGCCGTGACAGAACAGCAACAAAACAGGAATACTGGTACAAAATCGAAATCCTTTTCAGTTTGCAACTAATAGTTTAAACTGCTCAATTAAGCCCCAAGGAAGAAGGAACAAGACTACATGCGAAGAAACGAGGGGCAAAGAGGAGTAGTAGGGTAAAGATTTGCAAACGCGACGCTATTTTTCGTTTATGATAAATATTGCGCCTTTTTGCAAACATGGAAAACAGAAATAGAAATCACCTCTTTGACTGCAACGTGTAGTGCCAGGCGTCACGTTGCCACAGTTACTCCAGCCTTCTTGATGGCTTTTTGAAGGCACAATTCACTATAGTTCTGGGGTATCTAGTTTTGGACAAATAATGGAAGTAATAGTCCGGATTAATGCAGAACTGGCGTAGAAAATGTGGAAATCGGAGTGTTTAGAAGAATATAAGGCTTCGAAAAAATAGTAAAATAGAGTTGGACGAGAATGTGACGACAAAAGTTGCATAGAAGGGTGGTTTGGACGAGCTGTCCAAATGTGTCTGCCACTGAGTACAGCTGGCTACTATAACCTGTCTTCGTGATATATGGTGCGTCCTAAGTTGCGTGCGGCGAACTACGCGGCAAACTTGTGGCAATCTAAATGGCTCTAGCGTTTATCACCAAGAGCATGTACACAAAACATCGAGGAGGCCCAGAGTTGAAGCTACTCAAGGAAGCACATTGATTTGATCGACATAAGCGAATCATTCGAGTAATATTCGCTGTACACTTTGCCCCATGCGTCTTCGTACGCACCAATGTTCCGTTCCCTGCCTACGTGCAACGTGTGAGTCCTTTTGCGAGTGGTGCTACCTCCGAAGCCTCTAGAAGGCTGCAAAAACTCATCTGCTTATGGGTGCGTATGTCGGATAAACTGGTTTTAAAGCCCTTGTCACGTCCGATTAGGGCCATTTTTCTACCCGACAACGTCCCTCGTTTCATCCTTGGGATCACGAGTTCAGCCTGGATAGGAATCTCAGAAACCTACATCGTGAACTACGCTTGAACCGGAGCTTATCAGCACTGTTGACTGAACCATGAAGCTGTGAAGTTTTCTTGTTTGAACTTGTTTTGACTTGAAGATATAACAGCAGTTGACAAAAGCATCAAGTTAAAACAAGTGATAAACAAGAAATTCAATGGATGAAACACGTTGGCGAAATAAAGCGAATGCTTCTCGGGTAGTCAGCCAAAACGCTGGTCTATCATAAGAGTTGGTGGAATTTTTCTTTTTTCACTCCATCAGCATATAATATGGGGTTTTGTGTGCTTGGAAGTGTTTTCCTAGTGAGAAACCATGACGAAGATGGACACTACCTGGTTGGAATTGCGAAAAGTCCCCTATTTACACCTTCTTGGGGGTTTTTTCTTTGTTTCCAAAATGTGCCAGCTAAAATAACAAAAAGATGGTGTGTGGTATGTCGAACTTGATCTCCCTATTTTGCATCATCTGCCTTCGGTACACGCTTCCAATGCAGGATTGCCTTCTGGGTAGCTTGATTGAGCTTTGAGATTTTAGCACCTTTTCTCGAGCGGTCCTACCCTATGCCGTATTGGCGGCTTCCTTAGGTCCAGGAGAATGCGGCCTATTTACTTTGATTTTTTTGAACCCATAGGCTCAACTGATCACCAGTTTTCTATAAGATGAGGTCTGGCATAGGTTAGCAGCACTCATAAGTATAGATAAACTAGGAACCCCGAAATGGCCGTTTCACTGGACTTTTTCGCCACCATATTTGTTCGCGCCACATCATTTTCCCTTGCTTCATTTTTTCTTACTTCCATCAACATTTACTGTTTGAGAAGCAAATCGTAGATAGTTCGAAAATCCTGTAGTTTTCGTCATAATATTCAGCAAATGCAGATGCTTCGATTGAAAAAGCTTTCGGTAGTCTCGTAGTTTTGATTCCCGCTGAAGTTGAGTAAACGTCTTGAACGTACTCCTCCTGTTTCCCTTGTTTTGTTTTTCTTCATGCTTTTTGATTGCTGACAATCATTTGGTTAGGCTGTATACATTCTTCTATTTGTCTACACATAGTGCCCTTCCGAGTCCCTGAGTAGAAGTTAATTATAATTAATGGATCTAATAGAGTTAATCTTTTTTCAATTTCCTTTTCTGATCACACTGTTTTATTTACCATTTTGATCGGCTTTCGTTTTAGCCGATCGAGTTGACCGCTTCGTTCGATTTGGCTGACATGTTCATGTTCTGTGGCGAAAAGCGGGTGAGTTTTATTAGCGTCGAAATTTGATGAAACCCTTCCTTTGCTTGATAATTTATTCATCGTTAGTCATGATGTGGCGGAGGTTGCAACAGCAATGTGTAAGCAAACGCTTTTCATAGCAAAGCCTTACGAAAGCTGCACTATGTGGTACCGAACTTGCACTAGCCCATGGTTATCATAGAGATTTTGGGATTTGTGATGAAATGTTGTGGTCATGCCGGATAAACAGAGACGGCATCTGATAAGGAATCCTCCTCATCTGGTCTAGCTTCACACTACGGAATACGGAGGGCAGTATTCCATGTTTTCAACTTACTTATGAATACTTCGGATACGCTCTCTGCTAGAAAATCCTAACACTCTGCTTGTAATTCTGTGATTGGAACAATGACATGACATTCAGTTTTCAGTTTGGTAGAGTTGGTTGCAAGGAGCTTTATTTAAAACTTATTGTTAGTGTATCACATTTACGTGAAAGCTCTTGTGGGAAGTAAGGGACAGTTTCTTGGTTCCATTTTAAATTGAGTTTCCGTTTTTCTTTTCGGAACCTCTCTTGATTAGGTGTTGATTTGTGTGGTTATTCGAAAATCGCTGAATAGATTGTGAACACTGAAGAAATGCGAACTACTCCAGGCTCAAGTGAAATATCATGCGAACAATTCAGGAATAGGAAATTTGAGACTTATTTTGTAAGCTCCACATACGAGAAGGCGAGGATCCAAAGTGAAAGTGAGCATTTGTGGCTAGGAAGTTGAGGCCTTGTGATTAGTGCGATGGCATTCGGTCGCATTCCGAAGCATTTTGGCTGGCTGGCTTGTAATAACAGATCATGGTAAGGAAATCGGAGTTGATCCGCAGTAGTACTGAACGAAAAGTTGCCACTGTACATGCCCTACTGGCAATTTTGCATTTTGTAACGATGTTCATGAGACAATGAACGTGGAAATGAGTTTTAGGATAAGACATTCCCTACCGAAGCATTGCAATTGCAAAACGTACAAATTGATTATTTGCAACCAGAGTACAACGTGCTTCAGAGTAAATAATTCATGTGAGAGTCTTTGCGTTGTTTTTTGCTGCGCTGGGTTCACGTGATATCCAAGCTGATAACCATGTGCTCATCTGGAGACGACTTAGCTACGCAAAAGCCTAAGCAGGAATCGCGGCTTTGAAAGGTATAAAGCGATTGATCTCGCTTATGTCAGAAACAAGCTGCAGTTGAGCAGCGATAAACTGATCACCTTGACCACTTCTGAATAATTTTGAAAAATTTGGAAAAAACACGATTGGAGGCTCAACTTCATAATATTATACAGCTATTTCACTGAACCACGGGTCATAGCTTCGCTGTTTGCCTCACATGAAATTTGAATATATTATTCGCATTCATGGATGGGCCAGAAAGTCTGGAGAATCACTTTTATAATTTCATTCGTGAATCATTTTGAAATTGATATAGTAATACGAGGTCAACGATCAAGAGCACGTTTGCAGACTAAGTTTCATGAATGTCTCATCAGTCAGATATCCATCCCTTGCGACTAGCAAGAATGGCGATAACCCCGCTTATCCCCGGTCCGAGTATATTCACAGCAAATGCAGCTTAGTAACCAAAAAAATTGTTTTGCAGGACTACGTAATACCTTTTTGTCCTCGTTTTCTCGTAACGATTACTCCAAATATAAATAATTGAATAGCAAGAAAAGCTTCCGCTGAGGGGATTGTGTCTGATAAGGGAATCGGGCTGTTAAACGAATAGTTTTAAATATAGAATGTTTGCTAGGTATCTAAAGTGCATCAGGTTTTTCAAAACCATGATATAATCAGAAAAAAGATGAATAAATAAATGCATACTTCAAGATTTGATTGAGATTTTGTTTCGGCAAAATACAAACGCTTCCTAGTGAATGTCAGATTTTAGCGGATTGTTCTTTATGGAAGGAAACATCAAGAGCGTACTATCACAAACAGAAAAATTGCATACACAATCAATTTCCCTTATAAACAGCCCGAAAACCTCTTTCGTGATCAAAGGAGAATGGAGTACGGCTGAAGATAGATTAGACATCTTTAGCGTGCTGCCGGTAACTTTTTCAGTGTCACTGAAGCTCAGAGTTTCGTCCCGTCCCGTTACCCTGCTCGAAAGAAAGGGAACCATCCTGCTATGAAAGCGTCTAGGCCACCAATGACATAATTGCTCCTTTGTTCCGTGGAGATCCTTTTGGTGACGCTTAATTTATTGATGCATTCTTCATCAATAAATCGCATTATATGATCCATCCTATATTCGAACTTATCAGTGTCTGACAGCCTTCCCTATTTGCATATGGACGGTGACCTCAGAACTCGGATTCGTCTTTGTATTTGGTCGTGGCGGATAACTTTTGTTAATATTTGAATACCCAGGTAGAACTAATGTGCAACGCGTTGATTGGCACTAGCGTACTAGTCCCGCTTGCGCACAATCTAGTTCTCTAAGGTTGACTTATTGGTAGCAAGGTTATAGAGCTGAAGAGATGTATGTCGTGGAGCTGAATACTCTATTTAACTCAGTTTCCTCCACTGGTCTCGTTCTACAGGGTCTGATTGGGCCTCTGCGTTGTAAAAGCCGACCATTCCCGAAGAAGCGCGTATGTTGGAAATATAGGTCGAATAATATGGCGCGATTGCACATAACACAAATTTTGCCCAAACCTCCCAATCGTCGTCATAATCTCGTAGATCCCCTTATGGTTGCCAGTTTAGTTGCAACTGCTGTAGGACCTTCAGATTTGGACGTATAGCATGTGGTACTTCGGCCTTCTCTGGTGCTTTGAACTCTCCAGTGTTTCCCTGAATCTTTTCCATGGACAACTTTGAAGCCATTGAGCTGCGTTGATGTTTGCGTCTCAGCAACTAATTCTCAATTCATGCGAGACGATAAAGTTGGAAGGTGTTATCTATTTAGACGACCAAAAACTTGAAAAGTTGATGAATGCTATGTATGTGTTTGTGGCGCATTCCTAATGGCTTGATCATCAACTTGTATGCTAGTAGTAAGTAGTAGTAACGCTACGTTTTTCACAAAGGGATCCGTTTAGAAAACTTTCCAACTGCTCCCATTCGCGATTCATTCAATCGTTGTGGTGGTGATGGCGCTAACAGCTGGACGTTTGCCGTTTCCGAAGATTGCTTTGAAGTGAGTTTGAGTTATTTGTCTTTCTACAAGCTGCTTTCTTTTTTCTACTCTTACGGTTGTTCATCTCTTATTTCTCACTAATGGAATCTTTACATGAACAAGTTTTCCAATTTTTATCTCTATCTACTAGGTCACAACATCGACATAAGTACTTGCAGATTTTTTTGAGGACTTGGTAAATGGGTTGACGCGAGCGAGATAGTTTGAAACCACATGTATGAGCTAGGGCGATTCTTTATATACTAGGGCTCACCATTTGGACGAATTTCGTTTATCCTTTGTTGAAATAAGGTCTTTCATTTCTACCAATGCTCGCTACTATCCCTTCTGCAAATTCCGTCGTAGGCATTCAGCAGAGAGGCTTGCCGTAAAATATGCTCTGCTTTAGAGGGAGCTATAACCCTATGGGCTTCCCAACATTGATCCATAAAATTTCGCGCAGGAAACTACGATCTCGAAGATGAGTGACGTCGAGCACATCCAACTGAAATGGATTTTGTAGTCTCGGGGTACTCCTTGAAAAGAATCCGCAGGAAGAGCCAACGAGCTAGGAAAGGAGATGGGCTGTTGTGATATGGCCATGAAATATAAACTTCACGGTCTTGAAAGGACAACAAACTAGGTTGATGAACTGACGGGCAATTTTTTTACCAGGAGCAGTCTGAATGGTTGGACCATGGGGGATGAAAGTGGGGTCGATTTTGGAAGAGGTTCTTCATTTGGGGAAGGTTCTTCTCTCAGTTTTATGGAGCGTCAGGGGATTGCTCTGGTTCGAAAGGCTGCCTGATGGCACCACTGTGGACTCGGCGGTGTGCAATAAACGACCATCTCTTTCGATCGCGAGCTCCTTTCTCGGAAGAATAGAAATACGAGTGGTCGTTAACCCAAGTGTGTAGACATCAAACGTTTCGACTCAAAATCTGCTTAATTCGGGAAAAGGTATCCATTACGTCGTGGATCGATGGCGCAAAGTTGTGGAGAATTGAAGAGATTATCATTTGGAGTGAAGATGTGCAATCTGCTGCTAAATGCTCAGAAAACGGAGACCCTGCTATGCTTGTGTTGAAGAAGATACGCTGATTCTATTTTTGAAAGCTCGAAACCTGACTCTCACCCCACTGCAGTCGATGTTACTGTGGAATGAAATGTATGCTATAGCACCAACATCGGTCAGGAAAACAGGAAGTCGTTCGAAGCTGATCAACGATTGGAAGACATCTAGCCAGAAAATCTTCCGCAGTAAGATATCGAAAAGTCCAGACGGGTTTGCTTCCCTTCATCTTGCAAATACTACTGCAGTAGAGGATTTTCACAGGAAAAAGTTCAACTTGTTAGAAGGTGATGGTGCAAAATGCGTGTGACGTATCTACAGTGAGCATTAAACCTACAATGAAGCACGGCTGGGGACCTGTAATGGTCTGTGGTGCCTTCCCGAATAATGGAATGTGCTGGGAGTTAAGGGGACCACGATGCTGACTGGTGTGTTGCCGTGGACGAGGTAGAATGAGCCTGATGGATGGATCTTACAACAAGATAATGACCCAAACCATACATTCAAGATCGCGAAGGTAACATTGGAAGAGCAGGAAGATTGAGTTCTCGGCTTACTAATTAAGTCTCCGGACCTGATTCCAATAGAATACGTATATAGAGCATGGGACGTAGTACCTGAAGAGCAAACCATGAACAAGGGTGCAAATTCGCTAAGTTAGTGACATTGATTTTCATTCGGAAGCTCATCTACTCAATGCTTTTTTCTTTGCGCCGCCGTGTGGAAGTGGAAATAGACAAACCAGACAGTTTTGCCCTTCTGCTGGATGTATTTGCATTTTTTCTGTTTTTAATTTAACTTTAACGCATATTTTATGCTTCTTCTTGACCGCGACTTCATTCTTATAGTTGTGGGAGTCCTGAATCGGTGCGTTTGAATCTGTTTTACTGATTACGGTTCGATGAGGTAAGCAAACCAGACAGTTTGACCCTTCTGCTGGATGCGTTTGCGTTCTTTCTGTCTTCAATTTTACTTTAATGCATATTTTATGGTTCTTGTTGATCGCGACTTCGCTCTTATAGTTGTGGGAGTAAAATTAATATAAACAGAGAGAATGCAAATGCATCCAGCAGAATTGCCAAACTGTCTAGTTTGCTTATCTCGTGGAAGTGATGATTTTCCTACTAAACAGTCCTTTTCAGCATTGCTCGAATGCTTTTTTGTCTTGTGAATGAGCAGTTTTCAAGGAACTTTTGTTTTCCATACTTTTCAGTTTCAGGAACAAGAATTCTCGGAACTGAATTGTGCATAATACCGACATAATTCACTCGCGTTTCTTTTATGCTATACTGTGACATGTATATCCATACCATTTTATAGTCATCACTTAATCACTGAAGATGCCTCGGGTGATGACTGGCATTGGTTCGTATGATTTAGAGGCGAAACGGACCAATTCTTGCTTTTCTCGTCTTCTCTTTCATGTTAGCCTAAGACTTTTGTCTCTCTCTATAATGGTTTGACATAACAATCTTCAAATTGATACGTTGTGAATTTATGCGAACTATTTCCTATGTATCGCATCAACAAATTTATCTCGCGTTTGCCTGATATAAGCGTCCTCTGTACTGGTCATAACTCAAAGAAGTTTCGGCTACTCATCGAATGCGGCACGCAGAGTTTCTTGAGAAACTCCAGCCTGGGCGTTTTTCAACGATTTATTAGGGATAGCAACAACGGGGTGTATTGAAGCGGCGCGCTCTCTCTCTTCTTTATACACTTTACCCACGGACCCATAGGTTTGCGGGCCAAAAAATTCGTGGGCTGATTGAAGCATGAGTGGAATTGTGAACATCTCCTGATATTTTTCCACCCGTGAGCGAACGCGCGAGTGTTTCCAAACGGTATACCTGGACTAGTTTCGTTTGATGGCACGGATTCCAGCGTAAACCATCATAATCATCATAGAAATCGCAAAATTGCTACTAGAAACGATCTGATACTACATTTCTTCGCCACTTGTAGCGAGAAATATACATGTACACTGTGGGATCTGAATAGTCCTTACAAAATGCAATTACATACAAATACAAATCGTTTCGAAGCACATGTCACCTGCAACTAGGGCACGGCATATTAGCCGACCGGCTCAACGAGGTTGTACGTGTGAGTGCTGAAGCCATGGCATACAGGTCATCAAAGGCACAGTTCACGATAAAAATGGTTTCTGAGTTTTTCCTCTAGGAATACTCAGTGGCCCCCATAGGTGGTAGAAGGGTTCCTCTCGCTCCAAAATCTCGACGGATAGGGCACAGTGGAAGCCCTGTTGCTGTCTTGATTCTTCGTCCATGTGCCTCACTTTTCTTCATTTTTCTGGTCTCATTCTCGTCTAGTCCCCCTTTTTGCGGTTTTCAAAGCCTTTTTCACTTTTAAACATCGATTCACGCAGTTTCTTCGCCTTCATCGCACTATTTTCCAACCTATCTTCCTTTTTTTGTCATATGGCTTACCCAAAATTATCGCTAACTGTGCCTTCAAGAAGGCGAGGGCAAGTGGGGTCTTGGTAGTCCAAGGGAAAAAACACGGTGCCCGGAAAGCCCATCCGAGCTGAAGTTCTGTCCACAAATCGCCGACCTTGTGAGACTTTCGGAACGTGGCGAAATAACAGCAGTTAACAAAACATCAAGTCGAAACAACAACAATTCCTAAGAACTTCCTACTTCCTACTTTGGAGTGTTTTCTGTCACTCATCGGAAGCATCCTTCAGTACTATACTTTATTTTTTACTTTGTCGGTCTGCAGTCGGTTCGTTCTGTGTTACCTGCTGCGGTCAATTTTTGATCACTTGAAGTTAAGTAATTTTATGGCTCGAATATTGACTGCATGATGCTCTCAAAGATTTATGTTGAGGTCAAATGCAGTGTACAATTCTAGGTCGCCTGACATTGCTGAAGACACACTTCAACACACATCCCATGCGTTACCGGCCAATCTTTTTGTGTTGGTTCGTTATATTTTCGATATTTTATTTCATTCTCAACTAAAGGTGCCGGCCATCAGTCCTACGAAAGTTCAGTTCAAGGAAACTCTAAAATTCGCCTCTGTTATCTTCTCCACGTACGGACCTCCATAAGGCTCGGCATTGTTGTGAGCTGATGTAGTTTGTCTAAAGTCTTGAGAGGTTTTCATTAGAACTTCATCCGCTGGCGTTTTGGCGATATCGCGTCCGTCAAAGCCTGAAATGGATCAAAACAATTTGTGGATATCAGATCAACGGTCCACACAACCCTACGAGAGTTCGATACCTCTAGGACACGCACTCAACCTGAATAAGGCCTCTCCTTGCAACTTGATCTTTGAAGTCACCCAGCAACTGATTGTGGGACCAGGGCAGCTGGTCTAATACTTCATCGAAATCACTGTAGAACCAATCTATATATGGCCTGAGTTCCCGCGTTATTGTGAGGCTTTCTTCCTTCAGCTTCATCTTCGGATCCGTGGCCTATATCCAAACGGGTTTTGTTCGGCACTATTGCGGTTCTTGTGCCACGACCTTCACTGTGATCTCAAAAACCTCCATTCTGGTCCCTCAATTCATTAAAAGAACTGAGGCCTTATATAAGGTCGGCCTTTTCATGGTGATTTCGATGAAGATCAAGCTCAGCTGGCCTGGTCGCACCATCGGTTGCTGGATGATTTTAAGGACCCACGAAAATACAGTAAGTAGCTTTAATTGATTTACGTGCACGCCTCGAAAAATTTCGAACGGGTTGGGTCGTGAAGAACTTTGTTCTGATATACACAAATTGCTTTGATCCATTTCAGATACTGAGGGATGATATCGCCGAAACGTTAGCCAATAGAATTTTAGTAAAGTTTAATCTATTATCACCGCTGATACTTTCAGAGCCAGTGAGTTCTGACGAATTCAATTAATGATCATCATGGTAGATCATTGACGATCAGCAAATGATGTGATGTGTTGCTTACAATCAGCTGAAATGAATCACTAAAGTGCTCTTGTTTTCATATCGTTACTCTTGATCAAATGCTATACCTCTCAATGAGAAGCCTTCGATGATGGCAGATTGCGGGTTTGATTCAGACGTTTCAAGCGGGAAGCTCAAAGCACGAAATAATCTCTGGCTCTCGGTGATTCGGTGATAAACATTTATTCGTGAAGCCGAACAGATAACAGAAAAAATATTCAGAAATAGACTTCGTGTGCTGAAGAGATACAAGTGTCTTCTGCTGCTATTTTTGAAATTCTCACTTCTAACATCTTAAAATTGTTGACCGAGTCAGAAAACACCTGGAAGAGATAATCAACACATGTTCTAGATTGATGTAGAGTTGACATTTATGGCTTCTTCAGAAAATCCGTGTAAAACTGCATACAAGATAACTTGGTAGGCTTATGAGAGATTCTGTTTTGCTTTCTTAGACTTCAAAAAGTGAAGAGTAGCTTTTGAACGATCGCTTTTTTGATTTTGGCAACCACTGAGATTAAATACTCCGAATTCATCAGCGTTCATTTTTTTCTCTCTGCAAATCTACATAAGTAAGACAAAAACTAGTAGAGAGAATTGTTTGATATGTTTGATTCAAAAAAAACTGCTTAAGTTGATCGTCAGTGAAATAACCTCTGCTGAAACTTGAAAAAATTTTTAAATGGTTACTAAATGCGAAATTCGTTAGATTCAAAGTGCGTCGGGGTTGATAGTTGACGACATCATAAGTATAGCCTGGGGCTATGTTGCGAAGTGCTTTCGACTTTTAGTGTCACCTAAAGCAAAACAGGTTAAGCAGTATCTATAAAACACGGAAAAGACCCACTTCTGCAATAGATTGATTCTGATTTAAATCCTGAAAAGTGCTTCTACAAGCCCCTTGCTGTTTTGATGTTGTCATTCTCTAGTAATTCAGCTTATTCATGGCAGCTAATGGTGCTTCTATGGGATTAGATGGATACAATCGTTCGATTGTTCCTTTATCTTTGTTTCTCGTACTCGACTATGAGTACAGGGTGGGCCGAAATCATTATAATAGCGCGCGCCGACGCTCTTACCAAAGTTTTTTCCGAGTTTATAATACATTTTTTCGTCCATTTCATATGATGAATAGCATTATCTCCTTCCTACTAATACTGCACTTTCAGCAGATTCTATAAATATTGATAGGATAGGTTCCACTCCGTGAATCAATCCTCACTTTGCATTTAGAAGCACTTCTACTCAGAACATCTATAGTCGGATGAATATAACGAGGCAGCTGGTATTAGGTGTCTCAGAAAGTTCTGTCGTTTTTTAACGCTCAAATTTTAATGCACATATCTCGCCTCAAACAAACTTTATCAATCGGAATAACAATCATTATTATATACACACTTTTGCCAACGAATAACAAGTTTGCCTATCCCGGTTGCGTAGAACTCTGGAGATCCAGAAGCGATGAACTCGAGGAGGGTCGATTTGACATCGTGTCGATTGTTGAAGCGTTTCTCTCAGGGGAAGTTGTCGAGATGCTTAAGGTAGTCGGTTGGGGAGAGGTCAGGTAAGTACGGTAGGGAGGCAGAGTTTCATAGCCGAGCTCCTTCAATTTCTCCAGTGTGATCTGCGCGACATGGGAGCGCGCGTTGTCGTCGAGAAGGATCGGCCCTTTCCTGTTCACAAATCCAGGGCTCATGAGCTGCAGCTTCCGGTGCATTTCGTCGATATCCTGGCAGTATCTTTCAGCTGTGGTAGTTTCGCCCGGATCCAAAAAGCAGTGATGGATTAAAACAGCCGTTGACCACCAAACTACCACCATCACCGTTTTCAAGACTCTCGTCGCCGTTACGGATTTTCTCACACCATCACTGTGCAGTACGTATATTTGTTGCTCTAGGACCAAACGCTATTTTGATATCTCGAGCCGTATCCGCTGCATTCCTGCTTAGTTTGAATTGGAAAAAGAAGGTGGTGCGAACTTGTCGTTTGTCCATGTATCTTCCAAGCTCCTGCAAAAGCCACGAAGTCACTATGAGGCATAGCCGGTACAATATTCAGAAAGAGCAAAAAATGCGCTTTCAAGTGGGTCACTACATTACGACAGAGCACCGAAAAATAACTTAGAAAAGAGCGCCTAAATGTAGACCATCCAAAAACGGCAGAACTTTCTGAAACACCTAATATATTCAACCATAAGACGCATTCGAGAGTTGGAAACGACTGCAGTTCGGAAGGGTAAACATAAGAGGCCTAGGGTTACATTTACGAGGGGTTAGGAGAGCGGGTGAAAGTAGCAGTGAGGTTCATTCTGCCCACAAAACGGTCAAAGAAACGACTGTCTCATGAAGTTTTATGCGCGAAATCGTGAAGAATCATCTTACAACAGGGCCCTTATATCATGGTGGTCAACCTTAGAAATAAAAGCATGCGTTAGCCCAACTAAGAATTGGAATAAACTTGAAAATGCCTTGCAAAAAGTCGGGATCAACTCTTCGATCCTAGTTGCGTGCCACTGTCAACGCCTTCTAGCCTTCAATCGTTGTCTCTGGGGTTGAGTGGGAGCAGGAACCAATAGTTCTCAGTTCCAATGCACTATTTAAATGAGAGGTTAGCGATGAGTCGACTTTTTGCGACGACTTTTCGAAATTGGTTTGTTTTATTGGCTTTCTGCTCGTTTCTGGGAATCTCTCTATATATAAAGCGGTATTTTTGTGTGTCTGCTTGTGGGTCGGTTTGGGCGTCCTTCCGAAAGTCACGTAGGCACGATGAAGAGTGTGAATATCACATGAGCGTGGTGAGGAAGCAGTTATGAAATGGGAAGTCAACCGATACTGCTTATATTGTCCTTTAACAAGCCGTAAGTAAGCGGCAGTGGGCATGGCATGGTGCACGGGTTAGCGTGCATAGCCCAACTGGTGTGATATTTGTCATCATAATTTTGGCCCACTCTGTATATAGAATCAGGGTCGAAAAAATGCGTTCTCAATTCACTACAGTATACGCAGATTGTTCGTGTTCCCTCGACATTGGCGTTCTGGCTACGGAACTCCGAGAAGTCCTGCAAGAATAGCTGATCTGGGCATTTATCAAGATTAGTGACAGTGTGCATAGTTGTCATCGTAAGTGGTAACAGCTTGAGAGTTAAGAGGATGATGTGTGACATCACAAAAAGCGTTTTTAGCATAGGCTCATAGTGTATACACGTTTTAGGATAAACGAGGTGCAGGAGATGGTCTGTGATGCTGCCTTAAGGCGCCGTATGAGGGATATTGTGATGCTAACGATATGATCTTTTTTGGAACATTTGGATAATAGATGCTCCCATTGTGCAATCTCCCTCTCAGCTCCTAATCCCTTTTTTGTGAGCTCCTGCGATCTGACGGCTTTTCTTCGCAACTCCTCTCTGTCACTTAATCAAGCGTTTGTGCAACTTCGGGACAAATTACGTCTAATAATATTACCAAGTTACCCTAACGTTTTAATTAGCTCCACTCTTCAATTAGCTCTATCGCACCTTTGAGGGTGGGGTCTCGACGTCATTTCATTTAATTGATCAGAAGCCGAAGAGAATCGACCGCACAGTGCCGAATTCCGCTTGAGAGATGGACTAGGTCTTGCGCTTTTGGAAACATCTTATCACAGTTTTTCGAAAATGTAGTCTGTACCACGGCTGGCTTGATCTCATAAGAATGAGCTGCTCCTTTTTGCGAGAACCGAGATGGACTAAATGAGAACCACCCTTGATTCCGCTTATGCTGTAGGGTGAGCTGGTGAATCTCAGTCACAGCAACAGTGGTTGAAGTCACAAAAGAATTTAGCTATAACGCTAGAACGTCATCCGTAGTAAGTTGCACGCAGAACTCCCATTCCGGTTCTGTGGACCTGTGCGAGGGCTACTGAGCAATGAACGACCTCCGCGAAAATGTTCGGATTAGGGCTCTGAACGGTGGATCCTCATTGGAAGGTCTCGAAAAGTTGCTGGTCTAATGGGACGCAGTAACATCCAGGTCCTATGCTTTTGAGTGACCGTGCAAAGAAGCAAAAATCAAAGAAATCGGGATGATGTCGAGCTCTTCTTGAGCAGAAAAGGGCCAACAAAGTTGTCTCGCCATACCAGTGACACATCCTCTCAAAGACTGTCTCTGTTGTTAAGATCGGATCACTGGTGTGAGGAGAGATATGAAATAGGGGTAAAAACCGAAAGGGAAGAGTGTTTGGCGTTGAACAAGTCTCCGACTTTCTTGGCTTGCGCCACCGCATTCATCCTCCAGTCGGAATCACAGTGGTGAATGCGTATAGGGCCTATACAATGACTAACGGTGTCCAGACAATGTATAATACATGTCAGTGCTTGATCAGATCAGACGAGTCTGATACCGATAAACGAGTCCGGAAGAATGGAGGGCTTGGTTGGGCTGGACGGCTTTCGACCCGAGATTGAACCTCGGGCAACGCGAGGGCTGGCTGCTTCAACTACGAAAAAGACGTGTTCTATCTAAGCCTTGACGATGTCATCGCCATCACACTAGTTGAAAGGTCAATCTCATCATGGCGGTTAAACTGAAAAGCCTCGTTGGCATGGGCAAAGGGCCTTGAAGGATTTCATGGTGAAAGAAGAATAATAGCAACGAAGGAGAGAGGGTTCTCGGCCTGGCCACAGTCTACGACTTGGCGATCTACAGCACATTCTCAGTGGAAAGGAAGACTCAATGAGAAAAGCTTACTTACATTAGTGGTCGAAGACGAAAGGAGGTCGACCATGTACTCGCAAGACATCCTCCAGAATCTCAAAATCTGCAAGAGCTCAGCTGGCCTCATCCTAGTTTGGGCAGAAAATGAGGCTTGAGAAACTAAAGCAGTCGTTCCCATCTTCAAGCAGAAGGAGACGATGGAGCGTTCAAAGTTTCGCAAAACCGTGTTGACTGCGCATAGACCGGACCTCACTAACAAGAACATTACTCTTCATGCCACAGAGGACTGCAAAGAATGCCATCTTCTTAGTCAAAAGAGCAACGAGGAAGGCAAGAAAGCAGGTTTTACGCTTTTCTCGGGACATGTTGAGAAAAGCATAGACCCTGCTTCTTCGCCTTTTTCAATCTGGAAAAGCTTTTCAACCATCTGCTGCGATGTCCGGAGTACCTGATCTTCTTTTTCAAGGAAGAATACGATCGATCTAAAACACTCTGCACAGACTAAAAAAGCAATGGGAGTTGCTGTTGTGGTCCACCATGAGTCAGATCTGAGCCCATTCGATTTCCTACTAGCACTGAATGTCATAACGAAGTAGGCTCATGAGTGGGCTACTGAAAACCACTCTTTTACTGATCTGGAAGCAGTGAGTAGAGATGAATCCTGGCCAGGCTGCAAAGATGGCTGAAGTGCGTGCAAAGAGTGGACCAAGGTTGAACGTGTAGATGACCAACTTCTTCAGCTCTGAGGAGATTGTACGTGTACAAAGCAGTAAGGTCCGCGATGCTCTACGGCTGCTAGTGCTGGCGCGCAAACAAGAAGCATGGCGAGCTCAGATGGTTAGATTAGACCGAAGCGAGTTAGAATCTAAAGCTTCAAGATGATCATACAAGTCAAAGAAGCGTGAGTAGCAGTTGCGATGGTACGGACACATGTTGAGAAGGCAACAAGAAAACTCGATTAAAAAGCGAATGAAATTCGATGCTGAATGAAGGTAACCTCGTGGAGCCTCGCAACAGAGATGGAGGGCTATGGTCGAGATAAGTCTTCGCAAAACTAAGGTAACGGTAGGAAATACCGTAATCAAAAGGAACGACAAAGAAGGCAGCGCAGATAAAAGGAAATGACGGTTCACGGTAATCGAGTAAATTGCGAGGACTGTGCGGGAATAATGCTAGGGAGAAGAAGATGTGTGTTCTGTTGTGCCCCGCAGTCAAGCCCACGTTGCGGAGGGGTGCAGAATAGAAAAAGCGACTCGAAGTAGATGTCCCTTGTTTTCTTGCTTTTTTCTTCACTTTCTTGCGAGGATCAAAGTGGACATTACAAAATCAGGGGAGTTATGGGGAGTGCGTGATATCAATCAAGCCACAGAGCTAAGAAAACGGGCAGACTTGGACTTCAAGGTTGAATATTGTGATTGCCTTTTTTCTTATCTTCAGAATGCAACGAAGATCTTATCAGACGTCGGAAGCTTCTCCTCTTCTTGATATCAGAGCTGGATTTGACGGGACCTTGTAGGGCTTTGAGTATGCTTTTTCCAATAGCTCTGCTGTTCTACTTCTTTATTTACTTTAACCCCTTTCCCTCAGGGTATGGCATCAACTCGAACATTTTGCAGCACTAATTTTGCTGGCACGCGAAGCGAGGTGTTATAGTGCCTCGATTTCCAGATATAGGGACAACATTCCCTCATCAAATCTTATGTGGTCACTGAAGAATTTTGAAACAACAGTGAGAACTGTCGAAATGATCTACTACCATTCAAAAGAACAAACAAATAGGACTGATAATGTTAGAGGGAAACATGTTGATTTGAAGAAATGTTTGTAGCTTTGGTGCTCTCAAATTATTACCTTCGAATTTTGTCCCATAATTCTCTAGTCAAGTGAACTTTCTTTGGTAAAATGCACTATTGATATTAATCGATCGTTTGCAAAAATCATATTCTGACCTCAAGTTTCAATTTTTGGTACGTACTATTTAATCATTGCAATGCAACCCGAGCGGGTTGATGCTTCCCGTATGTGTATTGGAGATTTCCACGTGCGGCTCTCAATGAACCTCGGCATATTTTCAAGATAACTCTATTTGTACAACTCCACACGAGGTTTACAATACCATAATGGCTAACGTTTCGGTGAAACCACCTTCCTCTCAGCTTGAAAGGATGGAATCAATTTATGAAGTCATCCGTCCAAACATCTCCACCCCCATTAATATATTCGAGACCAACTTGATCACTATACATTCCTAGGTGAATAGAAAGTGGGGATGGAGGTGTTTAATCGGTTGATTTCATGAATTGATTCCATCCTTTCAGGCTCCGACGAAGGTGGTTTCAACGAATTGTTAGCCGTCAAGGTATTGTAAACCTCGTGTGGAGTTGTACGAGTAAAGTTATTGGGGATTTCCTCTGCGTTGGTGCTAAATCGTTGTCTCGTTTTTATATATTTTCTTCAGCCCTGCGTCAAAGAGACAACAATGTCCGATGTGTGAACCAGTGATAGCTCCTGTAGCATACTTCGTTGAGATGTGATGAACAAAAAAGCTGGTATTGTGGTATGTGTAATTAAATGGAATTTAAAATAACTACATTGTATTGTGATCTAACCGGAATAAAATTTGTATAGCACCAAGCTGTTTTCAGTGCGAGACGAGGTATCATTTCGAGCCTAATTAGTGTTTCAGGTATAGCAAACAATATAATTTAGAAAGATGAAGCGGAAATAGCGCTTTCGAGAGAACTCTGCCTTCAGCTATAATTTCAAAGCCATAGTTCCATTAGCTTATAGTTACTTTTCCATTTTTATATTCCAGTTGCTCTCCGATGTCTAGAAGCTTGTAAGTATATTTTTGGTGGGATTTCTTTTCCCCTGAAAAAACGGTAACGGTTGACAACTCACTTAAACGCAGATTTTTCACCGAAACTACTCCAATGTTCCACTGTCTCCAATGTCTTCAAGCTGACGCATTCTAGGACTAGGGGTGGCTCCATGTAGATTTTTTGCCGCGTCCTAAAACTAACATGCGAGCGAGTAGCTTCACCTTCAGGGGTGGCTGTAATTATCTAAAAGTGGTGAGATCTAAAAAATCTAAAAAATATATATCTGTCTCTCCATCTCTAGCGCAGTTCGAGTAATTAAGTTGCTGATGAAGGGAACTGGTCCTAACGTTTCCTGAGACTGATTATTTACCTAATTTATCTTTGTAATGCGTATTGGTTGTTTGTACAAATGTTCGATATTTACATTTCGTTTTGGTATCTTTCTCACGTTTGCCTTCCGCAGGCGTAATAAACTTATAACTCATACTCCATTGTAGCTGGAACAGGCTGTAATCATTCACCATCGGAGTCCTGTAGTTTTCGTAGAGCCTGTTTAGCAACATGGGTTATAAGGCCGTGAAGGAGCGTAGATTGCATTAAAATGGGCGATGCCAGAAAAAAAACATTTGAACCTTGTTGAAAAACAGAACCTGTACGGAGTAAATGAGGAAAGATGAGCAGTGGTTGAGCGAACCAAAAAAGAAGAGCTCACCTAGGGCAGACAGGTTGTTCTTCGAGTGGATGGTATTAGACAAACAAATTGAACGCAATTCCAGGACACTTTGGCGATCAGGGAAAATTGTAGAATTGAGCGAGGTCTAAGGTGCTCCAGACATGCCTGAGCGATGCACAGTTTCCACTTCGAAAGACAGCAAAAGCATCTATGAAGGGCAGGTAGAGCTTTCTCTGATTTAAGGTGCACAACCGTTCTGGAGTCGGGACAAAAATGAACAGAAACCAGCAAAGGCTGAGTCAAGTACATATGGCAGGCGCAACTAGACTAGAAAAGATTCTTCTTTAACAAAGTCTTCCCCCCCCCCCCCCGCCCTTGATAATTTTCTCATTTTCTCGCTTTCATCGATTGAACATCAGCATGAGAGTGGACGATGAATGAAGTGTTTGGCAAGAACGTCTCCAGAAATTCGGAGTAGCAAGGCTCTAGCAAAATGGCCTTCAACAATAGTTGCGACAAAATTGTGGGTTGTTGAGAAAATTTTGCACATAACAGTAGACGCTTAGCCGTTTTTGAGAAGATTACAGTTTTTTTTAAGACTTCACTAAATTGAATTGGATTTTATTTTTAGACTGGGCACGGCATCTATCCGATATTTCACGTAGTTGCAGCCAAACAAGATTTGTGCTGCTAGTAGCTTGACACTTGAAAGATTCAGTTGCACGTCACCTCTAACATTTTTGTTTCATACTTCCGGTAAGTGGATCTTAGACGGCTTCATCTGAAACTCACCGTCTGTGGATTTCAGCACATTGGTGGCCACGCATTCCCGTGCTGACTATGCAAGGAAAAAGGAAAAAGAGTGCAGGCATGAAAAAGTAAGCGAAAAAGATCTGAGTTATTTCTCGGTATTTGATGCTTTTGAATATGTACGTTCGAGAATTTTTGGTAGAAAGTTCAAGAAAGGAACCTGCATGGCTACAGCCAGCCAACATGATAACTTTTTTCATGAGCAGTAAGGAAAATGTCTTTTTTCATGACGGGTTCAATTCATTGTGGAATGCATTCGGCGAATGCGCAGTATTCTTCACTGGAGCCATCAAGCAAAACCTTCTGTGCTTGTCAATACATAAATCAAGATGACGGGTCTTGCTTCGAATGGGTGTAGCTTGAAAATTTACCACCACCAGGGTGCAAGCCGTCCGAGGACTCAATAATTCGGATTGGAGAAGGCTTTCACCCCAACGAATTCGACTAACGAGAACTGGGCTTGTTGAGGGCATAAATGTACTGAATTGTACATCGACTGTCACGTTGAATACCAAATTTTTCCGAGAGAAGCTGATTCTTCCCGAGAATCAGTCGGGTAAGCTTTGACACCGTAAATCTTAAGCTAACCTGCATAGTGTCCTCACAATAACTTGTGGTAGATTTATTGTGAGGACCCTATGCATTCAAAACGGCACTGTGATCATGAATAGACGGAAGCTGAACGCGGAATGAATCGCTAAAAGGGGTAGTCAACTGAGGCCTCACTTTGCGAATGTCCCTACGGTGGTAGTAATCGACTTGTTCTTCGCTTAATCTCGTATTCATAATTGTAAAGAAATGGAACTTCCAAGTAGTTCGCTCTGGAGAGTCTTTGAGAACAATCTATCTGGAGTTAGAGTTAGGAATGGAGGCAGTAGTGAACTAATGGAGGATTGCTTCAATAGCACAAATCGATAGTGAGTGGTATTGATCATTGGATATCGATCTTTATCCATTTGTTTTGTGATTGATGTGTGTTCGTAGCTAAGCTTCTTTGGACTAGGCTTTCAAACTTGAACGGGGAGAGGTGTGATGAGGCCATTATCGATTTTATCGACTGCAAACGATCGGCTAATCTTTATTTCTTTTTGAAGTTAAAAAAAGGAACGTGTGCTCCAATGTGCTTATTTTGTGTACATGAGGTAAAGCCGGGTAATCCGACTACGCTGTATCACCATGCAAAAAACTGAAGAATTTTTCTAAGATTTTTTTTTATAAAGCCATCTCCATTCTGTGGAGCTATCGAGTTTTTTTTAGTAAATCCCGAAGTTGTTACGTAACTAATCCTACTAAGTGTTTTTCCCTAATGCTACGTGCAAAAAAATTTCTATTCTCAGCACCTTGTTTTCATCTTTCCAGAATCACGAGACTAGTACTTAACGCTGCAAAGAACTACGAGAACGGTTGATAAATTTGAATATATTATTGCAATTACACTCTACATTATACAGGTCGCACATTTTATGAAAAAGGCTCATACATTTTATGGCATGGTTTTCGGATAAGTTATCATTTTTACCCTAAACACAACCAGTGTCTTGGATAGTTTTCATCGAAAGTTCCATGCCGTCTGCCATTCATGTCAATAAGGGTCCATCCCTTCATGTGGTTAGAGTCAGAAAAATTAGCTCTCCTTGAAAAACTATCACTGTTCAGGGCCATAGGGCGAAGCCATCACCATTCGATTGCTGTTCCCAGTCCTAGCAACGTTTCAAATGCACGGGCTATAATTAGCGATGGCTAACCGTGTACTGGTTAGTCTTCTTATCTTATAGACTTGTGCGGTAACAATTATCTGACTTCTGAGGAGTGAATGGTTAGATTGGCATGGGCGAGTATCGATCTGTGAGCTGGTTCATGAAAGGGTTGTAAGATAATTTGTAAGCTATTCTCCCACGGCATTTCGTGTAGTCCAAACCACAGTGTGTTCATGAGAATTTTGCGCATTTTAATGGAACCTATTGTTCTTAATGGTTAGCTCACGTTTGTGCTGAGAATCCGATTCTGCGCAACTGCTCTTCTCAGAAGTATGCTACTAGAGGCCACTAAAGATGTAATGCTCGGTAGGGGACCTTTTTATTTTCTCCTTGTCATTGAAGACTGGACAGTTGCCTGGCCGTTAACTTCGATTTCTTTCGAGATGTAGGACCATTTATTGATTGCTCGTACAAAGGTGGTTACAAATAGCTATGAAAAAAATTAGGGTTAACACTCAATTTCCTCTAACAGCAAGTCCATCTCAATTGTTTACAACGAGGTGATGGGTATATTCTGCATAAAGATAGGGATAATTTGGTAGCGTGAATTGAGGACGTTACGAATGGACCTTTCTTTTCACGATTTTTGCATTAATTTTCACCCATTTTTCCTTTTACATTATCCCGTCTTACTAGTACACACTCGTTTTGAAATTTTTAAGGTAGGACAGAAGAAAGCCAACTGCAGCATTGAGTTGATGTAGACTAAAAACCACATGGGAGTAATATGGAGGCCTGTCTCATCTCGCTGTTTTTCTCTGGCTGCATCTCAGAAGATGCTGAATTCATGAGTTTAAGTATAATATTCAGCGTAGCGTTCATACAGTTAGTGCATCTCGACTGTGACTTTGGCGTTAATCAATCCCATTTTCGAGATGGGCTCCCGCTTTGGATTTCCATTCGGATTCGTAGTGACGTATTGAATGCGTAGTGGCCTATACAATAAACTACGGTGAACAATCGACGTTCAAGTTCAAGCTTCTACCTTCGCACATGTTAACCCATCCCAAGAGATAGAAGGTTTGGTCGGTCTAAGCGAACAACGAGCTGCAATTCGAGTCGCGCACTATGCAAGTGTGATAGTGTTCCACTTACCACTGCACCACCTACCTCGCCTTCGTCCCCCCCCCCCCTCCCAATAATATGTCAAATGATAGCGATTGATAGCATTTGGTGGGAACTATTACTTCTGTGAGCGATGCTAGCTTATCCTGCATTGCTCAGAAATGTGCACTTTTGCATGGAGTGCTCTCCAGTTGATTAGTGTCGCTATTAGAGGATGTACATATAATGAATAAAGAAGATAATGACAGGAATGTGATCACCTTTTTTGTGGAAAAGCGATTAGTGGTACTGTAGCAGATATCAGAATGGACATGAAAAAGATTATTAGAAATGTTAAATGGTGATAAGTGTAAGTGGTGTTTGCCCCTTCCGAGCGAACAGTCAATCACTCACTAAAAACAAAAGATTGATGAGGCAAACCGATCGAGTGGCATGATCTTATGAGAGGATCAGGATCTATCAATCTGTAGGTCGCGATGATAGAAGCATAAGAGAAACTCGATGGAATGCTTTTGTGAGCATTGGCATTCTTCTGTTTATCAGAAGGGATAACGGGATTTAGGACGTCTCAGCACCGTGCATAAAAAGAAGTGTTTAAGCGGATGGGCTGTACGTGCTGCTGATCTGTAATAAGATCAGCGATGATGCAGCTGCAGAAGATTGTGATGGTTAGTCGCTTCGTTGAGAGGCGATCGGTTAAGCTGATTCCGGATTGATTTGCATCAAGTTCTGAATGGAAGTCGAATGCGTGGGCGCACCCCCAAGGCCCTCTGAGAGCTCCTTGCAGCTATTTCTTGCCTAAATCTTCATGATTTACAAGTCTATAGGCGATAGATTACTATGATATGCAGTACAGGTAATAATGTTACCCCACAGGGAATTTCCTTCGACTGAAATTTTTTCGTTTGAACCGAACTATACGGACATGATGTGTAAATACACAGTCCACGATAAAATGGTTTCTGAGATTTCCCGCTAGAATGAATCTGCGTTCCTTAGAAATAGTATGAGCCGTTGTCAGCAGAAAAGCCGCCTAGACAGGGCGTAATAAAGGCCCAAACAGGTTTGCGCGACGTTCAAATTGGCCGTATTGCATCGACCTTGTTATATCTGCACCATTCACATGACTAGACAAATAGCATGGTCGACTGAGAAACACTAGACGGTCATCTCATACGACTCCCATTCTTGCTACTTTTCTGAAGTCTTACAGTTTTTAAAGTCCAACAATTATCCCGCTTTCTCCACCACCCTCGCACTATATTGTACCAAGGCTTCCGTTATTTCACTTTGAGTATAAATACCCAGAAATTATCGTTAAGTGTGCCTTCAATACAACCTTGGCCCTAGTGTGCTCGTCTTCTGTTGTTGGATCTCCTCACAGTTGTCGTCGTCATGCCACTCGCGGGAAGTTCCTTCGGAAGAAGGGAAAGCTCTATTCCACATGCTAATCACTATTTGAGGTGAGAAACCAATTTAGTTCTTCACCCACAGTATCAAGTTTCGCTCAAAATCTGATGCTCACCGTTCAGCTCAGATTAGGGGTTCTAGACATCGATCTGCTCAGAATAGCCAATATCTAGAATTCTTCTTTATCGCTGGCCGAGTCCGTTCTGGAACGCATCTGTTTCAACAATGAGCATATGTTGTTATTTCCGATCGAATCGAGCAGAACAAGGAAGATCGTGGAGAAAACTCTTCCTAGACAATAAGCTCTACCCAAAAATTGACAAGCGTGGAATCTGCGCCAAAAATCAGGGCTACGTCATGGAAAGAAGCAATTCTTGTAGAATTGGATGAATACGTGACAAACAGGCCATATCGCCTGATTTTTGCTCAGTGGAAGTAGTTCACCCCTAACGGTTGGAAAGGAAGCTCGTATTTCCATCTCGCCCACGGGTTGTTGGAGCTCTCAGGAAGTGCTCCAACTCCGTCTCTTCCCATTATTGAGAACTTCATGAAGTTTTGCAGCACAGCAATGCTGAGGTTTATGTTTATCATTCTCCTGAACGGCTCCAATATCAGTGTTAAAGTAATGTTATGGCGAGAATTCGTCTTCCAAATAACCCCACCGAAAACCCATCGGGCTGGATCTAAGTATCGGCAGGTTTATCTCAACAAACCGGTACTTTGCGTAAAATGATCCATGTTCGGGGCAAAGTAATGAAGCAAATTCTGTCAACCTTGGTCACAGCATTCCAAGTAGTATGCTCAAACTAATTAGTATCTTTAGTGGACCCTGCGATTTCTGTTCTCAATTATGTTCCATTATATTACATGTTGTATTATTTATTTATTCGTTCAAATTCACCTCAAGAGTGTGGGCGTTAATCGCACAAAAAAAAGTTAGAAATTGGAAATTAGAGTCTCATTTTGCCTATAAGCAAGGAGAAATGCATCACAACAAAACAAGATTAAAAGGTT
The DNA here is from genome assembly GCA_000469685.2 of Haemonchus contortus. NCBI lineage: Eukaryota > Metazoa > Nematoda > Chromadorea > Rhabditida > Trichostrongylidae > Haemonchus > Haemonchus contortus. The sequence continues at coordinate 12,726,521 of LS997564.1, forward strand.
CAAACTGGAACATTGTTGAGATAAGCAGAAAGATTGGCATGTTGAGACATTAACGAAAAAAAGAAAGGATCTAGGGCATTTCGTTGTGAGGACGATAATATTGTTTTCCCCTGTCAAGCACATGAGGGGTTCTCCACAATTTCCTGGTCCTTGGTCCAGAACGCAATGAGACAAGTACCGAGGCTTGCTGACAACTCAGTCCGTTACGAACGAAATCGTCCGGAACCTCGGGAGAGCACCTCGGTATTTTTTTTCACAAAAGGTTTTTTACAAATAAAAATTGCAAGCAGCTTAGCGATTTTACGCTGCGTGGCGGAGTTTCACGAAATGCGTGTATAAGCGGTTCTTCACTAGATTTAGAAACGGAGACTTTTATTTGCATTCGCTTCAGTCTGAGCGAAAGCTTATTGACTTGTGTTTGCTACACATTGCTGACAGGCAAATCCATGGTTAATTTCTCAGAATTCCGTAGTTCAATCTCTTCCGAGAGACGTGGTGAAATTGTTTTTTCTTGTTTTTTCCAGACCAAAAAGAAGCTTTCGGCGATTTTTTTTACTGTGAGGGATGATTTTGCATACTCGCAAACAAGCAAAGGTACTAACATTCAACGCTCTTCGGCATCCTTCAAACGGGCAGTGATGGAGAATCTTTCTCAACCGCAGTTTTCATTTCCTTGTCCATTGAATGTTCCACTGTACTATATCGGCGTTCTGGTCGTTGTTGATCGCTGTTTATTCCTTTCTAGCGCTGTCTTATGTAGCGTATGAAATAAGCAAATAGGATTCGCACCGTTTGTGAAGGAAACCGTGATTGCGCGGTTTTCCGCTTAGCATGGACTACAAACATTACCTTAACAAAGGGAGAGGGGGTTTGTGTGTAAGACTACAAAAGTAGCTCGGAGCATTTTTCGTTTTCTAATTCTGGTTTACAAAGACAGAGAGGTAAAAGAACGATTTCTGTTTTTTAGGTTCAGACTAAAGGTTGTTCTATTTTCGCAAATAAGTTGAGGGCGAAATAATGCCATCTAATAGGTTGATGCATAGTAAATGCGGATTTTTTCGCGGCTTCTTTTCTCTCGATACAATTTGAACAATGAAGCCGGGGTTCAATAGAAATAATCTCTAAATTTCCTTAACGGAAGCATATCTCGAAAGACATCTTTATATACGCCACATTATGCTCTATTACTTCGAGAAAGGCTGTAAGGTGGCACAGTCATGAAGTGATCTTAGCGACGTTCTCGGCGATGGAACAGTCAGCCAAAGCCGAATAAAGAATAGAATCTGCTTCTACTGTTGCCCTATTCGCCAACTGAAACTCCCATGGATTATCACGCCAATTGCCCATTGGAAAACTGGCTAACGAGCAGAACTTTGACGAAGTGGATGGCTTCGATGGCTCGATGGCCGACTTCAAGGCGTGGATCGCCCCCAAGAATCGAAACTCCTTTACCTGTGAGGGGTTCAGCTGTCTAGCAAATAGAAGCAACGCTTGACGTAGATGGTTGATACGTTCCGGAGTAATTATTCAAACACGTCTTTGCTAAATATTTCTATTGTTTCTTCAAGTAAAATTTGCTGGAAAAAATAATTATGCGTCAACCTGATGGTTATCATTCAGTACTGTAGAAGTGATCAGGAAATTGGAAGTGCCCTGGCATTACTGAGGTGTTCGAGCAAGCAAGTCTCGTTTGTTTTCTGATTTTTTTCAAGCTCGGACGACGGCAAGAAATCCCAAAAGCTTCTTTAAAATATATTCAACAGATTTGATCCGCTTACGCCATCCACGTCACATAAACGGCAGCGAACTCAGCTGATCACAAAATGGTGTTGCAATATAGTACATTTGCATTTGAATGCAAGTCCCATGCTGTAGTTAAAAGAATATTTAGCAGAAAAGTATTCTTTGAAAGTACGGGTCTGATTGCATCTTGAACCCGTACTTGTGCTTTCCGGACATCGTCATCCCTTATGCAGCGGAGAACCCGCTTGCCCTCGCCTTTTTAACGGCTTATATGCCCTTCTGAGCTCTCAGCACTCATACGTACAACGCGGTAAGCCGGCTGACCAGCCAATACCAGCACTGAACCGTTAGGTCAAAAGCTGTTCTTGTTATTATCAAGCAAAAACGAGTTATAACAGGAACAGCTTTTGGCTTAACGGTTCAATGGTAATATTGGACGACCGGCTCACCAGGTTGTACGTTTGAGTGCTGATAGTCCATGGCATACAGGCCATTCAGAACGCGAGGGCAAGCGGGGTTTCGGTAGTGTATGAGATGAGAAGCACTTTTCTCGGAAAGCGCAAGTACGGATTCGAGTCTTGTCCGAGGCCAAAATTTGCATTCATCTTCCAATCTTGTGAGAATCCCGTACTTGGGCGAAATAACAGCAGATAATGAGAACATCAAGTTCATGTTTTTTGTTTATGTCGATTCATCGGTCGATACTGATCAGTTCGTGACGTCGTAGATGGTGGATCATAACTTGTCATCTAATAGACGCAGGGCGGACCTGGTTTGATTCTTTCTAGTCGCGAGTCAGTCGAATCTCAAGGAAATATAGGAGATGGGGTTTAAACAAAATCACATTACCATCCGTCCGTCGATAAGTCAATATAAATTGAGTCAGATTTTCATGGAAAGTTTCGGATAGTGACATCGATCGAGCGGTATATCCGCGAATTGGCCTTAGAGCGTTCAATTTCGAGTAGCATCATTCCATTCTAATATGTAAAACATATATTCCGCAAATTTCGTTGTATATAACCTTTCGTGAACACATGGTAAGCCCAGCATGGTCAATGGTACCAAATAAAACACATGTGGCATGATGGCGCACGAGATGCACTAGGACAGAGAACAGTTTCTGTCCTCCTTTGTGTCATATTCGGAGAAGTTTACCAAATTTGCTCATTAAAGGTAGTAACAAGATTGTCTGGAGATTGTGCGGCCGGTCAACTCAAATTGCCTCTATGTTGGTTTTTTCCCAGCTGTGATTAGAACTGTACTGTTTGTGGGTCAGATTTTGTAAGAGCACAATTTTTGCTTTTTTCACGCTTTTCCGTATGATGCATGAATCCTCCTCATGTTGATGATGATTGGGATGGATCGACTCCTATCAATCGTGGGTCGATACATACCTTTGGGTTCCCGTTTCGCTAAACTTTGCTAGTCTTTTCTAGGTTGGTGTTTTTAGGAGTGAAGTTTTCTGGAATTGGCTGTTCGAGAAGGCATGGTCCACTGAACTTTGAAATCGTGAACTTTGAACTCTCATGGGCCTCATGTCTTTGCCAGGCGCTGGCTCAGGGATATTCGTTATCGAACTAACCTACCTCCAGCATCCAATCTAGGGAATTTCCAGATCCTAAGTATCCCAGACTAGACACCTTGGGATGAGTGAGGCGCTGCGATGCGGGTGGGGGAAGTTGGACTTGTGCGGCATTTAATGCTTCCCTGCCGTTTTTTAACGGAATTCGCAGTCGTGGTAACCTGTGCTTGCAAACACCATATAGAGGTCGGATCTGAAATTCGTCCGCATCTTAGCAGTTGGCCAGGAGCGATCATTTACATTAGCGCGCTTGATCTTAGCACTACGATGCTGCTGGACCTCTGTCAAAGATGTCTTTTGAAATGATGGAAACCTGTACCAAAACTAAACAGGACATAGAAGTCTTCTTCCATGGCGTGTCTTGTAAAACACTAGTAGTTGTTCGCAAAAGGTAGAAAACATCAATGAAAATGGGTGAAGTCGAATCTCTCGCTGAGGACGGATTTGTTTCAGTTACCAGAGTTGAGCAGGAGGTGCGATATTCTTGTAATAACTGCTACGCATGATTAAGATATGGAGCATGAAGTAGTCTGTTTATGGAACTCAAAGGCTCTCGAAAAATTTTTTATTGGTCTCGAAGTCGATTTCGTAGGAGCGAAATCACCTCAGTGCGCTTACTATGAAAGATCTGATCACAAAAAGTTCTTGCATATTATTGTATGCGTGTTTAACTCTTACTTGCAGAAAACCTAAAGGTGGAATTTGTTTTTGCAAAACGGACTTAAGGGTATCAATAGAAAATAAAGAAATATTCTCAGAAAAATGCTGTTCGGCACCTGTTATCTTCTATTCGTAATTTGTCGTGCATAAAAGTCAAATAATTAGAAATCTAATATCTCTATTGTCGACCATGCACAATAAATCGGTATTTCCTACTTAAGAACGATATTTCCTTTAGCGTGTTTTGTGAGGTTCCATGATATTCACAGAGCAGGTGAGAAGCAGAAAAATTGTTTACTCGGAAAGTTCTGTGTGCGTCCACTTCAGTGAACGATTATAACAGGAAGACTTCTCACAAGACGATGGACCTGTTATGGCATAAGTACCGTATATCAATTTAGCTTACTATTAACCCTTCATAATGAATTCTGTCGTTCTTATGTTTAGTCGTTTCCCCAGGTTTTAATCGTTGCCTATTAAATTTAACTTCAATTTTAATTGATGCCAAACAAGAGGGATTATACAACTTTTACTACAAGGCAAAGAATGAAACACGAAAACAACACAAAAATAAATGGAATAAGGAAAAGTTGTCGAAGTCCCTGAGTCAGTCCCTGAAATAGGCTGCACTGCTTATGACAAAAAGCGAGGCCAGATCAGTGCTGTGGTCTCCGGCCCAATGCCCATTGGCCTGGAGACCATGGAGACCATGCACTTCGCGATACCATGTATCCTCCGGTCTCGGGGTTGGGAGCGAGCATCAAGCACCGTTGTGGTACGTAGATTACATTAAGTCGTGGGTTTCTCCACAATACATAGGTTAATATGCTGTCCTCTCAATCTTGGCATGAGAGTCGGATACGTGCTTTCGCTAGAGCCTTGAGATGACACAAGCTTTTCATTAGACTCTGTATTGTAGGTCAACTGAAAGGAAGAGTACTACAGTGTCGAGAAATAGGCAAGGGCTTGATTTATGTTGCAGCTTCCTGTAACCTCGTAGCTTGTATAATTTATTCCGCTGATCAAGGTCCATAAGCGTATGGTCACAGAACTTAACTCGAAAGTTTTGTGACCGTAGGCTGTGACCAACGCAAGATTCACAGTCAGACTTGAAATCGGTGCTAAAATCCATGATTGCTCAACGTGATACTACCCAGTACATACTCGCCCACTTGGATAACAGGTATACGCGGCGTAAGGAACACATCCAATGCGTCGCAGACAGGAGTGTTAGGATAAGAATCGGATTACCAGCGTATGATTAGGACAAATTGTGGAACCATTGCTGCATGCGTCCTTGTGAAGGTGGGACCTCGAACGCAATGTAGCAATGTACTGCGAGCCGACAGCCTTCAAAAAAATGGTTCTACGAATTTATTCCACGTCACATTTCCATTGTATACACATCTCATCACCACAAATCATTGTACACGGCAAGTACTGTCTCAACTGAACATATGGACTTGTGAGCATAGGGGCGAAAGGCAAGTGGTGGCAAGTGGTGCTCTTTCACACAAACACATGGTCACGGGTTAAAATTACGGATCGTTATCTGTCCAATGCAACCGAGATTTTCATCCCTCTAGGTTCGTTTAGCTGGTGCCAGACCCGTTTGGGAGAATAAAAGCACTGACCTTCATGTCAGCTCTCCGCCGCAAGTGGTTATATAGGCCTTATACGTGTCCATTGAGCCAGTACCATCTTGAATAGAAACGAATGAGGGGGCTATCCCTAAATGGGATGGATTAAGATGGAAGGTTCTATATTTTTCATTCTCTTTGCGAGCTTAAACGTCTTCTCATTTTAACGCTACGCAGATAGCCACATCCTCAGTGGGCGTTTTTCAAGCAGTTGGACGTTTATTGTAGGCAGCTAAGGACTTAGCCCCTCGTACTATAAGTGAATGCCTAGCACCTTTACGGGCAATGGATTTCAGATCTGAATGCGAGGAATATATAGACCGTCAGTTCCCTATAGTCGCTAGATTGATGACTCTTTCAACGTATACTTTACTAGAAAAACTCCATGAAAACCATATACTTTACTAGAAAAACTCCATGCTTAGACATCCCAAATTAACAGGCAAATAATGTCAGTGATCAGTTTCGGAGCTTAAAGCGGAACAAAATAAGGCAGAAGACAACATAGAACAAAAAACAAGGAAGAAAGGCAAGCAAGTTATCAGCTGTAATTTGTACAGATTTGCCATTTGTGAGTCCTCTGGTGCGGTCCTCAAATCGGAACCGTTGAGTATAGCCCGGAGCATTGATAACAGTTAGCGTGCGGTCTATGGACTTTGCTCAATGCTTCCGAGATCACGAGAAGAGAGAGCGAGGGGGCTTCGCTCAACTTGCGGAACTCTGAATTACCTGACAAGTGATTCGTTTGCCATCAATATTGCCACCGTTTGTGGGTTCCACGAACTGCGTTCTGAGCAGTGAGTTGAGAGCATGAAAATAAAGCTATTCTACCAGTTTGAGAAGTGGGCAATAGGTTGTCAGAATCTCCGTTTCCTTCATGAGTCGAGCAAGGTCAAGGAGGCCACATGGAAGAGCTCATGTCTCATGAACCTGTTGTCCCTGTACGAGAGGGAGACAGAGAACTTTACCTAATGATTTTTTGAAAGTTGGCCTCATTGGAAAAAGTGACCTCGACTGTTTTCCGCCTTCCAGATCGAGGCCGAGGAACCAAAGAGAGGCCTACTAAAGGTGCTCAATGATCTCTAAGAGGCACTAGCCGTTCGTTGCTCATAGTGCGATATTGGGGATCTGTTTTGGCGAAGCTTTCGAACAGTCTGATCGTTATTAATCTCAATGATATCGAAGATTAAACTGAAAGCAGACATGGTGTGACATGTCGTTAATCTTGTATGCACGATGGGAATCTCTAGCGAGATCCTACATTGAATAAAATGAACTCGAAATTTGGCAGAATTTTCAGGTTGCAATGAAGTAGATTAACTGGATGAAATTCGAAGCCACGACGAAAACGTGCAGTTCCAGTAGTCTACTGATACTGTGTTATCTTGGTTCTAAAATGTTCGGAGGTGAAAGAAACGTCATCAATGCAAACCGCTGATTTCAAAAAAAGCTAAAGGTCTTTCGTGAATAAAGCAGATTATTATAATGAACGTCACGAGAAGCAGAAGGAGAATACTATTGACCTCTTCTGCTGAACTCAAACTGCGGAGCTCCTATTTTCTCGCTTAACCCTATTTTTCATTTTTTTCGTAGTTTATGGCTCGATGCTTTTGATATGCAAGAAATCACAATGGCTTTTCTGACAAGTTCACCATCGTCTCGTAAACGCCTAAAGGCACAGTTGAAGTCAAAAAGTTCTCTAAGATTTCTCTCTTGGATGGACCTATGACCCTCAAGGATAGCTCAAAGGCACAGTTCACGATAATTTTGAGGTCTCTTTGAGTCGAAAAGCGGAAGTATTGGTTGGGAATATTACAGATCACGTAGTGGTGAAAGAAGCGAAAAAATTCGCCGATTTTGCGAAAACTATGGCTTACTCAAAGTAGTGGAAATAGAGGTTGTACGAGATTAACGTAACCAAAATGACGCGGAAGGGGTATTGGAAGTGGTTTTCTAGTGTTGCAATTGTGCAGACTCTTATATTTAACTCTCAGACTTTGGATTTTTTGATTTGAAGGCAATTTATCTCCATCATCGAAAATCAATCACCTTTATGTTAATCGCTACCTAAGCTGCTTCACTTCTCTGATTGCCGTCAGTACGGGTTTACCAGCAGGCACTGCGTCTCGTTGACGATTTTTAAGTTTCTAATTTAAGCTTATATGGCTTATTAGGTTCTTAGGATTTTGAAACTTCTATTAGAAAAACCATAGATTCACCTGTTGCTTTGTTACGTGCACTTTCTCTCGATTTACACCCCCACCACAAATAATTGCACTGGCCACAATAGTAAAGACGACCCGTATAAGTAATTATAAGTAAGGACACAGTAAGAACGGCACAGATCCATAAATCTGTAAACAAGACTATTTTTTTCATTATGAACTATGTTTATTCGATGATGTAATGTACCGTAAAGGAACAGCTCACGGCGATTTCGAGTTATCTAGATAATTACGAAAACTGAAAGAGAAAGTGTAGAATAGTGCGATGGAGGCGAAGAAAGCACGAGAATCGGTGTAATAAAAGGCTTCAAAAAAGTCTGTAAAGCGAAGCCGGACAAGAGCAAGACCAAAATAATAACATAGAAGGGTTGTTTCTTGAACTATACAATGTGTTCATTGCGTGTAGCTGACTACAATAAGCAGAGATGCTTATTGAATACATTCAAAATCACTATCATAAGTAAACAAAAACACGATTAACAGCAAGAAATTACTTACCCTTTTCATTCTTGTTAGGTAGAAAACATAAAAATGGCCGCAGCAGCAGAAAGAATAACAGAACAAGAGTGAAACATTTCCTCACCACTTGGCAATCAGCTTAATGCATGCTAAAGGTGTTGGTCCTAGTGCGAATAGCGCAACTTGTATCGCTCCGCCATATCATCGGTCGATGGGGGTGTACGCCGACGAAGCCGGTTATGGGGCCCAATGTGCCTATCTATTGAGTGTTTTGTCCCGAGAGCGTCCTTTGTGTTACCCGTGTGTGTTGGGGGTCCTTGAGTAATATCAGGAGGAAATCGTAGGAACCATTTTCGTGCGTCTAACCGCCATCGATTCCATTTATAGCTCAGAACAACAGTCCTTTCCTTGAGAAATGTGCCAGCATGAGCGATATCTTCACCTAAGTGTCATTAATCCGCGTAAGTCAGAAGTGTTAATGCATTCAATTCGGTTCATAAATTGTAACATTACTGTGAAAAGCATAGGCCTTCGGTGAGTTCACCATCATTGTTACCTAGTCCTTTCCAGCAGTTTTCGATACGTGACAATGAAAGCTTCAGACGAGGGGAAGTATTTGGTTTGATGAATTGCAAATCACAACTCCGAGCTATATCTTCACGCTTTTGAACGTGCCGGAAAGATGAAAAGGTAAAGTAAAATAAGAATGAGAACTTCACTCACGAAAGCTGTCTGGCAGGGAAGCTCAGTACGATTTGAAACCATTCATTATCGCCATATCACTTTCTTCTTCACAAAGGGAAGAATTCCTCAGAACGTCATGTATTAATTACATTGTACATCATTATCATTTACTTCATTGATACACGCCTTTCGACTCCATTGTAAAGGCTTTCTTTACCCTGTAGAGAAGTCCCTACCGAGGAATTTCTCAGTATTGAACCAGAACGTAATCTTTCGTGTTTTACGTGTGACATTCGAGGCTACTTCTCTTTTCTAGCTTCTGAGCTTGCTATCTTGAGCATCACAAATGTACCCGAGAAGCTAAATGTTCATATTTCTTCTTCCTTTCAGGAAGCTTTTCATAGCGACTGCAGTACGGTTTTGCAGTGAGTGTAGTAGTAGAATTGACTGGGGCACCGGCAAACGGTGTGGTTCCCAAACTTTTGATCAGTGCAGAGTAATGAACTTCGATCAAAATCTACGGTTCTATTTGACCCGTTTGTGTTTCAGTTCTGACTCACTGATGTCATAGTCTGCGTGCGATCTTGTACTCAACCTACTCGTTATGGGACATGTCTCTCCGTCCCACAAGTGTGGTCTCTGCCTACATATGCACACGTTCGCAGCCACTCTACATCCCCTAAGGAAGCACAGAGACTTCACCTGGAATGGGCGGTACAAAAGGCGGAGCCACGTAATACATACATGACGAAAAGCCAAGAGGATTTGTAGGCTCTCTGTACCGTGCGCAGTGTTGCACATTCCATCGTGGTGTTCGGGTGGTGTTGTTCTTGAGTCTCACAACCTTCTGAAGACACAATGACGATTAGGCGACTCACGCTCAGTCTCATGCTCGCCGCCACGGTCCTGTTCATCGGCGTCCATACGCACAACTGTAGTGATATCTGTTTAGACGAGATGGCAAAGCTTCGACTTGAAGAAATAAAGGTGAGCCATATTGATGTGTAGTCAACTTGGCCCAATGATAAGGACAGTTGTTAGGTAGAAGAGCTAATTTTGTCCTGCACATTCTCCGTTCATTAAACAGCATCGTAACGGTGCCCTACCCCACCTGCAACCTCCAGAACCACTGAAAATACTAGTTCTTATGGCGAATAGTAATCAAGTTGTAGCAATATCGAAACTAGTTGAACATACTTTCTGAATGTAACCCTAAACTAGCACTCATAGAGCATTACTACATAAATGGAAGTGAACAAACGGTAGAGGTAACCAGTCTATTCGATTTTATGTTAGGTTTTGTCTAGAAGTAACAGGTTAATTTTTGATGATACCTACAAATTTACCACCAACTTTGGCAATTCATGGCGATATGCGGTTGCAGTCACGGATGCTCACCTAAGGCTTCTTCATGATCATGAAAATCTCCTTGCACTGGAAAACTTTGCTCTGTGCATTTTTTGCTTTCTCATGATTTTAAAGAAATATTGCTTTTTCCGTGCTGAGGGCTTAAAAACAAGTGTGGTCTCTTGAACGTCTTTTTCCGTGCTGCTATCGAAGCCTATTACACTTTTGGAGGCATGTTTTATATGAGATCGAATTAGGAATGATGTAGATTTGAGAGGATTTTCTGGACTATTCCTCAGGATTTCTGAGAACTTGAGTCATATATGAGCGCAGTTCATGCTAAGCCAAAAGATTATTCCTTTGCAATTCCGACCACTCTGATTAATTACAAGCCCTTTGTGAAGAAGGCATTGAGTTCTATAGCTCACTTTACGTGTCATGCTAATGATTCAATCCATACTTTCATGGAAAACTGGACTATTTGTAATCATTTGTGTGTGGGAGATAGTAAATTTAGTGTGGGAACGTATACTACTCATGAGTAAAACAGAAACTATTGTTATTAGAGGTTTAGTTACAATTTTACAGATGCGTTTGCTGAATTCGATGGGCATGCAGGAGCCACCAAATGTTGACTCAATTGAACTTCCGAGATCTACGATCGAGGAAATGATTGAAGGTCTGGGAGAGATGAACGAGAAAGTCGAACAAGATTCTCAAGAAAAGACTTTTATCATGGCCGTCGATCCCTCAGGTACCATCCTGACGTTTCACAGAACAAGTATTGCCTTAGGATTGTTAAAGCTCTTCAGAAGGCTTCGATCCCGATATGTTGGTTGCACGGTTTCCGGTCTCACTCACCACCATGGTACGGAAAGTTGCAGAGGTTCGTCAGATACCTAACCGTAACCTACCGTAACCTATCGCTTCACTTTATAATCGCCACTTTTAGGCCTACTTACACGTGTATTTGCACATCGACGAACCGTTGCCTGAACCACAGGTTGTGAAGGTTATGGTCAGGGAGCGACTGCTTAATGGGGACGTGAGTGATGGATGACGTTTTATTTTGGAAACACCATGATATTATCAGAGTTTTGATTTAGCCAGGCTTATTTTCCATCGTAAATGTTAGTAGCCACTATACAATTAAGCGTCAGCAGTTACTTCCACATACATCATTGTGAAGCAAATAAACAAGTAAGGTGATGCAGCTCAATGAGATGGGCTGCAAATGCAAGACGAACCCAGAAACTTGGCTTTTTTTTGTTCCGGCCGCCACCAGAACATCGCATTTAATTTCTTTTCGCCTTGCTCTCAGCGATTCCCATGAAAAAAAGAGTTGTCCCCTTTGAGATTTTAAAACAGGTTCGATCCTTTGCAGGTCGGTGATGTCATCGCTACGAACCCCGTTGAAGTACAACGCAGTGGTAAAGTTGTTTTGCCGCTGAAATCCTCTGACGTAGAAAGGTATGATATTTCTGCACTCTTGTACTGTATCACCCCTGTAGGGCTGACTTCTATTCCATTTCTTACCTTATGCCTTCGAGCACCGCAAAATTCTGGAATGATTGAGTTCATGGCGCATCCTTGACGAGAGAAATGAAAGTGATCACTTTACATTTTGCTACTGCAAATATTGCCTTTCACAATTTCTTTTCGATCACCGAGCAAATCTGAAAAGTTGTAATGTGATCACACATCAGGTGATTTCTGAGCAAAACCAAATGTCTGGTGCCGCGTTATTCTATGGTGCACTTTATTGTTTACAACCTGTTCAAAAGCAATTTTTCTGAGTCATTCCAAATTCAATCTGCAATTAACTTGTTCCTTCTAAGGGGCCTGTCAACACCCACTGTTTTCACCTTTATACTTTTGAGCGAATAGTCTACCACATCGGGAACGGCAGTGTCAAACAGTGATACTTTCTTTTCGAAGAGTATTTCTGTTCATTAAACTGTTATGTCAACAACAACTAAAAAGGTGCGACGAACACCAGGAAAATCGTTACAACCGGTTATCAGTCGTTATTGTCGATATGTGCAGCCCAGCAATGTTACAATGATTAGTCTGCAATCGGTCACCTAGATGGACTAACCGGCGTTTCATTGAGTAAAGCACCACGCTCGTGGGTAATCAGGTCACCCTGAAGGGTCGATTTAGGAACTAGTTCAACCATCAGCTTCTGCCATTCTTCACCGACGTAGGCGACGTAGTAATTATATTCAACATTTTCACCTGTACAGTACTTGATAAAAAGTAGCTGTATTCAAGTGTACAGTTTCGATCAGTTGTTTGCAGCTGAACTGTCGTCTCTGATCGGCCACTTCCGACAGTCGTTTATGGTTTCGTCATTGACTTGAATTCGTCAGATGTCCTTCAAAATTATTTAGTCAAAGATAAGAGTCAGATTTGGCGTTGTGTATCCAATTTGGTACCCCACCACTACCTTCAACCAGGTCAGATATGATCTGAAGTGGCTCTTGTCAAAAACAATCTACGGAATGACGGCTAATTATAAGTCATTTCGAAGGTTGTGCGCCCATAGTTTGCACAATAAACCATAACGTGCGCTTGGGAAAGGTAAAATTGTCGATTGAATGGAACTCCCAACGGACGTAGTGAAGCCGACTGTATGTGATGCAATTACCTCTTTGCACTATGCGAATGGTCAATCTCCACTTTGCATGTTACGGTTGCAAAGTGCACCATGCGTTATACTTGACGCCATTCTACGACTAGTGGCTTCGATTATCCACAACTTCACCAAATACTTTAAATGTGGCTCAGATTATGACGGGCCGCCAAATCCTTTGCTGTTTAAGATTTCCAAATGCCGTCGTAACGAGGTGTATGACTTAATTTGCATTTGACATTATTAAAGGGATAAGGAAAAATCTGTTGTTCCTCACCCCCTCCCCCTCCCCCTCCCCCAACCCACTCACCCCCCTAAGCTGTTGTATAGAACAGAAGCAGCCATCGGCGTTACAATCCCTAATGAAAGTCATGCGCATCCCTGGATTGGATTGAAGCCAAAAACATCGTATAGTAGGTGTACCGTGCAGAAAAGTATATGCGTGAATTTCATGACAATCCAAGTTTCTCACGGGATTTTCTGGAAGCGCCATGGAAAACTGTAGAAGGACACTATTCACTTGTGTGCGCGTAGCATATCAGGAGGTCCAGATTCAGGTTCATCTTCGACCTTTCTGTTTCAGGCTATGAAGCATCAGAACGAAGTTGGCACTAGCCAGGGGCCTCAGAAGGGCCTCAAGGTTGAATGTTTGAATTATTCCAGTTGGTTTCAGCTGCGTTGTTGTCGTTTCTGAATTCGTGAAGGAGTATGTGTCAAGTATGGGAGAAGTATACCGTTGTAAGAATACAGGCACGGTTTACGATAATTTTGAGGCATCTCTCCAAAGTGCTATTTCGCAAAAAAAAATATGACTTCACTTGAGAAAATTAGCAACGAGTTAGCTGTCTGGATGTCTCTCATTTGGGAGTACTATCGTCTCGTCCTAAGAATAGTGCAGTAATAGCAAGGCCGGCATAACACGGCCACTTTGAGTGTCTGCGCCGGCCAAACCGGTTTTGGAGCCCTCATTACGCCCTATCTAAGCCGTTTATTTTTTCAGTGCTGGTTATTTTATGCACATATAGGAGGACAGGGCTCTCATTGAAAAGTCCTATGAGCACTATCAAAATGTTCTGGAAGAAATCCGGTACTTTTGAAAAATTCATGAAGAACCACCTATTACTTTCTTCATAGCTTGTCATGCGCCACTAACACAAACTTCGCAATAATTTATTGTAGAATTGTAACGAATTCTTTGATTATGTTATCCTTTTCACTATGTTTATGGGCTTCTATTCTTCTGCGTAGTTTTGAGAAATACTATTGAATACGAGAGATGGGGCCAAAAGTGCCAACGATGTTATTTAAAGCGAAGTTTAGCTTAGTAAATTCCCATAGCTCAATTGCGACTTTCACAGACGAGTTTTTCCTTATTCAGAAAGGTAATAATTTGAAACCAACGTCATACGTTTGGGAGTGTCGAGCAAAAACACTGAAAGGTGCATAACCATTTCAATCAAAATGCAAACCTATTTTTAGAAATCCTTCCAATCTGTTAACTCAACTTCTGGTAGGGGCAGTGGGGGGCTGGTTCTGATCTAGTACCTACTCAGCGTCATTTGGGAACGTAAGGCCGGTCATCAGGAGTCGGTTGAAGATGCCGCCTGGAAGAAAATCCGTTTCGGTTTCTCATAAAAAAAATCATAACCGAGGTAGAATCTTTTATTCTTTATTGGCTCTGAGCTCTTACGGTGCATAGTCAAGCTGCTTCAATGGTTTGAGATCCCCCGCACTTAAATGCCCTTTTTAATCATACTAAACGGCGAACAAAGAGTTGGATGGAAGCCAAAAGTAATTACATTTACTTGCTTTTTTTTCAGCATACTCATTTAAAACGACATACTTAGCCGGTTTTTATGATGGGAATATGCTCATACTTAGCCTTTGTGTGAAATGTATAAAGGTGTGATTCTGTGGAATTGCTGAATTACTGGAATTAGTTACTAAGCGGTCAACCAGTTACCTTCTCGAGAAAATGTCTCCAGTTGATAAAGTTCCACTTGGTCTAGCCTCAGAGTTAGTCCAATATGAGTCAGCAGAAAGTCTGTCCCGTCGCTTTTCGTTGTGACCAAGTTCAAGCAGTTCGTTAAATGCTTTTGCAGCGTTACCACCACCCACACGGTAATTTTGACTAGTCAATGGGGGTGAAGGGGGGTGGAGGGGGGAATTTCGAGAACAGATTCAGATTAATGACCTAACACTGACGCCATAATCTATGTACTATGTGCAATTGCCTTGCGATATGGGAAACAAACTCAACCTGGTGTCGCCTGGTTTCTGATGAGAAGCTTCACGTCACAGTCTGGTAGTCTGAGCAATGAACGTCACAATCAACAAACACGCGCCTGAAACCGTCAATTACCTTGTTGTTCTGTTTCAGATAAAAATTTTTTGCTCATAGTTTTGGTAAAGACGCAATTTGGCGTGAAATCTGAATCATGAACTGTCTCTTGGGAGAGGTATTTTCATCCGAGCGATAGCAAATAAATAATTAGGATTGCTTACGTTTATGGTTTGTCACCTGAAGACCGCTCTCTGTAGACATGTCAACATATCAGTTTGGAAACGAGCCAAAGCTTCGTT
Organism: Haemonchus contortus; assembly: GCA_000469685.2. Classification (NCBI taxonomy): domain Eukaryota; kingdom Metazoa; phylum Nematoda; class Chromadorea; order Rhabditida; family Trichostrongylidae; genus Haemonchus; species Haemonchus contortus. Next base: position 12,742,082 of record LS997564.1, read on the forward strand.
GAGTTTGGAAATCCTTTTTTCTGGAAAAAATGCTTGGGCTAGGAGCGCCTGGACGTGTCGTCTGAAAATATGTACAGTGTGTGCGGTTGTACCGTCCCTTGAATGGTTTTTTCAAACCGGGAGAACCCAACTCATGAGCACCTCAACGTTTAGCTCGTAATCACGGATTTTAATGCCTCTGCTAGGGCAGTACTAGGGCAAGTGGCGCAAAAACACATGCATGTCTCGGATTTGAACTTCGGATCAATATTCACCCAGGAGAACATAGCCATCCATCCATCAGGAGTCGGTCAGCTCACCAGGAGGATAAAAAATTGACTCCGCAATGACTGACCGCCACACGTCATTGTGTAAGCTACATAGACATTAAAAACGCCACCGTGATACTTATACTCATAAGGCTCGTCTTCACTCATGTGCTAGCACCAGCAACAAACCATTCGCTTCTGTCTTTCGCGATCGCCATCCACGGTAGACTCAGGGTTTGATGAAGATGGCGGTGTGAAGAGTCGTTCAGCTGCAGTCGCAGCTGTTTCACGTGATCGACAAGCACATCCCCCCCATCTCGTAGCATGCCTACCCTTAGGTCGTGAAGATCCTATGGAAGCCCACTCGACTGTTCTTCTTGTCCATCTGTCATCATCTCTTCTCATTATATGACCAGCCCACCGAAATTTTGCGTTCTTCATGTATTCCACCGGATCGCGGAGTCTAGCCATTCTGCGCATTCCAACGGAACGAATTACGGAACGCCACCGTTATTCTGAATGGAACTCAAATGCGGGGCGTATCACAAAAACGGGGTTGATTAACATCAAAATACATCATCTTTCCATCCGATATTACCTTTACTGCTACATTTCGTTGTCTCACTAATGCAATTTAAAGGCACTATATTTGCTCTAATGAGGTAACGGTATTTCTTTTCGAGTTTTCACCGCATCAGCAGTGGTTCAAAGGCGACCATTTTAGGACTACCGTATCCTTCCACTGGGAATTCGAACCTTTTTCTCCATCGCGCGCGACTGTTCGCGATTAGGGCGGCTAGCGCAACGCGATTTTCGGGGGAAGTACTCGCACTCGTCCGAAGCACTAAATCACTTTTGTGGCAATACAAATTATTACCTGTTCACATCTCTCACATTTCTAACTACCAACCTTAACTGTCAGTTTCGAGTGGCTTCTTCCAAAGTTTAACCTCTTTGTGGCGGTTCAGTCATGTAACGAAACTAAGGTGTTATTCTTTTCCAATTTTTCCTTATGCATTCAGATGGTGGAGATCGGAGCCGATTCTAGGACTTTACGTGGAGGCAATGCTGAATGGTGAGAACATCGCCGTGCACCCACAACAGGATCGTCACGCACGTCATGTAAGAAAACCTTTACCTTCGCCTATGTTTCCTCTTCTTGAGTCTGAGTTGTGGCTATATGGGTTTTCCTTGACTCGAAATAAAAGCGCTCGAAATTCGCAGAGCACTTTCATGGAGTGTTGTATAATGACTGTATGGCAGGGAGTGTGATGTTCTATTGTATGTACGGGGTGTCCCAAAATTATTGGCGTCAAAATTCAGAAATTTCCAAGGAAGAAATAATTTATCAAATTCACATTACTTATTACTAATTAGTTGCATAAGAAGGTTTCCCTGCAATATGCATGGTTACTGATGCGGAACTCCCAATATCTTTCAGATAGAGGAGGCTCATTTAATGCCACTTGAAATCATTGACACACGAGAGGTGGAAGGGCATTATGAAACTCTTTGGGATTTTTATAATAACCGTATAGGAGGCTATTAAACGATATAGAAAAAAAGATTGAATCAGGGGCAAACCAGGAAAGGTAGAAAGGTAGAATATTTTTGAAGAGAGGACTATTAAAATGGCCCGTCTGCTATTCGGTCGGCATTGTGGGTGACCCATCAAAAGGAAGTCAATGGGCACGGCTTACAGGAGTCATCGCGATTGAAGAAGGTCATGCAGAAGCTTCACTGCCATTCCTATCGTATGCAGAAAATTCGCTTCAATTTCGATTTCATCAGACACTGCAGAGCCAGAAAATGCAGAAAGTCGCAGACCCACTTGAATGATGACACGTAACCCTTCGTCGTTTTCTGTGGCCAAAAAAATTTTTACGATAAAACCATCCCTCCACAACCAAAACGTTCGCGCTCTGAAAAGAAACATCTAGCACGTAATATCTCGCAAAAGGGTTGCTATAAGAGCACTGAAGCTTATTTGTCAAAGAAATCATTGGCGTGGGCAAGCCGCTCGTGGTTTCTTCGGTGCAGGCATGAAAATTGACCAAGACCAGCGCTCAAAGGGCGTACTGATGGAAGTAATGAAGCACTGATCCGACTACGTTTTCTAAAACAGATCGTAGTTCTTCCAGCAGGACGCTACTCCGGCCCATAGAGCCAAGCTTGCCTGCGAGTGGTGCAAATGGTTATCCTATTTTCCAGAACTTGACTCACTTCACTCCCACGAATGGTCCCTGATTAGGCGAGGACCTGTCGAGTTAGCAATCCCAGCTGGGAGTCCTAGAATGCAAAGGCTGAAGAAAGGTTGGGAAGAAATGGAGGATACCTGCGTGCCACATGTGATCAAGTCGAGAGCAAACTTTGGCTTCTATCCACGCTCATGGGGATATTTTGACATGCGACTGTAGCATGTTGTAGCACATATATAGTGTTAGCTGGCGTGCATAGAAATTCCATCGTCTTTCGCAGCTTAGTAGTTTCAAATATATTGCTATAAATCGGCGCCAATAATTTTGAAACACCGTGTATATTACTGAAATTTAGATTTTAAGTTCATTTGATTTGGTTGAGTTGATTTTAAGTTGATTCGCATGCCTTAATATTAGCATGGATTTTTCGATATCGAGCGGATCCATCGATCAGATATTGTTTAACCACTTTTGGAGAACTGACTCATTTTGGAAGTTGACTCAGGCTCAGTTCGATGAATCGGAGATATCGATTTGTCATTCTAAGTATGAGTAAGTCAGCAGTGTATTCGAATTAGCTTAGTTATTTCAAAAATCGACTAACATAGAAATAGGCGGTTTTTTAATCAACTGAAAATCGCGCGGATGTCTTGGGTCCTTGCTTTTGTTAGAGCCGTGATCTGAGTCGCCTGAACGCTAGATCGACCAGCCGGAAAATAAGTCCTGCATATCATTTGTAAAGTTTGTAATCTTTTGAAGGCCAAAGCTAGTACTCACACACGCACACACGAGTTGAAGTTCATGCTAAGGTTGAAGTAAACTCGATAATGGTCTGTTGGCTGAAGCATGTGCAGGAACAGGGCCTGATCCCTGTCCTAGCGCATGCTTTGCGTACAGCCCCTTATCCATTGTAACACTGAAACCTAAGGTGCTCCCAGCTAAATTCAACAGCATCTATTTATTTAATAAATGTGCAATGGTAACAATTGTAATAATGACTATAATATAATAGAAGGTGCAAGGGAAAAAAATATAATGGAAAAAGCATTACCATCAAGCTCGAGAAAAAATGGCCGGCTGGAAAAACGAGGCTTGCAAAAATAAAAAAATATCCAAAGGAGAACGTAAAGCAATCTCGATTAGTACAAATATCTCGGGCTTTGTTAACCTTGTTAATTGATCCTTTTTTTCATGTCTAACTCCTGGTTTAGGGTTTTTGATGAATAATTCTCAAAGGGCTGCATAAGTGTGCTTTTAGATTCATTTGTTATGTCGTCGCTATGTGAATCAAATACCCAATTATGCAATATGATTGGGGATTCAATATCACTTGTTTTGTTTGATGCCTTGAGTTTATAATGAGCACAAAAGTAAGTGCAGCTAATTTGAGAGCTTCGTTCTGAATAAAGAATTGAGACTTGGTATTGAGCTGAAGGGGCGTTTTCATTCTAAACCGATCCTCAAATGTTTCTCTTGCTTTTCGGATTTCTTTCAATTCCAAACTCTCCCAGTGGATCGAGAATTTTCATTTCGTACATAGGTCCCTGCATCTCAGTTTCGAATAATCAAGCCAGCTTCGTTGATTACTCTACTTTCCTAGGCTATTTGAAGAAGCTGATATGTGAAACTACTTCAAGAGCTTCCAACTAAATACATAAAAATGTACGTCATGAAAGTATAAAAATAGAACGAACGCTTCGTTGCGTTCCCTGAGCAGCTTAAATGTTAAAACCGATTTATTGGTGTTACGTGTTGATATTAAGATGCTATTTTGATGAGATTGGACAATAATTGTGGAGGCTTGCTTGACTTGGGTACTTCACAATTTTTTCCTCGGATTTTTGGTGTTTTTCCATTTTGAAATATACTCATCACCTTTATGGCTGTCAGACAGTAAAGTACTAGTGTGATAGTTCCAATTATAGTGAGTGTTCAATTCTTAACAACACCCGATAATACTTATCTGTCTTGCTGACTCAATCACCCATTGGAATCAGTGGGTGGATATTGAAGCTCCTGGTCTCGAATCTCAGGATCTGATTCGTCATACTTACTTCTGCCATATTTCACGTAATGTGATGTGCAGTGATATTATATCTGAAGTAAGGGAGTTGTGTTAGTGATGGGATAGCCGTTGGACTTCTGTTTTTTTGGATTAAGTACGTGACTTTCGCAAGAGGGAAATTCTCACGTAAACAGCAGCTGAGTACCCCTAAGTCGATGCATGGCTTCAAAATGGATCAGATTCCCCAGGATTTCACAGAAATTAGAAAGACAGGACACCTGTTGAACAGAGGGGCTTCGAGAAAAGGGGATCTATCAATCGCTCACTTGAGCAACTCCAGTACTTGTTCAAATTTACACTGCTACAAAAGCCAAAGTAAATAGCAAGAAGTGGGCGGAGGTGGTAATACTTCGGCAAGTGGTGCATATGGTCACAGGTTCGAATCCTGGATCGATATCATCTGCCCAAGCCAGCCAAATCTTTCATCCCTCCCAGTTCGGTTAACTGGTACTAGACTCGTCTGGGAGGGTAAAAGTACTGAGTGGTACCTCAACTGGCCACCCCAAATTATTGTATAAGCCACAAAGTCGCTCGATACGCTAGTCCAAATCTGGATGAAGGTCGAAAGTGGGGGCGCATCCTTCCGGCGGGATTGATCCAATGTCTTCAAAAAGTAAGTAGAAGTAGTTGATGAGCCCTATTTTTGTTTTGCTAGAGCTGTAGCATGACCCGACCTCTCTGTAGCAATATATTCTGGTTATTAAATGTGGGTGAGCTTTTTAGAATTTCTATTTTGAGTTGAAAGTTTAGTCTGTCTCTGGAAATATCTGCTCATTCAGATGATTGATATGTTACTTTGTAAACTGCTGCAAATGATGGCTAATTATACCCAAAGAATACTGCGAAGTGCAAATACAGTATCTAAGATGTGTCCACAAACATATGACGTGCTCGGTATGTGTCATAGCCCCGGAATAGAGTGATTTCTTAACAATCGGGGACGCTTTCTCGGTTTTCTCCATCTTCGCTCTTTTTAAAATCAATGTAACTTCCACTGGAAACATGAGAACTTCCAATGTCGCACCATGGAACTGAAAATGGAATTGAAATTCAGACCAATGAAGCTCATTAGGGTCATCATGAACAGCTGAATGTGTAGGATCGAACATAACTGAAATAAAATTTTGCAGGCAATGTTCATGTCGGTTACGCTGGCATCGGAAGCGAAGTCCCGAGGGAAGAGAAGTCCATCTGTCTGCATGCCAGAAGACAAGGAACCCGGTTGCTGCCTCTACGATCTTATCGTACGTAGCATTCGGATTCTCTGAATATTTTGATCAGCCTTGTGTTTGTTCATTAAATCCAACAAATCCTTTTCAGGTTGATTTTCAACAGATTGGCTGGAAATTTATCATCGCACCTCACAAGTACAATGCCTATATGTGTAGGGGTGATTGTACGGTAAATCATACGCATGTAAGTTCCACATCTTGAATCCTGTGTTTAGAAATCCCGTCGTTATGTGTTGGATTACTGTAAATTCCAGGTGAGTCGGTCAGGACATACAAAGGTAGCCAAAACGGGCGTTATCACAAGGCAAGATGCCACTGGTAACCAAGGAATGTGCTGTCACCCCGCTGAGTGAGTTTTCTTCTGGAATCCTCGTATAAACATGATTAGCCTGATCGCCGGGATTATTCTGAACCTCCTTTCTGGATATAGCTCACTCATTCCCTAGTTCTCCTGCTTTGAGGATTTCACCCTGCAGTAATGTGATTCTGAAATTTTGCTTCTCAGGGTGACTTATTATAAGTAAGGGGGGTGATTTTGAAGGTCTCTTATTCTCCTCTGTCGTAACATCTATAACCACATACAGTCATTCAGAACATCCATCTTTTAGTTTCCCTTTGCCCACATTTATAAGTCATGCTAACCAAAAACTTTGAAGACGGCGTTGAAGCCACAGTTCGCGATAATTTCGAGTACTTGAGTGAAAAAATGAAATTATGATAAACATAGCAAGAGTGGCGAAGAAAGCTCGAAAATTGGCGTTCTTAGAATTATAAGGCTTAAAGAATTAGTGAGGAAGTGGCTTATGCAAGATTATTTGTCTGTAACCGTTTGGGTGTCTCTCAAGTAAGCACACTATTTGTCTGCGTTTTCACACTTCATTATGTATGGGCGACGTCGTAATGTAGACCCGTTTGGATGAAAACGTCGGCCGAGTTGGTTTCAGAGCCTTGCAACGTCGTATATAAAAGTTCCCTAGCCCGACAATATTCCACATGTTTCTGTGAAGGCCATAAGTCCACCTCAGAAAGGAATCTCAGAAATCTTTGATCGTGAACTATGCCTCTATGAAGCGATAGAACTTCGTAAATAAAATTCTATATCACTACATACTTCGGCACAAATCAGCATCTGACAAACCAAATCATCGTGATGGTATGACCCCATAATGATGAGAGATTGTTGTATAAGATAGGAACTGAAGCAGTAAATGAGGGAGGAAATTTCTATTCACAAATGCTGAATAGAAGGAGAAAATCACATCAGTTAAACAATAAAACACGAAAAGCAACCGCACTGTCAGCGACGACGTACTCATTATAATCGCTCCTCCCTTCCTATTTCCTTTGATTTCTATTTACTTGAGAATTTTAAAAGCCTACTGTGGTCTATCAAGTACGTCGATGAAATAGTCCCTCCCAATGTTACTGAGCTTGGTAGACAATAATATCTTATAAAATGTAATAGTATGCTCCTTCCTTCTAAGGTCAAAGCATGGTGCTGCACTGTTACTGCTGAGCAATTCGATGGTCCTCATGCAATAAAACTTACTTGAATGGAGTTTCTGATTTTCTTGGTGAATTACAAGTACAATGTCAAAGTAGTCATTTTTAACGCTTTTACTGTGCTTCCTGGTTGTGTTTTTCGGAGAACTTCAGAAATCCAATGGTCCACTAGTTTTTCTAGGTACTAAGATAGGGACAAAATGGATCCATGTGATGCTTGAATTAGTCGTAGGCTCTTGAGGCGCAGTTATACGGCGGTTTAGTTCTTGTTAGTTTCACACGACTACTGCTCGTGTAATAAATAATAATAATAATAATAATTTCATGGCCAGCAAATCGCTTACCGTAGGACATTTGCTCCTCGATAGAATCATAAAACTTACAATGAAGCAATTAGAATAAATTAAACGTCTCGAAATTGTATTCAAAGCGCATGCAAAATGCCGTCTTCTGGACTCTTCACAAAGGCAAGGTATACATAGAATGTGACTAATGTTTTAAGCTAATTTAATGTTTATAATTAATGTTGATAATTGCAAATCAAGTATATTATACAGTCTACAATCCCATGTGTCAACAGCTGTACTCTCTTTCCTAGAGAAGCAAAAATTTGCCTTTCAGCTGGGCGGTTGTACTTAACCGATTAGAAGTAGCTTCTACAACTTTTCTAAGACAAGCAAGTCACTTTTAACTTTCTGGGACGTATAATAGTCCATTTCACGAAAACACCATTAAACTAATGAGATTCTATTATGAATAGTGATTAGTAGCGCGTATTCCGTTTTCTGATGCTAACAATGAGTGGAGAGACTTGGGAGATTTCATCGTTAGCAACTAATTAGACCGACAGACGTCATGAGACCAAAATACCCTTCTGAAGTTGCACGGTGATTCAGCTGGGGTTCCGGAACACCTCGATTTTCTCTTTAACTTTTATTTCTTGGCCATATCACCTAACCTACTGCCACCACCATTTTGGAGAAATATGTCGGAGTTCTCACGAGGTTGGCTAGTTGTGGGCAAATCTTCGACCTCGTGAAGACTCGAACCAATGCTTGTGCTTTCCAGGCGCTGTGCTCTTTATCTCTCTTACTACAGAGATCCCGCTTGCCACGGTCCTGGCTTCGAAAGATGGGTTGAAGAGCGCGGTGCCTCGAGAGCACAAAGTATGGATCCTTTGTAAAGCCGTAGTTTTACCCTAACTTGCCATTCTAACGAGAATTTTACATCCTGGCAAAAAATAAATATAAATACTAAAAATAAATACTGTGGCAAAAATAATAAGATACCAAGAGCAAGTCAAAGTATCTCAAACTGCTAGATTCAGACAATTTTTGATAAACAATTTAAAGTTATCAAAGTAGCAAATATGGAAACATACAAGTATGTGCCCAAAAAATAAGTACATTTTGCAATCATCAATCCCGTCTGAGAGATGCGCCCCGCATTCGACTTCCAATCGGAATCGTAGCGGTTTACTGGATTCGAATGAGGCCATTCCATGGCTTGCGGTGGGTAGTCAGTGCTCTCCCAGACGAGTCTGCTACCATTGGCCCAACCGAGGGATCGAAGGCTCGGTTGCCCTGAGCCAATATCATTTCTAGATACGATCCCTGAACCTTGTGTACGATAGCCCTCATTTTGCACCACACCGACACCCAAAACGTTGGACTTTTCTCAAGAATTACATTTGTAAAAAATCAATCGCATACTTCAGTAGCTCATCGACTGATGTGGGCGTAGTGTATGCAACCACCCCGTAATCGGCTAAGCTTCTTCTTAGGAACTCGTAAACAGTGACATTACACGTCCTTTTTTCAAACTTATTATCATAAAGCTTTTGAGCAGCTTTTAAGCAAATTTAGAATAACATCTAGATTATTTTGCAGATACGATGCGGTACGTATGATTTACATGAACGGTGACAACCAGGTTACGATGGCTCGTGTTCCTGGTATGATAGCCCGTAAATGTACGTGCTCCTGAGACTCGTTCCTGTTCGGGCAATCTCTTCACTTTGCTGTGGCGAACATTGCGCCATACATCCAGAACCCTGTGTTGCATCATCTACTTCTATCCAATGGCGACATTGGCGGAAGACAGTGATGATGATTTTCTGATCTGGATAGGGCAGTTCATGTTGCACGAGTTTCTAGAGTTCTTGCCATTTGTTGTGACAAGTTGCGATCATCGAAATAGTGACCAAATCGATATGTTGACGATCAATACATTGAGCGATCGATCGATTGTGATTCTCATCAAATTCACGGACAACACTTTTTGAATAAATACTGGATTCAACACATTCCATTCTGCCTTTTGATCTGATCAATTCGAATGCCATTCCCTAAACTGTTGTGTTGTGTTTCTCCCTTTGCGTGTATTATTACTGTGGGTTCGGAATATTATACTTTCCCATGATAAGGACTCGTTTTGGCAGCTTGCCGATTTCTTTCCTCCGGAGGTAGTTGTGAGCAGAAAGTAGGATTTAGTTTTTTCTTTTGCTAGTGTATATGTGAACATATGAGAAATTCATTCGCCGTATGATTCGTTCCGCCATGTAATTTGTCTTCAACGATTCGGTTCTGTTCTACATCTCCTAACTTGTTTGTCTTCTTGCAAATAAATATTTTTGATAATTACCTTGAAAGCCGAGTAGCGCATACCGTACGGTCATTCCGTCAAGTACTTTTTCTTAATCGGAGTTTACCATACTTCAAGGATCATGAAATTGCTATCATACTCGCATGAACGGTAAAAGCTGATTATAGGAATGGAAATGTGGTTTGTAGTGGTTAGAGGGAGCACCGGCTCTTCCCCTGCTTGAGCACCAGAGCACAGAGGAAGAGGAGGTGTTGTTGAGTTCATTGCATGATCAATTCTCACCCCATCCCAGCTTTTTGCACGGACTAATCATCTCACCCACCCCAGTGCTCTTCCTCTCTTGAGGCTTAGCTGAAACCGACATATATTGTTTAGGCAGAGAACCGTCTCCAAGCACAAGTAAGGTCGGCTATTCCGGCATCTCGGCGCTCTAGTGCTCAGTGTTGAAGATGAGCGGTGTTCCCCCCCCCCCTCTCCTTCCCCTCTTCACCCCTTCTTTAATCCCCAACTACATTTCCATCCGCGCATTTAACACCGATACTGTTGTGAATAGGGTGAAAATGTAGTTAGAGGAGGCCACTCATATCGCGACCCAGAGTGCCCCTTTCAGTGAGACAGAATCCTACTGACCAATTCCCCTTCCATTCCAACTTTTCGCATAGAGTCACTACTCACTTGCTCCGGTCCTCCTCCTCTCCATAAGTTCAGGCTAGAAACCACATCACCTGGCTCATATTCGTTTCTTAACACCATTAAAGGCCTGCGAAGTCGGTGCTTTAACCTATTTTGGACCTAGCAGTCGACGCTGGAGAGGTAGAGCATTGTGCCGTGGTCTCCTCCAGCTACATTTTAACCCAGGAGTGGATTCAATTCCCTTTTCCCTGAGTGGTGTTGATTACAGCCAAGAAAGGTTAGAAGGACAGTAACCCTGACGTCATAGTCACTGTCCTTTCAACCTTTCCTGGCCATAGACAGTTTCATTTGTTTGTCCTGAATCTGTTATCGAAAATTCTCACCCCACTCAGCAGCTTTGACATCAGCATATATTATTGGTCTTTGAAAATACTTAACCGTAAACAATCTCGGGTGTTTTTTGCTCCCCCGTTCGGAAAATCCCTTCTGCTGCAATCCAGCGACCTCAAGAACCCAGTGCTCCAACTGGCCCTTAGCGAGATTCGTTACACTTTGACTGTCTAGGTATCAATGTTCAGTTGACCTAATATGATCAAACATAACAACACATGACTCGTTTTCCATGCTTCCGTTCTCCATAATAGTAACTTTAAAACGCTGAAGTGTCATATGCAGTAGCGCTCAAAAGTATTCGGGTCATGAAGCACATTTCATCTCATCCAACACTATTTGAAAGCAGTAATGTCCCCATAACTAAGGGAAAGGTGTTTGCAGACAATGCTGAAAGCAACTCTATGACGTCTGCAGTTATTTCCACCTTATGAGCGTTTCTCTCCTCTACTGTGTTTGCTATTAGCGCTCGTACACTTTGGACATGGCAAAGAGGAAAAAATCCCAAAAGCACCTATGTCTGCGTTTCTACTTGATTTTTATTTCAAGCTTTTTTTGGCATATCCGGAACATGATCAGATTGCAGATTAATAGCGGTAAGTATTGACATTACACTCATGCTACACATATTGAAATTTTGCATGATTAGATCTAGTAAGAAAGGAGTTGCCACTGAAAGCACGACTGAAGAAGCGTTTGGCCGAATACTATTGAGTGCTACTGTGCAAATTGGGTTGCTGCATAATTTTTTTTCGCGCCTATTTTCTCTTGAAATAACTTGAATTTTAAATTCGGGATTTTCGTAGAAATGATCTTTTCGCTTTTCCCTACAGAAATGCGTCTAAAAAATCATCTTCATACTGGCCACATTAGTCTACTACTTCGAGAAAGGTTGTAAGGTGACAGAGTCGTTTCGCGATCTCATCGAACTTTTCGGCGATGGAACAGTCTTCTTTGTTCTTTTCTTTCTTTTATTTCTTCTTGTGTGACAGTCTCGTTCTTCTTTGTTTTCATCCCTTGGACCGACCGTCTGAAGCCCTCCTCCCCCTAGCACTGCCTCGTGGCACGTCGGCCGGCCGGCGGACTACGAAAGCGGCCAATTCGTTGAAAACTAGCTAGCGAACAGTACTTACGACGACCGCCGATGTTGAAGCGTGGATCGCCTCCAATAATGTAATATTAGGGTGACCGGAAGGTTTTGAGAACATTTAGTTGTTTTTTTTTTCATTACAAAATATCTATATCACAAAAGTTAGATCAGTGATCAAGATAGTGGCCCTTCTTAGCCACAATGTCTCTCCATCAACCAAACTGGGCATTGATGCCATTCCTCCAATATGAAAAGAGGTGTGAAGCAGCTCATCCACCTACCACCTACTTGACTTCTCGACGGTTGGTGAATTTTTTCCCCGTAAAGCAGGCCTGTGGGCTTCTGAAAGTATGACCTTCAATTGGATTGAGGTCAGGTGAATGTTTGGGGAGCGGAGTAGCCAGATTCTACCTAGTCTTTCCAGCTCATCCGCCGACATCCTCTCGTGGGGTGGTCGGGCATTATTCATCACAATCAAAAACTTCCTTGTAATCGGTGTGAAATGGGGCTCAAAACATCATTCCTCTCACTCGTAACAGAATACTCCTGCCTCTACCACAGTGCACTCGGGTAGTATCTCATAGTAAAACACCCAGTTAAGTAGAGGAGGAATGAAAGTGGGCTGTGGCCTCACATTCGCTGATAGGCTTGCGATTTCCTGTGTGTGTTTTCACATGACATCTACTTTTTATCCTGAGTGATGATGAAGTCGGTTTGTGTCGTCGCTGATGGTGGAGCTTCTGAGAAACACTTACTCGCACTCGACACACTCTTGCTCAGTCAAGAATGTGCGATATTTGCAAAAAGTCCTGCTTTGAAAATGAATTTTGCGAAGAAAGTCGTGGGTGGTGGATTGGGGAGTCGAAATCGTCTTTTCCACATCCTTCGACTTTGAGCAGGATTGCTCTGACGGAATTTCAGGACAGAGTTCGTATTTGAGGGCAGTAGGCGTTCGCTTCGACAAACTTCGTCGAAGCAAATCTCTTCTCAGAGGAAGCGATCGCACTATTTATGGTAGGTGACAAAACGAAGTCACTGCTGCCAATCATTCACCATATCTCATTCCAAGCCTGAGTGTTAAAGCGATCAGTTTCGTAATGGTGAAGCAGGAGGCTTTGGTAGACGTATCGATGGCACATCTTTCGGTCTACGATTACTTACTTCGAACGACCACGTTATAGTACTATTGACCTATCAACATTGTTCTTTTCCCTGGTATCGGAACTATATCCCTCATCAGCGCGTTCGCGAGCAACATGCCTGCAAATTCCAGAGACAAAATTTTCCCAAAAGTTTCCGGACACCCTAATAAAAAGTTATTCGCCTGGAATTTACAGGCTGCTTAGCAAATGGGAAGTAATGCTTGACGAGATGGTGGCTACGCTCCGGAGCAACTGATTGCACCTGTTTTCGTTAAATACCTTTATCGTTTCCTTAAATAAAAGTTGTTGAAAAAATCCGCATTAATTATGCATTAAACCAGTACTTTCATTGCTCCATTGAGAATTTCGCAGCCCGCTCTCAAACAATGCGATCGTCAACTTGTTTGGTTATATTGAACCTTCCTAGTATTGATTTGGTGTACGAACTTCCGCAAAGCCAGAAGTACAATGGCTTGTTCATTACAGTTTCGACTCCCTCGTTCTCCTCCCTCTAGGAATTAATGAACCCATCGCCATTTCGTCCTATCTCGGGTTTTTTCGTTTGTTTGTTTGTTTGCTTGTTTGTTTGTCACGAAACTCAATGTAAGAATCACTTGAAAAGGTCGGGACACGTTTGCGACGAGTTGGCAATAGGGCAAGATCAAAATAGCTCATATAAGCTCCATCCACAGGGGGCGGGACATGCAATGGAGTGCTACAACAATAATTTTCCCATGTTTCATAATGGCCCAACACGTTGGAAAAAGGGCAGTGGTTCGTCGTAGGTCAATAAATGAATTGAACTACACCCACGCAAGGTGGATGGTGCGTTTTCACAGTACCTTCTGCATAAGTTCATACTGAGATGGGAGGAAATTCATAATTTTATTACAGAAAGTCCGACATCGGAAAGAATTAAGCAGAGGTTAGGAATTGGTCAACAAAATAGACGAAGGAAAGTCATCCGCGGCAATCGAAGTGAAAGGTACTTTATACTTCTCTTAACCCATCACAGTCCTTAATCGAATTTTTAGCGATGGAGTCTAGATCAAGAAATTCATATATCTGTTAGATACGTTTTTCGTTCCGCCGCATTAGTATGCGGAGCCCAATCAGTTTTTATTTTATTTCACTTATTACGCTTAGAGAATGCGCTACAGTTACGAGTTTACGAGAATGAGACCAGAATAATGAAAATACGTTATAGTGAAGACAAAATCAAGAACACAGCTGACAACGATGAAAGAAAGAAAACGAGGAAAAGGAAAAGAGACGAAAAATCTACATGATAACTCAACTTTCGCTTCAGAGAGAAATATGGACACTAGAATGGTGTTCTGTCGATCAGTCCGCAAAAATCACGTAGGCTTGAAGAACGTGTTAAGAAATATGAAGCCTGTTGATACCGTTCATACATATCGATTATCCAACCAATGCCGATGGCTTTATGACGCCATTGTCTGGGAATCAAAACTGCCAACAACGAAGTAATTTGGCTCTAGTAATTTTTTAGCGTCTAAGTTGGGGGAGCCAACTTATGCTGAGTCATCATCATCGACGTCATCATACCTTTCGCCGGTCATTTTCATCGTAGATAAGCGGTCGTGGTTATGTGATGCGTTAGAGCAACATGACAAGCGTCATCATGATGCACGACGCTAGCGTGCATAGCCCAAGTTGTAAGATTTATAGCATGAATCAGCCCTTTTCTACGCATAGCTGTGTGGAGGAACCGGTGCACCTTCACCGTATCTGCTGCAAATTGCAATCAGCCTGTTCCAATTTGCAGGTTGTTTTCGCGATGAAGCTTCATTCTGGGTAACTTGAAATACTGATCACAATCCTTCTGAAATTTCCGGCTTGTTCGATGCCAATGTGATTCGATTAGGGCAGCAGGGGATTTATAACTATTTCCATCTTCGCCTCGCCCGCTCTCTCTCATCTATTTGTATAGCGTTCGATAATGTGAGTTGAGGATGGCGAGCCAAACCCAGACCTCAGATATCTTTTTGTTCCCCATAGAATATAGCAAAACAAATTCCTGTGATGTTCTGAATCAACAGTATCACCTGTCATCCCGTTGATTTGTTTGGGCGATAGCGCCTCCACAGTCACTGTCGGGAGCCAGTGTAGTTGAGTAGACCCTTCCTGTTCAAGGGGCCCTATGCTTTCGTCTAGCGCTTCCATGAAGAGGTCTTTAGTCTAACCTATCCTCGATTCCGCCTTTAATCTTTGTACACTGACGGAACCCAAATTCTCGGATCCTCTCTGTTCTTGTGTATTGGGGAACTCGCTGGATAACGCCGACTGCATGCTCATCCTGCTTGCATAGAGTGCACGTTTCCAAACG
Source organism: Haemonchus contortus (assembly GCA_000469685.2). Classification (NCBI taxonomy): domain Eukaryota; kingdom Metazoa; phylum Nematoda; class Chromadorea; order Rhabditida; family Trichostrongylidae; genus Haemonchus; species Haemonchus contortus. The sequence goes on from LS997564.1 coordinate 12,757,537, forward strand.
AAATTTCAAGTTAGGAAAGACCGGAATGTTGGTAATATTGGCGCAGATGATCTCCACCTTCTTGAGTACACCTTCCATGTTCATGAGTCTTCAAGCCAAGTTCCTTCATTAAATTAAATCCAGATCCATGTTGTCAGCAACTCTCAATTAATCTTCGGTGCTCTACAATACAACACTTACAACAGCAGCTTTATCTCTGCTTTAATTCGCAGCCGATCTTGCAGTCCTTTTTTTTATCATGAAGATGACTGCAGACGTCGTTTCCTTGTCTAAACCCCTCGACGCTGACGGGAGCACCATATTTTTCCAGAGTTGAGTTGCTGAGCCATTGCTGAAACGACAGCGCCTGATGCAGAGGGGCCAATATTTTTAATTTTGAGTAATCCTTCCGACCACTGGCTAAACCATCGTTACCCGTGTAAAGCGTAATCTGCGAAGGAAAGGGATCGTTTCCACGAATTCGAAGAGTAAAAGTAAGTTTTAGAACAGTTCTGACAGAGAAAGGAATGTTCGCAACGAACACCTCGACCTCGACATTGAACTATATGAAATGGATCGAGCAAGCTGCAGTAAAGTATTCTTTCGAACCTATCGCGAGCTTGTATAGTTCGTTCGACTTTCAGGAACAAGTAACAAATCGTTCCTTTCGTTCAAACTTTTCGTGAAAAATTTCGACCATCAGACTGTTCTGATGCTCGCTTGTTTTCATTTTCACGATGGAATCACTCGTTAAACCCCAGCCCAACAGTCATAACAAAATCGCGTCACGTGTACGGTTTTCCTGGTCTTCGATTCCTTTGCATTGTGGCGGTGAACGCCATCTTCGAGTCTCCGAGCATAAAAGGAGCATCAAAGACCAGCCATTTTTCATGAACGTCGTTTTGTTAGGTTCACATGAAACCTGCTCTCCGGAAACCCCAATCCTCGACTTTTCATACAAAATATGCTCGACATTTTCAAAACCTATTCGAATCCGAAAACTACGAATGAGTATCCCTACCTACTGGGTAGGACACACCGGTTCTGCATGTCTTCAATCTTAGCTTCGCTTCTATTTCAAGAGGATCAAGAGGATCTCCTCGTCAGAGGCTCCTTTCAAATCAGCGAGCGTAGGACATGAAAGCATCTCATACTTCGCGATACTTCATTCACCAGTCGCGTCCAATCTCGTAACAGAATGGATTGATAAGCTTTCGGAACAAGCGATGTTCCGAAGGGGTTCAGGTTCAGTTTACCAATCCTGATGTAAATTACCCTTGCGAAGTGTTTATAGATAATGAAAACCTGGCACAAGTGTTTGCTGACCTAGTAATTCTCTGACGATGCCTTACTTGGAAAAACCCCACCTCACGCCAATGTTGAATGAAGTAACAAGATTACTCTTATAAATGAAGGCAGACTGTGCATTGCTTTCTTCATTCATGGATCCGCGCACTATCGCCCATCATACTGTTCTGCTGCAACCAGCAAATTCTTGTATCGGCTGAGTATGGCAGTGCCTGTAAGAGATCGCGAGAAACTAACAAGCAGTGAGCTCTAATACAGTACCCACCCTTGTTGTTCACGAAATCACGAAAAGAATGCGTCCATCAAAGTTAGTGGAGATATGGCATTATGGCATAAGCAATGACACTCGCTATGCTTATAACCACAACCACAACCACGTATTTGCTTTCATTGAAAGCACTTACTGAGTTGTGGAGTAACAAACGTATTTCAAAATTAAACGAAGTAGACTGTCGCATTCATCAGGTTGCACTGATTATTTCACATTACCGATTTTTTCAAAATGAATGGGTCAGGCCATGCATCATTCCGAAATGATCGTGGCTTTATAATTTTAGAAATGACTAATATAAGTTAATTTCTGTCTTCGATGAACGATATGCCCATACTCTAGAAACAGCAATTTTTTATATTTGCAAATTGTACGCCTGATTTTAGAAGAAAAAGCTATTATTCATTCAAACCCCGCTAGGTGGCATGTTATTATAAAAACTACGTTGCTGACTTTTTCACGTAAGATATCCGATATTCAGGAAGAAGTCACGTAGTTACGTGTGTTCGCTAGGTAGTTGGGATTTTAGAGTGAATGCTCCTGAAGAAATGAGAAACTTCTTCTTGAACATGGGAAGCTAAGAAAACGTGCGGCCTATTGTACAGGGTGTCCCAAATTATTTGCGCCGATTTATAGCAATATATTTGAAACTTCTCAACTGCGAAAGACGATGGAATTCCATGCACGCTAGCTAACACTGTGTGCTACAACATGCTGAAGTCGGATTTGAGAATACCCCCCGTGAGCGCGAATAGAAGTCAAGTTTGCTTTCGACTCGATCACATGTGCACGCAGGTATCCTTTCTTCATTCTTCCCAGCCGTCCTCCAGCTTTTGCATTCTAGGACTCCAAACTGGGACTGCAAACTCGACAGGTCCTCTTCTAATCAGGGACCATTCGTGGGGGTTCAAGTGAGTCAAGTTCTGGAAAATAGGATGACCATTCCTCTTCACCAATGAAGTCGGGCAGCTGTCGTCGGCACCACTCGCGGGCAAGCTTGCTCTGTGGCTAGAGTAGCGTCCTGCTGGAAGGACTACGAGATGTTTCAGAAAACGTGGCTTGATCAGTGCTTCAGTACTTCACTCAGTACGCTGTTCGAGTTACTGTCTTGGTCAATTTTCACGCCTGCACCGAAGAAACATGAGCGGCTTACCCCTTGCCAGTGATTTCCTCGAGAAACATCATTTTACCGTTCTGATAACAACCTTTTTGTAAGATATTACACTATGGATGTTTCTTTCCGGACGCGAACGTTTTGGTTGTTGAGGGATGGTTTTTATCGTAAAAAATTTTTTGAACAGGAAAACGACGAAGGGTTGCGTGTCATCACTCAAGTGGGTTTGCGACTTTTTGCATTTTTTGACCCTGCAGAGTCTGTTGAGATCGGGGTCGGAGCATACGATAGGAATGGTAGTGAGGCTTCTGCATGACATTCTTCCATCGCGATAACTCCTGTAAGCCGTGCCCGTTGACTTCCTTTTGATGGCTCACCCAGGATCCCGAACCGATGGCATACGGACCATTTAATAGTCTATCTTTAGAAACATTCTACTTTAATATCTTTCCTGGTTTCTCTCTGATTCAATCTTCTTTTCTATATCGTTTACTAGCTCCTATACGGTTATTAGAAAAATCCCAAAGGAATTTCATAACGCCCTTCCACTTCTCGCGCGTCAATGATTGCAAGTGGCATTGAATGAGCCTCCTCCATCTGAAGATAATGGGAGTTCCACATCAGTAACCACTGCATATTGCAAGGAAACCTTCTTATGCAACTAATTAATAGCAGTTAATGTGAATTTGATAGATTATTTCTACCCTAAAGACTACTGAATTTTGGCGCTAATAATTTTGGGACACCCTGTAAAACGTGGCGAGTGAAGGGTTTCAAACGACTGAATAGATTTTCTCCTAAACGTAGGCGCACAATTTGCAAAATAAAAAAAGTGGTATTTCTGAAGTATGAGCTTAGCCCTCACTGAGAATAGGAAATGACTCGTACGTATAATTTTTCAATCTAATAAGCCGCTTTCGTTCGAATTTGGCGCATGGCAAAATTCATCTGTTTTCCATTTAGAAAAAATTGGTCGCGAAAAGATCAGTAGAAGATTGATTCAGGCAACTTTCTACCTTTCGTTTATTTTTGAATTATGTCAGCTACTCCAGAACTCGCTGAGTACTTTCACCGATAGCGAATGCTTTTTGGTTATCATTATATCGAGCGTCGTTGCTAATGGCTAACCCTCAGGAACTTTGATGGACGGTAGACTTCAAAATTGAACTTTGTAAAGTTTTGAATTCACAACTTTGTGGGACTCGAGAAGATGAGTCGAACGATGTAGGACATCAAATGAAAAAAGTGATGCACAACGAGTTATAGAGAACACAAGCAAACAAAAATGGGAATCGCATTTTTTAGGGTTGTAATACCAAAATTAGCTCGCCCCTTCAGCGTCGTGGCCACCTACTGAGTGTTCCTCACGAACTGGAGTGTGTGATGAGCCAATAACTCTGTTGATTCCACTTTGTCCACATACTTTCTGTTGGTATAATTTTTGTATAAGTGGTGTTTATCCTCATCAGCGATTTCGCCATGAGCCGATTTTCACTTTGAACAGTCTTTTCAGGCTTATAGATTTTCGACGTCGAACAGGGCAGCACATCATCCTTCCAAAGCTTATAAACATTAGAATAACTAATCCAAACTATTAAAACGAGATGGCTTGCTTGCTGAGCTGATCGTCTTACATAGAAGATGCTACCCATCAGGATGTGTATATAATTCAAAATCTTCCAAGGGATGTTCGAAGCATAGTACCTGACAATGAGTTGTCTCTTATATGGGACATTCCGATTAGCAATCGTCCTTGAGCTAACCAGTTGGCTGATCAGTAGCTTGGACTATCAACATAACAGTTATCTGTGCTTCCTATCTATCACAGTCAGACCCAAACACTTCAATCGGAAGAGAAAATCGACTTGTAACGCATTTTCGCGACAGGAACGAATGGAGACGTTATTAGAACGATGACCAACGGAATGGTAGGTGATGAAGATGCTGTACATTTATTCAATACACTTGGATGCTATGAAGTGCCGAATATGAATGCATCTCACAACTGTGATTATCATACCATAAGATGAAACTTTTAGTGTTTGTATGTGCATGCTTGGGACTTCCCAAGATTTCAAACTGCATCGAGTTTTGTGCTATGGTGGTGACAAATTCACAATTTCAATAATCATCTTGGCACTAGAAACGGAGACTACTGCCCGGAAAGCACTTGAGGCGCGTTGAATTGCAGCTAGGGACCCACAAATTAACAGGAAGGGAGTGTGTGTAGCCGTAACCCGTAACCTCACGCTCTTTCTCGACCTCTGCAAATCTGATACTACGGTGAGGTCAGAAAGGAAGTAGGCTTGCTCATGGTACGCAGACATTAATTGTCGGGTGGTCGATTTAACGCTCCGGCGAGTAAAACTATGGTAAGCACTTTGTATACGGGGTCCGGAGGGTCTCCTAGTCTAGGGGACTGTCGTGGGTTTATCTTACCTCTTATCTTACCTCTTAACTCATGAGGGGATCAATCTCAGATGGTTTTTCGACTTTTAGGCTCTGATGAAGGCGAACGTGCAAAAGCGTTAGCCTTATAAAGTTTGAATTCTCGGGAAGACATAGAGCATAGCATAGATACTAGTCAAGATTACTACAGCATACATACTAGTCATGCCAAGTTAATAGTAGGCAATCGTTTTATATTCTACAAGATATTCCGGTATTGGATTCATTAAAACGAATAAATCAAAGCAGTTCTCATATAAAATTCAACATCGGAGTGGGTCATGCTATCCGCAGCCGTCTTTTTGTGCCCTCTCTTGATCACTATGCTGACGTCGTATATCATTGTCTTGATCAGCAGGAACCTCTAAGAAGCTTCGCTTCTTAATGGATCAAGAAAGCACTCCAGCATAATTGAATTCCTGCTGTTCTGCAACTACTTTTATCGTTAAAAAACAGAGCACTATCTTATCAAATCCACGCGATTGTCGTCAATGAGCAGCAGATTATTACGGATTTCCATAATCCATTGTATTCCCCGATGCTGCATCATCGGGACATTGAACTTTCTGATCTAAGTGACGAGATCATCATCTTCCTATTGCAAGCATAGTGTTAACGAGTATCTGTAACGTCCCGTTGAGTAAGGATAGATAGAGCTGCATAGATGTGAGTGCGTATGTGTATGTATACGACTGTGTGCCTGTGTCTGTGTGAGTATGAGTGTGTGTTCAAAAATGTATGTACGTGCATATGCATACTGTGTGTCCGGCTCTTGCATGTGTATCTGGCGTGTGGGGGTAACAATAACTGGTTAAGGCAATCAGCTACCCATTTTCATAATACTTTAGGGTAATTTGTTTGAAGCCAATCGGAGTTCCTTCGAGGTGAGTCCTGGGATGACTGGAATCGCCTCGATGGTGAAGATCCCACGAATAGATAATATACTCAGTTGTAATCGAAAATAAAAAAGCCTGCCTTCTCTCGGACTCTGAATTGTTCTGAGAGTGAAATGGAAAATTCGCGCCTTTCGCTCCGCTGCATGTCCGACACCTCAACCATTCAAAGCTTAAATTGGTAGGGTCGAGTGTATTTACAGATAGTGCGGTACTATGCGACAAGTAGACAAACTGACCCTCTAAAATCTGAATAATAGTGGCGCCCTATTTTTCCGCAGGCATTCTTATTGAATAAACATTGCATGATTTTATCACAGAAGACTGATAGGTCCTATACAATGTTTTAAGGCTACATTAAGGCATGCACATTGTTCTATCGGGAGCGAAATAAGCCGCTCAAATCGTCGTGGGAGACTCTGCGGCTTCCAGGCACCATCAAAGTTTATATCGCGAAATACGCGAGTTCGAAAACGGGGAGTTTCCTCTCTCTCTCCATAACATCAGCGCTCTTATCTGGGAGGAATCAAAATGTCTCAACGGCGATATTATGAGAGAACACATCAGGCTGTGTAAGCGCTCTATAAATACATTGCCTAGAGCACAGCGGCGAACCTTCATCATTTTTTTAGCCAAACACGTTTAGTTTCTGCGAACTTACTATATTCCTTGAAAGTAAACCCAGCGATTTTTCATCTCTAACGAGCGAGACAGGTGATTTGGTGGATCGCTCTAAGCTTCCGAAGGGACAGGAGAATTGAAGTTCCTACTAGGTATATAGAATTTCTGAGATTTGAGATTAAACTTCGATAGATTCTCTTTTTGCTCGTTTTTTTAAATCTTCAGTTTAGAAATAAATTCTTGTAGTTGTTTTTTCCACCGCGTGGCAGCTGGTCGAACCACGAAAACCTATATATCTAGTTTATATGGTGGCATCGGACCCTATTAACGATTTGTTGGTGACAGGTGAGCTTCACAGAAAAATCTGGGTTAAACACCGAAGAATAACGTGCCAAGACAGAACTGAAGCGACTCAAATCGGCTCTTCCATCATTCCCACCTCCTTATCAGCTATACATGGACATAGTCCGCTGTTGTTGCGAAATCATGTACCTTGTCGAGTTGATAGACAATATTAAGGCAGATATATGTAGTTTTCTGTTTTCAAGGCAATGAACGTGGGGAATACTGGAGCGATACGCCCGAATCGATGAACTAACTTTCAAAAACTATTCTTTGAGAATGCGAAGTTTGTCACAACACCTCTCCCTCTCTTCCATGCTCTGCTGTCCTGGTTATGATTGCGATAAAGGCTATGTCTACTAAGGCGCGGCAGTCTTATATGACTACCTCGCAGGATTACACAAAACACACCATTCCAGAGAAATGGTCCCACTTTTAACAGGCCAATGTGATATCGTACGGATACTAAGCTATCGAGCAAGCGATCGAGGAATCGCTCATAAAGATAAATGATATCCGTGAAGAATGCCTTTGTCAGGAACGCTTTCATGAAGATGGCGCTGGGAAGAAAATTTGCAATGAGGTGAAGATGCTCAACACAATTCAGCGAAATACAAGGAACTTTACAGCAAGAGCGGCACTCAGAAACCACGACAAACCACACAAACTGACGATGAAAGACGGTGCACATGGAGGGCGATGCCATCCACGAGGACAAACAAGAAAAGATAATGGAAAACGTCGAATACATGGAAATTGTCAAGGAAGACCTCGAGGATCATCAGGCGTTAGGAGACGATCCTCTCATTAGAGTATCGAGGCCCTAGGAGCCGAACGTTTTTTTCGGCCTTACACGTTTATTTTTGCTAACTTACCATATTCCTTGAGAGTAACATAGCGATTCTTTATTCCTAACGAGCGAGATAGGTAATTTGGGGGATCGCTCTATGTTTCCAAGCAGTTCAGGGGAATCGAGGTTTCTAACAGGTATCTAGAATTTATGAGGTTCGAGTACAAACCTCGGTGGATTATACTTTTTTGTTTTTCTGTAATTCTTTCGTTTAGAAATGAATTTTTGTTATTACTACATATTTCACCGTGTGGCAACTGGTTGAACCTCGGAAACCTATAAATTTTGTTAAAAGTTTATTTTGACGCGAAGAATTGCAGCGAATTTGATGGTTTCGAATCGTCGGCTGTCCCAGCAGGATTACCATGGCACACGTTTTTCATCATACCTTTATTTGGCTCTTAAGTGATACTGTAGTTAAGAGCTGTCGCAGTCCTCTTATTACAATGAAAGGTAAACTTTATTTGAACGGAGAACGTCCGTTGCCGCGCGTCCGTCAACTAGTTCACCTCGCCCACTTCGCGCGCGGCGCAGCCCCTGCGATCGCGGGATGACATTACAGTACCACTAACCAATAAGTGTCAGTGGAGTGAATGATTCGTACTAGTACATGTAACCTTTTTCCACTTTCTGAGCCGATGTGCAACAGTCACGTTACCATTTCTTCTTGCGACGTATGAAACCGGAGTAGTGTTATACACCTGAGGGCTTCAAAGTCCTCGGACAATCGGGGAGGGTTGATCCCGCCCAGTTTTGACAGTCATGGAATGATGCAGTTTGCGAGCAGTTTTCAAGTGCGTGCGCTCGCTAAAAAATGTCTGGGTCGCACATCTATTCGGAAAGTTGGCTGCTGCAGAGGAATACTACCTACTCCAAGGAAGGAGATCTAACTGAAACTCCAAGGCACCTTATAAATTGAAATAGTAGACCTTTCGACTTTTGCGTACTATTGGAAACGGCCTAATTATTGTTAGACTCGTGGGGGCTGCAAGCTGCTGATCTTCATCTTTCCGAAGCCTCAAGGGATCCTTTGACATGAACAGTGCACGTGCATGGTGGAGTTTCAAGGTTGAAGCGTTATGATTTGCTAAGGAGATCGTAAATATGTAGGAGTACTGAACTGCTCAAGTCAAATGGGTAATTCAAGAAATCCGCTGTGATCCGGAATCTACACTTCATGCTAAGTTTGTCAAAGAATGGCCCAGCTTGGATGCGCTCCCGTGCGTAGACTCAAGCACAAAGTTTGCAGTGTAACACCGTGAATCTGGACCCGTCACTTCACAGAAATGGTTCCGCATTCCTATCCTCTACACTATGAATCACAATGCCTGGACTACGACAGCCTGCTAGTCCGGTTGATGGCAGCTAAAGTCCATATAGGCTTACCCGAGTGTCCGATGGCTCAGCAAGACCAAGCTTACACTCCCTCCAATGGATGGGTGTATGCTCGGTCCCGCTGTGCCAAATTGACAGCCGGCCATCGGACCTTCAGCAGCTTATATCATCCTGGTTGTACTTGTAAAAATCAGATCAGGTAGAGCAGAAAAAGGCAAATTAAGAGCGGATAGTTTGTTGAGCAGGTGCTTCTTGGCACTGATGGGTGAGCAGCAACTAAACTGAAGAAGAAATGATTCTCAGGTCTGACCGCGTTCTGTTGTCCTTGAAAATTTCCTTTCGCTTTGGATAGAACAATAAGCAGCAGAACCAGCTAAGAAGCCCCAAAGCTTCAACATTCCTAACTCTTCAGAAATTTGCTGTTTGTAAAGAGAAAGTTTTCACCTTCTGATCTCTGAAAAGAGCAGGAGAGAATGCCAACCGTACTTCCAAAACTACGAAAGCTCAACCTGCTTACGTCATTTGACCACTTTCAATTTTCTGATGTAGCAGCGCTCTCTCGATCGTCCTTGTGCCAAAGCTGCCGATGGGCAACTGTTCCTTGAAGGGTGTGTTCATTGGTCGCCACATTTGTTTTTTCTGCGTTAATGGTAATCTCTAGATGAGAAATGACAGAGAAATGTACCACCGGAGATGGAGCGAGTAGAGAACAAACCGATGTGATCTACAGCTTATCTAAGAACTGGAATGAAGTGACTTGTCATGTCAATGGTAAAGAAATGAGAACTCAAGTTGCGATTGATATTGAGTTGATTCCAATATTTGTTAGTCAAATGCTGTCTCCCTGCAGAGGAACCCTCGACGCACGCATCTGAATTGCGAACAGCGATTTGTTTTTCATACTATTAGGTTGGGTCATAAGTCCTCGGATAAATTGTCAATGATTATAATTGTCTTAAAATTTTCAAACAACAGTTGCGAATCAATATTATTCAATGCTTCTGTGCCACACAGGTTTTTTAATGGTGGAATGTTTATTCGCCTGACGTTTCGACAAGATCGTCGTTTTCAAAGGCCTGAAAGCGTATCGAAACTCCGGGGTGTTACCTATCACGCTTGCTGTAGACCAATTCTCAGCTAGTACCGATGCCCAGGTTTCAAGAGAGGCGAACATGGAAGTTGCGAATCATGTGAAATATGCCTCATTTGCATCGATGGTCTTCTGCCAACGCATGGGCAGATCGTAGATGCCCTTGCTCCAGAACGCTGAGGGCTATCCCTCAAAGAACTATTCGGGATCCAACTTGATGTCGTCGTGAGTTTAAAAGTCTTGGCTACCTAGATGACGTTGGAGATGGGAAAAAGGTGGTTATCCGTGGAAGTCATGTCTGAGGTTATGGTGAGTGTGGTAAAATTGTCAAGCCGAAATTCATTAGTCAAGTTTTGGTCGTTCTTGCAATGTGCGGCAACCCATTGAGCACGCCGGGGAGCGTTGGTGTAGAGGATTCCCTTCTTATCCCCGGTGACTAGTTGCTCGAGCCACGTGTGAGTGCGCTTGACCGTAGGGAGAGAAAGTGCCATGTCGGCGCTGCGGTTCATGTCTTACTGCTTTAAGGCATGAAGCACCCATCAACCGAGCTCTCGCACCTTGCCGATTGACTTCAATTCACGAATAACTGTGGACTCACTCTCCCAAAGAGTGACTGCCAGGTCACGAGTAGTTTGATACGGATCGGCTTCCACCTGGCTTCACAGCACGTCCAAATCCAATTCCATTGAGCGTCCCGGACGGTCTCCATTTTCGATGGAATAGTCGGCCAAGCCAACTTCGAGGGCCACTTGTAGATTATGCTTCTAGCGGGGCGTTCTCCTTGTAAACTTCCTTCATACGTCTATCAACTGCCGCGACTTCTTGGTCAGACAAAGAAAGAAATAGGATGGTGATGCGGAGGTGGGGTTGCGACGGCTTGAAATCATGGGGCACAGTTGCAGGAAAGGAAACAGTTAGGTGTGTTTATTCACATGTGTTTGAAAGAACCTTTTATACTCTATCTAACGATGCCTCGCGTGTCCATTTTTGTCACCCCTCTTCCGAGTTATGATCTCCAGAAGTCATCACTATCACATTGTCCGAGGACTTATGACTCAACCTAATACTTTACTCACTGAATACTTATTGTAGGAACAGCACTCTACTTACCGGCTCATTCCATCAAACAGTGTCTTTTCCCTCGGCTTTCCCCTCACTCTTTCCGTCACCACGAGCTCGTCCCCAACTGTCCAATTTCACGAAGCCGACAACATTACATGCCAAATAACTTAACGGATTTGAAGGTGTTAGCCCGAAACCGTCCAGGCAGCATGAACGGGCGATTCAATACCCCCGAAGACTCCTACCAGCGAAGAGAGGTTCTTTTACGAACCTATTATCCGCAGAAGTTGTATGTTGTGCTGTTCATCTCCTCGCGAGAATGTTTCACTGATAGCTTACAAAGAAAGCCGACGGAAGGGACAGTAAGATGTCGGGAGAGGGGGAAGTCCGTTCATCGTATCGATCGAGACCAGGTCACCCTACCCACTCCGTGTGCGGCGCAGCTCACTGGGATCTCAAGGCGACATTTCAGTGCCGCCAAGTGGCTGTTAAGAGAATACCCTTGATCGAATGCACTCAAAGAATTGAAGAATGTCAGGGAATTGTGTGCATAGATACCTGAGCTTATTACAGAAATCGGTGTATAAAGGAGCAGGAGCACGTTCAGCCTGAAAGGACAAGCGTCGAGTTTGAAGGGATGCAGATGAGTAGCCGCGAGGAATAACTCATGTAGGGAGAGACAGGTGCTTGGAGTACATCGCTATGAAGTATAAGGGTATTTTTCGCAACCCTATTGTACTCAGGAAAAAGAGATCGTTATTGCTCAAGTGTATCATCAGCCGTCCGATGATAGTATCGGCAAAAGGATGGCAGCACACAATCGTAAGAAGAACTTTACCGCTCATGCCATAACGAGTCCTACACATCCCAAACAACGAGACAGTTTATTGAACAAAAGGTATACAGTACTGGATTCATTACCCGTTTTCGCCCGACCTATTGGAGTGCGACCCCACCTCTCTTACCCGTCTGAAAGTCCCCATTCCACTTTGCGGGCGATGCAACCCACTGGCTGCTTTCATAGTCCGCGCCCGTGGGCCGGCCGGCGGACTATGAAAGCAGCCATTGCGATCTCGAGATGACGTTACAGTACCACCAAGTGCCAGTGGAGCGAACGATTTGCACTAGTCCGTGGTATCTTCACTTCGAGCTGATTGATGTGGGAAGAGCGCAATTCGTATGCCGCGCTGATAACTGCGACGTTTGTCAAAGATCGCTGGCTGACGCGCCGCGTCGACGGCTGACCTAGTTCAGAAGGACGCGCAGAACGAAGCGCATCACTATTGGACCACTTCGCCTTAGAATTTCTCGGAAGATACCTTGTCTTCCGAGACCTTGTCGATACATTGTGCATTCCTCGAGTTAGGACAATGTATGCTGAATAACTATATCTGAACACTACGATCAAACTTGTCCGTTGAGTCAGAAGCGATAAGATCTATTGAATACAAATACAGAAGACTCAAATTTTATCAGCATGAATGACTTTCATCAGCAAGTAATCCGGCAATGCTCAGGGCAACATTCAATCATTTCGGGATTGGTGCAGTATCCCTTTTTGATGAAAGGGAGGCAACTGAAAGAATACGTTCCTGTACAGAACCAATTTGTCCCAAAAGAGATTCTTATACCTTGATTGGACTCGTTTAGTACATTTAGCAGTAGTTCTGTTTCTGGTTGCTGCAGTTGAAGAGGAAAACCTGGTGAAGGTTATAGAAATTTTAAGCTATGCTGAAAATATTCAAAGTGTTGTGTGAACTTGCCTAGTACAATTGAGAGATGTGGTCCCAGCAGTCAAGGTGCTTGAAGGGGCAGCTTGAGTTTCTCGGTAAAAGATGAGAGCCAGAAGCAAAACAAGAAACTCGAGTCTCATCCTGAAACTCAAAAATGGGATTTGCAGTATTTCTTAGATGGATGAGATGTGTATGATTTATATGATCGACAGTTAGATGAAGTCAGATGGATCGACACCTCTCCATGGTATTTTGCAGCATTTTTGCTGTAAATCGAGCGTTGGAGGAAGGGCCACCAAAATTGAACCAAAGGGCTGGGCAATGGGGTTTTCGCATAGAGTTTTCTACAATAGCAACAAGACGTCCACGGTGATTGAACTTTTATTGCAGTCACTACTTATTATGTTTTAAGACAGGCAGGTCTTTAATCAGAGCAAAAGCACAGCTCACGATAAATTTGTTTCTGAGATTACCCTAAGACGAACCTGTGGCCTCCAGGGACAGCACTTGAGACGCTGTCGGGCTGAAGCGTCCTCTATTCGGCGTTATGAAGGTTTCATAAACGGCTAGGCCGACGTACACGCCCAAAAGTGCCCGTGTTATGATAGTCTTGTTGAGGCTGCATCATTCACAAAGAAACGTAAACACGCCGTGGAATAGTACGCTCATGTGGGAGACACCCAGACGGCTGCAGACAGATAACTCGTACAATCCCTTTTCTCACTACTTTTTTCCAAGTCTTATATTGCCCAGAACCCCCGCTCTTTCATCGCCATTTGTTGCACTATCCTCTACTTGCATTATTTCTTTTGAGCTAGATACTCCAAATTTATCGTGAGTTAAGCCTTTAAGAGCAGATGTCGTGTTGAAACTGCGAGAAAAGGTGTTTTTGCAGGAATGGAGAGGGAATTTACTCACTGAGGACAGTTTATTCAAAGAAGCTTTGCCTTGCACTCGAGAGGTCTTCGGTGGGCGCACTCTCGCATGAACTCTTTATACCCCAAACCTCAGAGAAGTGACTTCCTTCAGCCTCAAAGGAACTGCTCGACGGCAAAATTCTTCGCACTCTTCCCATGACCGGGGAGTGCATGGAAGGAGTAAGATTTTGTGAAGCTCAAAAAGGACCTATCGAAATGACAGCGCTTTGGATGAACTTTGAACGGAAGTAGGTCGCTTGATCTCGCCATCTTCGAGCGGTGCTTCAGATCAGTGAGAAGGAAAGTTGAATCAAGAGATTTTGATCCATAAGAGAGGCTGAGTGAGAACGTTCAGCACCTCCTCTCACTCCACTTTTATATGGGCTGTATCGAAGGGATCGATGCGTAAATTTGGTCTGTAAAGACTGAGAAAACATGGACCCCTCTGACTTTTACAAACAACAGCCTTTGCAAACCTTGTCAGATTCCTTCAACATGCCTTCCTCTTTCTATGCTGCTCCCTGCTCCTCTCCAATCCAGTATTTACAAGTAGACCAGTTTTCTAAATATGGCCTCTGAATAGAATAGATTAGTATGGTTCCTTAGGTTCCCCATGATGGTTTGAAGAAAGGGCATGCATCTGTAAGTTCCTGTCTCTATGCAAATACGCTGTCTGTTCAAATCAAAGTTTTTTTGAAGTTTTACGTTCGCTATGACATATTTGGCTCATCTACATAATGGTGTCTGAAAAAGTGTTTCATTTGAATCACGTTTCGCAATAACAAACGTGGCAGTTATTACCTAAACCTCACTGGCAGCTATTCCCTAACTCACACCTTAATGTAAACTACCTTTGCTTCTGACTTTCACCTTACCATAGGCCTTTGCATCACCTGTCGTCCCGTTGGCATCGATCTCTTCGACAAAGCGCCGGTGAAGTCCTCATTCGCCACTGTCGCGAGCCGGAGTAGACCGGTAGACGCACGGCATAGCACACACTCAGAACTTCCGTGAAAAATTCAAACCATTTCGATGGCGACCGTTCTGCTGTCCGTTTGATCTCTCGAGAGATCCATTCAATAATCACCCTGGTCCAACGGACGTTACGAAATCGCCACTTGATATTCTTACTAAACTATTCACAGTGATTGCCTCCTTCAGCTTTTATCACATTCTGTCATTCGTTATCTGTGATGCAATCAAACCGAAAATCACTCAATAGAGATCCAGGATTGCACTGTGAACTAGAAACGCGTTTGGGGCGCAGTAACTTCGTCCTCCATGACTTTTCCTCAGCCGTTATTTTTTCTATCTGTTCCTCTCAGAGACCATCTTCCACTCCACCATGCCTGACACCGCATCCTGTGGCTCTTTCCTTTGATGCGTTCTTATCAGTCCCTTTCGTTACCTTATCTTTCTATCTCCTATTTCTAGTGTTTCAATTATATCGTATGTATTCCTTCCAAATTTGCTCCAAGAATGCTCTAGGTTCACGCATTTGGTGTTATCAATTCCCAGTCAAATACACTCACACACAACAAACAAATGCACCGACCGACAGATACACTCAGTGCTGAAGTTGGAGTTGCTTGAGATGTGTGAGTAAAATTCAACATCCAAAGAAGCCGACTGTTCAGTCATAGAAAAGTCGCTGTGCTAGTCGACCAAAGAAGGGAAGACTCAAACCTTCATCTGGATGTTGTTTTGTGACCATGGGTATCAGACCGATATTTTATAATTGTAGGACACATACTGCATTTAAGTTTCATTGCTGTTTTACGTTTAGCTCCTCTTTTTGAGTGGTTTAGCTCAAATTTCTAGTACTTGCGGGATTCATTTCTTCAAGATTTGTTTCTTGATCGAATTTTTTTTTGGCTTCAGGAAACAGAATTTTGGATCAGACGAGCAATCATTTTTGTCACAGTAAGGAGTGGTAGAACTCAGGCTGTCCTGCTGGGTAAAGGATGAGAAAAGGAAAGAATAAACAAGAAGCAAAGAACAAAGTGGCTCGGCAAAGCTCTGGATTCAGAAGAACTTACCTTATTCGATCTACTACACACCTAATATTGTAAGTTATAATCGTCCGATCAATCCCGCTGGAAATCGATATCAGTTGGTATCGATTGATTAACGTGGATTAGTCATTATCGCTATCCTCCTTGCTCACTCTTTAATATAAGTATCACAGTTTGCAGTGGGTAATTCATATCACTACCTCTATCATAATCTTAAAATTTTGTAGATGAACACATTATAGAAGAACTTGGACAAAGATGTAAGGTACACGTGATCGAGGTGACCGCAGAAAAAAAGCTGGTGAATTCAAAGATTTTCGCATCGCCTCCCTACAGCTCGCGAACAGGACCGACTGATGACGGAAAACTGTGTCATACTAGATAACATGAGCGAGATTGTTTTTTGTATCAGAAGGGCCATAGCCTATTGTGGGAACACAATAACAGAAGATGCAAGATTTATCAAATTGAATACT
This sequence comes from Haemonchus contortus, assembly GCA_000469685.2. NCBI lineage: Eukaryota > Metazoa > Nematoda > Chromadorea > Rhabditida > Trichostrongylidae > Haemonchus > Haemonchus contortus. Next base: position 12,773,991 of record LS997564.1, read on the forward strand.
GGTCATCAACAAACAATCCGACATTCCTTAGGGCAGTAGTGCAGCATCCGCGGATCCGTGCAGAATCCCATTTTGATGAAAGAGAGACATCTGAAAAAAGGAAGTTGACGACCAAAAATAAGTGTTTCTTAAAAGAATTGCAACCTGACCTTGAATCGACTCGCTTGGAACAAGTGATTCTGGTTCTAGTTGGAACAGTCGAAGAGGGAGTTCTAGCGGACCACGGAGATCTGGTAGTAGGCCTAGGTGATGGCTGAACTACACGAGAAGGTGATGGCTGAACTGTTCGAGAAGATGGCTGAGGTTGCCTGGCGTTACTTGCCGGAACTGAATAGAATCGTTTCAGTTCATGGGGCATATGTATCAAAGGTCAACCAACTTACCGTGGCGGAAACTTAATACCGTTTCTGATCTGAAAACTTTGTTCCATGTCATTATTGGGACCCGATTAGTGAATGAACGAAGCCTTGTTCCAGCCGTTTGATAAGCACAGAATCTGTTGGAGCGTTCAAAGATCATGAGTCAAATAATTTCACATGCGCTTTCTCATCATGGGAATGAGGGAATAAAACTACGAGAACCCCACCTGAAACCAGTAAGCTGCTGATTTTTGTTCGTCTTGATTTCCACACCAGTATAAACACAACCGTCAACAGCTTGGTGGCCTTTGAGACTGACAATTTCTACCAAGATCTCAGTTCCTGTGGGAGACTGAAAACGAGCAGCCTAAGCAATCGTGATCAACCTCATTCTCAGCGCTGCTTTCTGAAATCTTGCATTTTTATAGGCTATTCAGACAGCGTAATCTCCGAAAGGAAGCCTTCGTTTTCAGTCCATTCTATTATGGGCAATGATTTACAGGCCTGAAACTTGATTAGAAATGTTTAACGTACTTCGATCCAGTAATGGCACTTTTTGAAATCTTCCAGGGGCTGTCGTACACTATAATCCCCCAAAACATCGGTGAGGGTTTGCCATTCTTCCGTTGCATCAATTTTTCTCCCGCATCCTTCGTCAGGCTTAAAAGGTAGCTGAACCCTCATTTTCTCCTTGTTGAGAAGTGCTCCCTTACTCTTTCAGTACAAAGATCTCCAGCATATCCTCCAGGGCAGACACATTTAGAGCAGTCCTTTGGGTTAGGGAAACCGCCCATTTTACATTGCGCCTTTCTTTTACCAGCACAGTTTTCTGAAATCGTTTCAACTAGACCTCAGGAAATTAAGGCTCTTATAAACTTACTTTTGCATCCATATAGCTCGTTGATCATTTCCAAATCTATGAAAGACATAAAGTGCGAACCAAGTGTCTCTTGATAGTCGGTATTAAATGGTACCAAGGTCGGAGTTTTCCGATCGATCGCGGCACTGCAAATAGCTGTTCTCCAGAGGGAAAAAGCCTTTCAGAAGCTTTTGGGAGACATGCTGTCTATGGTCAAGCTCCTACATTGATTGGAAAGAGTTGCGTACACCAACATTGCAATTACCAAGCTACTCCGCAATATTGTGAAGTTTTCTCGAGCGGGGTGGTCTCTTTCACTGCCAGGTGCTTTAAGCCTTAGAAATAGTTCTTAAGAATATCTCATTCTCTCGTGTGTTGCTTTCTAACCCTGGTTTCATCTGCAAACTGTGTTGTAGATGAATATGGGCGTATCGCAGCAGATGGATGTTGCGTGATAGTACATAGTCTTGCACACCTTTTCTTGCGCTGAATGATCGAATATGACAGTAAATATGATAGATAGAGGAGCGATTGAAAAGGATTTTGTATTGTAAAGAGTAAAGTGAAGGATTCGGCTAACCTCCTTCCTCCGTAATGCATGATGCTACCGTAATCGTAGGTCAGGTTGAAGTTGTCGTTTGTTTGTGGTGTCTGCTTCGCGAACTGGCTAAGCCAGGACTGCTGCAAGCGAAAGCTCTACGTATTTCCTTCTCGGTACATTTTGAACAGCATCCCACTCTTACCTTAATGTTGCCAAGATTTAAGGTGATGAACTGGTCGCGGTCGTATCTTGCCATGGTGTGCCAGAACCCAATAGTGTGGCCAATCTCATGAGCAACGATTGGGCCCACACCACATCCTTCTCCTAGCGAAATTTTCTGTTCTCCCCCTGTTTTTCCTAGGCTCGACCAACATCCGTCTTCATATACTATTTTGACTCGATCCTTAGCTGAAAATTACGTGCTGCATTAATCCTAAAACCAAGCAACCTCTGGAGAATGGAAAACTTCGTTTCTAAAACTTCATATGACGCGAATCTCAACCTGCCCTTATAGGCCCCTCCCCCTCCGTTTTCCTATTTTTTGGTATTTCCACGATCATTGTTTGCCCCAGCTCTGGTGGTAGGTGCGAATATAGAGCTCAGTTCCAGCAGCAACCACAAAAATGTTTCACTCGCTCCGTAGGAATTTTGGAACAGTGGATCAGACCTGCGTTGTAGAAATGGAGAAAGCGGACTTCACAATTGCAATGAAATTACACGCATAATGGCTCTTACCGTAGGGATTATGTTTGAAGTCAATACAGGAGTATTTGCTCCACATATCTGCTCCCATCATGAAAGCCCTTTTCGTTTTCGAATCTGTAATATACACGTTTGCCAGCCCAGCATCAACGTTTTCCTTCTATTAAAAAAGCCTCTCGTCTCACCGATGGAGGGGCTGAAATAGTAGTTCACTCCATCTTTCCACAATTGTACTCCATTTTGATCTGCAAGTGCTTGACGCTTTGTACGATTAGGGCCTCCTACTTGTTCGTTGATATCATTGATGACGACTTGAGCTTGTGTTCTTGAAACATATGTCTTTGGGTTACTCAGAGGGTTGATTCAATTGTCAACGCCTACTCTGTGAGGACGATGTCGCTCTGGAAAAGCTTGTCATCAACATTGCTCTTTTCGTTGACTTCGTACAGGGAATCTCCCATATGGTTGATCCGGTCATACTCGATCTCTGGTAGCTCCTGAAACCTTCCTTTGATCCACAGGTCATTTACATTATCTTCCTCATTCTCATCTTTGCCGTGGTATCTTTGTCTACTGTAAATAATTGTTTTGTATATTATTTTCTTCGTGCCACTACGATTCGCATCAATCACGTAGTATTAGGAGGAGAATGTAAACGACACCCAGTCTTTCACATTAACCTGAAGCAGTGAATCGATTTTTCCGCGATTGACGTCCAAAGTCTTGAGTACATCATCGTGCTTGCCTTTGATCATATCACTGATCTTCGAGACCTTTTCGCTGAAGGGCTGTAACAACAAAGAAGTGCTCTCTATAGAAGCCCATCATATGGCTAAGAGCGTGTTAAAGGGATATTCTTACGCCATCTGAAATGGAGATGTTTCCATTGACCGCAGCAACCAGAAGCCAGACGAGCAACTTGAATCTCATCCTGGAAATGAAATCTATCTGAAAAAAGCACAAAACGAGGACAGCGGTCATTTTCGAATGGGCTAGATGCAAAAGATTCACATGGTCAGGTCAGTTGAGCCAAGGTTCCCCCTTCGAAGCACGATGCATTTCTAATACTGTCCACCATATATTAGACAACAGGCTATCCAAAGAGAGTAGGAGGTCTGTGCAATATTACCTTGCCCGAAGCTTCCTTCGGCATCAAAGTCACAAGATCCAATACAATGGAAATATCGCACTCGCAACTTTAATTAAGCAAGCGCTACTTGTTCGATGTGGTGTTGAGATTGCGAGCAAGGTGTTGTGGAGCACATTCTAATTCTACCACATCAGAAAGGTTTCTGCTCTCAAAAAAAGCTGTCTCAAGTGGACTACCCACTCAGAACGTTCCGAACTCCATCAGCATGCAGTGCATCTAAATCTAAATCATGTTGAACAGCCATGGCAGAATCTCTTTCAATTTTCGGAGAACTCGACGGCTAAATCCTATGTATCATATCTTTTCAAGTTAGAGTGTTCAAATGAAATTTTATTTTGTGGAGCTCGGGCAAGAAGGTCTTCTTTATTATACAGTACTTCTGAAGTGTATCAAAGAAGAGTAAGTATACAGTGTCATTGTTGAGTTTCATTTCAAGATAATGAGAAGGGAGGGTAAGTTATGAGATTCTGGTTAATGAGAGAATTCGAAATGGGAACATGTAACATTGTCGCTCAATCCACTTTTATACAGGCTACATGGAAGTCGATGATGTACAATGTTTGATCTGTAAGGGCTGGGGAAACATGGGCCAACTCATTTATGAGGGAAGTAGACTCGCTCGGTTGATACACTTGGCGAGGTTCCTGTCAGACGTCATTCTCTCTCTATATCAAGTCTTGTCTCTCTCTGCTCTTTACATGCAAGTAGATCAACTATCTCGACCATCTGCGGGGAATGTATATTATAGCCCAATGGCTGGCCAACAGCAATTACCCTGTCAGGTAAAAAAATCCTGAGCACATGTGTAAGGCGCAACTCTCCAGTATTCCCTTTTCCGAATGCACTGTGTGTCCATTACCCTGACAAACTCACCCAATCAGGTATTTATGTAGCCCTTCAAGAGAATTTCGGGCTAGCTGATAAGCAGCGATGTTTAGTGAAGGGCTTCATCTGCTACCCAATGACAGCAGTACAGTAAGTCTGCATTAGTCAATCCCTACTTTACAATCCATATCTCACATCGTGCTGATACAACTAGACGTCTGTGTGCGACTAGACGGAGTAGGTAATCGAAGCAGACCGAGGAGCGGATCTTAAACAAGAAATTAGCTAGTTATGCATAGGAAGGGTGAAAATGTTGAAACAGTTAATGTTATAGAATTCTTGTTTCGTTTTTGAGCGTGGGTGTGTCTGCAAAGTAGCTCTTAAAAAACATTTCAGACTAGCTGATAAGCAGCGATGTTTGAAGGTGGGCTATCTACTATCCGAACACTATAGTATAGCGGGCTCGTTTTGAAATTCTGATAAGGAGTAAAAGCTGATACAACCAGGAGTATGTCAAACGATAAGGACGGAGAAGGTGATCAGCGAAATCAGCAGGGAAACCCTCAAGCAGAAAAGTAGGCAGCTTTTCATAGGTATGAAATTTATGCAGCAATTTGAAGTTATGATTTTCCTGTTCCATTTCCTTGCGAGCGTAGGTGTCTCTAACTTCTGAACTCTAGGTATCGTTGTAATCAGAAGCGTAAGGAGTTTACCACCGCCAATCCGTTGTGTTACAATCTATAAGAGTGCAAGAGCTCTGGGTGTACATTGTACGTTGATGTGATCCATCTACGTGACACTCATATCCAGTGTCCTTGAAGATTCTGTGTTTTCTCTTTAGGTTGGGAAGGAATTTTGTATTTCCGCGATTCCGTTTTCTACTTTTCAGAACACTGAGGTTTGTCTTGGTATCTTTCAACTGGAGGGAGCTTTTCCCTACGCAAATAAGATGTTTGCTCAAATTGAAGTTTTTTGGGGTGGTACTTCTACGTTCATTATGACATGATCAGTTTGTGGACATAAAGCAGTGCGGAGGAACATTCGCATCCCGAAATATGTTGGCAGTATAGGCCGTAGCAAGCCCTATTGTATAGGTTGCTCCTTACCACTTACCTCCCCCCTTCAACTATAAAACACGAAGATTTTGCTGTCTGAATACGATGCGACTTCTACAAGAACCTCATGCTGGAACTACTGATTCAGCAAATGTTTTCATTGCCAGAATTTCACATCCTGAAAAGAAATTGGAATTCGATTCCCTCAGCATGTTAAGAACTTCTGCAGAAAGAAAATGCCGTCGCAGAAGATTTACGAAAAGCCTGCTGTCCTTTGTCGTGATGGTAGATCTTTCTTTCGGATATGCTATCCCAAAGTAGACTGTGGTCGCTGTTTGGTGGAGGCGATTAATACCTTCCTTACCCTGTTTTCTCGGTCACTCGAGCTTACGCACTCGGCTGAGCCGATAGGCAAGATATAAACGCGCATGCGGACGCACTAGTAATTCTAGCACTCAGGCGTCTGAAGGAAGAGGAGAACATGAGTAAGTTTAACCAAACGAGGGTGGAATAAAGTTTGTTTCCTGAATATACCTGGCAATTATTGTCAGATATGTGAAAGACAGAGCTCACAAATGCTTTCAGTTTTCTACCCACACGATAATCCTATACATCGCTCACCAAGCGATCATCTATATGTGTGAGAGAGAGATTCAAAAGAAATCTAAAAAACCGATTCTCACCCATCTATTGTTCTGAATGCAAACTGGATGCAGGGCGCTATCATCCAGGCGCAGGCGAATCAAATGCTTTATAATAACCTTCAAGTTCTTCTTCCATTTAGCTGTAAGGAAGTCGAGTAAAAGCACCTCTTACTCAAGTAATGAACGATTAGCACTGAAATTATGTTCCATTGTCATCCGTCATGTCTTGCCCTTTGTAGGGTACTCATTCGATACTATTCGGGAAACTGGATTAATGTAAGCTGTCGCAACTTACGTGCGACCTTGACCTCCGCTGTGTACTGGGAAGAAAGCACGTTCCGTTGGTCGGCAGCCGCCGCGCGCAACATTCGAATGGAGCAAGGTGCTAGAAACGCGGGAAAGATATCAAATGAGTCCGCGCCAGTCAGTCCGTCAGTCATCGCGCCTGGCTCGTCGGAGTGTGTCGTCAGTTTCGTCGCGTTTCGGTTGTTCGTCTCAAGTGCCATGCATCGCGGAGTGCAGTCTCAGCAACACCGTCGTTAGTGCAACCATGTTGTCATCAGCATTGTGGAATAGGTGCACTGAACCGTATATCACGTTTTAGTCTTCTGTTTGCTGATCATTTCTGTTCCTACTCTCTTGTCTTATCCCCAGTCTCATCATATATTTGTTGTACTCACCTTATCACATATCGTGCTTATCGTAATATGACTTCATGAAGGTGACTCGCGTCATAACTCCATGCGTGGTATCTCAGGGTATTTGATTCGTTAGTTTCTTAATTCCTTTATTGTGTTTATAGTGTCGGGAAGCAGGTTAAAGGGACGAGACCAACCTTTTCAGCCTGTGGCAAGTATCATAGCATTCCGGTGCTACAGCGTCTCCGTCAGAGGGTGTGAGCCTTTATCGAAGGACGCTTTCTATATTTCGGAATATAGCAAACTAATGTTGCAATCTGGCAACTGACAGCTTTATCGTAAAGTATGACATTTTTGAGGTTATCCTTACTCAAAACGTTCTGACATATGAGTGCTCTTTGTGTTGTTTACACTAATTCAAAAAATTTACTCAGGCTCTTGGACCCTCACCACCTACTCAGGCCAAGCCTCCTTCACCCTCAACCTCCCCTCCCCCTTTGACGATGGAGCTCCATCAAGGACCAGTGCTTATCGACGGTATGGTGAATCCAACCGAGGTCGTAGCTCACTCCAAGACGAATTTCATGGAGGTCTCCAAAATCAGTTGTTGCTCGGATGCAAACTAATATTGCATGATCGTCATGTGACCTTCCGTGAGATTGGGACAACCTTAGGCATTGAAGGGAGCAGCATACATTCAATATTGCATGAACATTTGACTGTAAAAAATTTGATCTCATCAATCGATCGGTCGAAAGAAATGTTGGAAAATTACGATCGTGGAGCTTCGAAACACGTTTATGACATCGCGACATGTGATGGATGATGGGTTCACGCGTATGATCCCTAAAGTAAACAGCACTCGACCGTATGTTCAAGACGACCAGAACCAGATCCAACAAAAGCTGCCCGCACAGCACTTCCAAGCAAGCGGTCGCCTGTTTTTTTTTTTTGGAAAAACTGGACATGTCACAACCGTACCACTCAAACAACGCAGAACAGTCAATTCTGAGTGATATGAAATCATTTGTTTGCCAGCTGCCTTCCAAAAAATCAAGGAAACCAACTGCCGAAGACGGATCACTCTTCACTACGACAATGCGAGCTCCCACACATCTTTTCAGAAACTGCATTTTTGAGCACTCAAAACAGCGATTAGATGAATCATCAGCCTAGAGTCCCTGGTAACTTCTTTCTATCCCGCACGTTAGAAATTAAATTAGAGGTCAACGTTTTTCGACACCTGAAGAAGCCGTTGATGCGTTCGGAATGCATGTTTTAGAGTTACTTCAATCAGGGTGGCGAAAGTGCTTCGACAATTGGTTCGAACGCATGCAAAGATGTATAGATCTTATGGGGAATATTTAAAGGCGGTAAAGCGACTTTCAATGATTAACATTTATTTTTCTTTTCTTGTCCCGAAATACAGAAACCAACCTACGTGGTACCCACACTCTGCCGTGCCCCAGAGTTCCCCGCTGCGAATACTCTAGGGGACCGGGGACCTGGCCGCGATAAAGCCTAGTGCAACGAGTTACGTTGATCAACTCACACTCTCATTCGGACTCCGACACGTTCATTCAATGGTCATTGTCATTTTGCTTTTTTTAGACGAACATACTTCAATCAAATTTTATCGCGACGGAATATCACCGTATTCATTCGATTTCGCATCTCATATTTTTACCAGTATTACTTGCCCGATCGTAAGAGGTGCTGGTAGTATCGTAGTTCTATTGCACTGGTCAAGTGCAGTGGAACTACGATATTTCTACCAAGTGCCAAGCCTGGCGAACAAGGCGTTCTACATGAAACTCATGGATAGTCCAGGAAGAACTAGAACAGAACCTTGAAACCTTCGCTGAACCGCTGTTAGAGGTCTAGGAGAATTTAACTTCAGGGAGTGGAACAGGTGGAAATGGTCGGTCATTCACCCTGCTATTGTAGGACACGTTAACGATTAGATGGCAAGAAAACACTCAAATATGTTCTGGAGAATTGATCATATTCTCAGCTCTGAAAAACTACTACAGATATCTTTACAGTACTTTCAGCCAAGCATCGGAGTCATGATCTCCAGTGGAGCATCAGATACAAAATCGTAACGTTCCAGCAAAAATTATTTATTTATTTATTTATTTATGTATTACATGTCAAGCATGTGTGGTTGCCAGATGGCAACAGAAACAAAATCACAACAGGATACACACAACATAATATGATTACAAAATATAATTCGCTAGAGCTTCATTGGAGAACTTTACTAAGACGGGCTTTGAGGGAATTCATCGACTTAGTGACTGAGTGAAAATTATGACAAAATCGACCATCCTTCTAGGTCCAACGAAAAGCCAACAATATCAGCAGCGAAAACTGAGACCGATGTCATCTCCCACATATTGCAACCACTTCTTTTCGGCCTTTCAGTCAAGGAAACTGAAATAAACTGGGCTTGATGGTCCTTTTGTACACTATGTGTATTGAACGCCTGCGAGGTGATACAGAAATCAAGTCTAATGAGAAGCAGCATATACCTGCTGACAGATAATGCTCCGTGAAAATAGGAGCACAGTAAGCGCCACTTATCCGGGCTATTCCAGCCTCTGTTTCTTGAGACTTGTTCAGGAAGACGGACAGAAGTGTTGGTCAGGGTCAATGATTACACTGCGTTCCAGCCTTATTTTACTGGCTCACTACTGCTATGTATTTTCAGACAAAATAATCAAAAATATGTCTGATTGGTGGTTGGTTATTGGATGCTTCTTCGTACAATCACTTACAGATGAAGATAGGACAAGAGCATCTTCAGGGTATAATCTCATAGTCTATAGTCTCATAGTCTCTGTATAATCTCATAGTCTATACATCTATAGTCCCTCTCTTAGAAACCCGAGTAAACCTTAATCATAAATTACATCACGCACCTTAAACTCATTAACATACGTAAGCCACGAGCAACAACACATGTCCCTTACACACCCACACGAATCCTCTCTCATGAGCGCAGAAGTAGACCTCAGACTACCCTTTTTGTGGTTACAACCCATCCATACTAGTATTCACACTGTCTTTCTTGATGCTTTCTCGCATTTTTAATACATACACACATACAATCTCACACATCGAACTATGCTCCAGCTTGAAGAGGCCGCGACCTGTGACCTTCCTATCCCTGTTCCCATATTTCAATTATAGTGTCTGTATTCCTCCAAAATTTGAATGCTCTAAAATCATGTAATAAGTGTTAAGATCCTCGCACTCACACACGACAAACAAACGCACTATAGTTCAACAGATACACTCAGCGAGTCAGAAGTAGAGATGCTTGAGGATATGAGAATGCCATTCAATAAGCAGGTTGCTCTGTCATAAAAAAGCCACTGTGCAAGTCTACCAAAGGAGGGAAGAACCAAACCTTCATCGGTAGGTTGTTTTGTGATCATGAGTATCAGTCCGATGTTCCATAATTATAGAACACATATATTTTAGTTGGATTGCTCTTTTATTCCAAGCTCCTCTTCTTTAGTAACTCAGATCAAATTCTTAGCCCCTGCAAAATTCTTTGCGTTCCCTTCCAGATTTTATTTGTTGTCGTAAATTTTTTTGTTCTTTTCAAAAAACAGAATGGTGCATCAGCCGAACAAATTACTTTTGTCACAGGAGGGTTGTAATTCGGGCTGTCCTGCTGGTCAAAGGGTAACAAGGGGAAAGAACAAGTAAGGAGCAGAAAAACAAAATGACTGTGCAAAGCTTCAATTTTTGAAGGAAACTCTTTTTACCTGATTTACTACACCGCTAAGTTACAGTCGTCAGATCAGTTCTGATACGAATTTACATCAGTTGCTTCGATTGGTTGAAGTGAATTGACCACACTACTATCCTATTTCATTCCTTAATATACATAATAACCACAGTTTGCAGTGGGTTATTCATATCACTACCTCTATAATAATGATTATAGAGTTTTGCGGGTGGACATTATAGGGAAATCTGTGCAAAGATGTTGGATACTGTACATGAGATCGAGGTATCCGCAAAAAAGGCTTGTGAATCGAGAGAATCGCCTCCGTATAGCGTGCGAACAGCGAACAGGACCGATTGGCACCATGAGCAAGGTCATTTTTCGACTCAGAGGGGGCATGGCATATGGTGGCAACACAAAGAACAGAAGATTCAGGATTTATCGAATTGAATACTGGTCATCAACAAATAATTCGACATTCCTTAGGGCAGTAGTGCAGCTTTCGCGGATCGGTGCAGAATCCCATTTTGATGAAAGAGAGACATCTGAAAAAAGGAAGCTGACGTTCAAAAATAAGCGTTTCCTAAAAGAGTTACCTGACCTTGAATCGACTCGCTTGGAACACGTGATTCTGGTTCTAGTTGGAGCAGCCGAAGAGGGAGTTCTAGCGGACCACGGAGATCTGGTAGTAGGCCTAGGTGATGGCTGAGCTACACGAGAAGGCGATGGTCGTACTGTTCGAGAAGATGGCTGAGGTTGCCTGCCGCTACCAGCCGGAACTGAATGGAGTGGTTTGATCCACAGTGTGTGTGTATCGAAAGTCGACTAGTTTACCGTGTTTGAAACGTAAAACCGTTTCAGATTTGAAAACTTTGTTCCACGTCATTATTGGAACCCGGTTAGTGAACGAGCGAAGTGTTTTTCCGGCAGCTTGAGGTGCACAGAATCTAATGAAGAGTTAAAAGAGAAGGAGTGAAATTACTTTATAAGTGCTTTGTCATTATGGGAATAAAGGAATAAAACTGCGAGAACTCCACCTGTAACCAGTGAGCTGCTGATTTTTGTTCGTCTTGATTTCCACACCAGTGAAAACACAACCGTCAACGGCTTGATGGCCTTTGAGACTCACAATTTCTACTATGATCTCAGTTCCTTTGGGAGACTGAAAAGAAAAGCAATCATGATCAACCTCAGTCTCTGCGCTGGTTTCTGAAGTCGTGTGTTTTTGCAGGCTATTCAGACAGCGGAATCTGCGAGAGGAAGCCTTCATTTTCAGTCCATTCAATTTTAGGCAAATTTTAGGCAATGATTTACCTGCCTGAGACTTGATTAGAAATGACTGACGTACCTCGATCCAGTAATTGCACTTTTTGAAATCTTCCAGGGGCTGTCGTACACTATAATCTCCCAAAACATCAGTGAGTGTCTTCCATTCTTCCGTTGCATCAATTTTGCTTCCGCATCCTTCATCAGGCTAAAAAGGAAGCTAGCACACATTTCTTCTTCGTTGAGAAGTGTTCCCTTACTCTTTCAGTACACAGATCTCCAGCATATCCTCCAGGGCAGACACATTTAGAGCAGTCCTTTGGGTTAGGGAAACCGCCCATTTTACATTGCGCCTTTCTTTTACCAGCACAGTTTTCTGAAATCGTTTTAACTAGACCTCAGAAAATTAGGGCTCTTATAAACTTACTTTTGCATCCATATAGCTCGTTGATCATTTCCAAATCGATGAAAGACATAAAGTGTGAACCAAGTGTCTCTTGATAGTCGGTATTGAATGGTACCATTGTCGGAATTCTTCGATCAATCCCGGCACTGCAAATAGCTGTATTCAAGAGAAGAAGGATCCTTCGAAAGGTTGTTTGAGAAAAATGCGGCTTGTGGTCAAGCCCTTGTATCGATTGGAAATATGTAGTTGCATGCACGAATATTGCAATTACCAAGCTACTCGGAAATATTTTAGAGCTTTCTCGAGAGTCTGTGCCATGTGCTTTATGCCGTAGAAATAGTCCGTTGAAATATCTTATTCTTCCGTGTGTCGCTTTCCAACCCTTGTTTCTTTTATAAACTTTGCTCTGGATTAATGTGGTGAATATCGCAACAGATGGATGCTGCATGATTGTACACAGTCTTTCACACCTTCTCATGCAAAGAGTGTTCGAATAGCGACAGTACATACATATAATTGATAGAAAAGCAGTTGGAAAGGTTTTGTAAAGAGTAGAGTAAAGAACTCGGCTAACCTCCTCCCACCGTAATGCATGATGCTACCGTAATCGTAGGTCAGGTTAAAGTTGTCGTTTGTCCGTGGTGTCTGTTTCGCAAATTGGCTAAGCCAGGACTGCTGCAAGCGAATGCTCTGCGTTTTTTCTTCGATACATTTTAACAGCTTCCTACTCTTACCTTGATGTTGCCAAGATTTAAGGTGATGAACTGGTCGCGGTCGTATCTTGCCATGGTGTGCCAGAACCCAATAGTATGGCCAATCTCATGAGCAACAATTGGGCCCACACCACATCCTTCTCCTAGCGAGATTTTCTGTTCTCCCCCTGTTTTTCCTAGGCTCGACCAACATCCCTCTTCATAAACTATTTTGACTCGATCCTCAGCTGAAAATTAAGCGTTTTCACAAGAACTGAGAAGGGTTTTCAATCCACGCCTTGTCTCAAGGGTATTTAAATGTGCATTCATCCGGAGACCAAACAACATCTAGAGAATAGAAAACTTTGCTTTCTCGAACTTTGTATGACGCGAGTCCCAACGTGCCCTCTCAGACCCCCTCCCCGTTTTTCTTTTTTTTGAATTTCGATTTCCCAAACCTGCGCTGAGCAATTTCACTACAATGTAAACATTGATTGGTTTCAGCTCTAGTGGTAGGTGCGAACATAAGGTTCAGTTTCAGCAGCTTTTGCAGAAACTTTTCATTCGCTCCCGTAGGAAATTTGGATCGCTTGATTCTTATTTGCGAAGTAGAGAGACGTGAATGAGTCCTAGGGTCTGGACAAACCTGCGTTGTAGAAATGGAGAAACCGGACTTCACAATTGCAATGAAATCACACGCATAATGGCTCTTACCGTAGGGATTATGTTTGAAGTTAATACAAGAATATTTGCTCCACATATCTGCTCCCATCATGAAGGCCCTTTTCGTTTTTGAATCTGTAATATACACGTTTGCCATTCCAGCATCAACGTTTTCCTCCATTAAAAAACCTTCCGTCTCACCGATGGAGGGGCTGAAATAGTAGTTCACTCCATCTTTCCACAATTGTACTCCATTATGATCTGCAAGTGCTTGACGCTTCGTACGATTAGAGCCTCCTATTTGTTCGTTGATGTCATTGATGACGACTTGAGCTTGTGTTCTTGAAACATATGCCTTTGTATTACTCAGAAGGTTGATTCAATTGTCAACGCCTACTCTGTGAGAACGATGTCGCTCTGGAAAAGCTTGTCATCAACATTGCTCTTTTCGTTGACTTCGTACAGGGAATCTCCCATATGGTTGATCCGGTCATACTCGATCTCTGGTAGCTCCTGAAATCTTCCTTTGATCCACAGGTCACTAACATTATCTTCCTCATCTCATCTTCGCCGTGGTATCTTTGTCTACTGTAAATAATTGTTTTGTATATTATTTTCTTCGTGCCACTACGATTCGCATCAATCACGTAGTATTAGGAGGAGAATGTAAACGACACCCAGTCTTTCACATTAACCTGAAGCAGTGAATCGATTTTTCCGCGATTGACGTCCAAAGTCTTGAGTACATCATCGTGCTTGCCTTTGATCATATCACTGATCTTCGAGACCTTTTCGCTGAAGGGCTGCAACAACAAAGAAGTGCTCGCTATGGAAGTCTATCACATGGCTTAGAGCCTATAAGAAGATCTTCTTACACCATCTGGAAAGGAGATGTTTCCATTGACCGCAGCAACCAGAAGTAAGACGAGCAACTTGATTCTCATCCTGGAATTCAAATCTATTTGAAAAAGCATGAAAGACGGCGGTTCTTTCCGGCTGGGGTAGATGCATAAGATTAACGTGAAATGAAATATCGCAGTCGCAACTTTAATTAAACAAGGGCTACTTGTTTAATGTGGTGTTGAGATGTTGAGAAGGTGTCATGGAGCACATTGTAATCCCGCCACATCAGAAAAGTTTCTGCTCTCAAAACCAAAACATTGGCTGCTTTCATAGTACGCCGGTCGGCCGGCGTGCCGCGATGCAGTGCTAGGGGGGAGGAGGGTGGCAGACGGACGGGTCGAAGGGGTGAATACGAAGAAGAACAAGATCAAAAACCAAGCAACCAGGGGCTCGTACAAATGGTTTTTGTTCTCGTCTCTCTTTGTTTACAGCCCTTCGAGGGGCTGACCGACCGTCTGCCGCTCTCCTCCCCCTAGCACTGCCTCGTGGCACGCCGGCCGGCCGGCGGACTATGAAAGCAGCCATTCCGTACTCCTTCAATGCATCTGAATCTAACTCACGTAGAACAGTCATGGCACAATCCCATTCAATTTTTAGGGAACTCATTGGCTACGTATCCTATCTTTTCAACTTTGAGTGCTCAGATGAAATGTTATTTTGTAGAGCTCGAGCAAGAAGGTTTTCTGTACCATACGATACTTTGGAGGTGCCTCGAAGACAAGCAAATAATCCATGTCATTATTGAGCAACATTTCAAGCTAATGAGAGGGGAGGGTAAGCTATGAGTTTCTGGTTTATGAGAGAATTTGAAATGGGAACATGTAACATTGTCGCTCAATCCACTTTTATACAGGCTACATGGAAGTCGATGATGTACAATGTTTGATATGTAAAGGCTGGGGAAACATGGACCAACTCATTTTCTGAGGGAAATAGACTCGCTCGATTGATACACTTGGCGAGGTTCCTGTTAGACGTCATTCTCTCTCTATATCAAGTCTTGTCTCTCTCTACTCTTTACAAGCAAGTAGATCAACTATCTCGACCATCTGTTTGGAATGTATAGTATAGCCCAATGGCTCGCCAACAACAATTACCCTGTAAAAGAATCCTGAGCACATGTATAATGCGTAATCCTCCAGTATTCGCTTCTCCGCTTCTCCGAAAGTCCCTTACCCTGACAAACTCGCCCCATCAAATACCTATGTAGCCCTGCAAGAGAATTTCGGGCTAGCTGATAAGCAGCGATGTCTAGTGATGAGCTTCATCAGCTATCCAATGATGACAGTTCAACAGGTTTTGTTTTCAGAACCGCGTTACTCACCTACCTTCCAATCCGTCTCTCTTCGTGCTTATAAAACTAGACTTCTGGGTGCGACCAGACGGAGTAGGTAGTCGAAACAGTCCTGGGAGCGGATCTTAACCAAGTAATTAGCTAAGGTGAAAGTGTTGAAACAATTCAATGTTATAGACTTCATGTTTCGTTCCCGAGCGTGGGTGTGTCTGTAAGCACAGCCTTTGAAGTTTAGGTATTCGTTGCAATCAGAATTGCAAAAATCGATGGAAGTCCACTATCGCTAACCAGATAGGTTCAATCTATGACGTGTAAAGTGCTCTGGGCGTACATTGTACGTTGAAGTGATTCGTCTACTGCACAGGCGTATTCAGTGATCTCAGGAGAATCTGTGATTACTGTCTACCTTTGGAACAACTGTGCATTTTCGTGATTCCGTTCATTTATGATTCCACTATAATCTTGTGTTTTTCAATTGAAGGGTGCTTTCTACTACGCAGATGGGATGTCTGCTCAAATCAGAGTTTTTTGTGGTGGTACTATGTTCATTATGATATGTTCAGCTTGTGGACATAATGCAGTGCGGAGGAACGTTTGCATTTCGAAATATGTTGGCAGAATAGGCTGTAGCTATTTCTGCTATATAAACTATTCTTTACCGCTTACCTTTGCCTTGCTCGCCGTCTAATCCCCACAGGGCACAATCAAACTAATCAAAACCTGCTATTTTTCATTGAAGCGACTTACATGGTAACCTGCCTGTTTATAAGAGCCTGCGGATTCTTTTTTTTCCATTTGGTTGTGAGAAAGTAAAATAAAGGCATCTGCTATTGGAGAAACAATTGAGGACTGGAATAAGGTTTCACTGTCATCCGCCATATATCTTGCCCTTTTGTAAGGTACTTACTCGATATTATTTGGGAAATGCGCATTATTTGTAAGCCTCGAGCAGCGAGATGCGTCGAACAACTCGTCCATTCATTTGAATTCCGAACGACTTTCGGAAGATCATCCTGTTTTAAAAAAAAAACTTCGATCAAAGTTTATCGCTACGACATAATGTAATGCTATCCATTTTAATGCACTCTGGTAAGTTTCTGTGAATGCATGCATTCCGAAATTTGACTGTCTGAGTTCGATTTGCTTTCTCAAGCAGTCCATCTACGTTGAAGGATAACTAAAAATACTTGAAATTTTCTTCAGAATAATCCTGATCGTGAGAACTACTGATAGTATTGGCTGCTTTCATAGTGACCGGCCGGCCGACGGACTATGAAAGCAGCCATTGTATTCCCATTGCACTGGTCAAGCTGCCGCAGAGTATAGAGAACAAGGCAATCTTCTTGTCGGGAGCAATCGGCGTGACTGAATCGTCAGTCTGCGATAGGACCTAAATATACACAACAATAAGCCGAAAATTCATGAACAGTTGAGGAAGAACGGTAGAAGACAAATCTTGAAATCTTCATTCTGAGGGGTTAAGATGATGTGACGGTAGGACAGCGGAATAGGTGGGAAAGGTACCTTGATCCATGCCATTGTTGGACACGGGAACGATTAGGCAGGGAACGATTAGACGGCGACCACTATCTAAAATATACTGTGGAACTGTTCGTTTGCGCGAGCTTTGAGAAACTACTTCAAATATTTTCAACAGTATCTTCAGAACGTCTCGAAGTCATGATTCTTTGCTGGGAAACAGCTATACAGGATCGGCTCCCCTCCAAAATCTAGGATCCCAGCAAAACGCAACAAAACCAGCAGCGAATCCTGAGCCTGGTGGCATTCCTCACATAATCCAGCCCCCTTCTATTCAGTCTTTAGACGAAACTGAAATTGAACTGGGTTTGATGATCCTTGTCGTACACCATGCAAATATAGGCTGACTACAAGATGTCATAGAAAACAAGATAAACGAGAAGCAGCAATCCTCTGCTCATGGAATTCGCTTTGTAAAAAAAAGGAGCACAACAAGTGCCGGGCTATTCCAGCCTCTTGTTTTTCGATAGCTGGTTTCAGGAGATTGACAGTTGTATTGGTCAGAGTAAGGACTCTGCTGCACTCCAGCCTCACTACGGCGATTCGGTAGAAAAAAAAATCAAAATGTAGCTGATCAGTTGTGGGTTATTGTGTGCTCCCTGGTATAATCACCCACAGATGATGTGTAAGGAACAAGAGCTTTGTTTAGAGCTTAATCTGGAGTAATAGCCATTTCCGACATTTCAAAGTACACAGCACATTTGAACCTCGACGAAGCCCCTAGTCTATCATCGAAGTTGACGAGGGGGAAAGCTCTGAAGAAAAAAGGAAGGCTCTGCAACTCAGAGTGGACGATTCAATGTGACATCTTTCATATAATTTCCGAAAGCACAAACACGCAACACATGAAACGATGAACAGACTTAGCTCTCGAAGGAGATAATTCCTTCCTCTTAATATACTTTTTTGTAGGCTCAGGTGCACATGTCCTGTTGACTTAGCACAAGATATATACTAAAGTAAGAGCGAGGCACCTCTGCAGCTTACTAGGGAATGGTAGTTTAGTTTCCATAGAAGTTTCCATAGAAACCCAGGTAAGTCGTTACTGTTTGATGCTATTTACTAATGTAAAAGGTGAAACTGTAAAATGGTCTCTTCAAAATGAATGACCGAAGTTTGCTTGAGGCCAGTATCGATTGGAAGTGAGTAGTCATCCACATCAGCATTGGCGTGCCGTGGTGGTAGAACACTCGCTCCGTAGGCTGAGCAATCAAGTTCGCTCCCAGACACCGTCGAGATCCTTGCTATGTTCAATGCCCCTTCACTCCATCGTGCTTTCGAAACCTTTTCTGCTAGTAGTTTAAGTGAAATTCTGAATTCAGCTACCATTCATGCTTGTCGCACCTATTTAAGATGGAATGGTTCTGCACGTGGTTAATATGACTCTATTTGATTTCATGCATTGAGTATTCCAATATCCAACAGAAATCACTTTCGAACGGATTCTTAACTCACAGACTCAACTAATAAAGCATAACATGGCCAAAGTTCCCCACATACTATCAAGCATACACATTCCACCTTGGCTAGTGTTAGCCACATCCATCCAAAAGGCTGAAAGAGTAAAAGAACTGGTTTGGATTGAACAACAAAACCGCTGTGTATCTAAATATTGCACAGAACACCCGTCTCTTCGCGAACTGAGTACGAAGCCTAATAGCGACGTATATCGTACATTTGAAGCTCACTAAAATATTCACAACCACAAGCAAAGTCCGCTAACATATCCACACCCCTCCCCTCTCAGGAGAGCAGGATTACAGCTCGTACTACCATTTTGTGGATACAACCCATACATATGCATATACATATTGCCATTTTTTTTCTTTATGCATTCCCGCACACGCACATATGCAGTCACAACTATTGAAGGTAGAGCACAGTACACGATAATTTTGAGGTACTGTTTTTATTTGAAAAGCGGAAGTATGGGTTGGGAATAGTTCATCGGTAGTGAAGAAACCGAGAAAATCGCCGATTTCGAAAAAAATGTGGTTCCTTGAAAATAGGGAAAATAGTGTTTGGACGAGACCATGACGGAAATGCTATGGAAGGGGTATTCGGATGAGATTTCAGTTGATGCAATTGCGCAAAGAGAGCTGATTACATCAGGCCACAACTGTACAGAACTGGCTGTTTTCATAGTCTGCCGGCGTGCCAACCGAGGTAGTGCTAGGGGGGCCGAGGGAAGCAGACGGTCGGTCGACGCGGTCGCGTCGCTCCCAAGCCCCTTCGAAGGGCTGAAAACAAAGAAAAACAAGATCAAAAACCAAACAACCAGGGGCTTGTCAAATGATTTTTGATCTTGTTTTTCTTTGTTTTCAGCCCTTCGAAGGGCTTGGGAGCGACGCGACCGCGTCGACCGACCGTCTGTTTTCCTCCGCCCCTCTAGCACGACCTCGGCTGGCACGCCAGCCGGCGGGCGGACTATGAAAGCAACCACTGCCTTCATTGTCACTATGGGTCATGACAAGTTGTTTGATCTTCCTACATGGCTTCCCTTGTGATCGGTGCAGCCTCTTCAATGCCGGTGAAATGCGTCCGAGGATACACACGGGCAATCTTTGTGTCTTTATAACTGCCTAACTAGGTCGTTTTCCGACCTAATAGCGTATACGAGGGGACCACGAATTCATCCCATGGGGAAATCCTAGAAACCATTTTTATCGTGAACCGTGCCTTTGAGCTCCAGTTTGAGTAGTGAATCATCTGATTCGTTGTTGATTTGAACCTGCGATTATCAGCAAAACTTTTGTCACGCAGTACCATGCTCTCCGTACAGTAATCTGAGTAGAACTCGTCCGATAAGGAAACAATGTCCTTCGCTTGGGCACGGTTATACACTCCCCTTCTTTGACACAAACATAAATCAGGAAACACCGGCAAACATCTACGCAACTATGTATCTACCCGCATATCCACCTATGTATTGTATTCGGATCTCATGTAGGGGAAGCCAGCGAGATCCCCTTACATAGCTCTATCCTTACTGCATCCCGGAAATGCATTTACTCAAAACACATACTTCATCACAACACTCTCCTTTTCTAACGTAAAATTCTATGCCCAATATCATCCATCAAGACTACGCCTGTGGGAATTCCGTCATTATATGATGTCCTTTTTCAAACAGCAAGAGCGATCCCCGTTCACTTATTCTTCTCCCTCACAGTGGCGTGATTTTCACAGCCGTGCATGGTCATGAATGATTTCTGCGTTTTCCCAAATTTTTCTCGTACACTACGCATACACACTGGCTATTCCATTCATACACATACCGATGGTGCAACATCACTGAAAGTTCTAAAAGCATGATCCCCTAGAGGCTGAGTCCCGCTTTGTTTGTGGACCTAGACGAATATGCAACAAAACTCGATCTTAAACGCACTCAGTGCTTAGAGCGCATACTCGAAACAAATATTTACAGCCAACAAATAAGTATAGAAAACAATTGCGACCATCAACAAAATTATCGGTCACGAACGTCCTTCATACTCTTCAAATCCCAGCTCCCATGAGATGCTGCCCGAAGAACATAAGTCTTCATAAGCAGGGTGAAAACGTCATCGGCTCACCTCATGAGCTGGAAATAGACTGTTACCCCCACATACACAGACAAAGGACAAAGGTATGTTTCTCCTCATCAAATGAAATGACCGGGTTTTGCGTAGAAACATCGCAAATGCCATCTCTCAAGAAAAAGTTGTTATAAGAACAGGAAAGTGATTCGCCGTCTGGAAGCTTTTCGAACAAGATTTAAAATTCCTAATCCCAGTACTGTCTTCCTTGGCGCACGCCTCGCCAATGAACACTTAAATTTATTTTATTCGGTGCTCTCTCTCCATTTTTTTTTCCTGAAATCTGAACTGTTTTCAAAGCACTTGAAGTAAGCAGCTTCAGATTTTAAGTATGCTCAGACCATGGAAGGTTAGTCCAGGTATACTATTCACACCTTCGATCTTGCTCCACTTCCGATTTTTTCTTGAATTTCATGGATGACCTGGAAGCCAGCTACGACTGCACTGCAATGCTTGTTTTCCATCTTATTTGACGATTCTTGATCTCTATATTGAATTTCTTCGCTTTTCCAAGCGGTTCTAACCCAATTCCCCATTGGCACCTCCATTTCAAAGCAAAATCCAGCGTGCAAACTACTCTTTCTCTGAGAGGCATGGCCCCGCTCAGCTTTTGTGCGTGTTGTTCCTAAAATATACCACAACATATACCTCCCTAACCCGCACCAATTAACTTTAGGTCATACCGAAATTTTTAGCGATTAGATGGACCATGTGCTTTTCACCTATAGAGGTGCACAAAGGAGTGGTGAGCAAGTTCCCATTACTCTTGTTCTTTTCTAACCATGAAGGGACTTCAGATGTTTTATGAGTGCCAAAATTCGTGATACTTGCATACTCGCAGACACGGCAGTAGCGCTTTTTACCACCGATAGGGAAGGACGGTGGATGTGGTGCAATGGCAAATAGAGCACCATATACGTTGCCCAATGTTTGAATCCCGGATCGATATTCGGCTAGGTCAACTAGCTTCCATCCCTTTCACCGCGGCGCTACCAGACTCGTCTGGGAAGAGAAAGGCACCGAATTGCACATCTGCTGACCTCCGCCAATCATTGTATAGGCAACACACAAGCATTCAAACAGTCACCACGGTTCTTAATGGATGTCGAAGGCGGGTGCGCATCTCAAGTGCGATACTGATTAAGCTCGAAACTTTATTCTCTTAATTATAATTAAGGAGAGCCCAAACTACAACAGAAAAGAGATGTGAACTGAGATGAAACAACGTTTTACTATGAGAAGAAACGACGCCAATTCCATGCTTACAAATACAATGAACTTCAAACAAAAAAGTGTGAGACACTGCTGAATTATGTGTAAATACAAACAGTAACAACAAATAATACAGGTGAAGAGTCAATCGATGCGTTTCCATACACATCACCACTGCTTGTGTGATTGGGGTGTGCCACCACCCTGATTGAGTGTTTTGAAAAACGCATTCCATGCAGCTGAAATTGATTCCGAATGTCATTTATCGAGAATAAAACCTAATATTTTTTTAAAGAACTGAAAAATAGTCGGCACTGTAACAAAAAAAATTTAGCATTTTACAACACCGTACCACTAATCAATTCCGGATTCTTCTGGTTCAGATTTAGAGCATCCAATCCGCTAGCAATTTGGTTTGATGCAGCCTGTCCAGCCAATCTGCAAGGTAGAACGTAACAAACGAAAACGTCTTTCCCACCCAGTACTGCACAATTCTTCACTTACCCTTCTCTAGGATCCCTCGGATACACGTATGGCAGCGGCGGCTGCACAACAGGTCCTTTATGCATGGGGCCGCCTGGGTACGCTGCCGCCGGCACATCTTTCCCAAGATGACGACCCCTAAAATTTCGAGAAATATATTTACTATTCCCTCTTCTTAATGAGACCAACTTATGAAAATGCATGTCCGGCAGTGCTGTACACAGCTCAATGTATATGTCCAATCCTTATTTTCATTTTTAACCATTCATTTTTCAGAACGAAAATTATAAGAAGAACAAATGGAAAAATGGTTCTGACAACTGATTCCTCTTGGTCAAAGCACTTGGATGAGTCGTTTCTGGTTAATGCAAAGCAATCCTTCCGCTTTTTCGGAAAAAGAAAGGCTCTGCTCGTAGTAGGGAAGACCACCGCTAGGTCGAGGACCTGGTCCGTACAAATGCTACGTGACGGGTGACAATGCTCCGGCAAGAGAACGTTTCAAAGCTTTACTGAACGACTGAGTTTTACAGAACCCAACACTAACCACTAGTTAATTACATGACGCATCGCGACGTCGACAGGCCTTCCAACGCACGCGACGTCCCAGCCACCAGGACTTTTCGCAGTTCAGTCGATCGCGAATTTTCGCGCTACTGACCATTAGCCACCTCCTTATTTCTATGTATCTCCGCCACTATCTCCGAGTCGAGCAGAAGATCTTCGCAGTAGCACAGATCCACAGATTTTAAGAACGAGGCCTTGTCTTCTAACCGACAAAATTAGCGGCACTATGCGACTTCTTATTGGCGATAGAACCCAGCTACATTTTGTTACTCTCTCTACAGTGTTGTTGCAACATGGATGATAGCTTGAATTTTATTGCTAAAGTAGGATTGATGAGAATAGGGCGAGATTGTTCGTTTGCACTGTGAGTTATTCATGAACTTTCATACATCCACATTGCACAAGCAGAAGTTCTTGATACTTAATCAGATCAATCTCGATTGAAGCGCTTAGCTTATGAGCATCGAGAATTCAGTTCGAAATCCGTTTGCACACCATTTACTTCTCTGCTCTCGACTGCGATCAATCGCTTAATTATGGCTGAACAAATATAGTTTGTGAGTGTGAGTATGTACACTGCAAACGGTCACACACATTGTGCACCCTCTCCTACATTTGCCTCACTACATATTCCATTTTTCCACAAAATTATGTTTCACGGTAATAGTCGCTTACACAAATGCATAACTGGCAAGCTAACAAAATGGAGGGCACGATGCACAAGGAAAAGGAGGAACGAATCAAGACAAGACCCGACCAACACATATGACCAAGTTCGATCAATGTAAGCGGCAAATTCCCGAAAAATTTTATACTCTTTCATGAACGTCCCAAGAAATCGGCTTATAATGGAAACCTGGATGCATTCTCACCGCGGAAATGCTAGAACACCTCGAGAACCCGTTTGGTTGAAAACTGCCCTGGAAAGTGAGAACAGCCCAGATTACAGACGAAAGGAAACTCGAGATGCTTCTTAGATGAAACCCCATAAAAGACTGATCATAAATCTCGAATATCTGAAAAAGAAAGCAGTTGCTTACACTCCTAGATCCAAGGGCGCAAACTGCATGTTTATTCTACATATTAAAGCAAGCAATCGTTGCAAAGTATAGATATGTACTAGAAATCCTAAACTAAAAATCGGAGAGCCGCCGATAGCCATTACGGTTGCTATTTCACACAAACACGTAAACAGACGGAGCGAAGAAACTATGTTCACTTGTCTAATGAAAGGATGAATGGTCAGGTCTTTCTGCGTCAATCAATCCCGCCATTGAAAAGCGCTCCCGCATGTGCCCTTTACAATGACTTCCAGTAGTCGGCCGATCTTAGTGCTTTTATCGACCAAATGAGCCCGTTACCGACTCTGAGGGATTTGAGGCTTAGTTAGCTTGGGCGAGTGACTAGACCCAATCAAATAAGATCATTAGGAACCTGTCAAACGCACGCGAAAGCGTGGGTTGACTTATGGGATGGGTATGCCGTACAGTTCCACGTCAACTTACACCCCACCTACACCTTTCCGCCTGTGGTAACATGGAAAAGTTAGTTGGCTGCTGCCCTCTCAGTCAGACAAGATTCAGCTGTGTCAATATTGATCAAAAAACTCGCCGCATTCCAAGATATGGAAAATAAAGTTGACGAAAACAGAAGATCAAACTTTATGTGTACATGGAATGTGCAACATTGAAGTCTGTGAGAGTCAAATCAATTATCGATGAGGAAAAGCTAAAGAATATTTGAAAACACTTATTTCCCCAACTCGCCTGCAGGCAAAACATTTACAAGAAGATATGCGTCCTGCATTTTCGCAAACAGCTTGAGGAAACAAAGAAAACATGAGATGCCTCAAAAGTACCGTGTCTGATCGTGTCCCACAGCTCCTCGACCCGAACGTGGAGTGCCTTGCATATTTGATGGTGGCGTCGCCCACCCTTCATATGAAGGCCGAGGGTACATTCCACTAGGGGGACTGTATCCAAACATTTCCTGAAAATAATATACTAACGATTCATTCCAAACATAAACTAATTTAGAAGTGAGAAAAACGAGTTCAAAAAGCTGAAATGAGATCATGAAAACTCAAACATTATACGCTGCAACTAACCCTTGACGCGAAAGGGATAAGCCCGAGTGGCGCTTCATCATAACCAGCTCCACCTTTTCCATAACCGTATGCGGACGCAAAGTCGTTAGAATACCCAGGCGGAACATTAGCACCAGCTTGGTGATTTTCACGTGGAACAGCATAAGTCACAACGACCGACATACCGTCGATCACAAAATTGTTGGCTCTGAATAGGTAATAAGGATTTTTAGACGACCACCCCTCTTCTTTTCTTGCATTCGTAGGATCTCAAAAATTTTTAACGAAGTTTTAATAGTCTAATGAAAAACGAACTTACTTGACCATTCTATCAGCGACCTCCGCATGCGTGAACGTAACAAACGCAAAGCCACGGAATGGACGAGGAATGAGGATATTTGTCACCTGAAACACAGCAAGCATTGCATGTTTTATGAGGAATTTGTTCCAACATTCAGTCTCTGCTCTGTGGAAAGCTCCTACCGATGCTGCTTCCTTGACTTGCTTAGCTTCCTTGTTGAAGAAGTCCCGCAACGTTTCTTCCGTGATTTTCTCGGTGAGGCGACCGACGAATATCTTATTCACTAAGGTCTTTCGAGGTGGTCCATAAGGGTTTCCACTGGTATCGGTGTGCTGAAACAATAATACCATTATCAAAAAGTTGCTAGAACAACATTAAAGTTTGAGATTATGCTCCTCCACTGTCGTAATGAAAAATTTTGTAACAAAACACTATGAAACACAGTAATGCTTACCTTCTGATCCGGAAAGCGGATCTCACAGCGTCTGCCATCAATCATGTGATCACAAAATCCCATAACTTTGTCTTCCTCTTCTACGCTGCTCATTTGAACAAAGCCAAATCCTTTAGAACTTCCATCTGCGTTTCTTTTGATCTTAATGATGAAGACATAACGATCGTATTCTTTTGTACAAACTCTCCCTTTTTTGCCGATTAGCTTATTTTACTCCATTTAATCTTTGATGCCTACATTCGTTTTTTTTTTTGTTTTTCGAACAAGCACGAACAAAACGCATGCAACAATTTATTCTCCGAAATGAACCTAACCCTAGAAAAGTGGGGACAAAAAGTAAAACCGATGATGCCAAAGTTATTGTCTAGAGCCCGAACCATGATTTGTCTGAATCCTCAAAAGTATGTCATTCCGACCTTAGGACCAGAGATGTGGTGCCTTTTCCGAGAAAAAAATTGGTAGATATATCCCCATTACCGACCACCACAGCAAACCTACCCTTACGCAGGGACTATACACTAATTCAAAAGGCTCATTCCATAATTAGGAGTGATTAAAGTGAATGTCTAACAAATCACATCCATATTCATTGATTTTCAAAACAAGCACGCAAATCGGAACTTGCTGTATCGAGCATGCCCACATAACGTACACACTACCCGCGTCGGATCATGTTTTGCATCTCTTTGCTTAACCTACCTAATAAGAATGTCGAGAACATTCAAGCACCAAGACAAAACACAAAACACACAGATAACTCACAGACATAATTCTCACGCACCTCTGCAAATACGACGGTACCGAACGTTTCGAAGTACTTCTTGAAGTCTTCGTCAGTGGTCTTGAAATTCACGCCGAGCACGATGAGGTCAACAGGACGGCGCGGCATCACTGGTTGATTAACGGAATCCCGAGCGTCGGCAGCACGTTTGCGACCAACTCGCCCTTCACCGTCACTGTCCGATTCTCCATCGCTGGTACCGATTTTGCGACGTTTTACACTCACATCCGAACCTAGACACACCTTTCTCGCCTCCCGTACTACATACATTAAACTCAATAACATCAAAAAAAGCCATCACTCGACACATTCTCCTGCAACCATACCAGAGCTAAAATTGGTTGGTGACAAACAGCTGACTTGTCTAGAGCTTTGTCTAGTTAAGCTTCACCTAAGCGGCAACAGACGCCGCTTCTTTGACATTCAGACCACGAGTGCGGCTATTGACGCAGCGAGATTTTGTTGAGGCACGTCAAAACTAACTAGGTTTCAGCGCTCCTCCGTTTGCATTGCTCTTTCATACGAGTGACTGATCACCGTCGTTATAACAACTGCTCTGAATGAGATTGATAGGGAACACGCAGTTCGGGAGAGGCACGGGTTGTTCCACCCCTGTCTACGCCTTCTCTGCGAGGTAGTACCTTGAAAGACAATTTCATTTTCACTCCAGCTTTTGCATAGGGTAAGCATCGCACCCACCACGGCAACCTTTCCCCCTATCCTTCGATATCCCCATGGCAAAGAATATTGGTGCCCACCCTTCCCTGCGCTCCAGCGGCAGAGGGCAGTTGGATCGGTCAAGGTCAGTAACCTCACTGAACTTCAACTTTTTACAGCGACTCACTACAATTTTTTTCATCAAAAACAGTGAAAAAATTTGCTGGATCAGCTGTTGGCCATTGTTTGATCCTTAAATTTATCACCCAAAGATGAGTTTGAATCAAGTCCTGATTAATTCTCTGAACAGAAATGAAATGGGAATTAGTTAATAGGAACAATATTAACAAAAAACAGAAGATAACTCCTACTCACATGATGGAAATTATGAGCTCGCTTAAGTAGGGTTTGACCTAGGCCGATCCAACTGAATGAGGTGACGGTTCCGTAAACGGTTTTTTCGAAACTAAGCCTATAACGCGCGCGACGCATCCCACTGGCTGCTTTCATTGTCTGCCGGTCGGCCGGTCGGCCGATGACGTAATACGATTAGTTTGTGTAAGAAATCTACGTCTGCTGCAATTCATTTCACGGTCAGATTCTTTCAGTAGGGTTCTTACCGTGAAATAAAATGCAACAGATGTAGATTCCTTACACGAACTACCCTAAAATTCCATAGATAAGAGCGGTTGAACCTACCGATGAAAAATGAATTGGAAAAAATCGAAATTGAATGCAGTCACCCCTCTAACTTGATGGATGTATAAATTAAACTTCGAAGAAGAAGTTAAGAAGAAGCTCCCCTCAACTCTAAACCCCGCTCATTTAATAAACCATTCATATAGAAAAACAGCGATCCGTTAAAATTGCTATTTTCCTATATGAATTGTTTATTAAGTGGGCGGGGTTCAGTGTTGAGGGGCGGATCTTCTTCTTAACTTCTTCTTCGAAGTTTAATTTATCCATCCATCAAGTTAGAGGGGTGACTGCATTCAATTTCGATTTTTTCCAATTCATTTTAAACCGGTAGGTTCAACCGCTCTTATCTATGGAATTTTAGGGTAATTCGTCTTACGTCAGCCGGCGTGCCGGATCGCCAGCTGGTCGGCGGACTAGGAAAGCAGTCAATGCGAACTCTAGATGACATTACGGTACCACTAGGTGTCAGTGGAGCAAAAGATTTGCACTAGTGCGAGTCCTCTTCTCTTCGGCCCGTCCAAGCGCGAATCATATGCCCCACTGACAAATGCGACACGCCGAGAATCGCGTTCTGACGCGGCGCGTACGAAAGCTGCGCGTGACCTGGTTTCGACGGACGGTCGCAACGAAGCAAACCCCCGAAACAGCGCTTCAACCTCAATGAATGCCATCTTTGGGCAATTATGTCCAATGAAAATGAGGTCGAAAAGGACCACTCCAACTGATCTGTGTCCCTGATGCTAACGGCTGCAGCGGCCGATTGTTGATCGAAGATGGCATTAGTGAGATTTGAGATATGAAAAAGCGCAGCGAATCGTTTAAACTTCATGATTTAGACCCACGAGCGCCCAAAAAGGCACATTGTCAGAAATCAATCACACTAGAGCAATCAATACAACTTCATTCCTGACATTTTGCCATCGTCTTATAGGCGATTCTACTCGCAGTTCATCGGGCTGCACTCGCAAATGACTAGAAACTGAGTGGCAGCACACTGCAGAGTCTACTACCCCACATTCCTGACCTAGTCATAGTTGCCTGTAGTTGCCGATACCCAATAGTGGGCCTCACGATAATGTTGGAAAACTAATTTAATTGGATTTGTAAATGCACTGCTTTAACTACAATCACAGACTTCGTGAAATTGACAAAGACACAAAATTTCCAAACCTCGCTCAGCGCGTGCATTCGAAAAGATCACCATAAACACTTTGTCATCCCATCCATCAAGAGGTGGTAACATTTTAGTTCCAGAGGAATCAACCCTGAAACTCTGAACATTAGAAAAAAACGGAGATATACAATAAAAACTTACGCCACTGCTCTCAGTGCTCCGGTCTTTGGATTTTTAAACTTCAATCCCGTTGCACCAGGATAAGACGCCTGAAGTGTTGCCATGGACAAAGAATTATCCTGAGCGGTCGGCAGCTCCATTGGGTCGCCTGAAACAAAATTCATGAAGAAGTGCTAGGTTCCACAAAAAAAAAACAAGCAGTGCAGTAATGCAAACAGGTAGTACCGTTATTATCCGATACAACGACGAATTCAGAAAACGGTATGCCGTTGCCATTCCCATTTGATTCAATGTCCATCTTCACCACCTCACTGCGTGCTCTTTTTTCACCAGCGCAAATAGTCAACTCGCTCATGAATGTAATTCCAAGCCTTAATGAGAAGGAAATATACGTGTCCGTGTTGCATAACACGCAGAAGAGAAAAAATTGACAAAACTTCCAATATAAGAACAACACAAGAAGTACGTTACAGAAACAAATGCGCCCGATATGAAGGGACTGTTCAGGAAATGCTCGCGAATCGAGCACCATACCAGAGAAATAGAAGTTTCGAGCATCAAACGCTTAGTTTGGTTTGGAGCCAAGATTCCTCGACTCACTAAGCACGGCTATAGTGTGGAATGAACTAGTAAAATGAATTGGATGAAAATTTGCAGCGTCAAGCGCGGCAAGCGCCAGCCAGCTCTTGAGCACCAGATTAACACAATCAACAAATTTTTTACAAGCAGAAAACACATGGTAGCCTCTGTAGCTCTGCTAGCAAAGTAGTTATAGAAGGCACACTGGTGAACTCTGAAGAGTGACAGCTGCGATTTACCACGAACGTCTTGGCAGTCAGAGCCAGCATACTGCAACAAATGCGTCTTGGCAGTCAGCATACTGCAGGACGTTCGTTGCAGGTCGCAGGTGTCACTCAAAGTGTCTTCCCAGCGACCGACCGACCGACGCCAGTGCTAGCCACTTAATTGGCTGCTTTCGGACTTCAACGATTCATCTGTCCGCGTGCGTGCTGCGACGGCGTCGCTAGATAGGTTTTGACGTGTTGGAACGTGATCTAGTGTTGTCAGTCCTGTCTAGCACCACCATGACAGCATGCACGCGACCGCCGTCGCAGCACGCACGCACGGAAGGACGGACTGGAAGCAGCCTTCATAACACTGAACTCGATGGATCACGCGCCCTCATGGCTCAAGAGGCTCTGAACACAACCTGTTCAGTGTTTTCAACAACTGGCTAGCGCCGTCGGCCGGTCGGCCGGTCGGTCGGTCGGTCGGTCGGTCGGTCGGTCGGTCGGTCGGTCGGTCGGAAGGCTCACCGGTGAACTCTGAAAGCAGCCACAGTTCACTTTCATTCTTCAACGATTCATCCGTCCGTCCGTCCGCCCGTTCAACGGGAGCGGGACGGCGATCACGTGCGTGTCGCGCAGGCGGTTCTAGGTATTTACAGTGTCTGATCGGTATTTAGCGCTGTCAACACCTTTCTAGAACCGCCGGCGCGAGCCGCGTTAAACGGACGGACGGTCGTCCGAGTCTGAAAGCAGCCACACTGGTCCGAGAAAAGATTTTCGGGAAGAGCGCAAACTTTCAAATGGACTTTTAATGCCGGTTGTCATATCAGCCACTAAGGACCGAACACTCGACAGATTTCGATTTACGAAGAGGATTCATGAGGGCTAAGTATCCACCTGGTCCACCTGACGTTCATATGGTTATGACTATATGCGTTACATGTAAAACTACAGAAAGATCAGGTGTTTTCGATCTTTTTGAAAAGGTGAATGTAGATGAATGTAACGTGATCCCTGTACGTCGAGGGTGCGAGTATGCTCAACGAAAAGGTAACTGGGGATTGGAACGTGCAACAAGGTGTCAGTTTTATGGAGAGGGGAGAGCGAACAGAGAACTGCCGCGAGCTCGACTGTCTTTAGCCCGACCGAAAGGAAAGGGATTGTGGAGATATTTTATTGCATGGCGAACGGAAACTTGGGGGCATCGCTGCTGCGAGATCCTATCACAGCAGCTCAGGGTCAGACAACTTCTACGTTAAAGGAAGTTACGTCATCGGCGGGTGGGTCATATCACTACATGGCCGATAGCCGGTGATGCTCCTGCATACCGATACGTCCACATTACGTCGAATGCTTATCATCTTCTCTTTCTGCGGCTTCCCCCTTGAGTGGTATTGCGCCTGGTCATGAACGGTACTACAACGTCCATCTTTATATGGTTGCGCTACCCCATCACCATTTATAGGATACATTTTCCACCTGGTCAGGGTCGCTCACACAGACGACATTGGAAGAAAATCGTTTCAAAGATCGCGTCAGTCGAGATGTAATATGTCCACAGGCTGTCTCGACATCTACATCGACTACGCCTGAAATCATTAATTTCACGACGAAAAACCAAAACTTGTTTGTTCACGTGGCTCCAGAAGAGAACGGGGAGCATCCGGAACCAAGTGTATTTCAAAGTCAAAATCCGAAGTCAAAAAAAAAGACGACGGCTACCCAAAATTAAAAAGTTCCGAAAATCGTCAAAACCGAAGATTGCCTACTGCACTCACTGTAACTGCATCGACACTAAACTACTGCAGCAGGCAAACAACTGGTCATTGTAATGCGTCTGCGGATACGAGACATTGAATTGGAACGGGAAGCCGTGTGCTGAAGAAGGTCAAACAGATAATGGAAGGGAGGGACGCATTTCTGTACTCGCTAAGGGGCAGAACACTTTTACCCCGCCTGCTGGATTAGATCGCTGTCTTTTCCCAGCCGAACCTGCTTTGCAACTGTCTCTACCGGTTCTTCGCTTGTCACTGTCTGCGACGAAGAAGATCACTTGGAAGAATTCGCCAGGGGTAAGCTAACTCAGAGATTCATGTCGCTCTCGTACCAAAGCATTCTGCATAGCTCAGTGAAATAAATTTTATGATATAGTCAAATAGAACCTAGAGCCACTTTTAGAGGCATGATAAAGAAGTTTTGCCTCTGAAAGTTCCAGGATCGTAATAGGAAAAGGATATGTTGACATAATGTCTAGTCGATGATGCAGAACCAAAGGCTAAACTGTCAGCACCATTCATAACAATATACATTTCCCAGAGCCAGAGATGGGTGACTTGAAAATTTTTGCGTCGAAATCAGAAATAGGTTCGATTGGTCAGGCGAAATCCTTCTGCATAGTTAGCTGCACCAATGAATGCGGATAGAAATATGGCTAAGAGCTTCTGTCTTTCGACAAATTTCGGTTGAAAGTCTCAAGCGCTACCAGAGCGCCTAAATGGGGCTCCCAAATGTCACCCAGCACCGAAATTGCTTTGACAATCCCAAAGCGCGGCAGGTTGCTACGGAACCTGCGAAGAGCACGCCAAATAGTAGGAGCCCGTTGGACGGGGCCCAGAGTAGATCCCACCTACTCTGAACCAAAATTCTACTCAAAGTGAGAAGACTGAAGCCTAAAATATCAACAGCAATGAGAAGTAACGAGAAAAACCTGAATAATGAACAAAAAGACTGCTTGTAACAAACGAAACCGCCTTCTTGCTGTAAGAACTTCAGATATTCACCCTAACAAAGACAAACTTCCTTAAAATACTTTACGACAATACCCAAAAAATATCGACACGAACCGATTGACAAGGAAACGCAGGCGAAATGAGCAAGTGCACTGCCGACCGCAACGCAGCATCCCGTTCCACACAGGACCCGCCTGAGCGGCGCGGTATTTAAACTGCGGTTTTTGGGAGAAGTAAGGCGCAAGTGGAATTGGAGTGGAAGTAGAGGGATTTTAATGTCGAACGTGAACGTATGATACAGTAACTCCCTAGTGCGGCACCACCCACCTCGTGGGCTTCACCCAAGGTACTTTTTTTATGTCATTATATACGATGGGTGTTTGGAGGTGCTCGGGCGTCTCCTGGTTACGAGTTACTTTGTGACACATTCAAGGGACTTTAAAACTCGTTTTGTGCGAAATGAAAGGGTAAGAGGGCTCGATGTGGGATGGAAGGGACCGTTCGTCCAGCGATTGATAAGTCAGGATCAGGTTTTGCTGGATGACTCGTTTATATATGATGCAACAAGCGGGGTTTCTAGGAGGGAAGTTGGGATCCGTTTTACGCCCAGGTAAGACGTGACGTATTACGGGAGGAGGGTACAGGAAGAGGAGGGGGGAGGGGGAAACGGTGAAAAAAGTCTCCCGTTTTTAGCCATTTCTATGCGGTTTTACAATATTGAATTTACTTTTCAAATTAATCCCCTGTAAGAGGTCAGAATCTAACTGATGAAGGGGTAAACAGGATGGATGATGAAGATGATGAAGGAAGGAGCACACACAAGAGACACCCTCTATCCCCGAAGCGACGACTGAATTGGCAATCGATGTTTCTTTGCATTGGCACTGCCCCCTTCCTCCTGCATCGCTGCCCTGGCAAGAGTTTAGACAGAGAGGCAGTCGTGATCGTCAACGATCGGAACGAATAGCGCAGACATCCCTGGGCTGGCTGGATGTGGGACAAGAATATCGAACGGCAAGCTGCTCCAGCTGTATGCGCTCATCTCTGAGAAACATAAAAGGAGAGTTGGAGGGTGACTGGGTGAAGATGGGTGCAGGGGAGCTCAACGGAATAGGCGCGGAATCGATTCTTGTGCACTCAATGCCCGTGGCTGGGCTGCCACCCAAGTAGTCTAGAGCTGGAGAGTGGAAATTCGACTGACAAGAGTAAAACGCATGCTGTTGTGTTTGATTGGGGACTGATTGGGGGAGCGCTTGTCCCGCTTTACGCTAAAAGTGAAGCACAAAAAGGATAAATTCTTTGGACTATGATCAATCCCGCCTGAGATGTACGCCCCGCATTCGACAAGAGTATGGTAGCAATTAACCGACTCCGGAGGTGTGGAAGGCTTGGTTGCCCTAGGCGGGTATCGATCCGGGATTCGGAACTGTGACCATGCGTGTGGATAGTACGTCATTCGCCACTACACCAATTCCACCCTTACTACAAGTATTTCGGTAAAAACCCTGTAGAAACGCAGTAACAGTTGATTCCTAGGAGTTCAATGGAGCTGTTACACGAGAGTACGAAATGTTCAGCAACGATTAACACTTCCATTTCGGTGGTATCAAGAGCAGGTAACCTTCATCTGTATTCCAGATTCAAAGGTTTGGTATGATCCCTTTTCTGCCAGTTTTTCATCACAAACAAGGAACCATGTTGATGTTGTACTTTCATCTCATCGGATTTTGGTTTCCTACGTTATTAATTCACATTTGGCAGATTCTATAGAGGCATTCCTCCATAAAGGCTTTTATAAAGCCCAATGGCATCTTTCATAGTCCACGACCGGTCGCGCGACCGGTCGCCGGTCGCTCGTGAGATGGGTCCGCGACCGGTCGCGCGACTGGTCGCCGGTCGCTAGCGACTGGTCGCTCGACTGATCGCGCCACTGGTCGCTCGATCGGTCGAGGAGGCCGCGCTAGTTATGGGTGCCGCCGTGGACGGTCCCGCGCGATCAGTCGAGCGACCAGTCGCGGACCCATCTAGCGAGCGACCGGCGACCGGTCGTGGACTATGAAAGATGCCAATGACTTCGGGGTTCTCGTCTTGAAACTTGTCACTTACAGTACCTTCAGCTTACACACTTCCCACCCAAATACAGAAGTGGGCTCTTGATATTCTCAGGTCTTACATCTATCCTTTTCCAGCCTCTCCTGAATGTCCAATTATCTTCTCCGTTCTAACCGTGACTTTTTTAAGGGAAAGTTCAAAATTTGCAGCATGTGCTCTCTCTCTCTCTCTTATACAATACTTTCAGCTCTTCAGTCTTTTCTCCGAAAACAAACCTAGCGATGACTTATACTCAGCAACTTACAGCGGCTTATTGGAAGGCTCGATCTCGAACAGCTGCTCACTGGGGCTATTGGAATCATTGCAATGCAGTCATCACTTTTTAAAATTGGAAATCTCGGGACTTCATCGACGAAATGTCGAACAGCCAAAAGTATTAGTAATACTATCTGTAGATGAATACCAAGACGGCCGCCAGCGCCATGGTCATTTTCGAAAGCTCTGAAGAAAGGCCTCGCTTTGCTGTGTTTCGTGTCCCTCGCGCGAGGATGATCTAATGGAGCACTTTGGCTCGCGACAAATACGGATGGAATGGACATTGCTGGCGCCCGTTTGAGGAAATCGATGATCAACGGGACGACAGGTGCTACTGGTGATAGGTGATCTGTAGATGATGGAACAAATCGAATTTCCACCTCACCTCTAATCGTGTTTGACACAACAGCAGCTTAGCGGCGTAGCGTGGTCAAATTGATGTCCCTAGTGGGTTTCCTGCTGAATTGAACCCTCGCGCCAGACTAGGATACTTCAAAAGCTGGACAACAAGAATGGAAGGTTAAAAATGTTAATGAATTAGGTTTTCGGCGTTAATCGATCCTGTTCTTGAGAAGCGCCCCAGTCTTGGTCTTCCATTCGGGTGCTCATGGCCGTTTCAGTGACTTGCGGTCGATGTACAAGTCAGTGCTTCCATACTCCCAGACTAGTCCAGTATCAATTATCCGACCCTGGAGGCAAGAAAGGCCTAGTTGAACTAGACATGGCAATCGATCCCTGGACGTCGCGTATGCCATTGGTGCGCTACTTGCTATTACGTTAGCCGTCGCATAGCGAAAGGTCACTGGCAATGCTCACCGACTTTGACTAATTCAAGGGTTTCACGTCAGGGCACTGAACAAGTTCCTTTTCGTGAACATTCCTACTGTATATAATTCACTAGGTGTGTCTGTTGGTTTGCCGGTGAGTTTGTGTGTGTGTCGGTGTGTGTGTGTCCGCGTCAGAGTTCTTTTGTTAAGGGTAGCGGTACAATCATTCGTTCCACCTCTGAAATCTATGGGTAAGAAATACTGTGAGCATCTAGAACAGTGTTTTTTATCCCTACAGAAACTGACATGACAGACTTCTCGAAATGCGCATATAATATGAGAAGTAGCTGATCTCATTCCTCCTTGTAACAGGACACAGTGGATGGCTCGCAGATTTTGGGAACCACACGTAGTGAGTAGATCAGAGAAAATAAGACTAACCATCGTTCGTATCCGTTCGTGATCGTTCACCTCGAGGCGAGACTCCAGGACTTCACAAATAAGCTGTCCTTTACTATGCGCCATTCAGCTGTCTACGAAGTCAGCGATCTCTTACGATCGGTCATCGCAGGCCAATCCGAGCAAAACATCAGGGAGTGGCCGATGCAATGTAAGTTGCGACCATTAATTTTTGGTAGCCTCCCAACGGCTGTTCGCTGTCGATAAGTCACCCAGGTTGACACATTTTAGTGATAACCTATGTGGTCTGGCCTATGATCATCCCCTCGCTGACGATTCATCAGCCAGGAGGACACATTTCAGTGATACTCTATTGGGTCTGAATTTCGGTAACACGCGCACTTTTTCAAAAACATCGGTAGAACGCCCTAATTCGTATGTGAGTAAATTACTCAACAAACATGAGAAAAATTACGCTGCCATTGGGTTAGAAGAACTCTCAATAGTACATATTTGCATTTCAGCACTTTTACTATAAGAAACAAAGGTACGCATAACGCTGGTAACGGATCACGAACCACTCAAATCTCTGGTGCACAGATCAGATTTGATCGGATCCCTAGCTAAATATCAAACTTGCATACAATCGTATGATATTATAATTGAATATCGTGCAGTACACTCTTTTCCATTCCGCAAAGACTGTTTGGGCAGTTCACACGAAATAATTGGGCCTTTACCACAATGTATGGATGGAAGTGAATTTATGTCTGTATCAGTACGCGCTTTTAGCAACGTCATAGCTGGTAGACCAAGCAACGAGTCAGTGATCGAAGCATTGATTGATGATCTTATTTCGAAAATGATAATCAGAAAGAACTAGTCCCGGACCGTGGCTCGAACGACACCAGCGAGATGTTTGCAAAAATCAATAAAACACTGGGAGTATATAATAACTTCACGACCAGTGATAATCACAAACCTAATGGCAAGGTAGAACGATTGGCTAAAGTCGTCACTGAATCACTCACGGCATATTGTTCCAACGCTAGAGAATTATGGTCTGATAGCCTACAGCCAATACTATTTGCTTACAATTCCAGGATCAATACAACAACAGGTTTCAGTCCATTCTTCACAGTACACGACAGATGGTCGACTACATGAAGCGATATCCTCTATGAACTTCCTTCACGTTCACTGTTAGCGGCGGATGACTTTGCAGGTCAATTTGCAGTCGATGAGCAGTCTCAGAAGTATCATCATATCTGTGAGGTACGAAATAGCGAACAAATAGCGCAATACAAGATAGGATACGACCTACAAAACAAGTTACGTATATACATTTCCACCGGCGATTAGTTCTTTCTCACAAACTGATGGAAGAGTCCTTCCTCGGTAGAAGAGATCGATCGCCATAATATTACGATTACTAGCCTGGTAGGTCGCCAAAAGGGACAAATTGCTCATCCAGACCGTCTTAATCTTTATTCTGCACGTTCCAAACCAACTGACGCTTCCGTACCGAAGACACCAAATTATAAATGGCGTCACCAGACAAGGAAGCTTCAGACGGTATGATACAACCATTAATCAGACGTTCTCGCCTTTTCAGGAAAAAAGACGTTTTGTTCTTAATGACAGGCTCCTGTTGACTTTACTTTTAATAGATCTCTGGCGATGATCTGTGAATAGTAAAGTCAACAGGAGCCTGTCGATAAAAAGAGACTGCCTTCACTGGTCAGTTTGAAGTTATTTTCTCAATGTCAACGCGAGGTCGCAATCCTTTTATAAACTCTTTGGATCAGCGATTCAAAGAGACCACACGCAGCGTACACCCCACCTTTATCTAGACAAAAGAAAAGTACGTCTTTATAGCAGTCGCTCTCAATAAGTATCAGGCTCCAGGCTCCAAGTCTAGTATTCGATTCATAGTATTTTGATTATGTCTGTACCAGTCGGGCCGCCCGGCTTCCCTCCTTATGGTGTCGCCCGGCTTCATCGGCGCTCCTCCATCTTGTAAGAAATTAGCTTTTCCTTGAAAGCTCTACACTCCCAGCATTAGCTCCGAATTGGGACCTGTATTATAATTGATTGTATACTAATTAGAAGTCTCGATTCATTGCTCTTCATCTCGAATTGTGTCACATGGCTTAACTGATTGAAAGCCAATGTCTTGAATGGTACCCAGAAATTGATAGTAACGCTTATCACAGATGTCGTCATCAATAGAACATTTTCCCCACGGAGTTTTCATTAATTGGGGATCCCAAATCATTAGCGGTCAGATGAGTTTAGTCACAAATGATATGTCACAAAACAAAAAGGAGTCGTGGTACTTCATTGCGTCACAAAGCTTACTACGTGACGGTCGTAGTTTAATAGCAAGAAATGGACAATATTCTTATTTCGTTATTGAGAAATGTCTTTGATCGATTGCTATTACTGCATTTACCCGTCTTATTGAATGAAACATCTTAAAGGGTCAGTATTTGATCATGAATACCCTTTTGCTCCCTAAGGCCCCTTATCAGTTCTTATCAGTTGTTAACAGTTCCTGTCACAGAGTACCTACGACCACGACACATCTCACATTGCCGTCATTGAAAAGGTTCCAGTGTTGACGCGAAGGGGATTGCAACGCCTGCTCGCTTGTTGTTATGTTATTATTATGAGTTATGAATCTTCAACCTAGAATTTCTATCGCGCACGCCCCGCCCACTGTAGGCGGAGTTCGATCTTGCCAACTGCCATAAGTGCTTCCATGCCGCCCCCTGTACTCCTACCGATTTTGAAGGCTTTCGGTCCACTGGGACAGGAGTTATGAATTAGCGACCTAAAATTTCTATCACGCACGCTCCGCCATCATGCCTCCTGCACTCCTACCAAATTTGAGTTTTCTAGGTCCACGAGGACAGGAGTTATGAATTTCCGGTCACACACACACACACACACACACACACACACACACACACACACACACACACACACACACACACACACACACACACACACACACACACACACACACACACACACACACACACACACACACACACACACACACACACACACACACACACACACACACACACACACACACACACACACACACATACACACACATACACACACATACACACACACACACACACACATACACACACATACACACACATACACACACATACACACATACACACACATACACACACATACACACACATACACACACATACACACATACACACACATACACACACATACACACATACACACACATA
This sequence comes from Haemonchus contortus, assembly GCA_000469685.2. NCBI lineage: Eukaryota > Metazoa > Nematoda > Chromadorea > Rhabditida > Trichostrongylidae > Haemonchus > Haemonchus contortus. The sequence continues at coordinate 12,813,712 of LS997564.1, forward strand.
CACACACACATACACACACACACTTAACGAATTATACAATGTCTGTATATCAGTCGAACCTCAGTGTGCACAGAATGATATTCGCACCACAGTTTATATACCATTCCAGACAGTATTTGGTATTTCTCGGACTATTATTATTATAGTATCGCTATTGGTATAGACTTTGACTACACACATTATATTTAGTTAAATTGTCATAAGCTTTATTAAGTTGCCTTATTTCGCTGCAATTTCTATCACGTTCAATAAAACGAAAGATTGGATAACTCGTAGAATTAGCCTAACTATGTTACTGCAAGACTATAGCAATTTTCACAGTGTATTAGGATACGTATAAGTCATAGATTAACCGATCATCACTGCAACCCATTCATTAAAACTCCGCACATTACGACGTTTATCCATATCAGCCCTCCGGTTCGAGGTCGTGCTTTCTAACTGTTTCTGTATAACGCCGTTTGTCGCTTGTCCCGCCCACATTAGTACACGGTCAACTGTCGGCACGATGTTCTAGGATACGAATTCCGTTTTTCTTGAACTTTCATCTCTCTCCTCGGTGGTACCGCTTGAGAGCTCATCTAAAGCTCGAGGACGAGCTTACTGTAAGGAATGGAGATGTCATATCCTCTCCACAGGGCCACTATAAAACGAGCCGGCTACCGACAATTGGCCGTCTCGCTCATCTCACTCGTCTAGCTCTGTGTGTAGCGCCCATCGCATCAGGGCTGGCCGACGTGTCCTGGCTTCTCCTTGACCCTGTCATGTAATGTAATTGATATATAAGTAATAAAATATGTATGTGCACACCTGTCGTCTGCTCGATGGCACATGAACTCACATCACGCTACACATACATCATTTATAAGCCCCATCACCCTATGTTCTGATACTAGACCCACACCACCTCCACCCTTTTACCTCACTATAGCTACGGTTAATCGAAATCGATTCGGAAGATTTTTGGCGATTTCCTTCGAAGAATCCTTTCCTCCCACAATACTGAACTTGCACACTTTGCACATCTCCACGAGTTCGAGGTCCGGTAGTTTCCCACTGCTTTTCGTCATGCGATCAACTTCCGCATGCTGTCCGCTGCAGGATGATAGCAAATGGAATAACTTCCAACTGCTTTGATAGCATTGGAAGAAATCATAATAATTCAAGGGCCCGATTACGATACAACGGTAGACATCCTGGCTGTCTTTGTCGTGGAGACAGCCAAAGCAGCAAGGCTCCACCCTACATTGTAGAAAATCCCTGTCATCACCCCGTACGTTTTAAGCATATTTTCAAGTCCCATTCCTCTAGAAAGCGTGGTAAGGATGGGATGAGATTTCTTGACAAACCACCTCCGGACCTACGTGAGTAACCCTTACCACACGGATACTATCCACCGCAAAGGTCTACACAAACACGCAGCATCTCAGTGGGGACTAACCCACATTGTGGTTGGATGTGAAACCAAATTCATGATTGGGCCAGATCGATGTTGGCCGACTACGGGGTCGTCCTTCCACTCCTAATTGTTAGGCCTACAGCTGCTGGTGCTTAATGGACGCTGCGCTCAGCTGTCTTTCCGCCATTACCGATCAGTTAGATATTTCCGCTCGACACATCCGTTCTCGCTTTACCTCTTCACGAATAAATGTCTCCGAGTTCATACTTACAAGTACAGAGATTATCCTGGTGACATCGACATTGGCAATCGAAGAACCCTTTTGCCAATGGTAAGGCGCTCACTTTCAGGACTTTCAAGTAGGCAAGCAAATGTTCATCAAAAAGGGAATCACCGGCCACTAAAGCAGGTTCTAAGTTTGCACTGGAAGTTGGAAGCCATCATACGTATAGACAATTCCCGTACGCCCTTCCTACGCATCGCAAGGTAATGGTGCTCAATTCATAGTGATACCCACTTACTGTGTAAAATTGATCTGCTGAATCCAAAAAGGCATGGACAATGAGCTGTTCAGCAAGTTACCGATCCAACAAGAAGTTCTTCGAAAAAGTCTAATTGGATACAAAAGCAGTAGTAGACGTCTGAAGCCGTGGCAGTAATGCTTCTGCTTCTGATGTTTTCTGTTGTTCCCCAAACGGAAGCCCTTGGACCATCACAGCTCACCACTGAATGACAATCTAGGACATGCCTTTCTTCTTCTTCGAGCAAATGACTAAGTTGATACGGAGTTCATTTCATCAGGAAAAATACATAAGCTACTTATTCATACTCACTCTAAAATAAAAAACTCAATGAAAACTTATATACACCACCCTATGCGAAATTATAAGCAGTGACAAAAAGTGCATTCACGGGATATATGGTGAAAACCCGTTTCTCAGAAAAAAGTAATAAAGTAAAACAACGATCTTTCCTCAAATTATGTCATGTCATAATGGAAAATTTTAAACTCTCATTCCTATTCCAAAAAAAGAGGAATCGGATAAGCTTACTAGGAATAGGAAATTGGGCACAGTTTGTGACATTTGGCGTAGTTCGAGGGAAAACGGAAAAAGAATTATTCCACTTTGATAAGGGACAAAGCTAAAAAACAATCAAACACCCACTGAAGACTGCGCAAAGCGCAACACGTAGAATCAGGCGAAATGGAGAGGTTATTTGACTGATTAACGACCCTCACATATCGCTTTTAAAACATACGACAAACGTTAGAGAGATGAGGATATTCTTGCGAAACATCATTCCGGAAAAAACAAATAACAACGAGAAACTGGTTAAAATATAGCAACATTGCGGAAATAACAACTTTGTAAAGTAATTACAATTGTGAAGGGAAGTTCACTGTTCCCATTGGGTCATTGGCTCTTGGTACATTTCGTAGGTTGAATAGATAATCTGACCAGGTTCTGCACTACCGGGCGATAAACCGTGATCATTGGGCGAGATCGACTCATTCACTGACGGTGACATTGAGTGTGGACTGAGACCGGTTTCTGTTGATAGTACCTCTGAAATCGTAATAATCATGAAAGGAACAGTTTTTTGCCATGGGAATCCTTGCCATTCAATTGGGCCCGCTGACGCGCTTCTTCCTGCGCTCGTTTTCTTTGACGTCTTTGAGCATCTCGCATCGCATTGTACTGCCTTCGTTCCTCACTAAACACTTTTGGTGCAATACAAGAAAAAAACAAAGCCAATGAATTTTCAAGGCGCGGCGAACCTGTTCATACGGTGGTACTTCGCCCTCGCCTGCTCAGCTCTTCTTGCTCGTCTCATTTGCGCTTCTGCGATAGCTCGTCGCGTATCATCGTCAAGTGTATCTAGCTGGCAGGTTTCAGCCAGATGGCATAACTCCTCATCTCGTTGACGGGCCTGAAAAAAAGTAAGTGAAGATAAAAAATTGAGCGTTTCATTTTACTTATACGCGGACTTAATCGTCAATGATAGGTAAAAAGAGTAACGTTCATCTTAGTTAATTTCTCACTTCACATAATAGGATTATTTCAATGCATACCAACCTTACGCAGTAGCTCGGCACGCTTGGCATTTTGTTGTTGCCTTATTTCTGGTCGCATACTGTGATACCTGAAATCCGACGAATTACATATCAAACAACGTAAGAACAAAAAAAGCGTGATCATTTACCGTATTCTTGCTCTTTCTGCACGCTTTGCTTTGCTGATTTCATTCCGCTCTGCCAGTGTTAAACCACTCGTATTACGACTTCCATCCAACGATAAAGGAGCAGACACTCGGCGCAGTGATTCTGGCTGAGGCTGCGGTTGGAAACGGAGATTCGTTTGAGATGATTCCGGCTGAAATGGGTTTGAGTAAATGATAGATCATGTGGAAACCGTTACGGACTATAACAACACTCACAAAAAAGGTGAAACTTAAGAGATGCCGTAAGGAAAGCGAAAAACTTTCCCGTGGTCCGCTACCTCCCTTACTTCCCACGTTTTGAGGAGACTCAACGTTAGCAAGCTCTTTTCTATCTTTAAAATGCACAATATCTCACTCCCGAGTGGGATACGTCCTTGGCAGTTCACCGCAAAGCGCTCTGATCCAATGGGAACCTCCTATTTCTTTCTGTTGAGAAGAACGAATCGATCAGAGAGCATTGATTTGCTTATGTGAGATGGCAGCGACTAGAATCTGTGTAACCACTGTGTAGAAGTCGGAGAAAATGATCCTCTCTGGCTTAATGATGACTGCGACGAACACGGCTTCAGCACACACCCGTGGAATGGAACAGAATCACTTCGGAAGTAAAGGACAGAAGGAACTGCAATTTCGAACTGCCGCTTCTTCTGATATCACTATTCTATAACCCCAAGGTGGCGGGGCTATCGTCCCTCATTTTACAAAGAATAAGAAAATTACCAATTCTCCATGTACGAAGAGCATTTTCCGTTCCCCTACAATTCCATTACTTGATTACTCCTCATGTATCGCAGAACATAAAAGAACATGGAAGAAGGACAAGTTCGGCAGTGATCTAGTTACCTATGTACCACTACTACACACATGTTATTGGGATCGAACCCTGCGTCGATAAACGTCCTTATCCCTTCGGAATGGTAAATTCGCATCACAATCTTTTAGAGATGGGGAGCTTACTTGCACATCAGATGGCTACCAAACCCACATGCCATTACAACTTAAGGTTAATATTTGAGCAACAATAACGTTGTCAGATAAGATGAAGGAAACATACTCAGGTGTCCAGGTGTCGGATGGAGGACTCTTTAAATGGATGGGGTTATCAAGAAATTCGCAATTTGAATTCAATACAGCCCCCGGCCACAAGAATCGATAGAGATGGGCAAGCTATAAGGTGCCCTTGCATGCTCAAACTTAGCAAAGCCTCCGGCAGAGCGTACTATCCAATGGAACATGGTTATTAAACGGCTAATTCTTTTCAAAAACATTCATGATCCGAAGACAGGTGGTTAAGGCTAGCAAAGAAACGAAGGCCCAGTATTTATGGTTGGCCGGAGGTGCACCGAGGAGCAAGCAGAGCTCAAAGCACGAACTCACTAAAAGGGAGAACAACTGAACTCGGCATTACATGTGAAGAGGCTGCATGGAGAGAAAGAAATATTTGAGCAAACACTGTGTGACCCTATTCGACGCTAGATTATTCGAACATTGTGAATGTCCGACTTTACTGTTTCGCAAACAGCACGTTTCACCGTCGAGTACAGTATGTATTGGATGCCGCGAATGCGTTAACTCGCGACGGCCCAACTGCTAGTCATGAGAAATCATCAGAGTGCTATTAAACATAACCCTTATGCAAGGTTAGCAGCTTCAATGAGCGTTTTCTAGTTACTTGGAGTTCAGCTACGTCATACCGCGCCCGCTTTATCGCGATTGGATCTAATGATTCGATACCACAAATGCCAATATGATAACAGCAGCTATCTTGGATGCCCCTTTTCTTTCGAACTAAAGAACTTTAATGTGTAGTAACGTAACTCACCATGTCATCGATGACTATTTCATGAGACGCATAGAGCGCGTGAGATGGCTCCAACACCATAGAAGAGGACGAGGGAACCATTTCTATCTTGAACAATAATGAATTAGGGAAGAAGTTACAAACTGAGCCTGAATGTGTTGTTGCCATACGTGATCTTGAGAATTGGCGAATGTCATCTGTTTGTTCTGCTCATCCACACTGGATAAGGGCAGTGGCTGAGGATGAATAATGAACGGTTGTCCATTGGTGATCGCCCTTAAACTCGGTAATTGAAATGCCATTTTTGCCACATGATGCCATGGATGCATTTTGAAAATGCACACCGTAATTGCTCTTCTCCCCGAATGAGCGTACCGTCCACCGTTCGCAATTCGACAGGCTGCCCATTTGCATCGAGACCAGTGATTAGCATTTCATGCAACGCCTTTTCATCAATCAGTTGCGACGGCTAAACAATGCACTTCAAACATGATTTTGAAGGCTAAATAATAGCAAAACCATAAAAGTTGTTAAGCGGCAAAGTGTACCTGTACATAAACCTTGTCGTCCACGAGTTGCCCATCTGTAGTAATTAAAACCTGGTCTCCTTCAATGAGCTGGTGTTCTACTGAACTGAATCGGTTTGCTTGAGACTGCTGCTGCTGGCGAGCGATAGCCATATGAGCCTGAAACATTGATTTCTTAAGGCTTCGATTCGCCTGAGCGGACATTACAATTTCGCGACCAAATCATGACAAGTGGGAGATGGGAGAAAATTAACCCACCTGCTTCGTTCTCTTGATAACCTCCCTTTCCATTTGCTCAAAAATATCATCGGTAGTTTGAGTAACCTTAATAACAATCAAATACTTCTCAAGTCCCGGATCAGGAATGCTGCTCCTAACAAACCTGAGGATTTGAAGAATTAAGCTGGTCTTGTGACGCAGACATATCTCCGGTCTCTAGCAACGATACTGCATTACTATGTTGAAATGATGTACTCAACCCCGAAGAATCTGTTACACTGCCATCTGGAAAGAAACTCACTTAATGATTTTTCAAGGGGGAACTTCCGAGGAGGAAATTTCTCACCATACCTATAGAACAATCTGAACTCATCGTTCCACCACGGCCTAAGGCGCGTAGTTTTTTGGCTTGGGCTCGCCGCATATTGTACTCCTAAACGAAAGACATTATTGCCAAGGTTACGCACACAATTCATCGAATTTGGAACCTTTCGCTGCTCAGGCGTCATTTTCTGATATCGCGCTCGAGCTGCTTCAGCTTTGCGAGCGTTTCTTATCATGATCTGTTGCGCCTGAAATACTGTATACTTGTTATTTTCATCACAACGCTAAGAAGAATACCCAACCTTTTGCAGAGCTTCAGCAGAAATTCGGCCAGCTGGCGTTGAAAGTAAAATTTCTTCTTCAATCCGACGTTTACGAAAGGACTCCGTACGCCTTTGATTATACTCGCGCCTTTCTTCTGCAGTCATACGATGATATCTGTAAACAGCCGATAATTTTGAAACATTACCCAAATATCTATCACTCACTCATTGACTACTGGCACTCCACACTCACCTAAGCCTTGCTGCTTCGGCTTTTTTCGCGTTTGCCATCTTAATATGTTCCCGAATCGCTTCATTGTCAATAAATTGACCTTTTGGAGTGTCAGGATCAAGCCCCAGAGCGCGTAGCCTTCGCCTCTGATTATAGATCCTGAAACAAATCTTTTTTGCGCGAAGCATTCAAGTTAAATGAAAACTAGGCAACGAAATATGAATCACTTTCTCTCTGCTTCACTCATACGCTGATAACGAGATCGAGCTGCTTCCGCGCGCCTCATTTTCGACCTCTGTTCCCGATACTTTTGGAGATCAATCTAAACGTGGACATCTTACAGTACAGAGAAATTCCCTGTATTGTTCTCACACACTCACATCTTCGTTGGAATCGCGTAACAAATCATCCAGCTCTTTTCTGTCACGTTCTCTACGCTCGATTTCTCTCTGTTTTTTGTTTCTGTCGTCAATGTCTTGATCAAGACCTGCCTCCATGTGATCATATCTGGAAAACATTTTGTGCTCTTGTTGCAAAAACATTAATTTTATCACACTCTTGGACACCCCATAGTGATTCAAGTTAATATGGGCATAAACGAATTCCAGCTCGGGAAAATAATGCACTTGGCAAACACTTTAGGGCTCCGAGCGTTAAGCTATGGCAAATGTTTGAAATCCTCGGTTCAAGCAAGGCAATGGTGTAATGACAGCAGTAACGTGAAGGGAAAACGGACAATAGATGAAGATGGAAAAAAATCGCTTACTCGTCGTGTTCGTGGTCACTATTGTCCATTGTTTGAGAGGAAGTACTCGGTTCGTGTTCCACGAAATATGTATCTATGAAGGCATTCATTTGATCTGCCTGTGCAACAGCTGGATGCTCTTTAGATAACGTGACAGTGGACGAGAGCTGCAGAACGTATTTCGTAGACACGCTAGATCTACAGCATACCATTTGTTTTCTGACAAACTCACCAGTCCATTTTCCGAAGTGGTAATGGAAGAAGATAATTCTGGGAGGCGGCTTTGTAGCGAGCTATGCGGACTCAACTCTGCTGATGCAGAAGAAGACATAATGTTAGAGGACACCAGCAACTATAAGAGCATTATTCAACAATTATCAAACGTTATAACAATTACAACCTACATAATCATCTTTCCGGTCCTGCGAAAATAGCGTTGTGTTCCCATGAAATGTTGTTGGTGCAGGCGTGTAATATGTCGTCGTCTAAAAAAGGTACCCTTATCGATCTTGAATGAGATGAAAGAAAAACATGGTGAAAAAAGGGAACTAGCCTGAGGATGAAACGCAAGGTTGGTCTGAGAAAAAGACGACACCTCAGCTGGTGTGAGGGTTTCCAAAATCCGACCATGAGGTGAAGAGCTGTCTCTTGGAGAACCCGCTGTTATGTATATCGGGTGCTGATTCATCTAAGTTTTTTTGTGGAAAAAAGAATCCATGTTTGCGTGAAGTCTAACAAATTACAAATTGCTGAAGAAGCATGTATAACAGCGCTCGACACCATAACAAAAAAGAAACGATGGATAATGGCAATCAAGTTTATTAAGTTTGCGTGCCTCTTGAACTTAATCATAAATTTGAAGACAAATAGAACGAGAACTATTTCACGATAAATAAAACAGAGTAGATAAGACAAATCACCATCTAATGCCTAATTTAAGCGAAAATCCACAATAAGCTTATGGATCCAGTAATTAAAACAACTCATAAAAAAGAATAGCAAAACGATGCAAACAGGCACACATAATCAATATGAAACATTAGAGACACACATGAAAGTGACAAAAACAAAATCCCTTCCTACCCTCGGGTGTCATTTATAAAGGAATCAAAACTATATAGACGTTAAACTGGCTTCGAGGTGAGATAACAAAAACAAATAACTTGTTGCTCTTTGCACTGAAAAATGTAAGCAAAGTACTCTGGAACAATATTAACGAAGTCTGATGCACTTACACAACGAATGTAGTAACGCCTGACGAATTGATTCTAAGCCCGAGATGGTGGTGCTCCGTAAGGATTGATGATTTGTTGTTGGATATGTTGCCCGCTCACCATCAAGCCACCGGTTGTATAAGTTATCTGTTGCGGAGCCGACTGCTGATGGACGAGTTGTTGACCGCCCGAGGTGGTAGGAACGTGCTGCTGCACTACCAAATGACCCGATGAAGATGGCATCTATAACATGAGCAGCTCCAGCATCGTTAGCATCGAGTGGCCTCGGATTTCATTGAGAAAAGGAAAGTATAGGCAAGAAGAACCAAAGAAAAATAGGAAGAAAACCGAACCAAGGAACAAAGTGATCTCTCAATCACCTGTTGTTGACCAACAGTGACGTGAGGGCCTTGTTGCCCCTGGATTGTTTGCACTGGGACTTGATGCACAGTATGTACGACTTGCTGATGTGTGACACCGTTTGAAGAAGCAAGTTGAATCTGGAACTCGACGGGATGAAGAATGTTCAGCTTTTAGTTAACAACAAAAGCGGAAAGATTCCTCGCTGGAGGCTCATAAAAAACAATTCCTGCCAGATTTTCCTGGTGTTACTGAAATAAACTCTAACAAGTCTGGTGCCCTTTACAGAGAAACCTTTTTGGATATTTTCTCAGGCAAGACATTCAAATTATAACAAACCTGTTGTACTTGGCCTTGCCCTATATGAGTGACTGGTGTTGAAGTTCCTTGCTGGATAATATATGTGCCACCTTGAACCCCTTGAGGAGTTGGAGTAGTGGCCACCGGTTGTGAAATCACTTGTACGGCTTGTCGTTGTTGACGCATTATCGCCTTAAACAGTCAAATTACCCGAACTATGCTTCAAAAGTCGATAACTTGGAATCACTTCCCCAAAAAAAAACTCTTTGCCCGACCTGTTGAGCTTGTTGAGTCTTCTTTAGAACATCTCGCTCGATTACAGTTAACGCGTCCTCTTCCTAAAAAAAGTTCAACCCTTCTATAATGTTGAAAATGAAAGTTCAAAGGCATGCAAGCCTACTGAGAGCGTGTTAATGGGAACAACAAGCAACTACCTTTTTACATGATCCGGCCAAAGATCCGCCGCTGGACGATAGCATCGAATCCATACCCTCCATACGCCTCCGTTTTGGAGTATACCGCTTTTGATTGTAGGACTGCAAAGGGTTCGATATATACCTCTCCTGATTATAAGACTGCAAAGAAGGGGATTTTTCAACGAAAAGCTTAGCATTTTATGAGAATGTGGTTCTCCGAATTTTGACCAATTCAAACCTTTCTCTGATCCGGAGTCATTCGCTGATATCGCAGTCGCGCTGCTTCAGCTCGTTTTGCATTGCGTACAACAATTTGTTGAGCCCTGTAATTGTTGACTACTTCAGGAAGAGGCGGTACCAATGAAAAATTGTCAACTGTCGATCATGTATGAAAATAAAAAATAGTAAATTAGACGTGCCTGTCCAGCGCTTCTCCATTGATTCTACCAATCGGCATAGCTAATAACATTTCTTCCTCCATTCTACGCCGCCGGAAAGCTTCTGTACGTCGTTGATTGTAAATGCGTTTCTCCTCTTCAGACATACGATGGTACCTCAAACAATTCATCTTACCCCATCGCAGTTTCACAAAAATCAATGTTGTCAGCTGCACACAATCGTTTCAGAATCACAATGCTTTTGAGCTAACGAGTACTAGATTTCATTCAATACCTTTGCCTCGCCGCCTCAGCTTTTTTCGCATTTTGTGCTTTGATATGTGCTCTGACCGCCTCCTCGTCTTTGATAGGATCACCAGTACCACCCGCAGCCTGATATTAGATTGTATAATGACTTCGATTTTCAATTCCGAGAACATCTGCTGCTTGCAACGAAACAGATTATACGCCACAGTTGCGTATAGCTCTTGTGTGGTAAACGCGAGTGGAAACAACCTTTACAGCGGCCAACGCATTCTGCATCTGACGCATTCGGCGACGATTGTTGTGGGCGCGTCGTTCCTCCGGAGTCATTCTAGCGTATCTGAGAGAAACCATTGGATGCGCTATACACGGCTACAGAATTTAATGACGACTAATGTAGAAAAAAACCTCTGACGTGCCGCCTCCGCCCATTTGGCTCTCATTCTCTTTTCGCGAAGCTGTTCGGTGATATCGGGATCTTCCTGAACAATTAAATAATTTTAGCAAAATTTCAAGAAAAACCTAACGGAACAACCCCAGCAATAACTAGGAATGAAATTACTGATAGTCGCCGGGCATTGCGATGCCACCCACATCTGCGTTTTGTAGTTTTCATCTAAAAATTTGATACGACTGACCTGAATATCATTAGTTTCTCGTAGAATCGACTCCAACTCTTCAAGTTCTTTTTCTCTCTGCCTTTTCCTTTTCTGCGCCAAGGTCCTCTTCAAATTTAGCTCTCGCTTCTCGGCTGGTGTCAAACGATGATATCTACAAATATGAAAAATGCCAGTAACGCGTAACAGGTCCATTCTAACAAGTCCATCCTTTCCAGAAGTGCAAAGCCTTCAGCTAATAGCGATAAAATAATAGAAAAAACGCACCTCATCCGAGCAGCTTCAGCCTGGCGAGCCTTTTTCAAACGCTCCTTTTCAGCTTTATCGGGAGAAATAGGAGATGTCTTTACGTTCATGTTCACCGCCTTTCCATTCGCAGCCGTGACTAATGTACCACTTTGATAGGTAATCTGCGGAGTAAGTTGTCCCACCTAGGAGTTAAACATGGCTTTGTGCATCATAAACATCTACAAAATGTATTTATCCCAACTTATACCTGCAATCCTTGGATCGGCTGGCTGGATTGAACCTGAATTGGATTTGGTTCATTTAAAGACCCTGATATCCTTGTTAATCAATGGATCAATGGACACCAACCTGAACCGTTTGATGGCTGGGTGTTGCCCACGTAGATGTTGAAGCTGGTTGATCTAAGAAGTACGTGTCTAGTAGCTGGGAAATCCTTTTTTCGTCATTATCAGAGGAGAGGCGCATTTGTGACTGCGTAACTTGACCTCCACGGTTTGTCTGAGCTTGCTGGAGCTGAAAGAAGCATTACTGAATTCCTGCTGCGATACTTTCTGATGTCGCTATTATGTCTTTCGAGTTTTTCGATGAACCCGAGAATTTCTCTATTTTTGTGACGTGGCCGCAACCGATTCGAACTCAATATTTCATCCATTCTACCTATCTACAGTCATACAGTAATAATTGGAAAAACACGCATTTCAAGTTTCTGGTCACACCGTCCGTCAGCTATAGCTGAACCATGTAAGGATGGTTGCTTGGATTGACTGCAAATTGAGGCTAATCGCCAGTTAGAGAAAAGATAAAAGTCGAGGATGAAGTCATGTTTGGGCTGATCTGCATAGATTGGTGGGTGCACCCACACGTTTGACTTCGATTCAAATCGAAGAACTGGGTTGGGTCCACTCAACTACAGCCGATGCAGACGTCAGTGCAGGGATAGGAGGCTTAGTTGGCCTGACATCGGTATATAATTTGGTCCCTGAAGCACATATGTGGCAGCTGTGCCATTTGGCACTACCTACCTCCGTTCTTCAATTATTGGATCAACGAAGTCAATAAAATACCGTCTACAAAAAATGCTTGAGCAGTCATCGCCGAATTCATTGAAATATTAATTATTGCTAGAACGTTGCGCTTACCGTGATCGTGTTGTTTGGTATAAAAGCTGTAGAGCTTGAGGAGTGAAACGGTGCAGTAGAAGAGGTGGTATACGTCGACGTTTGGTATGACGACGGGTGGAACGACATTGCCTACAAATCAAGACATTACTACGGTTTCATTCAACACCCTATTTTTTACAGCTTCGTGAAACGCAGAACGATCCGCAATTATTCTGAGCTTTATTTCACATGTACACCTTGTAGACAAATTGGCCGGGAAAAGAGAGTTTGAGAAAAAATTCAGTTTACCGGTTTAATAATAGCTTTTGCAAACATCACCTAGCAAAAGCTATTGCTGCGCAACCACTAAGGTGAGCGATTTCCAGCCCCATCCACACAACATGGCTGTGACTGCTTCTGTCTTAGCTGTTTGTAAGCTTTACTTACGTGGTGAACCTGCGGAACCCTTCGCGTTATCGACTTTTAAGACAAGAAACCGAAAAATAATTATGGCATAAGTTTGCATCCCTATCGCTCATGGTACATTTTTACCGGCACTTAACCTTCCCTCACGAGCAGAAGCCTTATGATAGTTGTAAGCAAAGAAAAGCCCATTTCACGACCATGTTACTAGCGGCAAACCATAAAGTATAGGCCGATGTTCACGAGCTTATTCATGGTATTCTCAAACAAACTAATCATAGTGTCCTTCGAAGGGAGGTGCCAGCAGTCCTACTCTGGATATCATCTTTAAGAGCGTTCCAAAAGGTGATCAATCCCGGAATGACAAGTCGCACCTCCTAGACCAACTTCATTCATAAGTGCCTACTTTTTTCTCGCTTCTGCCAAAATTATAACCAATAATACAGTATCTCAAAATGCCCTGACTCCATTGGCTGCTTTCATATTCCACGATTTGGCCCGCGACCGGCCGCTCAACCAGTCGCGCGACCGGTAGCGTGCCAAATCGTGGACTATGAAAGCAGCCATTCGATTAAATGGACTCTGGTTGATTCAACCAGCATGACTTGAAGCTATCAAAGAAGTTTTCTCACCTGTTGCCCCTGTGGGGCCCGAGGATCAGTGGTATAAGTCGTATACGTCAAATTCTGATTCATCTGAAACAGGTTTTTGTGTTGAGTGAATGAGTATGGCATCTAGCCAATATACAAATAATCAAGATCGCGAACGGCATTGATAGAAATCTCGAATGCGTTTCTTGAAGTAAATTTGCTCAGGTAAAATTCATCAAAGATATCACGGAGCGAAGATCACGGTATCACGGTTCTACGCACAATTATCAAAGTACGAAAACCGCTGTGCTGTCAGCTTGAGTCTGTTCAATGTTTTTGTAGTAGCCAATCAATCCAGCGGACCTTCTAGTCTGCCATCTCAGTCCCGTCTCAACAGAAAAACCAGCACCCTTTCTCCAATAATAGAAATGCAAACCTCAGCTCAGAGAAAAACGAAGGTGTTAAGAAAACATCCTCGTCACCTTTGCATTCTCCAGCTCACCCAATCGCAATTGTTTCAGAGTGCCACCTCCTTTTACGCTACTTATGCACGTTACAAGCAACTCAATACTGTTTGTGATAGAGTGAAATTTATACTCCCTGGTCTTTGTCAATATCATTCTTGGCACCGGAAAAGAGCCCTGTGAGTGGAATCCCATTGGTCCAGGAACAAACAAAGTGTGGGCTACCGGGTACCTGTAGAGACAAAACCCAGGGCAGGGCAGGGTGCGATCCATCAGGAACACCTACGGAAAGTGATCGGCTACGACCCCAGGCCGATGAAAGCAGACCACGTTCATTGGAATAACCTAATTGTATAGTGTAAACATAATTCATTCTTATTTCACTCTTTCAAACTGCATCATCATGAAACTCAACATCACAAAGATTCACCCCGAGGGATTTGACATTGGTCCTTATTTGCCATGGTTACAAAGTCAATCGCCTCAGTTGCAGCATTATTACACATTGGAAACTGGAGTGCTACTTGCGATTTCAAGAAAATCGGCCCTCAAGATCAAAATCGAAAACCAGAAAGGAAAAAGCTGAATGCCTGTCACCACAAGGTGAAGCAACCAGCACTCATCATTATTTTGATTTATCTTTATAATTTCCTCTTTGAGAAAACCAGAATAGTTGACTTTTTCTGTGGAACTCTTTACGAACCGTGCCTGCAAACCACATTGTAAGGTTGAGTAGTCGAGTGCTCCAGAATTCACCTTCCCGCACCTCACTCGCCTAGTCGATTCCAGCACTTTACAGCTATGCTTCGATTATCTTCCGAAGCGACACTTATCCAAGAAATTGCTTGCGTGACTTTTCTCGTAAAATACATATCCACCTTGTGATTATTAATTACAGCCATAAACCGAAACTTTCTTTTCAAAAAGGCAATAACCGCTAAACGTTCATTCATCCGCAGATGATAACTGGCTTCGAACCCCAACATAAATTCATGTTCACGATCTGTTTCTTGATGTTCACGCACATTAACCAATTAATCACACTTGCTTCGCCACCATGATACAAGATTCAAAAGCTTGACGAAATCTATTTGTGTAAAAGCCTATAGACCCCTCCACATAGAAAACATCTTCTTCCCCAAGTTCCTGGCGCCCATAATTGCAATTACTCAATAAAACTTTGAAAACCGTACCTTATCGCTAATTTGCAGTAAAGGACAAATGCGTAACAAGTTGTGGGAAACGGCGCTCAAAAATAAAGGGAGACAGTCTAATTAGCCCACCAGCCAAGATGAACTACAGGTGTCACTGAAGTGGGTTACCCGCTGAAATTAGCTGCGCGAATATTTGAATGTGGCGGCTAATCACGCTCTACTTTGTTTAGCCAAGCACCAAGCCCCATAAGAGCATTCTTGGGAAGGCTCCTGGGTGTGGCCTATGTGGTGGGCGGTACCTAAGGGACGAGCAAGTCTTGGTCCTGGATGCCTCACACCCCCCCCCCCCCCCCCAAACCGAAACACTTGATTTTGAGTAGCAAAACCGATCATGAAAACAAGAAATGTATCAATTTTGGAGCAGTAAGGTCCCAAAATTTTAGAAAGAGGCTGCCTACTTTCAAACCAGTGTTCTATTTTGGCCTTAGTGAGATAATTCATAGTGGCGAATTAAAACACTTTTACATTGCAATAATACATGCCCGACATTGTTGTTTTGTATGTGCCTGATGGTCACATCATCGTCAGTTGAAGTATTAGGCGTCAACACATCTAACACGAAAATTGCCGGCAGCTCATCAACTGCATGATCAGCGAATTTCCATGGCAGACCCAGTCACAACTACACATTTGACAAAGGAAATGAAATCGGATATTGGGAGTGGGCATAAACAGCTCTCGTGGTGCGTAACATGGAGAAGCTGCCCCTTCTTGTCAACAGTGCCAGGCTCCCCCTAATGGTTCGCCTTAACCGCAACTTTGTCTCTTTCTACGGTCCCTTTTGGCGTCATTTTTCCGATCGCCATGTATCTCAGAAGTCGTGATGAGCTCAATAATCCCTTATCAATGAACTGTCTTTGGAAAATTGGAGTGTCCACTATCCAGATGCGGCTAATAACGGTCATCCGGATAGGTAAATCGTTACTTGTGAAGAGTCCGAATTTACGGTACACAGTAGGAGAGCGAACGAGGGTAGGGAGGAATAGAAAATGTATGAGACCTGTATGCAAAGTCCAAAGCAGTTGGTCCTAATGGGCTTGATAAGTTTAAAAATAGAGGTTTCCTTGCCTTAGTATTCATTTAGAACACAAAAAGTAACATATTGTGAGCAACGAAAAACTTGCAATAAAGTTCTGTGGGGTGCTTCGATCTTTTTTCACAGAGTTTCGATCATTTGCAATCCCGGATCCAATTATAGCGAATGACCTAAACACTGCTGGTGATAACCCCTCGAACCTTCAATGCCTCAGCAAATTGAAATCGCACGCACCCTCGAAGGACTGCCATTTGTAAACAACGACCTGCTGCACCGTCCCTACCAATGCTCTGCTAAATGCTGTCACCACTTTTTCCCTCTGATTTCGCTAGTTAGCACGCCTGTGCTTCGCAGCATGGTCGTCTGTCAAAGATTTTCTTCTGACGTGACATCAAATTCAGCCTACCCAATGAAGGAGCAACTCGGTGACTACTGCGCATATGTTAAAGATGCCTAGCCTATCTTAGTTGAAGACATGGTAAAGTGCTCCATCAACAACATGGGTCTAACTGTGGTTGGATTTAGGCATTACCAGTTCTACGAAGCACTAGCCATATTGATTAGGATGAAACAGCGCTTAGCAGATTACAAGCGTACTTGTTTTCTATTCCAGGCAATCTTAATGGGCATTGCTTCGAGCATGACAAGCGCCACATCCATAACGGCCAGCTGTTTCACATGATCGCTGCTGAATTAGGTCCAGTAGCGCCGACGTAAATTATGTGGATGCTAACGATTTACTAACGAGCGTTTTAGGTACCAAAAAAAAATCGCTAACTTTTTCGAAACTTCATTCCATTTGACATGCAAACACCATGGACAAATGCTAGATTCTGAGTCATACCGTGAAAGAAGTAATTGACTTCTTTGAGTTGAGCGAGGAGAATACAAATGTGAAATGACGGCTGAACTTTTATTTTATCTGAGGGAAAGAAGCATTCCGGCACTTAATTAGAGAAACTTTCACTTTTTTCACAAAAAATCTCTCTTTCAAGCTGCAAATATCCGCAATTGACGGGAAACCCGCCCTTTGAATGGCCCGTGGTCTTAAATGCATTACCACGTCTTTTTCAAATGCGCGTCCTAGTCGAATATACGACGAGATCAGAATGAGTACATCCAAAAAGGCTATGCCGTGGAATGAAATAGGTTGCCTGTGAAGTTTCATGTCCACTGTGTTCTATTTCACGACATAGTCACGTAGGAATTGAGCTTCCGGCTGAATTTCCGTCCCTGTTGTCGATGGACGTTCGAAGCATTACGGAGGGATCGCGTTTCTGTCAGGCAGGAAGCACACCCCATTTAATATAATATGATCAATGGTTCCAGTCAAATTACCATGAAGTGATCAAGGTATTAATGTATTAGTGAAGATTTCGGAAGATGGAACTGAAATTAAGACTGACTTTTCGAGCATATTGGACACAAAGTGCAAAGATGAACTTGTACCTTAATAGCTCAATCACCTCTGGCAAATCTTTACCTCAACAATTACAATTCCCAAACTTGTTATGCTTCGATCCCATTGAAAAAAGGTCTACGGCTCACAGTCTATCCCCCGCCTAAACCCCTGCAATGGGAAGGGTGCAGAGGAGGTGCCGGGGGTTTGTTGTCGTGGTGGAGAGTGGCGGTTGCGAAGTGAGGGCGCCGAATACTGCGCTCATGAGAGATCTAGGCGATATGAGAGAGTCAGACAAGTGGCTTAGGAAGAGCACGCCCACAGCAGAGAGGCAAGTCGACACCAGCAAGGCGTCATCATATCGATCGAAGAGGGCGATAGGCGAGCAGCCAGCGGGGAATGGAAAACGACGCCGGTGTATGGGCAAAACACACTGGAAATCTTCAGTAAGAGCATGCTAGTAGAGACGTAAAATAGCAGGCTGGCAGCATCATTCTCGTTCGCTGCGCAGGACCGAACTGGTCCGCAGCATTTACTTGGGAATCCCCGAATTTTTTCCTTCAAAGTGCTCCGGCTTTTTCATTGAAAGCTCTCAGGCAATAGAAGTGGCGAAAGCGCTCTAATAGGAGTTACAACAACGATCACAAAGAGCGATACGAGTAAGATCAGGCGAACACGAGCAAACAATCAGCGGGAGAGGGAAATGACCAGACCTAACTGGTACTGATTACTGGGAATCAATTATCCCTGAGGATATGATCTATCAGCTGGCATGAACAGTTAGCTAAATCATGTAATTTCAATTAAGTAAAACTTTAGAAACATACTGTAGCTTCCTCTTGATCTCTGGCCAAGAGTGAACAGAGAAGGGAGAGGTGGTAGAGTGAGTGAGAAGGGGGACGACTAAGCGGCGTCTGTGTCCGTCCGACCTGTCTGCCACGCTCTTCTAGCCGCACACCCACTCGACCACTCTCGCACTTTGCTGACACTCTGGCCTCTTCCGGCGCTGCGCTCTCTGCAGCCGTGCATGCCGTCTGCGTTTCGCCAACTGCCATATTCCCTCGTCATCGATTCGGCCCACCGCCTGTCGTCTCAACGTCCTCTTTCTGTGGTGGCCTCTGAAGCGGGGCGATATTCGAGGGAAGTTCTCTCACGCTATTCTCCCCCGCCGTTTAACCCGTAATGGTCTAGATCTTCTCCCCCCTCTTCTGGTCACCGCTATTTCCAAGCCAACGATAGACGTAGGGAGGGTCTCCCGCTCTCTACCTTGGAGTATGCCTCACAACTCCTGAACTCGTTGACAGGTTGAATGGGTTGAGCTATGCATCCTTCCCAGGTTAGCTGGCTAATTTAGTTGGGAACGCGGTCGCGGAGTATAAACGCCTAGCCATTGGATAAGTACGAGGATGGTTGTCGAGTATAGGGAACTGCTCGGTACTACGCCGACAGAGCAGGAACTCTTATACGAACTTCGGCATAGTGATAAAATAACGGAGTCTGGTCCATTCCTGTCTCCCGGACGAACAAGCTACTGCTGCCAGCAACTTTGAATACCCTTATTAAGGTCGCTCACAACGGGCTGCGTCGCTGTCAGTTCTAATGGCATTAGCCGTCATAGCACTTCAAGATGCTGTCCGCGCATAGCTTGTGGGTGGAGCCATTTGGACCCTTAAGACAGATGTTCGAGACCACCCAGCTCCTACACTGAGCGGACAGAAGTTCAGAAAAATATTTACATGGTACCTAGTCGGCTGGGTAGGCCTAACCTCATAATTTGTTGCTCCATATAGGCGGAACTTTCAAAAATATAACCCGGCTTTGTGATTGTGCGAATTCATTCCGACATGCTAAGGGTGGATCCTTTATTGGGTCGTATTTGTGGATCACTCGAAAATGTGTACATGTCATCATCCCAAATGGGACCCTCCTTCCTTATCCCAACACGGTCTTTGACAGCAGAAAGGCTTACAGAAATGACGAGACTGTGTTAAGGATTCTGTTCACTCCAGCCATAGTACAGTTGACCATGCTGTCAGGGATGACGCCCAATCGCTTCCCAGTTGGGAGAATCCTCAAAACAAAAACTTCCGCAATCGACCTGCCGGAAACGTCGGGGCCAGGGGTCTTGCAAGACGTTAATTTTCTTATCGCAGAAAAGAATCTGGAAACCTAGATAAGACAGATTCCCGTACTGTAGCTTAGGACTACAGTACACGATCTACTGTGGTGTATTGCTATTTATTCGGTAGGACGGCAAACATTTAACCTGAGGGGATTTATACTACAACATTTACCCTAAGGGGATCCTTCATAGTCATTGCCCTTGACACTCTGGGTAACCTTATTCGATTGAGAAATGCCACGATTCTGTAGCTGACGGCTCACTAATTGTTATGCCCCTTTGTTGGCAGTGAATAAGCTGTCAAGGAGTTCCAAAGGAACGCTGCAGTTGCAATTTACTAAGGCATACCATTGCAGACACAGGCGAATAAACCAGGAACAAACGTCTACTTTGTAACGAATTAGAAGAGTAACCACTTAAAAAACCGTATCTACAAACTTAGGTGCAAAAAATACACGGACGGATGGCTTACATTCCCTATTTAGAAACTGGCGCACTTTGCGTACTACCGAATTAATGCATTCTGTTCGGGACCGTTCGGGCATTTGATCGTTTCATGCTCTCCGTCTTTCACCTTTAAACATAGAATTCAACTAAAATGTCTTTTCTAATTCATTTCCGGGAGTAAGTCAGCCTTATTGTGTACTATCTCAATGTCCATATTGAAGGACGATGAATCCCATCTTCCCCCTCCCACCATCCCTGCTCTATGCAGTGGAGTGGGACAAAAAAGCATTTGTATAAGAGGAATCGCACAGGCTCATGAATCATTTTGGCTGGGGCGTTACCAAAGCACAAATGGGTGATTCAGCGGTTGGGCCCAAACTGTGAAGGAGAAAGGTATCGGAATCGGAGCGCGTGATGTACTCAGTGTAGCAAGACAGGTTCTGGGATTTTATGGTAGTGCAAAAATTTGGGGTATGGGTGTCGTCTAGGGTCATCTGTACTATCTTTCTTGGAGAAAGGGCAGAAAATAAACAAGGAACAATGACGTGTCAAGATTTAATCGGGCAAACAGACCATATGGGCCCTACACTTACAAGTCAGTGCTATTTTGGGAGAGCTTGTTTATGTTGTCGCATGGGGCACTATTGTAAACATCAGTTCGAATGCATAGCTTTGATGTCTTTTTGAACACGGTCGACAGCGGTTCATAGTCACCATGCCGAATTTCAGCCAGTTAGCATTTTGTCCCAGATTTGCCGGATTTTGGTCCAGAATTGGAGTTTATAAGGAATTTGCGTGCTCAACTCTAGGGTGCTATCGGTCAGAAAACCAGTTTTCTGAGGGTGTTCGAGGTGCTCATCTCAATTTCAATCTTTAACTTCCCTATAAGTAATGTTGCACTGTGGACTTCAGCACTACTCAGAAATGAACGGGAAATGAGCAAAAACCGCCGATCGTCGCATGCATGCTGTTCAGTTTAACGCACGTCAAATGGCCCAGATGTTCTCCTCGTTTTTCTCCTGAAAAACTCAACATGCAGCCTTTACAAAAGCTTCCCGTACTGCCAACACATTGATTTTTCGCCACCTTAAAAAAACGAAAACGTTTCTCAGCGGCTTTCAGTCCTGGGTGTGGCATTTCATTTGATGCGCAGAGATTTCTTGGCCACTTACCTACCCCATGCCACGCCTTCCTAGGCTACCTTGGATAGTTGCCTCGCTGCGAAGTTGTCGTTCAAGCCCAGCATCGCTACTCTTAGAACTATCTCGGTTTTGCGCACAACTGGATGATCGGTCAGAAGCCGTTTTTCAACTGATAACTGGAAAAGAGGAGATAGGTAAAACCCACGCAGTTTCTCTCGCACGTCACCAATACCAAACTGAACTCTATTAATCTTTTCCATCCTGTGAACCCGATGTACATTCTGCTTTTATCAATACTCGTGTATGAAGGGAGTCAGAAACTAAACAACACGCCCCACCCACTTTTTGACGATTCAACATGTGCTGTGAATCAGTCATGTTTTGGAGCGATTCTTCAAAGGACCGAATCCCGGGAAAAAATTTACCCGAGCTGAGGAAGCCTTATAATTCTCCGGTATCTCTTGATTGGTAACAGACTCGTCTGACTGTGCGATGGTAAATGCCCTGTCTTGTCTGCTGGCCATGGCAAGTTATTGTATAGGCCAAATATGCATCAGTGCGCCACTACGATCTGGATGGTAGCCGAATGGGGAGAGGGTCATCCTCAGACGGGACTGATTAACGCCCAAAAACTTTATTCTGTATTCTATTCTATTCTAACGCCTTTTCGCTGTTTCCATCGTAAAATGACGTGATGGCTAATCAACCCACTTTTATAATTAAAGGGTTAGGACTGTTTTTGCGACGTGCCACCTATTTACCTCCACTTAGTATGGCAGAGGAAATGGGCTGTGACTGTAAACAAGCGAAAACCAGCCGGTGTTCAAGTTAGTGTTCAGAATCCAACTTCCGGGAATGCGGAGTAGCCCATAGATTCACGACACTATTTTTGAGTTCAGTAAATAGCCTTCAAATTTAACACCGAATGACGTTTTTTGAATGCACCCCGGTGCAGCGGTGGATCAGTCCCGCTCACAGTGCGCGGCAATTCCTAGCTAGTTGTCTCACCGCGCGCCATGCCAGGGTTTCAGTTAGACATACCGTCCGCCGACATGTCATTCGATTCAATGCTCGCCACCGCTTCCTTTCTCCTCGGTTTGTCTTGAATGATTGCTAGTATTAATTAGATTGATTAATAGCGAATTTTACAGCAATAAAGTTGCATTCACGCAAATTTTGCAAAAAAGAACTCATCGACGTGGAATGCAAGAGAATCTGATTAAGAAAATTCATCAAGTTGCTGAAAGTATTTCAACATTGAAGTAAGATAAAGAAAAGATACAGAATCTCATGAATGATAAAGTGCCACATCTGCTTTTTTTCCCACTCTTCACATCGAAAGACTGGCAAGGACACTTTTTTTCCTCGTGGAATTCTTTATCGATTCCTTCTGTTACACTTTAAACCTTTGCAGTTGAGTAGAGCTACGACGACTCAAGGCGAAATGAAGACTCATAGCTGAAAAACCAATATATACGATTGATTGAAAGTATCTGTCTTTGGAGGGGGTCCAAAAATCTTTAAAAATATCTGTTCAATCCCTTTTTGACTAGTATCTTTTCCACTCTAAGTGTCTACTAGAACTTTAGAATCAATGTTTATGTTCATCTTTCGATTCCCAGCTCCTTCATGATGTGGTGTGGTCATTCCAAGGAGATCGTGTGAAACTTTTCCAAAAAAAATCCCATTCATCGTGACTATTAATTGCTACCTCAATGCCTTTGTTTAATATAAGGGGCGGGGCAAGCAGGCTCGGGATTCCTGTGGTCGGTAGAGTCGGGAAAAAGCATCTTGGGGATGAACAGGACGTATATGCCTCCACTTTCTAGTTTCAGCTGTGCACGAAGGAACAGTCGGAGGGAGGACAAAGCTTATGGTACCATGTTTGACTGAATGCAGCGAGATCGTTGCTGAATAATCCCTTCAAGGTTAGTCCATGATCGACTTCCTTCAAGGTTGGTTTGTAAGGCTTTATCCCACTCCTAGAAAACTATGATCCTGAGAAAGCCGCTGAAAGTCACCGCTCGCTTCTCTTTGCAACACTTACAACCCAGAACTTTTTTTGATCAGTTTACCTGCAGTAAATGCCAGGCATGACGATTCAAAAAGAAGAGCTGAACCTTCGAGAAATAGGATGTCAATTGTCGCCAGACGGCAAGCCACACTTCTTTCCATTAAGATATTCCATCAACTCTTGACTTGAGTCATTTTCACTGGGGTCGATAGCGATGAATGACGGCCATCTGGACAGCCAAGGTTCCGATGGTGACTCAACACAACCGATCGCATCTCTACGGATATGAATTCCATTGAAAATTCACGGGAGTGCAGAGTACCTTCATCAAGAAGTGTCCGGTTTGTCGAGTCCTAGGCACAATGTGAGCCTCATTGTCAAGGAACTTAGCCCTGTCAACTCTTAGAATCTCAACCCACCAACGAACCCATCCCTATACCCCCATCCTGCCTCGCAGACGGGAAATTCGTAATTAGGGCGGAACTTGTTGAGGGACACCAGGCAGAGCGGTACCATCTTGTCCCAACTTCACAGCGGCACTGTCAACAATGCTTCTTCATGCCCATACGGTGTTTGGATTAGTCAGTTTGAAGGAATCGCTTTATATGGTCAACGTTACGAATGAAACGTCTGCAAAATTCTGATACTACCCTGAAATCTCTGGCTTGAAGCCTGACCTGACATCAGCTTCGAGGGACCTTGTGCATCGCTCAATGTGGGAGTGAGAATAAAGGTCAGCAAGTATGCAACATCTGTCTCGAAGGCAGTGTAATCCCTTCAGAAACGAGTTCCAGTCGAATGCAAAGAACCTGAGTGTCCCTAAGCGAGATTTGAGCGAGCGAGATTACGTGGTACTGGATTTGGCTTTGAAGAACGAAAAAGCAAGCATTGGTAGCTTTTTATTGAACGTCTCGAAACGGCAAGCCGGAATGTTCCACTTCCGTGACTACATCCATAAATTTTCATTATCAATGAATTCGCGTTAGAGCTGGGTCATGGAAACGCGAAATGGCTTGAGGATTCCGAAAAGCCGGGGCAAAGGATATACGTTGGAGAAATGAATCTTCCTTTGGCCCTCTTAATTCTGCCGTACCAGTGTCTTTTCCAGTTCAGAAATTTTTGCTCGAAAGAACATCTACTTGAAAATGTGTAGATTGGAGCGCACCCAGTTTTCGTTCGACATGTTATACCCATGGCAGGCGTGGATTACTTAAACCTTACCCCACAGTGCTAACCAGACGAAAATTTGCCTTTCGTCGTGCTCGGCACAGAGAGGCACTGCAGGCAATTCCCACCCAAATACACCGATTACTGATCAGTGTGCGCTCGACTTTGTGTGAGCTATCGGGGAACTATGATCGAAGTATCTCGTACTGCCCTGAAAAACAAACTCAGTAATCCAGCACTTTTTGTCGATCAAATAGAAGGTATCGTTTTGTTTATCCTGGGAAGGTGAGTGAATTCATGCTTAAGGTGCGGTCCCACTAGCCGAAACCATCGCGTGGCGCAGAAACTCAATGGGTGATTGAGGCACGCAGCGAATGGGCCGAATTTGATTGATTGCGGGGCGGTTCTAATGGGTGATTGCATCCTTGGTACTTTGATATAGCGAGACAACTATCAAAGATATGCCGTGCACGTTCGAACACCCACGGCTATTTCGGTTTGAATTCCATTTCTCATTTAAGGATGGTCAGAATCTATCATAGCAAACTTTTCTACTCCTACGGAATTGTGATTGCGCTAGTGGTGAACCAACTCGATTGATCTTTGGCTCTGTTTGAAGATTCAGATTATCTACTCTGCACAACAACTCACTTTGCCACTTTGGGTACGAGCATCTCAGCAGAATCAAGAAAACATAATGAAATTCTGCAAACGGAAATGCATGACCGAAATTGGGACCAACGAAAAAGTTGAATCATGGGAAGCGTACAGATTTATTCGCTTTTCTTTCGCTTTTCACGTCTCTCACTGGAGGACTGGAACGGAGGAGTGGCCTCACGAGTATAACTGGGAAGCGGTAGCACCATCGCGCGCTGGTCATACATTGGACGGGAAAGGCCTTTGAATGGTCAATAGATCAATCAATGCCAATCAAAGTAGGTCAAACACTAAGGTGGTTTTTGTAAATAATAGATGCTCAATTACAGCGTTGGATCACGAGTTGTTCAGGAAACAACAGTCCCCAACTGTGCATAATTCTAAAGCTCATATGAAAATACACTGTCTCTCATACAAGGAAGACTTGTGGGTCATCCGAAATGTTAAGGAGTGTTTGAGAATTCTGTGACACTCACTTCCATGTACTCCACGATCACTACGAGAGCAGGTGGTACCGGCCATTATTTAGACATCCCGTTGAGCGATTGCAACCGTGCTACTAGGATAATTACTCAATCAGTTCGGAAAGTAGGAGCTAGGGTAGTGCCACATTACCTCCTTACCACACTTTCGGTTCGGAGCCCGAAAGCGATCAATACCCGCTCAGACTAGCTCGACCTTTAATCTCTTTAGGGTCACTTGATTGTTGCCAATCCCAGTTGAAGGGATGACAGCAGTACCTTGTACATCAGCTTACAGACATTCATTCGTCACTGTAATTCATGATGGAAGGCGAATGTATGGCCGCATCCTGTACCCTTCAGGAAGTCAGTTCGTCAGTATTCTCATGACCAGACTGAGCTGTTCTATTCGATTTCCAGGAGCCATATAAGATGGTTACATACAAACAGACAAACCGACAAGCCGACAGACTGACCACCAGACGGATATTTGCGGACCATATAAAGAAAATATACGTGAGCCTTTTCATTTCAGAATAAGAACGGTTAAGTACGTTGGACCCTTCTAGCGTCTTCTGTTTTTGGTTTAGAATCTACAATTGGAAAAATCCAAGCGGTTTTGAAAGGTAGTGGTCAAAAAGGCCCGGTTGCTAGGTCCGCATAGGTCCATTGCGTTTCGTGAGTCTGATCCAACGAAATCATCTCGTAATGACTTCCGATTGGCAATTCCGTGTGAATTGATCTCGCAATCTGGTGGTGATGAAGATCGTTTTGACCGATTCACTGGAATATTGAATTCTGAAGCACAAAGGTGAGCACGTTTTGCGAAATTTCCGCTTTTGCGTGGTTAGGTGCGGACCTATTGTCACATGCCTATCGATAGCCGTTCTCGTCTACAAGTCCTCTGTGGCATCTCGAGGTAAGGTCGTCTTTCCACAAAATATGTCACGTCCTTTGCAGGTTGTGACGATCATCGACGATGACGGCAAGTTTTTGCATACTTTTTTCACATGATGATTGCTCAGCTGCGGAAAAATGACAATGACGGGAAAAATCAATCCGAACAATTTCATCCAAAAACCAACCCCAGTTTAGGGAGCGGCGATTTAATGAAAAAAGGAACTCGACTTTCGCACAACTTTCTTCCCACTGGTATATCCGCAAACACAAATAGCACCATTTCCCTGTCTGATCCTAACAATTCCTCCATGGTATGGAGAGATAACTGAATTCTGGCTTTAAGAGCCCTGAAAAGAGAACGATCTTGTCATCACTTCCGATCCTGTCGGCAGCTCAGTAGGGACCGGAAAGGACTACCCGAATCAACCGAATCATTATGAATTAGAATGAAGTCGACATACCACCCCAATAACGTTAAAGTCATGTTGCACCCCTATCCATAGGAGGAAAAATTATGGACAGGAAAGATTAAGGAAAAAAGAGAAAGGATAAACGTGAAAACACACAATTCTTCATTAATAAATCGGGGAGGTATCCAATATATCCAATGCAAGCCCTCGAACTCTTGTCTGAGAATGATTTACCTCCCCCGGGGTAAAGAAAACATGTCCCTGAGGATCCCTGGACACAGCTTTGACTCTCGGCTCATTTTTCTGTTTTCAAAAGATATTGGTAGCTCACCAGGTGGTCGTCATGGGAGTGAAATATTTTCTCCTTTTCGATTTGTTATTAGGTAAAATATTTTTCCATGACTTCGGTGTTCTATTTCTTTGTTTAGTTATGCACCACTGGAGGTGCACCGTAGGAGTGGATAAACAAGTAAATAAGTAAACATAACACAACATAATGGCCAAGTTTGTAGTAGAAAGGTCGTCGAACATCTTGTATGTATGTGAACATGCAGGAAAGAACCTATCAACCGAAAGCAGGTTCTCAGACAAATCTGACAGCCTAGCTGTTACATCAACCTAGCAAACACGAAGAAAAATCAGTTCTATGATATTTTTACAAGGAATTTTTATAAATATTTCATTTGGTATAAATAGCACAGTGCCCGAATAGCGCAAGTGCGAGTTCGAAATCACGGCCGAAGTTTTGCCCACAAATCGCCATCCATGTGATACTTTCGCTCCGCTTATTGTGGCGAACTAACAACAGTCAAGAAGAACATCAAGACAGAATAATTTTATAATTTTCAATCAATAACTATGAATTGCACACATGCTCAGAAGAAAGAAGAAGAGTGGTTTCTTATAGTGGGAAAAGAGGCCATCACATTTTACTGAGAAAAAGTTCCATTCTGACAATTCTTCTCAAGTAACTATCTTGACTTACAACGGGAAGACAATGGGAATGAGCTCGGGAATTTTTTTTTTTCATACAGGTCTAATTGTAAAAGAAAAAAGAAATATCACAGAATTCGACCTGAAAACAGAAGAAGCAATCCTAAAAGTGCTCAGTTTGTTTTCTTGGGTTCATTTGGACGAAAATAGGACTCGATTATCGTGCACGCTGGATCAATGAAATTTTTGTAAATAACAGTTGCGCCATTGAACATGGGCAGATACAAATACATAAGAAATGCTATCTGAAATGGAAATCGATCAGAAATCGATAATTGACTGGTGAGAGATTTTGAGGGCTCACCTTGAACAACCAGTAGAACGGAATTGTCGAGAACGTGGA
Organism: Haemonchus contortus; assembly: GCA_000469685.2. Taxonomy (NCBI): domain Eukaryota; kingdom Metazoa; phylum Nematoda; class Chromadorea; order Rhabditida; family Trichostrongylidae; genus Haemonchus; species Haemonchus contortus. The sequence continues at coordinate 12,842,124 of LS997564.1, forward strand.
GAAATCTATGATAGAAAATGTAGCAAATACAATCCAATAGATCAACCATTGGGTGTCGTCCTCTTTGACGGAGGAGCGAACGGCCTGGAAGTAGTAGTGGAACGATAACTCAAAACTCAAAATAAAATTTATCCAGATATCGAGCTTCCAGTTAACTCGCAATAAAATATGCTGCATCGCAATGGAAAATTAGAGCAGAACGACATCAAATAAACAAGTAAATAAGAGAGTTACCTTGATGGATCGCCAAGCCGGGTAGAGGAAACCAACGACATTGGAAATGATCTGTGCCAGAGCGCTTATGATTACGTAGATGGAGAGAAAAAGAATCGTTCCGTAGACCAGCTCAAATTGACTTCATTAAAAAAAGTAAAATAAAACCAGTCGTAAAAGAACTACAGTGTGCGGATAGCACAACTACGGGTTCGAATACGTTCAAGACCGGATTTTTGTTCATAACTTGCCAAGTGAGTATTAGGAGGGCTAGGAGAGTAGGGACGCCGTTACAGTATAACCCAAAGTATACAGTACGACAGGTTAAAAATAATAGCACCTAAGGGTTGCTTAGAAGAGTAGATCTGCTGGAAAAATGAAATGTCAACTTTTCTACAACGTTACCCCAACATTATTGCACGGGCCAATAGCGCATTTGATTACAGCCTCAGTTTCGGATGCATGGCTCATTCTTGAGCATATACTTCACCTATGGATGGTAAAAAAGTTCATTTTAGTTTTTGAGCCAGAGTCAAAAGAAAAAGGAAAAGCAACTCGAGCATGCGACAAATTTGATGGAACGATCTAGCGAAAAGCTTTGAATACCAGCTTATCCATCTCTTGGTACGGAGTTACTGATTTATGTGGATGTAATTCTCATGCCACCAACCTTCTCTCTCTTAATAGCCGTCTTCTCTTCAGCTACAGATAGTATTTTCTCCACGAATCTGTCTTTGTCGTACATCTGATCAGTAAGCGGTTGTAGTTTCTGGGTGATCAAGTCGACGGCCGACTCAAATTGAGCTACCATACCTATAATGAAAGACAAGAGAGTGCTACAATGAGTACTCTGAAAGCTCATTTCAAATTATGGAAAAATTGGCGGTAACAAGTCGTAGCAGTCAACTCTTAAATAAAAACACAACTATTTCAAAAATTTGCTACAGAAGGAACATTACTTTTGGAGTCACAGGTTTGTAATGGATTGGAAAAATGGCAAAAAGGAGGAGATGCTGTTCCACACTAGGCACTGGAGGAAGTGGGCCATAGCGAGAGAAGGCACAGTCCCAAGGAGCACAGGATTGAGCTCGTATTGGCCCAGCCACCATTTCCATTTTCTTGGCGGTGACCGCGCTTGATCAGGTGTGCGCAGACTTTGGAATGTTCATGGCCTAATCGCAGAAAACAGCAACATGCGATTGGAGGCCGGGATTCCTCAGAAAAAGGTTATGTATCCAAAAGTACTACAGATCATCTTCGAGTACCGGTAAAGCACACATTAAGAGACCATTAAACACTTCCCAGCCTGCGAAATCGAATCATTTCAGAGCAAATGTTGTAAAAGAACACTTTCAAAATGACAGCTCTTTATTGATACAAGGAAAATCTGAATCTGTTTGTTCTCCAGTGTTGCTGTGAAAAACATTAATCGATACCAGGACTGAGTAAGGACGTCTCTATTATGTAATGAGCAGAGGGAGATTTTCTGTCAGCAGATGGCCCTTTGTTTCTGCCGTTATGGCATGATATTTTTCGAAAGTGAAAAATGTGTGAGTTCAAAAATCGTTATTCAAAGTGATAGACACAATTCCGAGCACTGCTTGTGAAAAACATATGGACCCACAATCAAGTGTAAGCCTTAAATCTGACGAGCCACTACAAGATTTGAAGGAAGCACCAGCTGATACAGTCAGTAAAGTCTGACACCGTATTTTGCTCAGTGTGGCCGTTCTTGTTGACAGTTCTAGCCAAACCTGATCACGAAGCGGAGGATATGACATCGAAGCCGTTTATCTCCGGGGGTAGGTGGGGGGGGGGGGGGGGTTAAAGGGGTGTTCATGCAGGTCATCCTGGAGCAGGTATAGATCCTTCCTTCCTATAGACACAAATGAGTTATCAGAGTGACCTAGGGTGTACCCTGCCATCCTATATCATTATAAAAATCCGATAATCATTCTATTTACAAAAACACTACCACGATGACTGAGCTTGAAGCTGGGTCATCCGGCTATGAGGTGACTTCCGCTGAAGGCAGCTCCTTCTTGCTGGCCTTTCGAGAACAGAGGTAAAATTTATACTAACCTGCACAGTCACCATCTTGTACTCATGCATGACCTCAAGTTTCCAGCTAAATAGCATATTCCGTAGGAATGACTGAGTGTAAGTGATTGACAACATGACACATCTACAAGTCCCTGCATTTGCTTGTTTGAAAAAGTATTTAGGAAGCTGCAAATTATCTCGTCCCGGGGTATGAGTTTATGACTGATTGGCTTCCTTCCCTTCCTTTTTCGAAATGCAAGCTGTAGTGATCACTGATGTTCCACTTATCGTGATAGCTGCAGCAATTCTTTTGCCTTTGCTGGTAGTTTTCATTAGACAAAAGCGCGGCTGCAGAGGCCACGATAAATGCAGTATTACCCTTGTTGCTCATAATATTATGTAAAAGAAGTGTCGTAATACATCGGGGGACAAAGGTGAAGTGGTTCCATGTGGCGTGCTGCAGAGCGCACTGTCCAGTAATTGAATTCTGGTTCGAATCCCGTTCAGGAAACATTCATCCTGGAGGATAAACATGTGCACATCAGCTGGCTACTCTGTAAGTCAAACCGAAACTGAGGACCAACTTCGATCTTGAATAGAAGTCGAGAAGCACATCTAGAAAATGAGATTGATGAGGCCCTTTACTGCATATTTCAATCTATCCAATCTCCCACACCGCAGTGTACAGGATGGTACAGCTGTGGAAGAAAAAGTTGTCAGTTCATGATAAAATGCAAATGCCTGATTTTAGAGATGCGTCATGTGTTGACTTTCGGCGGGGAACTCTTGCTCCATTCCCACGACTGTTAACGATGCCTCCTACTGTTCAATTTGTTTGTTTATCTGATGCAAAGCGGGTACAATGGATAACTACTGGAACAGATGGGGAAATGGTGAAGGTACTGATCGACTGTAAGGGACGGCTAACGCAGGTGGCTCTCTAGCACATTTATCGTGATGTCGCTCAAACATCCAACAAAAACTCTCAACATCTATCGAACTTTTCTAAACGCTTGACACTCTCGAGTTTAATCCAAAGAGGAAGTGTCGCTTAGATATCATGTTTTCGACCCTAAGTAGTCATCGAGGTACATAACCAATTTGAAAACATTCAGTTTTTTGTCACTCAGCTAATTCAGTCCCTGTTCGAACACCCACAATGAAGTCATCAATAGCCCTACCCACCCGGGACCGCAAAATAAATTTTTGTGCATTTTATCAGCGCACCTAAATGTTTCAACTTCCAAATGGCTGAATACAATACTTTTCCTGCCCGTGGGTAGTTATCCGCCCAGCCACATACCTTCCGTCCTGCCGGATTCGGTTAATTGGTACCTAGACTCATCTGGGAAGGTTAAAAGCACTGACTTGAACGCCGGCTGGCCATCCCGAGCCACTGAACAGCCCACGTACGTGTTCAATATGCACTACGATTCTGGATGGTAGTCGCATGGGGGCCACATCCCCCAGATGGAATTGATTGAAACCCAAAGCTTTATCCTCTGTCGCTAATTGAACGTAGGCTAGTATTGATTACTCCGCTTCTTTACTGAAACTTGTCATATCCCAATTATGATTCCGCTCACAACAGTGTTCACTACAGTCCTTGAGCTCCATTTTCAAAAAAAAAACATTCAACTGAACACAGCAAGGACGTTTCCGCTGATGACAACTAGCCGGAAGTATTAGGTCGTGAAGAAAGTTCTTGCGTTTTTGCGCCTCAAAATTTAAATGTACATATCTCGGCTTAAACAAAACTTCATCAATCGAAATAACAACCATTACTATCGACACACTTTTGCTAACGAGGAATAAATTAGCTTATCCCATTCGCATAAAAGTCCGGAGATCTAGAGGCGATGAAATCGTCGAATGCCGCGGCAGCATCATGTTGGGTTTTGAAGCATTTCTCCTTGAGAAAGCCGTCGAGATGTTTAAGGAAATGGTATTCTGTGAGGGCAAGGTCTGGGGAATATGTTGGATGCGGGAGAGTTTCATAGCTTAGCTCCATCAATTTTTTCAGGTTAAGTTGTGCGACGTGGGGCTGAGCGTTGTCGTAGAGTAGAATTGGCCCCTTAATATTCACCGGTGCCGGGCTCATGAGCTTGAGTTTTCGATGCCTTTCGTCAATTCCTTGACAATACTTCTCGGCTGATCCGGATCCATGGAGTTGTGGTGGATCAGCTCGGCTGCAGACCACCAAACCAGCACCATGACCTTCTTTCCATGCTGCTTCGGCTTGGGAAAATGTTGTGGGGCTTGATCCTCGTCCAGCCACTGGCCTGTTCGTCACAGTTGTTGCACAGAATCCACTTCTCATCACACGTCACAATACGGTCTAAAAACGGATCGTTCCTGTTGCGCAGAAGCAAGGCGGAGGCGAGCTCGAAGCGAAGGTCCCTCTGGTGCTGGGTCAACTCATGCGGCACCCACTTATCAAGCTTCTTCGACTTCCGGATCTCCTGAATGTGGGTGCCAACCGTCCTGCTAGAAACATTCAATCTCGAGCCGATATCCCTCAGTGTTGTACGTGGATTCTCTTCCACTAACGCTCTCAATTGTTCGTTGTTAACGGCCGATGGCCGCCCACTACGCTCATCATCTCCCAAGCTCTCATCGCCGGTACGGAATTTTTCAAACCACCACTGTGCTGTATGTTTTTTCGTCGTACCTAGACTAAGGGCATCGTTGATATCCCGGGCCGTTTCCGTCGCTCTCCTGCCCAATTTGAATTTCGAAAGAAAAATCGTGAGGATCTGTCGTTTGTCCATGCTGATTTCGACCCTCTAAAAAATCCCAGGAATCATTTAAGGGCAAAACCGGTTGAATATTTGGATAGAGCAAGAAATGCGCTTCAGAATGATATAAAAATTGCAAAAAATTTAATAGCAAATAGCACCGCGGCGAGCATTTAAAAATTGGGCGTCAAAAAACGCAAGAACTTTCTTCACGACCTAATAGATAAAATCTTAGATAAATCATAGGTAAAATTTTTAAAAGATATGCAGAGCGATTTTGCAAAAAACTCCCCGACGTATTCAAAAACTCAAAGTAGGAGATTAGTAAAAACAATGATCAAGTGCACACCATTCTGTGGCCCGAATTTCACAGATCTACCCTGTGTTTGCACAAAGAAACTGTCAGGAACTGTTATATGTGGAACTTTAGAGTAGTTCGGCCCGTTTTTCATTGAAGGTCTTGTGCTCATCAGCTCTGGGAACATGCTCGTTAGAGAATTTCCATTATTCCAAAAAACGCCGACAACTTTCTCAAAGGGCGATCGACGTCATTCGGGCAAAGTGCACCACATAGCAACATGCAGTTTGGCTATGATGAATGGAAATAAAAATAAAAATACTATAAAACCACTTCCAAATGACTCAAAATAGCCTATAACACCTGTAGGAAGGACAACTGAATGAAAAAATCGACGCGAATAAGAAATATGACGAATTCAGCATTCACTTCATGGCGTTCGCATTTTTCACTCAACTTCTGACCCTTATCACTATCTTCCGTGTCCCATACATGACTACTTTTACCTCCATAACAAATTTATTCAAAATCGATCAATCAACTTCTGGTTAATACTAGCTTTAGAGAGGCCGAAGTACAATAAAACACCCAATTTGGGAGTTTGGTATGCTGTAGGTTACCCAGGTACTTCTTTCTGCTCCCTCAGTACGCAATCATAACTACGGAGACTTACCTCACTTTCACTTTTACGGCTCACGTATTATTCGGAACAGAGAGAAACGAAAGAAGCAGTCAACAAGCTCTCGATGACTAGTTGATACTAACCTAATATAGATATCATTGTTACCGATATGTAGTACAGTAAGTGTTAGGTTCCAGGAGAAAACCCCAGATCGAATCTCGCCTCATTGCCAGTCATTTGAGCATTCCTTTTCTTCAGAAATGGCAAATCGATCCAGATTCTTCCGGGACGATGAGAACAATTCAATTTTGGCTCGACCAATTCAAATCGTTGCAAAGGCTAACTATGCATCGAACTATCCACTACGATCCTGAGGGGGAAGTTCAGTTTGCGGTTCATCTACCAAAGAATTGACCTAGCTCATAATGCATTTATATGTAACTATAAGCTCTCTTGTGGTTCAGGCAAGAGAATCGCGCTCGAGCGGTTATCATGGCAAACGTATTTGAATGATTTTTGATCGAACTGCTCTTAAATTCCAAGTTCAGGAGGGGAAGGATGGTGAAAAGATAGCAAAGGTTAACAAGGAACATTTTGAAAAATCGAAATGACGAAGTTTCGCTTGACAAAAAGCAGCGGGCAAACTAAGGAGGCAAAGACAAATGAGGAAAAAGTGTATTACAGACTGAATTCATTTAGAAATACATTTTTTTGAACATTGATAAGATTGAACAAATTTTGCGAGCAGACATGGACAGGAACGTAGAAAATAACAGGTGAACATGCTTATCGAACGGTCTTGTCTACCCAGGGAGGCAGCGATAAGCACCACGACAGTATTGATGGAGTTCTCCAGATTTCCGAAAAAAACGAACATTTCAGTTGGAAATCTAGCAAGAATAGTAATACCGAACACAATCGGATTCAGACCAAGTAATCACGATTGGTCAGAGAAATCGGTGTAGGTAATATCAAAAAGAGACCACAAAATTCACGATCCTGCCCACGTAGGTAGAAATGGACAGAAAATCTGGCAAAAAGGGTTATCTGGAACTGAGCAGGGCCTGGCTACGTAATGTAATGGAAAAAGAAGGGATTTGGACCAAAATAAAGCGAAACAAACAGTGAAACAGTGCTAACCTCGAGCCTGCTCGTGGAACTGATCAAGACGCTGACGATTTGGGTCGGCACTCATCTCGATGATCTGCGATCAACCTGGAATGATCAGTTTTCAAGAAATGAACGGGGACCAATGCAAGGGAGAAAGCACATAAAAAGGCATGGAAATCATCTGGCTCTGTATCGTAAATGTCTATGGGCCAATCAGATGCCAATCGATCAGATCGACTTTCCAATGAAAGGCAGTTTTTGTTGTCCCGCGACAGCCAGCCATGCGAGGCAGCGATTGTGCAAATGCTAGTCTGCTTCTAGAGGCTTTTTAGTTTGAACGCCTAAATCTGAAGAAGAATGCGACCGTATCACCTAAGCGTTCGTTGGGTCCCAACTTAAGCTGTTACAGGTTGAACAAAAACATAGTTGACTTCCCTAAACAAAAAAATCGTTCGGGATCGTGGAACGGCAGAAGAAGTTTGTCAAGGAACCGCGCCAAGAGATTCGTTTGGGAAAAACGGTCTGCCGAATGCTGCTGACTCACAAAAGAAACAAACACACGTGCCGCTCACTATCCTTTACTACGGCTTGGTGGCATAAAAAAATGGCTCACGAACGTCGAGGTTGAAGATCGCCCATGAGGTTCTCTTACCTTCTGGGTTGTCATATTACTAGCCTCGCGACACTTTCACTACAGCATGCTGAAAATAAACAGCAGATAATTCGTGGAAAAGTATAAACGTTCTATGGACAGGGGTAGTGCGATCTCTGGAGACGCGAAGTCGCGCTTGTACCGTTGGTGAAGTCAGGATTCCGTCCTCCAAAGTCGCTAAGGAAGGAATGGACGCTGGCAAAGTTGTCCAAATGGCTAAAAATCTTGCTCAATTAAGGGAGCTCATGGGCGTGGACAGAGTCCAAAAACCCTAAGATGTCTCCAGCAATTTGTCCCAAGAATTCTTGCTAATATGGAACCATAAGGCGCTTCGAGAACCGGTATGAAGGTGTGTGGTATAGCCTCAGCCAAGATGGTACAGCACTTTATTCAGTCAACGTTTCGGCGTTACCGCCTTCGTCAAGACCTGGAAGCCAAAAAGAATTTGAGATTCATCCAACTCATGCACCACTTCAGACTTCAGTTAGCCCAAGTAAACCTACAGATATCTGAATAGGTCTCGTAAACCACAACAAGGGAACCCACCTTAGAATAGAGGAGACGACATGTAGGCCACCTTTCAAACTGCCTATTTAAACATGAACATGGTTTACGAGACCTATTCAGATATCTGTAGGTTTACTTGGGCTAACTGAAGTCTGAAATGGTGCATGAGTTGGATGAATCTCAAATTCTTTTTGGCTTCCAGGTCCTGACGAAGGCGGTGGCGCCGAAACGTTGACTGAATAAAGTGCTGTACCATCTTGGCTGAGGCTATACCACACACCTTCATACCGGAACTCACACGATGCCAAGATTCATAGAAAGTCATTCATGGTCGCTTCGAGAACCCTTATAAGCACGACGTTAGCGGACCCTCTCTGGGTGAACAATCAGTTCAGACACAGCCTGCTTTACCCTGCAATACAATCTTGGGAAAGCATACCCAGTGAAGCCTTGAGACCCACTGCCGACGATTTTTCGTTAACTTCAGATATGAGGAGAAATAAAAGCATAATAGAACTGCAAAAGGCATACGTGAGATAACAGTACATGAGCACCACAAGCAATCGAGTAAAACAACATCAAATAAGCCAACAGTCCATCCTTCAGATATCCTTATTTAATAATCAGCGTCCAAATCCGGAGATTATTAGGCAACGCTCTTGCTTACCAGTCATGTGACGACCCAACGGTAGCATGATGGGCATGTATTTTTTTTTATTCTTAAAAGAGGCACACCAGCCCTGAGTAAGATTTTTTGCAAGCTAGTTAATTTTGGATGGGGTCGATGAAATCTTCATAGCAAGACCTCTAGTTCTGAAACACGCCAGTTCAAAGGCAATGATTGAATCAGAACTGCACGATTCTTGTGCTAATTTGTGAATTAGACTGCATCAAACATTTTACACCACATTTCTTGAAATATGGGTCCCAGATGGGTCATTGTGTAGCTGGTACGGCACACAGGAGAACCAAAAACCAACGGTTCGAATAAGCAATTCCGAATGAAATTGTTCTGACTTTTCCTAATTCTTTTCCCAACCTCTAATTTGCAAAAAAAGCTTAGCATACGAAATTCGGTGGGAAGGTCCTGCAAAATCAAAGCCAATAAAGTTGCACCTTTCTGTCGAAGGCTCCGGCAAAACTGCTAAGGCACTCGATCAGGTCTGTTTCGACAGATTGCCCAGGGGTTAATTCATGTTGATGCCTTGAAACAATACGATGTTCAACAAACAGCGATTTACACGTTCTCTTAACCCATTGACGACCCTGCAGTCCACATGTGGACCGCAGCTGTATATTTTGTTTTATTTATTTATATCTCCACTTTTTAACGATCTTTCTTGTCAAACATAAGACCAGGTTAAGTCAAACTATATACCGCGTGGTCCCAGGAAATCTTTTAATTTTGCAATTTTACAGATAATAGCAATAACCGTAGACATCATCCATATATTTTTGCTTTTAGTTTCCAGGGTATATCTACCTTCTGCGCCAATTTTTTAATTTTTTTTTTGAAGAAACATGTGGTCCTTTGATGATTTCTTTCTCGAAAAAAACTAGTGAGTGAGGAGCTGCTCCTCATCAGAATTTCTCAGTAGCCGAGTGAAATTCAAGTTCCATCTACCATCATCGTTAATCATATCCTAAATTTGCGATTTCAGAAAAAATTGAACAACTTCAAATTCAAAATTCAAAAAAATTGGTCGTCCCGGACCATACAGTTCCATACAGTGGACTACAGTCTGCTTTTCCCGCCAAACGTGACGGTCGTCAATGGGTGAGATAGTTTGTGGGCAGCTAACAAAAAAAGATGTTACACTGATAGGGCGGTAAGTCTTAGGGTTCCATGACGGATCGCTATGCAAGAGAACCGCAGCTATTTTTCGTATTATGACAGGGGAGAGGGGGTATGTGACACTACGTGCGTCTGAGGATCCGCGCAACAAATTGCGCGGCGAAGTTCGTAACGATTTGAACGACGTTATTGTGGCCCAACTTTGAAGTAGATTAGAAGGGTCATCTGACTCTGCTAAGCTACTCCACTTCGAGTTTAAGCCCCGAAAATTGGTGTCAGGGTCGTAAAAATCGTCACGAACACGCTGCGCAAGTTGCTGCGCACGTGCTCGGACGCACGTAGTGCCCTCCCCGGCAAGAGGCCATGAATATAAAGAACTAAGACGTCACAGAAGAGGACGAAGTACGGCACTTGAAATAAGCTCATAAACCGTAATGCCGGTGGACTAGGGAAACTACTTCATAGGCGCCACCACAGGGTTGAAATAGTGCGGAATCCTCCAGAAAAACATCCCCGAGGTAATCTTTCGATTCCTAGTTCCTAACCTCCTCCAAGTTCCTTGTCCGCATGGTCCCATTAAACAAACTCTTACTATGTTCTCAGATTTTCTGTAGGTATTCAACACATGACCGACATTAACAGTGTGCTGTATACAATCGAAACTTAGCAGAATCTATCAGCGAGACCTTTAGATAATGCCGAACTTCTAAGAAGACAAATCGGCAACCACACATTCTAGGCATGCCTTTGCCGATTGTACTCATGATTGCAAATGACGTCTACTCATGAGGCCTTCTCAGTAGTGTGATGATTCATTCTACTTGAATATTCGTAGGAACTTTGAAGTCAACGATCCTGAGAACAATTAGAAGAATGGAGTACCAGGACTTACGAATCGAATGTCACCGTATTCTATAGGAAAAGACAGGTGTCTATTATTTACATAAATAAAACCCGATTGTCAAGACCTAATGACGATGAGAACGACTAAAGCGACATAAAGCTTCACCGAAATACCCATAGCCTTATGGTTAACTGCGGAATGTTATGATTTCATCAGTTGTTCTCTGCAACTTCCCTCCTTTCCCTCCTCTCCTCCTTTTCTTCGTTTCTTCTTCTCAGTACTCGCTCCCAGGCACCTCGACAGAACCTTTTTTTAGAAATCTAATCTTCCCCATAACGTCTTCGACTCAACTTCGCATTCTCCGAATCTACTCATCGGGTTTCCCAGTTCACTGTTGAAGTCCAACATGTAACTTACACTTCCTAATCAGTTTAGAACTTAGACAGCGCCTACTTTTCTTACATTTACAGAGCACGCCATTGACTTGCCATTCCCTTGTTCTCTCATCGATACCTCCTTCCGTTGCTGTACCGTCTTTCGCATTCAGTTTGTTCCACTCATTTCTACGATACTACGTGCATAAGGAACTCGAATGCCGATCTTTTCCGGGGACACTACATTGTCATCGAATAGAAAACAGCATTAGCGTCACGAATTCGGTCCCCCCATGTTACCTCGCTGGATCTCTGACATCCTTAGGAAATAATGCAGTCTGTGAGTACTTCTTCTAGTTCATTCTAAGCTCTAACAGAGACTGACCAGGTGCCGGTATCCCCGAATGAGCGCTCCATGTTTTTTTGCTCATAAAATTTGCTTCCCATTACAGCTTCAAAAACTCATGATGGAGTTTTTACCCTCTTCCATCCTTGGGAAAAGAATCAATTCAAGGCGAACGATCCGTCGAATAAATTCCCAAAATGCAATTCTATTGAGTTTTAGCATGTATCTTTTTCGAGTAGTGCTACCCCACACCTTTTCAATTTTTCCTCATCGACCACAGGGTTCACTCTACCCCAAGAACAAATCAGTTCAAAATCCCTTCGTATACCAGTGCTCTCATTGATTCCAACGATCTGCGGTACAGCATGAGCCTTCTCTAACTTTTAGCAGCAGTTCCTCAGAAGACAAACGAACAGGATGCATCTTGCAAATGTAGTTTTGTTGGCCCAGAATCCAGTATAAGAACTAACGATTTAAAAAGAAAGATGAGACTTATTGAAAACACAGTTTGCGATGAAAACGGCTTCTAAATTCAAGTAGGATGGAGCTGCAATTCACGAAGATAGAAAAACAGACACTATCGGGCCTAGATAATGCGAAGTAAGGCCGCAATTCCGGCTTAGCTGGCTTACTTACCCAAGGTCCAAGGTAGACGAGTTCACACGTCGTTGTGGAAGCTTGAGAGGTTGCACCATCCGCACCAGTACACACATTTTCACGCGGGCAGCTTACTGTAGCCAACTAGAAGCGATGGCACAACCATTTGGACAGCTCGTTCAAATACCCTTTCCACGCAACGTTTGTCGTCACATTCTTGTCCAACCCCTGGTTTCACTATTTTTTTGAAGCTTTACATACCTCTGATTACGTCGATTTGCACTCTTCCCTCACACCTTTTGCTCTGATCTGGACTATCACTTCCATTACTCGTCCAGAACCAGGTGACCCAGAACTATCGTGTACCGTGGCTCTAGTGGAGGTCCGAGTTGGGACGGTCTTTCGCTCCCAATTCGAGAGAATTCATTCAACTGAGCGGAGATAAAAAACACAAGGCTCCATTTTAGCAGGATGGACAGCGTCCGGGATTTTCGAGCATTCAGCCCATTCATTTCTACTAAAACTACGCGGGCAGATGAACATGTCGACCCGAATATCTTATGGTCTGGTGGTGAGAGTCCTCGAGCCTTTGTTCCAAGCAACAACTAAGCAATCATAGGTTTTCACGATGCCTAATGGCTATCGAATGCAGGGCAAATCATGATGGAATCGAGAAAGCTTGACTTTAACTATGATTCTAACGTAATAAACGACAATGTGGCTGTCAGAGACTATCGTTGCGCATCCACAGCATCGGACAACTCGTCCAAACTACTAACTGTTGTGTTGCACAATCGATACTGCAATGAATGTTGCATAAAGTAGTGACGGAATGAAGTTCAAGCAATTTTTCAAGATAACGTCTGTGTAGACTGGACTACAACGCAGGTCGTTTACAAGGTCCGAATGGCCCGTACGAGTTGTCTCTTATACTGCCGGAGCAGAAAAGTAGACAGTAAAAAAGAGTTCACCATTATCCTTCTTTCAGATACTCTCCTTGACATTTCACAGTTATTTCGCCTCAAAAGGGGCATACTGCGCTTCTCTTCCATATTTCTTTCATTTTCAAGTACAATCGCTGGGACAGATGTTGTCATAGGTAGAAATTCGGTAGAGGATCCCATTGAATCCCATCGACATTTGTACAATCACTGCAATGATTCAGGGCTGACATCAAGGAGTTCTGTTTGTGACAGGGAGAGAAAATGGGAACAAGGCGAGCAATAGGGCACGTCTGTCAAGCATCCAGCAGGAGCTGTCATGTTATGACTGATTGGTCTATGGTTTTTGCATTTTCAGCCCCTTCATTGTCATCCCTAAACTTAACCCTGTCGTGTTCCTGCTTCATCAACTACTAGGCCTACAGAAAGTTTCACGAATGTGAGCAACATATTTCTTAGTACATGCCGTTTAGTACGGGATATATTACCTTCATCACTTTTTCCTTAACCACCAACTACTTGAGCGGACGTAAACATCTAATTCCGACTTAACGCCTACCTAACAATTATTTAGTGGAATATCCCAGTGAAAGACCAAAAACGATTCATCACTAACTCAGTGAAGAGGTCTGATCATCGGTTTGACTAAGGTTTTTTTCCTTGCTTGACGTCTCTGAGGCAGATTGTTTTTCACCCGGGTGCAATAGCTTTAGAAGGCACAGAATGAAACAGTATGACTAACAAGTCGAAAAGGGCACTAAAAACGGGCAAAGGACCCAGAAATAATAAGCGTGGGTTGGGTTGGTGGGAACTTGGACGAGATCACCAGAATTTCACAGACATTTTCTTTACGCCGCTCTCCAACTTTTGTTTCCACTACGCTCTACTCGGGAATGAGCACGTATGTTCCCAAGGACAGCTTTATTCCTTAGTTCTTCGGTACTTTTGAACCTGTTCATCAAAAAACAGTATCATACGGATGGCATGCAGCTCATTGGTTTGTTGTACTCAGCTCACTACAGCGAGGGCCGATAAGAAGCTACTGGTCACACCCATCTACCTATGGATGAACCTCAAACAGTTCCTTACAGCAAAATTGGTAGGATGGTGTCGTAGGCAGAGATTCGGTAACCGATCTCATCGAATCAGGTTTTTGCTAGTATTGAATGAGCTAAATCTTCCAAGAGAATCCACTACAGGCGTTGGCAGTGTAACTAAATATTTCAAAAAGTAACATCGACACACTTCAAAATTTTCAGAAAACTACAAAATTCGAAACTATCGGGGTACAGAAGTCCTGCACAACCAGAGGACCACTTCTTCCTCCCTGAAATCTCCAAAAATCTGGTCGTATTGAAAAGTATCAGAAGGCAAAACTACTATCCTTACGTGTGTGGCACCACTTTATATCACGTCAGAAAACTATTTCGAACTTCCCGAATCCATTCATTCTTCTTCTCTGTCCCTCCACGCCTTAGGGCTTATAATCGAATGGGAATGGGAGGGGCTCATTAATGGAATGGTAAAGGCGGTCATGCCCATATATGCACGCTTATTTTAAAAAGAAATGCATTGAGGTTCACTAATAATGCTGTCCTTATGAATAATAAACAAATGCCCAATGCTGCTCAGAAAGGAATTATAGTAATAAAGATTTCCTCGTGCTAGTTCGTGACACTTTGTGTCTGAGCGGAAGTGTGGCAACTGAAGGGTTTACTAGTGAATAGAAAAGCCATTGGTCAAGCGCATTCAAATTTCAAAGGGGCCACCTTCGTATAGACCTCGACTTTCAAATTGGCTTGTTCTACGCAGTACCCAGGCAAGATGAAGGGTCACATGTGAAATTGAATTTCACGAAAAACTCACTTCTTTCATAGCAATTAACGCAGACCGGTGCTAACTGATAGTGCTGGTTTGTACCGCAATAGAAAAAGGTGCTTTGCACATGCACGGTCCATCGAGAAAAATGTCGACTCCGAAACAACCGACCTTTCCCTGAGGGAACTTCCAAAATCACAAAAGGGCTTTCATGGTGGAGTGGGAACCAATCTTCCTTAGCCAACATGATCCCTACCAAAGGCACCCTGGGATCTTATCCCTTAGATGAACATCTAGATTATTTTGAACGCATTTTAACCATGTGACGCTTCAGCAAAGTCTTGATCCAATAGTTATGTCGAAAAGGCTTGAATTTGAGCTACCTCACGTCTGTCGCTCGGATTTTACAAGGAGGTGGAGCCACAGCAAAAAGGAGGAAATATTAAATTCATGGTCAAACGATACCATATTCATGGAATTCTACTGCGGAAACTTCAATGATGGACTACTTTGAAGACTACAAGACAAGCCAGTTGCAATTTGAGCACACTCGAGCCGGTATGAAGAATTTCTTTGATGTAGTGCTGTCAGGCAACTTCTGTCCCTTCAGAAATGGACAGAACTTCAACACAGGCCGAATAGGGCTATGACACCTGATTTTGCAATATCGAGGAACAGGGCGTGATTAAACCTGCGGTTAGGATGGTTACTGGGCAGATTTACTCAGCTACTACACGAATGAGGGTGCTCTCGACATTTCCTTGGGAAAGATCTAGGGAGATGCAATAAAGCGATTCTAACGTCAATTCACTTTTTTCCCTTTTCCCCTCATGCCCCGCAGACATCTCAGAACCAACATAACTGCGATATTCATCCTTTGCTTATCGCTGACGTCCCAAACATGAATGAAAAAGTGCAGCTGGAGACTGGTGGCAGTCAACTTTTTTCATAACAAGCTTCTCAAACCATATTCGTCACAGATCTCGCCCAATCCTCATTGAAACAACTGGACTGGCCGCCCACTCGCCCTGTCTCTTACTCCTCGGCCCAGGAAGTGCCTGACTATTGAAGAATTACTCTGAAAGGAAGCGTCTCTATGGTGGCTCTATGCCTCTTTGCCGTTCCCCCCTCGAAGGATGGACGGGGCGGCCAGAGGCCGCCGCCTCTGCTTTGAGGCGTGGTAATCACAAGCGCTGTCACTTCAAGTTTTCTGGCTGCCAGGCGTCTTTTCGGCGCACTCCTCCTGCATGCTTCATTCGCTCCTCTGCTCCTTGACGGCTCTGTTTACATCGCTCTCCCAAGTGGGGCCAGAGCTTCACGCCTTGTAACTATGCAATTTATAAAATTCATATGTATTTACTGTTTATGTCGTTGTCGTCAGTTGCTGCTTAATCGTTTGTTTATGGTCCAAGACAAATTTTGGTCCCAACACCGTTCGAGAAGTATACTAGTAGATCAAAGAAATGGCTACAAAAATAAAATTTTTCCGTACTCTCTCCCTTCGCTAGATTTCTGTCTATACGTATTTGAATATCTAATTGAAGAAGTGTTCCTATGGCAACTTCCTTACTGGAAACAGTGATTTATAGAGTTTAGTGTAGTCTGCATGGTGCTTTCCTGAGGGTATAAGTAGATGAGGGGAATTTCGACTTGTTATCCTTAGTATTTTAGTAAAAGGATGGGCAGAAGAAGGGGACTTCACAACAACCCTACCTCTTTCATACAATTAGACCTATGCGGACTAGTGTACTGGTTTGTAGCCATAGGTTGAAGTGGTGTTTTGCGCTTGCACGGTTCACTGAAGCAATTCACGTCTTGGAGCGACCTTCCTCTTTGCAGAGAGCTTGCAAAGCCAAAAAAAGTAAAAAGTGTTTGGGGGAATGAAAACCCAATCCATGCCAATATGCTCCTTTCAGTGACCACGGCTCACTCATACAACCGGCCAGACTATTTTGAACGCCTTTCATTTGCACAGCACAGCATAGCACATAAGCAGAGTCTTGATCTTATACATGCTGGGAAAAGGAGATTATTTGCTTAGCTACGAAGATCATATGGTCGCCCCAGTTACATACGTCCTAAAATGGCCTGCAAGGGCATTTCTAAACAGTCGAGATCTCTGCCCCATGTGCACTCTTAATACTGACGCTATTCTGAAAATGGAACCCTTGATAATCAGAATACTCCTCTTTTCATGACGGAAAGCGTTTTTAGCTCAAGCACACCAATACCCACTGATAATGACTACTTCGTCCAATGCAGCCAGTAATTTGCCAGTGAACCGTAAACGCTTACGCTCCTTAAGATTGGTCACCTGGCTAAGGTTTTTTGCTTAGTTAGACTACTGGGAATTGTTACGAGTGGAATAGTGCGTTTAGGCGTCTGGTCGGGTATGCCGTGGATCAGTAACACAGTATATTTTTTGTATGCCAGGAACTGGTTTTTCGAGTATTGATCATATTGTCGAATGAAAACCGATGATTCAGTGGGTTCAAGTGTTTTCCGCACTTCGCTGGTCGAGATGTCGTAGCGGAGAAGTGTGGTGATTGGTTGTTTGTCTATATATAACTTTACTCCTCGTTGTCCAACAGAGCTAGAATATCAGGAAGTAACGAGTGATTCTGATAACAGCTAGACCATCTGCAATCCCCATAGACCGAATTGAGCATCCCTTGCGCCAGGTAACTACTAGCATACTTTCCCTACATATGCACCCGATACCATTGAGCTCACTACTTCTAATCCTGATCGTAAGCTGTGAAGCAGCTATAGACCGTGAATTTGATACATTCGCACTCTTTAAGGATGGAGTCTTGTTTGGATCAGCCCAGGGTTCTACTCTTCATCAACTTTTCGCGAAATTTCCTGGCGCATTTTCATGATTATTGATACATTCCCAGACAACAGGTGAAAAGGACTTTTCAAAGTTTTTGGCAAGAAATAATGTTTGTCCTCAATCTCTACTCCGCACTGTTTCCATTTCCTGATTCCAACTTGATTTTTTCTCATCAAAGAGCTAACTTTTCAGCCTTTCATAAATATGACCCTAGACGGTTCCTCCATTTGTAGCCTTGCAAACTTTTTCCAGATTTTGGGAAAATTTTCGATCAGAGCTGTTAATTTCTGATTTTATCTCCCGACCCTTTTCCATGCCCAGATCACCTACTCCTTCCTTTTCCTTCTCCTCTTCTCAGAAACACTGCCAAATGAAAAGGGGAGTCTACTACGAGTAGAACTCTATCCTCCTCCCAGTTATTCTTCCTACACATCCCCTGCTACTATAGGGATAAACAATATGTTATGAGAAAATAATTGTGAGGTATGGTTGATTGAGGGTATGCGAGAGTGATAAATAGCCTACCTACCCACTTCCTACGCCAACCAGCTCAACCCGTCATTCACTTAGGTTTTATAACTTCCTCTCAAGCAAGAAACGTTTGGAAGGATGTAGAATGAAAAATATACATGATGAGAGGATAGGTCCTTATTAACAGTAACCTCGAACCTCCTTCCAATGCACAGAAACCTCTAACGGCATGAAGGAGTAAGTTCGATTTGTAGTCATGTACACATCTCACCATTTACATGAAGATCCTGCCGAAAAGCTCAATCATCCTTCTACTCCCAGAGCTATAAAAAACCACGCAGCATAACGGAATTGGAATTACACCCGAACACCCACAAATTTGCCCATTCTGCTGCCTCAACAACAAATTCTGGGCCTCATTTACAATCAAAATTAGGGTAGTGCACCGGCTGGCCGTGAAGCACATTCTCATATCGTGACTTTCTCTTGATCAACAGGGGCCAGTAAGTTGGTTGATGACTAGTATTCAGGTTTTTTTACTGAAATTCATTAAATATACCCAAATGGCCACTCAAGGAGTTCCAGGAACCCAACGGAAACCAATGCACAGCTCATCAAAGGGATCTTTGCCATCAATTTCATTTTTTCCAATCGAAAGTCAATAAATTACAGAGAAAAAAGCTCGGCCGAGCAGGAGAATCCTCTTTTGGGTTCCCTTCCCTAGGTTTCCTTTGGCCACCTCCGCTCTAACATCACATTTACCAGAGTAGGTTTACTTTATAGGATGAATCGAGCCTTTCATCTCTATTGTGGGATCTGAATGACATTTAAACATCTCTTGGAAAGGGTGAACACTGGCTGTGCCGGTCACTTACAGGCTACGGCGTCAGCGGAACTTAAAAAATCTCTCCGCGGCTTCGAATTCGCAGATTCGCAACAAATCTCAAGGGAGTTCAGACCTTTTGAGAATTAATCATGAAGATTGTGTCTAGTGGAGCAGTCTAAACAACTGAACACAATAGCTATCTCGTTAGATCCAGAAATAAGAATAAGAATCCAGAATAAAGTGCTTTTGCCCACATACCAGGGCATTATTCCCTCACCTCATCCCTAAACGGAACCCATAGCCTCAAACCCTTCAGCAGAAAGTCTTGATGACACCTCTTTAGCATAGACTCATTACCTTATGCCAGCAACAATTGCATTTCAATAGAATACACAGAATAAACAGCTTTGGCCCCATACATAGAAGTAATCGCTAATCGCTAAATTCGCTAAGCTGAGCCAAGGGTTCATGCCTAAGGGAGTTTGACCATTCCTATCGAAAAGGATATCAATGCCCACTTTCACCATACCTAAACGAAGTTTATGGTTGTCAAAAGCGTAGCTTATGCCGAGAAATCAAAGGACGTTTACCATTGTGTTCTCGAGGCCATAAAAAGGTGTTGACATCTGAGATAGTCACAACAAATTTCCTGGAATACGGCACTTATTTCAATCCACATTAGACGGGCATTTTTCAAGCGCTTTCTCGGTAGAAACAAATGAAAGGAAAATGAATTTGGTTTCTTTTGTCGTCCATAGAAAATCAGATTTTCACCGAACACTGGAAGGACAGCAAAAATCCAGATTCCGCCTAGATCAAAGAAATGATCTAAATATATTTTGGTGATTCATTGAGGGAATGCCTGAGCCACGTACAAAATCATCCAGCCTTTCAGATTACGTCGCATTTCATCCTGTTTTCAAGGAATTTGATTCTTGATTGGAGACCCATCCCTATTAGAATTCACCCCTTGCAGGGTAAGCCCGAGAGATCAGCTGCGTTGAGGGAAAAATCCCATGCTGATCAGAAATCTATCATTAGGAAAGACGTACCGATCGCCTCGAACACAGAGGTTCCCTGTGTAGAATAGAAAGCTCCTATTCGTGAATCCTTAAACGATTATGTCTGTATCCTACTTACTATAAAGCGCTTAGTCTGTCTGTTTGTCTGTCCGTCTGTCTGTCTGTCTGTATGCCTGCCACGAAATTCCTTAGCTCCTTTAGATCTGCCTGGAGAGACCGGGTCAAGCGTGGGATGGGTGGGCCAGGTCCCAAGAAGTATAAAACACAGATCAGCTTGGCGGAGCCCCGCCCACAGTGGGTGTGGCGTGCCTCGAAATGAGGCCTACTGAGGACCATGATTTCAAATTCAGTAACAAGACGGCTTCAAAACTGGAGTTTAAAGGTGGCTAGAGGTGTGCATTGGTAAGTTAGATCGAACTGGGGAGACCCACCCCCGATGGGCGGGGCGTTCCCCAGAATTGCAATGCTTTATGAAAACATTTATAACTCGGTTCGGAGAAAGCCAACAGAGCAGGAAAAAGTTGATATAGGAGAGGTATTGTCGAAGGTATCTCCAGCATAAATGATCCCACAATGGGCGGAGCGTGCCTCGAAGCTCACATCCCTTCTTACATTTATATACGAAAATCCTTAATTCCAGTTCCCCTGGACCTAGAGAGTTCAAGTTTGCTGGGAGTACAGGCGCTGTGGTGGCAAAACTCATAGTGTGTGGCAGGACCAGACTCCGCCCACAAGGGGCGGGGTTTGGGCGAAAATTCATAACTCATGTCCCCATGGACCTAGAAAGTTCAAACTTGGTATGAATACAGGCGCTATGGTGGCAAAACTCATAGTGTGTGGCAGAACCAGACTCCGCCCACAAAGGGCGGGGTTTGGGCGAAAATTCATAACTCATGTCTTCATGGACCTAGAAAGTTCAAACTTGGTAGGAGTACAGGTGACAGGATGGGAACACCTATGGTGGGTGGCAAAACCGAACTCCGCCCACAAGGGGCGGGATCTGGGTGAAAATTCATAATTCTGTCCCTATGGACCTAGAAAGTTCAAACTTGGAGTACAGATACCGCGACGGGGAAACTGATGGTGGGTGGCAGGACCAGACTCCGCCCGCAGGAGGCGAGGTTTGAGCGGAAACTCATGAATCCGATAAAGGTCTATAATGAAAATCAGCTCATGCGGCTCCGTCTCTCATGGCTAGAGGCCCTAGCGCGCGCGAGAGCGTGCGTAGCCGCCTGGTTCATAGATACTCGAAAAAATAATGATAAGAGAAAAGGCATGTGCTGGGCGCTAGGAAGGCGTTGCATAAAGGCGCAGTTCAAGATAATTCTGAGATACCTAGTTCAAATGAAATAACAGAAGTGATGGCGCTGAATAGTGCAAAGGTGGCAAAGAAAGTGAAATCGGCAGCTCTCAAAAGATGCAAGGCTCCACAAAAATAGTTAGAAAAAGTGGTTGTACGAGATTATGACGACGAAGCGACAAGAAAGTTGTATATGGACGAGTTGCCAGTTGCTGGAGTAGCGTAAAAAAACTGGGAACTTTAGGCTATAAGTCGCTTAAACTGTCCTCATCGGGGCGCATTTGTACTGCTGACGGCATAGTTTGGAGCATGAAAACTGTTTCCATGAGAAAGAAAAATGAAACTATGACTGCGGGATCCGTATGAACTCGTCCGTCTGTAACCGCCTGGATGACTTCCGAAGTAGTATACTATTCGTCGGCGTTCTAGCACTCCATTGTGACTAGTGTAGCTTTCCTGAGGCCGTCATAACTCGGCATTTTGAATGTGACTTTCCGGTGGTCGAAGAGAGATCGAAGGTTGGACAACAAAGCCTTCCATCTCTCATCCAACCCTTCGGTTCCAGGCCTTTTAAATGGAATGCGTAGTCAGAGGAGCATTCCATAACGATATTGACCGACGACAGCAGCCCTATGATTTTCAGGAGAAGGTATTTCAAGTGCATGGGGCCTGTCAAAAAGAAACTGGTTAACTTGAGGTGCTCCATGGTCCCAGATTGGTAGGAAGGAAGGGAACTATTCAGTGCAGGTCGTGCCTCTGCTGAAAAGACCAGAGTTCTAATCCACGCCTATTCTGAACGATTCGAGATTGAACGATGGTACTCGAATGTTGCGAAAAGCTTAACATTCAGGGAAAAAACTCAAGTGGTCTTTTTGGCCAAAGGCCCTCGCATACGCTTATTTGCGCACAGCACTTCCTGTTCGGGAAGGCTTTGAGAGGAGACACTTCTCATCATCGTCGACAGCCCACAACTCATTCAATCAAAATGACAGCAGCGTAGATGTTGTTGGCAATCCACATCCATTCGCTCGGAGTTTTCCATCTCGAACAACTTAGCGGACTTGTCATGATCTTCTTGGAGAGTTTGGGATCGTGAAATTATACGGAAAGGTCAACTGTTGTGGCCATCCGATTATATTTCACGGCTTGGTTCGCTCCACCGATAGAAGGTTGATATTCAGAAGGATAATGACGAAATCAAGTGGGAGAAAGCCGAATTCATGACTTCTTGCGAAAAGCTTCGTTGATACGTATAGTATTGAAGATATCAGTCGATTCTTCCCATGGGGTCGTTGGTAAACTTGGCGGGGAATTCTGATGGCAAAAACAAAGGGCGCACTCATCATTCGCAGCATTTCCTTTCGATATAAATTTCAGTATCACTTTAGCCGGTGGCCGCGATAGCCCGCAACGATTTATTGCTGACGTTCCAACGTCCTCGTCCCCTCCAAAGCGGAGAAGACGAGGGTCGCTTGAGAAACCGTTGTAAGGACACTTTCAACTTTAAAAAATGGCCCGACAGGGAAACATTAGTCGGAAACATGATTCTATATTGTTTCTGTGACGTATTGGGTAAATACCCGGTGAGATATTTAAACGAACCTTCCAAGACCTTATTCCGATCCTTTCAGGCTTCAAAGACACCAAGTTCAATAGAACTTCAGCATATAAACAATTTCGTGTGCACTTGACAAGTACCAGATTTTCTTAATCCAAATGAATCATAAACTGAAATGGCCACGTCAGGAACTATGGCAACCCTCTTTGCGATATAATTCAGGACAATTCTGGGCTATTCAGTTTTAGACGAATATTGGAGCTGATTAGTGTAGAAGTGGCTAAGGAAATAGGAAAATCGGCGTATATAGAGAAAAATAAGGCGTCAAAGAAGTGGTAAAATTTGAGACAGGACGAGAACGTGACGACAAAAGTTGCAATCAAGAAGCATTTGGGCGAGTTGTCCGAATGTATGTGCCGTCGTTTACTGTTAGCTACAATAAGCTACCTGTCTCGATCTGAATGGTGCAACCTCTACAGCCTCCTCATCGATCTCGCCCGTTTTGAGGGTGTACCCCAGCGAAGCTGGTTTTGGGGCCTTTACTGCGCCTATTCTAGGCCGTTTTTTTAACCCACCAACGTCCCTTGTGCTATCCTTGAAGGACACAATTTCATTCCAGGAAGAGATCCCGGTAGCCGTCTTATCGTGAGCTATGCATTCAGCAAATGACCGCAGACCTCTCCTGTCAGCCTATTTATTTCGTGTAAGACAATCGCATTTTCGGGCTTAGGTTAGACCTCCAAGCCTTAGGCACGTTTGAATTATTGTATGAGGCCTTGAGTTCAGGTAGGGTCTGAAGTTGCGCATCTCGATGTGCTTGAGTGATGATCGTCCAACCTCCACTTGGACATGTCGACTGTTTTCGGAATAAGGAGAAGAACCACTTTTAGCCTGGAAGGTCCAAGGGATAGACTAAATTGGAGGGAAGCCAAACCCTTTACTGCTGAAGTGTCGATAAATTATTGAAAAAATCCCCCAGAACAGCAAACGTGGACACCAACTCAGCTAGTCGTGCAAGTCACGTAAAAGGCATTTTTCAACTGAAAAAAAAACTCGATGAATTTTACAGGGATCGAGCCAATTCAATGCACTTTTCGCGGATATCGATTGAGCCCTCGTTTTTTCTACCTTTTATATCTACCAGCTCGAAATACCCGGGACACATATGTCTCAGATAGCCTCATTCCCTTCTTCTACCCTTCGAAATTGCCCTTGCATGAATTCAACTCTTTCACTGACATCTTTCTTTTCCATAACGCACCGAACAGCACTCTCCTCGTGGGATTCTTGATGCAAGCAAATAAACAAATAAGCAAATAAATAAATAAATGAATGAATAAATAAATGCACGAAAAAATAAGCAAAAATGTGATAGCTTGGAAATCATGCGTCACTCCCTCGATTATCACTAGCACCCAATTCTCTTCACCATAAAATGCAGGAAGTTCCGTTAAGCGATGCCATAGCGTGAGTTCGGAAATTAGCATAGACCTCTAGCATACCACATGTCCAAAAAGACTAACTAGGGTTCATGGCGATGGGAAATCCTCCAGAGGAAAGTAAAACTTGAAATTAGTGGGAAAAAGAGAATTTCTGGACAGTTTCAAGGCAAAAGTATCTAGTCCAAAACACCCAATGAAGTAGGTTCAGAAATGAATCAAAAAGGAACTACTCCGGTAGAGATATGTAGTGTTTCTGCAGTTACAGGTTCTGCAATCTATGCCCACCCAAAGAACGAATTTTGTTGGGGCCAGCATTTCATGATTTCTAGATCGATGATTTCGAAATGGAGACGTTTATAAAAAAAAGAAAACACTGGGTTCCTCTTGTCTAACGCTTTCAAGCTTTTATGAAGCATGTGGCTCGGATGTTACGATTTTGAATGGGGTTGAATGGTTGGTCATCCCAAACCGGGATTTGCTTTATTACGTCTCAACAATGGAATTCAATTTTATCAAGAAAACAAATACGATTCCCACCGGTGACCCCTCAAGGATTGTGGAGAAAGGGTGGAATTATTTATGTAATACTTTACGGGGCCTTGGGTGGTAGCCTCGGAGGGTATTACATGATCATTTCAATACCTGTTTTACTTATTATTAGCGATAATTTCTGAGAATCGCATTATCTGTAAGTAATCTGGGGTTGAAGGTAGTTACCAAACTAACCTTGAAATACACCCTGTCCAAAGATTGACTTGTTCTTCTTGTATAACAGGTTGAAGATCCACCTTTGTGAGAATCTTTTTTTTCGTGTGGTTTTTCATGATATACTTCGCTGGTCTCCGTGGAATCCTTCCTGAAAAAAGTGTTACCTCCTTATCTAAATCCCGAAGTCTTTTCAATTTGTTCACCTACGACCCACTCCTCACTACAGCAACGCTCTACTGTTAGGATGTGTAAAATGAAAAAAAGCTCCGTAACTAAATCTTAAAAATTTTTTCAACGATTTCAGAAGATTCGGTCGGATTTTCACGTGCTTAGGTAGGATTTTAGGACCACTAAATCTATCGAAAATGGTTACGCTTCAACTGGAAGCCGCGTAGCCTGTTCGCTGGTTTCGATTGCAAAGACACTCCTAGTCAAGACTTGCCTGATCGGTGAAGAGGATTAACCTTGTAATAGCCAAAAAGTCAGGGAAAGGTCTCTGATGGTTGGATAGGATGATGAGATAGAAGGCTTTGCGAATGTCCCAAATTCACTCTCTTTTGGACTTCATCAGTGGTATTACTTGTTGTAAAATATCAACCAACTACTTTCACATACAAAATTCTTGAGCCTACCACTCTTAGTAGGTTGCTTATCAAGAAGGTGTAAGCTTCCAAATCGACAATAGGATACTTCCCTTTCTCATCCAATTTTTGGAAGCTACTCGATGTGATCCAAAGAGTTTTTGCTCTTTCAAACAAGACTGGCAAAGCTGGCCCCAACTAATCGACCCTGCAGACACTGAAGTTTTCATAGTCCTGTGGGACTTCAAACCACAGACCCTTTCAGTGCGACATGGCAAGTTTTAGCGTCATCCGTCTGTTAACCCCCTCATCTTCATCCTTCAAGCCTCTAGCAATATATCCTACTGCTTTTCGTTTAATTTTTGGCCCTGAAAGTAGTGAACATTAGATGTCGTCCGTTGAGGTCTCGTCGACACTCTCTTGCATGAATTCTGCAGGCATAGGGCGATGTACGAGCTCATTAGTAGTCCCGAGGGAGTCGTATTTGGTTCGGCCCAAAAAACGTTGGCGCAATACCTCCTACTTTTTTTGGTAATGTAAATTATTACAGCTTTCGAAAGCCTAAACGACTTCTACAAATTGCATTCTGTACGACTATCGAGGGAATTCTCTAGGGTCCTATCCAAAGCCCTTTTCTAGCGGAAAGGAATTTGGTGCGCTCGAGGTCCTTCCAGGATAATTCTACACCCGAGCAGAAGATAGCAGCGCTCGAGCTAAGTCGAGCCCTGGAACTGATGGACCTGATGGGAAGGTAGTATCGATGATTTTCTGCCGTTACGTCAGAAGGCAAGACAAAAGGCTTTCAAAACCTATAAACTTAACAGCAGGTTGTAGGAGATTTTATGTGCAGGGAACATCTGGGACGGGGTTACGACTTAAGCAAGAATTTTCAAACTTTGCTATACTACTTGGTTGGAACAAAGGGAATCAGGTGGCACTGATTGCCAAGGGATGCTGACGCATGTGCTGACACACCATTACAACCACTGGTTTCTAGAAGTGCATGATAACCGTAGGCGTTCTGTGACCCCCATTCAAGTCAGTAAGATCTTTCACTCCTTAAAGGCACCGTTCACGATAATTTTGGTTATTCCAGATTATGATAAAAAATGGAAGACAAGATCGAAACTAGTGCGATGAACGTGAAGAAACTGCGTGCACCGGTGTTCTCAAAGTGAAAAATGGCTTTGAAAAACCGTTAAAAAGGGGGCTGGACGAGAATGAAACCAGAAAAATGAAGAAGAGTGGGGCGCCCGGACGAGCTAAACAGTGTGTTTCACTGCGCGCGTGTGGGTCCTGGTGCGAATAACAGACAATGGTAAGCCAAAATTCATTCACTTATGAGCATAATTAAACAAAACCCTAGTAACAGCAAAAGTGGCTCACCTTTCTCGGCCCCTAGGAGTAGGAAATTAAATAAGGGATCGCGGCAGCAAAAAGAAAAACAGAGGAGAAAAGAATGGGAAAAAACATCGCCTCATCACTCGGCGATTAGCTGATTGTGCGTGGGTCCTAGAACGAATAATAGCAATCTGTATTGTCTCGACACTCGTCTAACGTGACACCGATCGAGGGGCGGAAAAGCGAACTACGGCAACAACGGGGCTTCCACTATGCCCTGGACGTCGAGATTGGGGGAGTGAGGGTCCCTTCTACAACCCATGGGGGCCGCTGAGTACTAATAAGGTAAGAACCCAATAACTTTTTTTATGGTGAACGGTGCCTTTAAAATCGTTTCTGCCGCTACTTAAGGCCAGGCTGGTGGCTTTCAAGCGTACCTATATGTCAACTTTAATGACACTGTGCCTTTATTTCTTTTCCCCAGTTGTCATAGTGAAGTAAATGAAGTGTTCACCAAGTCAACTGAGCCATAGCTTATGTTGGAGCTAATGAGCAATTTCGATAAAAAAGGTTCCAATGGGGCAACATTGTGTAGGACAGCTTTCAACTTTATGACATGGGATATGTTTCGACCTTCGGATTCTAGCCCCGAACCCCGTTTTCGGAGTTACGAACAGCGACCTCACTTGCTAGTTAAGGTTAATGGCATAATGGAGGGTTAGCCTGATTTTCCAAGCCATAAAAGGGGGGTCGAACACAAAAGTTAAGCTCATTTTCGAAAATTCAGTCTTAAATGCCAAGAAAAAAATACAGCCTCTTTCTCGTACCACAGATGAAATTCTCGTCTGTGCAGAAAAGGACAAGAAGAGTGACTAGCAAAAGTACATGAGTGAACTGACCACCGTTGAAGGGTTTCTATTCATTGGTGTTTTTAGGCCGCACCTTGCTCACGTCTATCCCCGTGAAGCTATTCCGAAGTACTGCACGATTTCTATGGTCAGGGATGAGAACTTCTGCCAGACGCTATTCTCTAAAACTCGCATGGGAAAGCTGATTCCTTACTGGGAGCATTGAGATCATGACAATACCGTAGCTATTGCCAGAAATACTTCTAAAGCTTGAAAAATCTCAACAGTTTTGTCCTTCTCCGAATGAGTCACTTACAGCCTCTTCTTAGGTGAAGGCTAATACCTATCCATGAGCGCATCGTGAAAACATGGGAAAGTGTATGTAAAGCTTATAAAAAGCGTTGAGTAGTAGACCCTTTTAGGTGCGGATCGAGTTTCGTCCAAAACGGACGCTCGCTCCGACTAACGCCCTTGTCTGCTCTGCTCTGCTCCGAAATCCAGCAACAACTGTAGGAATCAACAACTCCCAGAAAACTCTAATGGGAGAGTTGTATCCTTACTGGGGGCATTGGAACAACATCAACTCCACAACATTATCGAGCTCCTTCCTCTGTGGAACAATCCAATAGAACCTTTCTTTTCATCGATGATTTTTACAAAAAAATCTTTCTTCTCAGAACTGACGGGAGCACATTCTTCTTTGCTCTGCCACTTGAATCCCTTTAACAATTCTTGTCCATTTTTTAGAACTTAGGCAGAAGTGCATCTGTTGAACTCAAAGTGTGTCCCGATACTTCTCAAAGGCTCCATTTCCGCTAAGTTCATTGACATCAGGAAAAAACCTGTACTCAGAATTTGGCACCCAATTTGTACTGAAAAACTTCTCATCGGTTAGAAAAGGGGAATCGATGAATAGCCCTAGTGAGATTTCAAGTCAGCCGCTGCTGCAAGAAAGCTCAATTCAACGACAAATGCGCGGCTGTTCTTTCAGCTCCCTCGTTCTTTTGCCCTTCCATAAAGAGCAACTCGGAGCTCCTCCCATCTGTGGTCGGCTAGCCGACGGAGCGCTTTGCATAATCACTCGTGTGCATCGTACAAGTTTCGATGACTCTCATTGCTTTGTTGTCTTCGTACATCGATCATTCATACATAATTGAGAACATTCCCATGTCGATGGATTAGAATTCTGTTTATCTCAGTCTCGATTAACTTGAAAGAAAATAAAAAAAAGCATGGAGATCTTTTAGATGAATTTGTTATAGCAAGCTTTTTGGGATTGCATTCGAATTTGACGCTTTTGGGGAGGACTGTAATTTAAAAATATCACACAAAAATGTTCTCTATTTACGCGAAATTACTGTCTAAATGAGTTGTAATAGGAGACGCTCTCGGATCGCCCCCATCAAAGCTCACATATGGGCTGGACAGTGGTTTTGAGATACGCTGATGTTTGTATTCCAAGATTTGCAACGAAGTCGATTACATGGCTTGTCCTCCTCCCTTCCAAGGCTAGATTGATGTAGGTTACGCAATTTGTAGTTATTTACCATAGCATTATTTCATGTAGAGCCCTTTCCGCTATATGAAAAAATGATCTTGTTTGGGAAGTTCCTGAGGGATCCAGAGGGCTCACCACCCGGACTCTACTTCTCCCGGGAGGGGAGGTGTCCTGCACGTGATAAAAAATAGAGGCAACGGCTTAGATTTATCGGCTCAGGCCGAGTCGGCCTACTCGGCTTTGCACGGTTTCAACCTGAAGCTCGTCAGGCAGGTGTTGACTGATGGGTTTTAATTTCGGATCACAAAAAATGCCCCTATCCAGGCCCAAACACCTTGATGTTCTGCACCATCCATCTCCGCCTTAAGCGAACCCTTTTAACTGATTTCAGCTGCCTGTCTCATTTTCCTTGCATTAGGGCTTACATCACACTTAAGTTTCAATTTCACTCCTATCCTTTCTCCATTACTCTGCCAACTTTTTTTGGTCGATTTCACTTCCGCTTTGTTCTTCTACAGTATACCCTAAAGTGGAGACAGCGACAGCTAGTCATATAAGTCGAGCGCAAAGCCTGACAATCATAGCAGTTGTACTTTCTCATGTTTGTATTTGGAAAGAACTAAATTGCTTCCACTTCCGACATTTTGTGCAACAAAGGGCCAAACACATTACATTAAACCCCGGTCTGGGCCATACTTTGCTGAACCAACCGGGTCAGCTGGCCAATTTCCGGCAAGGACCAGGATTAAACCTTACAGGAGTGGCCGACCGGCAGCGTTAGGTTCGGTACAGAGCAATAAATAGCCTCCTGATGTCCGGGGGATTCCAAAGAAAGAGTTCAGGAAAGACAACTAAATGCTCAAGGTTTCACATACTTGAGGTTTCGGGTACGCGATTGCTTCAATCGTTTTAGGGAGGTAGCCCTGCTGAGTCCAGTATTAAAAACATCTTCTCAAATGAACTAACTGAGCTCAGCCCTAACCCTTATCTTAGAAGATATGCCATATATAACCCCTCTTTTCTTTCTTTTTTTCTGAATTCCTGCTTCCACTGACTCCCCCACCCCTTCCTTCATCTTCCGTTCGTTCCTCTCCAATAGGTTGGTCATTCTATGTCAACAGATGTCTACTTGTGGCATGTGTGGCGTGAGCCCTTTAGCAGAGTGACAGCGGAATTGGTGAGGATCGTTATGTTGCCGTCGCAGGCCGCGGCTGATCGGCGCTGTCGACGGGGCATATGGCTCATGTTTGTTATTTGCAATGCTAATCCCTAACCAACTCGAAGACCCTCTAAAATTAAACTCCTGCCGCTCGCTGCCGTGTCAACGGAAATGAATCCCTACCATAATGCTCATGCTCCGTCTAGGGAAGACCGATCACTATAGGGAGCGCTCAGTGCTCAAGTTTCCTCCAAAATCAGGCACTTTCACACTCATTCATTACAACCTACTCATTCATTACAATAGTTGGGAGACTTCGGAGAGTTTGGAAGAGGACCCTCATCTATCATGGCGAGTTCCTCTGTCATAATCCTCCTGACGGTTTGAAGCTTGAGGCCCGGGTTTCTGGTGGGTAGCGACTTTTTTCCCAATTGTTCAATCTTCCCAATGGGGTTTGATCTCCGCGATCCCATGTACCACATGTGAAGAGGGGGGACACATAGAAGAGGGAGGAATAATGGATGTCGCATTGCCGGTCCACTTTCCCAACGTTACAGTTTGAATCACCCACATAATTTCCCAAATAATCTCCGGAAATAGCGCATATATGACGTAGGAACGACTAAATACTGCCATGCCTGCTAATTGTTAGTCAATAAGTTCCAATTATAGGTTTTCGCCTGGAATTCGTCATATCCCTCCCCACAGGATCCCCATAAGGTTCTCTGATGTGCTTTAATATTTATAATATTCAGAAAATAGAAACGAGTGGACGTAAAGTCTTCAGTTTACAAGAGTACACTTTTTCTCAACGAATGGGATCAGAAGGGGAAAGGAAATGGGGTGGAAGGGCGGGCAGGAATGACGTCAGGGCAGTCCAAAATGTCGAATTTCCAAAAGAATTCGTATTCTTGTGGCATTCTCAGTTCAAATAAACTGAATTACGATTTGTGAGCCAAAACGCCCAATTGAACTCTGGCCGGTTCCCAACGTAAATCCATTCCCTGCAACTGACATTTCACTAATTACAAAGTTGCTTGCTGATGACCATGGTGGCAAACTCGTTGTCAAACCCTGGGAAGCCATCCAAACACCTCTTTGTTGCTTAAAGGAATACGAATGTGTGGCGCATCTTGAACAGAATGGATTCCAGACCATCATTTGTTTCTTTCATTACGTCCCCACCTGCTTGGTGTTTGATCTATAGACACGGGATATGCCAGCCATGGCTTTGGGAATGATCGAATGACACTTTTGCGCTCTGACCGCTGAATGACGAATGCCTTCCTGCCTTCTTGACCGGCATCGCTTCGTTTCGACGGGAAAGCTACCTCTCAACCCTATCTGGGCAAAGCCCTCTTTTCTAGGATTTCTTCTGTTCGCTATGTGCAAGTCCGTTCTAGCAATCATTTTCTAGTAATGACTCGGACTTGCTCTCGAAGTAATTGAATTGAGCCGGTCATTCCATGAGTGTGAGGAAAAACTCTAGCATTAGAAGAATAAAGGGAAAAGCAGCAGGCACAGATAAACTCATTTCTGAGGCAGACCTCACCGCCACTGAGAATTGTGACGGCTTCCGTGGACGTATGTAGGAAGAGAGCAGTTGAAGGGTAGGCTAGTAGCTTCTTTTTCCCCATAGACGGATTTCTCATCACTTTACCGATCCAAGGGAGGCATATGACTAGTTGGAATGCATTGGGTTCCAAAGACCTCTGACACTTATCAAATCTGTTTTTGAGACGGGTTCCAGGTTCCCAGGTTCCGGCTTCCATTAAGGACCTTAGTGGGCTTTTAAATGAGTATGTACCTTAACTAATGATTTGCGGTGACGAGCCGATGTGTAGGTTGGAGCTTTCATTCTCCCAGATTAGCATAGTACCAACTAAACGAATCGCCCCCCCCCCCCCTCCAGAGGGGTGAAAGGCATGGTTAGCCCACCGTGCGGGTATCGAGTCGGGATTTGAGTCCCAGACCATGAGGCTATCCCATGAGTATAGTATCCCTGAACTGTTCTTCACCTAGCACCCGAGCAATCAGAATGAATAAGAGCCACTGCCGAAAGATTCTTATAGCCAGGACCGCCAAGATGATTCACTCGAATTCCACCAGCATGTGGCACTCAGATGTTTTAGTGTTAAAAAGACATATAAAGCTTTATGCACCTTACACTGTTGACTATCACAAAGGACCATTCACAACTTCGCCACCTCGTTAATGCTGAAGTGCGTATGTCAAACGTCTCTCTCGAAGAAGATGCACATCGGTCCGGAAAGAATGCTTTTGCTGCTTGCCGTACAAAATACTTACTCTGACAAGGCCCTTATGACCTTTTTTGTTATTAATAATTTGTTGATTTCGGAACCCAGCGCCTATCAACCGCCTCATCACTTTGCCACCTGATTTGCGATTGAAATCAGATGGAAATCAATTCTTTCTCACTCATGCTTCACATATTCTTATACTTGCTGTCAAATTGTTGCGCTTAGTACCATGGAAGAAGTTGGGAATGCGGAAAAAAAGGGATCTCGTTGTCCCCGTGTTGGTTCCAAGTTTACATCTTTGTTTTTTGCGAAGGAGGGCTTGAGGGGTAGTGAGAAGCCTTTCCAAAAAAGGATGACCGAAACGTCGAAGGGAAGTGTTATACTGTGGCTTTTCCATGGTAGAACGGATACGTAGGACCATCAAGATACCTAAACTTTGAATGACGTCGTACCCGCAAGTTGCCCCAATCTCTAAGTCCACTTGATCAAATTATAACCGTCTTGCTGGAGACAGTTACACAAAGTGTATGAAAAAGAATTGTTGATTGTTGATTTCTCTTGTTTAGGACTATTTAACTTCCGTCACATTTTTCCTTCACAGAGCTTCTCTTTGTTTAAGACGTATTTCCACGCTCAGCATTCTTTGGGGAACATATTTAAAGTTCCTGCAGTTTTGGGAGAAATAAGGGACTATAAGAACATCCTTAAGCTTCTTATCGGACTATCAAAATTTCTAAATTCGACTAAATTCAATCCCACTGCGATACCCGCTCAGGTGGGCCGGTTTTCATCCCTCCAGGGGTGCAATTTTGGCACCACGCTCATGTGGGGGACAAAAACACTGATATGGACAGCCGGCTAGCCAACGCAGATCATTGTATAGGCCATACGTATGCATTCAAACGCCACTGCGATTCGAACGGAAGGTAAACGCCAAAAAGTTTTATTCTTTATCAAACTATTTATCAATTAATTAATATCAAATATTAATTTATCAAATAACCAAATATTTCGATTGTTGTATAAAATATCGCAACTCCAAATTATCCGATTTAATCGCAAAATTCTGAAGTTGCAGATATCTCGGTTGTCATGAGGATATTGCAGGGTTTGCTCGCTCAGGATTCATCAATCTATCCAACCGTGCGCTTTACTAATAATCACGATATTAATTGTAATTAAGAGAACTGAACGCCGATATACCCCTCCGATTTTCCAGACCTCAAATCCTCCACTTTGAGAATTAACGCTCACGACAAAGTGTAAATCCTCTGGGCCTATTTTGATTTATTATATGGTGCTGCGGTTCGTTGCCTAAGATGAACACTGGACATCTGAACTTATTGTTATTCCAACCCATGAATAACAAGAAGTGCCTCGAGTCTTGCTAGAACCCTACTCTGCATAGCTATGCAAAGTAAATGAAGATGGATAGGAGGACTCTGACTATCCCGAGTCTTTCCCTTACCAGGACGTCACCACCACCTGCACAGCTCTGTAAAGGTCTCCATATAGGCTACCATTCTCCCTCCGCTCCCCCTTAAATTCTCTTTTTCAATGTCAAATAGTAAATCAGGGAAGTTTCAGTGGTTTGAACAATCGAGAAAGGAGATCGTATTCGATGGATAGTGATAGCCAATTGTAGCGCTTGCCTTTTTATTTAATACACTCTCATTTATTCAACCATCAATGCCGTATACTTTCAAATAACTCTTCCTCCATAATGTTTTGATACAATATCACTTCCCTATCAATTTTGCCACCGTTCAATACTGCACATATTCAGTATTCTTCAAATTATTTGATATTTATTTGTTTATTCACTCAAAAAAAAAACCCTTGGATGTGTCATATAAAATGGAGATAAAAAAGACGCTAATCAATCTTCCGCTTCTGGGATACGCCCAGCATTCGACCTCGTTTCAAAATCGTAGTAGCCTCAGCCGTGCCCTATACAATGACTTGGGGTGAGACAAGTCAGATATCCATCTTTCCAACAGGATCAGGTACCCATCATCGACCACAGTGGTATGGAAAGATTGGGTGCCGCGGGCGAGTATCGGGCGGTGTTTACAATAAGCGAACCTTTCTGTTGAGAAAAGAGAGACGGATCAGGGACTTTTCTACATTACATTACATCCAGTATTAAAGTTATTCAATAATGATAATTTTTGATGATACCAATAATGTTACTTTTTGCTGATGAAACAATATCATCTCACGTTTCTTTTACTGCTAGTTGATGTTGTGTGAACCCTTCCTACTGAACTTTCCGATCTCTGAGGGTAATCCACTGGGTATGACGTGAGAATTCCGAAATCTACGAGAAATCTGATTTGGATTTCCGTGGAACATTAACTCACCACCGTAACGAAGTCTCGGGTGAGTTGAAATGATGTGGCACGCGTTTACTCGATTTGCGCTGAAGTTGAAATTGCCACTCACATCTCAGCGTAATCTTTTCCCATGACTTGATTCTGATGGTCCCAACATTGTCCACACCCACATAGAAGTGAGTGGTAATTCCACCCAGTAGAGACCACCCAGTTCTAGGACGTGCTATGCAGCCGACTTTCATTCAAAATCACAAATCATATAGGTTTGGAAACCTGTGGAGGACTCTCGCTGTATGAGTGGGTACCCTTTTCCTTCAGTACAGTACGATTACTCGACATCGGAAGACAGGAAGATTAGTCTCCCAGGGCAGGCAATAATGGGGTAGCCAATTTTTGGAGTATGCCTTCGGTAGCGAAGACCTTATCACCACCCCAAATTGCTCAAATATCTTAATGTCACAGATCCGAAAAATCATAAATCCTCTTAATTACTGACAATGACAAGTAGGATCACGGTAAAATTAGAAGGGCCGATTACCTGATTCTATACTCGGGAAAAGGATCTCAACACTAAATTTTCTCCTCAGAGAACGTGTTTTCTCCTTCGACAATGTTAATCTCTTTAGACTCCAGTCAAAACGCAGTGCAGGCAAGAAATCGCTCTGTATGCCTGATTTACGTTGAATGAAGCAGGTCCTGATAATGACTCACTCAGATTGTCCTAAATTCCTGCGGATCTCAGGGATTGGGTGAAAAGTTTCCGATGTAGGGCAGCTGCAAAGCTCAATCTAACAATCTCATTTGTGTGAGTCCACGACACCTACAGCAGTTCCTTGTACAGCAGCGGGCTGTGAACAACTTCACTAGGCAATCTCGAAATTTTCTTTCTCTTACATATTTTCTTGTGTTTCTCAAGCCCACTAACTCCTCTAATATTCCCTGGAGCATACCCATTTCAAGAAAATTCAAGAAAAGTAATGTTATTTTCCAAAATGGTTTTGAGTTAGTAATTAATATGAAACCTATTCGCTTAATCCATGCAGATTTTCGAAGGATTTTTTCTTAATTCTTCCAGATTTTCATAGCCTTTAACTTGACGGAATGGGCGAGATCCACGTCATAGGTCGGAGTTTAATAGAATAGGCATAGAGCAAGGGTGACAAGCAGCCTTCCCAGTTTCTTTGGAGGGAATTCGACATTAGAGAAGTATCCTATCTTCTAGAAAAAATTATTTCCATTTCTCATTCCCATATAATTTTCCCCCATTTCGAAGCCACCGGTTGGACTGTGCTTCGAGCGATGCTCTTCTTTCACAGTAACCACTGGTGGGTGAAGTCACACATTGACCGATAGCCAATCCCCCGCACTTTCAATCAGCTCAGATAAAAATATCTGTAGCGAACCAGTAACAAAAAGCCGTGAGGCAGTGAAAAACCTGACCTTTACCAATCCAACTGCTCGACTCCCTGCAGGGATGAGAAAATGGGGTCCCTTTCGGCAAGATCCCATCCGAAAAAGTGGGAAGTGGAAGTGGTACTAGTACTTCTTTACTGCTTCTGTACTAGTACTTGGTACTAGTACAAAGATTCCAATCATCAAACAGACGCTAAATCGAACGACGCCTTCCAGTAGAACTTAGCTCAGCTTTGGGAGCATTGGCTCTACGCAGCATGCTGTGATGGCATAAAGCCAAAAACGCTTTGTAAATGGGAGGGCGGCGGCAGGGGAAAGCGTTTTGTTAACGCTTCTGATTTGTTTTGTCCCTCTGAGAAGAAAAGACACGATGAGTGCAGGCAGTGTTGGCTGGCTGGTCTCAACACGCCAGCGTCAAATTGGCTCCATTGTTACGACGCCGCCCTTGTCGCCTGTGGGGAATGAGTTTCACGTCTTCAACTTCCTCTTTTCCTGTCTTTCTATTTTTTCTTCCTTTAAAATTCCATTTTCTCATTTGCAAGTAAGCCACGTGCAAGAATTGAAGTGGAGCGCTGTAAAGCCCAAGAAAACCGATGTAATTCAGAAGGCCTCATCTACGAGGCGAATTTCAAATAGAGTTTTTCAAGTCGCCCCACATCGTCGATATTCATGCCATTGAAGCTTCTCTTCCAGCCAGATGCTTATTTCACATATTACAGGGAATATTGGTCGAATAATGGGATTTGAAATTCGCTTGTCCAAAAGAATTTGCAGAAAATGAATGAAAAACCCATTTGGGATTCATATGCTCCGACAATATCTGTATATATGAACTGATTCGTGGCGAACCATCTTCATGGGATTAATCTGTACTGTCAGCCTTCATTCTGCTTCTTCTGATGTTCCTTCTTACCCTTTTCACCGGCTATATCCACGTGGAAACTTTTCCCCCGAATATGAGTGTCATCATTCCATGGCGTCCGAGCCCCAGGCCAGGTAGGCCCCCAGAGAGGTCCCTACACAACATCATCTTCCATCCGCTTCTGCCTCATGATTCCCATCTCCAAATGTTTATTTTTTCCTCGCCACACAAGCCCTCATAAACCCCTTAATTTCTGCCATTTCTGTAAATTATCATGCCCCTCACGACCCATTGAATTCGGCTCCATTACTTCTTCCTTGGATCTTCTCACCCATTCAGTTTTATCCGTTCCTTCCTTCCGGTCCTTCTTTCAGCGTGGACCGTTCACGCGTGAGCCTTATAGATGTTTATCCCACCTTTAAATATTTGGATGAGTGCCAATATCGAAATTTTGAGACTTATCAGAAGTAATTATTTGTAATTGATCACATTCCGGTTCCAAATGACGGGACGAATCGCTTCCAGTCGATTTCATAGAATTGAATTGAAATGGTAAGTCTACCAAGCCATCCTCACAGAAAAGAAAGGCCTTTACATTTTCCGTTCTATTTACCCGTAAGTTGAGGTGGATTTTCCAATTCCTCATGCATTTCAGACCCCATAACCTAATTTCTACTTGTCCAGCCAGTGAAACCAGCAACTGAGGTGAATTGAATACAGCCCTTTCCTCCACCACCATTTCGGTCTTGCCCTTTCTTGTGCGTCCGGAATAAAACGGTGGCTTTTATTTCTTTCTGATTTTTCCTAAGTCCCCCAGGTAGGTTCTGAGCCATACATCTGACTCGAATTGAATCTTTCCCTGGCGATTGTACCCCATTCTTCGTAATCACTGAATCATGCGGCATTCAACTAGTTGGTGAGACCTTCTTTCAAACCCGAATGACACCAATTTTTATTTACAAAATCTTCATTTACCGGTAAACCATGATCAGAGGTTTTTTCTGAAGGGATATACCATATCTTCTAGACTTTCAAAGATTTTTTGAGGGATTGTGGCTTCGCAGTCCTTCCCACATCACTTTTGTGTTTGACTTTGCTCGAAAGCAATGTTATATGGATTGGTAGGCTGTGAGGAAATAGGGAAAATGGCTTTGGAATGAAGTTTATAAGAAAGGGCCCAGAGAGTACAGACGCGGGTCCGGTCAACGACTATGCCCCTGCCTTGCAATTCAACTCCCCTGTGCTATCACTCTTTCATCACTCTTTCGGAAGTCTACAGAGCAACCGATGTTTCCCATTCCTTCCGGACCCCTCCGCCTCGCTCTCCATCTTGGATTCTTCTTCTTTTTCGCGTTGATATTGCTTTCACACAGCTATCAAGTCATGTTTTCATGTCGGTTATTTATAGGGGTGGTGACGTTGAACCACAAATTATTCTAGATGCATGAGAACATTTGTCTTCCTCGAATAGGAATTACCTCAGGCGCTAGGTTATTTTAAGCTTTTTTGTTGACAACTATTAAGTCGAGGGGAAACGTGTATTTAATTTCAGAAATGAATCATAATGACTCATTTCTTAGAGACGTATGATATCATAGAAGACTCTTTCTATTATAAATTACTCTGTGTCAAAGTTCCAATGCCACTTTCGAAAAACCGGACGAAATGAATTAAGAAACCGACTCCATCCCGAACTGGATGAGGTTTTTGAAGCTTTGCATACCCAGTCGTGAATCAGGTGGGGGAACAACTAGTAAGCGGGAAGAGTAAGCACGGGGGTGCCCGGGCTGCATGGCTCCGAATATTCACCCCTACTGCCATGGGCGGTCTGGTATTTCCATGTCGGAGGCAGGCCTTACGGGCACCAACTGACAATTCGGATTTTGCAGGTGTTGTTTAAAAGATCCAGGGTCAGCAGTAGTTCCATAATGCCGCAACTTTCCATGTGTTAGTCGTTGTACAACCTACCAACAAGGAATCACGACCTTTCTTTTAAGAAACTTCTAAAAACCTCTTTCAGCTGTCCCCCTGGACCGACCAGTGGTGTTTTCTGTAAGAGCTGATGTTGAATATTCATTCATCATAGGGTCTAACCTCATTGATGAGAGGGAGCAGAGTCGACAAGCATTTGCACTACTGTCAAAATCCGCTGGTCCGAGGACGACGACTCCGGCATCTTCATCCTCCTATCAGTTTTTACCAGTTCTCATAGTAGATTTGGGGGCCTCTAGAAAGCACACTACCCCTCTGTCATGCCTAGGGACCTGATTTTGCAGTTCATTTTCTACATTCATTTCAGTTCATTTCTCCGTTAGTATGTAGTTATCGTATTTCCCCATCACGATAGTAGTCTCTATTCTCGGAGAATTCATCTCCGAAGTAGAGTGGTGGAAGGAAAAAACTTGTACAGCAAAAACAAAAAGATGAGAGAAGAAGAGCAATGTTGATAAAAGCAGACCTATGTTGAGTATTATTAAATATTATCTCTGTCAATTTGAAGCTCCCAAACCCGATAAAAAAAATTTGTGAAGGATGACAGAACATTCTTGGCAACCTGATACGCAGTTCACTGCTGATTTCCTCACTATTCTAAAATCTTAGAATTTTCACAATTATGGTGACGCCATTATTATTAACAGCACTACTTTTTTGGGAAAGACGCTGCTCTTCTTGGAGAAAAAAAAACAGAATTAATTTTGCTGTTAGCACTTCTCACTTTGGAACAGGTGCAACAGGGGTTTATTCGGATATCTTTTAGTAGCGAAATAAATGCAAAGATGCATTAGAGACAGAAAAAGCCTATGAGGCAAAATAATTATTAAAAAATGTTACCCAGTGTTTGAAACAATTTTTGTCCCGATCGGGTAACTTCTGAAAAAAGTCAATTTTGGACATTAAAGGCGAGGAACCGTCATTGAGACAGACCACTTGACTTCAACTCATCAAGTAGGTTGCAGTAGTGAAAAAAGCCAAATACTTGTAGCTGAGGAGGCACATTCATGTACATTTACTTTACTGAAGGAAGTTAAAGAGCGCGGCGCATCCCGGAAGAGTTAGGTAAACAAAGAGCACTACACTTACGGCGATTTTTAAAGTTCGCGTTCTTTAAGTGGAGAACCTAATAACAGTGGGAAGAGCACTTAAACAATGGTGAATTTATGTCATTGACGCATACCCGACTCGACATTTGAAAGTAATTGTCTATGGACTTCTATTCACGGCTATAGCGTGAGTGAAGGCATCTCTTCGAGTCCTCGCGAACCCTCCTCTTCTCGTGGACACTCTCCTTCCAATCTAACCATCTCAAGTCATTTTCTGATCATTTCAGTAGGTTCTTTTTGTATTATTTGGCACGAAACCCTGATCTAAACATCATCAAAAGATTTTTTCGCATTCAGAGGTGAGGAGTTGCGGTGGTGTAGTGGAGAGTGGTGCACTGTCACGCACGAGCCGGGGATCGAGTTCCACGATCAATACTCGCCCAGGCTAAGCAAGTCTTCTATCTCTCTGGGGCAGGCCAGCCGGTGCCACACTTTTTAGGAGAATAAGAGCAGAGACTTGTACACCCACTGGCCACCCAAGTCAAAACATAGGCCATATACGTGTCGAAACAGCCTAAACTGTGATTCCGAATGAAATTCGAATGCAATGCGCTGGACCCGAATCAGTCAGGAAACAAGGAGCAGAAAGGGCTTCAGGGCTAACGAACTATAATGATATTTGGCTCTGGTAAACTGGGTAGTGCACCTCTGAATCATAGTTGCCCAACAACAAACCACCCAAATTGTGTGAAGAATCAATTTTCTCGGCTTCAGAGGATTCGTGCGAAACCCTCAAACCTGGGTAGTATTATACACCCAGACTTTGCCCACGAATTTTTACCGACGTGAAAAAATGTCTTCACCCTTTTGGTAAGGTAAACGTAATTACAACAGCGACAGCCCAGTTGCGCTGAATGTGTGGCTTCTGCATTACTCGTTGAGCTGCGAGGGTAAAAGGTGCCGAAAAAAGAAGCTCATAGCACAATTATTATCGCCATAGAAACGCTGCAAAGGACTAATCCGAGCTCCGAATAGGGTCAGGAGAGATAGCCTTGGCTGCTTCGTAGGCATCACACACCAAGCACGATCAGCA
Organism: Haemonchus contortus; assembly: GCA_000469685.2. NCBI lineage: Eukaryota > Metazoa > Nematoda > Chromadorea > Rhabditida > Trichostrongylidae > Haemonchus > Haemonchus contortus. The sequence continues at coordinate 12,883,618 of LS997564.1, forward strand.
TTATGAAAGGAATAAACATTCCGCGCTTCCGAGTAATCCTTAATTTATATAAAGCGGGGTAGAAGTGATTAGGAAAATAGCTGCAAAAGCAGCTGTCACTGCCACACGCGCAAAATCCTTGGATTGAATCCAGGGTAGGTATTCAACCAGGCTGATCAACCCTTTCAACCCTCCAGGATCGATTGAATTGTAACAGACCATTTTGGGAGGATAATAGCGCTGACATGAACATTGGCTGACCCCTGTAGGTCAATGTAAAGGCTTCATAAGCATTCAGACAGCCACCTACTTAGTGGTCAGAACTTTTGAGAAGATTCCAAATGCTGAGGACCCATCAATATGGCTATCACTAGCGGCTCTCGCTTTATTACTCGCGTTGATCTGTGTTTGTCTCTCAGACTGCAAAACTTCAAGAGCAGTCGGGAGCTAGTTCAAAGCTTAGGTACTGGTGTTTGTTACGCAGCGACTTCGCAGCCTAGATCAATACTTTGCCTTGATGATTCCGATCAACCGATAGCAATCGATATCGATTTGTGGCGTAATTGAAAGAGCAACCTTAGTTAATTTTGCTGTTACTAGGGTTTTTTGTTTACTTATGCTTATAAGTGAACGAATTTTTGCTTACCATAGTCTGTAATTCGCACCAGCAAGTGAGACACATTGTATAGCTCGTCCAAACGCCCCACTTTTTTCATTTTTCTGGTCTCATTCTCGTCCAGCCCCCTTTTAACTGTTTTTTGAGGCCTTTTTTCACTTTGGAAACACCGATTCACGCAGTTTCTTCACCATCATCGCACTATTTTCGATCTTGTCTTCCATTTTTCATCATAATCTGAATTACCCAAAATTATCGTGAGCTGTGCCTTTAACCAGTCATCCGATTCGAGCCGTGCCTGACAGTAAGTTCTATGCATCTGTGAGGGAGCACCGGTCCTATAAAAGGGCTTCTTGTGAAGACTGAAAGAAGGTGATGTCCATGCAGCGCCATTAATTCATTATTTTTTTCAAAAAAAGGGAGAGGTATTCAAAAGGTTTTTCCCTTCTGAAACGAGATACTGCCCAACCGATGGAGCATTCTAGTTGTTTTTCTCTTGAGACATCAATTTACCCCATAAATCGTTTCCTTAGGTAGTCTGCAAAAATGACTCCATTCAAACATCGTTCGAAAAGATGAATTGTGTGGACGAAGAGAGCCTTCATCGGACGTGCAAATACTAAGCAGATACCAAATATAGACTTGTAATAGTTTGCACTTTTCTGTGAATGTTCAAATAGGACCACCTAAAGTACTACAGGGCCTTGTCAAAGTGTTTCAAATGTTGTAAAAAGAAATTAATTCATTGCGGTTTGAAAGCAGTATGATTGATATATGTATGATATGACATGGACAGTCTTACTGACGTATGCATAGCTTTTCCATTACTTTTTACTCCTCTAAGTTAAAACGTTTCAGAAAGCAAGGCTAATTGGTTGCACCACTTCGTACCGTACCATTGGTACCATTTCGTGATTTTCTCGGTTCTGCAGCGCATAACTAAAACCTTCCTAGAGGCGATTTTCAGTTTCGTTTTACTTGTTTCTAGAACTAGCTAAGGGCTCTTAACCTTGTACTGATGCTACTTTTCGGTGCAGCTCTGGTAAAAAACGTGGGCAGAGGACTACATATAGAACCTAATTCCCAATTAGTACCACCCCAACAACCGAGTCCTTCATTTTTCGGGGTCGTTTAAAGACACAGTTCACGATAAAAGTGGTTTCTGAGATTCCCCCACAGTATGAATTTGGGGCCCCCGCGTTTACCATATCTGGGACTATTAGGTCGGAAAACAACCTTGTTAAGAAGTTATAAAGGCTCGGAGATTGGCTCGTGTGTATCCTCGGACGAGTTTCTACGGCAATGTAGGGTATACACTAATCACAAGGGAACCCATGTAGGAAGTTCAAACAATTTGTCATGACCCATAGCGGCAGTGAAAGACAGTTCCTACAGTTCTGGCTTGAGGTCGTCAGCTTCTGTGCAATTGCAACAACTGAAATATTGTCCGACTACCCCTTCCATGTTATTTCCGTCATGGCAATCTCGTCCAACCTCTAGTTTTCCTACTTTTGAGGAGCCATAAAGGATAAAAGGATAAAGTTGTTGGCGTTGATCAATCCCGTCTGAGGAATGCGCCCCCGCACTCGACTTCCATCCAGAATCGTAGTGGCGTAATGAGTGCGTATGCGGCCTATACAATGGCTTGCGGTGGCCAGCCGATGTACAAGCTTTTATCCTCCCAGATGAGTCTGGTACCAATTCACCGACCCCGGAGGGATGGTAGGCTTGGTTGGCTTAGGCGGGCATCGATCCGGGTTCGAACCATATTTTGGAGCCATATTTTCTCGAAATCAGCGAATTCTTTTGCTTTTTTCACTTCCGATGAACTATCCCCGATCTATAAAATAGGGTACCTCAGAATTACCGTGAACTGTGCCTTTAACTGTACCGGATCCGCAAATGAGGATAAAAGCTTTTCTTCGCATTCATATGAAATGGACAAAATAATTGTACGGATCGCGAACGCATTCAAAAGCTACTAAAGTGACAATGATTGAAAGCCGAATACGGGGCGCTTTCCAGTAGAAGTTGACCAGGAGAAAAAGAGAAAAATTTCAATTCTGCATAGTTACTAATAATTTTGTATTTGCTGTAAGGGTGGACACGGGCTACCGTATTGCTTGACCAATCCCAATAATTTCAGCTGTTGAACCTATTTTTTTCCGTTCAAAGCTGTCCCATCCTCATGCCCGGTACGATTTCGTGCTTGAGAAACAAACATACAATTTCGCAGCGAAAATGGGGTATGCCAGGTTTCACAACCAGGCACCCTGGGGCAACGTTTGATAGATGGAGGGGTTTGCCGGGCACGGGCGATAAAAGCCAGTAGCAGAGGATTCGCACGATCCAGCACTGTCGCCTTTTGAAAAAAAAACACCCTCAAGAAACCATGACGCGTTGGCTTCGCTGGAATCAACTTCAGAAGACCACAGGGAAGCCGAAGAACCGAAATCCCCTCAGCAAAGCCGAGGTGCTGAAGTCCCTCTACAAGGTCGAAAGACTAATGCAACAGCACTGATTGGAGCGACCCACTGAAGGTGACATTTGGCTTGGAAGTTCAGTTCACTCGCCCAACTTCCTCCCTCCCTGCCACTTAGCGCCGTCAACTGTCCTTCAGGATAAATGAGCTTGACATCGTCCTGATGGCTGCTCCATCTCCATCGACAGCATCGCTTCCATAAATAAAATTTTTTTATAATTCCTCCATTTTTGGCTCAATTTTGAATTTCAAATTCGAGTGCATGACAAATTGAAGCTCTTTCCATTCCTATCTCCCAATAAATTCTTCCTGGACTTTATCCAATTGAAATATTCGATTTGTAGGACATTCCTTAGAGAAAAAGGCCCTGACGGGAAGGGAGAAATCTATGACGGAATGTTTTGAGTTTCGAGGATTTTTTCAATGGAGACCCAGATGAATAGATAGGATCTAGAATTATGAGGAGGATCCTTCAGTCTTGACAACATCTGTGGCTTTATTAGGGTATATAAGAGACAACATTTCAATCGCTTTGTGACATCATTACTATCTTTCATGATCCGTGACGTAGATGTTTTCCGCATTGAATTTTCAAGCTAAATTTAGCATTTGTAATAATCGCAGTTCAGATTTCTTGAATGTTTTCCATAGGGCAGGGGCAGGGGGAGATGCGTGGGAGCGCCATATTTACCAAAACTACACCGACAAAGTACAGACGAACAGATTTCTAATCTCCCTTGCTGAACCCCACTTTGTCGTAAGATGAGCTGAGATCTGCCACTATGACAAAGCTTGAAATTCTAATTACACATCTGAAGTTTGTTTGTGTCTATCACATGTGGTTAATGAGATAGAAGCGTGTCTACATTACATTACTGAAGTCACTCAAGCTAAACAGCCCTCTCAAAACAATCCATTCACGCCTTCGCTCTGAGATACTTGAAAATTCCGTCTTTTTCCCATTGCTTGCACAAAAAGTTATATACTCCCGTTTATCATTTGGCTGAGGTGCAGTTAAGACTCTGGCGAAATGTCCCACTACCTTAGTCCCGAATCTTGAGACCGAAATCAAAATTGAATACTTTTGGTTGGCCAGAAATGTTATTTATCATGGTCGGTAGAAAATCTATGTCAAAGGCACAGTTCGCGATAAAAATGGATCCCGAGAAATCGCCCCCTGATAAATCTGCCGAGTCTCCGCATACCATATGGGGCACCGTCAGATCGGTAAGCGGCTTACACAGGGCTTTATAAGGGCTCAGAGACTGTATCATTTGAATTGCACACCCAAAGTGGACGGGTTTCAACGGTTTTGTGGAGGCTACACCACTCAAGAGAGACTCATGTTGGAAATTCAAGAACTAGATGTGACTCATGACAACAATGGAATACAGTTCTGAGCATTTTTAGCTGAATTTAGTCAGCTCTTTACGTAATCCCGACAACTGAAATCTCGTCCAAATTTCCCTTTATGCCTCCCCAGCATAGGGATGTCGTACAAACCCTATTTCCTCTGATTTTAAAAACTCTTATTTTTCGCGAAACCGACTGATTTTCTAGCTTTCTTCGCCACCTATGCGCTTCTTTTCTCCACCAACACTTCCCCTTTTCAACTTTTTAGAAAATTTACTTCAAAAATATTGTGAACTGTGTTTTAGATTTTAAAACTTGGACACATCAGCCCACCATACAAACCATACACTCGCATTACCACTGTGTTCCGTCTGGAGCCGAGTGTGGGGCGCATTTTCAGAAAAGCCTACAGCTTTTGAACCTAGTGGTCTATTCCTTTATTGCTGGAAGCCAACTTGTTCCCGATTTGTAGGTCCCCTGTGGATTGAAATAGTTAACTATTGCACTGCAATTGAGGAGTAAAAAATAAATGGCTTCGGTTCGTCGCAAATTTACGGTCGAAAAATGCAAACCTTTTTCAGGATGAAAAGGGGTTCATATGAATAACTGGTACTTGACTTTTCTGAAAGGGTTTGGTCTACAAATCAGACTTAGAAGTTGGATCTGGAGTATTTTAAAAGCCTACCCATGCGTACTTGTAATGTAGAGGATCAACAAAAGTGAGAGGATCCTCAGACACGCTATCATAGGATAGCATCGATGACGTTCTATTGCTTTTATTCCTATTGACTCCCGAAACTTCTCTTTTCACTGCTAATGTAAGCTCCAGTCAAGTTCACTTTTCACATCAAACTGTTGTCAAAACTGCTCGAATTTGATGGGAGCACAATTTTCGCTTAGCACTTCCACGTCCATGTTCACAATGATTAGAATTTTAGTCGAAATCCTATAAGTAAGGCAGGCCTTCTTATCGATATGAGTTGAGTAGTCAGCTTAATCAAAAGACCATCAACGGATTGAAATCGGAAGAAGCCTTCCGAATGAAATGAGTTTTGGTCACCCGCACCAAAGATGATAGCCCAGGACAGCTAATCGAGCTGGAGCAGTCTCACTCAGTGAGGATGTGTGCCTCATCTTTCATACCAGGTTGATTGACCGTAATACATATTTATTTTGAGGATTTGATCGTTCGAAGAATGGAGAATTTTCCTGAATTTCGATAGCGCCAGAATTGTAATTGAGGAAAAATTTTTTGAGAAGTCATTTTGTAGTCCAAAAATTGTATCCAAAGCTTTACATTGGAAGAAGCCAAGTATCCGCGTTATTCGCGGGATGGCTCGAGAAACTGAGTTCAGTAGGTGCCTGGTAAAAAAGCCTTCGTTTTGTAGAATGATTCTTCACAAAAAGCCCCAGAGCCATTTATCGGGTCCCTGCTTGTAACAACCAAAACAACTGAGCTTAGGGAGTTTGGACAGTTTAAAAAAATAGCAGCACAACTCTCCATCGATACTATGCCTCAACCTACAAGGTCTGGTAAAAGAACAACTAGTCAGGGTTAACTCTAGGTCGGAGAACGTCCGTTGCGCGCGTCCGTCGAAAGTAGGTCACCCCGCCCACTTCGCGCGCGGCGCACCCCACTGAGGTCTTAAGATGACATTACAGTACCACCAAGTGTCAGTGGGGCGAATGATTTGCGTTTGTCCGTGTTATCTTCTCTTTGGCTGACTACCGTGGTCCAAGCACAAGGGTTTGCCCAACTGACAACTGCAACATCCGCGGGCTGACCCGCCGCATGCGACGGCCGCGGAGTGACCTAATTTTGACGGACGCGCGCAACGAAGCGTACCCCTTTAGGTCAGTTGAATCAAAGGGACAGTTCTCGATAGAAATGGTTCCTGATAAACCTTTTTCTGATGAATCTGTGGCGCCCATTACCATATGTAGTAAACGGTCGGTAAACGGCTGGTAAACGACCTAGATGGTGCGTCACAAGGGCTCACAGATTGTATCGTATTGATGCTACAACCATAGGGGACGAGTTTCATCGGCGTTGTAGAGGCTGCACCATCTCAAGGGACTCCCATGTAGGAACTTCGAACAACTTGTCATGACCCATGGTGACAGTGAAAGGCAGTTTTGCGCGGTTTTGGCTTGATGTAGACAGCTCTTTGCGCAATTACAACTACTGTAATCTCATCCATTACCCCTTCCCTGCTATTCCGGTCGTGGTGATCTCGTACAACCTCCATTTCCACTACTGTTAGGGAGCCTTATTTTTCGCGAAATCGACGGATTTTCTCGCTTCCATCACCACCGATGCAATATTCCCAGCTAATACTTCCGGTTTTAGACATAAAAAGGGTAGCTCGAAATTATCGTGAAGTGTGCCCCTAAAGCTGTCTTTCACGACGGACTTTGAACTTCGGGGCTTTTGCGGAGAAGTATCTTGCAGAATGAAAGCTTTTTTGTGGGGCACCTATTCAGAAGCAGTTTTCTGGAAATCTCGTGAATAATGCGGTTTTCTAGCCCACTTCTAAGTAGAACTTCGGATACAATTTGAAGGCAACAAAATGATTTTTCGAAGAACCGAATCTCGATTACAATTTTAACGCCAACGAAAGTTTTCCATTCAATTTAATAGCACATGCAAGTGCTCCCTGGTCATACGATTTAGCATGCACGCTAGAATAGAAGAGTGGATTCGGAAAATTCGACTCACATCCGCGAAACTAGACATCCACATGACCTCGGAGCGGAAGCGCGTGTCTGGGCTTTTTTCTGGAGCCTGTGTTTCAAGAGAAAGGAGGATGGACAACAACCCAAACAAAAGAACTCACAAAATTGCAAGAAGGATTTCGGGGTTTGAATGGTCTGAATGGATGGAGACTTACGGGACTTTGTGAACGTGTGCCGATAGGTCGGGGTGCAACTTTTCCGGTCATGAAGAGCGCTATGCATTTTTTGGGAGTGGGCACCAGCCACTTCGAACAACAATTATGGATTAAGATAAAACCTCAAATGTTGGTGTTGGAAATAATGATCGAATGCCACATCTACATTCAAATACTACTGCGACTCTGGACTAGAGTCAAACACATGGCGCACCTCAACCCGATTGGTCCGCAACGCTTTGCTCTTCGTAGCGAAAAATTTTGAAACCACGGGAAAGTCCATTTCTGTAGAGAAATATGTCCGTTGGGTAAAATTGTGGTTAGGCTATAATTTACTGCTAATCCATCAATTGTGTGCTGCCAGTGTGACTGACGACTAACACCATTGAGGCTGGTTGTCGGCTTCGCCCTTCTTCAGTGGAACTCGTTCGTTACATTCATTTATGACATTATTTTGAATAGATCTCACTTTAAATTTCTGTTCTAAGATCAATTCGAATCTTCGTGAGCCCCGCCTCTTTCTGTACGAATTCACCTATCACCGAGATTAGTTGTAATTATGAGGGGGAGCGGAAAACATCTGCCTGAAATTTCGCAAGGTTCAGAGTCCCAAATCCGGCCGCTCTACTTCTGAAGCCCATCAAAATTGTGTCGAGTATTGAAGTTCTGAAGTCCCTTCTAAGCCGTTCTCTGCCCCCCCCCCCCTTTGTTGCAATGCTTCACAACCTGAAACAAATAGGTCCACGATAAACCTCGACCCGATTGCGATATCGTGAAATCTCTTGGCATGATAAGCGCGAAAAAGTGAGTAGCACCCTTTTACCGTATTTCTATGGAAGCTTCCAGAAAAATCCGGTAGAAATGTAGACCTTTTTCAAATTTCAGTCACAAAATTGCCCTTTGAACTGGTATTACATAGGTAGATACAGCCAACATAAACACAACCTGGGGGACAATCACAATGGGCAATGCTTTCGTCAGCTCTGCACTTATCGGCACAATAGGGGGGAGAGGGTTTTGCAATAGGTCACAACAATGATTGTACTTTCCGTTAGTTTACGTTGGGAAATCGGAATTGAATTTCAGTTTACATTGTGATGCTACTCGAAATATTTGTTAAACTTAGTAAAGTTCAACTAAGAAAGTGACAAGTAATAAAATGAAGCGCAAAAAGATGAACCAGTTTCGCCCTATCGATCCCGTTTCGGGTTGCGCCCTGCATTCGACTTCTATTCAGAATCATAAAGGGGTTTAAAAACGTATGTGACCTTCGAGTACAATGATTTGCGGTAGGCAGCCGATGTATGTACAAGTCAGTGCTTCCAAGACCAGTCAGTCTGTTAGAAATTAACTGACGCCTGAGTATGTACGAAAGACTTGGTTGTCCTGGACGGGTGTTAATTCGGGATTCTATTCCCGGACTGTGCTCTGATAGGGGGCCATTTGGTACTGCACCATACTCGCCCTGAAATAGTAAAAAATGCGGCGATAAATAGGTTGAAGAATGCGGGGAATTAGAGCTTGTGCGTATGAAAGCGCCCTACGGAGACGAAATACCCAAGAATGTTGCTGGGCTATTCTAGGCGCAACTTCCCCAGGATTCTCGAACTTCGAGCACTGAGGTTTCCCTTTGGTTTTCCTGGTACTAAGCGCTATAAACCCGACAAGCATGCGGCTGGTGGCAATCATGCGATAGGGGCTTTCACAGGGGGTATACCAAGATGGACGAATTCTCCTCAGGGCTGCGTGACCGCCGAACAAATCCCATCCCTACAACACCCCCAGTTCCTCTCGAATTTTATGATTCCTTAGTGACTGATGACTCATAATGTTACTTTGAGGTTAGAAATCAATGTCAGACGCTAAGTCTAAAGTGAGCGTATCTGGTGTTAAATGGTTAAAGGCTTTGCTGCGTGTTAATATTGAGCGGAAAGCGACTGGATCGGGGGAATTTCCGGTCAGACGCTTTCACTTCCTCCTATCGTCACGCAGTAACTCGCAGTCCAAACTTAGAAACGCTTGGTCTGCTTGATTTTGTGTCATTCCATGCCAAATAGAAGTCTGTTAGGGCGGCAGCCACAAAAACGAAGACTGAAGGAGAAGGATGCTATTCCGGGATCTGTTCGCTCGTGATCGTGAAGGTTCGGCTTGAACCTTCCTTCAGTGAGCGGCTTCATACCTCTATGCCTTAAGTTCACACCCATACTCTACGTAATTCGTTCTTCTCACCTTTTCTCCTTCTAGGACGCCTTGGAAAAAAAACTTTATTCGCCAGTCTGGTTAATTGTTCGAGTTCCCTTAACGAGATCACCACAAAAGTCATGTCGCGAATCTCCCAAATCGAGCTAAATCTACCCAAAATGCATGCCCGAGCACCCACTTCTGGAAAACTCCGAGCATTCGACACCCTTCGGATTTTCGTTGACATTTAAATGAGTACTTGGTCTAAACAACGAGTTGCGAGATGCGATGATGCGAGTGTAAGGGTTTTTGCCCACACAAACGAGTTAGTACAGCCGACTTTGAAGGCAGCGAAAGCCTAGTAATCGGGTATCGATTCGGGATTTGATTCCGAGGGCATTCATCTGTTAGCGGTCCCAATTGGCACCACCCATTTCCGCCCTTGAAATGGAAATATATTTTTGGTAGATCTACTTCCTGTAACAACTTCCTTGCAAGAATAAATATAGTATTTTGAGCGATAATAGCGGTCATATCAAGTTGCCCTTTTGCAATTCCTAAATTAAGGATGATTTCTCTGTCAAAGTGTCGTGATGGAATATCTTTGCCTCACCTAAACTTGTATTTATTCATTGCCCTTCCAGCTCATTACTACTTTTCTGCTCTCTGCAGTTTTTTCACTGAAGTAAACTCGAATTCGTTACAGCGGGTTTTTCTCTCGTACACATTCGTGCTTTTCGAGAAATCGTTTCTGAAATTCCCATAAGCTCTTCTTTCTCATTCCATCCCTTTCTTCCACCCTTTGTTCTTCTTGAATAGTTGTGCCCATTTAAAATATGACTACATAAATTCATTCACTGAATTCATTGGTGAAGAGAGGGCGGAACTGGTGTAGCAACAAGTAGAATACTGTCACACACGCACTCTGTTCGGTACTGCCCGGGTAACGGAACTTCTCCCCTATCGCGGCATTCTCTCTTGCGGCATGCGGCAAACGTCACTGCAATTACCGTACTAACCCCGCCTCCCGCCAATCGATAGGACGCGATATTTTTCCTTGACTGGCTTGCTTCTTCATTGGATTTTATCGTTTTTTCGTCTGTTTCTTTTTAGTTTTCATGCTTATGAGACTTGATTAATTAAAATGACTCCTCCTATATAAACAACGATCAAGACCGCATTGGAATTGAAAAGAGCGGCCAGCCAATTCAAATAATTAAAGGACTCCCTACCTTACAAATTGCGCGCTCCAATCTTCCATCGCAATCCTGCGATAGGCGGCGGGTGCGGCGTGTGCGACGCCGTGTTAGGGAGTTCCCGGACCCGGTACTCCCCCAAGCGACGCCAACCAGGCCTTCTATCCCTCCGTGGTCGGTTTATTAATACTGTAATCGTCTGGGAGGATACTCATATAGAACTAGTTTTATAGCAGCTGGGCACCATAACTCACTATGTAGGCCACGAACACATTTAAAACGCCGTCGCGGTTCTGTAGGAAGTTCAATGCGAGGCGTATCCCAGAATGATACTAGTCAACGCCCAAAACATTTCTCTTCATACTTTATTAGGAAAGAAGTGGTTAGAGCAAAGGAGCACCACTCTCGTATGCACAGCCTCTAGCTCGGATCCCGAACAGATTAAACAATGATAAGTTATAACAGTCACAGCAAAAAAATATTTTGCTGCACATGTGGGAGGGGAGCTTAGCAAGTTAATGCCAAGGGAAATCCCCAGTTTGAACGTCACCATGACTCAGATTAGATCTCGAAGGCGTGGTAGCAACCAAGTAAATTTATTTATGATGCTACTACTTTACCCTTTTTTCAATCTTGACTATGACCGCTGCTGCTTTACTAGTATGACCTTGGCATTTTAAACAATTTTTGTTTGTACCGCCATAATTCACCACTATTTTGAGTAACTAACTTACTTAAGTAATTTCAGAACTCATTTGTGTCTTTAAAAAAGACGTCAACGTCGAAAAGTCAAGGGTGAGGGTAAAGTATAGAGGCCCTAGGCATTATCAATCCCGTCTGAGTGATGCGCCCCACATTTGACTTCCATTCAGAATCGTAGTGGTGGATTGAATGCGTACGTGGCCCATTCATTGACTTGCTGTGGCCAGCCGATGTTCATGTCAGTGATTCTATTCTTCCAGATTAATCTGGTACCAATCAACAAACCTCAGAGGGATGGAATGCTTTGTTACCGGCGGATATCGATTCGGGATTTGAACCCGTGACCATGCGTGTGGTAGCGCGCTACCATCCATCATACCACCCGAAGTTAGGCCGTTGAGTTGATAATAATTTGTCAACTGACTTATAAGGACAACTATAGCTTCTCAACAAGCTTGAGCTACTTTTAGGTTCAATTTCACCGTAATGACCTCTCAACTTATTCCTTCATTTCCCCGATATGGTTCACGAGTTCAGTCAACTGCTCTAATTCATTTCAACGACCTATCCGTCCCATTGGAATCCCCTTATGATGTTAGGAACCAAATAACAATCCTAGCAACGTGGAGGAGAACCCATACGTTCTGGTTTCCACCTCCACCATCGTCTTCTCGGAAACCAATTAACTAGTCCCAGGAAGTGAGTAACGACTTGTATATTGATTACTACATATACTTTTTTGTAACCACATTCACTTTTAAACACATCACACATTCACGCACAGACACATTTTAATATTACTGCAATTGTGAAAGGAAGTCTGGAAGTTCGTGTTGCTTTTGGAAAAAAGAAAATTGATCGACTCTGAGGGGCGCTCCAACTACTCTTGCTTTTCAATCCTCTCTACCACGTGCACGAGCATAACGAAATAAAGTAATATCTATCAATAATTCATCATTTTCAGCAGCCTCACAAAGTAGTATCAACAAGATTCACGCTTAATCGCTTAATCCTCATAAGTATCCAAACCGCTTCTTCTCCTTCTCCCCCCTCCCCCCTTTCCTCCGTTTCCCTGTCATCAAAGACTTATTAAGTAAGCTCCTGAGTTTGCTTGTGTTTCTAGGCAGCGAGTGTGGAAATTATTGGATTGGAACCTATTCATCTGCTGCTATATGACGTCATCTCTCAGGAATACTTGATTCGAGACATTTTATTTATTTTATTTATTTATTCAATTATTTATTTATTGACAATAGCAGGTTCGAAATAGCATCAGAATTACAATAGAATAAAGGGTTATAGTATTGAAGGATAAAGTCTAGGGAGGGTGTTAACCGATGACGTCTGAGGCATGCGCCCCGCAGTCGACTTCCAATCAGAATCGTAGTGACGTATTGAATGCGTATGTGGCCTATACAATGACTTGCAGTTGCCAACCGATGTACAGGTCAGTGCTTTTATCCTCCCAAACGGGTCTGGCACCAATCAACCGACCCCGGCGGGATGGAACGCTTAATTAGCCTGGGCGAATACCGATCCGGGATTCGAAACCGTGACCGTGCGTGTGAGATAGTGCACCAATTGCCACTACTTCACCTTCGCGTTTATAGTTTCAGTATTATTATTATTATCAGAATATCTATTATTTAATTGGTTTTTTGAACGCTGATAAATTCAGTGGAGCGGAGGAACAGGAGATTTGAAAAGCCATGCCTAGCACTCACTAGCCGAGCTCTGTGTAACTGCTTCTTACCCAAAGTATTCTTTCACTTCAGCAAAGCTCACGTTTCTCACTTTTTTCTCTGGCAGACTGAAGAACGCGTCCGAATTTATTGCCCTTCCTTTTGTTCATAAATAGACTTTTCGGTGAGTTCGCCTTCGCATTTCTTCATAACAGCATGGTTCGAAGCGCATTTTTCAGAAGAACACTTATTCCGAACTTTTCCAGCTTTACCCCTTTCATTTTTTGAATTCGCCTATATCCGCCTAGGCCAACCAAACGTACCATCCCTCCAAGGTCGATTAATTGGTACCAGACTAGTCTGGGAGGATACAAGACCTGACTTGTTCATGGGCTGGCCACTGCGGATTATTGTATAGGCCAAATACGCATTCAATACGCTACTACGATTCTGAATGGAAGTCGAATGCTAGGGCGCATCCCTCAGACGGGGTTGATTAACGCCCTAAGACTTTGTCCTTTTTATTACCCCTTTCATCTGATTCCCTCCTCCCACTTTCTTTTACCTACCTTCCATCTCCCCTGTTGTTGTTATATCCGAAACTGTTTACTTATATGGCTACTTCCTTGTTTACTCCATTTATCCTTTACTTTGCATTGCATTTATTACCTCTCTATCTCCGAAGGTGCCAATTAAGTAATGATATCCGCGGGAAAACAAATTAGCCATTCATCGTTTATTTACACGATCCTTTATCGGAGTGTGAGAATTCGAGTAGGACTCCAAAAGTTCACGGCTAATTCTTTTCTTCGTCCACCCTTCGTCAACGTTTTCATTCCCGATTAGGGGGTTCTGACTTGATGTATGTTTGTGACGCTTTGATGCACTCGTCCAGCTCCCTCCACCCCCTTTGGCTGGCATCAACAATCAAAGAAATGTAATGTTTTCTCCCTCCAACCGAAAGAACAGACCAGTTTTTTTTATCACATGCTTATACTTCGTCTAAAAAAGTTATGTCGACCCGAAAGTAATACTCCCTGGGCCCTCGAAAATCCCATAGTCCAGATATGGATCTGTTTCATTTCCCATTGCTCTCTACTTTCCCAAGCTATCACCCATCGACTCATTACTTTCGTTTTCAATTAATTTTCTTCTTTTCCGTCATTCACAAGAAAAAGGAGTCGAAAGATTCCGGATGAAGTCTAATCAAATACAATTTCGCATCTGGGAAAGCACATTTCTTCGTTTTCGAGCGCTTTCTCTGACGTTTTCGTGGTCATCGGGTAAAACTCCAATTTGATGAAGGCCTGAATTTCAGTTTCAATGAGATGAGCACTGATGTTGAAGAGGTACAATCGCCACGCACTCATCTCGATTTGTCTTTTGCTGACAGGTATTTTTCGTCATTCAATTTATTCAATCGATTTAATTTTGAATAATTAAAATTGAATTTAACTATCAACACCACGGCAGCTGATTACTTACTGCTTCATACCCGTATGAGCTTTTCGGCAGCTCCCAGTCTGACTATTCGATACTCGCGGGGAAGCAGTATCTAGTAGTAGACAGGCTAGGTAGGAGTGAAAAGCTTGGCTCGAGGAAGTTCTGGCTCAACAAAAGGTTCGTCAGAACGTATTTCCATTCAGAACCCTCATAATTTCGGGTAGAATTCGGTTAAAATCTGAGGACCTTCTCAGCTCACCCAATTATTTCTTATGGGAATAAATGCTGCCGCTAAGTTGGATGAGATCAATCACTGGCAATGGCTTAACGTAGGACGGACCCCACCATTCCGTTTTTGTATTATTTTTCCCTTCCGAGAAATCAATGGCATCACTTGCTTGAGGGGGACAGCTTCAATAAATTACATGCGGAAAACAATTTACGCGAAAATGACCTCTTGATCCAGCCCATTTCCGAGAAGAGACCTATGACTTGTGCAGTCACTGTTGATCCGAAGATGTTTTTCAAAGTTGATGACGAATCTGTGCGGAAAACTCAAGAAGCTCCGCTCTAATAGGAGCAAATGCTTGTCGAGATATCGAGGAAATAACATCTGAGGAGTCTATTCCATGACTACAGAGGTCGTCCAGTAGACGTAGGTACCCGGCGTACACTAATAGCTGCCCGATTCATCAGTGTACGGGCATACAGAAGGGCGAAACAAAGGTCCCCCTGGACTGCAGTTGTCTGAACAGTTCCGGAAAACCTAGTTATAACCTATTTGGATTACTTACAGTTTCACCGAGTGAACTGCTTTTTTCTTGATTGACGGAGTCGCGGGGCTTCTGGCACCTTTCGATGTCAAAGTTCCCAAGGAGGTGGCGTAGTTCGCCACATCTGTGTATCCGAAGACGGTCTCGAAAAGGTTCTTCAAACTGAGAATTTAGGATTTTGGACCAATTGAAACGTGAAATAGTGGTCTCATCACGACCGAAAGATAGGAAGCCGAAAATCGTGAAATGAAAAGTCTGCTTGTATTCGCCCTACAGAGCTCAGACGCCTAGACGAGCAGCTAACGATTCGAACATTCCGCAAAATGAACGTCCATGCTTAGGCATACAAAAACAAGAAATAGTGCTGTTGAAGACTTCGCGACTTTTGATAAATGGCCTCCCAGTTTGCCGAAGCTCGACCAGTCCGCCTCATTCGAAAAACTCTGGGTACATGCAACTTTTACCTTTGACCATGACCCTGTAAAAGCCGGAGATGACTTGGGAAGCCAAGAACTTCTCACTAATTTGCCGCACAGACCAGAATGTTCTCTCATTCTCCCCACTCATCCTCCCCCCCCCCCCCCCCCTCTTCTCTTTGATCCTGTGCTACCACAATACCACAAATTGCATCGAACTGAAACAAGGTAGCCCCTGGTTAATTGTTTTGAAAAGGAGTTCATGCTTGATGGTTTGTTTGACGCTGAATTAAAAGCTTTCGTGGGATATCTATTTATGGGTGGCCAATCTCTGGGCGCACACGCAATGGGGCCGGGTAACTTGACCATTATTTATGACCTCTTACAATAGTACCCCATTCAAGTTACCCTTAGCCGGAAACAGCTATTTGGGGTGCGCCGTATGAGAAAAACATGAACTCTGGTTTGAACGATCTCTTGGAATTTCTAGAGATTAGAGCCGAATAGGACGTTTCGGGAGGAATCACTTACTATGTCTAAAACTCGCTACAATCAAATATTCCTCCGAGTTCCCTCTGGACAGACTTCGTCATTCATGATCCACGTCATGGGGAAAACCTTATAAGACAGCGTCTCTCTGAGATGCGGAATGCTGGAATGCTTTGTTTACGACCAGATTCTCGATTGTTATTCTCAAAATGCTTAGACTGGTCATGTTAACAACAAATGGCACCCAAATTGGGTTAGCTGATAAAGCATGCGCATAAATTATGGTTATATCGATTCTCAAAAAAAAACTGTGGAAGTTAGAATTGTAAAATGGATTTCGATTTCATTGATAAAGGTGATCGACTCAGAGGGTGGACATTTCGGAGCCCGAGCCATTTCTAACTTGTATGAAACTCCCTCGAATGATTCTCGATACCTGACGTCACACTGAAATATTACTTCCCTTGAAACAAAGATTCTTTGAAGTACATTTTTGAATTTCAAGATAGTATACCCGACGAAAATTGACATCCTGTTTAGTGAAAGAGGAATTGTGGAGGGGGACCCCTGAATACGGACCCCCTCCCCAATCCAGCCAAATATGGCATCTACGTCATGACAAAAGAACACCTCCATGGAAAATTCTCCTCCAATTTTCAAGCTGGCATTCGAAACCACCAAACCTTTTTGTTTATCACTGTTTTCTAATTACCCTACTCCAAAGCTATCGCAAAGCAAAAGCCTGGGGATTACAATTACCCTTAAGCATTTCCAACATCATCACCAACCCATTCATCACGAGAACATTCGAGAAAAATTCAAAAGTTCAGAAAAATCAGCATTTTATGAAGCTATATAGTTAAGTTTTTCACAATTTCGAATATTTTCTCACAAATTATGGACCATTCGACTTGTTGAAGTCCTTTTTTTTCCTTTTAACTTTTTTTTCCGAAATTTCCCTCTTAAAGTTGCGAATTTTTCAGTTTTTGAACCCTCATCACCATTTCCTTCAGAGTCGTTGAGCATTTTCCCATCTCTGACGACAGCAAATGGTCTATGAGCTCTGCTTGCACTGCTGTTTGGAAAATGTTAATTAATACTTAATAACACCCATAAAAGTCTAAAAATGGAAGGCTATTTTTAACGTGGCGGTCGTTCATCAAAATGATTGCCTTGTATTTTCATCCTATCGCATGCAATTTCGTGAGACCTCTAGGCAATTCGACCCACACAACAAGGACTAGCCTCTACCAAGCAAACAAACAACTTAAGAAAACCAAAAACCGAGGGGCATAAAGAAGTTCTACATAAGGAAAAAAAAGAAAAGAACGTAGTATAAGCCACGTATTTATTGGCTCTCGAAACTTCAAATGAGTGGTTGTGTAGGTGCTAACCAATTGCGATTATTGGCTAAAGTTGAAATGAGCGCTGGTAATATTTTCAAATACCTCGTTCCCTTCCAGGGCGGTGACTCCAAAAACGGGATCGGTGGACGCCAAAGACCTGACCTTTTCAAAATTTCTGACAATCGCTTTAGTAAAATTCGGCTGCTGATTGGGTCATACAGCCCTGCCTCATTCATAAAAGTGGCATTCCAGCAGGTAATAAATCAGGTTTCGAATTTGGGGGGGGGGGGGGGGGGGAGCGAGTTTTGCGCAAATATATCCCAGCAATCTGGTCAATCTGGTTCAATGTGTCTGGCCGATATCAGCTGTCAGGTCCCAAAGAGACCATGAGATTTGTATAATTTACGCGACTTCGGTCCAGTACTTAACCCTTCAGCCATGTGTGGTGACGACGCCCGTGGGCACTTCTTCACCCACTCCCTGACAGATTGGAAAACAAGCATGAAGCCCACTTCACCTCCAGGATGGTAGCCTAGACCTGGATTTTGACCTTTGAATCGCCGAAACAGATACGAGTCTCTTACCGTAACCAGTTTTGTACGTCTGAGGGATGTCCTCAGGGACAAACAAAAAAACCAGGGTGGGTAGCCACCCAACCGTTCACCTTACCACATGTGCCTTCGCATTTCACTCTTCTTCAAATGCCATTTGGATATCATTCGATCTAGAATGGGATTCAGATCAGCGCTTCTTTCATTCTCCCAGTTCAGCGTAGGCAACAACTAGCCCACTTGGGTGTTATGGAAACCCTGTGTAACCCCAGACAGTCTGGATCTCCTACGTCTGGCACGGCTCCACCCCTGTCTGGGCAGGTGTCTACGAACGAGAAGAGACGTTCAGGACAAATTCAAAATCAATCTCAATAGAAGCCCTTGGGAGCCCATATATCAATGATTGCACTACGGCTTCAACACTTTCTGGCGAAGGCTCCAAACCCTACTCGAGGTAAACAACGTCTGCTCGTAGAACGGGGATGGATCGAGGAAGGCTCGATCGGACCTGAGATATTCTTGGATTTTCTACTCAAAGGAAAATGTACCAGTAATACCGTAGCTGCCGATAACTTACGTATGACCAATACAGACATTGCCCGACCAAAGAAAAAGTGGATACATTGGACTCTCGAGATGGCAGTAATACTTCATTCGAATGAAGCAAAGCCGCCAGTGAAAAATGTCCCCTACTTTTTCTAAATCGATCCATCGGCGTTAAGTAAAACGATCCATCGTATTTCTTGGAAATGAGCACTTCCAAACTGCTATTTAGACGGCTCTTGTCTCCTTCAGAATCGCTTTTAGGTGAATTGAATCCCTTTCCAAACAGGGCCGTACTCGACCATGATGACATTAAAAGTGATGGAGGATGGCTCTTTCGGGGAGTCATTTCAGGAAGATTGCGCTATCGATGTTAATCAGAAAAATAATTGCATTTCAATGCGAATTCGGCTATTAAGAGAAAACTTATATTATTGCCTTCATTCGAACCGCCGGCATTTTTCTCAGACATTCATAGAGCCTATCAGGGTGAAAGCTTAGACAGGCTCAGGGAGTTACTCGAAAACTTCAATATTTACTTTTGAACTTTAACTTTCAATTTAACTTAACTTTTGAAGGATCTTCATCACCAGATTCTATTCCCAGTCTTGCAGGCAAAAAGTTCTGGGCGAAACTTTTTGAATAGCTAGATGTTCATATTTTGGTTATAAGAACCCAGGGGCTGCCCTCTCAATGCCGTCACCTCATCCCCAACTCTTCCAAAGTTGAGGGTATTCAAAAATTGATTGATAGAAAATTATCACAATATGTACACCCAGCCGAATGGAAACGGTTGAAACCGTTCCAGAGTTGAGTGCCTTAACACTATCCCCGATTCTTCCGGGACACTTCAAGAATGAGTTTTCAGTAGGAACAGTCCTACACTACCGGAGATGTGTCAGTTTCGTAGAAGTAGGGAAGTTGGAAGAACGTAACGATCCTCCCTGCTGCCCCGAACTTTTCGAAAACTAGTTGGCTCCGCTTATTACTATAACTTTTTCCCTTCCGGACAGTTAGCAACAGATTTGGTTGAGAGTGGGTAAAGCTAAATTTGTCCTACCCCAAGCCATGGACATCGAACACTTTCGAAATTAATGTGCGTCTTCGTATGCATGGCGCATTTTTCTAGAGTCCAGCAAGACAGTCTGCATTTTCTGACTTTACCACCATACATATGAATAAACCTCAAGGATCAAGATTATTCGAACATCACCATGTCAGTTCTGCCATCTAATTTGAGCATCGGAATTCTCTGAAACAAGTTTTTTGGGCCAAGTCTCGAGAGTGTTTCCGATAGAAAGTTTTTCAAGCGCGAAGGATTCCTAGTGCCAAAGTAGTGCACATGTCGTATGTGCATTGGACGACGATGGATGCCTAATTCGATTTGAGTGCTGGAGAGTGCCAAAAACGACGATGAGGCCATCAGATGGGAGCGCCGCCGCGACAGCTCCTCCATTTAGCGAGACGCCTTTCAGTTGAACTTTTGAAGGAAGGAAAAACTTTCACATTTCCGGGGATCAGCACGTTGAACGAAGAGCTCAAGAGAACGTATGCATAAGAAAAAGCAGTCATTTGACATTGCACAGAAGTGCATGCGGGCATAATTTACTGCCACATCATTTCAAGTTGGCAATTCCCATGTGTATACTCGGAGAATTCCAGTTTATGGATCTTCTTGAGCAGGTAGGAAGGGAGAGGGGCTAGAATGGACAAATTCCCTCCTCCTCCAATCCTTCCACATCATCTATATTGGAGGTGGTACTGTTGTTCTAAATTTGAGACTGATGGAGCTCTACCCAAGCTAATCAGGCTAACCCCCAAATCTGAACCGGCTGGTTGAGGATCTACTTGGGAAAATGACATTTATACCATTTTGTTTCAGCTATTATACGAGCCCCCTATTAGCCAAGTATGAATTCGGAATTCGCATGCGAATCAAACAATTGTTGCTTCCAAACTGGCCAGTCAACAGCGAATTATTCCCAAATACCCAATTTCTTGGGGATCAAGGTGTTGCGGGAGCGAGTTGTGCACTTCAAAAGCACGGTCCGATTATCGAATTACGGATAGTCACGAGTTTAGGGCAACTAAGCCTCCCATGCCTCTGGGATCGGTTAATTGGCACCGGACCCGACCTAGAGGACAGAAGCGCCGACCTGTCCATCAGCCGTAGCCGCATAGTCATAGGTCCCAGGCGCATTCGAAACGTCACTAAAAATCTGAATGGAAGTCGGAGCCATTACCCGGATGGGATTAATTAAGGTCGAAGCACTTTATCCTCTACTTTCTTGAACATCTTTCTTAGGCCTTCTTTCTTCCCATTTACTCGTTAGCGAAGGAATCCGATCAAAATCAGTAGGGAGCCCCACCATATAACTTCTTCCATCACAACCTGAGGAAGGTTCTTTTTATAACTTCGAGCACTCAAATGAAGAATGACAATAATGACTTTTGGAAATACAAGTACATTCAAATGGTTAACTGAATAGCTTGATAAAAATTTTCGTGAAATGTAATATTTAATGGTCAAGAATTGTAAGCTACGTTTCCATGGGATCAGTTGAAAAGTAGATTGATTCTCACAAGGTTGGCGAGTTATGAACAGAACTTTCACTTCAGACGAGACTCGAACCCACACTTGTGACACCGTGATCTTTATCTTTATCACTAGGAGTGCTGGTTCAAGTCCTGTCTGAATTCGAAGTTTTGTTCATGAATCCTCAACTTTATAAGGCTTTCAGATCTCGTACTGCGGTGAAATGACAGCTGTCGTTCATTACATCGAGTCAGAGTAACTATTCAGATTGAATTATTGATCCTCGATGGATGAGGATGGAAGTAATCGTTATTTTGAAGTCTTTGAAGAACTTTCTTTACCCGGAATTGTCGATAATAGCGAGCAAGACGTCCTACCCAAATCAATTCCGACTGGTACGCGCCAGGCCAGCAAGACATGTCTTGGATTGTAACGATGATTGATTAGCTTAATAATTTCCTGCACATTTTATTCTTCTAGACAAACTTTCCAAGAACCGAAATGGCCTGGAAAGATCTGAGGCTTTCCCGTTCTGGATTTGAAGTTTACAATTCCCACGCAGTCCTTTTTACCATATCGAAAACGTGACTTTTATAAAATATTGGAGGAAAATGAAGAAAATACCGATGATTTCTAACAATTTCTTTCTGGAAAAAAAGGAGTTTCAGAAAAACCCTTCGCTCGTCGCTCATCAAGCATGTGAATCGACAAAAATCTCCTGGTCGAAAAACGGTCTCGTTTTCATCGAGGAACAACGATAAGAAGATATCAAATGGTAAGGCAGACATTGAGAGATGTGTAATAAATTTAATACAAAATTAATAAGTGATAACATTTGATAAAAGAGAGTTTAAAGGATGCGACTCAAGTAACACCCCCAGATATGTACATAGCAGTATCATCTACATTCACAAGCTTTTTTCCCAGACATCAATTCGAATGTGTGTGTACAGAGGTAACAGACTATAGACAAATCCGGCCATCCTTCTGACCTATTCTGATAACGAGTAAAACTTTAGCTGCAGTTATGAAACTTACTTACGGTACGATTTTTGCACCCAAAACCAAGTCTTTTTGTAGTGTATACCCAGTTTGTAGTACCCGGTGTGTCGTGCAAAAGCTCTCATACTCACTCTACAGTAGCATTTTGTAGTTGAAACTGTCGATAAAATCAATACTTTTCTTCCAGTCAGCGACTGCTGGCATTACATGCAAACTGGCAGCGAATTCATCAAGCTTCGTGGGCCGACCAGGCACTTTCGGCGGTTTTTCAGGTGAGGCTCTCAGATATTGCACACTTTCAGTGCCAATGGTGTGGCGTTTTAGTATACATAGAATCAGAAATAATTGAGGTAAATATACTTCCTTGAGGGAAATGATTTTGTTTTGTTTGAAAATACTATTTGTGAAAGTGTCAATTACAGCCTGGATGCCGACCTTTCACACATTCGATGGACTCCAACCAACAAAAAACCTCATAAAGCTAGGAGTGAGTCGATGATTATGTTGTCACGCCGTACTATCACTACTTTACTACTAAAATACTGTCCTAGTAGAGGCATTGATCAAATGAGCAACAAAAAATAGCTATGATATCCGGCTGCAGACAAAGCTATCTATACGTTTCCCTAAAAATCCGAACTGCTAACAGCGTGGACGCTATCACTTACCGTAGACGTCGAACTGTTAAGAAAGGTCGGGGTATGCGGAGTATTTGGTAGTCTCGGAAATTATTTCGAATCAGTTTTAATGAAAATTGGCAGCCCTCCCCAAGATGGTTCAGACCCTGATGCTTGCTATACTGGTACGAAATTTCCTTCTCGGACAAAAATTCTTATCTCCACCTTACTAGATCAAGCTTGTTAGTCAACTGGGTGCTCCGACCTTTCAGATCGAGTATTAGATTAAGTAGGGATCAAGAATGGCGTACTGGCCCACCCTAGCCCACAACAATCATGATCACTGCATGAACCCACTGCTGTTCCAACCATGTACGCCATTCCGATGGTGACCCCGACGCCTAGTACAAACGCAAAGGGTTTCTGGGAATAAATTTGCATAGGCTGCTATTAAAACTAAGATTCTCACTATTCTGTCTATCTGTCGGTTTTTTAAAGGTCATAGTTTTTAGTTGCGATTGAAGATATTCGTGAAATTCGAGTCGGAAAGAACACGGAGCAATTGCGACACAGCGACGCGAATTTTGGCGAACTTCAGGTACAGCTTGCATCTTATTTTGTGACAGTCCAATTGCTCAGATTTTCATCTCACACTTGTAGGATGAATGCCTGTTCTCCATTATCTACGGCGATGACTACGAAACTTTGGACCTCGTTGCTAGCTGTGCCGATGATGCGAACATTTGGGTCACCGGACTCATGGCACTCACTTCTACCAAATGTGAGCACTGATTTTGAAGAGCTTACCATCTCACTGGACTGACTTTATTTGGGTTTTTATTACTTCTATTCTCGATTTTATTCACTATCAACTTTCATATGTACAAGCACTCCGTGAAGCGAGATGATGCTCAGTGATGCTTCCTACCACATAGAATGAACTAATGCCTTACGCTGCTTCTTCGCAAGTTTTTCACATCGTACACTTTATCCCGAGCCAATATCGGACTGTGCAAATCCTGCACGTAAGCTTGAACTAGCAAACCGTTTCCACTAGTTTTCCTTTTTCCCTTCCCTCGGTAATTGCATTTGCTTTACTTCAAAAGCGTGCTACTGAAGACAGTCATTTTATACTACGTTGCTTCCATAATTCCTCCTCTCCCCTGAGGGTAGAAAATAATTCAGTGCTAAGGGAACTCTCTTTCTCTTTTCAGTAAGAATCCCATTCGAGTTCTCTAGTACCGTTCCAATCAAGAACCTCCTTCATAACGTACCATTTTTATTCCATCCTTCATCTTTTTTCTGAAGCATAATCTTAAAATGAAGGATAAAGGATACTCTTAATCAATACAGTCTGAGGGATGCGTCCCTGCATTCGACTCCCATTTAGAACCGTAGTGGTGTGATGAATGCGTATGTGGCCTACACAATGACTAGCGCATGTTCAAGTCAATGCTTTTTGTCCTCCCAGAGGGATCTGTCACCAGTTTACCGAACCGAGAGATATGGAAGGCTCCATTGTTCTAAGCGGATATTGACCGAGTAACATCTTAAGCGAATTATTTACTGGCATTCCACTCTTGCAAACTAGCATTCAGGCGAAGTATGCAAATTTGGAAAAGTTTATTATTTAAATATTATTTATTCCTTATTTATAATTCTCATTAAAATTTATCTGTTATATTCCAGACGACTGCAAGCCGACAACCATCGCATGGGCTACTTTACGGGAACGGTAAGGAGAATATGACCATTGGTGAACGGATGTTCTTTAATTTACAACATATTCATTTCGAAAGAATATTTTTCGCATCTTAAATTAAGTTTATAGTCACTAGAACCCCGGTAGAATAGAACAGTATATTGAATTGTAAAAAAATGAAATTCATTTCGATCTATTCAAAGGCAATCTTCTATGAACATGGTACGATGACGGATCGAGCCCGAAGGGAAAGCTATGAAAAGTAGATTCTCCTGAACTTGAGTTCATTTTCAGTCCAAAACTAACTAAAACTGCTAAAGTTGGAGAGATTTCACTCGGCTTTCATTCAAATACGGGTTTTGATATAAAATACTTTTTTTTACTAAATCATTTATAATGGAGAGAATGAGTAAAAAATGCTTGACCTTATCCCTGGCCTCTAAGTCTAATGCTCAAGTAGTTTCAGGTGGTTAGGAAGCGTGTTTGACGAGGAAGATCCCGATGGCAAAGGTTACATCGACCAGAACACTGCCGTTCAACTGATCCGACAAACAAATCCTACCTTGTCACTGACCAGGATTAAGAATAAAGTTAAGGTACGATCTTTAATTTAATTCCACCCTTCCAAAAAAATTGGTCATGGGGGAATTTTAAAAACGTGAGCTTGATGAGTAGCTCCATTGCCCCTTAGCTTTTGCTCCCTGTGCATTTCACTGATCACTTCCTCTTATTTCACTCCGTTATTTCGAACGGTAAATCTCTTCGCCTACTACCGTTACGAAAGCTTACACAAGTGGGACGTGAATATCAGATACATTTGGAGCCATCTAGAGACGCTACTCTGTCGACGATGAATGGAAATTGTCTTCGACCCCTTGTCGAAGATTTTATTGAATTACAGATTCCATATGAAAAGGACACCATAGGGTGGGGCACTGACAAGATGTTAGGTGTTTATTCTTCGCATTTCGAGATGCACTTGATCTATTCGAGTTCGAATTTCATTCGATCGAAAGGGATGAAATTAGCTGACCTAGTCCACTTTAAAAAAAGCTCGCGTGAGAACGAAATTCCGCCTGAGCCACCCAGATTTTCATTATTGCAGTGAAACCGCTCATGCTTGATTACAGGTTAGGCTTTTTTAGTAGGTTAGAACCACCATTATACCGACTGATCCAAGATTTCATGGTATAGATAGGACATGCTTCGAGATGCCTCGATAGAACTGGAGCGCGACACATTCAAAGGACAAAAACTAATCCACGTTAAGTGATTTCTACTTGAAGAAACTGCCTAATGAGGCTAATGCGCTGTTTTCCACTAGCACATCAGGGATGAATGGACTTCGTCCATAACCAGTGACCTTCTATTTTCGACTCGGATGTCGAAATCAGAAGCGGGTTACAGACAAGGCAGGAGTACACGCATACCTCAACATTTCCAAGTGAAGGATAGGTAGGTGGAACACTCCTCATTGAGGCCAAAGCCATGAAGTCAACAAGGGTTGACTGATTTCGCTGATTACCTAACCAAAAGACAACATTTTGATTCTCAATTAGACGGCATATAGAGCGTTGCCGGACCGAAAAACGAGCGACAACGAGCAACTGCGACACGGGTCAGAGTTCGAATAAAACGCCTACTGCTGCAGGTAGGCTTACAGAAGGGAGTGTCAGGCATTCCTATGGAGTTCATGGTACACTGTAGACCATAGTGTGAGCGTAGGGACTCCCTTACGCATCTGCCTACTTGCTCATGAAGGGTGAGAACCTTGCTCGAATGTTTCTTTTCATGGCTGCATGCTGACACAATGCTTACAATGACCGGTATAGAGAAAGAGCTCAATTTTCCCGGCCCCTGTACTTTTTAGATTGTTACTCCAATGACTTTCCAAATGACATGATCGTCTTCTTGCTGATTAATCATACATCAAACCGTCTCTCGTATTTCTTATGGTGTGCCTTCAAATCGCTGAATCTACTGGCAACCAAATCACCTTTTATAAGGGCCTGTTGATTTTGTTATTTTGAAAGATTTAAAACTTTTAAACTACATAGATCGTAGATCTGAAATACATGAGAACCGCCTCCTGTTCATGCAAACCCCTTTTCCGACACAATCTATGAAAACGTCGACAGATCAAAAAGTACTCCAAAAAAATTACTTCCAGGAAGCCGCATGTGGTCTTGGAGGCGTAGAAAGGGGAAGAATCCAGAGAGAAGAATTTATCGAGTTGTATAAGGTTAGTTTAATTTAATCTTAAGTTTTAGTTTCACAAGTGCCAGATTCTTTTTCATACCTGGCGGAAGACTCGTGGTTCTTACGCGATGGGGATGGGGAAGGTAGAGGGACTAGCATAAATTACTGGGATAGTCTACAAAATTCAATATTTCTGAGCCAAAAAAATCCGAACTCGATGAAAGAAGAGGGAAAATTCGAAAATATTTCGAAAGAAGTTTAAAAATTGGTAAGTAACCAGAAGGGTTGGATGCAACTATTTCCAAACTATGTTACAGTTTTAACTAGTTGTAGCTACAGCTATAGTTAGTTATATGCAAGTAATTATTTTTTGACCAATTCAATGTATGGGTAACTCCATGTCCCGAATGGTATCACCGGGGGATCATGGGGAGTCCAACAATACTTCACTTCGAATTCACTTTAAAATAAGTATCTCCAGCACTTTCCATTACACAGAGTGATTTACCAAAACTCGAGCTACAATTACTTTACTAGTCCCTGTGAAGCCTACCTTTAAACTTCGAGCGATTTTTTATGATCCCGCCTTTGAACGGGCCCCTTGTCAAAATTTTCTCAATTTTTTTAAGGAGATAGCGACCCGACCAGAAGTGTACTTCCTAATGGTACGTTACGCCAACAAGGACTATTTGAGTTGTCAAGATTTGCGGCTTTTCCTTGAAACCGAACAAGGAGTGGGTTTTTTTAGATTCAGAAATTTTTGGTTTGTAAGAGACAAGATTGTAAATGAACAGCTAAAAAAGTAGAAAAGGTCATACCTGAAACCCATATAACTTGCAGATGTCCGGTGTGACGACGGAATTCTGTGAGAACGTCGTAGAGCAGTACGAACCCGCACCAGAAGCCAAGGAGAACAATTTCATGACCGTGGATGGTTGGTTTTTTACTCAACTTGCCATACATATAACCGCAACGACCAACCTAAAGAGCATATCTTAAAACTGGTGCTGAATTTTTCGAGTGATCTTTTTTCCAAAAACCATAATTTCAATTAGGGCACTCCAGGACCTCAAGCAAGAATAAGTGAAATCGTTGAGGACATCGACACAACCATGTCTCACCCTCGCAATAACCCGTAACCATCCGACTACTGACCGGAGAAATCTCCTTCTTTACCTTTGAATAGAAACTACTAAAATCTAGTGACTCAGCCAGCATGATGGGCTCAAAAAGTAGAAGCAGGGACTGAGGGAGGGGAGTAGGGGGGGGGGGGTCCGTGGGTATACCCGAAAGCCAGTGATCCCTGATAAAAAAGAGATCAGCGTTTATCATTGAAAACACCTTTTACTTCAAACCACTCATTCGAACCGAGTTTCAGGGTTCACCGCCTTTCTCTTGTCAAAGGACTGCTCAATATTCGATCCATCACATTCCAGAGTTTGGATGGATATGAAGCAAGTAAGCCTTCAACATTTTCCTCTTGAAGCGAAGTTTAGGAGGAAGGAAAGGAGTTTCCGAAAGATTATTTATGTTTACAGCCCTTCTCAAAATATTTCATCGCGGCTTCCAATAAAACCTATCTTGTCGAAGATCAACAAGGAGCAGTCAGCGTTGACGGCTTGTCCAGTGCGCTAAAAAGGAACTGTCGGCTGGTTGAGAGTGAGAATTAGCCTTCTTTTGCAAACAGTACGGGAATATTACTAGAGGAAGGGGTGCAACTGTTGATGAAACCTTAGAGAAAACAAACATTTGAGCTGATATCCATCGGATAACTGCTCTGACCTAGAATCTTACGTTTCAATTTGAAAAAGAACTCAAAAGTCAACGTTCTGTCAGGGACTAGTTAAAATTGAATGAAAGTTAAAACTCAGCTCCTACTTGACATTAATAGTGCCATGGTGCAGTAGACCGAACTCATAGGTAGGGGAAGGGATGGTACTTGTGAAGGGTCCGATCCCCTACACCTGACATGCGCTATTCAGCGCTCGCACTTTATCGGTCTCACAATCACTTGTTTATTACATGGTTTCAGTTGATATCTTCGACCCGAGTGAAGCTAAAGGAGAGACGGAACCGATGATTCAAAATGGTATGGTGGCCAATAGTAAAATGCCTCTGAGTCAAGCACTGAAAGTTATCCGCGAGACGGCGTTTGAAAGAACACGGTAAGGGCAAGACTTTTGACGGTAAAGATACTACTTTTGATTTTCTTGATTGCCATTTAGGTATCCGCTTCTTCTTCGACTTTGCGTTCACTGTTCCGAGGACTGGCAAAAAGTCGCAGCGAAATTGATTGTGACCCATCTCGGGACTAAGGTAAGTAATTATGATATAAGTACACTCAAATCATTGGGTTTCCAAAAGAAATGTTCTCTGAGGAAATTCTATGCCAAGAATAAGTAAGCCAATAATATCGAAAACAAGGTGATGACCTTTTTAAATACAGTCTATATAAGTCGCTTTCCATACTACAGGGTAGGGCTGTTTGACAAAAAAATCAGAGGTTTTTGAAAAACTAATCAACATGACTTCTATTTGATACATAATTTTTAATGAATAAATATTTGCCTTTGCTCCTTACAGCTCTATCTACCCACAGCCGACCCAACCGACTGGAATAACGAAAAGGCGATACCAACTCCATGGGACTTCCAATCTCGTGTTCTCATTATGGTAGGTTCTTCCTTCAAAATCACCCCTCCATTCTAGGTTGCAGGCACTTCCTGGACAGTTCCTATAAATTTGTAAAATCTCCCATATTGATTCTTAGAAACAAAGTGACCACTTTTTGGACGTTTTTCGATAAAATTTGCGCAATCTTTAGTAATTTCATATCGCATTAGGCAGTATTTGCCCAATTTTTTTTGGTAAGATTGCAGTTGAGAGTCAAAATGGCTGGTAGGAGCTACTGTTGTACACTGGTTTACGAAACGTGAATTTCGATCTTATTCCTTGATTTTTACCACAGCCACCACCGCTTGCTCGGCACCGCTCAAATGAAGGCTGGGAACCTTTAGACTTCGATATAGTTCCTGCTTCCCCCATTCACTTTGTACCACAGTATGAGCAATCTCACAAAAAAGCCGATGCATGGCACAGCACGAGGAGTTTGCAATCTACCTACGTCTCATTCGACCTCTTTCAGGGCAAACGCCTATGCTGCTCAGCAGAAAGCGGTGAAGTTTCCGAAGACGATCATGGTATTGCCAGCTGTTCACGGCGGAAGTCACAACGGTAAGTTTGGTTTCTAGCTGCAGTTTATTCCCGTAATTCGCGATTTAGAAGTCGCCACACGGGTGTTAAAAATATGTAAATCACAAAACAAAAGGGTCCAGATAGTTAGTGAGACTTCAGTAGTGTGATGAATGGCCCTACGACGTCTGAAAGGATACGTTCGGATTTGAATCCTATTCAAAACCAAATAGACACTAGAATTCGTAGTAGCAGTATGAATGCGTATAGGACCATACGATGACTAGCCAGCCGATTAACAAGTCAGTGCTTCCATCTAGCTAAACCAGTATGATACCGTTAACTGACCATGGAGTGATGGAAGCCCCAGTTGACCTAGACGAGTGTTGATCCGGGATTCGGATAGAGAGTCATATTGTACTTACATAATCTTGCGCCACTTACACTACACCATCTACGCCTTAAGGCTAAACAATTGCTCATAAATTAGCTTGTTTTCGGTCAGCAAGCATTCCCCGGAATTGAGTTCCGAAAAACTATTTTTATTGTATCCCTTTCAATGGTTTACGTCCGAGAACGTAACTCAATATAAGTTTGTTTCTATCAGGATACGATTGTGTCGCGAGCTTTCCGATTTGGTGCCACCATTTCTACAGGTGAAATCGCTTCACGATCTAATGGCTACTGCTCCCAACTCCTCTACGAGTGAGTTTCCCTTGATTTCGACGAAAATTCTGCAAGCTGATCACCGTTTTTCTGTTGTGACCTTTTGAATGTCTGATTTTCTTTCATTTTTTCGAAGGCTTTCTTGAAGTAAAACCTAAACATAGCCCCGATACGAAAAGTTAGGGCGCTGTCAACAAGGGAGACGACCAAGTTCAGGATCTACTCGCTCTCAAGCCAGTAAATTTTCAAGCCTTTTTGATTAACTGTTTACTATTACATGGTACAAGAGGACTAGAAGTCTAGTCTAGAGAGCACTGTAGCCCAGCATTGGCATTGGCACAGTCAGAAGTTGCTAACCGGGCTTAGGTCAAATGCAATGCTCGAAGGAAACCTTGAAGTGGTGCATCCTAAGAAGGGATCTGCTTATGGCAGATACGCTATTTTCTGAGCATTTCAGTGAATCCTCGAAATCATGTGGCGGTTCTGAGCGAAACAACGGCTCTCCGACTCACGCACACCTATGCCCAGGAATTCAGCCAAATGTCTAGGAATTATGTAGTCAGGTAAGATTAGTTGAGGTACCTCCCACATAAAAAATGTAAGCGAAAGTGTGATGTGCTCAGAATACAGTGAAACAATTGTTTCCTTAGTGGTGTTTCCTGTAAGACTGTGCGTCAGAGCAATCTTAGATCTGTCAGATTTAGATCTCAATAAAGATAAGCCGTTTTGTTTCAGTGTTGGGCCAAATCCTTCCCGATCAGACTCATCAAACCTGAATCCGCAGGAGTTTTGGAACCACGGAATACAACTGGTCGGCCTCAACTATCAGACGCCGGGACTCATGATCGATCTGCAGGTAAATGGCATATGGATCTTATTTTATGAAGCTCTTGAATTTCACGGCTTTCTTCTGAGCACTCTTCGAAACAGTTCTTAACGCTTCCCACTTACAACCAAACTATTGCGGAGCCACGGCTCCCTTAACCCTACGGCTTTCACCAAGTGGCTTATGCCATTTACAATAAATTTATTATTAAACTAGAAGCATAGTTAAGTTCTCGAAATTGTTTAGGAGGGACGTTTCTCGGAAAACGGAGGTTGTGGCTACGTGCTCAAGCCAGCTATTATGAATGAGGACCTATTCGTGGCTGGTGAGAAACCCCCAACGACACCTCAGGTCGGTTTGCGAGGCTTCTAAACTTTATAAGGCTAAATCGAGTGTGGCAGCCAATTCAGAGTTTCGATCAATACCCTATGATTCTTTTAAACTTCAACTGTCATGAGTAAGATCGCTTGATACCGTTACCCAGTGATCAATTCTTATGTCACTAGAAAAGTTAATAAAACCGGTTGAAAGGATGAGGCAGGTTCTGACCCCGTGATTTTGATAGAAATCGATCAGTCTCCGATTTACCCTGGACCGCAGCAGTTACTCTCTTCTTCCGATTTTCGTCTCCGAATTTTTATGACGCTCAGGAACTGAGCAATGAAGCCTTGTAGGGTACTTTACATCATCATTAGTATGTTCCATCACTGTGAATGGATCTTCTCCGGGTGCTCGAAGGCCAACTACTTATTCTCACCCCAATTGCTCGGCTTTTCTGCTGTTTTGGAATCAAATTACGACTTTCTTGGACTTGGTGCACCTAACGTTGCCCGGGTTTTCTCAGTACATGCATTGTATATTCTACACTTGACTTATCCATAGACTCCTAGGAGCTCAATCTACTACCACTTAATCGATTTCGTTCAGCTCATTTTTTCCATCTGCGCAGTTTTGAAACGCCTTTCCCTTGAACTCTTCATATTTCGATCGATCTATTGTAGATATCGCCCCTCATGAAGAGCTCGTCAAGGTCCACTATTATTTGCTAACATTAGAATTCAAGCAAAAATGAAGTGGCACCATGCATCGTTAGCCGATTCCTTTTGCTTGGTTCTGTCTGATCCTACCTACCGGACAGCAATGTCTGTTGACCCCTTCCCCCACAAACTGAAAGGCACCTCAGTACCCAACAACAGTCACATTTATTATTGAATGAACTCGTATATCCCTACAAACATCTTCACTTGGAACTAGTCAGCCTTTAGTACCCTGACTTCAGATTCTTCATCTACGGGTACTTTCTGGACAACAGTTACCGCGACCGAGGAATTCAAACGCCAAGGTGAGTTTTGACTGATTTTTCGTAAAACGACAGGAAAATTCGTAGAAGAGTGTTGCACTAAAACGAACACTTTGAAGGGAGACTCTTCCGATCCGTTCGTTGTCATAGAAATTTTTGGAATTCCTGGTGATTGTGCTGAAGAACGAACGAAAACTGTCAGAAACGACGGTGAGTATCCCCATTTATTTTACTTCCTGAAGTTCAAACTATTACGACGTGTAACAATTTCTCTGACAAAATTAGGTAGTATTCCAAAAGCCCAGTATCAGAATGACCGATCGCTGAAAGAGGCCACTGAACACGACTCTAACTCTCTATCTCCCTTTCAAAGGCCAAAGTCAAGAAGTACCCGCGTGCCTAGAGACGAGGGAATGCATGTCGTTCATTAGTTTCCACTATAGCATTGTTAGGATTATATTTCTCCTCTACTAAACTTAGCTAGAGTTATGAGCTATCAAGTTGGCCACTGAGTAAGTGATTCTAGAGGGCGTACTGAACTCAAAACGAAAAAGAAGCACGAGATCTCTCTCGAGAACAAATAGCCGAGGAGTGTAGGATAGTTCGTCGTTCATAAGTTTTCGGACTGATCAAAAACCCAGACTATTCTAAGATGAGCCCACTCTGGGAGCTTCTCTCAGTTCGTCTATATCAGCTTCTATAATATAACCCTGACTGTTCCTCATAGCCACTCCTTCAATTCCAAAACCAATAATAACACCCATAATACATTAACTGATATACATCGATGTACATACTATTGCTATGCATACCAAGCCCCACCCACCAATGTTTCCCCACCCAATCCAGCAAAATCCACTTTAATCGATAAATGCTGATTCCCATACTGCTGACGTCTTCCCCTCAGATTATCCAAGTCTGATCTTCCCATTCACCTTGTCATAAAATTGGATGGATTCCTCTCCAGAAAGCTCTATGACATGGCGACGTATTCCGTCAAAGATCGCCCTACGACTTGGACGGAAAAGGGCAGGGTGTGGTTTTAAAGAGTATTTCTAAATCGGTTAATCCTCCTTCTTGTGAACCATCACGCAGGATAAAGTAAAAGGATAAAGTTTATGGCGTTAATCAATCCTATCTGAGGGATACGCCCCGCACTCGACTTCCATTCAGAATCGTAGTGGCGTAATGAGTGCGTGTGTGGCCTATACAATGACTTGCGGTGGCCAGCCGATGTACAAATCAGTGCTTTTATCCTCCCAGACAAGTCTGGTACCAATTCACCGACCCCGGAGGGATGGAAGGCTTGGTTGGCCTAGGCGGGCATCGATCCGGGATTCAAACCCCTGACCGTGCGTGACCCACTTGCCACTACACCACCTTCCAACGTCTACCTCCAAAGTCTTTTCCAGAGAGCAAATTGATTGCAGCTTTGTGAGACCCTTTTTGAGGGCAAGCCTTCTAGACTCACCGCGTCATCTGCGCCCTACTTGGCTCAAGTCATGCCTGACGAATCGACCAAGCAAAAAGGCTAATTCCAACATTCTCGAGCAAATCAAGGAGGGCACTTGGGAATGGGTTACGAACAGACTGGGAATGCATGTGTCGCGATATTCAGTTTATAAACGCCTTGACAGCTAAATGTTCCGAAAGTTCATAATTGTAAACAACATTCACTCCTTAATCAACGAGTAGGAATTGTTCCCCGAATCTGAAGACTGTAGCAATGGGGAACCTTCTTAGAAGCTAGTAAATTACAAAAATATTTCTTTCAGGCCATAATCCGTCTTTCGACGAGTCCTTCCAATTCCAAGTATCCGTGCCTGAGTTAGCGCTTGTACGATTTTTGGTACTCGATGATGATTTTATCGGTAAGTACGAGTAATTTTGACATCAGCTCCGGTATATTTCCATGACTGAACAGAGTTGTATAGAATTCTAACAATCAATTTACTCCTCCCTTTCAGGTGATGACTTTATTGGACAGTATACGATCCCATTCGAATGCCTACAGCCTGGTAAGGGATTATTTTCGAGATCAAAATTTTATTAGAATCATACTTCGTGGAAACTGAAAGGTGGTAATATTACGTACCCATAACCTGGAAAACTCAATTTGTCGAGATAGTTGTGTTCAATGAGGGTTCCATACAATGGTCAATGAAGAACATGAATCGTCCATGTGAGAGATGCAACAAATCATGCCCTTACTTTTTAAAAATTCAGCCTATATCAGGATAAAGGATAAAGGATAAAGTTTTTTGGCGTCAATCAATCCCGTCTGAGGGATGCGCCCCCGCACTCGACTTCCATTCAGAATCGTAATGGCGTAATGAGTGCGTATATGGCCTATACAATGACTTGCTGTGGCCAGCCGATGTACAAGTCAGTGCTTTTATCCTCCCAGACGAGTCTGGTACCAATTCACCGACCCCGGAAGGATGGAAGGCTTGGTTGGCCTAGGCGGGCATCGATCCGGGATTCGAACCCCTGACCGTGCGTGTGATATAGTGCGCCACTTGCCACTACACCACTTCCGCCTCAGCCTATATTACTGAAGCTTATTATATTTCCCCTATTTGGATTAGTTAATGAGGAAGGCCGTCTATAAAACGCGGAAGCAGAGCTGGGCTAGCGCCGCCTGCGGAATTTGGTAATGAAATTAGCAAGCGTCTGGCAAAGTCAATCATAGCGGAAACAACAACGGCCCCCAACGGGGCTCAGCAAAGCGTGCCGATCTTAATAAACCCTAGAGTAACAAATGCGGAAGAGAAGTACTGAGAGCGCAGGGAGCACTACTAGCTGAGGAGCAATGAAAGCTGTTCGAAGTCAAGAAGTATTATCGAGTTCTACGAATTCCAGTCAACGAAAGAAAGGGGGAGAACAGCTCGAACAGCAGTAACAAGCGGTCTCATAGGAATGCTCTTGCGCCGGAGTAGTAGGATCAATTTCTTCTGTTCACTGTTTCCAAGGTTTCAATCATATCCCAGCACAAGCTGGTAGTGGACACTTATTGATGGGCGTGACTCATGAAATGGGGAGGGTTTCGGGATGGGAGGAGCTTCACACCTCAATTTTTGAAGAAAAAGTATTTCAAGTTAAAACCTTATGCGATCAGGACCAGCCCGAGCGAAACAGCCTAATAACGGCCTAATAACCTGATTGTGCTTGCTTCCAGTTGAAGCCTTTTATCATATTCCTTTCCCTCAAGTCTGATTATTGCTATAACAGCAAGCATTGCCAAGCTTTCCAGGTGTTTGTTGTGTCTCGGCCAGAATTGACGAATGGGCCAGCTCCCAAACTAAATGGGAGGATGTAAGTGGTACAGGAACCGCCTAGGAATTACTGAAGCTGAGGATCATCAATCGCGGTGTTTCCTGTTCCTGTCATAAACACATGCTCTACCCAAGTAAATAAAATATGCACTTGTTCGGCATAAGGTCGAAAAACAATGCCGGAAGATTTGAGAAGTCATGCAAGTGGAAATGTTGGGTTCACTGATCAAAGAGCACGAGAAATGCCCATGTTCCAAGACGTCAAAGATCCCCTTGTCCAAGCTTGTGAAGCGAGCCGACAACCGAGCAGTCGACGTCACCTAATGGATCCCACGGGGAAGCAAATGACTACTGATGACCGTCGGTCCAATGATTGAAACATGTTTAGAAGAAACGAATCGGACAGATTCCGTTCCCTCTGCGTTAGGAAGGAGCTTGACTCAAAGACCTGCCGCTACCTCCAAGGTAAGTAAGTTGGCAGTAGGCATAGCTCCGTAGTGAAATATAGCCTTCTGCCTCGGTCTCGTTGCCATTTGAATGGCACCGGAGCCGCATTCTAACCCTAAGGATATGCTCACGACAAATATCCAATCTTCTACGGCCCAGATAATCCGTAGGAGTTACCGCTCGACCCAGAATTTCAGTGCAGCCTCTACAATGGCGTTAAAACTCGTCCGCGCATAGATACGGGGTAATGATTTTCCGACCTGACAGCGCCACATATGGTCTAAGAGGGAGCCATCCGACCAGCGACTACCAGAAAAATCGCTGGCAACATCTATGTTCCTCTCTAGCATGAGAGCGTACCAACGAAAAAAACATGTTGTTACATTTATTCAAAGTAAAGAAATTCTGGTAGCCAGTCAGCCGATAAGGGCACTCTCTAATCGACCACATCTACCTTTTCTCTTTTCATTCTAATATCATCACTACAACTCCTAAAAGAGGCCGTTAGTGGAACGTGACGAGGAAAAGCAGGCTCACTGGAGCCAAGTGCTTCGGCATCACTGTTAAAACAATCACCCGTAAAATGCATAATTACCCTCATAAATGTCATATGTTCGTACTTTTGCTGCCTTTTTGAAGACAACAGGGTTTGTAGGGCTTTTTTTTACAGCCATAAACGCCTAAGCCAAAATAAAAATATTTCATGAGGCTACTAAAGGTATGAATGAAACTCAGTACTCAGTAAATGACTCGTAGTGGTAATGAAGTGCTATCGATACAGCCAAATGACATGGATGGGGTATGTCCGTCCGTCCGAAACATACCCCGTTGTTCTCCACTCGTGCCACCAAACAACACTAATAAGAAGGATAGGAGTAAAGACCTCCCAACTGCTGCCAAATAGATGGAGAGCAGAAGACTGAATTCCCAAGGTGAAATATTAATTCGCCAGTCCACGCAGTACAACCTGACAGAATGGATCAATCGAGCTCTTCGGTATACCTTACGCACTCGACATCCATTCAGAAAAGTAAGGTCAGTCATGAAAATCTTCACCGTGCCAGTTATGTCGAAGTCAGCAACGTTGTGCATTAGACAGCCCGAGTTTGTACCAGAAGGATATGGAATTCATTGGCTAGAGGATTCGATCTTACAAAACCAATTCCCATGGCGAAGAGCCATTCTAATTCATTGGCCCCTCCTACATTTCTAAAAAACAGGGTAGTAATAAGAAGACAGTATCCATTCGAGTTCCTCAAAATATACGAGGCGCTCTTGTTTCAATATTGTCTCAAGTAGTCGGCTGAAAGGCTGTCAAAGCGCCCAGTGACTCGTGGGATCTGACACTGAAGTCTGGGTCCTAGAGTCACTTCGACCGTCAGTCTATTAAACTGTCAATCAAACAAGACATCTCTCGAAGGGGTAGAACTATGCAAGTCATTCTGCAAAAACTATGGAAAAGGAAAGGGCTATCGAGCATTTTGGGGTAATGCCCAATAAAATCCTGATTCTGTATATTCAAGAGCACGGTAGAGCGAAGTCAGTAACTCTTAAAGGGAAAAGAAAGTAAAATACAGAAATGATCGAATTGGTAAATCGACGGAAAATGCGGAGTCCCGTGGCTTGGAGGACAAAGGACTTTCACACTCTCATACAGCTAAAGTCCTATCTGACCCGATTATCCAGATCATCACCTTACCAGGTTGATGGGATTCCCGATCTTCACATCAACCTGGGCGCCTGCCCTCTCCATCGAGTGACTTTGATTCTTCAACTAGAAGTGTTTCCCACGAACACCCGAATAGTCTTTCCATTCGCTGATGAGATGACGTTGCGATGTTTTTGGAAAACATGGTCAACATGAAACTGATCCTTTCCCCTTTAAAACCACATTACCCACAGATGGGGTCCAGAAATGTTCCAAAAATAGAAGAAAATTAGAAGATTAAGTTAGAAAATGTAAATAGAAAACATTTCACAAGAGCTACCGTTTTCGTCTAAAGAGGAAACGCCTCAGTGATCAAAGATGCTAATGGAAGTGCCATTCTTTCTCAGTTATCCTCCACTATTTATCGAAAGTGACTCCACATGATAAAGGATAATAAGGGATAAAGTCTTTGGGAGTTGATGAATGCCGTTTAAGGGATGCACCCCCGCATTCGACTTTCATTCAGAGTCGTAATGGTGTATTGAATGCTATACGTTACCTATACAATGACTTGCGGGGCCAGCTTTTATCCTCCCAACGAGTCTATTCCCAATCAACCGACCTCGGAGGGATGAAAGGTTTGGTTGGCCAAGACAGATATCGTTCTAGGAATCGAGCCCGAGACCGTGCGTGTATGACAGTGCGTCACTTCCCACTACACCACCTCTGCCCAATTTTACAAAATAGTATCAACAAATGATAAAAAACCTAGGAAATGAATGAGCCATTGACAGAACTATCTCCTTCAACTGATTCCCACTGCCATCCTGTCTCACAGCCTGTTGCTGCAGGGTTTAGATGATCTGATCCGATTCCGCATAAAGCTGTAAAGACGTAGGGGCTGAAACCTCGTAGATCTGCTTGATCGACATCCTTTAAGTGTTTATTGCCGATAATCGATCCATCTCGTAAGAAGGCAGTTTATATCGAAGCTGAAGTAAAGCCCATGAAGTCCTGTATCTGTGGCACAGGGGATAGGCATGGTTTCTCGGAGAACACAGGTACAGGTTCAAGCCCCTTTCGAGACTGAATCTTTTGCCCATAACTCAGCAACTATCCACTCCCTAATATCATTCCAAAACATTTCATTTTATGTTGAACTACACTTCAGCATACAAAATATTTTTGAACTGAGCGCATTACAAATGGTCTGGAAAGCCAGGTGAATTCCATTATTGCAGGATTCCGTCACGTTCCACTGTTGAATAGCGAAGGTGATCCACTTCCTAACGCTACGCTCTTCGTGCACGTCGCCGTCACTAACAAACGCGGTGGAGGGGTAAGTTTATCTCTAGATTGAGGTCTACTCTTTCAGTATGGCCAACAAAGCAGTGTAAACTAGAGCAGGAGAGAGGTGGAGACACCTTCTTCCCAGAAACTGAGTTCACCCTGCTTCCTATGAAAACAAGAAATCCTTCTGACCCTTCGGAAGACATCCATTAGATCAATCATAACTGATGGTCACAGCAAGGACCTGAAACTTGCTCCTCTGCCTCTAAAAGTGATTGTCCAACCAAATCGGTCAGAGGTTGCCATCAGCTCTAAAAGACTGACTGAGCTTGGTAGTGGGCGTGGCCGCCGTTCTCCATCGGATTAACGTCGATTTGTTTAGAAAGCCAAGAAACGGGGCATGTCAGTGAAGCGTAAGTCCAGTCGAGTGAACACCGGCATGAAGCTCGTCGGAATCAAGGCAAGTTCTTTGCTTTCAATACTCTTCCAATTCTAGCGATCCACCAAATTCATGGTTTACTCCAAACAGGCCAATTGACTTTGAGAAGTTCTCTTTCTATGAAAAGCTATGTGCTCTTGTCGGCTCCAGTTTAACTCTGACCGCTTAGTTTTATACTTTGCAATTAGAGTAACTCTTTCAAAAAAGTAAAATGTAGAGTAGAAGTAAAGGATAAGTGTTATGTTCAGTTACCTAATGATTCAATAGGATTTAAAAAGTCTGAATGAAATAGCATGGGTTAGATTATTGGATTCACCAGACATATGGGTCCCCTGAGCACTCCCCAGTTGCTACCCCATTTTGTTGGTAGACCCCACACGACGAATTACTCATACCCTTTCATAAGTGCATTGAATAGCTCTGCGATTTCTTCCACTCGTCAAAGATTCTTCATCTAAGTGAGTCAACTTCGGAGGGCTTTTACCTCCTTGCTCTGAAAGGTGGCCATTGCCTATTATGTGGTGAGAGTGGGGAGTTTCGATAAGTGACAAGCAGTGTCACTATATCAAGCGGCTCCTCGAAATGAGTTTTCCAGATTGAGCCCCAGCCAGTCAATAGAGACTCCTATCCTCTTGGGATAAGAAAAACAAAATCAAATTCGTCTGAGAAGAAAAAAATTGACCTTTAGAACGCC
This sequence comes from Haemonchus contortus, assembly GCA_000469685.2. Taxonomy (NCBI): domain Eukaryota; kingdom Metazoa; phylum Nematoda; class Chromadorea; order Rhabditida; family Trichostrongylidae; genus Haemonchus; species Haemonchus contortus. Next base: position 12,924,094 of record LS997564.1, read on the forward strand.
GGCGCCTGCATGTCTCCTTGTGGGCCAAGTATGTAGTGTGGCACTAAAGCCTTCCTTGTAAATTCACAATCATTATACCTTGGGTAAAACTGACATCACTTCAGCTCTTATTAGATCTCAAAGAGATAGTCGGATCGGGCTACTTCGGATCATGGCTACTTCAGCCATTTTGTCAAGCGCTTGAAAGTTGAGGCAAGTAACACCTCTGCGTTCTTTCCCTGTTATCTTTCCCCCTTCCCCGTTCCTTATATTCATCAACTAAAACTAACCTAAAAAGGATAAAGGATAACATTCTTGGTGTTAATCAATCCCGTCTGAGGAATGCGCCCCGCACTCGACTTCCATTCAAAATCGTGTTGGCGTATTAGATGCGTATGCGACCTATACAATGACTTGCGGTGGCCAGCCGATGTACAAGTCAGTGCTCTCATCCTCCCAGACGAGTCTGGTACCGATTAACCGATCCCGGAGGGATGGAAGGCTTGGTTGGCCTAGGCGGATATCGATCGGAGACTCGAATCCGGGACTTCTCAAATCTTTCTCCTATGAGTCCCAACTCTTAGTTTCTCTTGGAGAATTTCTCAGTTTCAACCAAATGCATTGTAACTGACTGAGAAAAAGATTTTGGGTGAGTACAAAGATCGAGCTATAAGAAAATATAATCCTTTTAAGCCTTCAACTCACTTTTATATATTCGACCCATTGACGAACCTGAGCAGGAAAAGTCTTCACTCCGAATAGTCATTAAAATACCATTTACTCCAACAATAATTAATCAAAGAATAAAATCAATTCAACCTGGATTTATGAGTAATTTCAGACAGTCGATGACCAGTTCAAAACTGCAGTCGCCCCTCTTTGCGAGTCAATCGCCATGCGTAATAAGCTTGAAGCAGCTTTGGTGAGTTCGTGATGGAACTATTATAAAACTTGAGTTTCTGCCGCTTATGCTTCTGAATGGATATATCTAGGTCGATTGGCAAGAAGAATGTGGACTAGGCCCCGCCGGCACCATTCGACAGGGAATTCGACTTATCCATTCACGGATGATAACACTTGCTGTAAACAGTGAGTGAAGATTTTGATTTATGAGGTGTAGGACACTGGCCTCCAAGACTTATAAACATAGATGGCTGGAAATCATCAGATGTTGTAAAAACTGGAGCCAGTAAAAGCAACATTGGAGAGTCGAAGCAGTATTAGGCGGTCACGAACATTCTCAAAAAACACCTAAAGCAGAGAGTTGGCCACTTCTTGCCCACACTTTAGTAGAGAGGAAGAAAGAACGAAATTTAACCACACGTAGGGGTCTATCTATTATAATACTCAGACCATCAGAAGAGCTCAAAGCTGTGAGTTCGATAAACTGGCAGGGGCTCCTCATCTTGCCTTAGCTGTACAAGGTACAAGTTAAGTTGGAAGATCAAAGAGGAGCTCCGAGTCTTTGTAACGAGAAATCACGAGGGACGTGAGAGATTTCCAACACTCTAATAACAAATGTAATTGACAAACGACCGAGTGGAGGTAATATGTTCAACTCTCATTTCCAAAGTGATTATTCTGATAATCATCATAATCCGAACAAAACATTCGGCACTATTTACCCTTTACTGCCCCACTCTGTCGAGAAAGGGCTGGATTTCTATCGAATTTTTTCAAAGAAGATGAAACCGGCTAGAAAGTTGCCTAGAGGGGTAATTTGACCCGTAGAACACGAATATCGTATCAACTCATCATGAAAACGCTTGGGACACTAGTTAGGGACAAGTTTCCAGCAGGATCGGTGACCCTGCGATTTGGCGCAGGCGCCTATAGTGCAAGCGCTAGGCATCTTTATGACAAATGGATGCAATATCCGTGTTCTACGGGTCAAGTTACCCCTATAGGCAAGTTTCTAGCCGGTTTCATCTCCTTTGAAAAAATTCGGTAAAAATCCAGCTCATTCTCGACAAGGTGGGCAGTAAAGGGTAAATAGTGCCAAACATTCTAGTATATCTTCCTTATAGTCCTTATAGTGAAAAAAAACAACAAAAAACGGCAGCTGAGTCGACTCTCGACCCATTTGAAAACTTCAGCTAACAGATTTCATAGCTCCAATACGATCCATCATCATTTCCAGCCACTCCTCCATCATCGCCGTCAGCCGGTTCAGAAACTAGCCGTAGTCAAGATGTTGTACCGTCTTTCATGATCGACAGCGACGACAAAAGTGTACGTATTACTTATTTTACTAAGTTAACGTTACCAAATAATCCATGTTCTTTCCAGTTCCCCGTTATCATCGTGACAGGGCAGATTCCCGACCAATTGCAGCGGACATTCCAGAAGTTGAAGACGTTAATATCACATTGCGTAGCCACATTGGGTAATGCCGACACGCTCCTCACCAAGGTGACTTATCTACCGCTATCACATCAGTCCTCCTCTTCAGTATTAGAGCCCGTCCATTTTGTGCCAAACTCTCAAAGCGTATGAATATAAGCCATTGCGACGACAGGGATACTTGGAACGTTGGGTTGAGAGAAACGCTAACTTCTTTCGTACGCATTGGCTCGAAGGCACAGTCGCGACAATGCTGAGATAGATAATGCAAGTAGAATAATGGAAGGTGAGGTGCAGAGTAGAGCGAGAGTGGCGACGATACTGCTAAAAACAGCATATGCGCTCCATTGAGAATGGTGCAGTCTCTTTAAGGTCTTTGTAACACGGCCACCTGGGTAAGACATCAAGTTGATACAATCTCGCGCCCTTATTATGCCCCTATTCAGGAGGTATTCCAATTTGACAGCGTCACATGTGGCATACAGAATCCCATCCAGATAAATCCCAAGGGATACCTCGGAAACCATTTCATAGTGAACTGTGCCCTTAACTATTATAATTGTGGATTTGTGGAAACGCGGAAGACCGCGGCTGTAGTAGGCGGATTCCGCTGGCGAAGGTTGGGTACGTATCGACTGGCCGGTTCGTTCACTGCGAATCTCGACGTATCGTGGTCATGAAATCGATGTGTATCTAATGGCTGCGCGGCTTTCTAACTATAAACGCATCTGACGCCAACACCATGAGCACGATGCCAATGGCTAATGGTTTCGTGGCGCTTTATCGAACTCTGAGCAGTTTCTTTTGACCAACTTTGACATGCTGTTTCCTACCTATCTCAGTGAAATTAACGGTGAAATCCAGTCTATTTTTAATGGTTTTTCATCTGCCCAAATAAATTAAAAATCAGGCAGACACGTTCCAAAACCTCAGAACTGCTCTAAAAATTCCGCCTCAATCTACGCATGTATGACTACGAGTAGATAACAACTATGACTTCGAAACCAATTGTAAAGCATTGGCGTTTTTTCAGATCGAGGAATCAATAAAACATATATCTGAAAGCCATGATGAACTCGCACATCTCTGTTTGGAAAGCGGTCTTAAAGGCCAAAAAGCTACCAGAGCCGCCGAGAATTTCACGTGGAACCTGAGGTACAGCCAACTTGAATTGAGTACTTCGTAACATTTGGCCCTTTAATGAGAGCCTGAACACTATTCAGATGAAAAGCAAATTCAAGAACTTTAGGCTACTCAAAGCTCAACTGAACTTAGTCAGTAAAAGTCAAGATGAAGCCCAGGATATAATTACGCAGGTATTTTCTATTACCTAATTGTTTGCTCCATAGACCTTTCTCGAAAACTTACTGGGAAAAAATAAGCGAATACTCGCAAGCAATGTTCGAAAAGGGTGGAGGTTTCCCCTTGTGGAAGGCTCTGAAACTACTCGTACTTCAAGAAGTGGGACCACATATGTAAAATGAGTACCGATTGCAGAATAAGAGGGTATGTAGACATACACACTTCTGCTTTTTTTCTCTTCTGAGACCTTGTGGAACATTCATAACGAACAATCGGGGGAACCACTTCTTGGGACAAGAAATTTCGTCGACCAAAGCTGCATCTGTGCTCGCCAAGAACTCTATGGGGTAGAAACTTGATGATACACCCTGCGGGTTCAAAGGAAGTTATTTGACAAGGTACTGCAGGGCCCAGTACGGCCATATACGGACCCCTTGAAAGACCTCAGCATTTTTCTTCACATCTTAAGCAACTGTTTTGAACCGCCCATTCTCTTTACCCGGTCGAAACTGGCCGGGTAAAGAGCTTCCAGTTCAGTAAAGTTGGGCTTTGGGGCTCTCACAGAGAAAACCTTCCTTTGACCCTCAAGTCATGTTTTCAACATGCAATTCACAACGGTAGTAAAGAGAAGAGCACAAAGATTCTTCTTTACTCTTCTAAGAATGCTTTCTTGAGTTCCATTTTCCCAACCTCTTTAAAATCACCTAGTATTAGGTTGTTTTTTTTTTGTTTTATAACAGAAGAACAGAAGAATCAATCTCTATATCACCTTCTCTGTTATGCTATTCAGAAAAAACAACGAGCACACCCACTTTTGCAGGTCTTCGACACCGGTGGCGTACTGGGCATTCTGTCGCCGAAAATGATGGGGCGTGGTGGTCGGCGATTTTCACGTGTCATCCACGATCCCATCAGAGACTCGGCCCTCTAAACGGATGCCAATCTCAAACACTCTCTAGGTACTAAAGGAGAACAAAATGAAGCCACACGCACAAAAAGCAGATCTCTAAAAGCCATTTGAAATTAAGAATTCTACAGCATGAACAGTATATAACACACAAATTTCTATACGGTGTAATGCACTTTCCTATCAAGCCATCACGGGACGACCCTACTAAACAAAGAGGTCGATTCCATGGGGGTTTTCTCAAGACGTACTCAAACAAATGTTGCCCAAACCTCGTTTCACGCCAAGCGTTCTTCATTCATTAAAGACGGCGTACCAATTCATTTTTCACTTAACAAAACATTCACCCCGGTTCATCTCAATACAGTTGTTAAGGAAAGTCGCGATCACACCATCATTGTTTGGTTTTATCAATTCTATTGATTGTACTTATCTATAATATTTGTTGAATAAAGTTTTCTTTATTTTAATTGACAAATTATATACAGATCATACGAGACGAAGTCAATCCGAATCAGATCCGCTTCCATAGGCGCAAATACCTAACAGTCCGTTCGTCGGCTTCACTACCGATGTGGATGGTGTGGGAGGAGGAGCAGGAGGAGGAGGGTCTTGAGGCTCATCTAACGGTTCCTCCTTAATTTCCAGCTGAAAATGCTCAATATAATATGACAAGAACAAGTAATACGGAGCAAATAACAAAACTTCAGGGAAAATTGAACTTTCTACTACCTCTTCCAGATAACTATGCAACAATGGATCTGTCAACTGAGAACTCAACGTTATAGGAAACCCGATCTGACACGCAGGTAAATTGGTAGACAAAAATATGCGTGGATTTTATGGAGAAAAATCTAATCGAAAGGCTAAAAATTTAAGTAGAACTCCTGTGTTTCGAGAGGGTGTAAAAAATAACGCAACTCGATATAACACCTATCGGTATGACGAGAAAAGTTCTTTTATGAAAAAAAAAACTTCTTGAAACAGATTCAAAATAAAAAGAAGATACTCGGATTACCTTCTTTTTCTTCACGATCACCATCTTCGATAGCAAGGACTTTTGATCATTAGCACGTTTAGGTGGATCCTTGGCAAAATTCGGTTTTATATCGAATGGCTTAACATCTGGTGGATCAGGAAACTTGGACGCCTGAAAAAGCTCACAAATTAGGCCTTTTCATCTAGGATATTTCTTCATTGAATATCATTATCCAAGCTCTAGATAAAACTGGGCATCCTTTCATACTTAGCGGTAGAATTCTCATGTTTAGTAAAACTAAACAAAACAGAAGGACAGATTTGCGCTTCATATGTCATATCACACCAAGCCATGGGAAATAGAAGCAGTCTATAGCGATCGAGAAAAGTGAATGAGAAAAAAAACTTGCGAAGAAGTCAGAGGATGATCCTACATGGCTTTGAAAAAAGAAAACGTACAAAAAGAAGCGCAGAGGAACGAAATTGAAAAATTGGAGAATGAAAAAATGAAGAAGCCAAGCGAAAACTTCGAACAGACATCAAGCAAATTATATAATATGCAGATGCGAGAGCGAGACGCACTTTCAATTCCTCTCTCTAGTTTTGAAAGATCACTATAAAGCAATAAGGGAGACAAAACGAAAAGCAACGTACATATCCACTTGTACCAGGTTTACTAAGATCTTCATCTCCTTCCTCCTCCTCCTTCACGTCGTCTTCTATTCGTTTCATTATCTTGCCATCAGCAGTTTTACCGTAAACCTTCCTTAAAAACGATACGAAATAATTTCTATCAATCAAGAAGCAAGCTACAATTAACTACCTGATTAGAGCCTCATCTTCCTCCTCTTGCAGTTTTAACTGATCAGGTATTGATAATACTGGTTTTGTGGCCTCTAGGAAACCATCTACATCTACAGCCTCTTTGTTCCTACTGATCTCTTGTAGATCTTCGAGATTTCCTGAAAAGCGTGGGTCAATTATAGATAGCAACCAGAAAGGCAATAGCCAGAATGGAAAGAAAACAGCGTGAAAAAAGAACTTCAAGGAACCTGGTACTGACCCATAGCTTCCATTTCTGCACGACTCAACATCGTTCGCTTTTCAAGCATTTTCATTGGATCCTTTTTGTCTTCTTCTTCTTGCGCTTCCCTAGCCTTCTCAGCATCTTGATAAAGCTTCATTGCTTCGAATAAACGAGTGGCACCGTGCTCCTGAATTTAAAGACCTTCTAGCAAATAGAATCTCAACAGGTTATGCAAAATTCATGTAAACATCGACGAATCCAAATATTTGAAAAAAACCGTGAGGAATGCTCATCGTGTTTATTTTGCTATGAAAGGGATTAAAGCAATCTGATCTTAAAACTAAACAGATTTTTTCGATTAGCGAAAAATAAACATAAATCCTTGTGTTGTTGTTCTACTCGAATTAATTGAGTTGAATTAAGCTTCCTCCCAGCGAATACCAAACTGAGTAACTAGACTCTGAACTTTTTGTAATACCGTCTTTGTGATGTTCAGAAATGCTACGGTGCTACGATCCCCAAAATTCTTCATGTAAGTTTACACTCTGATATTTCTAGAGGGACAGATGGGAGAGCGATCACCATCTAACCTAACTAAGGCACTGTATACCCTACATTCCAAATTTTTGCGAACGGTCGAGTGAAGAATAACGATCACTTGATCGCAGAATTTACGCGCAGTCATACCGCATTAATTTGAATATTTTGTGAAAATTAACAAACATTTCAGCAAGAAACTTGTAGTAAGACGGTTACAAATGCAAATCAACAAATTTTATAATTGTGGATTCACTGAAAAACTCACATTTTGATAATCACAATTCTCCAAATCAGTTTTAAACGTGATTTCCGCTAAGCAGTTTGGACATCTAAATGTGGAAGAACTATAAATGTTGTGCACAGAAAGTTAAAAAAGTCAACCGAAGTCGAGCGCACATTTCTACGACAATAAGAAAAGTAGAGGCCTACAACACGCCTTTCTCAAAGCACTTACTTGAAGTAAAACCGGAAAAGCCTGAGGCCTAGGTAATCTTCTCCTTCAACAGTTTCTCTTTTCATATTAAACTTTTTTCCTTTATAAATATATTCGTGGCATGTATTACATTGCATATTGAATGGTGTCATGACTCGTTGAACGAATTGCCTGAAATGACCAAAGTTGAAACGTCGATTGAAAAAATTTATATCATATATTGAAAAAAAACGTAGAACAGTGAATAAAGTCTCTATACGAGGGCTGCCTTTTATATTTTGAGATTTGGCAACACCAGTGTAGCAATCTAGCAACTGACATCACTGTCGTAAAGTTTGACTATTCTGAGGATACGTTGCAAAATTTGAGCGCGATTTGTGTTGTTTACACTAAGTTATAAGATTTTGTTTGGGCCAAGTTATGGGGTTGAACTGTGAGCATTTTCGCGCGATGATTTTCTACAACTTTCGACGTGGACTAATTCAACAGCAATGCATGGATGAACTTAGTTCAATTTTTTCGAATGAAGCTCCATACAGGACCAGTGTTTATCGATGGTACAGTGAGTTCACCCGAGGTCGCAGTTCACTCGAAGAAGAATTTCGTGGTGGTCGTCCAAAATCAGTTGTTGTTCCGGAAACCGTTGACACTGTGCAACAACTAATATTGCAAGACCGTCATGTGACCTATCGTGAAATTGGGACAACCTTAGGCATTAGTGGGACCAGCATATATTCAATTTTGCATGAACGCATGCATGCATGAACGTTTGACCGTAAAAAAATTGTTTTTGAAAAATTTGTCGATCCCCCACAAAGGGAGTCGTGTCGATTGAAAAAATACGATCGCGGTGCTTCGAAACACGTCTATAGCATCGAAACAGATGATGGATCATGGATTTGTGCGTATGAGCCCGTAAGGAAACAGCAGTCGACCGTATGGGTATTTCAAGATGAGCCAAATCCATCAAAAGCTGTCCGCGCACCAAGCACTTCCAAACAATTGGTCTCCTGTTTTTTTTTTTGCAACCGTACCGCTAGGACAAGCAGAGCAATCAATTCTGAGTGGGACACAACCATTTGTTTGCCAGTTGACTTCCAAAAAATTAGGAAAACCAACTGCTGATTACGGATCACTCTTCACCACGACCATGCGAGCTCCCACAGATCGGCTTAAACAACTTCATTTTTGAGCACTCAAAACGGCGATTTGACAGGGCATCAGCCATGTAGTCCCCGGGTGATTTCTTCCCATCCCATACGTAAAAAATAAAATGAGAGGTCAACGTTTTTCGACACTTGAAGAAGCCGTTGATGCGTTCAGAATCCATGTTTTAGAGTTACCTACATCAGAGTGGCAAAAGTGCCTCAAAAACTGGTTCGAGCCCATGCAAAAGTGTATAGATCTTAATGTGGAGAATTTTGAAAGGCAGTGAAGCGATTTTCAATAAATGATATTTGTTTCTGTTCACAAATCTCAAAATATAAAAGGCAGCCTACGTATCTGTTGAGACAGAGGGATCCTGAATGAAAAAAAAGAAAGAAATCTGCAATGCAAGGAAATATTTGATGTTGCCATGAACCGCTTTCCATGAGCTTTGGCATAGTATCTATATGGTACACCTGAACTTTAGTTAGGTCCTCCAACAAAGATTTAGATTGGTTGACAGTTATTTTTTACTTTGGTATGTACCCTGTAACCTGCACGGGTAAATAAAAGACTGCATGATGGCTTATCTAATACAAAACTCCAATGAATAAGTGAAAATATGTGAGTGAGCGGAGAATTATTTGGGCATGGTACGCATGGATTACATTTAGTATATGGAATTTTTAGGCATGCGTCAATTTTGCTGACAATTCAGCGAAGTTATTGCACCAAAACTGGCTATCGTCTTATATTACGGTCTTGTTATATCAGAATATATCAAAACCGATTATCATTATCGTCCGATTATATCAAAGTTCTGTCAAACCTTTATGGTAAAATTTCACCCAACAAGCTAACCAATTAAGCAAAAAAGTTAGATGAATGAACAAGAAACCCACTAGAGCGTGAACATTATGAGTGAATTTACGACTTGAACGGTGCGGTTGCTTTACTGCTGTGGAAGGCGGGCGATAAATTAGAAAACAAGTGTTTCGTCTAGCTTTTAAATCAGCTATACTGTTCACGAAAAATCCTGGTACACTGAACAGTTGGAAAGAAGTGTGCGTCTAAGGTTTACAAATAGTTGCTTCTTCTAGCACTATTTCACCAATATACCTGAGGCACATATTCCCTGGAGCCTCTCATCAAAACTTGGAAATGACCTCAAAACTTATACAAAACCCCAGTTCCTTTGTCAGCTCTTTGGTAACTTTTTTTATCGAAGTAGAACTGTAATGATGACAAAAATGAGCTCCAAGAAGTTCATTCCTTCCATGTTTTTTTTAGTTTTCAAATATCCGCTGTTAACCTCACTAGCTAACTTGAAAAAAATCATATTAAAGGAATCAGAACTTACCGGGCTCTGGTCCCTTTCGCTCTTGGCAGTTTCGTAGGATCATAATCGGGTGGATAGTATTTCTACAGAAAAGGGAAAGTTACTCATAATTGAGTGACAAAGAAAAGGAAAAAGCAAATTCTTTCAAGAGGAAAAAGCAAACTCTTTCAAATACACACCTGAAAGACTTTACGCTCGGTTCCAGTCATTTTGATAAGGAATCCTCTTATATATTCACAATATAAGATAAGAACTGCTGGAGTGTTTGAGAATGGATGAAAATCGAAAATGGAATAGCGTTGGGTGATGATTTGCAGTGGCGCGTGAGGATAACTCGTACACCGTCGTCTGAGCTCATATTGACCGCTTGCGGCGTCGCGTAAAGTGAAAGAGGCTGAAGAAGATCATTATGGAGGAGAGGGATGTACAACGTTGTACGGAGCGAAAGGCAGTCATGAGGATCACCACAACTTCAATCCGACATCGTGATACTTCCAGAAAAACCAAAAACGGAAATTACAACGCATCCATATTACAATTACAACTGTAACTTCTCCTTTGCAGAAATGTGAGCCTATTCATAATCTATGAGCCGATTCTAAAAACTAAAAAAAAACACCGGAATTTCTGAATGGTCCCAAGCAGGTCATCATTGGCAGCAACATTTCTTCCTCCGCCTCCTTTCATACTCGGTTGTGTAGCGCAATGAGTCTCATATTGTACCGATGGTCCCATGCATTCCGATGCGGATACAATACTCTGACAATTCTGCAACGGTCTTCAAACGAATCCACATTTAACAGCAAAATTCCTCTGATCTCCAATTGGATGAAAGACAGGAATGGCGCTTGGGTCGTCATTACCATGGGGTTCGGAACTTTGAGTTGCCCCGAGCTACGTCGTAACCTGAATTCAAAATCTCAATCAATCTCTTGCAAAGGGCTAGGCATAGCTGATAGCTTCGAATGTCGGGGTGGTTGTGGGGGAACGCTATAGATTCGATAGTAATGTAGTAACCGACCCGCAAACTGCCCAAATGAACGTCGACCGGGTGAGGTTGAAGCTGAACAGTATAGTATTCAGTAAGATGTTATTCTTATGCTTTGACTTTGTCCGCTTGGCCCCTTATCATTACGGAGAGGAGTTGAGCTAGGATCGCCTTAGACCGTGAGATGAAGAGAGACCGGACCGGGATGGGATCGACGTCGTAGGCGATGATACGAGGACTATGAATCGGCATAGAGTAGCGCTAAGCTTAAAAAAGCTAAACGGGTCCTTTACGGAGAAAAAGGAAAGGGTGAGAATGGGGAAAGATACGCCGTAAAAGTAATCACTTCGATCGGGTCTTTAACGAAACAAGCACTACAGGGTCAAAAACATGAAGCGCTTCATACCAAACGATCTGTCTCTATCGTTTATTCTTCGAGTGTACGGCAATGGACTGAATGCCTTTACGTTCCCCCTCCCATGTCAGCTTCAATCCGATGTCACGGTTCTCAAACTTCTGCTCATCCTGTAATTGCTATCGTTATTTTACCTCCCATTAGACTGCTTAACGAGTTGCTATCCATCAGGTGACGGGTGTCGGACAATTTCAAAGGATTGTGAAGATTGTGTTGAAATATGTTCGGACGTAAACAACTTTTCTTTCTACTTTTTAGCCTTCTTCCCACTCATTCAGTCTCACTAAAAAGGTTTTTGTCCCACTGCACCAGTCCCAAGCCACTCGGGAAATGTTACTCCGTTACTCAAGCGGGAGTGAATACTGGACCCAAATCCTTTCTTCAACATCGACCTAGTGCTAGCGCCGGGCTTACTGCGTAGTATCAAATGCTTACCATGAATATTACAACTTTGAAGGGTAAATAAAAGGATGAAATTCCTGGCGTTGATCAATTCCGTTTGAAGACGCACCCCCGCACTCGACTTCCATTCAAAATCGCAGTGGCGTAATGAGTGCGTATGTGGCCTATACAATGACTTGCAGTGGTCAGCCGATGTTCGAGCCAGTCCTTTTTTTTCTTCCCTGACGAGTCTGGTACCATTTCAACGACCCCTGAGGGTTGGAAGGCTTGGTTGGTCGAGGTGGATCTTGATCCGGGATTTGAACCAATGCTCTTGCGTGTGTGAGTGCGCCACTTGTCACTACACCACATCCGCCCGTAAATCTTCTCGTAAATCTTTTTTGAATCTTTCAACTTTACGAAACTTCGCTCGTTACTTTTCTTTCGTAAAGAATCATGGCAAACTCTTTTCGATTCCTCCACGACAATCGCTGCAGCCCACCACGAGATTGGAGGATTTTTGCTTATCTTATAAGGTGAAAAAGACAAATTCTCTTTATGCTGATCGAACTTGTTTTAAGACGCTCCCACGCATTCGACTTTCATTTAAAATAGAAGTGATGGTTGAATTGTCTTTCTCCGGAAGGGGAAAAGCAGTCGATGTATAAGATAGTGCTTTCACATCGCCTTTCGGGGGGGGGGGGGTCTCGAATATACCAGTCTCGCAGAAATGGAGTCTTTGTCGCAGAAAGTCTTTGTAGTCAGTAGCCGTACGGTATTTGATCCCCACACCATTCATGTAGTAGTGCACTACTTGGCACTATGCTGCACATATGTGTCCATGGTGCAAATGCCTTTCTCTCCTATCTATGACCCAGGTTTTTTATTTTCACCAAGAACGGCGGTCACCGGCTTGAAGGCTCGGAAAGGCTGTCTGCACGACTCTCACCTCCTCCTCCCTTTCACGATTCTTTCCAGCAGATCCCGCCCCAGCCATCATACGGTAGCGAGTTTGTTTCGGCAGAGGAGCTCTACCGTTCCTGTTCATGCTACGGGTCCATGAACATCCCTCTGCTGAAACAGATGGTTCTGAATATGGCAGTGAAGCCTCGTTTCAGTGTCGGTAACACGATAAAGGCTCTGCCAACCAGTATATCTTGAAATACCTCACGGAGGCACTTGCGCACCAGTCCTTATTTATGACCTTTCCGTACATAAACTGTGATAAAGAGCGCATCACCAAAGGTTCCGCACTTTTTTGGTCTCACCGGTCGACCGCTCATCCCTTTGTCGAATACGATCCACAAAAGTATGTCTAACCAAATTTCTCCGTCTGAAAGGATGTTTTCAAAGCCTGTTTCTCTTTTGCATTCAACAAGAAGCTCAAATCTTCTAGTCACTGCACAATTTCGGATTCCATAGAAATTTCTGGTTCCTTTTTTGATCATGTTGCTTCGAGAGCATAATCAATCATATCATAATCAATCAAAATAATAAAAATGCTTCGAATTCTTTCTAAAATGCTTTACTGGAAGCATAGAGCGCGACCACTGGAAGCATTCCCTCTGGGCTCCTTCCTTTGCTTGTTTCTTTTCATTTTTTTCCTCTGTGGACTATCAACCTTTAGAAGCGCGATCACTGGTCATTTTGAGTGTTATTAAGTGCCAAAGACACTCTTCCTATCTACCTTTGTCTCTAATTGATTATTGTTATTGATGGATTATGGTAGAACAAGTGTTCGATTATTTTGATGGGTCCCAGAAAAAATTACCGTATCTTTTACCTGCTAATTTCCTGCTTTTTAATACGTCATTTCAGTTGTGCTTTTGTCATAATTTTGTGGAAAATCAGAAGCTGCGGAAGGAAAATGAGAATAGCGCTTTACTGTTGTTCATGACAGCCTAAACAACTGATACTTTCTCCTCGAGTCTGTTGAAAAGTACCCTCGCACCTTCCTCCCTTCCGACGCCACCCCTCCCCCCTTCCATTGAGTTCCCGGTTGGTCATAACACATTTAAGCGGAAATGTTTTCATGGAAAGATGGTAGATGGTCCATTTCTTGGGTTGGACTTGGCTTCATAATTTAGGGGAGTATGTGCATGGTAAGGGTGGTCTCATTACCACATTTCATAGCCTGGGATTGAATTTTGGCCTGTTTTGTCCCTGGGGCCTCAACCTTTGTGAAAACAGCAAAACAAAACAGTAAATGAGTGGTACATAGTGTGGGTCTTCATGGTAAAACACATGTGCTTGCTTGTCCTTCCATGCGTTCTAGGCAAGTTACCAGAACAAGTAAAGTGCCCCTGCAATCGCTTGCTCTGAGATGATGGAGCATCATGGTGAGAAGAAAATGTCTCGCTGGTAGCCGACACGAACTGCTCTAGCTCCAGCTTCCTTCAGACCTTCTAATGACAGTATCCTTGCAGATCTTTCCCTAACCGGTTCGAACATTCGTTACCCTTTGTCACTCAACCAATCTATCTCGGCCCATCAAACATTATAAGGCTTGAAGTCTTTTCATTAGTGGCTCTTCCACATTGAAAAAAGCAGATTTTAGAAATAGGTTTGAAACTTTACACCAACTGTCCGACTTTCCCGCTTGAAAGAGACCCTGTCCACTATTGCCTGTGAGTGACGGTGCCAAGGATCATAAAATGATCGAGAGCTAATTAACAACGTTCTTCATTCATTTGTACAAAAATACCTGTATTGAGGCAGATAGAAAGGTTGAACGGCAGTGAGATTGCTGACTCTGAAAACTGCCAACAATACTATATAGTTGCCAACTGGTTGTCTCCTACCACTTTAACTAAAAGTAAAGGATAAAGTTTTTGGCGTTAACCAATCCCGTCTGAGGGGTGCACCCCGCACTCGCCTTCCAGTCAGAAGTGGCGTGATGAGTGCGTATGTGGCCTATACAATGAATTGCGGTGGCCAGCCGATGTACAAGTCAGTGCTTTTCGGGTCTGATACTAATTCACCAACCCCAGGGGGATGGAAGGCTTTGTTGGCCTGGGCGGGCATCGATCCGGGATTGAAACCCTGACCGTGCGTGTGAGATAGTGCGCCACTTGCCACTACACCACCTCCGCCCTTCCCACTTTAATTATGTGAAGTAATTCCGCTGAAAGTGCAGTTTGCAGTTTATGATAAATAAATAAATGATGTTTGATGTGGGAGCACTTCACTATCCGTTGATCATAACTGAAGTCGAATCCATTTTCGTGCAGCCAGTGATTCGGAAAGATACGCGGTTCCTGGGGTCACGTACTTGAAATCAGTCTTTTCTTCTGGGGTTATCAAAAGGTAGGGTAAGAGACAAGATAAGAGGCAAAGACACCTGGCTGCAACATTTGAGAATTTGCCGCGTCTTGCTCAACCGGGCGTGCAATTTGGGGGCAGTCAGTTCCTGCAGCTTTTGCGACTAATCCTTATTTCAATTTTATCCGTGATCAAGGAGCAGAATGTCAATTTTGTATTGTAATTTTTATGCTAAGCCTTTCAGTGTAAGTGTTATTTAGGTGGAAATAAGCAAGTTTTGTGACGCCACTTCCGAGTTATACGCCCTATAAAAAGTCTCGAAATTCCAGTCAAAAACTGAGGTGTGGCTTATCTCACTGTTCTGGAGAACTGCTATCTTTCTCCAAATACCACCAGAAATTTTCTGGAAACTTTTTCAGAAAAGCCATTTTTGGGCCATCTAGTTGCACCGCTAAGCAGAGGAGTGTTCCTTATCGATTCCAATGTTTGCAGAAACTTTTTGTAACAGTGACGGCTTGATGTCAGGTGAAAAGAGATTAATCCGATAAACTGTTCAGCATCTGAGTAATGCATTGCAGTCTCGAATCCTCTCTGGTAGTTCCAATGATCGACGATTAGTCAGAGGGCCAGAGGTCCCCCGTTTCCATCAAACAGCTGCCACCTACATCTGCCAGTGTAGTTTTTTGTTCTGAGGAAGTGCAGGCGCTACATCCTCGCCGCAAGGGCGATAGCCGACGGCAGCCGACACCAAGACATTTTCGTTCTTCATCTACTTCTATCCGTTCCTCCGTCATCGATCTCAAGTATTTTCTCTATCTAAAAACATCAGTAACAAGCTTTTCTGATGCACTGGGATCTTTTCAGCTGACAGGATCGATCCCCATCATAAACAACTGAAGTCATTCATCGTGGCTGAGTGTCAGATGTGGTGGCACATGTCTCAGAACATGCCACAATAGGTGAAACACCCCTCGTTGAGAAGAAGTACATGGCTGGTCAGATCTATGGCGTAGCCAGGCCTATCTCAAAGGCTGGCCTTCTATCAGCTTGGCTTTAGAGGTCAGACTGCATATGCTTGTATAGAGTCATTTTTCATAAGTATCAGGAGATTTAACCGGTGAGAGTCAGTCATGGCAGTCATTTTTGTATTTATGATCAGTACAGTACCCGGAGCAGCATGATTCAGAAAACGTTTCCGTTTAATCAAGGAATATTCAGTTGACTTTGTTCACTCTTGATTATCAGCTCAGGTCTATTTCTGCCCGGCCGGCGATAACTGTTTCTAAAAAGGGGCCCGGTTTGATTTTTGTGACGCGTCGTTTTGACGGTTTTGATTGCGTTATTTGTGTACTTTTGTCAATATTTTCTGTGAGTCATACTCATAATTTACTGCTCTTATAGCTTATTTTTCGAATTCTCTCACCTATTCCAAACAAAACATTTCGACTGGCAGCCTACGATTGATTCGTGATTCAAGCTTTGAACAATGAAGCCTGTACGTGTTACCCGCGGCTATTAGGTGCAAAGTGGTCCAAGTCCATGGGAATGATTGGAATGATTGCCTGGATTTTACAGCACCGAAAACCCGTTTTGAAAGTCGTTGCTCAAATAATTGCTTACGGCCGCAATTTCCTTCCAATGAGCCATGCAAACCACTTCCATTCAGACCTATTTGAGGCACAGTCCACGACAATTTTGAGACACCTTCCTTTAGTCAAAAAGTGGAAGTAAAGGGCCGGAATAGTTCATTGATAGTGAAGAAAGGGAGAAAATTCGCCGATTTAGAGAAAAATAAGGCTACTTGAGGGTAGGGCTATTGGAGTTTGGACGAGATCACCATGACGGATATAACATGGAAGGGGCATTCAGACGAGACTTCAGTTGTTGCAATTGGGCAAAGAACTGACTGCATTGAGCCAGGACTGTACTGAGCTACGTTTCACTGTCACCATGGGCCGTGACAAGTAGCTTGATCTCCCTACATTAGCTTCCTTGCCATTGGTGCAGCCTCTACAATGCCGATAAAACTCGTCCGAGGATACACACGGTGCAATCTTTGAGCCTTTGTAACGCCCTACTTAGGCCGCTTTCACATACTGCATATCGGAGTCCTGCAAATTCATTCTAGCGGGATACCTCAGAAGTCATTTTTACGTGAACTGTGCCTCAATCAGTCTGCACTAATTCCTCAATGCACCCGTGGACGAAAACGTTCTGTATATGCAGATGGAAAAATCGGGGTTCCAATGTCTTAAATGACATGTTTGAATGTCTTAAAAGTATATTGGGAAGATACTAATAACTTCTGGAAAGCGCTACTGCTCTGTACTGAATGGGAGTCGTCTATATGATGCGTGTACATAGCTTGAAAGGACCCACTTACACAAAACAAAAGTTCAGTAATGGTTATTTTTTGAAAGAGCCTATCCCATGGCCAATGGAATCCAAGGGCGAGTTTAAGATTTTTTTTTACAGTCTTCCGAAACTCGCGGGCAATTTTCGTTTTTCTTGAAGTTATTGTTATTCCCAGAGAGGGATCCACTGTTAGCTTCCAGTGCCTATATTTTGCTGAAATTGCCTATAGCTAATTAAGCGTCTCATCTGCATGCCTAAAAAGATTGCCTAGATTGCCCTAAAAAGGGCATTAAATTTCATACGTCAATAAGGAACTTTCTGCAGGTTCTGCTATGTTGGAAACTACTTCAAAAGAATTATCGCTAAGAAAAAGGTCTTTCTCTGTGGAAAGCAGGCCGAACCGAAAAGAGTGAAAGAACAGAGAGAAAGAGAAATTGATCGAATTATCTCATTTAGAAGGAGATTCAGTGGCTGACCAAAATAGTTGAAGCGGTCCGGAAGGAGAGATGGAAGGACGAAGGATAAACCCATCTAGCATTGATCGATCCCGTTGTCGGGATGAAAAAAAAGACGTGGGAACCTTCAGTGCAGAACTTGTTGAAGAAGGGCCAACATCAGAAGTAATCATGAATCAATGTGAACCGCTTGGAAATTGGATAAACCGAAAAGAAAGGCCGTAGATGTGGAGAAAGAGAGGGATGTGGATAAATGAAAGGGAGAGAAAAAACTTGAGTTCAAGGTGAAACAGGGGCTGTAGAGAAGTGAAATCTGCAGATTGGTGGGGAATGAGCGTGGACGATACCTCGGAATGCAAGAATGTAGGGCTCCTGCAAACTCTCTCACTCTGGGAGAGTGTATTACCCTTCCTCCTAGTAGTTCATCGTAAACTTGCAGGAACGTAAACTCTTTTACACTTCCGTAGTTGCTAGCGTTTTTTGTTATAGACTGATCGATGTTATCGATTGATCGCTCGGAAGCACGATCAATCCATATCCGAATTCATCGAGAAATCAGTCAATACACCTAAAAGTCGCTAACTTACTCAATTCCCGTTCCCATTTTGGGATCAAAAATGATCCTAGGTCTGTTGGGAGGATTTTATCTGAGCTGAAGGTTGTTCTCCATGGAAGCTCGTGAAGCAACACAAGTAGGAATTTTGACTGGAAACTGAGCTCCATTTAGGGGAGGAATGCTCATCAACATGCATCATGAATCCCATAAGTACGGGTTTGGGTCCCTTCCGAAGGCAAAGTTTTGTCCATAGCCTTCTGAAGCTTTCAACGCTTGCATACTCGGTAAAATAACAGCGAGATAACCTGTCCTCATTTCCTACCTGTTGGAATCATCAAGACATTATGATCAAGGCAAAACACCAAGACAAAACAAATAATCACATAAGTCACGGAGTGAGAAACGGGGTACACTGATGTGAGTAATCTTAGTGTTACTCATATGGTCATTTGTCACCTCTTTTGAAAAACAAAGGCTACTCTGTTTTATGTTGGAGTGACTAAATAATCCATCAAGTTCCCACTCCAGATATTTTTCCAGACAGCAGCGGCAATGTTTACCGATTTGTCACTTGATTTCCAGATGATTCGACAAGAATATTTTGTCTTTCCGTCAGCATGCGCTGAGTCTCATCTCCCACGCCTTTTATCATCCCATTTGACTTCGCTCCGTCAACCCAGCTTTCTTCTTCTCTTCTAAACCATTCTGACTAGCGCTTTTATTCGGTAAACACTCTACTTTAAAAATTCAGAGATGCAGTAGTATAGGTGCAAATGGTAAAAAGAGTAAAGTCTCCGTAGTTTGATCAATCCCGTCTGAAGGATGAGCTTCGCAATCGACTTTCATTGGCGTATTATACGCGTGTGTGGCCTTTGCAATAAGCTGTGGTGACCAGCCGATGTACAATCCAGTGCTTTTATCTTCCTGGACGAGTCTAGTACCAATCAAGCCATCCAGTGATCCGAGATTCCGACACGTGACCATGAGGGTGTGATAGTGCGCCACTTGCCCCTACACCACCTGCGATATCCGATGAGATTCTCAAGAACCCCAGTTCTGTTACAAGCCTCTGAAGCAGCCTCGCTCCTTTGTCTATTTCAAGCCCTCATGCCATTCCTGATAGCCCCTATTACGAATCGGACAGAGCACAAATGGGTGTAACACCAATGCTTGTGTAGTAGGATTCAGACAACCCGAGGTACAGCTAGATCGACCTGAATCCCCTTTTGCAGGATCTTCTGTGCTTTCCTACTTTGCCGGCTTTGACTCTACGCCCATTGGTCTATGCTCATGGGGCTTGGGAGCCAATCATGGCACTTTCAGGATGCCTTTTTCGAGGTAAGCAAACCAGCCCGTTTGGCCCTTCTGCTGGATGCATTCCCTTATTCTTCGATTTTGTTTAAGGGTCCCATAATCCCACTCAGGAAAAGTAGATGGGGAGTCGCTTCTAAATCCCAGGTGGAAGTTCGTTATGCGGTGTACATAGAGCTGCCGTGCAACTGTGACAGTATGGTGTGCTTTAACAGTTGATTCATATATTCGCCCATCGTCTTCCACATATTAACAAGGAAGTGTCTTCCACCTGGGATTTAAAAGCGACTCCCCACGTACATTCCCTGAGTGAGATTATGAGACCTTTAGACAGAATCGCAGGATAAGGAAATGCATCTTTTTCTACATGAACTCCTCAATTCGTCTTCTCTGTGGATAATTGCCCTTTCCGGTATGGTTACTGCCGGAAGTAAGTTGCCAACCGCCTCTAATTTTTCGAAAAATCTTACCAGACGCTTTGGACCGATCTGTCTAGCACAACAGGAACAGGAGAGATGGAGAGATGGAGGTTTAGAAGGAAGAAAAAATTTCGGTGTCAGTCGTTCGCACATTTGAGTCTGATCAACCGTAGAGGGGATTTGACTTGAGATTTTCGGGAGATAAAAGCGAATTGTGTAAAGCGGTACTTTCGAAGCAGTACTCCGTCAGGTTGGGAGACCACCTGTGGAGCTATGGCAGCTCCACTGAAGACTTCCGCTCCACCACTCCGAATGTTTCCGATATTCTTTGGGAATGCTTCAGCTTATCCTCTCCGCTAATGGCACCTATCTAGGTGTTGACGGGGGACATCTCGCAATGTTCAGGAACATATGGAAAGCATGACACACCCCGTTGGAGGTTGACTCACTTAAACAAAGCAGGCCTTTAAATGACACACTTAACAGCTCTTATCGGACTTTCTGTTTTTTTCAATAGGCATTTATGATGGGACTGCTCTGACGATAGGCCTTTGATGCCCGCGTTATCTCATTGAGTTTACAATTTTTTGCTCCTTCTCTTCTATTATTTACACGGCCACCTCAGTTCTCTTCGAAAGTGTCTTCATGCTCCCTCACTGGGACGTTTTCCTTGTCATGTGAGTCCCCTTACCTTTACTAGAAGGCTATGGTGAAGGATAGAGCATTGTGACAAAGAGCGCTCACCTCACCTGTTTGTTCCATCTCAGTTTTCCTACAAGCGTCTGGCTGAGACCTTTTGTGGTGCCTTGTTCCTTCCCTTGCTCCAGGTTCAGGTAGTATAGGTAGGATCAGGTAAAGTCATTGTCCATACCCATGAATTTGCAGGATGTAGAGGTTGGTATGGTGGCCTACGCAGTAGCCTTGAGCACTTTACCGCGTGTACTGCACGCAAGATCGAATCCGTCGTAGGATGACAACGCAGCGCCCTGGATGTGTTAGTCAAGAGCCAACCCGTTTCGAAGTCGGAACACAATACCTGGCTGTGGAGATCTCTTTGTAGGACGGACGCACTTCCAAATGATCATTCTGATTCGAGTGGATTCTAGATGCTAGGCGCATCCTACCACTGGAATAAGTGGGGCCTAATACTTTGTCATTCTGATCGCCTTGCAGATGAGAACGAGTTATCGTCTGCATCTACATTTTCCTTTGCATACATTGGCTTTGACGCCCTTAACTCGTCTTTGGCCTTCATGTCATTCCTAATGACACCTAATAGAATCGGCACATGACTAATCTCCTTATTCAGGCCACCTCGAGAATTATAGATATTATTTTACGGTGAAATTATTCTTGTGCTTTTCAAGGGCTCTTGCTGGGACCATCTTTCCTAGATTTCGACAGCCTATCATTTTGAACTGTTCGCCTTCTTCAGAGGACAGAGCTCCAACGCTGAAGCGGCAAAGTTCGCTGTCATCATCGGTGGCGATCAGTAGGAACAATATTTTATGAAAACCTCAGTCAGAAGCAATTCGTTTTGCTATCTGTGTGGCTTGAGCGATTTCAGAAGTGGAGTTTGATCGCATGAAATGCATGGAATGTGAGAAATTCTCACTGACAAAGGCCACATAGTCATAACTGGCTCGTAAAATCAGTTATTCTGTACGGCATTCATACATCAGGGAGATCTCTCCCCTGGTGGGTCTTCATCTGAGCCGCCTTTAGATTTTAGTGTGTAAGGTTTCCCTGAATGTAATCAAAAGCATTTCCGAAAGTTCTTGAAGGCGCATGGCGTAAACCTCGCTTTCATCGATGACTATTTCAACAGAATTTAAGGGCCTTTGTCTAGTTGGTGTTCAACCTCTTCACTGTGGCCCTTCTTCTTCTTCTTCTTCTTCGAATCCCCTACCCTCGTCCAGGCCCCTTTCTTTCCGCATATCACTCTTTCCACTTTCCTGGACTTTCTCTTTTAAAGCCCCGTTTCCAAGACATAATTAGAAGCTTTTGATATATCATATATTTGTCGCAATCTGTGTTGTTACTATTATTACATTACTATTTATTATCACTATTATGGTACAAAGTTAATTACTTTTTGTCATTTCATTTTGATCTCGAAAAACACTTTTTGTCAGAGAAAAAACAGAGTAAGCCGAATCGGCATCTTTCTCTTTCCTATTCTCAGTTTTCAGTGTTATGATGTTCTAACATCCCCAATTCGGGCATATCAGGATTCCCCAGGTACTAGACCTAAAGCCTTTTCGTTGAAAGCAGAGGGTTTGGTGTCCTAGGAGCTGGTTGCTGATAAATTACGCATTCATAGCACAAAACTCCTCTCTCTATTTTCAATTTGTCCTCTTAATTTATATTTTACTTAACTTTAATCCTGAAAAAAAGCGTTTCATCAAAAGCTGTTTTTGGACGGGGAGTGGCGATGACAAATGTTTCTAAATGTTGTTCGACAGTAACACAAAATCACGTAGGTTCCCAGATGGGACGATTTCTCAGTAGTAGCTTCCTACTGTGCAACCCTCTCCGGGCTAGTCATTTGCGTGTACTATGGCCATATATTCATAAGGACCGTAAGGGCTCAAATGTGGTCCGATCTGCAGGTCATACATACGTTATGAGTCAAACCCAGCTGTTGGCAATGCAGCGAACTACGCTCTGGTCTCTTCAACTGATCTAATTATTGGGATTCGCCATGTATACTCCTACTCAGATAATATATCCGCTATTGGCTGAAAATAGAATGCATAGAAACAGAATAGGTGAAGGTCCAGAGTTAGGTCCTTTAGAGTTGTTCAGTCCCGCTTCAGGAATCACTCGTACTTGACATCCATTCAGAATCGTAGTGGCTTTTTGAATGCATATGTGGCTATACAATGACTTGTGGTGGTCAGCCGATGTACAAATCGGTGCTTCCATCCTCCCCGACTGCTCAGGTACCATCTTACAGGTACCAGAAGGATGGGAGGCTTAGTTGCTTGGGTGGGTATAGTTTGCGATTTGAGCCCTAGGCTATGCCTGTGATGGGTAGTTTTCATGCCCGCCGAGACGTATCTTCATCTGGTTCCATTTAACATCTGGCAGCGCTGCAAGGCTCGGTTGCAGTCTCCAGAGTTCAAATTCTTTAGTCATGGCAGTAATGGAGCCCTTCACCACTTCTTCACACCTAAAAAACTCGTAAGGGTCAGAATATCTAGCCGGGTAGCAAATAGCTCAGCAACAGAGCCAATTTAGACCTTACTCTCCTCCGATCCTGCCTGAAAGTTACTTGTAAGGTCCCTCAACCCTGAACTCCACTCTTCTCCTGTTCTTTGTGGTTTCGAGAGCAAGAAGGAGGAGTGGCGGTGACAAAAGGAGTGACTCAATTGCAAGAGCGTTGTCCCTACCGGTGCCAATCTACAAAGAGGAAGCGGGCGCTAAGGGTTGCCTTTGTCGCCTTTGTTTAATTTTGCCCAATCGTGCACTTTCTGTGTATTTTACATCTCAACACTGTGAACGAACTTTCCAATAGTGTACTCTGGGGCAGGCGTTCTTATCAGACACTTCAGAAGGCGTAAATTCGGGAGCAGACCTTATCGCCCTTATCAGAACGACGAGTACTTTCGCATTTCGCTGGTGTACACTACTTCTTTACGTGGTGCAAATTGTGTGTTCGCGTTTGGCCTAAACTGTCGAAACGTTAAACATGAGTCTATTAGGGTCTTCTCAGTCTCTGTCAGAAACCTCACTTGGGGCTTTTTTACTGGTGCGTCCCCTCAGGCGTTCCACCCTCCTGATCCGAATATATGGACGAGAGGGTATGCTCCACTAAATTACACTTCAGTCCGGCTCATCCGCCCTAATCCTCACCAGGTTCATCTCT
This sequence comes from Haemonchus contortus, assembly GCA_000469685.2. Classification (NCBI taxonomy): domain Eukaryota; kingdom Metazoa; phylum Nematoda; class Chromadorea; order Rhabditida; family Trichostrongylidae; genus Haemonchus; species Haemonchus contortus. The sequence goes on from LS997564.1 coordinate 12,948,100, forward strand.
AATCCCTCGTTCGGGCTCTAGGCGATCGCTGACCGCATCCGTGTATGTCACTTGTCTCAACTTGCTATCTCAAGAGGCCTACTATCCCATATGGGTTCTCCTGGTGCTTACATTCTACAGGAGTTTCCAAAAGGGGAGAAAAATCAACTAGGTGTTCCTTATGTGTGACCTACTGAGGTAACGTACCCTTTTCTGAGATTGTGCCCCCCCCCCTCTTCTCAATCATTCCGGAATGCTGCTCTCGATTAATGGTTGAAGTGGTCCCTCTGTCTCGCAGAGTCGCTTTCTTCGTTTGGGAGGAGATCACACCAGATCCAATCAACTCACTGATATGCCCTAGGTGGATATATCAGGGCGCTTTTTCGATTTTGAAAGGGAACAGATCGGAAACTGATGCCCACTGATAAACTAGTTATCGACTAATTGTAAGTGGGCTTATAAGAGGGAGGGTGCCAATTTGATGGTTTACGTGTGTAATTACTAATATATTGCGATGAAGCAGCAGAGAGCAACGGTCGATCGCCATGACTGAGTCATTTGGTCCATTTGAATTGGGTGCATGTGGGCGACCGATGCTCTTTACTCTCTGACTGCACGAAATACGTACGTCAGAGCCCGAATTCATGCATTGCTGATGCTTTTGATATGTTGCACCTGCCAGATCATCAGATTACAAATTCTTACTCGAAACCCTTTCTGTTCAGATGATGTCATTAGATATTTCAGGGTCTAAGGGTTGTAAAAATTGAACTGCAGCTTTTGATCTCTCAAATACGCTTCTCCATAGTCGACCCATATTTATTGCTTGACTTCCTTGACAATTCTTATTCTCTCTATCAGTAACAAACTCATTTTTCCTACCCGATACCCCTCCCCATTTCGATGAGGCCTCCTCTCTTTGCAATTTGCTAATCTCTTGCCGACAGACGCCGCGGCTGGTGACGCATGCTGCCGATATTCAAAAAACGACAGAAATAGTTCATACATAGTTGTAGCTATAGGCGACCGCTTCTTTTTAACAGCCTATTATTAATCAAAAACCATTTATAATTACAAGTACAGTCACCAAAAACACTGACGTGCATATCGAAATAGCAGATCTTTAACTCGAATTAAACCTCTTCCGAAATGAACAATGTATTTAGTAAGGCATTTGTAGCTAAGAGATTTTTCCAGTGGATCTCTAAAATTTCAAGAGGAAGTTCAGGAAATTCAAAAAATATTAGTGTTTTTGAAAAAAATGGAAGAAATGCTTAGCAACTGCAAGCACTTCTTCAGAAGAAGGTCACTTTTTGTCCTGACTTCTTCATTTGGAGGTTTCATCCCTCTGAGTTCAGATACAATCGACAGGGTGACGTTGTAATGAGGTGCGGGTCCACCTTTCCAAATATGTAGTTGTTTAGGCTAATAAATAAGGTACGTGGCCGATAGATAGTAATAAAATTGCAGTAAGTTGATTTGTGATCACGTAACTTGTAGGGCTCTCTCTACCTGACGATTATTCCTAACGATTTCAGGCTAATTGCTCTGATTGTTGTTTACTTGTAGGTTATTCTGGTATGTAATTGCTCCCAAAAAAGAAAACTATTTTTAGAAACGCACAGATCTCTATATACGCCTCAATGACGTCCAGCTATTTTTAGAAATAGTTACGAGTATTCCATTACTACCTGCAAGACTTGTAAGAGCAGGAACCTGAGAGACCAGATAACCACATGCAGGTGTCGAAATGAATTATCCATTAGAAAAGAGTGAATTCCTACTTTTTTTCAGGGAAATGCTTAATCTTGCATTGAAGTTCGTCATATTTAATTGACTGCAATTACGACTTCAGATTGGTCTTAATTCAAAAAGTTCAACAAGTTTTTACCTTGACTCGAAGGGTTTTTCATAGCTCTGTGCCAGCCACCGTTGATGCCACTATCACTCTGCCCCTGCCCATCATTGAACATTCAGAATCTAATCATTCCCCTCCCCAAAAAAGGGTAATTATCGGATTTTTCGTCGATGAGTCAGCCCCACTGTTGGGGCCGAAGTTTACTACTGCCGATATTTTTCTGATTACAGTAGTATTACCTTGCTATGACTCCCACACCTATCGAATGAGTAATGGGGCCTTTGTCACGTCATGAGTCTTCAGCTACAAAAACCAAAGCGGATATTGGCCCAGTGCTTTGTCTGTCCCACTTGACCTCAAAGAGCAGAAGTGACATATTCCGACTGGCTGTGGACATCTGAAATATTGCCACAGCTGCTGCCCGAAACATTGCGGTCTGACCGCCGTCTGTCGCCTGTCTTCCTCAGAGATGCATTTGTTTCTGTGTACTTTCTTCCTCGTTTTTGTGATAGCAAAGTTCTGATGATTTCTTTTCTTCAAGCACGGAGGGTAAAAACCCCGCCTTCTTACCCAAACCACGCCCAAAATTATCCCAGCTTCGAGAAAATTTTATCATATGCGACGGTAATGGTATGCTGCCGAACGAGAATTTGTTTGTTTATTTTTTTGATGGAATCATTTGTTAATTCAACTGCCTAACATTTTCGACGTAATCGTCGTCCTCAGAGGCCTGATGAACGTAACTCGAGATGGTTTACACAACATCTAGCGAACGTTCAATTCGCTCTAGCAAACCGACGACGTGTCCGAAACTCATTGAAGGGTTACCCACCCCATACAGGGCTCACCATGGTCCCATCGCGTCGAAGTGGGCGGAATCCGCTGTTGCCACAATATTCTAACAATATTACATTCAAAAAAAGTCTGATGGTTATCAGAGCGACTGCCGTGTTGTGCTGTTTCGGTCCTCCCACTCAAATTTAGTCATCAAACCGGAATTAATACCATGTTTGAGAACTCATCTGTACCAACCCTCGTCCCCCCGTCCCCCACTTCCCAGATAGACTTCGGTTTCAATATAAACCAACATGTGTGACACACACACTGGAACTGTACAGAGACGTGTCCTCACCCGAAAAGGTGTTGTGATAGTGCCCAAATCCCCTGTTCATAAGTCGGGCTCCAGTTGTCCTAGATACTAGGTAGAGGTGTGGGAGCCATTTACTTCAATAATGCTTATAATGAAGTAGACCTGAGGTGAGGTTGCCTACAAACAGACCCCTTCCCCCAAATGTTGTTATCAACGGTAGAAGAACGGTCGTAATCGATAAACTCGGAAAAGGCCACATAGCGACATTGGGCACTTTTTTGTGTTTCTTGACTGTAATATTCAAAAAGTAAATCGTTAGATGGTATCTGATAATACGTTCACTGCTACTTTTTCTTGCTCCTTTTATTGAAGGCATTTGTTCCGCTATCGAACGAAGTCGGTTAAGATCATTCGGGCGCTATCTCTTCACCTTTTTTCCCTTCTCTCTTCTTCTTGCTCTCGTTTCAGCGAGGCATCAAATTTCAACGAATTCTGCTGGTCTAGGTCTTTGACTCCTTCGACCCTTTCTGCATCTCTCATCAGTGGAAGTGCACAAACAACAAACCATATAAACATCGCTGATTGCTAGACTACCCACATAAGGTCATCCTAGGAATTTTCTACTCTAGGTAGACGAAGTGTTCTGCTAATTTACTTTGTAACTGATGAGTAACGCTTCCGATGAGTAACTCTGTAGTTGCCGTTTAGAGGGCCATGAGGTTGAATAGTAGTGTTCTGCTCAGTAAACACACCAGCAGATGACACTCAGTTTTCACTAAATCTCTTGAATGCGCCACAGAGTTGACTTGCATAATAAACTGCCCGAGTAATTGATTGAGTATCATGCCTCACAATCATAGATGAAAGCACTTTACATTTGCCCCTTCCATACCGTATAAAGAAATCGAACCAAGAAGGCCATTCTTCTGAAACATTTTAACCCCTCGACACTACCGCTTTGATTCTAGAAAGCACTACATGTACTTCGCCACCTCTGAATCAGCTGAAGGAAACGTGGCTCTCCAGATGTCTGGATCTCATCTTATATCCTTCCCATGAATTCCCCATTTTTGGCTGTATATCTGCCTTCACCGAACCTTTTGATGCAGTTAATAGTCTTGACAGAAATTTCCGAACACTGTTTGACCGATTACAATGGCGTCCCAGCGATGATAACTAAAGACGCAACTGTAATACTTCGATCCGGTTTAGTGTAAAAATAATCAACAGAAATCAAAGCGACAGCAGCATTGATATGGAATCGTCGAGCTCTTCGAAGTCGTTTCTTCCCCAATTTATTGTTATCGTTTGTATTTAGCGAAAAAAGTCGCGTTTGCAAGGCAATAGCTGTTGAACAGTTTGAGTATTTCGCCAATTAATACCGTTGTTGTAAAGGTAGTTCAGTGGAAAGTATCGCTTTACAACTACACATCATATCAGGTTGGTTCCCCTCATACGTTTACAAAACCTTTCATCCCGATCAGTCATTGATGGTCACCGTTACGATAACTACTTTAAAGGAGCTTAGCAAGTCTTCGTATAGATTGCACACGTATCGAGCGCTTCTGAGAAGCCGAACAGAGGTCGAGGGCATGGCGCGTACAGAACAGAACAAGCTCTTGCTGCTCGTTATCCTCATGTCGCTCTACCTGCAACTAAGGGGTTCAAGGAGAAAGTCATAACAAGAATTAGTGACCAGAAAAGAGGGATGAAAAATTACTGGTATTAGCGGAGATAGGTGGACTTAGGGATCGAATCTTGTAATTTATTTATTTGTTTATTTATTTATTTACTTATGTATTTGTTGGGTAGATGAGTAACCGTGAATTGAAGTAGAACCCTTACCATAAGTCACAACGTCGCCACAAAGCTTTACGACCACACTGCGTCAACGAAACGCTCGTCACCTACATGACGGCGGCAAGGACGTATCGTTCTCTTCAGTGAGTCACCACCATGCCCATCGTCACTGATGCCCCGTTGGTGTTGTTGTCACTTCAGAGATTAGCCGACATCGAGCAACTCTGTGTACATTTGCTTGTCATAACTCTCAATCCCATCAACCAACATCCTGGTCGACCTCCCTCGATGCCCTTCGGAACAGGTGTCGCCTGTCTAGTGCGCTGTGAATATCCTGGTCTTGGAGTGGTTTTATGAGGGAATTCTTCGAAAAAAACCTAGGCGGAAAGAAAATCGAGTCGACAAGTCAACGTTGTGATTAGTTCTCTTCATTTCGCAATAGAACCAGAGCTTTCTTTTTTCTATGCTTTCGTTGGAATTATCTTTTGAAAGGCCTTCACGTCCTTGATATGTTATATATAACAGTTTCACTATGACACCTCCGAAACGCAGGATTTCTGTCTTATGCCTTTCGTTTCCCTCTTTCCTTTCCAAAGGTGTTCATTCCTGATGATCCACCTGAACAGCTGCATGTATGGATCTATCAATTCCGAAGATCTCCTTGTTACATTACTTGTACAATTCCTCTTCGTGTTGTCAATGAGACGATTCCCGTGACATTTCTCCCAAATTGACTAGCAGTCCCAGGCTTTTGTGGGAAAGGATAATCTGCTCGAGGATTCATTGACTTCACGGATACACACAACAACATGAGATTGCTAGGCGTAAACAACATCGTGGTTTTACTGTATAGAAGGCCAATATCGTCTCAAGAGACTAGTCAGTGACCAAGTATGATTTGAGGGTTTTTCGCTAAACAGTTCAATTGGTCTCTGGGAAGGGGGTTTATTATATGCAATTCCCCTCCTGTACAAGAACTTATCCAAAGCTGTGAAAACAGCCAAGAAAAGCAAGAATTACTGTGAATGAATCACTTAAATTAAGGGATTCATCTCGTCGGTAATGTGACAAATGTTGCGATTCAAACTGGTTTCTTCTGAGGAAAAGGATGAGACCAGCTCCGAACCCAGAAGAATACGACCGGAAGTATCTGAGCTTCTCAGCCAGCCCATTGCCTCCGCGTCCCTACCGGAACTTTCCGGTGATTATTTAAATTTACCAGTAAACACTGTCATCCCTTCCAGCATCATTTGAACATATTAACTGTTGGAAAACTGAACAATATTTTGTTTGTTGTTGTTTTCGATCCTTCCGCTTCCTGTTTTTGAGTTTTCGTGAATGCCAATAATGTAGACAAATAACAAACTGGTCAGTATGAGTATGCGAGAGGGTGGTAGGCGTGGAGGCGATTCCTCGCCACTACAGCTGGTCCTAGTCGACCGCATTACATTTTATTGTTCTTTTCAAGAAGAAAAAGTCCCACGGTTTTGATACTCCTCCCCAGCTTCCCTCTAGTTTCACACCTTTCTGCTCTTCTCACTGGGTCGACATTGGTCGTCGTCTCGGTTTTTTTGTTTACAATGAGCCAGCATAAATCATTCATTCGTAACCAACGAAACCACTCCCTTAAATGATAGAACGTTTCGATTCCGATACTTCTTTGATTTCATACGTTTCGCCCACGACTTTCATGGGGAATGGAAACAATTTGATGGGGGAGTGATCATAAAAGTCATGCAAATATCCATAAAGAGGTATCAAAAGGTGAAGAAAAGGAGACATATGAACTCCTACGCCATTTCACGATGTGCTATGTGTTTGTCTATGTGAAGCGGAGACCTTGCCACCTTTCAAAATACCAGGTCACAAGTAGAGTTTCTACTTCATCAGCGCTCAATTCTTAAACCCACGGAATCGCTCCTTCCCTTTTTCTATCGACGAAGGTACACCATAGTCAGAATCGTCACCAAACTAGAACGATCACTGCATGATGATGAATGGATCTCTAGGAATATAGACATTCCATCCGTTCTTTACTGATTCCAAAACAACGGGAGACGGGCAGTAGGAACGGTTTCGCGTGATCGATCCGCCGCACGCGGCTGTCGCGGACCATTTGCCTCTTTATAACAATTCTAGCGCTCTCCATACAGCTCAATCGCTAGGCGATTATTACTTATGGAATGATTCTACTCTTAGTTCTTTTGTTCCTGAATTTCTTACTTGCTGCTGCATTCTGCTACATTCCTTCGCACGCCGTCTCTCTCGTCGCGACGCGACAATTTCGTTCCTACTGCACCACACCCCAAAACAACACATCATCAATGGTGCACCTCTTCAAATGCGAATGACTAAATCTAACAGTTTGATCTACAGGAAAATACCTCTCGAATTCCAGATACCATTAAGAAATCTTTGTTTAGGTAGCGGCTAGCCAATCGATGATCAAATCAGTTACTACTTTCCCACGAGAACTTGAGAACTGACGTTGATTTCGGCATTTTATGATCTCTCAAATCATGGCAGGCCTACGTGGCCTGACACTACTGACTTGCTGAGGCTCGTTACTATTGTGCTCTTCTTTTTCTAAAATTCACTGAAAAATGATGATTTATAGCAAAGACTGAACCTTCTAAACCACCAAAGATCGTGGATCATTGAGCCCATTCATTCGCATAAGGCCGACGAAATATATTACGCCCCATTCCAGAATTTATTTTCCAAAATGCCATCCTTCGGCACTCAGGCACAGACTGGTTTAGGATCTTTTAATAAATATAGATGACTCAGGAACATTTTACCAAGCATGCATGGGATAAGTATCAGTTCTAGCTCTATCAGCTATGACTCCATGGGGCTATGAAGATAGTAGAAGTCGCAAAACTAAAGTCACAAAGACCAGTTTATTTGAAACACGAAGGTCACCCAAACTACTTGGTGACTCATCCGAATTCGCTGAACAATTGAACATCCCAAACAGGTCCTGTTCAAGGAAGTTCGCGATACCTTTTTCACGTGAATTTCAATTCTGAAATAGTCGATTAGTTTTCCGCAGTTCTATGGCTGAATATTTAAAGTTAGCATGTAAAACTGGTTTGCTCTTTTTTCGAATTTCTATTGAGCAAATTTTATTTATTTGCTTAAAGGTTGTTTACCTGTGATGGTATAGATAAAATAAGTCCGCAGAGCTGTTGCTCAATTCTTTAAAACGCCTAATTTTTGTGCACCCATGAACTAGCTGATATACTTTTATTTCCAAGTCTATTTACTCGTTGAGCTGTACTAGTTATCGCTCCGAATTCATATCTGATTTAGGCACTGCTTTTTAAATTATTTTTTTTTAAATTCGGAATAATATAGTATGATGAGGACTAGGAAAAGATGAACCTTCCTGCCTAGGAAAGGAAAGAGTCCACGTATGTAGTTCCACACGTTCTTCTCAAGTGTAGATGTCATTGGAAAGGAATCTGCCTAGCCAGCACCCATCTATTAACACTTCCATATCAGTTCCAAAGGATTGATGCTTATTCATAACAGGCGGCTGGAATGCCGCAACAATCTAAACTACTCTGCCTCCCGTGGCGTCCTCCAGCCTTGGAAGATTAAGAACAGGTAGATAGGGTGACATCATCACCTGTTGACAGTTGAGTCACCAAAAAAAACAAAGGCTAAGCTGCATGAACTCCGCCATCGGTTACCATGGCTTAGTCTGATAAACAGAGTCAAGTCTTATCAGAGGTAAGGCTTCTGAATAACGTTGATGACTGGGGATTATGGAGAAATGAAGGCAAGGAATGGGAATCTAGTGGATTACAAGAAAAGCCCGTGCGGGAGGCTTCAGGCATAACTTCGATATAAGAAATTTATTTCCGAGAACCGAGGCTCGATGATAAAGGGAGGAAAGGACCTATTCGGGCCAAGTGGAAAAGTAGAACTTTGAAAGTTACGAGAGTAGCCTCGTTCGAACGACTTATCTCATGAACCTGAATGGAGGCGGAATATTGAGTCTTGATCCCAATTCCTGAGCGAAAAAGTAACCAGGAAAACTTTGATTTGGCAGATTTTTCAGGAAACCTTCTAAAAGCTTCTCGGAAGTGCTAAACACTGCACTTTCTAGCCAGGATTCCCTCAGGCCAGCGAGTTTCTTGGGCACATAAATATCTTCCTTCTCGAAGCAACTCTGCTCTAGTTATCGCAATTTCTAGATTAAGACTTCGCTCAGCTCCTTTTAGCTTTTATCATTATAGGTATTGAATCCCTAACTCAACCAAAGCCGAGATTATGTCCATGTGAAGTGGAAAAAAGAAGATCTCTCTGACGTCAGCTTGAGTTTCATTTTGCAAACTTCTAATTTAAGGAATTGAACATGCAGGATTGCGAAGTTTTGCAAAGGAGACCCCTATTTACTTTTGTGACATACTTACTTTAAACGGCTACTTTTTTGAAAAATATGAAAAACATCCATTGAGACAAGGCAAGATTAGATTGAATTTCTTCATTATCCATTTTTCAGCAGAACGTTCCTATCCAGAATTCAAAGTTCTTAACCTTCACCCGAACACGGTTAAAACTCCCCTAGAATACTGGATTTTTGAAGATTATTCTTACATTATTTGACTAACTCCACAGTGAAGAACCTGATAATTATGAGTACATACATATTTACTGGCTGCGCAGAAACTCGTACCTTCAGTGCTTTGCTCATCTTACGTTGAAAAGGCGAAGACAAGAAGTTTAAGAAGAGGAAAAATTCGAAAAACAAGAAAAAGTGTGAAATTTTTTTCAAATCTGGTAAGCTTATCGTAAGTAAGCTATAGTATTATCCCAACTTCATTCAATCAGAGGCTATTTATAGAACAAAGTGGAGCATGAAAAGCATTCGGAATATTTTTATTATTGGCGTAAACAAACAATAAATAATGACTGGGTGAAACACAAATAAATATCAATAAATAATAACTGGGTGTAAACACAAAAAAATATAAGAGCTGAAATTAGTCATATTTTGAGATTGAAGATCACATAAATAACATCATTATTCACTTCAGAGCTCCTGCTTTGACGAATCTGATGCATTTATTACGAAGCTTTTCCAAAAAATAAAAGAAGGAACGATACCTGATTGTAACTAGTAAGCATTGGAAGAAATGACTATGAAAATGACGAGACGCAATGGTCTGAGTGCTTGCCATCGGATCGTTTCTTTTCGGCTCTGATTAGTTTAATTATGGACGAGAGCGGACCTTAATGTGAGCATACCCTAACAGTCTTTGTTGCATGTGTTATCAGCTTATTTAATCGATAAAAATTGATTTACGTCATTAATTGGGTAAGCCATGCACTCAGCTTCATTGAATATTGTAGTGACTCCTCACTGCTTATCCAGCTCGGAAAATAACTTGCTAGATGTTAGCCTGAGTAAACGTCGCCTCACCAACTCCTAGCCAATTCGGATAAGGAACAAATGAGTTTCTCATTTGGTCGAAGACAGTTCAACTCTACCAACAGATGCAACGCATACCAATGCAATACATTGCCTCCCACCCTTCCTGCTTACCCGGTACTCTCGCGATCGCTCCCCAGTCCCCACTAGCCTTTCTCGCCACTCATGTTGGCGTAGTTATAATAGTAGAGAGTTGACTGAACAGGCCTCCGTTATGTTTTTTAATTATAGCCATGGAGAGGATTCGCTTGCACCAGGGCTTCTGTATATGCCTATATTTACTAGTAGATTTCTGAGTGTTTTCACGGAGAAGATCCTACAATCGTAATATTAGGTTGGCAACTAAGTTGCTGCGCATTCTTCTAAGTACTTCATCATTTACCCCAAAGGGTAACTATCTGTTTTTCAAAGCAATTCATACTCATATGTAGACCGATTTTATAATAGGGCGATTCGTACTTATAGACAAGGTACATGAGTGTTTTATGGTCAAGAAATAACTTAGAAATATATATTTTTTGTAAATTGAAGCTGATTATATTACTCTAAAATTAACCCATTTGCTTAGTTGCTAACCTCAAGTATAAAACTTCTGAGGAAATCTTTCCAGCTTCCAGTATCTTTGTTTACGGGAGTATTCCCCAAACCACCAGTTCTTAGGTGTTCAGATGACGTCATCAGTGGTGTCATAGTCGTTGACGTTGTTGTTCGTGATCATCGTGTTGCTCTCGTAGACGACCGTCGCAGCCGCCCCGACTACTTGGTCGAGAGCAAAGACCACCGACCATAGCGCTTTTGTCGGGCGACAAGGAACGCTGGCCGAATGGTCATTACTCTGTTTCCTCACCAATGCTCCTCAACAACAACCACCTCTAACTCAGTGGACCGTGAACCGTCGTTGTCTGGATTTCTTGGAAATCATTGAATTCTTAAGCGGATTTGAGAATTCACAGTTTTTCTGTTCCTTTGTTATTCTGTCTTCATACGAATTGAGGACCTAGGAAGTTTCCAGGCTTCCCGAATAGAGTTATAGGGAACAGTTCTTGAACAATGATCCCTTATCGATCATCGATTCACAGCAACCACTCGGGAACGAGTGTTTGGAACCAGTTTGCATTCAGTACTCACCCACCATTTCGTTTGGGTTCAGGACTAACTAGGAGTCATTGAGTTGAGCCCAGCGATGCCAACAACGAGCAGGTGGTGGACTAGCCATAGGTGGACCCACTTGTGCTGTACATATTCTGCCTTGAAGTACTGAAGTACACGGATGGACTAGTACCAGGACTTAATCGTTTGGGCCATAGGAATCAAGTGAGGGTGACCAGTCTGGGGCACTTGTTGGTCCTGATCTTCCCTGCCCAATCGAACAAAGAGCAGGGAGCTCTGCCTCCTGCTTCAAGGATTCGGATCCCCTTGAATCAACTGAGCCTCCAACTCTGGACTAGATCAACTGCTGCATTCGCCCCCAGGGTGGGAAGCACTACGGCGTCGTTTGGCTTCTTCGAGCCCTTCTATTGCCAGAATACCCTATAGAATACCTACCTACCTCAGCCTTTACTGATGACTATGATATGTTCGAAACAGCCCTGAAGGTTAAGAGTCCCCTATTCCCCAGTCTGGACCCAATCGTCTGCTTTTCCAATGTATAAGTCTCTTGGGCCTGACATCAGAGCCAGCAAAGTTATCGTTAGTCCTAAGAGGGTTTCTTCCCATTCACCTGTGAAATGTGTTAACAACTACCGCCCAGTTACACCCGCATTCCTCAGCTGGTTGATTTCGTGACCGACTCCTTCCACTTCCTGACATTAACCACATGATGTTGCTTTCTTAGCAACAAATTTCTCTCTCGCTTCAAGTTTTTGCCATTTTCGCTACTAATCCGCGTCACTGACGGGGGAACGCTCGATGGAAATATGAACTGCAGTAAGAAAGTAAGCAAACATACGTTGTACTCTGGTCAAGCAACATCTGCCTTTCAGCAAATCACCGAAAAAATCCGGAAGTTGAGAGGAACGCGAGCAAGCGGCTTGAAACTCCCACAGATGCACAGAGCTGGTTATCTGAAATCCGACCTTCGCGGTTAACCCTGGCCCTACCCTAACCTGCACCCACTAAGCCACCCAAATAGTGTCAAATAGCGAAAAGCATTTCGTGGAAAAAAAACTTGTCTTCGATTGTTATAACGACAAAACAGAGCTACAGTAACCGTCAGGGTCAAGTCAAGGCTCGATGGCGCGATACTCGCCCGCGACCGACCGCAATTCGGGCCGTTCTGGAACCGGTTCGACCATCGCCTTCAGCGCTCGATCGATCCATCTCACATCACTTTCATCGCTGACGGTGAAAAAAGCGGAGAAACGCCCCGTTCCGAAGATAGTGCACCCGGTTGGACGAGTTTCCATGTTAGCGTCACGTAAAGTCCCAGTTCGGAACTCAACACCATCTCGCATGAGTCTTCGTAGTGTTTCTAGGACTCCCCTCCCATGACCGCTGCCAACATCAGGACAATCATCCCGATGAGCACTGATGTTGCCCAAAACGTGCACCGAATATGCGCCAGCTGGCCACGGCTGGCGACAATTTGGTGCGCGTTTGATTTTCGGGCGGGCGGGCAATTCGGCCATTCCATATGCTCCCCCATCGTTTTTGTTATCTTGATGACAGTTATCTCTTTATCACTGCCCTTTCTACTGTGGTATTTTTAATCCTTTTGTTTCTTTTATAAGATGATCGTGCTAAGACCTTAATGAGCTACGTCCTTTTCATAATAATTCAGTGGCAATCTGTGTTTGACACTAAAAACTCTTTGGAAGTATCCTTCTTTTCGAGATTTTTCGGCTGCCAAACGTTCATTTACCCGTCATCACTGCTCTTTTGGGATTTCTTGTGATCCTATTCACTAGTGACACAGTTATTCATAGTCGTTTGAATTCAAAATCTTTATGGGAAGCCTGAATCGCTGTTTTACGATGGCTTTTCGAAGTGATCTCTACGGCCAGGGGTTCTGGTTTGGAAGTTAGGCTCAATTAGTATGTTTCGAGGTAAGAGTAGATCTTATTGTTAGTGTAGATCCATTTAGTATACTCCCGACATGTTATATATCCCCCCTCCCATCCACCCATTTTGGACCGTGATCAGTGGCTTTGCAATTTCATGAAAGAAATGTCTCGTTGAAATCGATTTCCCATCAAAGCCTTCCGCTACATATTGATGTCAGCTTGTGAATATTTTGATTTGTTGATGTTGTTTTGTCTGATTTCACTGGAACAAAATGTGGGTAGCCGTTTTGTTACCACTTTTCGTTACTACCTTTGCCTCTCCTGTCTGCTCCCATTATCATCCCGGTCTCGTTCCCCCGTGTATCTCTTCGTCTGTGTAAAAAGCTGGCGATCAATTGCAATCGGGTATACACTAGACAGATTCAACTCAACGTAATTGGAAAATAGCCATTGTTAAATAATGGTTGCATTAACCCATTACTGCTTTTTAAAAAACAGCCTCTTTAGGGATCATTGACCAGAACTGGCTTCCGTAATTGGTAATCTCATGTCCAACAAATGAAATGCATTCGTTTTTCAACTGATTTCCTTCTGTTTTCCTTTGTTTTTCAACTTCTGTTTTCCATTTATGTTTTCCATTTCTAAAGTTGATCTTCTTAACTTACATATTAATTAAGTTTTTGGTCAATTATGCCCATTAATTTTCATTGGAGGCTTTTCATTTGAGAAGAATTGTCGCGAGAAACTAATTTTAGAGCAGCGACTTTTTTTGTTTTATTATCAGGCCATCTATCATGCTAATCTGATCCCTGCACCAAACTTTTTCGTAACCGGCGGCGGTAAAAGAATTCAATACAAGGGGCTGTGAGGGAAGGGAGTAGCTGTGAAGAAATATACCTATCAATATTATACTTAAATTATTTAACCCGGGGAAAAGAAGGACAATGGAGATTCATAAGATCTTGAAGCAGTTGTCGTATTATGTGCTCTCTAAGTGTGGTGGTATCGCTCCCAATTGCTCAGTTACTTTGGTGTTTTTCTGTTGGACTTCCTAATGATTACTCCACTGTTATAGGGTTACTTCACTTCCTTTCAGTTTCTTTGAGTTGCTCATGGTTACCAGCTATTATAGTTTCTGTGTTTGCATATGTCTTTTTCTTAGACCCCTACGTCCTTTTTTCTCCAGCGCTACCACACTTAGCAACGTAGGAAGGATCCTATTACTTATTCGAAACCCTTCATGATAGAGGAGTTTTCCTTTCAAACTTAAGAATTCAAATTTCGGTTGATTAGGAGCGACTGATCAATACTGCGAATGATTGTTGTTGATAAAATTTGGTGAATAGAGCTCCGTTCAAAAAAGTCGGCCCCTCCGTAAGGGCTGCCTATGCAGTAAAGATGATTGTTCGACTATATATAGTTTTCCTTTACTGTTTGGGTTTCTAAGTAAAATCAAATGAAATCCATGGTTTGCGTGAAATTTGAAAAAGTGGAGGGTCATCGGAATCTGCATGACTAGTTCAAAGGGCTCGTTTCTCTTTCAGGCATATACAAGCTTTCCCTATCTTCCATTCGATAGTTTTCTTGTTGAAGAAACAAGACTTCTGTAGGCTTAAGATTACCTTTAAATTTATTTCCAAAAGTCGTAAGCCATTTTCTGTTCCTAATACGCTCTTGCAAGGCACGAAGTCATTTCCCATTTCCCCCCTCAAGGACTGCTTTGCAAAAGGCAATCCTCTAGCATTACCATCTGCCCGTTTCTTTCACTCGCTCTCCTTGTTCCTTTGTCTTTTTCGGGATTTAAATTTTTCTGAACACTCTCGCTGGGCTCTCATTCTTCTCTTTCAGCGACGTAATTAAGTTTGTTTATGGACTATGAACAGTTTTTGGTAGGAAAATTTATCAGAGCGGATCAGTTAGTTCCCCATTGGAATTTTCTTTATGATTTCAATTTTGAATTTTTGAGTTTAAGTTTAATGATTTACTCTGAATCACCACTATTCATGGATTTATTCGTTTATAAGAAGGGCGTTCCGCATTGTAGCTGACAATCAGTGAAGCTGCAACCGCTTAAGGAAGATGGGCGTGACGGAGTCAACATGTGCTGGCGATATTGACACCATTTTGAGATGAGGGCTTGTCCAAGCAAATCTTATGCGTTTGCTGCTCAAACAGCTTTGGCAGTGTTGTAAAGGTCGACAATAGTACAATCCGCACAAGAAGATGTCTGTATTCTGCACTGATTTGGTGTTTTACTTCAGTAAAATCTGCGAAGGGCTCCTTGTTTTCTCTCCACCCCTCTGCCCCCATTGGTGGCCCCTTGCTGATCCTCCATTTGCTTGCTGCCCTGTATGCGGCGAGTCACTGTTGCGCATCCCCGCATCTTCCATCTATTTCT
The DNA here is from genome assembly GCA_000469685.2 of Haemonchus contortus. Taxonomy (NCBI): domain Eukaryota; kingdom Metazoa; phylum Nematoda; class Chromadorea; order Rhabditida; family Trichostrongylidae; genus Haemonchus; species Haemonchus contortus. The sequence continues at coordinate 12,963,670 of LS997564.1, forward strand.
CTGTCTGTTCATTTCCTCCTCTTCTATCTCTCGTTTGCATGATCCTTGCTATCATTCAAGGTTTTACGGCGTGGCCACATTGCGGCGGCGTGCGCTCATGCTCACCCACAACCCGTTCCGTCGATTGCTTGCCAGATTACGATGAATTGCGGTAGATGTGTGGTAGGCGGCATCGTATTATCAGGCTCGATAATCTTAATGAATTATGTCATTTACGACGGAACGTTTCTCAAGGTCTTCGTGGAATAATACTTGTAGAAAACAGTTGTTTGTTCTCAGAGTGGTCCCTTTTGGACCACAGCATGAGTGTTGAACTGTACTCTCCTTCGAGTTTTGACGACGGCTCGAAGCTTTTTGTTCACAAACTGTGACATGGGCTCTATTTTACGGTACTTGTTGAATATAGGTCTTTGAACATTCATCTGATTCCTATGGCAGTAACTGAGGCCTTTTTAATGGTGTTAGGTTGACCAAGGAATAACTCCGTATTTTACCGAGTATTTCAATATGAAGGTGACTACCTGTTTTACAAAGTGATTTGTAATAATAGACCAGGTATCAGTGTGTTTTATGGCCAACGTTTATTTGGATGCATATTTCTTTTTCACTGACAAAAAGGAAATAATATTTTCTAAAATATACACAGTTACTTAGTTGCCAATCTCTCTAAATTATAAAGCAGTAACTTGGTGTCGGTTTGTCGGTATGTCGGTATGTTTGTATGTGGGTTTGACGGTCTGTCCGTCCGCAAAACTTTATGATTACGATAAAAGTAGTGATATGGAAAACCCAGTTCTATCCTACGTTTCCTTCTTATATATAAACAGTAATCTGTTGGGTAGGTTAATGTAATAGAGTTAGTACTGTGGAGTGAAGTGGGTTATGTGAAGTGAAGTAGAGGCTTCAGAACGGTGGTTTCTCATTGTACTGGCATCGTGCTATGTATTTCTCCTTTTTTTTCACCTTTGAACGCCATAGGGTGGATAAGGAGGTGAGCCTATAATTGAGCTCAGGAACGTTGCTTATCCGAGAACATACAATTTTTAACCTGAGCTTCAGGAATGAAGACGCACGGGGTGTGTGAGGTGCACACCTCCACTCCGGCGCCAACTATAATGCATTTTCTATCTACTTTGTGAAAGTAGGGAATGAGGCCCGACGTAAGCCGGGCGACCTGACTGGTCTAATAGTAATGTTGTTGACTTCTATTTAACCTAAGCCTCATCGCATTCTCAAAATCTGTCATTAAGCATGCCACCCTTATCACATCTTCCCTTGCGATACAAGTGTCAGGTAGCCATTCGTCACTGAGAGTCTGTGAGTCTTCAGCGATTTCACAGCTGTTTTGGTTAAGATCTCTGTCTCGTACTCCAGTACAAAAAACTTGACGCCTAAGTCAATTTCACTACTAACTCTTGTGCTTTCCAACATTTCTTCAGTAAGATGTTCATTACTTGGTCGCTTCTTTCTGGATAGACTAGTTCATTATTGAAAGTACCAGTGTCGAAGTACTGCCATTACAGTACAGTAGAGATCACAATTTGAATCATCCACCTCACTCCATATTACTCACTTCCCTCCGCAGTGCTCACTTTATCCATTAACCTACCCACAAAGTGACTGCTTTGTATATAAGAAGGTTAACTTTTCCATATCACTACCTTTATCATAATCACAAAGAACCCCGGACGGACAGACCGACATACCGACATACCGACATACGGACATACCGACATACCGACAAACCGACAAACCAAGTTACTGCTTTATATATAAGAAGGATAATAGGGAACGGTGAGAATAGCGGTGTCACTTATTCATGTTAATTGTAAGGTTGCCAGTCTAATCGCTTGAACAGCTCATGTGCAGTGTATTGTGAACTAAAACTTTTTTTGGCAGTAATTATCCTTGGAAAAGAGGTATCAGAGTGATTTGGCTAGTATCTGCAGGGAGAACTCTGAACCCGATGTACTGAATATGACTTTGCACTCCACACTGACTCATAAAACTTAATTAAGGGACGGAATTCTCAGCCATTGCAACCCTCTACTTTGCATATAAATGACAAAAGAACGGTGAAGGCGTAGTTGGCTAGAAGTGAGCGAACAAGGGTGAAGACACTTTTTGGCCACCGATCTGAATTCGCCCTGAATGAATGGACTTTATTTTATGAATCACTACTACAACCCCTCTTTGAGAAGACACCCAGAATTTAAAGCCAGCAATTATTTGATATGTAGATGTGCTCGATTTTCCCAAATGTTCTACCAAACGACGTGTATTCGTCTAATTCACTGCAAAAATATTCATAGTCACTCTTCTACGGGAATATTCCGAAGGTCGTTTAAAGTCGAATGAAACATGTGCGAATTCATGACGTACAGATGAAAAAGTTATAGTATTTCCCAGAATTAACTAGAGAGAATGAGAATTGAGTTTTTATGGTGTCTTTTCTCGTAACGAGCTGGTCGGAGGCTTTGTCAAATACTGTCTCGTATACAGTTTTACGGGCGGTGCTTGTTGAGTGAATGCCATAATCGCTCTGATTCGTAGGGGTTTTGGTTAACGATGTCTTTTTTCAAGAGTTTTTTTTTGGAACGTACTGTTTCAATGTCTACCTTTGTCACTGGTGTTTTTGAGAGCTTAGACTACAATTGCGTTGCGTAATTCAAGGTCACACAGTGCTACGCCCGACCCCACCCCACCGCCATCACCTCGTTATTCTCAATTCAGTTTGAGTCACTGGCATGAAATGGAGGGGCTAGGATTTTTCGAGTTTCAGTACTCATTCCCTACTACCGAGTCCTTTCTGTACTTTGTATTCCTCCATATTTTCTCCTTGAATTTCTTTTTGTATTTTTAACGACTAACTTTTCTCTACACCCAAACACCTCTCTTTTTCCAGCTCTCGTTCAGATCATACAAGAAATTCCTGCACCCCTTTTAATACTCGTTTTTTATTTCTATACAATCTAACGCTTACTTGTTTTAGTTTCCATAGCTAGCGTCTCCCATCTGGGAAATATGATACTTGACGTAGTTTTGTCAGATAGCGCCCAAAGCAAGCTGAAATGTTGATGTTTACGTTTGATCCTTTGGAGTCATGGTTAAACGATCGATATTAATGGATCAGTCCCTTGAAAACCGAAATATAAGCATAGAATCAACGAAGTCTATGAGCGCAAATCGCAAAACAACATTTAAGGCTAGTAAAAGTTCAACGTCTGGGAGCCCCTGCGGATTGATTCAAATCTCCCTAACATGTTTTCTACTTTTGCCCATGTCTGAAGATATTTGATCTCTTAAAAGCTTCATGTACCTCTTGAGGAAGTAGAGCAACGCCATGCAAATTGTCATAGCAGTAGGCAGGAGTTTATGCAATGAATAGCCTTCGAGTTCTCCGTTCATTTTCCAGTGGTCGTTCCGTTCAACGGTGAGTAGACGCAAGCAATTATCTCTATTAACTAGTAGCCACATTATTTTGCGGCCTCTGAAGATATACCAATCGGTTTAGATGAAGTAGGTTTTATTTGTTCGGTTGTACTATACTGTGCGACAGCTTCTGCCTTGGGTTGTTTTTATTATTCTATTTAAATTTTTCCTTTTTTTTATTTTCGATTTCAGTATTCGTAATGTTCCCACAAAAAAAGTGGGGCTGAGCGACAGCACGCTCTCTGCTTATTTAGTCAAGGGTTTTTTTAGGATGATATATAAACCATTATCGAGACTTTTCATTGCATCCTGCATGCCAAGTCGGGCGCCGCTTTTTATTTTTAGACACTCTCATTTAGTCCGCATGCAATTTAATTAGATTTTTGTTGAGTAGGGGCTGTTTAACAACAAGAGCTCATGAATACGGCGTTGCTCTCTGCTCACTTTCCTTCACTATTCGTTGTGAAATAGTGAGTACTAAAACTATAGGATGGTTGAAAGGAGGTAGTAGTTTAAGGCGAGTTGAATCAGGGATCCGTCCTTCCAGTTCCGTGAGAAACCCAAAAAGTCTCAGCCCTCTCAACCAATGGCTTACTATTCGGCAATTTTTCACGTTTTCGAGACTTTCGAAGACCTTCATATGTATCCGCTCAGTTCGAGACACATCAATGAAACGGTCCTGGGTTTCTGGGCCTCATCAACAGCGATTAAGGAGTGCTGACGGTTAGGTGCTTTTATCGAAAAAGGCGGAGATGCAGTTTGAGTTTGCTCTTTCTTAGTAAGACTTCCTATCTCTCTGAACCCTTGCAACGACAGGAATTCGTGGTAATTCAACGATCCGAATAGTGCAAATAGACCAAAGTGCAGACATGTAGCATTTGCCAATTATATGTACTGTTTGGTAGCACCTTCCAAAGGCACATGATGAGGAAGTTCATGTATCATCGAGAGGCGCGTCGCACCCGGCTCATATGGCATTTTTCTCATATCACGATTTTTTGAAAGTGCTCTGAGCGACTAATGTCTTCTTGTTAGATGAAACAGCCGTTTGCAACCAGCTCATGGTAAACTAACTTATGCAAAAGCTGCATTCGGAATGAGAACAATTAGTTTCACGGCTTCCATCTTTAATGATCCTAAATCTTGCCTTTACTTATGAGGATTTACGGCTTTGTTCGTGACTCCTGCCGTCGTTAGTGGTGCTGGCTTGGCCTCGGTTACCTTTGTTCTCAGTGAGTGTGGCTTCCTCCATTCCTCGATGAATTGTCGAAATGGTTGACCAGGTTGACCTGGTGTTTGGTCGGCAAACAAAACATATTTTTGAAAATCTCACATCATCGGTGCGGTATCGATGACCGTCTATTTATGCGAAACTAAACTGATGTGATATTCCGTCTACCGTATCAGTTAAGTCTCTCATGGTAGCCTACGCTCCGCCAAATAGGTTCATTGTATGTGTACATACCTGTGTCGGCATGGTGTCGACGGTGTCAGCGGTCACGGCCAGTCAGTTGTGGGCGAACGGTTACACACACCTTGTTGGTGGTTAACGGAGCTCGTAATCGCATCTATTGCGGTTACGCTGCACAACGCCTGGCGAGATGCTGGGTAGTAGTCTTTTTCGCCTGTTCTGCTTCAGGGTTACGCTACTGCTCCAACATGATTGAGAGCGACATAAGCAGAATGGTTTTTATGATGAGCTTAGCTGCAAGTAGCTAGAGCACGTGTGCATTATTTATTTTGCACTCATACAGTTGATTGCGGAAGATTGATTTCCTCGGGTCAGGTTCCCCTTAAGCTAGGGAAGTCTCAAATTTCACGACGGGAACAACTTTTGCAGGGCTGGGTGTTTTTGTGGAGGTAACGCGATGTACTTTCTTCCCCTTCGGGGAAATAGACATTACTTTGTATGTTAGCTGGACTGGAAAGGGTGATGTTGGATCTGAATGGTAATATTAATAAGTAAGAGTAGTAAGCCTTGAGGATTCCTATGAATCTCCGCTGCCCCTTCGGCTTATGTTCCTTATTCGTGATTCCTTTTCACTTTTCATCCATTTCCTCATAAAAGTATGTTTTTCAACTGTGTAGGCTTGCTCGGTTTCACTTTGCCAAAGCAGTAAAGTATGTATTTGTCGGTTCAATTACTGTTGTAAGAGTGGATAGATATTGCTCATTCTCGATCGCCCACGCCCCTGCATGAGTAGTGGTGCTAGTTATGAAACAAACCGGTTCTATCTAGCATCTATTTAGCTGGGATCTGTTTTAGGCGACCAAATGTTGCAAAGAGTGAATGAAGTTCACTTTGATCGGCTACAATGTTTTCACTGACTACTGATTTCGATAATATTTACACTTATGATGTTTATATTTGTTAGGATCGTCAGGTTTGCGGCTTTCCAGGCCACTGAAACCGTTATAATGGCTGGAATGCTGTCGTATATGCTTTAGCTCCGCGGTTCTGTCCATCAATGACTGTTAAAGGGACGTAATTGTCGTGATTAGCGAATCCAATATCGCGAAATTTGGGCGGAAGCCCAGCAGTCTTGGCACATTCAATGCTGCAAAAGCACCCAGCATTTATTTTGTGGCTAGTTGCCTCTATGTTTGTTTTGAGCATCGTCCGCGTCGTCGGCCACCGGGCACTCATATCGCTTACCCACTTGCTATGCAAGCCGTTATGCATCAAAACGTCCTGTTTTTTGAACAGCAAACTTATGTACTTTCTAGCTGAATAATGCTAAGAGTTGTAAGAATTCGTATCCAGCATTGGTAACACGTTCAGTTTATGTTCAAATCCCATTTGGAATCTATGAACTCAATAGATCGAAAGAAGTTCTGTCTAGTAGGGAGAATTCTGAGTTTGAGGAGATTTTTTTTGGGTGGAAAACGGACAAACTTCTCCTAAGAGCACCTCGATGCATTCGTTTTCCATTTTCCAGCATATCTCCAGTATGTTCCCTTTTTAAAGAGGATGAAGGTAACTTGTTGGTTTTCGAGCTCATCGACCACGTCGAGTCTCATTGCGTCTATCCAAATTAAATTGAATAATGTGGTTGGGAGCTTCTCGATAATTCGCTGGGCTTAGCTGATCTGTCCCCATCGCACTTTCTGAAATCTCCTGAATCTTCCTGAGCAAGAGGTTCCGAGATAGCAACTCCCGCCGAGAGTAAGCTGGTTCGCTAGATTTGGAGGATGACGAGTTCCACAGCAGCAGAATGGACTTGTTCCCGGGAAGGGGTAGAGATGTGGCGAAGGTAATGGTGCGTGTTCCGATTGCTGTTGCTGGGTGTTGTCTTTTCCCATACTTTCCCGAACGAAACATATTTCCCCACTCAACAGTAATAAATCTTTCCCCATCAGGTTTAACGCTCATTCCTATCAAGGTACTAAAATCTAATGGCTTTCTATCCCTACGACTACGTACTGCGACTGTACAATAAGAGAACCATGGGATAAGATTAAGCTCCGAAATGCTCATGGCAAAGAGAGGGAATAATCGAACTCATTAGTCTAAAACAGCCCGCTGCTTTTTTCTATTGTCTATGCGAACACGAGTGTGTTATTATGGTTGCGGGCGTCCAAGTCAGGGAGCGCAGCCAGCCCATTCTGTCTCTGCGCCGCTCTTGTTGTGAATGCCCTGTTTTGACTGATAATACCAGTACTACTACTAGTAGTAGGCCTGAATTTTTTCCGCTCTGTTTGAAGAGAGCGTTATGCGGACAGAAGGAGTAAACACGCATCTTTGCAGTCATCAATGTGGTCGTACTAACTTGATGTAGTTACCTTTCTTCACTTTTGCTCTATCGTGACATATTCTGAACTTATATTTTGACATTTTCGTTCTTCCAGTGTACTGCGTTTCGCCATGACCTTCGAAGAAATGTTGTTTTACCTGAAAATGTCGTATTCCAGGGCAGAGGTAATGAACTGTGAAACAAAGCATGCATTGCATTGTGCAGCTTTGCTCGGATGGATTCTAGGATTTGCTTATTTTTGTGGCGTATTCACTGAACCTCATTCCACTGTAACACTGAGCCCTTTTGAAAGGTGAGCGTTTTGATGTCGGTTCCGTCATTCTTGTTTTATTTATGTTTTCTCCTTTCTTTTTGAGTCCCCTTGGGGATCCCCGGCCAGGGTTTGGTTGATCCTGCAACACGCCGAACAACTGATTCTCTACCATTTAATCACTTAGGTTCCTTTTTCGACTTCTGCAACGCCTAGGTGTCGAATCAGGGCCAACACAGGCTGCAAGTTAATTTGTTTGGGTTATATTCTTTTATTTCTTTAATCTCGTAAAATTAACTTGCAGTTTTGATATTTTTTCTTCTCCTAGAACAACCTCCTTTTATTCCTTCGTAGTTGTTGGCTTTATGTTGTTTGTTTTCCTTCTTTGCATTTCGATGCATCGGCCGCAATCCGTCCGCATTCATTTGATTAATAGCGTAGCGCATTGTTGACAATATCACCCTTGTGTATGTTCTTCGTTACCAAAAGCTAAACAAATGGGATGTCTGTGCAATTAATGGATGTCATTGGTAATCCATGCAATATTCTAGTTATGGATACACTTGGACAACGTTTCTGTACCTTTTGCGTTTCACCGCTTTACTGGTACTTCCACAGTGCCTCTGCAATCTTCTTGGCCTTGTTTTATTCAATGCATTTAGGGAAAAGGTTAGTATATACTGTTATAGACATCTATCCTTATCCTCTATTGAAGCTATAAATATCCCACTGCAACAGTTTCAGGTACCGTTAAAAGCTGCACCGTTACTGTCACCATTTGTGTGCTTTCGGGTGGTTACAAAGGGTCATTTTCCGCTCCTAGTCAAGGTATTTGGTCTGTTTTTCCACTGTATCGGCTTTTTTGTTGTGTTTTTTTCTTTTTAACTGTTTTTTAAAGTCTTTTTTTCTAGTATATATCTATTATGTAAAAGTTTGGAGAGGTATTAATACTATGAAAGGATTGACCATGTACTGCAATAGTTTAGAGCGTCCTCATGCGTGTTGCAACGGACTGTCGTTCTTATCTTTTGGCTTATTGTCTGCGACAAAGATTCATGGTCCAAAAGTCACTAAATAGTTGTGATTAAGTAAAGGAATTCGTCCTTGCAAGGCCTGCTGATTTGTTCCAAGCTAGAACGTTGGAAAGAGAAACCAGATGGCTGTAGATCGAGTTTTTTTGGGGGTAATAGGCTGTCAAGTTGGATTGCTTTCCCTAGGTGTCTTCCAGATCGTTGGCCATTAGGCCGATCCTCTCTAAGTTGCTCTTTCTCCGTCTCCGTCATTATTCATTTTGCTCACCTTCTGCATTGCCAAGCAGTAGAAGATGGTGATCTTTCGCCTTTGCGCTGACCTGGACATTTTAACTCGAATGCCATGACAACCCGAAAAAAAAAACACTTCCTTGTCGTAATTGTTGTCACCCTCAACTCGAAACTCTAAATGGAACTAATTAGTTGTTCGCAGGGATATTTACAACGTTCTACCGTATGATGTGAAAGATTTCTCAGTAGAGATTATTTTGTTATGTTCGAATGGTGAGTAATCGTTACAATTACCAGCGTGTTACTGCCACCGACTGAATTGTTTGTCGACGTTCAATCGTTGAACTCTATGAGTGTTTGGCTAATGGCGAGGTCCGTGACTCATCACAGGATTGTCGAAAATCGATGAGAACGGCTGATGAGGGGGGACCTCAAACGAAGGTGGGGGTGACTTCACTCCATTCATTCACTTCACTGGGGTGCAACTGACAACTTTATAGAGTTCACAGTAGTTTGAAGAGCTTTTAACGGAAGAGTGGTGGCTGCAAAGAATGCTGTTTTCTCGGAAAATAGTTAATGGGGTCAATCAAAGGTAGTGGAAGTTTTCACAGAGTAGGCGATCAGGGACGATTTGAAGTTTTGCAAACTGACGGTGCGGTCTTCAGGTTCAGATCTAGGAGTCACCTTTGACTTTGTCTGTAGTAGGCTTTGTTCAGTGTCAGCAACACACATTCAACTGTTTCTACGTTCTCAAGGTAGGTGTGTTCCGGTTGTTGGTCCTTGATTTCCCTTTTCCCACTTGAAGTTTTTAGTAACGTTGCAGAGACACTGGCTCCGCTGTTTCTTTCACGCAAGCACTCGACATTTTTGTCCATTATAAATGGTTCCCCATATTCGTTTCATTCCGGTTCTGCTTTGTCGTCACTAGTCACCTATTTTCCATTTCCATCGAAAGTTTCCGCTGCATAAGTGTGAGGAAGGGTGTTGGTGATGAGGGGCTGAGATTGAACGCTTAAGGAATGTAAGTAAGAGCCATGGATCGATATGTTATGTTATGGTCCCAGGGCAAGATGAAAACGAAGAGCTTAGCCGTGATTTGGTCTCAGGGTCATTAGAGCTGCAATAAATGTGCCAACCGGTTTTTTGACGGTTTCTATCCGGTAGCCGCTGTGTTGCTCTATGGGTTTCTTCTCAATATTGTTGTTATCCCTTGCGTAGGTGTCAAGCCTCCTCTAAATATAGCTAAATGAGAATCTGTTTCACGAAGGCACGTCGATCCTCGTCTTAGGTGATCAGCGGAATTGAACATTGCTCGTCCCAAGGTTTACTTGCCAGGTCCTCTAAACTGACTTAAATGGTTTACCTTGCGTCAGTATGGATGCTTCCTGTTCTGGCTTTATTGCGTGGAACTCATGGAAGCACTTTCATATATTTACTTTGTGAAAAATCCATTTTTCAAAAGTACTGTTATCAAGTGTACTTTGGGCTTTGCTTAGGACCGATCAGCTGGTTGCATCAGAGATTTCGTTTTGCACGAACGAGAATATCGTTGCATAATCCGATGATTGCTCTATGATAACTTTGTCAACTGACGTCAGGGAAGAGTAGGAAGAAATTTCTACAGACAGTTGAGATAATCTTCTGAATAGTTGCTTGGAATTCACCGGTTTGCAATAAAATGGGGAATCAGTGATTTCATCTGGATTGCAGACCATACTTTTGGAGAAATGAAATGCATTTTTTGTACGATCAAACGCAACATTTGAAACAAAACTCTTGTCTATGATTAAGCTACGTTATGTACTTTATGGAATATAAATGAGATGAGCAGCAGCATTCATCGAAAAAAGCTTAACTATCACTAGGGGTTTTGTGTCAAAGAAATGTGTAGCGAGAAAAAAGGAAAAAAATTTTTTTTCGGGATTTATCAACAAAAAGTTTGTGTAACACAACCTGTGTTTACATTGCTGACCACCGCATTGGTCTGCTAGAAATCGAACATCCTTTTGAAAACGCAGTTGTCTGTTCTGGTAGTGATATTTAGTGGACAGAGATAGTGATATTTAGTGGACAGAGAACGGTTCTTTTTCCAAATTCTGTGAAGCATAACTTTACAAAATCAAGCTAAAATTTAGAGTTGAGCTAGAGCTCCCGTATTGATTATTTCTTCATGTTCCTCTTATACGTTTGATCTGTCACTCTTGCTTTCATGTTTTAAGTTCATAGCTGAGTTTTGTGTTAATAGCTGATGCTTTATATTGCAGGAAAATATAGCTACTAATATGAAGACATGCTATGATGCAGGCATGGAAAATTTTATATTTGAGGTCAGTGAATGTTTTACCATTAGCTCAATGAGCCTTTAATGGACTTATAACAAATTACTTTTGTTACTCGCTATGGCCATGAATGCTCGATGCAGATCTTAGATTATGAACAAATGAGAATTACCATTTTAAGGCCATACTGAAGGGGTGAACTGTCTTTTGGGCTTTCCTTCAAACAAGCTGACTGAAATTCTCCATAGAAAGCAATTAAGGGCAGCCTATCTCACCAATTTGGTGTAAAGTAATTCTCGACTGAATTTCTATTAATCGTTTAAAGAAGTTGTCAACATCTGAAAGGGACTAGAGAGGCTTTTCGTGGTTTTGTTTGAAACCTGTTTCTGTTAGTAATCGGCTGAAGCTCAATGTGAAATACTGGATGAAAAATGTGGCTGTTCAGGTTGTTACTGACAAGGCAATTCATCTGCCGCCTCAACCCCGAGTACGTGAAGTGGTCGTCCCAACGTCATACAGGTAGGCTCGTGATCAACATGAAAGCTATTTTTGAAACTTGTCTGGAATGTGATGGTTTTTTGGTAATGAGACACGTGGAACAGTCTGCACCCAGCAATTTATCATTCACTTGCAAGACGTGATTATGTGCTCACTGATAAGCGGCGAAAGCAAAAAGATGTGTTCTGAAATTTGGGAAGCTATTGCTGTCCTCAAATGTTGATCGACCTCATCATTAGGTTCAGGAACTGACAAAAAATTTCGAAAACAGTTATTAACAGTATTCGAGAATGTACAGAGCACTAAAAGTAATGCGAAAGTTGAAGAAGTTGGAGCTTACGACTTTTATTGCCTCGAAGCCCGTATATCTGTACTCAAAACTGCTCATTTCTGCTGACATGGATGCAGAAGAAAATGTTCAGAGACCAAAGAAACAACGAACCAAAGAACTAATAAAAAGAACCAAAGTGAATAGCATCAACGAATGGAATTCTTAAATGGTCGCCATTTTTCTCCCACATCGTCATGAGCTGAACGATCAGTTGTAGGGCGCGGCGTTCTCGAAGCATAATGTCGAAGAATGCATGAAACGGTTTGAAAAAAAGAGAGATGGGTGGAAGGGTTCAAACATTGCGACAAATCTTCGCAAATTTAACATTTCTGCATCGCGAGTCGGACTGTCCTCGAAGAAGCGGAATCGTTAAAGAGTATAGAATTAGAAGCCTCATCTATCTACAGAAGCGCGTGGCCAGAATAACTTTGATGCCGGCGGCTTTTACTTTCTCGCTTTCAACGTCACGCACGAAGGTTCCAAGGGACGGTGATGCTGCATTCGAAGGTCGAAAGAGTTGGCTGGGTGGTCTGAAGAACCGCCTGAGATGGCTTGGACAAATATCCAAGCGGATACTTATCGTGACCACGGTACCAAAGGCAGGGCCAACAATTGGATGTAACGCATATCTTCATGAAAGCCATCTTCGCCTAGGCATTGTCAGACCTCATGTAGTTCGTATAGTTTTATAAAGTTATAAAAAAAATTACCAGGACTTGGAATTCTGTTTCGAATGTGCCTGCCTACATACATCTAGTGAAGCTTCACTTGTCTTGGTCAGTTGAAGGCAGAGCACAGTGCCAAGGCTTTTGACAGGGTCATTAAAGCCTTTTAACTGAACCTGTGGGGGAGGGGGAGCTACGCGATGTCTAGATGCTTTTTGGACCACGGCAAAACATACTTGCCTATCCGGCAACTATTAGCTTTTTGATCCCTTGTACTCTTCTCTCCACTGAAGCAAAACCTTGAGTATTCTCAAATGATATGGCCTAAAAGCTTTATCGTAATTGCTTTCTATGTTCTAGGACCAAAAGCGGCGCAAAGTTCAAAGCTCGTGCTCTTCAATACTGCCTGGAGGATGATGTCAACATCTTGCAGGTGGTTTTACTTGCTTCGATTTGCCTTTTAGGAAATAATATGTAATTTCCTGTGGTTTGGCATCCTCAGTGAACAAAATAACTATACAATCTTCAAGTTACTACTATAACATTAATTATTTCAGGATAATGACTGGATCGTTCATCTAGATGAAGAGACCTTATTAACAACAAATGCGGTAATTTTTAGATTCATTCATTTCATTTTGTGCACATCGAAGAAAACGACAAGAATGAAAGGCTATTTTGACTTTTAAAATTGAACTTGGTGTCATATTTCCTCTTTTTATACTTCTGCAGTTTCTCTTCATGCAACTCTGACAGCCATAATGCTCAACAGGTGTCAACGTTTACAATTTTGAAGACTTGCATCGCACATGTTGTGCTCGTAGATTTAAAATGTGCAGATTCTATCCGAGTGTTTCTTGGGGAAATCCTAGGGGACGTTCGGAAACGCTTAACTCAATATGGACAATGGACAGCGTCCAATTTATAACTTCTGAAGTTCTGAAGCTTCAGACTAATCGAACGGAAGTTTGGTGTTGAACACTATTCCCAATGTGTATGAGAACTGTGTTCAATACCAAACTTCTGTTCGATAAGTCTGAAGCTTCAGACCTTTGGAAGTTAAGAATTGGATGCTGTCCATCGCAATGCCCGCCAAATGCTCTGAACTGTAAAAATGATTTTTTTTTTTTGAAGAGCTTTTGATGCATAATCAAAACGTTCTGAGCCTTCTGTTCCATGAAACAGGAATTCCATTTAATTTAGGTAATTGCACTCACTCGATGCCCGTGAACAACATCTAATTCCAGAACGTTTCGGCTAAATTTAAAAGACCTTGTCATTCACCAAGCATTAACTGCTTTCTAGCTAATCGAACACTGGCACATAAATAGTGGCACGTAATTGTCAAGCCAAGATTAGAAACGTGTTTGAGCTCCGGAAAATTATCCATCAAAAGTAGTAGTATAGATGGCTGTCTGGAAAATCCACCACTATGTTACGTACAACTTAGCATGTTTCAGAAGATAAGGAGTAATTAATTAGGAGTGATTAGTTTAACGATTTGACGTCCTTATAATGTTATTCAAAGATTCCAATGGTCATTTTAAGATATGCGGCATTCTTAACTTCTGCGAAGACGGTCGTCATCAATTCGGTCAAGGGGTGATCACATATGCAAGCGGGGAAATTGTCAACTGGCTGACAACGCTGTCGGACTCCTTCAGGTACAATTTCTGTTCATTACCATTCTGGTTTTGCTCTCCGATATTTCACTCATATCTGCGCCGTCTCAGTATGAAGTCCTAATCTTGTAGAATTTTCAAAAACTTCTAAAGGAGGGCCCTACATTTAAGTGCAACGCCCGCTTTTTTTCTGACGTCTCCTACGTTCAATGCATGCTTAGTTTATTTTGAAGAGTGTTTATGTCCACCTTTTCTGGAGCATTCTTTTGCATAGACCCAAATAAGGTGTATCAATGCATGCCTATACCCTTTCCCCGTCCTTAGACTCTGCTGATTTAAGAACGTTCGGTCATGCTATCGCTGTTTGAGGTAAACGTTTCCCTTCGTAGACGGAGTTCCGCTCAGTTCATGTCCGTCGTAATTTTTGACCCTTGCCCCATCTGTTACGCACTTGACCACCCTTTCAGGTGCTCATTCAGCGTGTCAGAAGTTTCATTCATGGTTACATGTGTTACATTTTCTAGAGTTGCGGACGACATGGGTAAATTACGACTTCAATTCAAGCTCTTTCACAAGCCTCTTTTCGGTTGGAAAGGCTCCTTCGTTGTCACGCAGGTGGGCTTTTTTGTTGAAAGGGTTTTGTGTTTTTATTGTGACATCGTTATTATTACTTCCCAATATTTAAAAGAACATATGCTCATGTTTATGTATGCTTTAGGAATAACAATTTTCATTTTCAAGGTTGCTGCAGAACGAAATGTGTCGTATGACCACGGTATGGAGGGATCTATAGCAGAAGATTGTTTCTTTTCGATGATCGCGATGAAACACGGGTACACTTTCGATTTTATAGAAGGTCGGTTTCTTGGTGCCACAATTTGTGATGTATGTTCTCGATCGATATGTTCCGAATGTATAGGTGAAATGCACGAGAAAAGTCCATTCACGATGTGGGATTTTCTGCAGCAGCGGAAGCGTTGGCTACAGGGAATTCTACTAACAGTCCACTCACCTCGGATTGCACTCACACATAAGGTCTGTCTTTTCTACTTCCTTCAAATAGAATGAATCAAAGGCTCTCACGTGTTGGTCTTTAGGCGCTCCTCGCATTATCACTGTATGCATGGGCCACTATGCCGTTGACTTCTCTTCAAGTAAGTTCTTTTGAATTTGAGCCGATTGTGATAATTGCAAATAATTTGAACATATAGCGAATTAGGAATGTTTGCACTGGGAATTCCTCTTCCCCTTTATTCACTTCCATCCCATGTAAAGATTAGGAAAGGGAATTGGTGTGGGTAGATGTTATGGATGCATTCTAGACAGGTTGGAGTGGCCTATTTCTTGCAAGAAAAACATCGGAAACAGCAATTTTCTAGATAGTATAGCTTCCTCACAAAATAATCATTCAATAAGAGACCTAACACGACTATCGGATATCACCTCGCACTTACCAACCGAATTTCCAGCCGCTGTGGTCAAGATGAATCAACGTTTATGGTTCATCTTGACCACACATAAGATCTACCACCGTGATCAGGACTTCCCTGGCAAATGTATACCGTCCCTTGTTTCGCTTGGGGAGATCTCATCGATGAAACTTCTGTATTCACTCTTCCTTCCACCATTTTGAGTGTTCGAAATCGCAACATCCGCTTCCTGCATTGAAGAAATGTAGCAAGTGCTGTTCAATGTTGACTCTAGCGCTTACAATTTGCCCACTCTCAATGATCAAACATGATCTGCGCTGTGTGGTCAACCACGCCGAAAAAGTGTCCTATGTGGTTGATTTCAAGCATAATCGGTCCATAGGTATTTCGAATACCTCACAAATGTACGATGATTACTGATAGCTCTCTGGGACATATGAACAGTAGGTAATAGCTCCTTGGAGCGCAAGTAGTAGTAATTTAACCTAGATAGTTCCAATGATTCAGGTACCATCCCCTCTTGGTCATTCTTTGCTGCTTATGGTTAGTATTACTGATGTTGTTAAAGAAGAAGTTACCATTTAGGTATTTCTCTGTCCGCTCTTCCCCCTTCCTCGTTGTCTGCCGTTCGATTTTGCGCTTTCTTTTGTTGGTGCTGTGAATCTATACATGTATATATTCGGAGTAGTAAAATCATTCTCACACAAATACAGGTACTATACCTTTGTAAATGTATTATTTAAGCACCTTGGAGGTTTCTATCTTCATTCCCGTTACAGGAACAGCGCTTTCCGATTGATGGTCTATCTATTGGGAGCTCTAATGACAATACCATTTAATGTCATTATTGAGAATGCAGCTGTACTAGTTGGAATGTGTGGCCGAAAAGATCAATTCTACATCGTTAACAAAGACATACAAACCGTATAGCAGCTGTGATATTCCTGTGCCAATCATCAGGGCTGAACCGTAAACGAAAGAAAGACGCTGGGTTTCAAATAGCTCAAATTCTTTTACATATATATTATTTATTCGTATTTTTCTCTACACTTTTTACATATGAATTCCCTACAGTTTCGCTATATTGCTTCTAGTGATGCGTTCTGTGCCTACTATTTACTTAAAAACTCGGTTGCTGCCGTTTGCCTAAGCGTTTCTAATAGTTGATTCGTGTATGTTTGCAAAGCGTTTATCAGAATTACGTTATTACTTCGTTGCATTGTAAGGTTATGACACATGTGAACTAACCGATTGTGTGTGTGTGTGTGAACTCGAAACACGGGTGATCTGTACTTTGTGTTACCATATTGACGTCAAATAGCATAATTTAAGATTGCAAAATTGTATCGCCTCGAATAGCATGCTGTTTTGGCAACGTTCCAATGCAGCAGCTATGGTCTAAGTGTTATTAGGTTTTGTCAGTTTATATATGTCGTAGAATTACAAGGCAATGTCGTGTGAACGTGATTCTATAGGCTTATATTCTTTTTCGTACGAGTTTGTTTTTTTATTATAATGATCCGGTTGAACGATTCCTGTGATGTCTCTCGTATGTTTAGGCTTGTAAAACGCTTAGAGATTGTAAGATGGCTCATGTCTTGTATTGTAATTTGTGTTACTCGCTGACTGCCCTCTTCGAACGCGGACATGCGCTCTATCCGTCCATCGCGCTTCTCTTTTGTATTTCGCACCATAATACGAATCTCTTACGTTCTATGCTCATTGTTGTTTCTCTTTGTATTGTTGAAGCATCACCCTATTAGTTGTCTCGTATTTTAAGCGAGGGGAATACCCTCTAGTGCCATTTGTTTCGTTGGCTGACGTAACCGGGCCATGATCACGCTTTATGGGTTCGTTGCGACATGGATCCGTAGCAATCGTCGCCTTAAGGAAGTAACAGATCTTGGAAAGTGTATGTAGATGGTATTTCCTGTACTTTTTCGGTGACAAAACCTTTACGCATAATCATTGAGGTTGCCCGGAATCTGTCGCATACGATCAGGGCGAGACTCCATCGGGTACCTCTCCAACCGCAGCCACTTATGTACGGGTTATTTTCAGTCGGTGTACGGCTTATCCCGAATTCGGCGCCGACATCAAATGCTTAAGCTTTCATCCATGACTTTCTCCGCCTTATATGTTTACAATTGAATGTAAATGAAGATTCTATATCTATAAGGTTTACCTTATATGAAATAGGTACAATGTATTAGGTTGAGTCATAAGTCCTCGGACAAAACGATAGTGATGACCTCTAGCGATCATAACTCTTGAAAGAGGTGACGAAAATGAACGTGCGAGGCATCGTTAGATAGAGTATGGAAAGCTCTTCCGAACGCATACTTTAGAAGGCACCTAACTGTTTCCTTTCCAGCAACTGTGCCTCATGATTTCAAGCCGTCGCAACTCCACATCCGCAACACCATCATATTTATTTTTTTATCTGGCCATAAACCCGCGGCAGTCGATAGAGGTATGAAAGACGTTCACAAACAGGAGGTGTGCAATTTACAAGTGGCACTAGAAACTCGCATCGGGCGACTATTCCGTCGAAAATGAAGACCGTCCGGGACGCTCAATGAAGTTGGATTTGAAGGTGCTGCGGAGCCAGATGGAAGCCGATCCGCATCAAACTACTCGTGAACCTGCAGTCACCCTTGGGGAGTCAGTCCACAGTTCTTCGTGAATTGAAGTCGATCGACAAGGTGCGAAAGCTCGGTCCATAGGTGCCTCATGCATTGAAGCAGTATGACATAGACCGCCGCGACAACGTGGCACTTTCGCTCCTCGCGCTCAGAGCAACACACGTAGCTCGAGTACCTAGTCACCAGGGATGCGGAGTCGATCCTCTACTCTAACGTTCGCCGGTGTACTCAATGGATTGACAAAGGTGCGCATGCAGAAGACTCCCCCAAACCCAACGTACACGCCAAGGAGGTTATGCTCTGATTCTGGTGGAGCGCTCTCCGTGTCGAATAATGGGAGCTGCTAGACGAAGGATGCACAGTGACTGCACACGTCTACATCACGCAACTGAGGAATTTGAAGGGGAATCCCGAAGCTACACGTCCACAGCAGCACAAAGTTCACTTCCAGCACGACCACGTTCGCCCTCACATTGTAAGAACGACCAAAACTGAACTGACGTATTTCGGCAGGACAAGTTTACCACACCAACCATGTTCCTCAGACTTGGATTCCTCGGATTACCACCTATTTCCCCATCTTCAACGTCATCTGGATGGTCAGGACTTTCAAACCCGCGACGACATCAAAATGGCACTGGTGCAGTTCTCCAAGGGCCAGCTCCCAGCGTTCTAAAGCAAGGGCATCTACGATTTGCCCAAGCATTGGCAGAAGACCATCGATGCCAATGGGGCATATTTCAAGTGATTCGCTATTGTCGTTTAAAAATTGTAAGATAAATATTATCATTGCCAATTTGTCCGAGGACTTATGACTCAACCTAATACCTCATCCCCCACTAGTCTCTTAATAGAAGGCCGCCCGTGCAGAGCTGAAACATCAGCCTAAAACAGAAAATGAATTAAGCCTACTCATACCATAACGTCCTGGTGATCGCACTTCTAATAGGAGTGGAGAAATCATTTTTATGTCGCTATGACTAAAGGACGCGCAGGATGACGATCCGCATCTGAACGAGCACATAGGTCGTGCAAGACAACCCCGGGTAAATGCAGCAGGAACATTGCTAGAATAGTACAAAGTTATGAGAAATGGTAAGAACAGATACGATGGTTATTGTGCGCCAATTAGAAGTACTTTTATATGGAAGGTTTGGATACCATTAGTATTTTGGCCCAAACGCAGTGAAACTAAACTATCTGAACAAAATGAGTAGAAATAGAGTGCAAGTCAATTACGAAAAGAACATAGTTATTACATAGTACTTTTAGGAACACATAAGAGGATGAGCACCAATTAAGATATGTATGAGGTTGAGTCTATGTAGGTGGCACTCCCAACTGAGAACAACTATTCTGTATGCGTACAAACCCCCACATGAGTTTGGGTTTTGTAAACCGAAGTAGTTTTTAGGTTCATCGATCCCTTCTTGTTCCCACGTCTCTAAAAGATTCCAGAGATGATTTCTAGGAAACAACGTACTGCTTCCGAATATTGTCCACGATCCTAAACTCCTAAATCATAGCAAAAGACGGGTGGATAGGGTGATAGAACGATTGGACCATCTAAGGAAAGCGCGTTGACTGTGCGAGGGCGATAGTAAATAAGTAAAAAAATCGTAAGAGGCTGGACCAGAGGAGAAGCTGTAGGATCTTCAGCTCAACCTCATCAATAGAACAATCAACTATTTTTGTTACAAAGATATGATTGAGCGCCCAACTAAAAGTTACTCAAATTACCATCGCCTTCAGTAAAAAACCAACTCCCCCTTGCGCGAGATATCAGTGACAAACCTCAGTGAGCTTTGTGAGCTTTGAAAACAGGACCACTGTTTATGTGGTGAAGCCCGTCACTCACGTAGAGTGTTATTTTATCGTTATCCTATTGGACCCGACAGTAAAACACAGCGATTATACCATTGCGTCTGACGAACTCATTCATGCGACTGTCACGAGTAACTCATCACACTCCTCTCGCACCATATCCGGCCCGAGATCGATTGACGATAATTGATCGAGTTGATAGAACTGGAAGGATTCCAGGGTGTTACTGTTTTCACATCAATCACTTCATTATTTTCAGTAGACCCTAATCCGTATCACGTTGAAACGATAACAACAACGACAGACGGAGACGTGAATATTTCGACTTCCGCATTCGGCCAAGTCCACCTTATTTTCTCGCCTGTATTATAATGATCATTCAAATACTGTTGCTTTATTCCCTATCAATTTTTGCTCAAGAATCCCATAATGGCATATTCCCAAATGAAGTCAATTCCATTGATTACACACCTGACCTCCCCCCTAATCAACTTACTAGCCAAGCAGGTACAGCTGACTTTTCAACTCAACCACCAGTATCTCCAATGCTGATCCAGAACACCACCAATCCTACAACCTCCTCAACTACTAACCCACCAATAAACAAGGTACACAGGAAATACATAAACTACTATTTTTCGAAAATTACAAGAGCTGCGTTTACATGATTTTTTTTAGTCATACAATTTAATTCTTATGCATTCAGGAAGCGCTTTTGACGTGCATGGGTAAACTGAAATTAGCCTGCTCGGTGAACCTCTACGTAAGACGACTACTAGACAAATATGTTGGATCAGGAAGGGTGGACAAAATTAGAGACGTAATCGATGCCGAGGTAAGGATCATAAGAAAAGTAAAAACTTTTTACGACTAGAACCTTTTATTCATCGTAGCTCAAGAAATGATAAAGAGGAAGAATTCTAAAATCCGCTTCTCCGCTTATGCAACTGTTTCTCTTGCTCTCCCACAATATTATTAACCAAACCTATTTTGCTTCTCTTTCATCTGGGACTACTTTGTGAAAGACCGCTCTGTGACAAGTTCCTATAAGACTAGTGCTCGCAAAGATCAGAACTGAAATTTCCACCAATCGTTGAGTATTCAACCTAATATCTACCAGAATTGCGGCTATCACATAGATCCATAGCGTACTCTTTCTTCATGTATAGCTCACTATGCGCTAGAAAATAGCATGAAAAGAAAAGAATTATGTGCGAGTTTAAATATCAAAATCATTCCTCAGATCATCTCCAATGTTCATGTTTAGGCTGACCTTATTTGCAATCCAGATGAAAATATTGCTATGGAGGGATTTCTGAACAACTATACTGATGCTATTCTAGTCGCTCAAAAAGGTGACTATTTCACCTTTGATAATGAAGTTTTGTCGACCTAGCATGAATTGAGTGCAAGACATTACTTCAAGTCACTAAAATTACAATAAAATGTCCAAGATAGAGATTTCATCGAATATTTTTAAACAAAATATAGGCATCGTTCTATATAGTAAAGGAAAATAGGATCGATAGATAAAAGCGCAAAAGTTACCTTTGCCTCTATTGACGATTTTCTTTCTATTTATTGTTTATTCAGTAACAAACAATCTGACCAACAGCGATAAAGATCTACTCAACACAATGGATAATCTAAACGACACAATCGGAGAACGATTTTTCTATCTGCGCAAGTTCAGTGTAAGTTCCTCCTAAGCTTACTCAATTACAGCCCTCTTAGATCGGCGCCGGTTGTCAAGCAAATGATTAAATGGGAAGGAAAAGTAAGGAACAAACTGTGCAAAAGACTTACGGAATTGGAGAAAGCTTCTCCCGGCATGAATTATTTCGAAGAGTTCAGGGATATCAGCGATGACTGTTGAAGTTTTCAACAACACAATAACACAACCTAAATAAAAGTATGAAAAATAAAGGCTAAATTAACCAATCCCGGTTTGGAATGCGCTCCGCATTCGATTTTTATTGAGAATCGTAGAACACTTTGAAGGCGTCTATGGAATACACAATGATTTGTGCCGACATACAAATCAGAGCTTTTATTCCGATGGGCAAATGTTGTACAGACAAAGGGACTCCTTGAGGATGAAAGACCTTATTTACCTGGGCGGTATCCTATCCGCAAATTTGTCACTATACCACCTTCAACCCCAGCCTGACCATTTTCCCAATTTCTAGAAAGTTTGAAAAATATTTCCTTAGAACCATGATTGTGTGAACTTATAAAGGCCGTCACTGTATTTTTAAGGCTGTTAACGAGACGGATCGGGCAGTCCTTGAGCTTGCTTTCAACGACATCATGAAGACTTTCACAAGTTCCAACGCTCCCAATGCAACAGTACAGGCTGTCACTGCACTGTCACCAGCAGATCTTACAAAAATAAGGGTAACATTACTAGTAGTGCCGTCATGAAACCCAACTGAACGCAACCAATTTCAGAATGTTGGTGACGTCGACCGTTTCAATCTCGTAACAGAGCGCCTTAATGCTTGCAACATAACGGATACCAATGTTGCCTCCGACGTGACCAGGTTATTTCTAATACCATCTGTGGACTAATAAAACTTTATACATGCGACAAAAAATGCAGCTCATCGTAAGACAAAGCCTTTATCTAACTCCAGTACTGCACCTATGGTTTCCAAAACAAGCTACCGTCGTACTGACAACTATTCAGAAGGGCGTAGCAATAAACTATGATCCAACCTACTTCCCCTTCAAAAGAAAGCCATACCCTTCACTCTTCAGAAACAGCACAGAAAATATACCGCGAATGGGCCCTAGACGATACTGGGCGACACCTATGAAGCAAACCACACGAAAACGTTTTGCAACATTTATTAAATTCACATGAAGGAATAATATACATGATTCAACTTTACAGCAAATTACAAACATAGCAAACGTGAGAGATCAACAACTAGATCATGCCTGAACGACTTCGGGATCTGATTCCTGCTCGTCAGCTCTCTTTGGCTCCGCTTCGTTCGTCTCACCACCTGAAACAATTACTCATCGAACAAAACTATATATCCTATCTAATACTAATGTGTTGAAATTTCACAACTCACAGTCCGATTTGTTCTCAGCAGTAGTCTCAACAGCGCTGTTCGCCTCCTCCACATCCTCAGACGAACACTCCTTGCCCGGCTGTTCTGTTACAGGCAAAACATCTGCTTTGGTAGAATCTACTGGTTCCGGTTCCACTGTTTCGATGTCAATAGTCTCTTCCGTATCTTGCAATTCCGTCCCACTGCCTTCACGATGACCATCTGCTCGTTCCTCTTTCTCCACCTCATCCACTGCGTTTTCCGTCTCAGCTGTTTCGGATTTGCCCATCTCGGTAGATGTCACCTCTTTGGTCTCAGCTGTCTCGGATTCACGCACTTTCTTTGTTGCCACATCCTCGTTTTCGTCTTCTAGTTTTCTCTTCTTCGGGCTTCGCGGTTCATCAACATCCTACAACAGAACGATTAGCCCATACGAGGGAATTATCCAAAGTACAACGGATCAAACCTCCCCCTCACACCTCACGCAATTGGGTTTACGCACACCCACGACCACAGGATTACCGCCTAGCTCCCACAACAAAATAACCACACTAACCTTTACTCCAACCACTTTCACAGGAGAAACAGCCTCCTGAAGTTGTTCAGCTACTTCAGTGGACGTCATTCTTAGGCTGGATGCCACGCAAGACACGAACGGGGAGACGCTGAAGATGCGAGTGCTTAACAATCCGCGTTGACGCCGCCTTGACTGTCATTTAAATCCATCCAACGACGTTGCCTGATTTCGATCAATAATTGCGCGCGTTCAAATCCTAATTTTGTGGGCGAGCGTTTAAATGGAGATAATACCCAAGTAAGGGGGAACGTATGAACTATTTATGGAGTTCTCAGCGAGATTTAGCGGTATGGGGTATAATGAAGTGGTTCTTCAGTTCTGTGTATACTTGAACCTGTAAAACGATTAGTACTGGCTTTAACAAGCTATTCCATTTGGGTGTTTCGGGGTGTGTGTGCTTGTTGAGTGTGCCGTTTTGTCTTTTTTATGTATGTAGGCAGAAACTTGTTTCTGAAGATCCTCCCATTTCATCACATTCGTCTTTAATCTTCTAAAACTGGTCGTACAGAATAATCTCGTGGCCGTTCACAACTCGGTTTGTTTTTCTTTGGTGATGTGCAGCCCATACTTTGTAAGGGTTCCAAGATAGAGGAGATCAGCAAAAGCCTCAAAAAGCATATGGTTACTGCGATGAATAGTGAAGATGAGCATGAATTGTGTCCTACCACCAAGCGAGGCGATGGAGCCTAATGGAAATACTTGTTACACGCAGTATTCATGAATGATTTCTGCTACGTTCTGCAGAATCTCGATTTACAGTTATTGTAACCTTTCTTGTTGAGAAGGTTGAGACTCTGTGATCACTCTAACAGCTACCGCTTAGGTAGTCGGGTATGGGTACATTCACCCAGAACTGGATGGACGCGGTAAATCGCGCGGCGCAACTCGTGGCGACTGAAACGACTTTAGCGCCAACCATTGAGGCCAAATTTGAAGTAGAGCAGATTGGTATGTTCAGCTGACCATACTAGTCTACTCTACTCCAAGTTTGCGCCCCAATGATAGGTGCCAAAATCGTCCTAAATGCCACGAATCTCGCCGCACCACTTGGGTCTGGGTGAATGTTCCGTCCCCCTAGGTAGTCTGCTGGGCGGTTTCCGTGGGAAGCTAGACACACTCAGTTATAGGTCAAAAAATCACTTTTAATCTTCCCAGACATTTATCGTCTTCATTATCTCCAATGAGCGGAGGCGATGTACCGTCAAATGGCGTACTACCGCAGTCATGTTCCTACTATCAAGGAGGATAAAAGCACTGAGTTGAAGATCGGCTTATGGGTAAGGATAGTTACCAAGGTCACAAAGGTCGCTACGTCCAAACTAGGTAGGTGCGGGAGCGACGACAGGCTTTTGTGTTTGTCTCTTTGGGTTGCATGTTTATGGGTAAAAGGTATTGGTATGATGGTAGAGAAGATTGTCTTTATGCGTCGGCCTGTTTGAGCTCTACAGCATCCTTGTGGTCAGGTTTTTATCATTCAACATTGAGGTCAACATGGATGCAGACAAAGCGGCAGTGCTTATCCAAACTCTCAACGCCGCTCTCGAAAACTACTAACAAAAAACAAGGGAGTCAGGTGCAATCAGGGGCGAAAAGACGTAAGAGCGAAGGTCGATGGTCGGCAATTACTCTACCGACATCACACTTGTAACGTCAGCCGCCGGCGACGGAAGAGGGTTCTAGCTGTGTTTATACCTCCTACCGCCAGCGGAAAGCGCGATCGGCTTGCGAAAGAGCATAACAAAGTCATTAAGAACCAATTGAGACAAGATGCTCTTCTTAGGCTTCTCGGAATTCTTTTTTCTGATAAAATGAAATTTCTGAAGAGTCAATCAACGACCCATGTCCAGGCTGGCGTCCAACATAGTGAACGGTCTAGAAGCGCATCGTGAAAAGCACTTTTTTTAGTTTGTCGATACCCTTGAATGAGGGATTCCAGAGTTCCGAGGAATCGTGCACACTGCCATTATGTCAAGAAATCGGGGATATGCTGTGCGACCAGTAATACATACTGTTTTCTGATCGTCGTCGGATCGTTGTTTTACTGGGTATCAACATATACTCTGAATGGAAGGAATGATTCGTTAATGTTGGCTTGAAGCGAAGTGCATTGACTTGCGTTCGGGCGGATATGTCTGCTGACATCCGTCCGAAGAAATCGTTTGCAAATGTTCGTTGGGTGATTGTTCGCAGTGGGTAAATCATGCTCCATGTTGGCAACGCCATCGATGAACAAGTCGTTAGGTTGTTGTGTTAGGAGTTATAAGACCCAGTGAAATCGCGGTGAAATGTAATCCCTTACTTATACTATACCTACTGGTCGATTACGCATTTCCACCATTTTTTTCCGATGGGTATCGGATGTTGACCTATATACGATTTCATGCTTTAGCCCTGACCTGCATTTTCGTCGAAACTCGCGAGCTCATTGTAAGTGCAATTCGGGATTCTAAACGGGTCTGAAGAGCTACATTTCAACTCCAAAAGTTCACTTGAAACCCTTTCCATGGCCTTTCATCCTTCCTTCAAGGTTAGCTCTTTATACCTTGCTGTCTCACTGCATCATATCTATCCTACCGATGAAAATTTACTCTTTGAGTTTGAATAATTTATTTGGAGTAGCATTCGAAAACTCGCAAGTGCTGTTCACATTTTATAAGGAACAATGTCAGTTAATCATTTTTTTATGAGCAATAACTTGTATACAGCAAAAAGGCAACACATTTCTGAATAGATTTAGTAAAGCAAAATCATCAGTGGTCAAATAACGCATTTAAGTGTGGTACAATCACATGATGTTATGATTAGGTAAATGTATTCATATGTAATCACAGAATAACTCCTTGACTAACGAGTCCCTTGTCCATGAAACGCTTGCGTGAGAACGATAACCACCACTGCAAAAAAATTAGCAAATACTCTGCACATTCCAATAGACTTAGTCGTTAATAAAAGCTCGCTCGCTTTCGCTCATTTCCTAATCTAGCAATAAATAAATGGACAACAAAGAAATGAATTGCACCCAAGGACGAAGTTCTAGAGGGCTAAGATTATAAACTATGTATACAGTAATTCATTACTGTTTGGAGCGTATTTACGAACCAGAAGAAGTACTAGCTATCTTACTGTCTCACTGTAGCTGACCTCGAAGAACAGTTGAAAGTGCAAGAATGATACAATAAAAGTTCGGCATCAAAAAAATCAACAACTATTCCGGACCTTTCGGATTCATTTTTCAAAACAACATGTAGTTTTCTCAGAAACGTCTGCCTATCTTGTGATTTGCCTGAACTGTGCATGAGAGTAATCTATGCATCTATCCGAAAGTGTGTTGGGCTAACATCATTTGGAAAATAGGGATCAACCCAACCATGCAATCGCAACTTTTTGTAAAAATAACCTTTACATGCTTTCGATAAGGCCATGGTTTGACGTGAAGATCCCGAGACACATACGACATTGAGAACATGGTAAGGAACAATAAAGCGTCCATAAATGCGATAAGATTTGGTTTTTGCATTTCTTTGACAATTTCTTCTGTGGAATCAAAGAAGAGCCAAATGAATGAGAACGGAGTGCTGAATTTTGCTTGCTTAGACTTCTAGTGAGCTCAAAGATACAATCAATACAGGCTTTTAGGATTAAACTAAGAGTATGGGCGTGCACTTAAATAAAAGTATGAAGGCGCAGTTGGAGAAGAGAGAGAAAATAGTTGAGTGAAGTTGGTATACTCATTTCCGGGGAAACTGTTAGGAATTTGAGCAGCATTGCACAAGTTAATGGGAGAATGTGAAAAAGTCGACATCTTCTTAGCAAATGAAAGGCAACCCCACAGTTATTCACTGATCGATGTAGAGCAGTGATCGAAACGGTGGTAAGATATATCAAGGTCATTTTTTAAAAAAGTGAAAAATAATAACCTTGCTCGGTTTCGTTGAAGGATCAGGGAATGCTAGCTCGCATAGCCTTACGCCCAATTCTTGCCGCAGCTGTTGCAGATATGCGCGCATTGTTTCTTCTTCCTGCTTGTTTGCAGGTGCCTAAAATAAATTTATTAGAAAAACCAATGATTGAAACACGCTCCACATCCACGACACTTTAATTACACCAACACAAAGATGAAGCCCCTCACCTTGTACATATTATTCAATGGGAAGTCGGCTTCGCCAGGTATAGGCAATTGATAGCTCAAAGCTAGAGCTGCCAAGTCCTTCTGACCAGAAATTTTGTTCGGACTCTGAATATTCAGATACTTGAGCATGAAGTAACCAAAATGGGAAATAATATTTTCCAATCGCTCAAATGAAAGGAAGCACCATTCATACCCGTTGCAACTTTCGAAGACATTCTGTGATGTACAATGTAAGGTATATCAAAGTTCTATCAGAAGGTCCTTTAATCTCGAATTCGCGAAAGAAAATATTAGGTTTGAAGTACATAAGGGCTTCATCGATGATATCCACTTCCACATCAACTCCTGGAATGGTGATGGTTATTCGAACCGGTTCAACTATCATATCTCAATTAATTTTACAGAACAAATTCGTGCGAAGCAAAATCTGACGAAGTAAAACGGCACAAGCAAAGAAATGCATACTCGGTGCTGGTCCTTTGAAATTGGTTCGCAGTGGCAGGAGCGCCATATTTGCAACCAAGAGCTCGGGCTCTATTTTCGAATGATACGCCTTAATCATACATTTCGTTGTGATGCAAAGTGGTCTGTAGCGAGGAACTGTAAATCTAAAATCATAAAGCTCACCGGCATTGTGCAAAATAATGCGATCTGCTACTTCAATGAGTTGATCTAAATTGTTATACTGAAAAACATTCAAACACCTATTTGGAATTAAATTTGCTGAAAAAAGACAATGATAACGTAGGGCTGAATACCCTTCTCTAAACTGAAGCAGAAATGTGTGAATATCACTATTTATGTGGCTCTCGTATTGAAAAAATCACATTAAAATTACCCGGCGAAAGGATTATGTAAAGAAAGCGATGAGAACAACCATGAAAAAATGACAAAAGTATTAGGGAAGGCAGTGGGAAAAATGGAGGACATTTTTTCCGTGAAAGTTTTGCAAGAAGTGATTCAGCTTTTAGTGCCGGATTCGGAGGACATTTCAGAGGCTTCTATACGCTCAATTTGTTCGGCGAACGACTGCTTCGAAAGCAGCATATAGTCGATTGGAGTAATCGTTAACAATGATACCCAACGTTCCAAAGTTTTGAAATCTTCGGCAGCAAAAATAAAACTTCGACCAGTTCTATAATGAAGATATGATTCAGAAACAAATAAAAACAAATTGTGGCACAAAAAAACAAAACGTACGTTTTGTACTTAATTTCGAAAGTGAAGTCTTTTCCGAGCTTGTTTTCATCACAGAGTTCAATGAAACAATCCTCAATTATAAGAAGGAGAAATGGTGGTTCAGGATCATCTTGTTTGTTGAACGCAAATAGAAGATTAGCTTTTAAAACTGCATAACATGGCCGCCAACGAAAATCCTAAAATAAAATGTGGTGAAAACAATTGGTTTACTCAATGCGAACTAGAGACTCAACAGAATTAAACGAGCAGGTCGCATTCCACCACTATTAAACTAACACATCGGAAAAATCGAAACTAGGGTAATCGATACCTTCGGAGACTGCTTCGTCAAAAATTCATATGCAATCTCCATAATTGGCCAATATTTATTACGTTTACAAGCGCTATAGACAAGTATAACTAAAGGCACAAAGAAAACTAAAAACAGAACGCAGCCTATTTTGACAAAACACATAGGACATTTCCCAAATTACGGCATTCGCTTGGGACATCTGTCTCTGCTTGAATAAAAAATGGAAGTTCAAAAAAGTTAAGCGAGATGTTGCAATCTGACCTGCACCAAACAACTCTTCACAAGCGGTGTGTCTACTGTTATAAAAATTGCTTGCTCTTTGAATATTTCGACTATTGAGTGAGCACAGAGTGGAATGTTGTCCCATGTGAAAAAAAAAACTTGCTTTTGAATTGAGACCACCCATTAAAAAGCCTCGATGACAACAGTTCTTCTAAGTGCAACAAGGGAGAACGAGAACGAAAATACTCATCAAACAGGGACGTAAAAGGATGTCAAGTTCGCTACGACACAAATCAATGAATGGACGATTTCACGTGGGTGACCTTCTCGATAGGATGAACAAATGCATCTCAGATCCTGTCGCTCAAGATCCTTTTGAATCGCATTTGCGTCATCACTACGTCTAAACCTTCACATTTATCTTTAGAAGCCCCATCTTCGCAGTCGTACTGGCTGGCCCAAAAACACCTGACTACCCGTTGGATCTTGCTGATAACAGCAACACTTGTTGCTTCAATATCGCCTAGGAACCCCGGATCAATCTATGCCCTTCACCTCAAGTTTTTCATTCATGCGTTGAAAATGAGGGGTAAGACGTGCTCACTTTTGAAATAGTGCACTAATTGTCTCTCTTTTAAACGATCTTATCACTCTCCTGATGAAAAGTGCAACTCTATCAAGTGTAATAATCATAATTTCTCTGTTTCAACACCCGAATCGGTACAAATGTAGGAAATGTTTTTGATATAAGTGTTGTAACGAAAACGCTATTATGTACACTGCACCTCCGTTAATTAGTAACTAGCAGCTCAAGTATCCCAGGGACAGGATATTCTTCAACTCGTACACTCGCATGCAATGATGGCTAGGGATCTTCGAATTATAAGTAGTATAGGAAGAACGAAATTTCTTTTTTCCAGCTCTGTCATGCTCGAAACGTTATGAAGAGGGTTCTCACTTAACATCAACTTAGAAATGTCGGCGAAGTAACTGTTACCGCACTTACTTTTACATTTGAACAGAGCATGTTACTCGTTGCGGAAATATCGTTCACGAAATCAGATTAAATATTATGTGTTCGTACAGTGCACAATAATTACCTGTTGCAGTTGAAGATTAGCTGCGAATCGCCGTTCAAAGTTCGGATCAGCAGCCAGCCGATATAAAGAGCGAGCATTGGCCAACATCTAAATAATGAAGAAGTGCCTTTTGATACAGCTTTTCCTGCTATTCGTATTACAAACATTTGGACAAAAGACAAGAAAGACACAGAAATCCTCGGAGCTGGATGAATTTGGAACGGTTGGTTATTTGAAAATAGTCCGTAAAATGTTTCAAAAATCGCATATTTCAGTTTGGTCTCTGCGAAAATGATTACGGCCAGTCGTATTATTTCAAAGAATATGAAGGACAAGAAAATCTGTGCGTGAAAAACGTGGCGAAGGTGAAGTATAGCAACCAAATCAATGAGACGGGGTATGTGTGTTTGCCTATGACTCATGTAATTGCGCTCCACCATGTAATACACAATGATGCATATAAGAACTCATATGAGAACTTACTTCTACAGTTGAACAGAGTCGATTTCATTGACTTATTGATGTCATAGTAGATTCCACCCAATATTGAACGGTAGAGTCTGCAATGCGATTTCAATTTCAGATGGGCATACGTAGAAGTAGAAGTTTCACCACGAATTACCCAACCATACATGCAAGGATATGCAGCAGGATTTGTGGAAGGTAACTGAATTGACTTGCAAAATCGTTTCTCCAACTTTGGTGATGATCGTATTAGTAAACCTTCCGACAAATCATCTGACAAGTCATTGATGTCAGTTGGCAAATAAGAGTACAGAAATAAGACGAATATAAGGCCAATCTCATACAGAACTCAAGCCCCACTACATCTAATTTTAATCCCATCACACCGCTCAAAAGAAAGAGAGAAGAGGGATTGTAAAGGCTAAGCAAATAGCAAAGCAAAAGCACAGCAAATGCGCCGTCAGGTTCACTGTGTGTGCGAATTCTCACCATTCTGCAGCTACCGTACGAAAATAAACAAATACCATATAGGGCAATTTTACAATGTCTTTTGCTTTTCCGATCCTGGACGACTTTCGAATGTAAGACGTGTTTAACTTCCTCGTAGTTTTCTGATAATCTCTTCTAGGAGTTTTGATTTGATAAGTTTTCCTGTAAAAGTTTCTCTTTTCAAAAAAATCTGGTTTCCGGTTTCTTTCATTTTGTCGGGCTGTCGCTTTTGATTTCTCTAATGGGAAAAACGGTGCTAAGTGGGTTGGGGGGGGACCACGCGGCGCGGCTGCGGCGCGGCACCCTGCGCTCTCCACCAGGATGGTAGTGGGCCTGGGCCTGGGAAGGAATGGTAAGGTTGTACTGATGTGTTTCGTGATTCAGAACAAATGACATGCTTGCATATAATGGATACACTTCTTCTGAGCCGACTAAACCTATTTTTTAAAAAGGGGAGGGGCTCCGGGGGTGGGTGAGATGGTTGTCTCGTGTAAAAGCTGAGATGAGATAAAAGTTGGACGTCCAGTTGGCTCACCCACCCCGGAGCCCCCTCCCCCTTCCTAAAATTAGGTGAAAAATACACATTTACAACATAAAAAACAATAAAATGTCCCTAAACACCGTTTCGGCAGGGTGCCGCGCCGCGTGGTCCCCCCCAACCCACTTAGCACCGGAAAAACTCGGGCAGTCGTCTGTAAAAATGGGGCAGGTCGTCACTGGTCGCATAGTATGGGCGAAACCAGGGTGTGGTGCTGTTGGATCGGTCCAAATCGACATCTTAGGTGAGAATCCTGATTGAATAGGCGTATTACCACGGGGAAAAGAAGCTTCCTCGCGCCTTCAAGAAAGCAGTAGACCGTAGAAAATATCTCTTTTCTCATATCCCAATTCCAGCTTATTTGTTCACATTTTGGAACTACTTTTTAATCTGTATTCTGAAACACACCCTTCTTTCCCGTTATCATCGGCAGGTGGTAACACCCGGGGTTACGCGTAAGCGAGGTGTTCGATTCTGGTAGATCCCACTTTCGCCTCCAGTGGTCGATTCAGATGATGTGTTGCCCATCCTGAGGAGCAAATCTTTGAAAATCTAGAAAAACATAAAAAAAAACATGAATCCTATCTCTGATACGTAGCTTTTTTAACTGCTACGCTCCTTTATCACCCAATCGATTCCATTTTGAAAGATTGTGATGGAGAGAAGCTATTCCTATAAATATCCTATAGATAGAGTATAGATCTCCGCGCCATCTTTGCGCTCAAACGCTCAGTGTTAGAGAGGGAGGTGCCCACCCCCTCCCAAACTACTTCGCCAATACCGGTTTCTGGCTTATCGAAGCTGGTTAGCCTCATAAGATGAAACTAACACTTTTCATTCAAAAATTCTATTTATTGCAACCTTACTCATTTCCCTTTCAAACTTTCAAACACTCGCGACGCTGGTATAATATCGTGGACTATTCCAGGAAAAGCGACTCGCGAGTTGATCAAGCTCCATCTGGCAAACGTTGTAGATGGCTTATGCGAAGATGCAGAGCAGTTTTGCGAAGATCTTAATGATTTTCTTTTGGAAAACTACTTATGGATGCAAGACAATATTGCCAGTTATCCAGAAGATCGATACTGGATTCAGGTCAGCAGATATTGCGCTGAAAGGTCTTTTGATTTTCCACAAATCATTATTGATCCTCACCCGAAGATACGTTCCGCTCCAAGCCTACAGCTGGAGAGCGTCGGTCGCTAAAGGGAAATTGTTTTCCGTTTACTGCGGGACGTCTTACCAGTTGAAAGTCATGGAAATGATATCTTAGGTGAAAGTCAGGAGCATTTGGTGTTGATATAACCAAGTAATAGCGGTATTTTTATATGCATACTGGTTGTTTTACTGGTTCCAAGCGTTACGTTAACTGCTTCTAATTCCGTTGGCCAGCGTTCACAGTTGGATATTGGGCAGTTGAACGTATTCCAAGCGATTCTCCTTTAGTAGTAATATAATTATTCTTTTTTACTTTATTATACTACTGTACTATCTTGACAAGGCGATCCCGAATGACAAATATGGTCAATCTACAGGTGAACCTAACTTTGAATCAAGTAATAGGAATGATCGACGGTTATGATGGAAAGGTCGGTCGAAGACTATCAGCGAAGGAAATAGTGGCGCATCCTGTTTAGTGGGTTTTTGTTATTTTATCGATCATTGATAGTCTTTTTTTTTGGATTTGAAATTTGCCTAGAAAAAGAATCGAAATTCCGAAAGAGTGACCAATTTCAGTCTTCTTCAACTAGTTGGTGATATGGAAGACTTGGCGACAAAATTCAAAAAACCGGAAACACCGCGCAGCCTTCTGGCAGGAACTGGACACTGTTCAGCCCTGATCAAGGTGCAATTTCCGGAAATTTTTCTCGAAAAAGTCTCTCTACAGCATATGACCTCGTATAAGTCTAGCCCTCATATACAACTTTGGAGTTTTCAAATCAATTCGGGGACGAAAAACAACCACTAACCTTTGTTCTATCATTGTAAAGGTTTGTACCACTATAGAGGCGTAGGTGTGGCTGTTCTCAATGCGTGGTAAGACAACTATAAAGTTTAGAGAGAAGATTAAGTTAATGCCTAGAGGATATAGTTTACCAGATGCTGTGCGATTTCTTTCCTTACGGTATCCTGGATTCGTTCAGTTGCTTCCTGATCTATCCGACATCTATTTCTCCCACGTCACTTGGGAATCATATTCTACCATGCTTCGCGCCCAGAAGAAATATACGTTTTCCACAAATGATCCTGGTAGAAGCTATTCTTTCAGCGGATATCCAGGTTAGTTTGAACCTCAATGTACTATGGTGCTCTCTCGAAGACTAATCCGGCCTGAAAGTTCATTCACTTGTGACAGGCTTACCACTTAATGTCGTTTCGTTTTTCAGTAAGATTTCCAATGAAAATCAGCTGTATACGTTGCTAAAAATTCTTCTGCCGTTCGAGGTTTATAGATGGAACCCTTCACTAAATAAACGGCCTAACATCTCGGCGTATCGTCATCTTCGGAGGCCTGAACGCCATTCGAAACGCTGTTCGATAGTGTTTGACTCTCTCGCTAAAAACAATCGAAACTCATCGGAAAACTATCTACTTTATAAAATATCGCCAGGCTCCACCTTCAAAGAAGATAGAATCTACTGTCGCCAGAGGCGACTGTCAGTAGCGGATGAGACTTCGTGATGTTTCTCTTATGCTGGTGGGGGAGGTTGCCCTACGATGCTACTGTCATCGAGTCATAGCTCGCAGAGCGGTAGGTATGGCAAGAGGTTACTGGTTATAGATGGACACACATCTCTGTTGTTCATCTTGGGATTCCTTTGCAGAACCCAGAACGTCTCTAATGCTTTTCTTACTGAAATTTCCGTCTCCTGCGCTAATATTGTGCACTTCACTTCAAAATTGTCGCCGTTGTGTTCCTCAATATTATGTAAGACCGAAGCTGTCAATAGGTTTTCGAGCTTTATACTAGCTAGATGTTCTTGAACCCGTATAACTAGTTGTCGTCCTGTCTGTGGCGACAGTGGATTCTACACTCTTTGACGGCGGAGCCTGATGAGTATTTCATAAAGGGGGTAACTTTCCGATGAGTTTCGGCTGTTTTTTTTTGCGAGAGAGTCAAACACGATCGGATAATGTAAACCGTTTCGCATTATGTTTAGACTCTGAAGGCAACAATAACGTCGAAAAGTTAGGCCTTTTACTTAATATAGTGTTGAACCTGAGAACCTCGAATGGCAGAAGAATGTTTAACAACGTAAGCGACAATGCCGGGTTAAACAAGAGAGAAGTCGGAGACTAGTCAACCGTATCATTTCTTTCTCCCATTCAGTAGAGGCAATTTTGTATTGGTTCAAAACAACGATGTTTCAGGTGTCATAACATCCAATGATGATTTCGTTTTGACGTCGGCTCGTCTCGCAATACTGGAGACGACTATTGGTAATAATAATGATAGGCTTCTACGATATATAACACCAAAGACTATAATGTGCTGGATTAGAACGCAGGTAAGGCCTTCTTATGCCTCGAAACATAATACCCCAAGATTACGTAAAGTTCGACACAATTTGCACGGCCATGCTACGACACCCATAATACGCATATTCCGATGTAAATCAAAATAAGTAATCTGACTAACAATAAAATAAGTAGAAAGGACTAGGTACTTCATCTACTATGTCATCTATCGTTGACCATTCTGTTGACCAGTCCTTGGGCGGCTGCCACCAACTGCTCCAATTGTCCCAGATGTGGTGCAGTTCTATTGGTCGAGAACTGCTTCTTATGTGGGAAGCCTGATTAAATATGTATGTAACAAAGTGCAGCCCTTCCAATGTTTCGAGAAGCGATCTTCAGTAAGGGTTTTTCCTGCATTTCTTAGATCAATTGGTTCCACCTTCTTTTTCTGATTCTAAAGCCCATTTTCGGATCCACATTGGGAGTTGCCCAGTTTCTTACCCGTAGCATGTGGTTGCTAATAGCGAGGGTTATACATAGATTGGCCGACAGTTATCCAACAGTTCTTTTCATCTTTTTGGGTGCAATTGGGCCAAGTGACCGGCTCTAACCGTTCCATTTGCCCATTCCCTTTTGTTCCTGGCGGTTCATTGTGAACTAGTGAAACCTTTCGGTCCATTTAGACACTAATCAATCGCTACAGGTTTTCAACTAATAATTTTTCCAGGTTGCTCACCGTACTTCATCGACTGGCCTTCAGTGGGCGAAGACATTCTCAAAGTTTAACTCTGGCACGTATAACAATCAGTGGAACATTTTGGACTACAAGTTGTTCAAAAGAGGACGTTTCGACCAGCCGTCGTCTGGACTCCTTCATGTTCTCGAGCAAATACCGTACTGAAAATTTTTTCAATATTTTGTTATCATTTTGGGGGCAAAATAGTTTTTGTCTTCAGGAACCACACTGCTCACGCTGATCTTACTCACGTGCTGTTACGGAATACCTACTGGCCAAGTTACAACACCCCGTGAGTCATTGTCCCTTGCATCTCTACTCGTGCATATGTTCAAAAAGCTTGCCAAACAACCATCTGACTGACATTACGACTGAAAACATTCTAAAAATGTGACTTCCTTTTGAACTATCTTGCTGGGCTAGTAGTGCTAAATTTTCCCCTGCGTAATTCTTTTACATCATGAATGTAGATACGTTGCTGTTATTTGTAATACAACTAATTTGGGAAGTCGTGCGTGACAGTTTCTCTGGAAAAGTCAAAACGGAGGCATGATTTTCCGTTGTTGTGCACCTTCATCGCGGTCCGACGACTGACCAGCTAGCTTCCGCTTGTTCTAGTAAAACTGTATATCGTCGCGGGCCCAGGAACGAAGAGTACTTGTTCTCTAAAATGGGCGAGGAGTAAATCTTGGGGCTGCTTGGTCCACTGGTGTATGACCCGCGTATTAAGTTTCTTCAGACTTTTTGAAATTGTAGATATGCTCGCTTGAGGGCCGCGAACATCGGAAAAAGGTTAGCCAAGTAGTTCGTCTTGGAGTATGAATTTTCACTGACGATTATTCGGCAGCCAGTATCCACCGCACAGCTGCTCATGCTTCTTTGAGCATACATTTCTGGCTATTTCGAGCTACTCCGTAACACCATCTCCGAGTTTAGAGCCATAAACGTTAACTAACCTAAATTGGTGCTCCAACAGCTTTACTTCTAACCTAAAAATATCGATAATCTGATTGCCACCATTCCTATAATAGGATTAAAGTGCTATCGCAATGTAGTACATTGATCGGAAAAGTTCGTTTATAGGCTCATATACTTTGACTCATTAAAAATTTTTGTTGAACAATTCTCATTTATTTCAGCTACTTCCCGAAAATCTTCAAATGGGCTGACAACGATAAACTGGTGAAGAAGTATGGTGATTGGTACACGTGAGTAATCATGTAATTACTTAAATTTATACCAGAATTGCTTTGTTCGATGAGGTGATGCCTAGTTGAAATAATTGATTTCAGTAGTGAACGACTCGTGAAGAAATTCCTAGAATAGTAAATGTAGTTGATGATAGTTGGGCTTAACGGACTTACACTGAAAATTCACATTTCGAGGGTGTGGCGGACCAGCCAGGACCGTACAAACACGTTCGGTTCCAAGCGCACATTTTGCTTTTTCTTTGAATTCCCGTTATTTTGGAAGCTTGATGTTAGCGCACACGGATAGTGGGTCTAATAATAATATATCCCTCAAAAAAGGGTGAAAAATTCGGTTCTCCGTTTCCCTTTCCAGCTATTCAATATTACGGATTTTTCCATGAGGCATTGGTTCTAAACGACTTGGTTAATGTGATTTATAATACATCTTCTTTGTGTTCGCTTGCCTTAGGCATATCTTGAAGTTGATCGTTTCTGATCTGTCGTAACTATCGCAAGCGGGCCTAAACTCTCTCCAGCACTCTCAAAAGCCTAATCTTTGCAAAAGTATTTGCTCATACTATTGTTGAGAATGTCAGTAGAAGTTCATAGCTAGTTTGTAATAGTTAATTTGTTTAGTAAATAACGTGAAGAGGAGAGGGAAGTAAAAAACATGTACCGGGTCCTGTGAAGAGAAAAAACTCGTAAAGATGATAATTTTAGCTACGACAAAACACCACGAGCGCTGATTTTCCGTAGAGATCATAACGACGTCGTCGATATGGAGAGTATGATTAAACTAATGAGGTAAAGTTTGTTTTGATTATGATTTTTTTTATTTATTAAATGCATGTAGTAGCTGGATCACCAGAAAAAAAGGTGGTGATTTGCATGGTGACTCAAAATGAGAAACGATAGCGCTGGTGTGAATCTGATCACATCCCCTCCCTCAAACGCTGCACAATTGTTAGAATATTTTCGAACGTGCATTTTTTATATTCAATGACTAGCCGTTCCCGAGCACTGCCTTATTAAGTGGCCAGATAGTTGACTGCATAGGTAAAAATCTTGCCAAGCAGACGTCATTCGCACGACGCACATCACTATTTGCACCCCTTGTACCCTTTTGTCTCAACAGTTTCTGTCTGATAGGAGGATTCCAGTTTGTTTTAATGATGTGGAGTTTTCATTACTGATTTTTTGACTAACTTTCGTTCTTGTATCTTTTGCTAGTTGATAGGAAGATCGAGTAGATCCTCGTGATAATTACTTTGCTCGTATAAATATAGCCAATCAACTGACGCTAAAGAAAAGATGAGTATAGAAACCCTTTTCCAGTCATACGAGTTAAATCTAGAACTTCTAGTAAATAACCTCAGTTCCTCGAAAAGTACCGTATCATGAGTATAAATACGTTTTACATTCTGGGAATGCTTCAAGATGCGCGATCGCATCTGGCAAGCGCAAAATAGGTCAACGTGCGCGTGACACGCGCATGAACTGTAGTGGCGCCTCTTGACCTGGCCTCGGCACAACTTCCTATGTAGATTTTCTGAGGTAATTGAAAGTAAACAAACAACCTAAACTCATAAATCTGTGGCATCAGAAATAATAACGTTATAAAATTGTGCAAGTTGTAAGCGTTGGTTCACCTATAAAGATTACCGACCCTTATAAATTTTACAATTCGTTGAATTTTTCCCAATTAAGGTCAAACGATTATACCAAGGACCCCCTGGCGAAATGCGAGTGCGATCCACCATACTCTGCAGAGAATGCGATTTCTTGTCGAAGTGATCTGAATCCAGCTAATGGCACCTATCCATTCGCGTCCCTCGGGTTCCGAGATCATGGATCCACTGACGTGAAGGTGATTTTTGAATTCAGCCCTGTTTCATCAAAAAATCATTGATCGCAGGCTGATTCAGGTGACAAATTCGAGGATGATAGGATCGTTGATGTTCACGGCTATCGCGGGACCAACTCACGATCCAACACCCGTCTTCGACTGGTCTAACACAGCACTTCCGGACTATATTCCACATCATGGACAACCAATTCGATGGGAGTAAGTGCACTGTTCTCATTTTTTCTGGTAGTTATAGTAATGCGCAATGTCCAGCTCAAATTCTAAGCTTGCGACTGACACTGTATGCAGCCCACACTAACGACTTGAATTCGGAAATGAGTCAGGAGGCGCCAGCAGTGGCCTAGTCGAAATCAGGTCATCGCGCGCTGTATGCATTATTCAAATGACGTAATCGATGACCTTAGTAATGCCTTCTGGTTCCAGCGGCGACAAAAGCCATTATTGTTCATGTGGACCTATTTTTACGAATATCGGAAGGACCGCTAGAGAGATTGATCGTGCAGGGTCAAAATATGAATTTAAAAGCACAGTTTTAAAGGCAGGCAGCTTACTGCAGACAGTTGTGTGAGATGGCGCTCACATTTGAACAACTCGTCCCAATACTCCTTCCATGCAACTTTTGTCGTCGCATTCCCGTCCAACTCCAAAATTAACTTCTGGATACCTCAAAATTATCGTGAACTGTGCCTTTAATCCTACTTTGAGAGTGTGAAGGATGAACCAGAGATGTTGTAATTTGACGCTCATAACCCGAACGAGTGTATTTGCGATTCACTCGGAAGAGCTGACTTCGCGTGTAAATGTTCGATGCTTTTGTTGAAGAGATGTGGTACCAAGTTGAAGAAAAGTAAACAATACTGCAGTCTGACGGTTTTCTTGTCGTGATATGAATTCTCTTCGTGATTTCAGATTCGAGCCGGTAACACATCGATGGTCAAATTCACTTTATGAAACGCAGACCTTCTCTGACGCGGCTCAGGACTTCTCTTGATCAGCCCGAGCTCTCTCTGACAGACACTTGAAATGTTCTACAACTCTCAGTGCAATATTGGCATTTCACTCATACTCGAAAGCTGTAAATTATAGTGATTTCCTCTCTTATTTTCATGTACCGGTAGTGCTTTTGTTGAAATCACTTATCAATCCGATACTATGCACTGATATAAAAATACTAATATGATGCTACTCGATTTGGTCCTGGAAAGAAAGTGCTAAAATGTGGGAAATGCCATGATCAACCCGCTCTGTCACTAATACTGATTTCACTAATTGTAATTAGCAGGAGTTCAGGGTGGAGGTGGTGTAGTGGCAAGAGGCGCTATCACACCAACTAGGCCAACCAAGCCTTCCATCCCTCCGAGGTCAGTCGGTTGGTACTAGACTCGTCTGGGAAGATTAATGGCATTAATTTGCACATCGGCTGGTCACCGCAAGCCATTCTGTAGATTCCAAGCGCTTGCTCAATGTGATCACTGTCTTTAAGAAGACTTTTTGGCGCTCAAGAGTAATCCTGCCTATAAGTGAGGGGATCGCCTTTGCAGGCATTCCAGCTGAGTGAACCCAGATCGGTAAAAAAGTAGCCGTAAGTTATGCATGAATGCGTGGGTATGCCCCTAGAATGGAAAATCATGGAAGCTTCCAGAAAATCCTGAGAGAAATCTGAACTGTTGCAAATATTTCGGCACACACTTTCCGCATAACCTTACTCCAAGGTCGAAGGTTTTGAACTTCCACGGACTAGTAGGTAATTCTCACTCTTTTGGTGAGCTGCTGTGAAAATTCCCATTCCCTCTTCGCACATGTATAGGTTATTCCCTGAATTCACTCTGCAGCGCGGACGAATTGCTAGAATCAGCTGAATTACTCATTGACGTCATTCCGTTAGAAAGTAAATGTTATGTTCGAATACTTGCAAGGAGTTACTAATCCATCCATCTCTCAGAAACTGAGAATGTTAGCAGTAACTACGGTAGGTAATTTCGGCGTAGTAATACTGCCGTAATGGTATTAGAGCTGGTTGTACTTTGTGTACTCTCATGTTGCATCTGTACTTAAGCATAAGAAGCGATTCTTCGAGCACACACTGAACCTAAATTCCGTGACAACACTTTTGGGAAAAGGGTCAAGGGCCTGCACTTGAGTGAAATTAGGGATTTCATATCGCGAAGGAATGATGTCGCCTGCACCCCTCCCCCTGGGTTGACTAACTGGAACTTTATCCGCGAAAGTCCTATTTGTGGGTTGTGGGGTGGTTTTAGTGACCCCGGTGATAATGTCGCAATGAAAATACAGAATGATAATAATGAGTATTATCTAGTTGGACCCACAACCTACGTCTTGCCCTTGACGTTGTTCGAGGAAGTGGAAGCGGACCACGCTTTTTGGTAACCCCGCTTGACCTCACACCTTTAGGATTGAATAGGAAGTCGCCTCAGACTGTGGAACGGAGAGAAACTGAGTCGCCATAGACGACGATACCTATTTATACTTGAAAGCTGTATATTTATGATTTTTTTTTACCAAACTAGTCGTAACAGACTAACAACGTAAATGTTCATTCTATTTTGTACAGACATTACGAAAAGATCACAGATGTCGTCGATGTCTCACGAGTTCATCGGCGGCTCTTCGTCGACGCAGGACATCTGGTTCTGCAAGAGGACGACTTTAGTTGAGATTTCATCAATTGAGATTCGTTGGCTGAGGAAAAGTGGAATAGAGTTTAAAGAGAAATTGTGAACTCAAAAGACTCGGGGGGAGGGAGGAGCCAGCTTTAGGATTGGCTCTAGTTCCGTTTCAGGTAGCCGATTTGCAGAATCGGTCCCTAACAGTAGAGTGGAATGGTTCTAGCCCCCTCACTGTTGCTAGCAGCACTCGATGACGGTGTTCAGTTCATTAGAATTTTTAGGTTTTCAAGTAATTATTCCTTTCTCTAGTAATATTGAGCTCTATAGAGAACCCTTCAGGTGTCTGATCCCCACAACAGCGTACAATGGGTATACAGGGCTGCTTCGGTTACGTGTGTATTGGTAAAGAAGTCAACATGATAAAGGGTCTGGCTCCAGGGTGGAGAGTGAGGGAACGATTTATGGATTTGGGAGAGTAGTGAGAAAAACTAGGAACTACACTCACCTTGGAATAGTTGTTGATATGCTTTTTGCTGAATCATTGCCCTATTCCATGACGATATACTCCAATTTGGCGAATGATGAGGAGTTCGCAGTAAATTCACCATTACTGCAAAGGAATCGTTTAGTAGTTTGGGACTTTCAATGAAGAAAAGGTCGCAAACAGAACCTCTGACAGAACTTTCCCAGAAGTAATTTAGCATTTAAGAGCTGCTAAAGAACAACTTCAGTCCAGCTTTCGATAGTCTCAATAAAGTGCAAAAAAAGCCTATGCTTGAGCAGCCCTCGACTTTCTTCCAGAACTTTGACAGAGTTCAATTGCTCTTTTTGTCTTTACAATGGATTGATGGAGCCAGACATTGAATAATTTATGTCTAGCATTTAGTTTTATACTCGGACGAATCCGACTGATTCATCGTCCCGAACTTAAAGGCTACCCCGAATGGAATCCGACTGCTACCCCGAATGGGATCCGATGGGTCAGCGATGGGCCTACTTCTCATATTGGGTCAGAATGCCTCCATTCTACCTGGAAGCTCAAAAATAGAGCTGATGACGTCAACCTTTTGGATTCCCAGGAATAAGTTCAACTCTGAAAATTTAATTCTCATCCAGAGAATAGACCCTCGGATTTGCAGACGACAGCCATACACGTGCACCCCTTTCAATCCCGCTCATAGCCATTTTGCAGTCTTCCTTCGAATGGCTTAGTATTTTGAAGAGAAATGTCGTGCTCTGGCACCTTAAAAGACCT
Source organism: Haemonchus contortus (assembly GCA_000469685.2). Lineage (NCBI taxonomy): Eukaryota > Metazoa > Nematoda > Chromadorea > Rhabditida > Trichostrongylidae > Haemonchus > Haemonchus contortus. Next base: position 13,006,850 of record LS997564.1, read on the forward strand.
CAATAATGCCGACCTTCTTTGTACTCGAAGAGCTTTCACAAAGATATGAAAAAATTACAGTAAACGTTGTAGGGTGCTTCAATCAACCGAAAGGGCAGGATTAAGGTTCTGCAGAGGTAATCTATGGCGGTTCTTACCTAATACTCATGGGAAAACGGAATTTTCTTCTTCGAAATCGACCCATGTTCTTTCAAAACTTCCTTCTTCCTATTCTCTTTCTACTTAGAAATCAGTTCTCATCTCCCATGAGATTACTATTGTACCTGGAAAGTCATAGGGTTGATCATCTGGCATTTATCCACCCCACATATTCTAGTCAAGACAAGGTAACTAAAAATTCAATGAGGGTTCCCAATCGCTTACGGAACCAAGAGCTGTAAATTTCTGCCTTTTGTCAAGTGCATAATATAATAATAAGATTGGAAATACATAAATGTTTGTTCTAGGATGCGCCGCGCTTATGACTTCCATTCAGAATCGTAGTGATGGTTTAAGGCGTATGTGGACTACACAAGTGGCTAGCCGACGTACATGTCAGTGCTTACAACCTCCCAGTCGGATTTGCTACCAATTAATCGACCCCTTAGTGACGGTAAGCTTGTTCGGCATGGGTGAGTCTTGATCGAAGGAATCGATCCCAGACCGTGCATATGTGCTAGCGCACAACTTGCCCAATACACATTCTCCACCGCAAGAATAAAATTAGAACCAGATAATTTTGCGAAAAACAGATTTTTGTTTCCTAGAAATTTGTCCGATTTCTAAATAGGAAAGAAATTCGTGCTAATTTTTATATAGGAAGAGAAAAGTAGGAGTTTTGGAGAGCATGCATGAGTTTCTACATGCGTAGTACCTCCGACCACCTTCTCTGATAGTTTTTTTTTTCTGATGTAAATCGGTGTGCGATTGTCCCACAACAAGGCTAAGTCATGAACGAGACATTGATGGGGATGGGGGTTCCGAATATGAACTTTTCGAGCAATCCATTCATCCATTACCGTACTATGCTCCTTGCCCTGCCTTACCAAGTTGCGATACCTAACTTATAGCCTGCATTGTGTCAAGTTCTACAGCGACCCCCTAAGGCAAATCGTTTCAGCTAAGCGAGTCACTGACAGAACCACGATAACAAGCAATCTTCAGAAATCAATTTTTATTTTATTAGTGAGAAAAGATGGTTTATGTTTACGTGAGCTCCAATCTTTTCAAAATATCACCATAGCAATTTGCTGCTGTAAGCTTCCATTCAGAAAGAGATGCCTTATGCCATTCTTTCCGTGTCATTCCCTACTTCTATCTCTAGATAAGAACAAGAAGGTTCGTGTCGTAGGCGATGACCAACAATCTTCGAGACATTGAACACTTCAGAGCTAGCAATCAGCTGGAGCTCAGGAATAATCCATTCACACAGGTCCCGGTGTCCATAACTTCAGAATTTCCCATCGTTATTTTTTTAGGAATTTCCGAATAAGTTAAAACTAACGTAATGCCAGAAAACTGCACTGAATCTCTTGCAGTCGAGTTGGAAGGGAGAAAATGGCTAATTTTCCAAGTATGGGATATAAGGCAGCTACTCGAAAACGAATATCATCATTTTCCACAGATTTTGGATTAAGACACCTTTTTTCCTATCATCCTACGCATCATCTCGAGATAAGCTGGTGGCGGAAGCAGATGTCTAGACGTGTGCTTTCCTTCTTGGAAGCTCGGCGATGCAAATGTTCGAGAGCAAAGGCTATAAAGTAATACAGCACGGGGCTTCAATGAATAGAAAACCTTCGATTGGAACCATTGTTCTTTTCTAGTGGACCCTTGGGTGACATTAGTGTTCGCACGGGTAATCGGGTAAGTGTTCGCACGAAGGGGTAATCAGGGGACGATAAATTGAAAAGACAAGCTAAAATAAAAGAATCCAGTTAAGAGGTAGTGGAATGGGAGACTTTTTTTTTGAAGAAAAACCTCAAGATCTGCAGAGAAAAAAGAACGAGAACATGGTAAGAATCCTTCGAATTACTTTTTTCTCCTGCCACCAGCTGTGAACAGTTTTGCTGGTGGATTAGGGAAATTGAAATGACATCAGGAGTACATTAGGATTAGCAAGAACATCAGTGGTAGTGGAATACGTCATTGTGGGGGATTCGTTGTTAAAAAAACTGGTGTGCGGGCAGAATTTTATGCAGCATAGGCCTTTGGATTTTCTTGGAAAAAGTTCCCGAATGAACCCTCGGCTCTGAGGTGGTCATGAGCTTACAAGAAGAAAGTCAATAGCAAGGAATGGCTATTCAAATCAGTATTATATCGGAGTGAATGCAATCGACACTGCACAGAAGAAAGTTCGATGGTCGTCGTAAGTGGCTCAGGATGCGCCATGCGCTTTAACTAGATTCAGCGCTTCAAAAAGATTTTGAAATGATTTTGTTCCCGTTCAGTGATTTATTAGGCGGAGCGATTATATTTTCATCAATATTCTTTTTATCTTGTAGGGCGGAGGCGGTGAAGTAACAAGTGGCGCACTACATGACACGCACGGTCGGGGGTTCGAATCCCGGATCGATGCCCGCCTAGGCCAACCAAGCCTTCCATCCACTCCTCCGGGATCAGTTAGTCGGACCAGGCCAGTCTGGGAGGATAAATGCACTGGCTTGTACATCGGGTGGCCATTGTAAGCCATTGTATAGGCCACATACGCATTCAATACGCCACTACGATTCTGAAGTGAAGTTGAGTGCCGGGTCGCATCCCTCACACAAAATTGTTCGACGCCCAAAGACTTTATCCTTTATCCTTCAATCAGGTTCTGAGACTAATGGAGACGTAATGGCGTCCGCTCGCGCAAATCGATGAAAAACGGGACGAGAGGTGACAGTTGACTCAGTAGTCATGTTAAAAATCGTTTAGTAGAGCAGGATAGAGCTCAGATTTTTCAACGAAGTATGTGTGACGTGAGGTCCTGTTAATTTTTCCATGCCCTTTTCTGGCAACACATCAAGCACAGTATTTTTTTCTGTTTTTTTTGTTCTCTCTAAGAAATTCCCTAGATTTCTATCTATCCTGGATCCACCTATCAAAGCTTACCCATATTTTCCCTTTTTCCCCGGAGTTGATACTTAAAATTTCATTTTGGAGCAGAAAAGAAAACAGAAAATTGAAACGAGGGCTCATTGGGTTGTTTTCATAGTTTGACCGGAATCCAAAAAGATTAAAACTCACCGAAACAGCGTTCTCCTCGACGTTTTGTTTTGCATAGATACCCTGATGGGACGGAATAGGCTTGTAAGACACATGACATGAGTAGCATAGCCAATAATAGTCCATACATGGTGGACGACATTACCTAGAAACTGCTGCCATGTATTGGTTTCCTTTCGAATAGACATGTCCGGAAGTTCCACGAACAAAAATTAGTACAGATATATCATCGGAGAACGATTTGCGGTACTCACTGAGGCCTTTAAAGACAGTTGGTGCCGTTAAGAACGGAGTAGCTATGAAAAAAGGAGAAATGGATCGGAAATTCTAGAAGAATCTGAAACAGACGCATCGCGACCGCACGCGAACATAGCCCGCGTTTTATGAAAGGCCAGCTGACATAGGGCTACTTTCTAGAGGTGTCACCACAGATTAATGGAGGAAGATTGGTCGGGTCGAGAGGTCTAGTAGCTCCACTTGGAATAAACAAACAACAGTAAACATCAAAGCAATTCAAACTGGTCAAAAGGGTATAAAGTCGTGTCCGTCCGGAGCCGTCCGTAACAACGAAACGATTTTAAAGAGGCATATTCAAAAGATTCGTCGACATCCTCTTAAAGGAAACCGTCTAGGTGGGCGTAGGCTGAGGTTATTTAAGCTGCAAAGAAGTCGTTCTCTCTACGTAAGGCTTCTTAAAGAGGATTTCAACTATTATGTGCTTGTATTCTGGCCAAGCAAAAAGGGGGCAGGTGAAGTTTCTCGGGTTTATAAGCGATTATTGAGACGAAGCGCTTAAATTTTCTAACTACATGGCGTCACTTGAGGCTTAAAATAAAAACATCCAAATGATGTCATCTTGGCTCTTATGGATCCCATTCAACCCAGAACAAGATCGGGCACGAAACAGAGCTATAGGAGTTGAAAATACATAAGAATAATTCTCAAATGATAGGGTAGAAGTGATTGAAAGGCAATGAGAGGGGCACGGGCAGTTCTTGTTGGTAAAACTCCACAGAGACGATAGAAAGTCGCCTAAGGAGCCGTGTAAGTGAGAGTAAGGAGGTACCAGATCAAAGCAGTACTAGCCGTGGAATGTGCCTCCCGAGTCATGGAAACGGTAAAAGGTGAGGGTGAGGCAGTGCCTAAGGCTCAGCGAGTAATTTTCGTGGTTAAAGCTGAGTCCGAATCGCAGAAGGACCTGGCAGTTCAAATCTACAGAATTCTGCTTTAAAGAGAGGAAGGAAGTCGTGTGATGTTGGTAGAGACCGATCCAGTGCTAAAAAGTATACTCAACCATTTAGTAACTGCTACAAAGTATGTCCAAGGGATTTGGGCAACGCCTGAAATCTCAGACTTCCTGGAATCGCTGACTGGATGATGGAGTGACAAGGCTTGCAGTATTTGACCGCCCACATTACCAAGAAAGGGTGATACCTACAAAAGGCAACCTATTTCTTTACTTCGAAATGGCTAGTTCGAAGTGAGGTAACGAAAAAGACGCCCGAATAAAAAAGAGTTTCAATAGTAGATCCTCTTGAAAACGTATACTTAAGGCTGGAGAGTGCGGGGAAGACTCAGTAATTGCTATCCTAGTACTTGCTCTTTTCCGAACAGTCTAAAGTCATCCAGCAATGATTTTGACTTGCCAAGCGGAACAATTGAGCTAGGCTGAAACCTTCCATAAATTCAATGGAGCTGGAGAGAGGATATAAAAGCGGGTTGCCCAGGGAAGGGTTTTTTGCGAATCCGTATATAGTAGCTCAGTCATGAAGAAACTGATGACGACTTCTGATGGGTGCAGCTGTGAGGAGGGAAGACGTTGGGCGGGTTTGAAGGGAGGGGAAGGGCGTTGGAGCAATCATAATTTAGAAACTTCTGCTTGATACCTATTACATCCTTTTGTTAAGATTCCTTTCAAAGACCGTTGCCTATGTACATTTCATCCTTACTTTTCCCAAACATTTGGGAAAGAACGGGAGCCATCCCCTCCGCGATATCCTTGGAAATATCGAACACTAGCGAACATTGAAGTCTGATAGCTTGGAAATCCGTCAACGATGAATTGGCGTGGAAAGGCGGGCAAGCAATTGGAATAGTGGGAAACTAGTTACGTAGATGTTTTGGAAATTCAGTTACAACGTGTTCTCGCTTACCCATAAGCTCCACCCTGGAATTCTGTGAAAATGAGAACTACCAAATTACGAGGTAAACGTCGAGATAATGCGATAGTGGTCCCGTGGGAAGTGAAGAATCGAAGACATACGCTTCGAGAGCTGCCAGATCGACACTTCAACACTACACTTGCAAATGAAATTAATTGAATTCGCTCATGGCTACGCCCCGTCCCCGTCAAGTCATACTGGAAATGGAGTGCATACGATGAGCGCATGATTAAACCCTCGCTGTCTTCGAGGTCGATATTGACGAGGTGTTCGTTCACTTCATGGGAGAAGGGTCAAAACAAATGAACCGGTACTTAGTAGACTAGTTTTGAAGGAGTTAGTGTGAATTGATCAGATGTGAGTGGGTAAGTGCCTTAAAAGATCCCACGAAATCAAGAAGCTACGGTATCCCCACACAAGGAGGGGACGTCGTCCGATGGTTGGCTTTGAGAATCTTTACCGTATCATCATGTAAACAGCGCCTCCACTGCCCTTGTAATCCAAAAAGTGAATTAGATTGAGTTCTACTTAGGTCACTCAGGCTTTCCATTTACTCACAGCCTTCAATTAACACCAGAGTCGTCTCAGGAGGTGAAATAGGCCAAAATATTTTAATCTCTCCAAGTCATTTTCAAAGGCATCCATCCAGCTCTGACTAGGGATATCAAAGGAAAATGACAGTTGAGAGCTTCTGGGTGTTACTGATAAATGAAGACTTTCTGCGTTTACATGCCTACAAATCGAAAATTCGAGGCTCCAACCTCTGTGCTATTCCCAGACTAAGGTCCATTTATTCTTGTCTATCCGAAACTTTGTTAATGCAAAGGGAAATATGGAGTTCCGGTCCACATCAACGAACGAAGATCAGGGACGCCGACGCTTACGTCAAGGAATCCAAGACCAAGTCGGCCGGGTATTGACATCGTCATGGGATTTTGTGATGACGGTTATGGACCAGGATGGTTACTAACCGACCCCTCGGGACGTCAAATGAACACAAGTACGGCCGCCAGGGCGATGGCTAGACCTCTTAACCGAAGCTCTTGACTGGAGGAATGCACTTTTTTCGTCGGGAGCTCCCCTCTACTCTCGAGCGAGGACGATCCACTTGGTTGTTCTGATTCGCGACATGGACGACTGATGACGTTACTGGCGCCCACTCGATGAAATGAATGATCATTGGAATGATAGGTGACAATAACAGGCTATCCTTAGCCTATACACACCGTCTCATATGTTGTTACCTATGTGATGAGTCTTTGAAAGGAAATGACATGGAAAATCTTCATAGACACGCATGAGAACCTAACAATAGTTGCTAATTGTTAAACATACGACAGTTAGTCACGCTGTTGTGTTGCTTCACATGAAAACAGGTGGCATGCTCAGAAATGAATTACGTCTTGAATTATAAACACAGGGTATCTTATTAATGACGTTGTGATTTGGCAATCGCCATTAATTTTAGACCATAATGACTGTTATGCTGCAAGATAAAATTGATATTGCAAAGAGTACAGGATAATGTCTCTGTCCCGTCAATCCCGTCTGGGGATGTGCCCCGCATTCGACTTCCACTCGGAATCGTAGTGGCACTTTTAATGGGTGCATGGACTAAATCGCGGTGGTCAGCCGATGTACAAGTCATTGATGCTGCCCTCCCAGACGATTCTGGTACCAATTAACCGACCCCGGAAGGTTAGAAGGCAGGTAGACCTAGGCGAGTTGGCGGACCATGCGTTTGCGATAGTACACCATTTGCCACTACACATCAACCCAAATTGATATTATATCATTATCCCACCTTTACTGGTACACATCATTGTGTTGCATTTGCAAAATAAACAGATAAACAATCCATCAGAGAAAACCTTGGAATGCAGCTGTATTTACGTCCAGTTTATTCACGTAGCCGACAATTACTAATTTTAGAATCTTATAACCTACTCTTATAAGAATGGAACCGGATCTGAAAAATTCCAAGATTCACTGAAAACACAGATCACAACCTCTACAGTCTAACCCTGATGAATGTGACGGCAAGGAAAGGCTCTTCAGTGAAACCGAGCAGATTGCTTCCTCTAGACCTGTCTTTAGGATATTCCACTGCACCTACATATGTAGCACAATATGTTATCGCTTAAATATGTAGCCCGTTTGCCAGTCAGGCGTTCTCCTTCGGTCACTTACGTAATCGATCCTAATGACATGGTGAGATGGAAAGGTGGAATTGATTTTGGCCAATTTCTACAAGCCACTGAACTGGTAGACACTTAGTCAAGACGGTCTTGCAATCTGGACTGATGCCGAAGGCATGGTGCATTTCTGAATGGCTCGACTGATAGCCAATATTCATTATGCTGCCTAACTCCTGGTGTACATTGACAATGAAAACCAAACCTGTCGTCCTGACGTCAATCGATGGGATCAGACCCAAAGCGTACGTGTTCACGAACGTTCTGTCCCCATGACCACAGTATGATTGAACGAATGGCTGACAGCAACGTCCGGAAATATCCACGAAACCGTTATGCCCTATTAGCCTACATGAATTGGTCGGAGAATGGGCCTATTCTCCTTTCATGAGAATCTGGGTTTATTTAGTCTCTATGGGATTCATAAATATACTATTGGGCACATTCTAGGGTCTTGAACCCTTAAAAGAATGTAAATTGGTGAAATCATGGGTAAAAGGATATCGCTGAAGAGGTATTCCTTCAACCATGATGATTCGACGCCCTTTTTTCCTTTATATGAGGTATTCGTGAGCAGGGTAGTGGCAAGTGGCGGACTACCACACACGGATGGTCACGGGTTCGAAACCAGAATCGATCTTGGCCTAGGCCAACCAGACCTTAATTCCCTTAGGGACTAATGCAGGGCGCATCCCTTCGACGGAATTGATTAACGCCCAAAGACTTTAGCTCAATCCTTTATAGCGGCTTCTCCTAAACTTTTATGTAAGACGAATACAAATCGAGTGGTCCCTTGATTTTCGATGGATGTCGTATGCGAAACTTAGCCTGAGAAGTTTAGACAAAACTCATTTATCGCGTAATTATTGATGTTGTAGCTCAATAGTGGTTGTACTAGATCATGATGAAATATATGGCATTAAAGGAATAATTGGACGAGATTTCAGTAGTGTGCAAGTACGTAGAGAACTGGCTACAGTAAGCCCAAAATGTCAAAAGTCGATTTTCATTGTCACCCCCGACCAGTAGCTGTCTGAATTTTTATTATATGCGTTCCTTTATGAAGGATGCATCAAGGCCGTCGCTACACGGGCATTCCAGGCCGTTGTATAGACTGAAGCCATTCTCTCAGCCTTTGTAGCTTTGTCCAAGCCATCTTTTGAACCGATAACGGCCCATATTCTACCCCTCAAAGCCGCAGATTTTTCGGATAGGGAATTTCAGGACCCTTTTATATAATGGACTGTGCCTTCCGGATGAGCTACAATTTTTCAGCCTCAGACATTCCAAAGAGTTTTTTTAAGAACGCCTTAACCATTATAGAACTTCGAAGTGTCTTAGTGATGGAATCAGGATTGTCATTGCGAAGAAATCTTATATCTACTCTTACCGTAACGGCCCGGAATGGTGCCCAGCTAAGTTACTGAAACATACGGTAGCTGACTAAAAAGTAGCTGTCCATGAACAGACAAAATTAGGGGTGGTGAATAGAGTTATTTACCCAATTTATGATGTCATATCCTATGTATTCGCCCCTAAAGCCAAACATTACAAAGGATAAAAGCACTGACATGAACATCGGCAAGCCACCGGAAGCGATTGTTTAGGCTGCACGTGCTTCCACGTCCAAGGCGGGGGCCCCGGAAGCTTTTGACCTTCATGCTTTTTATATAATGCCTAAGAAAAGTGGTCGTCATACGTCCTTCAGGAACTACAATTACCTAAAGTAACTGTCATCGGTCATCGTCCTTTTGATAGACCCTATTCGAGCAAGAACGCGGAAAAGGGACTGGGAAAGCGATCGAGAAGTGATTCGAGCAGCGAGCAGCAAATTTACTTGCAGACTTCTTGAAAGTTCCGAGCGGAAGAAAGGCATTTTCATGTTCTCTATGCGAGGAGGGTCCCCTGGATTGAACTGGCTAGGGACAGGGTTGTAGGGACATTACTGGCACAACGTTCAAGGATCGGATTGGAAAACAGGTGATTGTGAATGACTGATTCAACAATTCTAGAAGGGAAACATTTAAGACCATCAAAGTAATGGGCTAAAGCAGTTAATGGAGTGGGTGATCGAACAATATGCTCAAAACTCTCAACTCTAAATAACACATAACTCTCTATAAAAATAAATCAAAACATATATCGTTGTATGTCACGGCGATGTCCGACCCGCCATTGAATTTACTTACCGCCGCTTCTTAACGGTTTGCTCTGAAGGGTCACTAGAGGTAAGGGGGATTAGTCATCCTTGAATCTTCGAAAGGCGCCTTCAGGGAGAACAACAAGCAATGAGCCTAGAGGCTAGCCTCGTAGAATACTATTCTTATACTCTTCGGGCCACCAAGAGCCACGCCCACCGGATTGCGTTCCTTCAACTCTCTGCCTATCGAAATATTTATATTTCTAACAAAAAAAAAACAACTAAAAAACAAAAAGTTGCTCACTGCGAAATGCTGAATGCTAAAACAAAGTGATAGAGTTTTTTTTTAAATAAAAAGACAAAATGGAAGCACAGTACTGCAAGAATCTGCGCTCTGAGGCAATAAAAAGAAACAAAAATCTTAGTTCTACATGAATTTTTTCAGTGACTGAAAAGGCACAGTTGAAGGCAGTGCCTGAAAAGGTTTGGCTAGGTTGGTTACGAGCAGTTCTGGTAGAAATTGGAAATCTAAAATAAGGAAGCCAGCTATTCTTGAATGGGCTTATGACGTACTCGAGATGGCGAGCAGCTGACTCTCCACTTCCGTACTCGCTTTGAAGGCAGTCGTAGTAGTAAATACAGCTTTTGCACTAGGAAGTAATCACATTGCTCTCTAAGGTCATTTGGTCATTCAAGCGTGATGGTGACGTCAAAAAGATCGATTTTTGAGATATTTCCAGCTTCATTAAAAAGTGCCTCAATGAAATCGGTTCTATCGTTGTATGAGTATTGCGTGGGTGAAAGTAAAGCTGTTTTTGTGTTCATCATGTCCCCTGAGGCGGAATTAACGCTCGAGTATAAAGAATTCTTTGTTATATTTCTGTTTATGTAGCCTTTCTGAGAAACATTTATGGTCTCCATTGAACAACGACCCACACCAGACTTTCCCACATGGGAAATCAACTTTGTAAATGAAACGTGAGTGAAATAAAATGTTCAAGGCGGTAAAGAGTAACTTCAAAAGGAGCTTTCCAAATCCGGATTCCCTTTGTGATAACCATACCTCCCACTTCGTTAGAGTCGCTTAACTGCTGCCAGACTGGTCTGGGAGGATAAAAGCACTGAATTGAACATCGGCTAGCCACCACCGCAAGCCGTCGTATGTGCCACGTATGGATTCAAACTTCAGTACAATTTCGAATGGAAGCCGAGTGTGTGGCTCGTCCTAGCACTAATCCCTCCTCCTCCTCACCCCCCCCCCCCCGAAGTCGGACTATTGGCACCAAACCCGTCCTTGCACATCAGCGGGCCCGTAAGTCATTTTGCCACATCGGAGCCAAAAATCTTCAAAACTCCGATGTGTAGTATTCAGAAATGTAAACGCATTAAGGCGGAGGAACCAACGGAAGGAACACCCATGAGCACATTCACTATTCGAGAAATCTGACCTGCTTTGACCAGCGATGACCTCTGAACTTAAAAATAAAGACGGCTGATCATAAATAACAATAATCTGAATTTTGGCTTAGGATGCAGCTCTTCGACTGAAGATAGTCTTGAATTTGATGCCCTCCTCGTTCATACCCGCCCCTCCCTAATTAAAAATTGTTGTTGTTGTTTTTCGGCTTGTCAAGTACAAGGTCAGGAATGCGTGGTATACGAATTTTGTTATAATTAGATACTTCAGAAGGTAGTGGAGGAAGATGTCGCGACCACTGGTAGCATGACTCATGTACTGTAACCCAGTACGGTAGCCCTCTCGCTTTAGGATCATTGGTCATCAGAATTGGTCGAAATTTGAAAGCCCCGAAATGGTCATGAATTTGTTGTTCGAGAACACTAAGATGAGCAATATTCACATTCTAACGCCTCGATGGAGAGAATGAGCAATGAGCAGCCCATCTCAGCGAGATTGATCAGTGTTGCCCCACCAGTTCGTACTTTACTATAAGAGGGTAGATAAAGTATGAAAGAAGTGCTTAATTAGTGACAGACAAACGGAGTGAACAATTTTCCATATTTAAATCCCAAAACCGAAACTTCGGCGGCAGAAATGCCCTCCTGGAGAGTATGCCGGTCTGATCCTAAAAGGGACTAAATTGGCCTCAGCAGTCCGCTACTACCTTGATTGCAGGGGAAAGAACATCAATTGGGAAAGCGGGACATTTGAAGAACAACCAGATTGCTTTGGTCTGGTGCTTGGGATCGATCTGGCTGTGTATGGTCCAAAAAAATTGGTTCCGCTTTGGTAGGTATGTTCTCTCAATCAGATCCCTTCAAGGTAAAGTTTGCTCACCTTCCTCCAACCCCCCCCCCCCCACCCCCCCGCCCCCACCCTCCACTAACTATTCTCCACAGACGATTGGCAGGGCAAGGAGGCATTCAAGTGCCTTCAATGGATATGGAGGACATGGCGCAATGCTCCGAGCTTAACTTCAGGATTTCCGGAACAAGGAGGCCATGTTGAACAGTTGCGATCCATTGATCAAACCGGGTCCATCCATCGGGTGTAGAGCATCCATTTCTTTCATACCTCTGGGTAAGTGGGAACTGAATCATTGCCAGAGTTACTGTTTCTGAATCTATGATCCATGAGGGATGTTTCTGGATCTCTGGATCTATGGTTGTTTTGCTTGTCGCCATTCTTTACAAGTCATCATGACTGTGTGATAGGAAGCTGAAGTAATCATAAATAGAAAGTGACAAACACAGACAGACTGAGATGTTTCATCCTCACGCATGAGTAGGTTTTGCGTAGGCGCTGTAGAACATGGGTTTGGCGTAAGCAAAATCTTTTTCCTGCAGAAAACTAATTACTGAAAAACATGCCTCCGGTATAGGTTGGAATACGTAGGAGTGGAAGAGTGGGCTGAGTGGAATGGAAGTGGAAAAAATCAGGTGAGTAACGTGCTACGAAATGGAATAACTCAATTCAAGGGCACAGATCACGATAAAAATGGCTTATGAGATATCCCCATAGGTTAAATTTGCGTCCCCCCGTATAGTATATGTGGCGTTGTCAGGTCGGAAAACGGGCTTGGTAGGGCGTTAGCGGTTCGAAGATTGCACCGTGTGTATCTTCGGACGAGTTACACCGGCACTGTCAAGGCAGCACCAATCACGAGGGACCCATGTAGGAAGTTCAAACAACTAGCATGACACATAGCGACAGTGGACAGTTTTAGCTTGATGTAGTCAACTCTTTGCACAACTGCAATAACTGAAATCTCGTCCGAATAATTGCTCCATGTTATTTCCGACATGATAATCTCGTCCAGCCTCTGTTTTCCTACTTTTAAGGAGTCATATTTCTCCCGAAATCGGTGAATCCTCTTCTTCACTACCGAAGCACTATTCCCAACCTATCCGCTTTTTAAGTAAAAAGGGTACCTCAAAATTATTGTGAACTGTGCCTTTAACCATATTTATTCATCCAGAAGGATTAGGCTCCACCCTGCTCGGATGTAAGCTATTCCTGAAAGTTTTAATGAAGCTGTGTAAACACTATTGGGGGCTATTCTTCTATTGATAATTTCCTTTAAATTTTAGTTTTTCAAGGTTGTTTTCGTTTCAAAACAGGAAATGTCAGCTGAGGACAAAGGGAAAAGGGCGAATGTGCGTGGTCGCCTTCCACGAAATCTTCAAGGAAACGATGAACGCTTACTACGTAGTAGTTGGTAATACTCGGTAGTTTTTAGCCATTCCCTTTACCTCAGTGCAGTAGTGACGTCGTTGATTCAATTTTTGAATGTTGCACACTTGACAGATTACTAAGTTTCGGTAAATTGATTATACCCACGTAGGTACACCACATGATAGATACTCGAACATTCTTGTACTTCCACACTACGTAAGGGGCGAGTAATGACAACATTCTGTACTTTTTTTGAGCTTTCATCAGAGAATTTCTCGTTGTGAACTAATTCTTATCATTTCGCCGAAAACAAATAGGTAGGGACGTCGCCCAAAGCCAGAAACATGTCTTGGCAAAGACTGGTGGGGCCGAACGCAAATGTGAAAAGCTGAAGTTCCGGAAACTCCCCTGTAGAGTATGACGCAGAAGGGATGCACTGAACTGGAAAGAGCGCGACACTTTTCAAGTACTTGAAAACACAGACGTCCAGTTTGAGGGGTAAAAAATGACAAGGAATAAAGAAATGGTGTATGATTGGCATCAACTAAACTCCTTGGAACAGGCTGATCCTCTGTAGTGCATAGGAAATCTTTCATGGGTTGAACGACAGCTGTTCCTATAGCTTGATGTCACCACACGTTCAGATGGTTTTGAAAATAGCGGTAATCATAAGCAGTTAAAGCCGAAATGGTGGAGGTCCTGAAATTTGCGATTTACTCAATAAGCTGTCTTGATGAGACGGGGTCCCTTCCCATTACCATTCTCCGGTCCCGAAACTGACTAACGTTTCCACGACTTTACCTTCTATGTTAGACAGTTCAACTCCTGGCAAGCCCCCCTCCCTCCCTCCCCCCCCCCCCTATGGTTCTCACGAGGGGAGAGAGAGAATTCTAAATGCTGCACGTAAAGCCTTGTAGGCTCACCTCCAATCAAACAGTAAAGGAGAATTGCCTTTGAAGGTAATTGAATCGCCTCCGTAAATGAAGAAGGATTGACTACAATGAATGAAAGCGCCATTTTCTAAAAAGCTCCTGGTTTTACGGAAATTTCAAGGACCTTTGCAAACCTGATACGGTTTGATGCGAAAATGGCCTGTACAATGACTGTTGAAACCAGATTCAGTCACGCACAGGACAAAGCGGTTTCCCCCTTTCATTTGAGTCCTGCACCAATTAGCCGATTTCAGAGGGTCAGAGGGTGGAGAGCCTAATTTGCCTCTGTGTCTGGCCAGGATTCCATCCTCATCTTCAGGAGATGTGCTCACCAATAGGTAGTTTGACCCGACGCTATCGCCACCTAACCATCGTTCAAAAACATGGGAATCTTTCCGATTAATTTTCATGTAGTCGTATCAACACAAGTGTCATTACGAGTAATGAGTACTGGCTACAAATAAGACAAGTTCCTGTTCGATTTGAGCCTTTACATTTCATAGATGAATAGACCTCCTTATTTTCAAAAGAATCGAGGCACCAAGATATTCAAGTTTGAACTGGCCTTAATTAACTGATTGGGGGAAGCCGGTAGAGAAAAGAAAGCTGACTTCAAGGACTTCCGGTAGAGCGGCATCACAGATGGAGGCTGGAATCCGTTATAGATTCCAGAAAGCCCAAAGTACGAAACAAGAACTAATCAAGCCTTGAAAAATATCGACTATTTAAAAAATTCTCGCGTAGGTATTGTGACTGATTGGGTCCAATTGAATAGTGGCATGTTAAGGGGAAAACAACCATACGTACGTGACAACCACAAACAAATGTGAGAAGGGTACAAGAGGTTTTCTTGTTATTGTAACACGAGCCTATCAATGCAGGAGAATGAAAATAGTCTAGATATATTTTAATTATTTTTAGATTGTTCATCCTACAATAGACCTTCCATCCTTGTGCCAGACATTCCCGTGTACGCAACATTCATACAGCTCACTACAAATTGAGTGAAAAATATTGCTTCTAATGAGTAGGTGTGTCTTTACTATCGTCAAGTAAGGTCGTTCCGGACCCACCATGAACTCTTGAGAAGGTCATTTGTCCTTTTGTCCAGAAAATAATATATTCACAAGAACGATGTGGAAAGAACATGGAAATAAGATGACATCTGTTTATTGTAGAGATTCATTTAATTATTAGTTCAGGTATTCATCTCTATTGGACTATAAATCCTTGGAATACTTCCAACCACTACGAATTGAATCACTTTGAGGGATTTCGATGGTCTGAGCTCTGTCAACGAACCAAGAATAGGAACGCCATTGGTTATGCCAAGGAAACGAAGATCAGGTGGGCCTGACACTTCATGGGATATTGTGATGGCCATTGGACCAGGGTAGTTATTGAACTGTCTTTCGGGACGTCAAACGAACGCCAGGACGATCGCTAGACTTGTTCACAAAAGTTCTAAATGAAAGGAAGGCCACTCCACGTATTCCTCGAAAGAGGGAAGGCATGAAGCTCGCAACAGGGACAAGAAGACGTTAGTGTGGCCCGCTCGAGAAAATCGATGATCAGCGGGACGACAAGTAAGACAAATGGCACTGCACTAATGCTTCCTTGACTTTTCCTTTTGTGTTTTATCATGATAAGCACGCTAAAAATACTCAGATAAAAGTTGATCTCCACTTTGACTTTCATTTTACCTGACTCACTTTCCCTGCAATTCGACCTGGAGCTTGAATCTAGAACGTATCAAATTCCTTTGAAATCAGGGTACAGGCGAACGCTCTAATTCTGATCTGACGGAATAAGAGTCTCCTACTTGTTTCCCATGAATTCGCTTCTCCCCTATTCAGGCCTAATATACCTAGAGTACATAGTATTTCCCAGTGGATTCCGTTGTATGAACGATTTGATAATGTATTTGCTAATTAATGAAGCTTCCATGAAGCTGCCCTTTATTTAAGCGTTTCAGTTGATGTCATTAACTCTTAGTCATCAGTAGCCCTTTGGCTTTTCATACGGGAAGAGAACTCATAAATGTTTCGCTTTTAAAAGTCGAGGAGTTATATGAATACTCTTGAAGGAAGCGGGAATCAGAAGAATGACTTAATGGCCAGTGGATGAAATAGGTGGGTTTCAAAAACAGAGTTGTCTGCAAAAAATAGAGCCCCTCCAGCATCAGGAGTGATTAAATGGGAGCAAACATCATTGCAGAGGCTTGTACAGCTTAGATTACAAGAATACACCCCGAAAAGGCGTAAGGATTATCCTATGACGAAGTTTGAAAACGGCTTTTCACATTCTAAAAAAAGCAGCACTCTTCAGAAATGAAGCCCACGCGAATGCAAGGTGTCTCAGAGGGAGCGTACAGTTTGAGAAGAAAGTTCTGAAAAACGTGTACAACCAGCACATCGAATCTCAGTTGTGAAATGATAAGGTGATTAGCACAGCTACCATTTTTCCGGAAGAAACTTTCTTCCGAAATTTCCTCAGAGGGTCCCAGAGGGTAGAGGAGCTGGTAATTTCACAGTGACGAATTGGCGGACGTAGTGATAGGGGTGGGTGTTGAATGCTAGAAAGCATGGTTTGTTTTTTTTCTTTAATCTTGTCTCCTATGATGCGCCATGCACTTCGCTTCATCTTTACTTCAGAGAAAGAGGGTGTGTGTAGGTCTCTTGAAGTCAGCTCTGAGTTCCTATTGTACCAGACTTATAGGCTATGCACTGATCATTACAGTTGGGAAGGAAGAGTAGCCTCGTTGGGAGCTTTTGATTTCCCGATTCGCCTGCAAAAGATGCGGATCGCAAGGCGCCTGCAACTATGTTGTTTATTTACAAACGCTCTCCAAAATATCCTAAGTAGCTCAACAAATGACGAACCGAATGACGAAGAGACTAAATGGCACTTTATAAAATGAAGCTCATTCAAAATAGAAGAGTCGAGAAAGGGCGAGAGGGTGAAGGAGAAAATGGTCCATTGAGAACCGCTCAGAGTTGATCCAGCCGAGTTGGGCCGATTTTAGTAGTCTTCAATTCAGAGCAGTGAAGGCGAAGGTTGGATTTGCACTAAACCTTTCCCATGGAGGCAGTGGATCATTACTGGACATTCGAGTAGTATGGTGCTGATTATATGGTCCCAGAAGGATGAAAAATATTTTGACTATCACAAGGAATACCAATTCAAAGCAGTACAGTGGACGGGACTTTTCGCCGCTGGGTTGGCCGTGCCTTTGGAGGAAGCGATGACTCACCGCGTTTGATGAAACCGAAGGAGGGATAATCGAGAAGCCAAGCCTTTCTTGCTGACAGGAATAGAAAGTTTCCAGAATGATCCCTTCTTCAAAGCCGATGGATAAGCCATTTGACATCACTTGGCCTTTACTAGACCCGCTTAAGAAGATCAAAACGGCTAGCCTCAGCAAGTTGCTTAGAAGACTTTACGAGACTGCTTGGCCCACCCACGGTGACTCTCATAAATTGACTATTATATATCTTGAATATTCAGAGGAAACAAGGATGAGGTTCGAGTGTATGCTGATAGTGGTTGGAATGAGGGGGTCGTTAGTGAACACTGAAATGTCTAGACTCAGCTCAACCGTGCTTGAAAGCGAACTCGGACGTGTAATGCTCATGATTTGTAGTAATGAGTATTCTGCAGAAAGAATATCATGTAACAAATAATCAGCAACTACGTAGTATATTTGTGTCGTTACAACCCGGAAGATGGTCATTTCCGGTGACTGATGTCATACGATAGTGGATGTGTTGAGGAAACCTGTACACATTCTAATTCCTTGGTTAAATTTAGCCTCAAATAGGAACTATTTGATGTGATCGGTTGGCAGAAAAATGTGAAGCCTAGAAGGTAGAAGGAGAAGGGACAACCTTTTCTATCTGATCGACTCCGCTTTAGAATAAGCCCAGACAACAGGCTTTTACTCAGGAACGTAGAGGTTGAATGCGCACCAAGGCTTGCCAAAACTTTCGGGCAGTCCAATGAGCAAGCCAATGCTTCGAGAGGAGCCTCTTTCGCCTACCTAAATTCAAAAGATAGAGAGATTGTTTGTCCTGGGCAGCTAACTATTCTCGGATCATGGGTATGATAGTTGACGCAAGTTGGTGCTAAATCTCAGCTTAACAAAGAGGATGAGAAGGGGCGAGCGGAGGCAGGTGAGTGAAGGAATAACCGGACGACAAAGTGAGAGGAAAAAGAAAGTAGAAGGGAGAATTATATGAACCAGAATAAACAAAAATATCTCATTCCTCTATGAGTTGGTGGTCCGGATCTATTATCCAGTAGGAGTAATTCGAAGCATCAACTCAATTTTCTATTCTCCTTGTCATAGATAGCAACCAACCGAACGACTTGGATCTTCCCTGCTGGCCACTACAATGAAGTGGATGGATCGAATCCTCATAAAAAACAGTGAAACCTCTCTCCATACGAATTACCGTTGGTCATTAACGCTTCGGAAGTTTGTCGAAGTCGACAATCGAGGACAAGGACTAGAAATGCTGACCTCACAACACAAACATGCCCCACCCACCTCAGAAGCCACGCCCATGCTGCCACCATCTAAGAAGCATTGTTCAACACTGACCACATAACAAGACGACCTTGAAGTCACTACAAAGGAGCGTAGAAGTATAACAAAAAACCAAAAGAGACCACATCAGCCAGAATCAGAATCCAGAAATTTACAAGCTAGCTGAACGACCTACTGGCAACCAGTAGAAGCCACCAATAGTAATGGGTATTGAAGGCCTATCCAGGTTGTATTCCACTCTGATGGACTCATGGAGCAAATCATACGGCTCAACGATTTTGACGTTTTACGCTACTACCTTGCACTCGGGTGCTCAGTGGACCTAAAAATGTCACTGAACAATTTTCGGCTTTTATCTTTGATCTGGCTCCTACTTCAATGTAAAACGGTCATCTATCTCCATTATTTTGTCAAACTTATGTGAATTCCAATCACGAAAGATCTATGTTGGCCATTATGGTCTATGGCATCAGAGCTGAGTGGCTCCAGGAAGAGATTAAAAGAACTAGTTATGCACCCTTATCGCTAATCTCGTGGGTTGTCTATTAACACCCTGAATGGTGATTATACTTCTCAAATCCCATTTGGAGATAAAGTCTAAAGGATAACAATAAAATTCTTTGACGTTGATCAAACCCATTTGCGGGATTTGCCCCCGCATTCTACTTTCATAGATAATCGCGGTGACGTTTGAATGCGTATGTGGCCTATAGAAGTACTTAGAGGCACAGTCCACGATAATTTCAGGGTACCCCTTTTTATTCGGAAAGTTGAAGTATAGGTATGAAATAGTTTATCGGTACTGAAGAAAGTGAGGGAATTCGCTGGTTTCGAGAAAAATATGGTTCCTTAAAAATAAGGAAATAGAGGTTGGACGAGATTGCCGTGACGGAAAGATCATGGAAGGGGCATTTGGACGAGATTTCAGTTGTTGCAGTTGAGCAAAGAGCTGACCACTTCAAGCCAGAACTGTACAAACTGTCTTTCACTGTCGCTACGGGTCATGACAAGTTGTTTGAACTCCCTCCATGGGTTCACTTGTGATCGGTGCAGCCTCTACAATGCTGATTAAACTCGTCCGAGGAAGCACACGGCACAATCTCTGACACTTATAGTGCCCTAACTAAGTCTTTTCCCGGCTTTTCCTGCTAATCGCGTCAGATATGGTATAGGCCTCGGATTCATCCTATAGGGGAATCTCAGAGACCTTTTTTATCGTGAACTGTGCCTTTAAGGAGGTCAGTCGATGTACAAGTCAGTACGTTCATGCTCCCAGAAAGCCCGCCACGAACAGACTGAGCGCATTCTTAGTAGATGCGTTTTTACGTAGATATATGCGCAAAAATGCACCAATCCACTATGAATGGTAGGTCGTTGTTACGCCATTATAACGACCAACCATTCATGGTAGGTCGTTATTGTGGCGTTATAACGACGTGCTATGAATGCGCTGAGCCAGCCCTTAAGAATGAAAGGTATGGCTGGCTGGAGCAAGTGTCAATTCGGGGTTTGAGTACGATATCATGTATATCTTCTTGGCACTGGGGCGATACTTGGCAGTACATCACCACCGCAGGAGGCAACGACCATCCTGGTTGTTGTGGAATCACCATCTAGTATCACTCATCGTTCTGTTGTTGATCATCACTCGTCTTAGTGGTACTACTATCGTCCTCTGTCGAGAGCTGATGCAGTCCAGTGGGTTTTCCTCGAAATATACGAAGCTGCTATGACGTGGTGTACAGCTCTGTTGAACTTTCGGGATTCATTAAGCAACTATGTGCCACTGTTCTGCTTTTTGAAGGTCAAGGGCTATAGAAAGGGTGACGAAAGGTGCAAAGAAGGGAGACCAGGAAGAGAAATGATGCTGAAGGCAAAAAAGGGTTTTCGCGGGACTGTGGACGTGATTCTGTACGTCACTTGGCACCACACCGATTCCATTCTGAAATGCCAATAGAGCAAAAATATTCCTAATTGAAGTGAGTGTGGGAATGAGCTGAAGAAGTTGTAAATATGCGGAAATGTCTGGCAGACAGGGTGGAATTCATTAGGGTAAATGATCTAATACTAGTTGTACGAGAGCTCCTTGTACGAGAAGCTCAGTGGTCGGGAAAAGAGAAGTTCGTCTTCCGGCTGGCCAAAGCCGGGAACCGAGCTACTTAGAACACCGAGTTAATGAAGGTCGTGAAGAACAACGAGGATGACATCCTGAGAATTTCAACTGAGGTTAAGATTAAGTGGGATGGATACTAGGACAAGCCTCCAAAAGAAGAGTAGAACCTACAACTAAAGGCAACAACTCGGTCCGTTGCATCATGGACAGAGGAGGTTGGGAAAGTGGGTGCTTGGGATGGAGCCCCGATGGGGGCAGAAAGATTCTCGGAGAACACGAGATCATGTGGTTCATCCATTGTTGTATAGTGCGGCCACTGAAGGAAAGATCTCAGAGCGCGAAAAAATAGCACTATTGTTCAAATTTTTGAACAGAGTGGGGTGGGATGGAGTATTCCAACCACCGTGGCATCAGGTTGATTGCACACTGTGGCGTCAGGTGTATTGCGCACGCTTGAAACTGCACAAGCGTTTAGTCGACACAGAGATGAAGGAACTAGATCCTGGCTCAAGGTTAGAAAGGTCTGCAAGGGACGCCACTTCGTAGTTAGACAAGTCATTAAGAAGTATTAAAAGGAACGTTGGCCCTGTTTCCAATCTTCTCAACTTAGAGTCCCCGACCGCCTTCTATTACCATCTATAAGAGATCTAGGACAGCGATATACACTCCTCACGGCCTAACAAAAACAAGCGACTTCACGAGTGGGTTCCGATCGGCTCTAAGCCCGGTCCTTTTCCCGCTAGCTCTGGAATTCATCACAGAAATAATTGCGCATGAACCAATGACGAACAGTATCCATGCTGATGACATCTGATAACGGAGAGTAGAGAAGTGCTTCACGACGAGCTGCACAAGTGGCAAAAGGTGCTGGTCGAGTACGGTATCCTGCTGAAGAAGACCAAGTGCGAATATACTTCGTGAAGGGGAAGAGCCAATAATAGACTGTCTGAGAAAAGACATGGAAGGAGTGCAAGGCTTCCAACATCTGGGGTGACCTGCGCTGACGCTATCATGGACCAGCCCGCAAAGGCTCGAATAAATGCGGCATGGATGATTTCATGAGAGTCCAGTGGTGTTTTCTGCTTCTTGCTTTACCGACAGTGCTTTGAGATTCTTAGAGGAAAGTTATGCAGAGAATAGATGAGGCTCGTGATGCGTTACGGTAGCGAGCGCTGTCACGAAAGACAATTTCACTTCGCTGAAATGAGGATGCTCATATGGGCCTCCTGTCGGACATGGGTTGGACAAAAACAAAATCGAGGAGTCAGAAAGATCATGCAAATCCCTTCATTCCTACTAAAGATAAGAGTGCAGCTCCTTAGATTGTGTGGGTACGAATTGCAAAGTTCCCTCTATCGCCTTTTCTCACCAGACGATCCCGTAAGAGATGCAAGTGGATTCGAACCTCGATAGAAGTGACCGCGAGGGGTTCCATCAAAGAGATAAGCGGACCTGATCAGGGAGGACGTCGCCGAAGACAAAGTCATGGACTAAAGAGATGGATAGAAGATAGTAATGATACCTGACAAAAACAGCGGATCATGTGACGGCGCAATATAAACACCGCGGAGAAGGGGAAGAAGTCGCTGTAGACAAAAATGATGCACGCTTGATTGAAGATATTCGTTATAGTGGGTGATCATGTAAAATAAAATGGGTGTGGTTGTCTGGACAACAAGGTGATAACACGCAAACATCGTGCAAAATAAACCTTGCAAAAAGAAGAATGGTTTTGCAGAGGGGCATCTGTTGAAAGTTCCAGAAAAGCGAAAAGCAACGATGGCAGATGGCTGAGAGGAAGGAGGTAGGTTTGCTTAAGATTCAGTTGAACATAGTCGCCCAGTTATAAGCCCAGTTAAGTCGTCTGTGTTGTCGGTGCAGCTTGCGAATCTTCGCCATCAACGGTGCCACTGAAAAGGCTTAGTGTAAGTGTTCAAAATCCAAAAGTTAGTGATGAAAAGGATAAAGCATCGATGATGTCTTATGACGTTAATCAGTCCCGTCTGAGGAATGTGCCCCGCATTTGACTTCAATTCAGAATCGCAGTAGCGTGTTGAATGCCTATGTGGCCTATACAATGATTAGTGGTGGCCACCCGATGTACAAGCCACTGCTTTTGTCCTCCCAGACGAGTCTGGCACCAATTAACCAAACCCGGAAAAATGGAAGGCTTGACTGGCCTAGGCGAATATAATTCGGGAATCGAACCCATGGCTAAGCGTGCATGAAGTGCGTCACTCGCCATTACACCACCTCCGCTCAGACTGTTATAAACTCTGTGATAAAGCTTCAAGATTACATTGAGTCCTGAGATATTGGGCCCTGAGCTCCGAAGGCCGTGAAGCAGTCGCAAAACCCGTTAAACCCATGGAAAGGGTATGACAGCCATCCCAGAATAGTAGACATTGAATGGGCAGGCACATGCCGGAACAGGCAAGCTTGTAAAACTTTGATTATAACTTTCACTACCTGTAGTTCTTGTTATTAATAGGAAAGAGGAAAAAGAGGAAAAGTATGTCAGCGTGAATAGGCCCCATCTTTGGGATGCGATAGCGGTCGACTTGCAGAGGCAAAGCGGTGTAGAAGGTGTCCCAAGCTCATGGGCGCTTATTAACTGCATTAGGTTTTGAAATTCTCAGTCCGAAAATGTCTTTGTAATCTAAATACACCTGTGTTTACAATACGAACCATAAACCATTCAGATCTCGAAATATCCACTTTAAACGTGGTTGAGTGCTCGAAGTCTCTTCTCGAACACCTTGCAAAGGCGCAATGTAAGAGGTATCCAACTTCTATTTCTCCCATCCCTTCTTCAGACCTGCTGTCAAAGGCTCCCATCTGAAATATAGAATTCGACAGGTTCCCTTTTTTAAATAAAAACAAAACGTAGAAGCTAAGTCAGTTAAGCATTGGCGGAGCACGATGACCACTCCTCGGTGCTAGTGGGGTCGCGAAGTACTGCATCTGCACCACCCTTGAACGAGCTCGGCTTTGGGGCTGGAGTGCCGCCCAGCTAGAAGCAACACGGGCTTTCACAAAGGGGGAATTGACTCGAAGCATAAATACATCAATCAGTATTTTTATCAGGCACACGCCATCGTCAGTCTTCAGGCCGGCATTGACAAAAACCATCGGCGTCTCACCATTGCCCGGACTCTGCCCCCCATCTTATCTCTTTGCTCTTCTTATAACAACTTTTCTCTAGAGATAGTGCTTTCGCGTTTCTAGACTGACCGCGATCGTTTTGGCGGTTGAGAGAAGACTCAACTGGATGTGAATTCACTTATGAGAGAAAACGATGGAACGATGCGTGTCTACACTGAAGAGCTCAACAACTTCTACATTGCTTGATTCTAAGCTTTGTCTGCATCGGAAATTAAGTAAAATTCTTGCAAACGGTGAGAATGGCAATGGAGCTCCTTCTTGACAATCAAAGTAACAAGAAATTCTACGATGTTTAAAGCTTCTCCCACACGAGTCATCGCAAGCCGCGCAGAATGAGCCATGAACTAGGAAAATTACAACAAAACCTCACTCTACATCTACTTAGCAGTCAGTGAGGTGAAGTTAATTAATTGTTTTAGACTTTGAAGTTTCGAAGAAACCTCAATAACTTAAATTTGCTTCGGGAAATGAACGCACTGACTTGTACAGGGTGCCCCTGTACAAATCAGTGCTCTTCAAACGCGTATGGTTCCAGTTAACTTACCCCGGAGGAAAGGCTCGCTTGCTTGTCCTGAACGGAATTGGAACCGTGTGAGTGTGCCAGTACGCCACTTATAAGCACACCGCCCAATCTCTGATCTCATCACTACTGAGAAAAGAAGCATTGGCGGAGGTAACTTGCTAACAATATGAGGGCTTTTCAGAAAATCATGCTTAGAATCTCTCCAGCTAGTCTTATGACCGACTTAAAGTCGACACAGGGCATGTTCTTCCACAGCAACATCTCTTCGTTAATCTTCGGTAGGGACCATCTGAGATCACTTTTAGCCCTTGCAGTGGATGCAGTTTGCCAAAAAGATCCAGTTATTGGTGATATTTCACACATGGGTGCCACCTTTTTGGAGGAATTTTTGGGATAATGAGTTATTTCTCAATTGGTGTTGAGTGGTCAGCTAATTTCTACAGCTCAGCTAAGGCCTTAGGTACATGCCATGGCTTTCATATTACTTGACTCAATACAATTGGAATATGAGGGTATGTGGCTGTATAAGTTGCCAACTAATGAACAACCGACGGATGGTTCCGCTGATTCTCTTCTCTGATAATTATTAGCTTAACTTGGCAGTTTCATCCTCATCTACAGATCGCTACTTTTTTTCCTGATAAGAATGATTGGAAAGAACCATGAACAAATTTCGGTGAGATTCCTTCATGCTTCCCTATCTATGGATATGAAATCCGTGAATCTTTGAAAGTGCTTTCGAAGTTATCTACAATGCCTTAAATGTCGACTACCACTACAGCGAGGGGTTACGGTAGTGCTTCGTTGTACGCAATTGCACGCACTACGTGTTTAGAGGTAATTCTATTTCTGATCGTGCTCCGCAGTGCTGACGTGTACTTTATTCGAGGAGAACACGCCCCAATGCCATTTGTGATGTTCTCGATTTTCCTTTTTTCATCAACCGCTAGTGAATTTTTAACAGATCTCTTATGATTCAGTGGGTAAGACTCGTCTTACTATCGCTTTTGACTAAGAAATCTCGTGTCGTCAGTAGTTCTTATTTACATTCTCTCACTTATTCGTCACATCTGATAATTTCAATGAAGTCGCTTATGTCTACTTTTCGAATATGGCTAGGAATTGATCCGTGCCTTATGTTATAAAGGACTATCCACGGATAAGCCAAGACTTTTGCTCTAAAACTCTCGATGAGGAAACTCTCTGAGGTGTTTTAAAGTCTGATAGGTAATATTTTGTTCCAAGTCAAATGATCTTTTATTTCCTGCTCATCTCCATGCAGTACAGATCATTTTTCGACGTTTTATGGTAGGAAATCAATAGTAAACAGAGCATTAAATTCCAAGTTCTCTCATCTTGAACCTCGGCACTTCTGTTCTTCTTGGGATGTTAATTTTGCTTCTGCCTCGAGGTTGTTAGGTGGGAATCTTTATTCTGGCCAACGTTTCGACGGACTCGTCGTTTTCAAAGGCCTGAAAATGGTTTAAAGCTTGTTGATTGCACACTACTCCATCAAGCGTCTCCTCCGCTCTGGCATTTCTGACCTTCTATCAAGTATGCATGCACGAGAAATGCCCGAAATTAAAAAGATAAGTTCACCTCACTTCCACTGCGAAGTGTAGCCACGCTACACGGGTAGTACATTAGCAGCGAATGATGTTACTTCGCTGTCCTTATGCAATAATATCATTAGTATTGCGGATCAGCACGTTCGCGGTGGAAGTGAGGTGAGCTTATCTTTTTAATTTCGGGAATTTCTCGTGTATACATGATAGAAGGTCAGAAATGCTAGAGAGAGGAGGCGCTTGGTGGGGCAGTTTGCAATCAACAAGCTTTGAACCATTTTCAGGTCTTTGAAAACGACGAGTCCGTCGAAACGTTGGCCGAATAAAGATTCCCACCCAACATCCTCGAGGCAGAAGCAAAATTAACAATTTCATAAAAACAGAGCTATATTCTTCCTTGGAAAGAAACTGTGGCCGTTCTAGAGAGGTTATATAAAGGACATTTCTCGCAACAACTATAACTTACAGTCGCGGTCAAAAGTTTGGAAACTTTTTATTTTTCGATATAGCGCGGGTACCGAATTACGTAACTGTCTCAATTTTGCATAGTAGGTACAAAAGCAAATAAAGAACACGATAGGCAACGTGTTTTTTCGAGACCAGATCATAAGAGTTAAAAAACACGATTTATTGTGAAAAGGGCGCGTCAAAAGTTTGGAAACTTCACAATAACAGAGGAAATTGATCATGGTAACACGAATTTACGAACAAAATATCAATACTTCGTTGGATACCCAAGGGAATCGACTATTGCTTCGCATCTTCTTGGCATTGAATCGATTAAGGCTTCAATTTTGGACTGTGGTATCAGAGCCCACTCTCTAGACAAAATATTGAATTTTTCGCCGGCATTCCCAACACGAACCTGGCTTGTAGGACGTGCTAGTTCTTCCCAAAGGTGCTCTATGAGGTTCAGGTCTTGGCTCTGATTCGGCCACTCCATAGCGTTGATTTCCTTTGACTGGAGGAAGTCGGCCACGAGACGGGAAGTATGCTTCACTATCGGGTCACTATCGTGTTGAAAAATCCTTCGTGTCGGCATGTTTTGGTTGGCGAATGGGAGCACTACATTCTCTAAGATGTCCTTGTACTGAGCCGAGTACATGTCGCCCTGGATACGAGCGTGTGGACCAACGCCAGATAGACGAAACGTCCCCCATAGCATAACGCTTCCTCCACCGTGTTTGACCGTCGGGATTTGGTACCTCGGACCACATCGCTTATTCGCAAGACGTCTTATATACATTATGGCATCACTCCCGAAAAGAAAAAACTTCGACTCGTCGCCGAACAAAACTTTTTTCCAGTCATCTCTATTCCAGGCGAGGTGCTTGCGCGCAAAATCAAGTCGGGCCTTCCGGTTCTTTGCGGTGACCAGTGGTTTTTTGCCAGGACGTCTTCCAAAGAGTCCTCCGGCTCTGAGCCGACGTTGGACAGTGCTTTGGCTGATAGAAATCCCAGGAAAAGATGTTACTTGTTTATGAATATCGGAAGCCGTCGCGCGCGGGTCGCCCATCGAAGTCCAAAAATTTGAGAGTCGACTCTCTTGCTGTTGTCTTTCGTGATCTTCCGAAGCGAGACTTCTTCTTTACGAATCCTAGGCTTCGTTAACGCTTGAAAACCTTAGAAATCGCGCTTTTAGCGAAATTATACTATTGGGAAAGCCACACTCATCGTCGTTCCGGAACGAATGGCTTCAATAATTGTTTTATGAACGGATAATGGAACTTCTTTACCTGATCCCATCTGAAAACCGCCCAATATACCACGCTTTGATTAAATATTACGAAAAATACTCCATCCTGGACAAGAAGAAGACAAAGCCATATGGCAGGTAGCGAGTTTCCAAACTTTTGATGCGCTATTTTTCGAACTTTTCTTATTTTAGGAACCAGACTTTCGTAAAACCACGTTGCATGCCATATTTCCCTCATAATTTTATATCTAATATGTAACTTTGGGATAATTACGATCTCAACTGACCGCGCTATTCGAGAAATTAAAAAGTTTCCAAACTTTTGACCGCTACTGTATTTCTCGATAACTCTCAGTACTATTTGATTTTATTTAAGCAGTTGTTCAGCTTTGATTATGACCTCTTCTGCTCTACTCTGGTCTTTTTGCCTGACTCTTCGTCGGATTCTAGAGAGTCAAAAACACAGTAGACCTGAACTCTTCATTGTTTCGGACTTCAAATAATTGTCCTGAGACCGGATGTATCTACAACGCACAACCATACCTACAAAAACACCTTACAGACTCACGAAAAGATAGCACAACCAATTTTTTGTAACTCATTGCTAGTTTGAGTGTAGGCGATAAGGCTGAATCGTTAAGTAAATAAAGGAAGTGTGACATTTCGTTCAGTCCTGTGCAAATTTTCAATCTAAAAGTTAATTTCTCTTGACCTTGTTCGTATCGGATAATCCTCGTTTTAGCAAGTCTTATGGCTAGATCACACAGTAAATTTTTTTCAGATGACGGCGAAATATGATCACATAGATGATCCCACAGCTAAATCGAAGGCCGAATCTCAACATGTCAACGTTTTAACACGATCTCATCTAGCTGAAGCTTTTCATTTTTTTCATATGTGCTGGTGGTATTCTTCTATGTTATTTCTATTTTGGAATTCAGCAGGAAAGAATGTGAGTTGATTTGAAAGGTCATTTTTTGTGTCGAGAATAGCGAACTTTTGATAGCTTTTCTGGGGCTCCAGCTTTCGTCAAAATCAAGTTTGACTGGATGTTATGCCAATTTCCTTCGGAATCCCAGAGCACTTCACTATTTTAGCCTCATTTCTCGATTCCCTTTTCCTCAGCGAATGCCCAATTGATATTCACATCATTATTTCAAGAATTTTTCTCTCAACTCTGGGCTGACAGCTCAGCCTCTCGACTGGTGGTGGGTTGAATATGGCTAGCAATAAGTTACTTCGCCAAATACGTGCCAAGTCTAGCGAAGAGGGGTGAACAGAGAGGGTGAGAGAGAAAGAGATATGATACATTCATAAAATAGCTTTCTATACGGTGGGGAGGAGTTGGCAAAACCAAATGCTTGGCAAAACGACACGATGCGCTGAAAACATCCTGCTACGAGGCGTCTATGATCTTTAAACGACAAGTATTCTCATGTTGTTTCGGATGTGAGTGGTGGCGATTGGTAGTGGTTGAAACGCAATCTGCTTTTTCCGGTGCAATATGGTTTTGAAACAGATTATTGGGCTGTGATCAGTGGTGAGAGAGCAAAACAAAATACCAAATCTCGGGCGACATCAGGCTTACTTACTTTATGATGAAATGATTGGGTTCGAGGGCATCAAATCTGCTCTTTCCTTTCCTCGGAGAAACTTAGGTTTTCATTCCTCATCAGTTATTTTCAAAATCTATTGATAAAATCTATCAAAGTGTGGAATTGATCGTTCTTCTCTTCAAGACTCATTTTAGTGTGCAAGGAAAATATGACAACGGTGAAAAATTCACCTACACCCAAGCCTTGGTGTTTTTCTTGTGTGCTGCTAATACAATTTTCGCTTGGGTTCTCCGTCCCAAGCATGACATCGATACGGTCCCAACGAAAATGTACGGCGTTTGTGCCGCTAGCTATCTTGGTGCCATGATCTGCAGTAATCAGGCTCTTCAGTATCTACCGTATCCTACCCAGGTTGGTAAATATTTCTTTCAGATAAAGTAATGCATGTTTCAAAGCAAATTTATTCTTGTTCATTTTCAGGTTCTAGCCAAGTCCTGCAAACCGATTCCTGTGCTGGTTTTCGGCGTCTTGTTTGCAGGAAAGAAATACTCATGGCGTAAATATGTATTTATTATTATGATTGTGATAGGGGTGGCTATGTTTCTCTATAAGGATAAGAAGTCATCTGTGGAAAGGCAAATAGGAATCGGCGAGTTTCTCTTGGTGAGTCGTTGCGACACCAAATTTCAGACTTTATTTTTTTCTATTATGTTGTTGCACGCGCTAAATTCACATTTATTTTCTGGTCTCACTTTGTTAATGCTCTCTTTGTGTCGGCAGTAGAAGGTGTACTTTATCAGTTCAACTCTAAAAGCGCTTTGTCCTTATACTTAGACTCAGCACTGTTGAGCAAATTTAATGGCATCATATTTGGCTGACAAATATCAGTAGCAATGACAGTATTCAAAGTAGTGATGGGTCGGTCACACAGAAATTTCAGACCTTCTTTGGTAAAATTCACTTACAATTAGTTACTCATCGCTAAGATGGGATAAATATTCCTACTATTCCTACTTTCACATTATAATGGTGAGTCCCCAGTACAATATGGAAAGAATGCCAAGCGAGTTCCATTTCTTCGCCTAATCGTCTTTCAATTTTTGTGCTTCACTGTTTTGCCCGAATTTCGTCTAGTTAGCATCGCCGCTCCATTTTATTCAATTTTGCTTTCCTGCTATGTCAGAAATGAGCCTTTCTGTGTGCATTCCTCAAACCATCCAGGACCTTCTTTCGCTAGTTGGCACTTATTTAATTCTAATTCAGTCTGCGTTGCTATCCACGTAAGTGGCGTCTAGTTAGAAAGGAAGAATCATTCCACAGCCGTAGTTGCTATCCAGGAGCAATGCCTGCGACGATACCGCGTGCTCGTCAGTTCCTGACTGTACTGGACATCTAATGCCCTCGGGCTCATCTGCTGGGTTTAATTTTCCATTATCGACTGTTTAACTTTATGTATTTGATATTCTGCGAGTGGAAACTAGTCTTCTGGGAGGTTTTCTTAGTGCTGTGTGGGTTCTGAATGCGCGGGAGCTTGGGGAAACTCACTCCTATTTCCATCTAGTGAGACCTGAAACCTATTGGAGTTCGCCTATGGCCACTACCCATTCACACCCTAAGCAATCACTTTTATAGCTAATATCAGTCGGTAAATGTGAATGAAAGTGAAAAGGTCTTCATGTCCATACAGCCATGGTTTTAGTTGTTATCGTTAACCATGGATGGTACAACAACTTCTATTCAAGATAGAATCAATAAGAGCTATAAGCGCAGCACTCTGAGTATGATGTTCTTCATGAATTACTTCTCAACGATATATCTTATGATTGGGCAAGTTTTTATTCACATTTTCGAGTTCTCCGCATTCATACGCCCCGTATATTCCAATGGCATTGCAGTTTATTCGTTACCCGGCGAACTTTTCGATTTCATTGGATTCGTTCAACGACATCCATATGTTTTGTTTGAACTATGTTTTGTAGCTGCTTCAAGTTGCGGAGGACAGGTGAACCTTGTTTCTTTAATTTCGATTCTAACTCATACTTCAATTTTGGCATCTACCAGCAGTGGTAGATGCAATCGCTTCAGTGCTACTGCTCCTTTTTGTAGGTGATAGATTACCAATGTTTTTTGAGAATGTAGACCTTTTTTTTCTTTTGTTAAAGAGTACCTCTTAGGACATGGGTATGTCATTTGAATCAAGACAGGGAAGTGTATTTTAATTCTAAATAAATTCCTCGTTGACTGACACTGGGAAAATGTCAAGGAAGGCTTCTGTTTCGACCATGTAGGCTTGAGTCTAATTGGGGTTTGATTGGAGTATTCAGCGAAAATAGTGCGATGGTCTCATAAACTCCAAGAATCCGTTCTATCATACTTTCTGGGTTAAATATCGAGGCCAAATTGTTTTTCTCACTTTTGGTAAGGCGACTACTTCATCTGGCATCTCTCATATCAACCCACTTAATCAGTTATTTTTCAGTATTTCATATTTAAAACGATTAGTGAATTCTCTCCGCTTACTTGTTCTGTGATCACTACCACACGGAAGCTGTTTACGATTATTATCTCCGTGGTGTTCATGAATCATCCTTTACTGGAGAGACAAAAATGGGCGACTTTCATCGTGTTCTCAGGACTCATCATGGATGCTGTCGATAGTAAACTCTCGAGAAAGAGGCCTCATCCTGGTTAAATTTTTCGGTTCGAGCACTTTTGTGTTCTGTTTTTTTCATATATCCTTTTTTAATTAACTTTGTTATTAAAATTTCGTTCTTACTTAATCGTAAGATATTTTTTATCAGGGACAGTCTATTAGGTGATAGTTTAGCATAAGACGATGTGATGTATTAAACGATCGTGGAGACTCTATTGCTGCTCCTCGTTCGAGGTCAATTGGTCTTTCATACTAGCCGATCAAGGATTTTCTGCATGGTTTTTAATGATTGTACTAGTCCTTTTTAATAATTCTCGTTAAAATATGCTTGCAATTCGTCAAAGTGTGATATGTACTCTTCTGGATATCTTCTAATACCAAAACAATCGTTCGTGAGACTTTTCAAATTGCGTTATTCACGGATAAATAATTACAGTATTATTGATTCACTCACATATCTCGAGAAAGAGTGAGAGACTGCCTTGAAAGCGGTAGGCGTACTTCTCGTAGTTCATAGCATCAAGTCAATTCCAAACATTTGACTGTGCTTCAAGATGTTGAACTGACGGTTTGTTCTAGCTTCAACTCGACTGAATGCTCTAACATTACCCCCCCCCCCCTTCCACAGGCATTATTCCTTACTTTCAAAAGGGTTTGTCGAGCTTTAAAAAAATTCTCACCTAAATACTCTACCGCGAGAGAGTCGTGCCCTAGAACGGGGTTTACGTAAGACAGCTACAACTATGACTGGCATCATTTTTCTACACTGTACATGATCTGATATGAAAGGGTTTGGCGACAATAGGTCCCGTTTTTCGGATTCGCCCCGGAATTCAACTTCCATGCTGAATCGTAGAAGGGCGTCGAACGTGTCTATGAGTTTTTGGCTCAAATCGGGCTGGGACAGGGTACTGGGAAGTGGCGCACTATTTTACCGACGCATTCTCCGGCGATCGAATCCCGGCTCGAGACTAGCCCAAGGCATCCAGCCATTTATCTACACGGCGACAGTTGATTAGTAGCATATTCGTGTGGGAGGAGAAAAGTACTAACTAGCGCATGGGCAACTCATTGCGTGGGTCGCCTCCGCATTGAAACGGCCAGTGCGATTTTGAAATAAGTTGAATGCGGGGCGTATCCGGAAACGGGGCTGACCAATACCAAGGATTGCATCCTTTCTTCTTCTTCACGGTTATTTTGATGAACACTGCACACCCAGACGTAGCTCATCCTCTGACAGGTACATGTGCAGCAGCGTGCACAACTGGAGATGAACCTCTACCTCCAAGATTTCGGCGATCCGGTCGGAAACGACTTATAATACAGCGCACTAATTTGAAGCATGACTCATCTGGCAATCGGGATCACGGGATGTTTACCGTTTCATTACTCGCTCCATTGTCAACAGTGTCAGCTTTCATCACCATGTGTTTTCCTATCGCTCAAAGAAGCTGTTTCTACCCTGATCCCTATCTCTACTTCTCCATTGAGGTGTAGTCACACAACCTATGCAAGGAATGTGATTGTAGTACACGAGTGAAGTGGAGGGTTCCATGAAGAACTGTGGGTCATCATCACCTGTTACTTTGGTACTACAAGTTAGGCCAAACTGTCAGTTGAGGTAACAAGCTCTGCTTACCAGTTTGTCAATTCAGACTGTAATGAAGGGTTTTGTCCTCAATTGTATCCAGTACTATACCAATCTGTCGAACAATAAGAATACAACATCGCTTTGTGGACACACTGGAACGCTTAATGAGCCCGCATTCAAGTATACAAGTAGTTCAACCGATTCCTAAGAACCAGTCCTCCGAATGAATTGAGTTTTTACTGATCGGCTTCAAAGGGAATGTACGCCTAATTGGTTTGAACAGGATCTATCCATCTGGCGTTCGGCACTGGTCGTATATCTTCAGCCCTTATGTCAGGATCACCATACCATCTTTAAAGGTTATTGGAGGGTCTAAACGAAAAAAAGAATCGTCAGGTATCTGATGGAGTAGTCGGTCAGATTACGATGTGCATGTGTTGTTTACTCGATTGACTGAGCAGCCTTCTATCTACTGTGATTCATAAGCTAATCGACCCACAGATCGGCGCCTATTGGAGCTAAGCGTCATTTCGAAGACGCCGTAAAAGTAAAGAATTATTGGCTTTTGTCTAATTTGATTGCCATGCAGAGCGATGCGGCACCTCTCTGGTCTAAGCTATCTACACAGAATACACATACAGGTATATGTAGATGTGTTCGAGGAGAAAAAATCCCATACTCCATAGAGAGCGTCATCGTATCCCTACCAGAACCTGACTGGAGTAAAAAAATGATTTCTGCTATGACAAATCGTAAGCTCATCTGTTCCGCAATCGCTTGATCCTTCTGGCGCTGTCTCACTCAAGAATTTTGGTCTCTTCTTCCCGATTTTTCTCCTACTTTCTTATTCCTTTCTATCTCTCTATAATCCGCGCCCGGACTCGCTGAATAGCAGCGTGACGGAAAAACCACCGGCTGGCCTCTCTAGCATGGGGGACGGTCAAGTCGTGCGTCCGAGGGTGCGCGCGGCGAATTGCGCGGCGAAACCCATACCTATTCTGACGACTTTAGCGCCTATTATTTAGGCCCATTTCCGAAGTACAGTAGAATAGTAGGATCGGCCGACCTTACTACTCTACCTTACTTCAGGTTTGGGCCCCAATGATAGGCGCCGGAGTCGTTCAAATTCGCCACGAACTTCGCCGCGCAATTTGTCGCGCGCACCCTCGGACGCACGACTCGACACACACCCCTCTAGCATACATCGGCGCAAGGCCATGAAGCAACTGATTCCGGTAATCCCGTTTTTGAATAGGTAGACACAACTAGACAGTACCTCTGGACAGAAATGAGGAGTTCTACGGGGTACGAGGTAATTTATTAGAGCCCCAAAACTACGGTGAAGATGCAGTGAGGTTTACAAATAATTATATATTGGTAAGATGTATGGGAGTTAGAGGGTATGGAAGCAGCGCAGTCAAACGGGTCGACCAAAGTCTCACCCGTGCCTTTGTTAGAGGTAGATTGTGGACCAAAGCTTTTCAGTGGTCCACTTGACCACCGTATCACTTGAAGGCGTTTCCGACTTCAAACGTCGCCTCAGACTGTAAAAGCGACCAGGGATAGGGATCATCGACATAGGTGACGATAGTAGGGATACTCGAAGCGGGCGGAGTTCTGAAGCTGTGGCATAAGCGACAGACAAATGTGTCCGGTGAATGTTAGGAGTGGCGTTTGATGTGTTCCAATTGCTCTTACCTTCTGTGTGATATTGTCTTCCTTGCTGTGTACCTAGAAAGGCGTCCACAGAGCCCTTGATAAGGGATATTCACGACCTGCTTGAATATCCCTTATCAAATGCTCTGTGGCTGTCTTTCTTTGTTGCTCAACAATGCACCCTGGATCATGGTTTTATCTCGATTACACCCAACTAGATTCCCACGAGAGTCACGCGCTAATAATGTGAAACCACGCCCACCCACTACAGTCATCGAGTACTGTACCATATCAACTATCCAGCACCTACACGGGCATTTGAACTACAAAAAACTACAAAACAACGGCGTCTATGAAGTAGTGCAGGACTGTGGTCAGAGGCGTCCTTGTTCAGGGATAGCAGTTTTTGGAGTAGATCTATTGGAAGACCTCTAGGAAGCTAGCCATTTTTCCCGGAAAATGGAGTACATTAAAAATCGTCATAGCAAAAAGCATTTTTGATGAGTTTCCCTAATGAGCTGAGCTCTTGACCAGTTTACTTCCCTATTTTCAGTACTCCCAATCCGCACCCTCGGAGACGAAAGACTGCATTGAAATTTAAGCTCTATCAATTCCTTCACTTATACTCTTTGCCCCTTCAATTTCATCTTGTTTTTCTTGAATCTTCTTTTTTTCTGTATAGTTTTTGATCACCTTCGAATAGCACCTCCGCTATGATTCTGGAGAACCGGTGGCAAAATAGCTTGAAATGAAAAAGTAGTGAGATGAACTTCGGTGTAGATGGGCAGGGAATCGCTCAGATTTCTCGAGAAGTCGGCCAATTCTGTAGTGTACCAAACAGTTCAACAGTACAAGTAACTCACTGCTAACTGTTTCATCAAAATGAAACTTTCGGTGGAAACCGTATAGATAACCACACTCGCAGCTAAATCTACAACACGAAAAAACGCCGGGCGAGTTTTCCGCGACATTTGTCAACTTTTCGCGACAACTGTCTAACTCAAAATCAGGCAACTCGTTGCGGGACCAATAGCAGCTATGTTCAAACGCCGATTAGTGCAACTTTCCTCTCTTATTCTTCTATTTTCTACCCTTTTCAGCTATGATTCTAATCCGACGACTGTTGTATTCTACAATATTCACTACTGAGCACTACTCTGCTGCCGTTCTACTGGATACCCCCCGCTAACCTAGGCTCAAGCACTGTTGGCATTTCATTTGTATTTTTATTCTGCTGATACTACGTTCTACTTGTTCTACTTGTTATCCATTCAGACTCGGATTTCTGTGACTCGTATTCCGTATTTGACTATTTTGACTCGTCTACTTTGTGGTGGCTCTGTATTTCATGCTGCTTTCAATTTAAATTCTGTTATTGCAATTCACCGCAGCAGTGGATATTGGGAAACATTTGTGGTGAGGTTTAATCCATATTTATTGCAACTTTGTTTCTTACTTTTGTTTTTTTTAAATTTATCTTGTTCCTTTTGAAAGTCACTCTGTGTACTGCTTTCATATCACTGTCTTTAGTTTGTTTCACTTGAATTCACTCCTAGTCACGCATTTATGCGGCAGCATTGGACTGAACTGTGGGAGGACTTATAAGGTTCTACCCCTTTTCCATTCTTATGCTGCTTTGGAGGTGAATTCACAACTTTCCCGCTAGTATCCACCTTTCTGCCTCTCAACCAAGCAATTAGTTTTCGCTGCATCTCCGCCACTTATATTCATCTGCTCTCACGAACTCTTCTCTTGAAAAATTTATCCAGTAACCATTCACAATTACATCAACGTCATTAATTCTACAGTATGGAATAGTTCGGCGATAAAATTTCATTCTCATGGCACCTGCTGCATATGCTTCGAGTTTGCAATCTATTTCATTGTTTATTCGACTTTAGAAGAATTTGAGTGAGCTAGTGTTCCAATTTTAATGTAATCTTTCAACAACTGTTCATAACTTATTCGGCATACCGTCGCGGCGAATAAGTATACCGTGCTGCAGTTTGCTTGAATAGGACTGCTAGTATCACTCTGATTTACAGAGAGTTTCGTTTCATACTACAAAGTCTTAACAGCGATTGGTCTTGGACTTTGCGGGGTGCGAGCTACCGCTCCGCATTTCGCCTTCGTGTTTGCATTGGATATCGATAATTGCTTGGAATACTCCTGTTCATGTTAAGTTAAACAGATACATCACCCTACATAAAATACAGAGGGCTCAAATCCGATAAGAAATAAGTAGGAAGACGCAAACCGTGGAGGATATAAGAGTGGATACCAAGAAATTCATTCTGCTGGATTGTTTCGGGGAAGATCCCGCTCTCCCAAAACACATGGTGACAGCTCCCTAGAAGAACCAGATGCCATAGAAACACCGTGGGTGGGGTGCACGCAGTGCTGTATTTGGGCGCACGCTGTGTATGCACGAGGTGTGCAACATCGAAACTGTATAGCTTGCATGAAGGAGATATATAGTATCCATGTTTAGTGTGGGTCAAGAACACGGGGCTTAATGTAATGCAGTTAATGGTCAATGAGATATGAGAATTTATCGCTGAATTTTTAAATATTTCAGACTTAATGACGTTGATGTAATTGTGAATGGTTACTGGATAAATTTTTCTAGAGAAGAGTTCGTGAGAGCAGATGAATATAAGTGGCGGAGATGCAGCGAAAACTAATTGCTTGGTTGAGAGGCAGAAAGGTGGATACTAGCGGGAAAGTTGTGAATTCACCTCCAAAGCAGCATAAGAATGGAAAAGGGGTAGAACCTTATAAGTCCTCCCACAGTTCAGTCCAATGCTGCCGCATAAATGCGTGACTAGGAGTGAATTCAAGTGAAACAAACTAAAGACAGTGATATGAAAGCAGTACACAGAGTGACTTTCAAAAGGAACAAGATAAATTTAAAAAAAACAAAAGTAAGAAACAAAGTTGCAATAAATATGGATTAAACCTCACCACAAATGTTTCCCAATATCCACTGCTGCGGTGAATTGCAATAACAGAATTTAAATTGAAAGCAGCATGAAATACAGAGCCACCACAAAGTAGACGAGTCAAAATAGTCAAATACGGAATACGAGTCACAGAAATCCGAGTCTGAATGGATAACAAGTAGAACAAGTAGAACGTAGTATCAGCAGAATAAAAATACAAATGAAATGCCAACAGTGCTTGAGCCTAGGTTAGCGGGGGGTATCCAGTAGAACGGCAGCAGAGTAGTGCTCAGTAGTGAATATTGTAGAATACAACAGTCGTCGGATTAGAATCATAGCTGAAAAGGGTAGAAAATAGAAGAATAAGAGAGGAAAGTTGCACTAATCGGCGTTTGAACATAGCTGCTATTGGTCCCGCAACGAGTTGCCTGATTTTGAGTTAGACAGTTGTCGCGAAAAGTTGACAAATGTCGCGGAAAACTCGCCCGGCGTTTTTTCGTGTTGTAGATTTAGCTGCGAGTGATAACCACCGATGGAAAACCACTCATCAGATGACTTCCCATCGAGTTCTCCAAGAGCGAGGCGCACAATCTGCCCTTACGAGCTCTCTCGGACCGTGCTTGTTCTAGGTTCAGGTTCACAGCAATGTTTTATGCCTTTTCAAACCACCCTGAATCTGTACCTCCTCTTTGAATTAGAGTAAGTGCGCTCCACCTCTAACATCCGCCACGCGACCGTGCGCGTGCAGCTGCCGACCAGCTTGAAATCGCCGCGGCGTCGGCGAGTTCTATTGAATTCCGTGAGGGTCCCGCCAGTTCTGGCGCGACCGCGTCGCGTCCGCTGAGCATCGCTTACGTCATCATTTGCCGATGCACGGCAACGCGGTACGGGTGAGCGAGGCCGTTTGAATCTCCGTGGTCCCTTGCTTGTTTTGTTCCCAAAATCGTGTATTTTCGTACATTTTGCTCTGATGTTTACTTGCCTGTTCAACTATGCTTTCCTATGTTTTTTTCACTTTCAAAGCCAACGAATTTCACTTTTTTTTTCAAACTTGAGGAGTAAATGTTACAGGCAAAGAGTTGTCAGAAGCATTTTATCCTTTTAAATGATTCTATATACTTGTTCCCTTGCTTTGTTGTGGTTAACCAGGTTTACTTTTGCAAACAATAACGGCATTGGCACTCGCTCAATGAAGCCTTGAGTATATTGAGTAAGCTTTCTGAATGTCGAACACTTTAATGTTTCATTTCTCCCTTCTTATTCCTTTTCATCTAACTTGTATGCGTTTTGTTTGATAGATTGAATCTCGATACTCATTTAACGAAACAAATTCTTTACCGCAGCTGGGCCAAATCGAAACAAGCCCTTAATATCCTGCTAGATAGAATCTTTCTTTATCAACAGCGATATATTTATCCATGGGACAGTCATCAACAGCGATATATTTACCAAGAACAGACATCAACAGCGATATATTTACCAATGAAGCAATTGACCATCTATAAATAACTCGGAACATATTTCGGTCTACTATTAATATTGCTTTTTCCATGTTTACCTGAACATTCGAATGATTTGCATTCTGTAATTCGTTTAGCTTTTTCAACCAGCAGTGGTCGTATGCCGGCCGTAAACGGTTTGGGTCGAAGGTTTCTTTTGGTTTTTTCTTTGCTATCATTCCGTTTTATTTACGCGTTGTATTCCCAACCACTAAGTACTGAGCCTCATCATACCTTGTTCGGCAAATTGCTTTCTGACCAGCACGTTCCTTGTGGTTTTGCACAAGACCAATTCCGCTCGTGAAGCTTCTCTCGCTTATATTTTGCTATTTTCCTCCTAAATTCATGATTTTTAGCACTTCATTCCCTTCTTCGTCTCTTTGTAATGCCACTATTACGAGGAGTATCTCATAGTGGAGCAGTTGATGAGCCGTCAACGAGTAAAGAGGTGAGGTAGATTTCTGTTGTTTGGAAACTTTGACCAAACTCCGCTCTTTTGAACAAGTTATGTAGGAGTCTCAAGAGAAGCACTCTCACCGTTTTTCTTTTTCAATTGAGCGTTACACAAACTGGGCAGTAGTTGACAATAGAAGTGCTTCTTGTAACTCGAAACTTTACAAGTAAGACTTTCAACCACGATTACCAACCTTGTAGCACTTGCGTTTGGTAGAGTTTTCTGTTTCCACAAAAAAACATCGTACAAAAAAAGCTTCGGACAAAGTACATAGGAATTTTGAGCGTTAGTTTAGCGTTGAATTTTCTTTTTGAAGAAGTCTTAGTTATCATAGTCGAAACTGTGAATTTGCGTTTGTTCTTTGGTTTGTCAGAGCTGGCCAAACTCATCAGATCGTTTTTTCCTTCATATCTCAATTGAATGCGGAAAACTTTTTAATCTTTATCTTCTTGAGTGTTCAAGGCATCCGTTGAACATTTGCGTTTTTTATTCCAGAGTCGAGAGGAGAGAATCGCACGAGGAGATGAGAGTTACATCCAGTATATAATACGATTGTTACGGGCTAGAAGATTATGTAGAGATTCAATGTAAGAGCTTTCCACTTTTATACCCTCTAACGTCTGTAGTCCACAAAGTCATCTATCAAAACCGTCTGACGATATATACTCTGTTTTTCAATATTATAATTTTCAGAGAGAAACGCCATAAAATGGGACCTGCTAGCAGTAGTAGTAAAACGAGGAATCTATCTGAAACGGAAAATTTATTAGCAGAAATTGAAGAGAAGTGCGTTAGAGTTACTGCAATTGGTTCTGTAGGGTTACTTTTTTGTTGTTTTATTCACGAACGTAAGTAATGCCCTTATCGGGTTTATTTTCAGAGTGTCGGAGGATATCATGAAAGCACAACTAAGTGGATCGCCACGACGCGCACTTACACCGCGAACTCGAACAAATGGTTCGTTTTCAACGGTTACAGGTTTTAAACGTGCTTCCGTTCGAGGAGGGCATTACTTTTGCCTTTACTCTTTTTCTGTTTCTAGTGTCAATGTCAGTGTCTAATCGCTGCTGCATAAATCAGTACTTTTAGCTGCATCCGTTTTTTCAGATCAATCTCAGGCATCCCCTTCAGGGAGACTTTCCCCTATAGAAGTGAAAGTAGATGATGAGGTGCGTTTCTAGCTCATTCCATTTTGAAGAGGTATCTATGGCATTACACCACATCCGAATCTCTTCCTATTGGAACACAATCTATTTTATATCTTTTTCAGAGGTCTTGGTAGAAAGGTAGGGGGCTTTACTCTTTACGGTCATTATTTGCACGTTGTTGGTTCTTGAAAGTTATAATGATAACGTCTTATTTCGGTCTTTTTTCCTTGTTCTGGCCTCAGCTCTATTTTTCTTCCTAGCTGGGAATTTTCTGTAGAACAATTTCAAACTGTTGTAATGAAAGCAATTCAATTTGTTTTTGAGCGTGATACCTGGGGGTCGTAAATGGAATTTCGTTTCAAAGGGATCGCCTGACACGTTGACCCACAAACTCATTCTTTGAGCGAATGTTTTATAGCAGTCTAGCTTGAGGTGTATCGAGGAATGTTCCTGCAGAATGAGCAGTATCGCTGCAACATATGAGTGAATAATTACTTTTTTTCATATCTTATCTTACAATGACATGAATATTTTTTTATTCTACAGCGTACTTTTATTCAATGTTCTCGTTTGTCTATAGATCAGAATTCTATAACTTTGATACGAACTTTTTTGTTTGGGAAAGAATTTAATATGGTTTGAATGTTATAGCCGTCAGCGCCGGCAGCTCCATCGAACTCCTTGCTATCTGTGAATACGCACGATTTAATCGGTGAACAGTCTATAAAACAGGTGTGTTGGGACACTTGGGTTGA
The DNA here is from genome assembly GCA_000469685.2 of Haemonchus contortus. Classification (NCBI taxonomy): domain Eukaryota; kingdom Metazoa; phylum Nematoda; class Chromadorea; order Rhabditida; family Trichostrongylidae; genus Haemonchus; species Haemonchus contortus. The sequence goes on from LS997564.1 coordinate 13,048,967, forward strand.
CCTTATTCGTCCAATCTTTGCCAACAGGAGTGCTATTTTCGAGAAGTATTCCACGTAAACCTCACAATAATTATCACTGCATCCTTCCTGTCTGCGTGTTGTTTGCTGGGATTGTTCAGTTGTCGAAGGCGTCAGACTAGAGAACGAGTATTTAAACGGAGCTGTGAAATGTCCATTCGTGGGAGAATCTGATACAGTTTTCGGGCCGATCATGCTATTCAAAGCAGAAATTCTGCCGATTTTTTTCTGGCCCATACATGCACATACATCAACAGTGGTAGCAATATTGTATATTCACCTATATTTTCCTTTTGAAGTTGGTTCACGGTTTTCCAATCGTAAGGTCAAATTCTCCGTCCCAACCTAGATAAAGTCAGTGTCCAAAATATGAGGAAGGCCTCGTTAGTTGAAGGTGAATAACAATGAGAACCCTTTGCTCAGCTCGAGGTTGTATTACAATTCTCGCTGGGTTGGATGGCGCGTTATGTTCTTGTAAGACCTTCGTACAGAAGGATTTTTATGACTGGGTTGTTTCGGAAATCAAAGCACAGGCATGTCTACCATTCTAATCTTACGAACTACCTATAGGTAGAGCCAGTTCGCGCAGTTTATGTGTCAACAGGCACATTTTTGAGCGCATTACTTAACTTCCTTTACTATGATTGTCTATTTGACTGTTCGCGTCAAACGCAGGTTTGCTGTAAAGTAGGATCTACATCTACGATATAATATAATTTTGTGACTGCGAAGCCTTTCGGGTTCATATTTCATTTACTTCAAGAAGGCTAGACTAAAGGTTTGATAAGTATTCGATAATGAATAGCAATGAGAAGGTGTACTGGCGGCGAGGTTGGGCTTCCTACGCAATTCTTCACGTTTCTTAGAATCCGCTGTCCTTCCTAGACCGATGGGAGTGCAAGGCAAAGTGACGAGGCTGAATCCTTGTTCTGATCAACCTGGCATTGGCCCATTCTTCTACCACATTGAAGTAGTTTAGCTTTAGGATGAATTCAAGAGTTCTTGTAATCATTTTCAATAGCGTTCTTCTACTTCATCAATTTTCGAGTTGTTTTTTCAGGAAACTCAAATATTGCTGAGGGTCGCGGAATTAAAGAGAAATGGGTTATGGAGTGCCTCCCGTCTTCCATTGTGTGTCGAACCTCCTCGGAATAAGACCCACTGGGATTACGTTTTGGAGGAAGTGAAGTGGATGGCCACAGACTTTCGAATGGAACGGCAGTTCAAGCGCACAGTTGCTAGAAAGGTAAATTTGTATACTTCGTTTGTCATCGATACCTCAGATTTTTGAAGAATTTGAGTCCATTTTGGCTTAAGCGTCTTCCTTGCATTCAATTCTGTTCACGTTTGTTGTACGTTGTACATTGCTTGGATCCCCTCTGAAAACCTGCATGTCTCCGTTTTCAGATAGCGGCCGCCATTCAGAAGAAAAGAAAAGACGACGAACTCGAGCAAGAACGAGCACAACAGCGAGCTATTAGAGTAAGGCCTAGTTTTGTTTTTAGCGATTCAAGTGCTTCAGTAGAAATATTGGTATTGATCAGGACGGTAAACGGGTCTGCGCATCGATTGCAAAAATGGTTCGCGAGTTTTGGATGACTGTAGACAAGGTCGTCGAACACCGAGCGCAGGTAATTTTAGTAAAGCAACTTTCATGTACCAAATCGCGCTCTTAGTCAATTTTCTCTGAAATTTCAGGAAATTCTAGAGGCAAAGAAACGAAAAGCTTTGGATGCTCACATGGCTTTCATCGTGGGAGAAGCGGATAAGCTGAGCTCTATAGTGCAAGAAGGCCTAACACAGGATAGAGCTTCTAAAACGCCGTCTGTCTATTCTCGGGATGAGGAAAATGGTTCGTATTTCTTGTCTCCCTGCTTTCTATTCTTTATGAAAGGAATTTCCAGTTCTCTTTCTGTTGAGAAAGAAAAGTTTCAAAAGAATATGTTTTAAGATGACGATTTCTCTGCGAGCGAATCCGAGTCAGATGATGAGGTAACCATTGAACGAGAGGAGGCGGCAATGCAAGAAGGTGATATCGAAGACGTGAAAGAGGAAGTTTCCGCTTTAAGCAAAGATGCTGATCAGGACATGGACGATTTCTTAGCATCAGTAAGTCCGATAACAACTGCCGAGAAATCTGTTTTTAGTTTGGCTATCGCTGCAGAAAGCTTTTACTGATTGTTTCCAACTTTTGATTCGTTTATCAGCCTTTCAAATTGTAATCTCATATCACATATCTATATATCGGTCATCTATCTACATAGCGGCGTTATACTCTTCAGTATCTCGTTGCAGTTACCGCCGGAGTACCTTGCTTCGCTTGGGTTACAGTTACCAACAAACTCGACAGATTCTGTCGAATCACCAGCGGACTCTGAAGGGGAAGATGACAGCAAAGCTGTGAGGCAAAAAGAACGTGCTGGCAAAGCAGATAAGGTTCGGAAAATTGTCGTTACTTTGCCCTTGTACTGCTCTCAGTTCGTTTTTGAAGACTCGAAGCGAAAACGACGACGAAATTGAAGAAGTGGCTGCAAAACGTCAAAAACTTGATGAAGCATCGGATGAAGACAATAGCAGCGGTACGAAGGTCGCCGATGTAGTTGCACAAGTTGAGGGAACATCAAAGGCTGTCGATGAAGACGAAATGAGTGTCGACGAAGAGGATACTGATCGATTACAAGACCAAAATGCGAGTTTGGTGAGTTCTTCAAACATTGTTTGTTCTAATAAATTTGTGCACCTTCGATTATATTCATTATCCATCCAATCTTTTTGTTCTCAGGAGGGTAATGGTGATGGTCGCGGTATGTTGGAAAGTGTTGACTATTCGAAGCTGAACAGCGTGAATAGTGATGAACGCCAGCAAGAGTTGGCTAATATTGCGGAAGCAGCGTTGAAATTTCAGCCAAAGGGTCACACCTTAGAAACAACTCAGGTGCGTGGACTATTTGTAGGTTGCTCTCCACAAATGCTTTCATCTTCTCGTAGAAGGGCGTAGATATATGAATTTCCAGGTCAAAACTGCTGTGCCCTTCCTAATAAGGGGCACTTTACGTGAATACCAGATGGTGGGATTGGATTGGCTTGTTACACTGTATGAGAAGAACCTGAATGGCATTCTTGCTGACGAAATGGGTAAAACATCTCGATAACTGGTGATTTGTTAAACTTCAGTTGGCCTGAATATATTGTTTTGCAGGCCTGGGAAAAACTATTCAAACAATTGCTTTGCTCGCTCACCTCGCCTGTTGTGAATCCATTTGGGGTCCACACCTTATAATTGTACCAACATCTGTCATTCTAAACTGGGAAATGGAGCTGAAAAAGTGGTGCCCTGCCTTCAAAATATTGACGTATTTTGGTACCCAGAAGGATCGAGCTGAGAAGCGAAGGGTTCGTCCGACAATTGTGCTGATTTTTTACGTCTTACAGCGATATTGCTTGCGGTATTACTGTTTTGTTTAGCCAAGGCATGCAGCTTATGGTACCTACATTATTCTACGCCTAAATCCTACACTTTTTAGGGTTGGTCAAAACCGAATGCGTTTCATGTGTGCATTACATCTTACAAAACCGTGACTACTGATATTCGTGCATTCAAAATGAAGGTCAGTTTCTGTTGCCATGTTTCTCTGCCAGAAAAAAAGTTTCTCTGACAGTTCTTCATTTGCAGGCGTGGCAGTATCTCATCTTGGATGAAGCACAAAACATCAAAAATTTCAAAAGTCAGCGTTGGCAAGCGCTACTTAATGTGAAGGCAAGAAGACGCCTACTTCTTACTGGTGAACTTAATAATTCAATTACTGTTTTGCCTGGAGGATTATCAATCTATGTATAATTGAAGGTACACCACTGCAAAATTCTTTGATGGAACTTTGGTCCTTGATGCATTTTTTGATGCCAGCAATATTTGCTAGCCATGACGATTTCAAGGATTGGTTCAGTAATCCCCTCACCGGAATGATGGACGGCAGTGTAGAGTTCAACGCGCCTCTTGTACAGCAGCTGCACAAGGTGAGCCTTTGAAGTTCGTTTCCCACGTTGCTATTTTCTGGTTCGACTTTTCCTTGTGTCGATTCTATTAAATAGTCTTGCGTGATCATGAAGTTTAGGTGCTCCGCCCTTTCATATTGAGGAGGTTGAAGAGCGAAGTTGAAAAGCAACTTCCAAAAAAGACAGAGCACGTTATTAAATGTCCATTATCGAAACGCCAGCGGTATCTCTACGATGATTTCATGAGTCGGCGCACGTATGTGTTTACGGATGTTTTGTTATATTTTACATTAGTATTTATGATGAATCTTCTTATTTTTCTTCGAAAATTCGTTGCAAAACGTCACTGTTCAGAACTCGCGAAAATCTGAAGAGCGGCAACGTACTCTCCGTACTTAATATCGTTATGCAGTTACGAAAGGTGCGTGATTTCCCTATTTTTATTCAGTGCGCTTGATCGACTTTGAAATTTCAGTGCTGTAATCATCCCAATCTGTTCGAGCAACGCTCTGTTGAGTCGCCGATGTGTCTACATCATCTACGATTGAATATACCAGGACTTCTTGTCGATCTTGATGAGAAGGTGTTCGGCCGTGATCTTCCGGAAATTTTTGATTTGCGGAAAAGATTCACAGGCGTTGGCAGTGCAACGGTAGGTAACGTCTGATCAATATTTGGTCTTCCTGTTTTGTTTTTGCCGATGTGTATAAAACTTTCGAACTCTCTCGCTGAAGTAATGTCGAGGACTTCGCATGTGAACAGTCCTGACACAGTCGTCAATTTAGATTGGTAAAGCACCTCTAGTGAAAGAACTAGCTGAATACAACGATGGTGGTCCACCGATAGTGCCTGGATTTCGATTTCACAGGCCCATTACAACTGGAACGGTGCGTATGATTCGATCATGTCTATTGCTACTCTAGTTTATCCAAAAATTCATTTTTCATTCAGTATTTCATACTGTTTAGAATATTCCCAGTGCTGCAAACTCGTCAGATATTGCGTCGGTTGTTGACGTGAGCGCTGCTGAGTTGCAACGTGCTGGCTTTGCTCAGAACGAAATGGTGCTTGTCGTCCGCGATGGGGAAGATATCGATAGTTTACTAGGCAACAACTCTGGTAAATTTTTTATAATCGTGAATAAGAGTGAACTGCATAGTTTCACTCGAAGCTGTTCATACTAGCTTACTGTACTGTACTCAATGCATTGTCAGGTGCTCCTGTTCCTATGCGTGTGAGAGTAAATGATGGGCGGTTAGTTCTTGATGCCGATGCATTGAAACAGAATGGAGGAAGTGCAAAGCTCTGCCAAGTGCGTCCTTGAGTGGTCACATAATTTTCATTCCTTTGCCTTTGGAGTTATCATCTGCTTCATAATAATAATCAGCATCTAAAAGTCCAATTAGAGTTATTGCCAGTAAGTCAATATTTCTGGCGATACGGAAATGTCTACGAGCTCGGCAAAACCACCTGATGACATCCTGAATTATCAATCCTACTTTTGGTAGGCGCCCTAGAACCGACTCCCATTCATTATAAAGCTGGTCGAATCGTCTGGCTGCGTACCCTGCCCGCAATGACGTGGTCAAGTTTTGTATGATTAATTAACTAGTTGTTCCCACTTACTGCGACTGTGTATTCCTTCTCAGACTACGCTCATTTCACGCACATTGTGCTCCCTCATTCCTCTCTACGTCATCCGTGAATCCACTTCAGTCTTTTTGTTTCATTTACCACCAGTAATTTGAATCCGATGCCTGATTCTTAGCTAATTCGAAAGCTCTACATCCAAATTAACGGCTTTACGTACGCTCCACACCAAGTGGACGTAGTACAATCCTGCCACCTGTCATGACCGAACCTGAACGCTCTAGGGCTGTGTGCAGTTATAAATTTCCGATCGGACACACGCACAACACACGCACACACAAACACCGATACACCAAGAAACATTATATGTAGTAGAATCGTAGTGCGATCTTGAACCACTAATGCCCTTGATAGCAATAATCTCATTTCTCGATGAAGGCTTGGTTGGTTTGGGCAATTGTCCATTCGGAGTTCGATACTGCAATCATATGCGTGTAGTGCGCCTTTTGTCTTTGCACCACCTTGGCTCAGGTATAGCCGGTGAGACGTAAGCGATCCTTGCCAGCGCATCTAACCTTATTTCCTTCCTTTGTGTGCTTTCGCTGTCTACACATCTTGTATTTATAGTGAAAACTGTTTGAATTTTCCGAATATAAACAACGATTGAATAACTATCGGATTACATGAAATGCTTCGTTCTTTAAGGTCGTGACAGGTGCAAATGGCGAGAAAACATTGCGAGAAGTCTCCAATCGGCTGGGCCACCCTGCAGGAGGAAATGCCCCTGTACCAGTATCGCAAGTGGCTAATCCAGCGCCTGCTGCTATTGCTGCAATGCCAGGAGGAGCGGCTTCGACGGCTGTCGTGTCATCGACTGCGAATGTCCTCAAGCCAGATCGTACTCCATATGGGCATCCTCCCAAAACTTCGTCTACTGTTGTGCACGTGAGTTTCTATACGTTGCAAAAAGCGAGTGGTTCCACAATTCTCAAAGCACCTAGTTATTTGTTACAGCATTTGCTTCGTTGTACCACTGCTGTCTCCAAAGTAGCGCCCCTTACGGTGTCAACAGCTACTAGTGGATTCCATTATGTGATGCAGAACGGCGGTATTCATGAGTGCAGTGAAATGAGTGAATCCTTAGTGGATCTGTCTGCATCCCTCAGTCCTCCTCTCAAACGGCGTCGCGCTTCGTTGCAATTTAAAGAGCCTGTCACGGGAGAGTTTGCTGATCTTATACCGGTTGGTATTGTTCGAGCATTATCGCTGTAAATCGTTTTCTTTCTCTCTAAAAATATTACTTTTTTTCTAGTTTTATTGATATGATAAAATGAATTAAGGTGGAAGTTGTGCAACGCATGGAGGAAAATAACCGATTGAGATTACAACGCATTGTGGAACGTTTTGAGTGTCAACAGCGACCTTTTTATTCCAATCAGCTGATTTCTTTGCTCAGAAAATCGACTTCACAAGAAGTAAAACCATTTCCTTGTTCAGTGTGCTACTTGAAGCATCAATGATTCTTATTGACTTTACTGAACTGCTGTTTTTCAGGATGCAATAGAGGAGGCTGGCGAGCAGATGAATATGAAATCCGTGGGAAGCTCCGTCTCCTTTGATGTACGGGAGTCTCTTTACGAGTGGGTCGCGGATGTTATGGAACGGTAAGCAATATTAGCAGTATTGAGTGTAAGCGCTCATGATATGGGATAACCCGGCATTTTTTAAAACTGAGAGAAATCTGTTTTTTTTTTCGAGTTGATTCGTTAAAGTCGTGCCCCTTGTTTTTTCTCTATTCTTGATTTTTTTCGATATCATTTCTTGTGAGCGCAGTTATTTCAACTTTATTTTATTTGAAATCGCTTTGGTTTCAATTGCTTCTCGGGTTTCACTTAAAATGTGCATGCCACAGTGGGTAGTGTTTTGGATTTAGTATCTAAACATTCGGCACAAATACTGTATCATAAAATTGCCTAAGCAGCTTGAGCAAGTGTGCAACTCGAAAAATTGTTGTTGGCAGAACGTTTGCGCTCCGTGTAGATGCAACTTATAGTTCATGATATTTGTCGCATTCTCTACCTTTTAAAGTCCATCCGTCAAAAAACCCTCTCTTTTGGGTGAATAATCTGATACAGAATGATATATATATATATATATATATATATATATATATATATATACATATTTATACTTATAGATATGTAACTTATAGATTTCAAATTTATACCGTGCCATATTTCCGACTGATAATCTTTCAATATAATTTTTTTATAATAACAATAACAAAATAGTTTTTTTGTAAGGGTATTATTACTTGTAAACTAACTTATATAAGCATGAATTATTACTAATGTTTAGATTTCTTTAATAGTGTTTTATACTTTGGGAGGTCGCTTTGTTAGGATGCTTCCCTTTTCTTGATTAAAAAAACTTTCTGGAAAGCACTTGTCGAACAAAAAAAGCGGCACCAATAATAAGGGGTGCGTCCTATACCAAAAATGAAAACGAACTTATTCACAGATTTTATGATTGCTGGAACTCTTTTGTAAATTTGCTTTGAAATTGAATCCCAGTGCCGAAAATTAGTCTTATTCTTAGTTCCTCCCGTGCTGGAGAGCAAAAATTAGTACACGGCACAAAATTGATTAAAATCATTAGACGAGTTCTGCATAAGTAGATTTTAGGTTCTGGATTTGGGTCAACCCTGCTGTTACGGACCCTCCCGAGTTGCAGACGTCGTCATCAGGTCATGGATACAGGGTCCGCGTGGCTGATCGCCAGATCAACGAGAAATCTCGTAGTTTGTTATCTTCGGTTCATCCTTTGGCACACAAAGCAATTATTGCTTCACAACTGCATTTCCCGGAACTTCGTCTCATTGAATATGACTGTGGTTCGTATTCATTGTTCTTTCTTTTCAAAAAGCTCTGCACACCGATATTTCATCTGACTTGCTTTTGTTTAGGTAAACTTCAAGCTTTGGCACGACTTCTTCGTCGTCTATATGCTCTCAAGCATCGCTGTTTAATTTTCACTCAGATGTCGCGAATGTTGGACGTCTTGCAAGCTTTTCTGTCTTATCACGGGTATCAGTATTTTAGATTAGATGGAACAACAGGAATTGAACAGCGACAGGTTCGAAAGCAGGCTTCTGCTGCTTCACATTGCTATGATGAAAAATCGTTGTTATCTAGGCGATGATGGAGCGGTTCAATGCAGATGCGAAGATTTTTTGCTTTATTCTGTCTACACGTTCTGGTGGTGTTGGTGTAAACTTGACAGGAGCGGATACGGTCATTTTCTACGATTCGGACTGGAATCCTACTATGGACGCACAGGCACAGGACAGATGCCATCGTGTAAATAATTTCGAGATTCTTGTTCATTCTCACTTTCCCTGCCTGGATTGTTTTTCGCTCCCAAACGATTCTTTACAGATCGGTCAAACTCGAAATGTGACAATTTTCCGTCTTATATCGGAAAGAACAATTGAGGAGAACATTCTCCGCAAGGCAAATCAAAAGCGTCGGTTGGGTGAAATGGCCATAGACGATGCTGGATTCACACCTGAGTTCTTCAAGCAATCGGACAACATAAGGTCAGTAGTGCTCAATGCATCTGGATCTGTAGTTGTGTTTGTTGTTGTTTACACTACTGATTTTTTTTCAAATTATAAGCTCAAAAATAGTCAGATGGTTGTGTCATTTCTAGGGATCTTTTCGATGGTGATGTGGAAGTAGGTGATATCGAGGTTGGAGAGCGTCCTAAAAGCCAGAGAGACGTTGAGAAGGTAGTATCTCCGTTCTCTTATTTTTTGACTGTTCCTTCTTTATTCATGTCCAAAATGTCACACATCCAGGCTATGGCTGCATTGGAAGATGAGCAAGATGTGACTGCGGCGAGAATGGTCATTGCCGAAACGAAAGCCGATATTGCTGAGTTTGACGAGACGCGAAATGTCGTAGCAACCGAAGGTTCGGTCGGCGGATTCCTAAGCTGTCTGGATAGCGAAGATCCTCTTGACGAGAAGTACATCGAGTTGATCAGCCAGGTTCGTAATTAGTAGGTTCAATGGAATCGTTCTGATGTTGTTCTGATGTTAAAACTTGCTTTTCAGCTGAAACCGATAGAGCGTTATGCTGTGAACTTCCTCGAAGCTGAGTACAAACCTGAGTTTGAAGAGGAAGTCCGAGAGGCTGAGGTATATTCCGGTTTTCGTCTCATTAGGCCAATTCTCGTTTTAATTGAAAAAAAAAACAGTTCGTGCCGCATCGTATCTAGAGCGATTTTTTACCAAAACCTTACGCTCCACTGTCCTTGATCAATGGGCATTCCCTACGCTCCTTTCGGAAGAATTTTACAGGTGTTTTCTATAGTCCAATCAGATTCAAAGTTTGTCTCTAAAAAACAGAGAAATAAATAAAAATGTGGCTAAGATGAATGATATTTATTTATTCAAAAATCAACGAATGATATTTATTTATTTAAAAATCAATGTATACTTTTTCAGGCAGTGATCGAGCAGAAGAGAGAAGATTGGGTGCGAGCTCATAATCAGGCCCTTAGCAATGGCGACACGAACACCGGTGTAGACGAAAACTCGATTCGAATAGACGATGACTTCTATGGAAATGGAATGCTATTAGATGAGGTACGGTCGCGTCGTAGAGGCCGTGTTTCAGCTTCTACTGGAACATCCGTTGCACGCGCCATGCCGTCACGACATTCTAGTCGATTAGCCGCACCGCAATCAAAAATTTCTTCCCCTCCCCGAAAAACTCTCTCAGGTCGTCGTATTATTGCTCCAAATCCATTGAATTCCTCACTTTCCTCTTCTCAAATCTTGCACCCCTCTTCTACGTCTGGTACAAGAAGGTCTGCTGCTCAAACTGCTGCGCGATCAGCTGTTCGCAAGGCTACGGCAAGGGTGTCTGCGCGACGAAATCGACCAATGAAGTCGGAGTCTGACGAAGCAACAGCTCCTCCAGCTCCTCCTGCAAGCACATCGCCATCACACGCTAATCACGAAGTGAAAAGACGGCGTGGAAGACCACCACGAAAATCTTTGGTCCCTGCTGACGCTGTCCAGCAAGAATCATCTGTTTCAACAGTAGAGAAGGCTTCTAAGGAAGAACCATCACCAACTCCGGAGGTTCCTAAAGAAGAAGTCATAAAGACTAAATCACCTCCTATTTCACCACAAACCACAACAACGTTCTGCGTTCGTCGTCCTTCGACGATTGTGGGATCGGTGCTCACCACCCCAGCATCGTCATCGCCCTCGCCTCATCCTACTCTTTCCACATCGCCATTCAAAACACCGATTTCTCCGCAGCCGCGGTTTCCTGTGCGCATGCTATCGCGACATTCACAGCTCCCTATTTCTCCTTCCTCCTCTCTCTCCACTGTTACTCCTGCTCGCTCCTTCCAGTCATCTCCAGTCCGTCTTCCTGTACGGGTTCTGCAGTCTCCTTCGTCAGCTTCACGTCATTCTAGTCAACCTATTGTTTCCAATGGTCCACCCATCCAATCCTCACCGCCGCTGCTTCTTCGGCGAGGAAGTTCTATTGCTCGAGTTCCTATCCAAGTGAACTCTGTGCCAACACAACGAGCTCAGCAACGATATGTGGTAGTGGGCCGCTCATCGAGTAATATGCCTGTGGTTATGCCGACAACGGTTCGTCATACTGGCACCGTACCTGTGCGACGAGTTATAGTACAAGCGAGAGCTAACCCACAGACTCAGCCGCCAGTAGCCCAACGGCCTGGGCTGGGCGAATACGAGCGACCAAGGTTGCAGTTTCGGAATCGTACGAGCAGTCAAGACTCCAACACGGAGCGCCAATAACGGGAATGGTATTATGTGTACACATGCTCTTACGTGCTTTTATATCAAGTTTTCAGCATATTCAAGCGATTTAGCCCAGGATTCCTTGTTTTGCTTTCTTAATTACGCGCGCGATCTCACATTCCGTTACGCACGGTTTCTATTTGTGCCTTGTTTGACAGTCACTTCCTTTACAGTTTTTTGATCAGTTTTCTTTTCCAGTTTTCTTTCTGAGCTAGTAAGGTACAGGATATAATGGAGAAAACTTTCTTCTCTATTTCCATTTCGAATCTTTTGGACTTATACAATTTCTCGGTGCTGATTCCCGTTCCCTTTTAGCGTACCTATTTCTGTTGAAACTCTGTAGATGGCATTGTATTGACAGCAAAGAGGAATTTCATTTGTTTTGTTCTGTTGTTTATTCATAATTTGAATATGAGTGGCTCGTTTAATGATAAACGTATATTGATGTCGATGTGTGTTGGGTGTATCGCTGGTGGCCGTCGACCCGTTGATTGTGCGTCGCGCATGTGCGGTTGCGGTCTGGTCCGTCGCTCAGCGATTCGCCGCCGCGGCCGACATGTAGAGCGTGGTCGACGCGGCGACGCATCGCGATTCACTGCACCGCAATCGTCCTCGACATACGCGGCGAGCTGAACGGGTCATGGTTAGATCAACTTTGGAAGGTCTGAAGGGTTGGGTAAAGTACATAGCTGTATTCTCGAATATGGTGTGCAGTTGAGTGGAAACGAAAAAGCTGTAGATTTGAAAGATGAAGTTGCAGATTATCTCGGTGTTGTACTTCTTCACCCTCCAAGTCCCTCCTTTGTGCAGCACTACGTTTAGGGATGAGGAATTGTGCATTTCAATAGGATTATGCCACCAAAGGTCGTATGTTGTATGGTGCCTGCGAAATTTTGGGTCCGTTGAAACTTCTCTAATCATAGAGCCATCGTGTGAATCGCGTTCCCCTTCTAAATTTTCGTTCCTGGTGCTGTCCACAGCTCTAGACCTACTTCATACCTTACATGACTGTAAGCCTAACTTCAGAGTTCAAATGATGAAAACGAAGTATTCTCTCACGAATTAAAAGATAAAGTCTTCGAGGTTTCTACCCCATTCCACTAGTATCGTTCTACTTCCGTTCAAAATCCGGTAACCTAACGGCCTATGAGCTCACACGACCACCTTTTTTGTTTAGGTGATGTCCATGAATCCAGGGTTCCGGACTAGTTCACTACTGTCGTAGGGCACTAGTTTAGAGGGATGCGGCTTAGCTGGGCTTTGGTCTACTTAGGGGAAATGCCGTTGGTTTTACAGCGGTATCACCTGGCAATTCTAACTTTTCTGATTTGTGGAGGCGATTATGGAGTTTTGCCCTATTTCTTCTGTAGGCGTTACTCTCCCAACTTTTTTTCCAATCTCTTCAGTAGGTTGAATTTGCCCTGTACGTTGTCCCGGGAGGGTGTCTGCAGAGTTTCTTTTTCCTGTTCCCTCCTTGCTTATGTTTCTCTGCAATGAATCGACGTCTTCATCTCCTTTGTTACTAGATTGTGGTTTCTGTCACCTTTAGACCTTCATCTGGTACAGTAACTGCTGGGTTATATCTCTGAACATACTTGTTTGGCAATTGGATGAATTTGAGGACTTTATTACCTAGTGGATTTCTACACGTCTGTTGCGCTTCGGGTAGTCTATTGAGCTTGGCTTTGAACTACGAGACTCTTCCATTTCAAGAAATGCCTATGGTTTATATGGAAAAATTCATGCGTCCGCCGTTGGCTATATATAAACGGTCACTGAATTCTGCTCACTAGAAACAGACAGTCTGTCCTAGGCTTTCCCTCAAGAGAGGATAGTATCTGAATCTGCGAGCGACGTTAAATGGAGTATAGTAACCAAATAAGTCGAATATTCATAGAAGCTACATCACTATAAACTGTTTAGGTGTTCGCGTTCGATCAAGACTTTCTTGATGAAATCATGCCGGTCAGTTTTTATTGTCTTAATATGAAAAACCGTAGACTGTTCGAATGATTTGCATTTTGAATTAAATCTCGAGTCTATAGACATGGACACCATTCCCTACACCACCTCTGTCGGATACGGACAACGACATCTATTTCGATGAATGTCTGGATCTACTTTACGATCGTGATTTCATGACCGAAGAACAGTTACCGCAGGAAATACACGAATTGCCCTGTTCCCGGAATAAGCCGTGCAGTCCGGTGAAACAACCTGGTGAGCCTCAGTTCGCTGAAGTCCTTCGCATTGTTTTTTTAGACGATTTCCTTGATGTTTCACGTCTTGACCCATGATTCCAGGTTCGCAGTAATTTGTGGTTTCAGTTCCTCCACCTATTCCTCCACCGCATGTCGCTCAGCAATCGTCGTCAGATGCGGCAGTGATGAGTCTTTTGAACGCCCTTCACAATCCGCCCAACTCCTACACCCCTCCTCCAGCTTCGTACAGCCCCACGCCGTACTCACCTGCTGAGTTCGATCAGTATATGCAGGGCTACAGTGAGCTTAAAAGTGGTAAATATGGTCATGATCTTACTGGGAGATGTTGAGTGAATCGATATTACTTCTAGATGCAGTGAGTGATAGCCGAGTATCGAAGAAGGAGCGACGAGCATTACCTCGCCAACTGGAACAGAAAGGTCGAGAACTAATGCGGCCAGTGACTCCGCCTCCGGCTGTCCGGGAAGAGTACGATTATGAAGGCCCGGAATGGAATATTATCGAGGATCAAGCATTGCTAACGGTGAGCTGGATTCTGGCTTTTTAGAATCTTGAATTTAATATGTGTAAGGTTTTAATACCACTATAGGCGGTTCGAAATGAAGAGCTTATGTGCCACAGTTTTGAACGAGTGAAAACATCATTGCGCTTCAATTGGGAGTACATTTCTGGATTCGTTAACCGTGTTACGCGGTTCTACAGGTACTCAGATTTCCTAATTTTTCTTTCAATCAGGTGATTCCATTTGGCTTCAGTATGATTGTGGACTTGACCTAAGAACTGTCTATTACTTTGGCTCTGCATGTTTTTTCTCCCTCTGTAATTAATAAAATGCGTTCTTTCTAAGCCCAATGGAGTGCTAACCTATCAAACGCATGAATTACATAGGAAAACAACTCTATAACGTGAGGATAAACTCTAAAAAGGCTCAAATCCAGGTATGGGAAGGCGCGGCGAGGGTGGGGCAAGAACAAATGGTCTGCCACTGTTCGCATGGAGCGGAGAACAAATTCCTTGTCAAGTGGTATGATTTGGGAACCACTGCGGTTGCGCTGTATGAGCCATGCGAGCCAGAACAACTAAACAGTTTGTTAAACTTCTTGTCTTCTTAGACTTTGTGTATGTGAGACTCCTGTCCAGTAAATTTTAACGCATTATTTGTTTACCTTTAATATGTTTTATAAACATGCAATGATCTCCTAAATAAGTAGGTTTCTGGGTTTAATGTGACAAATAATTGACTGTGCCTTTCTCTATACTGATTTGCGAATCGTTAAGATCTCCACGGCAGTGTTCCATTCGTTACCAGTTGGTTGTGAGACCGCGCGAAAGTGGTCAGTTAATGGTCGTGGATCCATTAACGAAGAAACCTCGGAAAGTGCCGCTGACTTCGGCAGAGATTGGTTTGTACTATTTTTTTTTGCAAGCAATTTTGCTTGAAATCGTTGAGCATACGACCTTCAGTTCATCTGCGCAAAGGTCGAGTTACGACAGAACTTCAATATACACATGATGCTGACAAAATACGGGAAGCATCGATGTTAGGCCGATTGCGCCTGATTAACTCGTTAGCGGAGAGGCAGAATTCTTACAACATTGCAAGGCGACCAAATGGTACATTTTCGAGTATTGATGGCTTCTTTTCATTGTTTGATTCTCCAAGTCTCAGATCCTCGATTACTGGAGTTGAGTGGGCGTCTACCCACAGCCCAGGAAAATCGGCTTGCTGCTATGAACATTCGATTCCCAACTGGTCTTTCACCGCAGGAAATTCTGTCGAATTTGGTGGGTACACTAGTGTTGAAGTGACTTAGCGAGCGTGTTTGAAGTATTCTTGGAACGGTTTTGGCGACGTTAGAACATTTTGAAGTTTGCATTCTCTTGTTACTTGGCTGTGGCTCAGTTTCTGGGTTTTCCATTTTTCGAAATTATCGAAGCTTTTCATATCACAGTAATTGCAGTGTTACATTTTTTAATTACTTGATTTTTCAGGAGGAGAAGCGAATCGCGCAAGAGGCAGCTAAAAAGAAATTGGCTGAACAACAAGCCAACAACGAGAGACCGGTGAGTCGATTGAAGCATTTTTCATGACTTATCTACAATCTGCCCAAATCTGAAATTCGCTGTCATAGAACTCGCCTCCTCATCCGGTGATTTCGGTATGCGTACGACCGGCAGCGGTACCTGCTGGGCCAGAAATTGTGCAGTCTCGATTACCCATGGTCATCCCCGTCCCTCAGCTCGTGGTTGGTTTTTTTTGAGTCAGTGAGAAGGGTTATGGAATGGTTCTTGTGAATATCACACAGAAACCTGTCTATCACCACTTCGAGAAACAAAATGGATCATTTCACACTGATTGCTCAGTTAGTATTTTGCAGCTACCAAGTCCACCTGTTCTTCAGCAGACCCTGGCGCAAGATCTCACTATGGTGTGAACTTTTCTTCTATTTTCTGATTTCATTCCTTTTTTATCCCTATGTCGTGCTCTAAGCCCATGCTCAAGTCTTTTTTTTAGAATGTTATGCCACAGTCGCATTCTCCAGTCGGTGGAATGCGCCGCACTGCGTCACATCCTTCTACCGGTGTTGCAATGGGTAGTAGTTTACAGCATGTACAGGGTCCAGGTCCTAGCACCCAACACAATTACGTGGTTGTCAGTCAAGACTCACTTCCTCCTTCATCTCGCATGCAGGTGAGCATTCTGGTTTCTAAGTGATTTTTTTGCTAATTTTTATGTTGGTTTGACAATGTGAAATATGACATGCTTCCCCGTGTTTTAAATAGTTGATTTCCCTAATGATCAATGATTTTTATTTTGTTCAAGTTTGTCACTCGAACCGCAGACGGTATGACGATCGGTCAAGGTGCTCAGCCTGTCTACCGCTCGATTTCAAACACTTCACAAACAAAGCGCACCCCACCAAACACGCCGTCGCTTAGTCGGGTTCGTTTGAAGCGGCTATCCTGCTTATCCGCTGAGTCAATGAAGGCAGCAAGCTATGTTTCAGGTACAGGGGAGTTACATGACAAATGTTCAAACAGTGTCCGGTAACAACCAGCTGTTCCAACCAGGTGCAACTACTGTTAGCGGGGCACCAAGGGGGAGAGTTATGCAAAGGGTAAGTGAAATCGGGTTTTTTTTCTAGTACATCCATTTTAAGATTTTGGATAAAACAGTTTTCTAATTTATATTAATTACCCAAGTTGAAGGAAAGTGTATTTCCACTTCTAACCATTTTCCTTAACCTAATAGCTTGATTCGTCATCACTAACTTCCTTCAGTGCCTGATATCCTTCTTGATTAATGTAGACCGGAACGGGGCTCTCTATTCTACAGGGGTGCCCAAAAAAAAAGAGACACTTTCACTGCACGGCTTGTACCACAAATGTAATCGAACTTTATTAAAATCTGACTGAATATTACCACCCGCAAAATCAACAACACAATGTATTCGATCACGGAATTCTTCAATGGCCTTCCGTACAAACGAAATCAAAAGTTTTTGCCAAGCAAGTTTGATGCGTCGTCTGAGGCCGGCGAGGCTCGTCTCCCACGACATCGCAGACCATTGCGGAGTTGTCGGAGCTACAGGAAGTCGGCCTTCTCTCAGATCCTAAGCAACGATGCCCAGGAATCTGTCCGTGAGCGACTCGATTGAGAAAGTTGCGTATTTGCTTGTTGCCGACCGATATCCCATAAGTCATCTTGAGCACGTCCGCAATGGCAGACGGCTTCATATTTTGATGCCGATATAGGAACCACACGAGGTCCTGCTTTTTTTTTATCAAGCAACATTCTTAGCACAATTTACCCAATCACGTTCTTCTGCTGCTTTAATCGGTGCGACGTATTCCGCCCTGGATTAGGCCCCATGCATAGTGTCTCTTTTTTTTTTGGGCACCCCTGTATATTCTTTGCCACTGTCCCACAGGAGAGATGCGCAAACGTGAGCTATTATCTGTGAGCGGCTGTTGGCGCACTCTTGTCACCGGTCCCGTGGTGTAGCGGTTAGCACTCAGGACTCTGAATCCTGCGACGGGAGTTCAAATCTCCCCGGGACCTACTGTTTTGCATCCCTTCTATTGTGAAACTTTTTGGGTATATTTCCTGGTAGACAGTAAAACGTCGCGATGAATTGTTTTCTAAATTCCAAAAATGTCCTCTAATCATTAATTTCCAGCCTGCCGCTCCTCGCATGTTCGTCCAGCAAGCTCCTCAATCAGGAGATCGTTCATATGTTGTTCCTCAACAGCAAATCAGGATGGTTTCTACGCAACGTCTTCCTCCTCCAAAAAGGACGATTGGGCAAAAAGCTCCGGTTTGTTAAAAGCATTCCTTATTTGGCCCTGCGATTGCACCAAGTCAACAATTCTGAATATTTTTAGATGACTGCTGTGATGGTGCCTTCACGAGCCGGGCAACCACATCAACTTCGTGCTGTTCCGTAAGTGGAAGAGTCAAGAATGTACTTTAGCTATAGATTACTATTTTTTCTTTAGGAGAGGATTCACACAAGGAACACGAATTATGAACGTGGTAATGGCGCCGAGCAGTAGCGTAGCCTCAGCAAGCTCATCACAATCGCTTCCAATGCAATCAACCAGTCAATCCGGTAGTGGAACGATTATGGCTTCAACTCCTCCTACAGTCCGGCATCCATCACCTTTCTCTGAAGGTACGCTCTCATCCATATAGTTGTCAATTTAAATCTTTAATCGCTTCATATGGCTGTTTTCCTTTTCTTTTCCTATTCGTTCCAATTAGTGTAAGTGTACCCAAAATAGTTTCAGCTACTGGTGTCACCGTCAAGAGACAATTATTGGCGCAAAACCGCCAGTTAGGTCCCGCTTCGCGTGGCGCATCTCCTCAAACGGTCGCTCAGGTGGTAATCGCACCTCCCCAGCAGTCTGTAGCCGAAGAGCCACCTCCATCCATCTCCGCTCCGGCTTCAGTTCCGCCTCCTACAACTACTACCGTTTCTGCCTCGGTATCTGGATCTGTTCCAGTACAGTCATCTCAAGGTGAAGAAGTACCTACGACGACCCCGAGGCAACAGACCTCATCTCCTCAGACCTCATAAAGTGATTTGTGTTGAACGAAAATCTCAATTACGTGTATTTTGCTTTAATTTGTGACGAACAGAGTTTCTATAGTGATCGTGATGATAAATAATGATGATTTTGTTCATTGTTACAAGAAAAATTGCCTAGCATTCATTCTCCTTGTATGGAGATTATTGTTGTTGTTGTTATCTGATGGTACATACACATGTTCTCAATTAAATTCGGTGATTTCTCTTTGTCATTTGTGTGTTTCTATGTAAATAAAATAATTTTGCTCAGAAACAAAAATACGATGGCTGTGTTGCATGGAATTTTCCAAGATAACTATACTCCTTGAGGTGAATTTCTGTTTTCACTCTTATCTCACATTTCTTATGCATGGCCAGTTGTATGTTCTTAAATCGACTATATTGGGCCTTGGAACACTACTCTTTGGATACGAAAAAATACAACACAACTACAAATACTGCGGATAGTTGGTTTATGCAATGTAACGCTTAAATTTCCCCCGGTCCCAGACTGCCTTGTATATGCTGAGTTGCATCAACAAGTCTGATTTGGTATAATAATGTGTAACACTTATCAACGTAGTAGTGTAAACAGCGGAGTTGTTTTTGTTCGTGCCATTTTTTTAGATTAATTTTATATAATTAGATTACCAAGTATCCTGTCTTCTCAGTTTTTTTCGTGTACTTTTTTCCAAATTTCAGAAGGAGTAGGAAGAGATTAGGTGAGCTCGAATGCTCAGTGAACCGGAGTGTCGTGTGTTATCATCCGCTTTTGACACATTGGCGAAGGATTTCGATCCGAAGGATGCAACGGTTTTTCTGGAAGGCTCTGGTCTAATAACAACGGATCTCGCCGAAAAAATTGAAACCAGAGTATGTTCCATTGTTTTGAACTTCTGAATTACGTCAGGTCCTTGTCGCAGTCAGGTCCATCCACGAAGAATTTAAGAATTTAAGGGTGATGTCTTGTTTTTACTACCTTATTTAATGTATTTTTCCTTTGCAGCCAACTCGGCTAGAAAGGTTAAGAGAATTCTTACGGATCTATCGAAGAAGAGCCACGGACTGTGAGCTACTCATATCGTACTTCAAATTCGCAGGTCAAGAATATATTGCAAATTTGTTGCAAACTGATTTGGAGCATGCTTTAGATAGGTAGTTGCTTGTTTCTATGAATCACATTGCATTTACGGCTTATGCTTTTTCGCCTTTTTCGAATTTTTTTTTCAGCAGTGAACGTTGCAGTGACGTGCCTCGCTTCCCGCTTCATCTCCGATTACGCAAGTTGCTGGCAGGGCACGTACCTCGAGTGTGGCAACACGTAAAAAGGGAACAGTTGCAAAATAATGTCGCCGAGGTGTTGAGGCAACGAGCCGATCTAGGTAAAATAAAGCGGATTCTTCCATTAAGGGTCGAGAAATGAATATGATGTACATTATGTTTTTAATAAGAAATGCGTAGTATTATATGTTACCGCGCTACTATGACTTACTCTCAATGTTATAGATTCGTTCATAATTGTCCTTCATGGGATAGCAGGTTGTGGCAAATCATCATTGGCAGCAGCAGTCGTCTCCGATGTTCCTGATCTATTAGGAAGGCATGTTTTTCGTATTTGTGCACTTTTTTCCTCATTTTTTTCGAACTATACTTCTGAGCTTTGCTTTTCCAGTTATTTTGAGTCGGTGATATGGCTTCAAGATTCTCGATCCGGAAGAGACCGCGCCCATATGCTGTTCGAGGATCTTCTCCTTATGTTATGGTGTGGTTTTTCTGCGTAATAATTTTCGATTTCTTGTCATGCGCCTGTTTCTACCACACAAACGTGACACTATGCGTGTGCAGAATAATCCGTAAAAGTGCCAATTAAGCGGATGAATAGTTTAGTTTTTGGCTGGTCCTATAACGGAGGATTATTCTTTAAGCTGCGTATGTCATCTGATGGATAAAGCGAGTAGAAATGAAATGTCAAGACCCTTTACTTTTTGTTACTTGCGCTCGGCTACGGAACTATGCTTGAATCTAGAGTTCCCGATCTTGAAGGTTTAACCTAATATTTACCAGCTTTTCACTATGATGTGCGTTTGGTCCTGCAGTAGCTGAATTAAAAGATTGAGCCTAATATTTACTAGTCTTGATATCGACCGAAGTTTCTGACTTAATCTCAAGTCTTTTCGCCTGCATATTCATAATGCTACTTGCCTTAAGAGGTCCTGGTTGATATGACGTAATTTTTCATAGCAGTGGCGGCCAAGATTTCTAAGAGCTAACAGAAATGTTGAGCAAATTATGAGAAGTCTTAGAGTCGGAAACCGTTATATGAAGCTAATATGTAAATATCAGTCTAATAATAAGCCTTTTCAGGGATGATGCTGATTTGGATCCTCCGAAGCTGGACAATGTTTCTTCTGTGTATCTGCGCAAGCTGGTGCTTATTAATCTTTATTTAATTTTTCAGACTCAATGTAATAACCCGATATTGTTAAGATTCAAGAAGCACTGATTGATAACCCTAATGTACTTGTTATTCTGGACGACATTGTGCAAGAGGAAACAGTGAAATGGATCAACCAGCTTGGCGTGAGTTTTTTTGTATAGCGGAGTAGGGACTATCGGCGAAAAAGCCGCCACTATGCAGCCCTTCAATTTCTAGTTCTAGTCAGGCACAGTTCTATTCTAATTCCTTCAATCTGAATTTTCCTAAAAAAAAAAACTATTTTTCTTGAGCAGTTGCTTAACAAATAACTCAAGGGGTCAGAAAAGGTGAGTTCTTGAGTATGTTCGTAAGTAAAGCTGTTTTAGCTTCGGGTGTTGACGACCAGTCGGAATGCTGAGCTTTTTGCCATTGCTTCATGTTCCGTTGATATTATTCACGTCGTCGGCTTGACTTCTCATGAGACTGTGGATCTATTCTCTTCAGACGGGTCATCTTTACAAGGAGGAAAGGATGAGGTGGACGCTATTTGATTTTTCAGGTGGAATACCTTGAATTAAACCATTGCTACAGGTTCAATCAGCAATCCACCATGCGTTTGAAGTTTCTAGTGGAAATGTTGCTTTGATGACAATGCTAAGAAAAGCGGCGTCAGGTCGAGCAGATCGGTAAGAAGATAGTTTCATTGTGAGCTGTTAGGAAAAGAGTGTAGCCGAGTAGTAAAGGGCACAATATTTTGAGAACGTATTCCTTAGCTCAACCCAACACATTTCAAATAATTAACCCTTCTGTCAAACTGGTAGTACCACTCTCTACTTATGCTAACATATTATAGCATGTTAGTTTGTAGATTATTGTAATTTATGTTATTCAGTCTTTTGAATTACGCACGCCGCCTTAACGAGCGTGGTTTGTCGTCGTTGTCGCTGAAAACTTCTTACGAATATACATCGATGGACATGGCATTGACGGTATCGGTGCAACGTCTGTCGCCAGACGAACGGGATACTCTTGCATGTGCAGCGATCTTGCCATCAGAGGTGGACATTCCACTCTCGGTGAGGAAATGTTGTGCAGACCTTTTGTTGGTTTTGACGTCTCGATCAAAGCCAACATGTATGCTAGTTGTACAGGTGAACGAAGATGAAGCTAGCTAGCCTCATGTAGGCCACCATAACGCAGTTCTGAACAATGATCTGGGTTTCCCTGCTTGTTCTTCCCATAATTGCATTGCGCTCATTGCTCCTACTACTCCAGAAGACCAGAACTTCTCTTTCTCTCCAGAATGTCGCTTAGTTTTTTTTCAGTTTCTGAGTTCTGTCCAAACTTTTCAAGGTTCCAAGGTCTTTAATACTGTATGAGCACTTTCGAAAGTTAAAGCCGGGTCATTACTCATCATGTTCGCTATTCGTTATACGTTTTCACACACCAAACGCTGTGGTAATACAATGAATAGAGTTTGAACACAGATCACAGATAAATCGTGCTTGAAATCTCTTTGGAAAACATAGAACAAACGGGACTTCAGTAATGTAAGGGATAAAGAGAGGGCAGACGTACAGGTTGGAGTTCCGCCGATGTTAAGTGTGCCTGTAACTCATCATTTTTGTGAAGTTTTGCATCACGATTAGCAGTGAAAGACAGTGCCCATTAGAGAACAAGTGAAAACTCCTATAGTGAGTCATTTCCGCTCATTCCGTCCATTCTTCCGATTTCCACACCTTTATATCTTTCTTTTTGTATTCAGATAAGCTCTCGCGATTCTCCACTTGGTAATTTTGCTGTCCTGTTGGAAATCATTCACTTATAAAATCATTAACAGGTCTGGGGATTGTTCGTGCCGGTCGATGTGGTTGATTCTGATGACGCCGAATTCCTGATGTTGCTCGCCGATCGGCTCAACAAAATACATGACAATGGTGGCTGGCTGACACATAACTCACAGAAGGACACCTTTCGAATAAGTAAAATGGTGGAGATCTATTTGCGAGATGCTCTTGAAACGCAAGCAAAGCAGGTGAGCCTGATGGAGATTATGGTACTTGCTACAATTTCTTGGGGAGAGTATGGGCTGACAAATTGCGCGGTGATTTGGACAGTACTGACGTTTACCATCAAGACACGAACGTGTTCATAGTGTTCATGGGGAAGCATGAGGCTATTCTTGTTATTTCGTACGCGGTTATGTTCCACGTATGGTGGTATCGTGAACATTTACCTAGTAAAATTTTATGCAAACACAAGCTGTAGGACAGAATATCAATCGTAGCAGCATTTCACATATATCTGCCTCTTTTAATTCCGCTCACTTACTTTTTCTTCACAAGAGATTGCGATTAATGGCCTCATTTCTTCATTTCGCGAGAGTACAAAGTCCATTGTCTTCCTCCCGCTGTTGAGCGTACTGTAGGTTATACTCTTCGCCAAGGTTTTGTATAAAAGTGTGCCGGTCCGGTTGGATTGGTGGTACTCGTTTGTGTAGTTATTTTCTCAAATAAAGAGGGATTAGAAAATCTGGAAGCATCCATTCATAGCGGATGGATACGCAGAATCGAATTTATTAGAAATCAACTCGATTAATTATTATTTTCTTTCTTTTTGAATGAATGTTTTTTCCAGACATTGCTCTCTATTCTTAAATCCCGGTTGGAAAGATATAGGCAAGATGGATTCGAAAGTCCTCTAATCAGAGATTTCTTTCTGAGTTATGCTTCGTTCTATAAGTCTGTTCATGGAGTAGACATTTGAGGTTCGCCTTCATTGTTCCTTAAAGACCTGTAAAATCTACTGTCAACTGTTCTCTAGCTCAAGGAAATCCTAAAAGCCATCTCACTTTGTACCCATTTTCATATTCCTTAATCAAATTGTCACTGTCCGTGATTTGGGTTTTTTACTTGCGCAGCTGAAGCTCTGCGAAAAGCTCTCGTACTTGAGTTCCCCTTTGGCTGTTCAGTTTCTTTGTTGTTCTTTGTTTTGTTACCGTATTCTTTTTCAGTAGCGTCTTTCACAATGACTCTCGGTTCTCCGATCACTTGCAAGTTACTGTTAATAATGTCTAAGTACTTGTTGCCTCTCCTATGATCTTGCTTTTGTTTTTCTCTTGTTGATCTCTAATTGACTTTGTTATAGTAACCTCATTGTTTTGATATTGTGTATAACGTGAGCTACCGTGTCAGTTTGGTATTTTTCTATAAACTTCTGATATCGAGCTGAGATTCTTTCTGGTGATACTCATTGGCATAGTTCGTTTACTCGATGCGGCTGGTCCTTTGATGGGATCGTCTACACCGGAGTGAGTTTGGTTTTTCTCATATTGGAGTTCATTTTAGCATTTGAAAATTCGTGCGTCACGAAAACAGGTATAGTAGCGGTTCCTCATGCAGTATTGATTGATTGACGCGTACGCGTGTACGGCAATTAATCAATACTGTATGAGGAACCGCTATTATCCCTGCCTCTGTTAAGAGCCTTTGTTTCATTTCCACATGTTTATTTCAGTGTGAGATTTCTCGCCACAATACTCGTTGCCTGCACATTAGCTGTGGCTCAACTCTTGTTATCGATCCCTATTAAAGGAGAACTTCCTTCTTATAGCCCTTTGTTGTGGCTTCTGATTATTTATATAATTATGTGCTACCAAGTACGTTTCAAATTATTGATTGCACGTTAACATGAGTTTAAGCTGCTTGTGTTGAGGGTAGAAATTTGCCCAAAAGTATAAACTGTAGGGCGCGTCTGGATCTTAAAACCTTCGTATTTACTCTTGACGGCGTTTTGACATTTCCTCATTTAAGTGGAATCGACTCTACGGTTCTTATTTAACACGGAAGCATCGTGCCTTATTCGATGAATGGAACATTCTAGAAACGTATCAGCCACGTGCTTTGACGATGGGTCACTTGTTTGAGGTAACTGGAAGGTGTATATGCTCGTATGCTTTAGATGTGTATTGAATGGTTTCAGCCAGAACCACCAACACCATTCCCAGGAGACCAGGAGAGCACCCCTGAACAAGATCGGTTTAAGGCACTTCGTGATGCGGTTCGTTTTATTCTTTGTGACCCTCACATCAGTTTAAGCGTAGTTATTATGTAATGGCTCATGTTTGAAATTTACCAATCTGAAATGAAGGATTCGTCACTTTCAGCATTACGCCAACGAGTTTGTGTTTGCGGAGAAATTAGCAAAGGAATCGAAGGCATCAGAAGCGTCGTCACATTCCGATCAGGCTGCCAAGGCGGCTAAGGTAAGAGACAGCTACTTTCTCCCCGAATGGCGTGTCGCGCCCGCCGCACTCGATCGCGCCCCACGAAAAAAAAAAAGATTTAAATTCCCAGTGGGAGGATACGGCAGTCGCTGCGGAACCACTGCCCGTGGTCGTGGGAGTTCGGGGCGAAGTTCTGCCACCCTTGTCATTGCATTCAAACGGAGCCACGATAACCGCTTTTCCATCGAGTAGTAAAGAGTTTTTCGGATGTCGCAGTCTATGGTCAGGCCACTGGTCACTTGGGTGCGCTACGTCGCGCGCGGCCGTCGAGACTAGGTCACGCCGCATGCGGCGGGTGCGGCGGTGTCTTTGACAAACGTCGCAGTTGTCAGCGGGGCATAGGAATTGCGCTTGGTCCACGGCAGTCAGTCGAAGAGAAGATAACACGGAGAAATGCGAATCATTCGCTCCACCGACACTTGGTGGTACTGTAATGTCGTCTCGAGACCTCAGTGTTGTGCCCCGCGCGAAGTGGGCGGGATGACCTACTTTCGACGGACGCGCGCAACGGACGTTCTCCCTGGTCACTTATATCATGGAGGAGGGGAAAGGCTACCTTATGGAAGACCCATTTAGACGACACTAAGGAACCCATGGTAGTGTTGCCGTTCACACTTGTTTTCAGATTTTTGCTTTTATTTTAACTTGATGAATTTATAAACTTTTTTTTCAGAAAGATTCGCTGAAGCCAGAAATGGTGCGAATTGAGCTGAAGCCAGATTTTAAAAATGATCAAGGGTCTTATCGTGAAATATAACGCTATTGAGCCGTGCACTCAAAATGTCGTACAAATCAATCTCATGTCCACTAATACTACTTGTTTGATGATTTGAATAAATTTATGAGAGTTAAGCTGGTTTTTGTCATTAAAGGGTTGTTAACCTGTTAGTTTTTTGAATCGTTCAAGTCAGTATTATGCAAGATTTCCCCTTTTTCTCTCATCTCTTCGTCTTCACTACGGTTGTTAGGACGGTTTTTTATGACAGGAGCTTACTGAATGGCGGAGTATAGGCCAATGCTCAGGTGGTTGGGTGGATTTTACTGTGCTAACAAGTTGACTACAGCTTGAGCCATATGGAGTCTTTCTTGTTGGCTTCATGGAACATTGAGAGTAACATATGGCATGCGCTCATGCGGTCGTTTTTGCCGCTCACGCGAACGACGGGGGCAATCAAGGGTATTTGAAGCTACTCAATTAGGCTATTAACTGTGATTTACGGACATTTTATTCTCGTTTAAAATCGATCCAATACCAAAGAAGACTGATCTGGGATTATTGCTTCCGAGAGCTTCTGAATCCCGGGAGGAGGGGGGGGGGGGGATGAGGGGGTAGTATAAGCTACCCGCCGGCCTTGCAGTGCTTAGTTCACGATAGCACACTCCTTTACTCAATATTTGTCAACATAGCTCATAAGAAAAAGTCGCCTTCCAAAGTTAAGGCAGCATAGTCTTTTGAGCATCACACTGCAGCCAGTCCGTGCGATTGAGTTCTAGTCGGAAGAAATTTTGATTTCTTTTAATTGACTTTATTCTGTGTGTTTATTCACTAGTACGTCTTCTATGGGTAGGAAGTTTATTTTACTTTATTTTTTATTTTTTCCAGATAATTGATGATTGATCCTAAATGCAACATTTTGGTTAACAATATCCCTCATATGCTGATCCAGATCGATACTCTCTTAGGCCTACTATGCCTTCGACTTCTTCGGGGTCGTTTGATTGGTACCAGGCTCCTCTGGGATGAGAAAAGCACTGATCGTACAAGGGCTGGTCACCCAAGTCATTGTATAGGGCCCATACGCATAAAAACTGCCATTACGGATGTGGAAGTCGAGTACAGGGCGCGTCCCGAACTTGAAATGGTTGTGCCGAAAACTCGCTTTAACGCGATCCCTGTATTCTTTATGTACGTATATGCCGGTGGTTCACCATGAAGTTCCGAAGAATAAGTTCTTGCTCATCGGCCAGTCATCATCATCATCATCGAGGTTTGCTATGTTGCCTAATAAACACGATCAGGATCCCGGAAGAAAATTGGGTTAGCAAAACGTTTTTGCTTTTTTTTCGCCTTGCGTAAGCGTTTTTGCCTCCCTTGGAAGATAGAGCGCTAGAAGGTTGCAAAATTTTTGCTGTGATGAGCTGCTGATAAGTGTTCAGCATGCTCATAGCAATGAGAAACTCGACACCCTTGCTGGCAGTACAGCACTTCGTAAATCTGACCAGGAACTCAAAGACACAATAGTCACGGTTTCATGGATATGGTTCTTTTCTGGTAAACATATATTCAAAAAGCTGACGAGGACGTTTATTTACAAATACGCTATTGACATTTCCCCATGAAGCTCCTAGTTTAATGGGTATCAGGAACCCACACGTCTTTCTGATAGACAACCGGCCCTCGAGACGTTTCATGAATCTCGCCATACTTCTCCGGCGTGCGCCGCCACGATACCATGTACAGGGAGGATTCTGGAAAACCACGATTAGTGACAGCCACACTCATCAACTATAGTTGGTAGAAAGGCCTGACCCACCTTCACCAACACCGTCGATAAGAATTTTGTGTTCTGTCTTGACATCATTAGGTAATTGTTGTTCGAGTACAGCCTGTAGTTGTCGAATGTAGTCCATGGCGCCTCTTAAGGTGTCCACCTGGAACATAGAGACATGAATAGGAAGTATGACTCTACTAAGCATTACCTGTGCAGTGGTCCCCTACCTTGGATAGCTTCTTTTCATTTGTATTGCTCGGTAATCGTTGCCGCAGGTAATCGAAGCCACGATTAATGCTAAAGAGGTGGGTGTCAGAATAATCATTCTCATAGACATACTCTTCTGGGTTGTACCTATTCATCCTTCTTCTCTCTCGCTCATTCGCCGCCATTCGTTGTTTCCCGGTTATCTCGGTTCGTCGTTTTTTGTAGATCCGGTCGTCTCCCTCGGAATAGCAAGGTGATCGTTGGCAGTAGTTGTATGGTGGTTGTACGTTGTACATTTATTGCTTAATTAATGTTTGTCAAGAATTGATGAAGTTAATTGAGATTGAAAATTGAGCAGAGTAATCAAATAAGCAGACGAGTAATGACGGCAGACGGACGGCCTGGACTGATGAGAGTCATCGAGAGCCTTTCAGCATGGTACAAATTTGTACGCGAGCCAGGATTTGAAGGTTTTGCTGGGTTCTCAAAATGCTGGCAGGCAGGAAGAAAGTGGAATAGATATCGCTAAAACACTTGCTAAACCTGGACCACTGCTCAAGAAGGGGGAATTTTCGAGTGAATCGGAAAGAATAAGGTCGGGGGAGCTCAGGATTATGCGAGTGGGAAGAGGAATCCAATTGAGTTTTACGATGTGCAGTTAAGATGCTGAGGAATAGAATATGAATTAGAACGAGTAGCATTCTCAGTATTCTTGGACAGCGTCTAAAAAAGAGGGGACTTACTTAAAGGAAATTAAAAGTAGCAGATCTAATTATTCATCTTCATCGCTCATTATGATAGGAAAGGGGTGGGCAAAGCTTGATGAGAAAAATAGGAAGTGTAGGAAAGTTAAAGTACTTATTGATTGAAGTAGGAAAATGAACGAGCGGTTTGAGTGGAGTAGGAAGTTGAAGCTCCGATCTGTCATGTTGAGGAAATTAATGCTCCTGTGTTGGATTAATGCAGTTCAACAGTGCATCCTCGTAAGAGTCATTACAAAACCTGATGAATTCCAATCGCTCTGACGAAATAATCTGAAGTTTCAAGGGGTAGGGCATACTCAAAGTGACTAACAAACATACTCCTTTTGAAATAGAAAGAAATCTGAAAATCAAATCAAATGAGCTCAGTAACTAAAAATTCTTCAGTTATTCAGTATTTGGTGCAGCGATGAAGATTTCAGGGATCATTAGACAGGTGCTCTAATTTTAATGCCTCGCACTATCCCCTCCTTTTGCCTTTTTTGGGAATTCTCAATTAGATTTTTTTTTTGTTATTCCTGCGGGAAATAGTCCTAATTGGGATTTTTGTAAATGGTAAGAATCGTGGTCATGAAACTTCAGCACTATTAAAAGTTACTCAAATAATGAAAGAAAGTATAAAATGTGGGCAAGCATTGAGCATGGATCTATTAGAAATCAAGAACAAATGAAATGACACTTCTTTTCTCTAATGAAGATGGATTTTTGTTGGAAACGCTGTAGCTCTCAGAGGGATACAATATTTGGTCGCAAAAAAGCCGTTGATGAGCAAAGAATTTTTTTTCTAAACAATGCCACTGCGTCTCCGCGTTGCAGAGTCTAAAGTAGCGCTGATAAGGGCGATATCACCTCGTGTAGAGAAAATGCTTTGTTAAGCCGATTATGTGATCTTTGGGTATCTGGAAAGTTCCCCATAGAGGAAAACCCA
The DNA here is from genome assembly GCA_000469685.2 of Haemonchus contortus. Classification (NCBI taxonomy): domain Eukaryota; kingdom Metazoa; phylum Nematoda; class Chromadorea; order Rhabditida; family Trichostrongylidae; genus Haemonchus; species Haemonchus contortus. The sequence goes on from LS997564.1 coordinate 13,078,802, forward strand.
GAGGAGAACTGTTTATGTTAATCAAAAGACGGAGTTATATTGGTTTTCTAGGTGTTACTAAATTCCTATAACTGTTGATAGATAGGGTTAGGGTGAAGCAGTAGGGACGAAGTGAACGAGAATGTCTACATTACCTACCCTCAGGGCGAAAGAGGGAAGTCTCTACGGATCAAAGGACTGATTTACAACCGTCTCAGTGGTCTATTCAAAACGCTATACTCTCTGAACAAGAGTTTCTCATCCGTTAGGGATAGCTACCGATAAGGTGATCAAAAGATTTACAATTAGCAGGATCAGTTGTAGAGGCCACTAAGCCCGAACTGATATTGGAAAAGGTGATAATGGCTAGGAATAACAACGCTGCGTGAAGAACTAATTGAGTACTGGGCCACCGAAACTGGGGGGAGTGTCCTCATTACGGTAGCAAGGGGTGGTGGGTGTGCCCGGCGAAGGGTGTGTGGCAGTAGCAGTAACAGCAGATGTGTTGGGTGATCATTATGTACGTAAGAGATTACAACCAGCCAGCACCCCATTATAGAATCGGATTCGATTACAAGACAATACGGGCCAGGGTGTTTGAAAAACAGAGGTACCCTGTCTCTGCGTTACTATTGAGTAATGCAGAAAATTATTGGTGAACGGTTTCCGGAAGTGGCGAAAATGGGGCGCACCGTAAGTCGGAACTCTAACGCTTTTTGTCTCGCTGCAACATTTGGGCGGAAGTACCGAAATGAGGTGGTAATCCGACATCGGTGGGAGGCAATCTGTTGTTTTTTTTTTGTGGAGCAACAAGATAAAGTGAATCAAAGTGAGACTAATTTCCTTCGAGCAGGCATTTTCGTGTTTCTTTGTTCAACTTACTCTTTTGGGTTTCCTGCTCCCTTCTCCCAACTCCCAGTGCCAGATTTGAGAATGTGGTCAAGCCCTTCCACGAAGTTGTGCTTCTCTTCTTAAGTTTAAGGTGAAGAAGAGCTTGAAAATACCCCACTTTTATGAGCTGACGTCATAACTTGTCTCGTCAAAGTTAAGCTAGTTGAGTCGTACATGCTCTTTCTTGTCCTTCTGACTGAGGTGCTGGTAGCGTCTCGTCTAGCGTTCATTATCTGAATAGCTCCCCTCTTCCCAAATGAGTACACCGATGATTTTTTTTTGGATCATACGACTTCTACTCGATGTTTTCCACAATCTAAAATTTTGTTTATAGGTCTTCTAGCTCTTCTGAAAAAACATCTTCGACATATTTTTCTATTTATTCATTCGTTTATTCAGTCTTTTTTCCTAAAAGAGTCAATTTATAGTTCTTCTATATTACGGAAGAAGACATACACAAGCAATGCTTCTGCGATACTTTCATTTCCAAGTGCCACCTAGCTTCTCTTTCTCCCATCTTCTCCCAATCTCAATGGGTCCTCTAGTATCCCGTTGATGTCTCATCCAATTGCGGTTTTTATGTGTTTCAAGTGGCTAATTGTATGACCTGCGTGTTGTACAGCAGATTGCGTATTCATTACTTGAGATGTGTACTGTAAGGATGAGACTCACGCAATACGCGTTTGGATAATAACGCCTGCATCTCAAGCTCTATTGAGTCTTAAAGTTCACATCGGAGACACCTCCGATAAGAGCCTATGCCTTCTAGAAGCTCTCTTTCTTTTTGAATACTCGGCATTAAATACAAACGAAAGAGAAAAAAGAATTCATTCCGAAATTGTAAAAAGTTATTTCGATTTCAATATGCGAAATTTTCAGATATTTTAGTTTCTTTCCTAACTTAAATACAATTTTATTTTATGACATCTTCTGAAAATGTGAAATTCCCCACTATGCGCAAGTGATGAGGGGAACCTCGAAGATTGGCGTTGTATGCAGATGATGGATCTACCTTACTTGAGGGCAGGGTCGTATCCAGTTTGACTTTGAAATCGTAAACAAATACTATGGCTACTATGGCACACTCTTCCTGTAATATTCAGTGGGACCACCCGCCCTTCGCTAAAGCCTGTAAAAGTAGATGCAAATGAACCCGAACAAACAATATTGGGTTAAAAAAGAGACAAATGATGGAAGTTCTTAAAATGCCTAGTGAAAAACATGCAGAAAAAGGAAATGCAAAAATAATAAATAAAATGTTTAATAAAGTTTGCATAATCAAGGCTGGTGTTGATTTAAGACTAATTATCTATTTCTGATTGATCATGGGCTTGACTTTCATTGTGTAGTCCACACCTATATCCCTTTGAGTGCCTGTAATGGATGAATTGCCAATCGCATGGCTTAATCTTCGAAACTCAAGCATCTCGTTCCTTCTTTACATAGCTCTTTACCGGTCCGGTTGAAGTACATTCGAACATCATTGAAGGATAATTTCAGGATCATGTCTACAGTAGGAAGGGACTATGTTCGTGATAAGATGCCGATTATCGGATTCGGTACCTATCAGGTTCATACCAACTTGCCCATCTGAGCATGTCAATGTCCTCATGAATCTTATCCATTGACAGATTCGGAGCGAGACGATTCTACGAGACGTTGTGGACGCTGCTCTATCCTGTGGTTATCGCTTTTTCGACACGGCTCAAGTGTACGGCAATGAGGCGAAACTTGGTCGCATCTTTGAAGAGTTATTGCCGAAGTATGACCTGGAAAGGTGTGTTATTGAATTTCTGTTGGCTCTTGAGGTTTCTATTGAACTGCCTGCTTGTCAAAGAAGTCATGGTAATACTAAATTCGGGGATGTACCTATTTTGGAGTAAACTACTATAAAAAACTACTTTTCTCTTACGTTAGGCTTTGTTACGCTGAAATAAGGAAAATTCTGGTTTTGACACACTCGAAGGTTTTACCATGGAACCCTAGCTCTAGCCACGGAGTCCATCCTCACTAAAAAAAAATTGCCATAAACAGCTGCAATGAAGGGCGGAGGTAGTGTTTTGCCAAGTGGTGCGTTAGCCCATGATGCTCCGGAGATCGGATCCCGTATCGACACGGCCCACGCCAATCAAGTCTTCCATCCCCCGGGATCACTTAATTGGTACCAGATTAGCCTGGAGCTTAATTTGTACAATGGCTAGCCATCGAAATTCATTGTATAGACCACTTCCGCATTTAAACGCCATGCCTCTGGAGTCAGTGAAAATGCCACAAAATGCTGGGCCACCCAAAAACGAAGTAATGTCAAAACCCTTTATTTTATGTTAACAGTTGCGAGGTGTCAGAGTTGATCGTTCAGTCGTTCATTTATACTAGTGAATGATTAGCTTGGAAATTCCCATCAATTTCAACTGAGTGGGATTAAATGTCGATTTCAAATTTTTATTCAGGTTCAAAATTTTATTTTTCTCTCGGCATTTATGAGGATTGGAGCCGAATCGTCTTAGGCTTCTTGCATCGGTGACATAAACTCCTTCCTTCTATCGGTATTCCATTCAGGTCCGATATTTTCATCACCTCCAAAGTGTCTCCTTCCAATCAAGGCACCAATTTGGCCAGGAAATCTGTCGAGAAGTGGGTCTGTTTCCCTTGATGGTCGGGTTTCTTCACCGAATTGCCACTACTATCTGAAGAATTTCATAAGTATTCAGATCTCTGGAAAATTTGCGGACTGATTACATTGATCTTATGTTGATTCATTGGCCTGGTACCAGTGGAAAGCCGGTGGACGACCCAATGAATGCTGAACGTCGTAAGCAGACCTACGAAGTGCTGGAAGAGTTTTATGGTAGGCATGTCCTGTAGTGTACTACGTGTGTGGGCGTTTGTGTCTGTTTATGTGTGTGTGATTACTGTAGCTATCTCTCAAAGAACACAGAGGAATAGAGAAGCCAACTTTGGTAGGAGTTAACCGGAAACAATCTTGAGAACCCTTTAAAGTCTTTCAGCAGCTGTTTCCACTTGACCTGAGTGAGCACTGCATGTTCTTACACCGTGAAGTAGGTGACACAGTGAAAGGCAAGAAGGAGCTGAAGGAGGAGCAAGACTCCTGCGAGAAGGAGGAAATAGGGTTTTTGTTGGACTTGGGTTGGTTCGTCCACAAGGGATTTTTTAGGACAAATGAATACTGTCTATCTCATTCGGTGCCTTTGAGATGAGCTGGCAGCATGCTCCTAATCAAAAACTCTTTCATGGGTTGTACGAAGTATTAGGTTGATGCATAATTATTGCGGGTTTTTCCAGCAAATTTCACTTCAGCAAACGATAGAAATATTCAGCAAAAACATGTTCAAATAATCGCACCGGAACATATCCGCCATCTATGTGAAGCACTGCTTCCCATTTGCTAGACGGTCGGATTCCACATTCGAGGAAGTTTTGATTCTTGGAAGCGATCACGCCTTGACGTTGGCCATCAAGCCATACACTTCTTCAAAAGTTGTATTCGTTAATCAATTTTTCAAAGGGCGTTGACGTGATGATCCATAGGAGTTTCTGTTGGTGAATAGGGCGACCGCAGACAGATTCCATTCCTTATTCGGCTTTGGCTGACTGTTCCATCGCCGAGAATTTCGTTGAGATCACGTTATGAATGGGCCACCTTCCAACCTTTCTCGAAGTTATAGAGTATACTGTGGCGAATGTGAAGATGACTTTCAAGACATATTGCTATTAAGGAAAGCAAGAAGATTATTTCTACAAAAATTCCGAATTCAAAAGTTTAATCTCATTGAGAGAAAGAAGCCGCGAAAAAATCCGCAATAATAGTGCATCAACCTAATATTATAGCTCATTAGCTCTATTGATCGGTGATTGGCGAAGTTATATGAACAGTTTTATAAGTAGAGGAAGTGAGGGACGGGCAATGTGTTGACGGTTTGTTGCGTCAACTATTCGCGCTACGATCTTGCTCGGCAGCTGTCCCAACATGAAGCTTGTCGTACCTCTTGAGAAGGTATCAACCGCCTCTGACTTTTAGAAGGTACAATGCTCACTGCCACGCTCTAACAAGGTAGAGAAAGCAATGAGGCGATATTGGAAGTTAGCAGCTGGTATATCTCTTTGAGTTCACTTCGTTAGAGGTGACTTCAAAGGAATATGTCGCGCGCGGCATTCGTGTGTTTCGTCGCGTCCTGACCTAAATGTACACAACAACTATGCGCTACAAATTTACATCATCACATATACTGGAGTTCAATCTATCATATAATAGCGTTTCGCCTCCAGATGGTGGTCAACTACGATCGATTGGGGTATCGAACTATGAGGTACGACACTTGAAAGAATTACTCGATCACTGTAAAGTCCATCCAGCAGTTAACCAGGTAATTATCTACACCTGAACTGAATTTTTTTTGTCCTTTCTATACAAGATTTTATTCCAATTCCTTTTTAGGTAGAGTTCCATCCACACTTCCATCAACGTGACCTCTACGATTACTGCATGTCACACGATATTCATTTCCAGGTTATTATTAATCTCTTGCTATTATGCCAGATTCAGATTCCCATGACTTTTCATAACGTGGCTAACTTTGCCTATTTGGGCTTACTGTTGTTCATAGCTCCCGCAGATTTCCTTTTTGACGGCTTTTGTACCAATGGTCCTCGCCAGGAGCATCCCTTTATGTGTGTCTTCGATATTAGAGTCACATAATCACTGTTTTTCCAATCGTTATTCATTGCTAACTCAGTTATCAGTTATTTTTCCGATTTCGATTTATTATTGGTTTATCGACTTTGTTTTTTTGCGCTTTTGATTTTTCTTACACCTTCCAGTCTTCAAGAGTGATGATCATTTTTCATAATTTTAGGCGTACAGTAGCCTGGGAGGTCCAAACTATCGAGAAGAATTGTTCGAAGATCCTGACGTGATAGAACTCTCTGAAAAGTACGACATCACCGTTCCTCAGTTCCTGCTCTCCTGGGCGATATCACAGTCAATCAGCGTGTTGCCTCGTAGTACTTCCCGTGAACGGACAATCGCTAATTTTTCGGCGAAGAAGGTTCGCATTTCTTCGAAAGACATTGATAAGCTGTGGAATAATGGGAAGTGCCACAAAGCGAGCTGGGATCCGAGCGTTGTCGCTTAAGATTGCGCTCATGGATAACTTTTTGTCTCTCTTGTTTATCCAAAGATGTATCTTATGTTGTGGACCTCAGGAAAACCCAAGTAACTAGGCGACCAGCCATTTTCTAGATTTTTAGGTGATTGTTTGTTGATCGTCTGAATTATTGAGATTCAAAATTGTTTCCTCTCTGAAACATACTAGGAATGAAAGAGCTACCGTCTCACTGTGAATTTCCTTTAACTATGAATCAGACCTACTTTGCATGTCAATGTTTGTAATAACAGTAACATCACCGGAGCCACGTTTCGAACCTCACGCATTTCTGTTTTAAGAAACCCTCTCTATTCCTCTCAAACTCACATAAATGTTCCGTTGAGGTGTACAGCAACTGGGACAGATCACATCACGACGAAACTTTATGGGTTTCACCCTGACTTCGAGAACGCTTTTCCCAAAATGACGTCACTTCGGAACAATTGCCACTGACCTTATCAGTTCCTCACTGCAATAACTTAAGAAGAACTTCGTCTGATTCTCACTGACAACTATATCTGCTTCTACACTTCCGTTCCTATGGAGATATTTGGTGCCGCTCAATTCACGTTCACTTTAGCAGAATTTCTCTTGACGGAAGCGTGAATGAGTAGAACTCAATAATTTGGTAACTGGAAAATCCAAAATAGAACCTGAATGCCTCCATATGTCAACCCTCAAAATTGGCCTTCACAAGATCGTTAGTAATGGTGAACTCATGACGATATCTATTGTATGCACTGCAATTAGTTCAGAAAAGATTTATTAACAAAGCGACCTTTCAGGCATGATTATTGCTTCCTAATATGTACACGATATATCCTAGAAAACGAAACGGTAGTTATCACCGAGACTTCTTTTCCTCCTCAATTTCCCTTCTATCTTTGGACGATAAACCATCCAAACACTCCTTGTGCATATTCAGCAGATCAAAGTCCCGTATGCAGTTGTCCTCAAATATTCAAAAACAAATTAATCAATAAGAGAGATAAAAACCATAGAATAACAAACTTGATTGAATACGAAGGGAATTGCTCGTCGCTTTTCACTGACAAGTGGTCTTCGTTTTATTTCCTTGGCATCCCTAAATATATAAGGCAAATTGAGACGAGATTCAATTCAAGCCTTAGCGGTGTAACGTTTGGCAAAACACATACTTGTACACGCATATAGTAGGCAACTGACGAGATGTTGGATGCGCATTGACACGGAATCGCTCTGCCTCCTTCGGCCAGCGTCCAACATCAAGTTTTCCGAAGCGGAGATTCGGCAAGGAAAATCTGAAAATATGAGAGCCTTTTGGTAAGAAAGATAGATCACTTCTCTTTGGCAATCTTCAAAATACAAGAGCGAAAAAACACTGGAAGTTAGAATTATACCATATTTCTAGTCGTAAAATGTCATTTGAATTTCAGAATTTAATTTTCGATCATGTAGGAGGTTTGGTAGGCGGACCAGTTAAATTACTTCCAGCTCAGATTGAAGGTCTTGTTTGAGTGGAGATGTTTGAACCAACAATATGCTGTTAAAGCCGAAACCTGGAGCTAAATCTACTGCCAGGAACACTTCAAAATACTTCCAAAGTATCGGAAGGAAATCGCTTACAAAGCTAATACTGAGCATTTTCACTTTTCTATGACCAGTAACATAAGTATTACCTTTCACTTAGTTGTGCGAACACAGGTGTTGCATGTTTGCACTCAGGACTCCAGGTAGTGTAAAATTGAATAATGAATATTGATTTACGATCCTTGTTCAATTCATCCTGAATAAGACATTAATCCTTCAATAATGTACGGACAACAAAAGAAAATTCATGCACTCACAAAAAGTTCTACTCCTTGAAAATACGTAATTTTCTCTGGGCCGCTATAAATCGGCTCCGGTACTAACACAGTGACCACTGTAAACGAAAGAATGTAACAAAGCCGACTGCTGTAGCATCTGAAGCAGCCTTACCGACAACAATTAGAAGATATATAACTCCAATGAAGGCATCCGCACGAAGGAATAAAGCTATGTTGGCGATTTTAGAGAAGAGAAAGATGTTGTTGATATAGTGCAGATAGTTCGTCGCTTTCCTTCCTTTCCAAGCGATAACCACTGCCAGAAAGATCAGAATTTCTCGTTCCCTCTGAAATTGAAATATGACCGCTACAGTTATGGGGAGGGAATACACCCCAGCATTGGGTGGAATACTACAAAACATGGACTCAACAAATCAAAGGGAATAAATGTGAATTAAAATATAAACGTAACGAAAAAAGTAGGAGGAAAAAGGGCACGAAACTTACTGAGTCAAGAGCACATTCTCCATCTTCAGAGACAAAAAACCATTGGCAAATCTCCGGAATGCCTTTAGTCGAAAGAAAGGTAACGGAAAGAATAGTATTTAAAAGGTGGTAAAGGGTTAATACGTTCTTCGCTTCTTTGAGCTGCGGAATCAGCATGCCCTGAAAAAAAAAGAAAATAAAAAAAATAAAGCAGGCTATTGCAGGGACTTTTTTAAGGAAAAATCGAAGCACGTCACAAAAAATGATGCGTTAACAACAATAATTGTTTAGCTAAGACAATCGGTTAGAAATACGACGTGAGTGAAAAATGTTGACCGCGACTGCCCAAAATCGTGACCACAGTAAACTGAAAATACGACTTGCGCTTTGAATTCGCTTAGCTACAGATTATTATCGCAGCTGAGCTTCCCTTCAAATTAGGATAGGTTCTTGTCATCACAAACGGAAATTGACGAGAAAAATTATTCACTCAATCCCTCGTCTTGGTGATGCGTCCTACTGCTGACGTCCTCAATGAGTTCTACGATCTCGTGGAGCTAGACGCTGGAAAACGATTGAGTGCTGCTGATCGCCTCGTGTCGAAAGTCGTGAGTTTAAACAAGATTTTTCCATCGATTTTTTCTTAATTTTTAGATTCTTTTGAAGAAATCGGATTCTTCAATCGTAGACTATTGCATCGAACGCCTTGTAGCAGGGTTAAGTTCTCCGAGGGGAGCTGCTCGATTTGGGTGAGTTTTTAATCTCAGTTTATGTTCAGGTTTATTCTAATATTTTGCTTGCCTTGTGAAATATACAAAAATTAATGTTTTTCTATAAGTGACCGAGAAAAAGCTAGTAAAAGCTGGACTTTGAAGTAAAAGAAATCAAAAAGAAAGTGGTCAAAAATTTGCAGCAAACAGTCTTTTTTGTGCAATGTACCAAAATGATTGCGATAATATCCATCAAATTTTTCTAAGAGTCCGATTCTTTTCGACTGCTTAGGATTGAAGATAATATAACTCTAGGTCAAGCAAACAATAAATCGTGTTCTAACCATGGTTTACACAGGTATTCGGCTGCTCTCGCTGTTCTTTTATCTGAGGTGTGCGAGTCATGGACTGTGGAGCGACTTTATGAGTTGGCAGACAAGAAACTCGATCTCCATGACAAGGTTATCTCCGCTTGAACAGCACTTTCTCTTTAGTGATCTTTGATGTTGTCTTTCCTAGGAAAATGAAGGTGCAAATGGAATTGGTCGCCACTTATTGGCCTATGCAATTTTCCAGTCCAAGGCATATGCAGAGGTTTGGAGATTTTTTGTAATTGCCGATAAAACATCGTTCTGTAGACTCTCAGGCCATAGCATTGTCAAGAGATCGGTAATGGATGGTATGACTTTGATTTTGGATAAGCCCGATAGGGACCAAGGTTATGGGCTGGGATCTGCAGGCACGTCGAGATGAGTCTGAGTACCACGGCATTCAGTGAATAGTATATTAAGATGAAAAGCGCTCGAAACGAAATCATGGGTTTTTGATGGCTCTCTTCACAGTCCTTCAGTTTTCATTTTTAGTGTGAAGCTTTGTTGATTGAAAAGGAGCTTGAAGTTTATCGAGCACATCCCTCATTAGGAATGTCGATAGTGCAAGTTATAGCTGAGATTACCGTCGAGATGGAAAAGAAGAAATTCAAATCGGTTCGTTCGAAATTTTTCATTTTTTCGTACGAATATGTTTTTTTATTACTTCGAGCTATTTTGTCTGAAACATGTCCTCATTTCGTCTAGGATCGTTGGAATTAATTTTAGACCGTATTGCCTCTGTTGAAAAGTTATCTGGATACTGCTATCACTAGAACCTCTGTCGAGTTCCTCTATCTCGCCCTACTTCTCAAAGATAGGTTTCCTGTGAGTTTTTTTCCTAAAAGGATTCTCCTTACCGTAAGTACCTTGTTGGCTTATGTCTCTTTCGAATCTCCCTATTCGGGTGGTATACGTGTAATATTGCAGTCGTATATGTCTAATTCTGTGAGCTTTATTCAAAAGGATGGCTCCTGCGAGTTTACTGCAAATGATTTCACGTTTTTATTATTAATTGTAAAGGTTAGTGTTACTGTGAGGAATCCAAATCCGGTATTTACTGAACATTCTGAACACTCACTTAGAAATGTGACAGTACGACATTAGCACCGTTACTGAATACGCTTTTGACTTCCGCTCGTGCTTCCGGGCAATTTAGTGATGTCTACAGCAGTGAGTCGCCTTTTTCCGAACTTATATTCTTTATAGAATTTATATCTGAACTGAGCAACAACCTTTTTTGACAAGCAGTTGCTCTAGATTTTACCTTTTTGTAGAACACGATTAGGATTGTATCTGAGAATACGTGTCCCTTTCCATCTTGTCGACCTTTTGAATATGGGAAGGAATGCCTCTATTTGATGCAGATGTTGGAATGAGCTCTTTTTGAACAATGTTGGGGATACGCTCCACAGGCGCTTGAGCTGAGGTTTACATGATCTCGCACTAGTACGATGCTACGGCATTTCAGATGTGGTTGAGAAGTGGTGCACTTCGGGCGATGAATCGAAGGTACTTGAAAGAATTTTCAATACAGTGAAATTAACACTTTCGACAGGAGATACGGCACATAAAGACGTAAGGACTTACTCTTTCTGCAGTTCAATCTGCGTTCAATCTGCCATTGTCCTTACCGATTACATGTTTGAGATTCTGGCAGTATTTTCGCCAGCTCTACTTAAAAGGATCCGTCAAGTAGCTCGTGGAAAACAAAATCCCCAGCAAAGAATTCTACATGGAAAGGTAACTCAATTTTTATCCGGGTTTCATCTTCGTTTCTGTTCAGTTAATTCTTTTGAATTCTTCACCATGGCCACTCATTATGGTAAGCTAAACGTAGCGGCCTTGTCGTTCTCTTGTAATTTCACAGCCTACATTAGCTCGGTTCATAAAGCTATGTTCCTATCACTAATTTCGTTGGGTACGGTATGATCTTCCTGTTTATGCCAGAATCGGTGCTTTTTTTTACATCATACTTCGGAGTTTCCATAACACACGGTACTCCTTGTTGATGGTTCCTTTCAAATATACGTCTTGCTGTCAGCTCTCCTTTGGAATTTCTTTTTATTAATTCATACAACTAGCGTCAACTTGCTGACCTCCAAAAGAAGGAGATTTATTTGATCTATCAAAATCTAGTATCTATCTTTCTTTAATTTTTGTAAATATTTGGTCTGAATGGAAAGTTCCGGCCTTATTGCTTCGAAATTCAGTGGTTGCGATCAATCCATACTCAGTGCTCTATTTTTAGTCCTTCCACGAGAAAGTAATTTTAATCCTTTTGCTTCATAATATAAAGATACATTTTTGGCATTTTGATATTGGCATCCTTTCAGTAATGGCTCCATGCCAACCACTCCTCTTTTGGCGCTGTTTATATGCAGCCAGAAATAGCTTTCTAAGTCATGGGTTCTATACGTTAAGTTGTTAGGTTCTGCCACCTCATGATGCTCCGCCGAATTTAATTAAATTTTATTCAAGCACTGCGTTAGGTTGACAATTCTTCAAGAGGCCCTTGAACATCGTTTTGTTTGTGTGATTTTCTAAGGTCTCTAAGGAAAAGCATTTTCAAAATTTGCGTCAAGGTATTAGTCATGGCTTCATTAGAGGGCACTGTCTGTTCCCTGGGAGCGTTTATAATAGAGGTGCCGGTACCGGCACCGCGGTGCAGGAAACAGTACCCCGGTGCAGGTAACAGAGCTCCAGTGCAAGTAACAGCACCCGGCGCAGGTACCAACACCCGGCGCATGTACCAGCACCCCGGCGCAGGTACGAACATCTAGTATGAACGCGCACACTTTTTCTTTTCAAAGCTGGATCATCATAAAGTGATACATTGAAGCGAGCATTCCATACCTTTGGCTGCATAGGAAAGAGCATTTAGTAATAGCCAGTCGAAGGTACAATACGTATTCTGGAAGCGAGGGCTCTAGCGACCCCAGCCACACACTAGTTTCTCTGTCTGACCTTCTGTCGATTCAGCACTAGCTGACAACCCCCTTCTTTTCCTTTTTTCGGCTCAGTCTTTTATGGTTTGGAAAGGTAAAAACGCTAAGGCGTATTCTGTACTGCTAATTGCCTAGGTCTTTTCAAGTGTTCTGATCGAAACTCAAACCTTTTATATAAGCGGACGAACCTGCCATTTTATCCTTCCATTTTGCGTTGTCGGAAAGAGAAAATATATCATTACTTTATTGAAAACAGAAGTGAAAAGGGTGAAAATGAAAGACAATACTTTACAAATCCAATATGCATAAAAGTTGACTAGTCATCGAAGAATTTGTCGACCATCTGTTTCTCATGCAACAATTGTATGCATTCTTCGGGCACTGTAAAAGAAATATGGTTTCTCCTTTCCTCTATAGCTATTTTGATGAGCAACATGCGAATAGACTTATCGAAGTACAAATTACAAGTGCCTTCAAAATTCTACTTACTCTTTTTACATTGTTGCTTGAGTTCCTCATTTTCTACGCAATACTCAGTTGCCTTGTCACAATCTAATTTACAAATATCCAAGGTCGGAATCCACATTGGATCAGCGAATGGATCTCCGCCTAAATAATCATCTTTATATTTTAATTCGAAGTTTCGATCCTACGGTATGGAATAGTCAGAATTGGTATCGCGACTAAAGCCCGAATTCGTGGGTGACTGCTCGCATGTTCATATCGGTCTTCTTCGAAGACCGACATTTTACATTTTTTGTAGATTGTCCTATTGCTTACTTACTGGTGCAAAATGTCATACTATTCTTCGAATTAATAGTGTCATCAGTCCAGAGCTGATCAATCGTTTGATATATAGCTAGGGGGTCTCGGGAATCTTGAAGGGACTCGAAGTGTCGGGGAAGCTTGTCTGCTTGACGAGTAACCGCTGCAATTAGCTGGAAACTTATTGAGGTCGGGAAAAGTAGAAGTAGGAAGGTGACACCGTTTTGTCGAGCCAAATATCAGAATTATTTCAGAGCATGAAGTCATTCGACGTTAATTAGTCCTCTTTTTGAAACCCTTCTCTGCGCTCGAGTTCCAGTCAGAATCTTAGTAGCATTCTGAATGCTTATGTGGTCTATATAATGAATTGCGTTGGCAGGGTGTAAAAGTCAGCTCTACAATCCGCGTCGCCAGAGTAGCACACGCATGAGCCGGTTCCGATCCCCGGATCATGCGTGAGATAGTGCGCCATTTTTTCCCACTGCACCACTTTTGTCCAAATGATAACATGGTGTTGAACAGTTTTGTCGCATTCGGGACATCGTTGGGGAGGAAGATATTGTATGGGTTTTTGCTCAAAGTATCGAAAAGTATTTCGAACAATCTTAATTATTACTCTACTCCCCAGGCAGATTAAAAAAGAAAAGTGCGAGGATTTAATCTAGCCCTATAAATTGACAAGTAAACCATAAACACTGAATTAGAAAGCAAAAGGGCATAAGCAAAATTTACACAAAAAACGGGTTCAGCGTAAATCACATTAACATTCCGAGATGTTTTGCCAGATTCCTCATGATAGAAAAAAACTTGCTGATCCAGGTGTTTTAGAGAGGTGAAATTAATCGAACAGCTCGTTTAATTTTGCTGACGAGAATAAAGTGGTTTGCGACAACACAAAGGGCCAGAATTTTTGCAGAAGGGAGGCTCCCATCTTTAAGACTTCATTTGGAGTGACCATCAAGCAAGTTTTCGCTGAGTGGTTACCTGTGGAAAAGAAAAAAACGGGTGCCAGACCTCATTAAAACATTAATAGCTTTAGAGCGAGCTTCAAGGCGTCTGAAAACAGCTTACAGCTTGAACAATGCGCGTCTTTCTTCTTCATCTCCAAACTTGGATATGTGCGGATCGTGATTAATTTCTGGTGGGTCTTCGGTGAGTTTCTGCGTCGCTTAAGAGATTCGAAGAGTTTTTAGAAAATAGTTCAATTCAGGGGTATGAGCTTTTTTTTTCCACGACGAAATCCCTTTGATGTCCTGAACATGGCCTGTCTCCTCCTATTCACGGTCTGGCAAGTATACCCCGATCAGATCGTGCTCAAGCAAACCTATACTTTCATTTCTTCGCGCTCGTCAATAGATATGTCATTCGTTAAAAAAAAGAACTGGCAATTGAATGGCTTTAAATACCCACTATTTTGACCATTTGACAGCATTGTAGGTATTCATTTGAAAGCCCTACCATTCCAGACGAAGGAACAAGCCATAAGAGGCTGGCGTATGTACAGTAGCGCTCAAAAGTCTTCGGTGAAATGGTTCATCAGCCGTACTTTTCAGTCGTAACTTCTTTCCTACTGGATCGAATCAAGCGAAATTTCTATATTAGGAGCGTGGATGTATTGTGAATATTTAAAACTATTAACCTGCAGTCTGGTCATGTTCCAGATATTTAAAGGGCATGAAAATAAAATCGACTGCAAATACAGATGATGATCTTTCTAGAATCTCTTTCCTTTCTTTCATGTCTAAAATGTACGAGCGGTAATGCCGAACACCATAGATGAGAAAAACGCACATAAGGTGGGAATAAGTGTAGACGTCATCAACTTTACTTTTAGCAAAATCTGCTACCGCAACAAACCCCTTGCTCTATCTGTGGATATTGCAGCTTTGCAGTCAAATAGTGTTGGGTAGGGTGAAATATGCTCTGGTTAAACATATCCAAATTTTGCGCGATTTGGTCTACTAACAAAAAAGTTATGAACGAAAAAGCGTCAAAGCATTTCACCGAACACTTTTGAGCGCTACTGTATAACAGGAGCTATGTAAACCTGCACTAGTATAACAGGAGTCGCCTCAACATTATGGTCTCTCCTTTCAGTAAAAAAGCAACAAGTTGATTGGAACTAGAGGGGGCTGAGGTATTACCGTTCGGTTGCTCTTTGAGCCAGTTCAAATTTTTACCGCAAAGAGCTGCACATTTTTTCGGTCAGAAAATGTAAGCATCCATCTTCTCAGTGTATGAATCAAACAGATACTTCCGGAAGGTACGACTTGGAAGTGGCGAAGCGGAGGCTCCACTTAAGATGAGATGTGCAACCCTTTGGGCCTAGATCTTTGATGCGCTCATATTTCATTTTTCGCTTTCTGAATGGTTTTCTCACTGCCTTGGAATTTCTTATTTGACGTCTGCAAGAAAAACAAGAAAAGAATGCCAAAGTCACGATGCTAGCATTCTTTGAATTTTTGCCTAAGGTTATGGGGAAAGAGGTTACACATGCTCATATGAATTTTCAAATTCTGTCAATCAATGTGATATTTCGAAGTGAAGTAATGATCAAAATAGGTTTTAGAGGTAAACGTTGCTGGAAGAGGTCTAGTGCAAACTATCCAGCGCCGTGTCTTAGCCCATAGCTTGCATTTCTCTCGTTCTTTTTCAAAGCTGGGAAAGGTTGCATAGCATGAAACCACCACTCAGAAGCATTTTTCGGGCACGCGTGTTTCCTAAAATAAACAAGGAGGGGGGTTTTTGAAGACCTAAACCAGTTCTCATCACGTCGCTCCATCAGGGCTGTTGCTTACCAAGAAGACCGCAACCTACTTCAGTGCGAAGCCCTATAGAACATCAGTGAAGTACCAGTCAAATTTAGCCCAACACTAAATGGGGCTGGTACAGCTCATGGATTGAATACTGCCCCGGTAACCCTAAGATATCATGTCAACTTTCGACCGCTTACTCATACTCTTGGTTCACCATAGAATGTAGGCACTGGCGCTGTGAGCTGATATCCACCATTTGAATATTGGGAGTCTACGTATTACTGGTAGTGAGTCTTATGCGTAAAATGCCATAGTAGGTACTGGTGGCTCAATAGAACTGGGGGCTAACCGATTCATTTTTTTTAGAACCTTTACCAATCTCTGTCTCTCCGACACATAAGGAAGCATTTGGTTGTTGTTCGAACTATTTTTGGACCTTGGAGCGTGCCCGTTACCGAAAGATTAATCTGCAGTAGGGGCACGGTCGCTAGCAGGAAAGTTTGACACTACTTTTTGCGATATATTTTAGCCTAGTTAGGGGATGTGAATACTCATAGAGTGTCAATTACGTCATCGTTTACGTTTTCAATATTGAATGAAGTTTGTGCGGCTTAACCCAGAAAAATCGATAGACGTAATCAAGAACTACAATATCGAGTAAAACTTACATATTTTGGCGTTTTGAAATAGAAATTCTGCGTTATCCTCAGACTGAGCTTGTAACAAAGTTATAAGAGTAAACAGTAGTAGATACAGGTACCAAGACGACATGGAAGCCGCTTAGGAAGCTGACAGCAGGCGAAGGCGGCGGCAGCGCGAAGCAGTTCAGATGATGTTCTATTTTTGTTGTAAGATGTTGACATGCTTCGTGTAATGCGCAGAAAACCGGAATGCCTTCTTGATTTGGGCGTATTATCACAACCACCACTGGGGGCTTGATCGGTTCGATCGGCTGCCCTAACATGTATGTTTGCTGTAATAAGGGCTTATAGCGTATGCATGTGATAGATTCCATCGATCGGAAAAGCCAGTTGTCTGGGGTTTCTGAAGAAACATGGGTAGGTCTAAAGGAGGCTGGGTAATCTTGCCGGATAGGAAAACGGATTAGTGGCGACCAGTTGATAGACAAACCTTAAAAGACGCAGTTTTTATACTTTTGATTATCTTGAGCCGAGAAAATGGAAAGGAGTTGTTGCGGGTGACCTTTAAACCCAAAATGAGCAACTTTTGTTTTCTCTAGTAATAGTTCCAGAGAACTGTTGTTACCTTTGTTACTATTAGAAAAGATGAGAACTAGTGTTTGAAACCTCGAATGATATAGTAAACTCAATGTCATTATTACTTTTCCCCAACACCATTGCTTCCATTGGAAGGACGCATTCAAGGTGTGCTGGAATGAAATACTCAAGAAGGACATGGGTAGTAGTATTCTGAAACAAAAATTGAAGGGTTGGCTGTGTACGTTCTTTGTACAGTCGAACCAGGTTCAACATTCATCACCTGTATCACCTGTATCACCTGTCGTCCCGTTGATCGTCGATTTCCTCGAGCGGGCGCCAGTAACGTCTCCATTCGTCCCTGTTACGAGCCGGAGTGGTCCAATGAATCGCTCCAGGGACACGAGGATCAACATTCCTTTCGTTCAGAGCTTTCGTGAAGAAGTCTGACCATCTCGTTGGCGGCCTTCCTGCGTCTATCAACATTCATATATGGGGAAATGACACATATTTCATGTTTTCATTCGACACCTTCTATTTCATCTTGATGACCTTGTATTTGCGTTACAATCTCGTTTTTTTCGTTTCCCTACAACTTGCAAGTGCATAAGTTCATGTTTATGTGGATAAATAAGTCGATAGACGCAGTAGTTAGGTGTTCGTCACCATTCTTTCTGTCAGTATGACTCACTCACCGCTTTACCGGTCTATGACTCAAAATTGATTCTCTGAGAGAAATCTTTAGCTTTCTTAAAATATTCGTGTGGTGCTAGGCGGATTGATTCGTAAAGATGGAAGAGTTTTACCAGTTAAGGGGTATGGTGCTGTTTCACCAGTCGAAGTTGATTCCTTCCATAGGACCACTTATTAAAAGGCGTATAATAAAAGTGAGAAGGACTTCCCCAATGTCATTAGATAGCTGTTGTCAGTAGGATTTATGCTCATGCTCTGTTCCTCTGTTTATGTTCTGTATTTCAAATAGGTCTCATTTATCTGTAACCATTTGAATTTTCATCATATCAAAGGTTTTCCCTCGGAGGTTTCAAAAGTTTCTTAAGACGTGGGCAGAAGAAGGTCCAAAATATTCATCACAGACCTTTTACGGAGCCTTATCTATTCGCTCTATATGCATGATTTTTCATTAGTTAAGGCTTAACTGCTGATCATCGTCACAAGTCCAAGCTATTAAACTTGATTGATGTAATTCTAGAAGAGACTGTAAACCGGCGTTTTTGGTGGCAATAGTAATAAATCATCATCAGTCGATGGATTATCAATCTTTTCCTATGTTTTCCCGTGTTTGGAAGCCCCGTAACCGACGTGTAGGTTGAATTGGAAATGCTACAAACTTACAAGGTTGACGATTTGTAGACAAAGCTTCAGTCTCGGACGGGACTTGTATCCGTACTTGTGCTTTCCGAGCACAAACTTATCTCGCTGAAACCATCATTTTTTGAGCCTATCTTTTCGCTCTGAATCTTCCTTCATATAATAATTGCACGGATGATAAAAAGCCCTTTTTTCTCTTTTTTTCTCATCTTAACGGACCACCATCTTCGCGACTTGCTTGACATTCATCGAAAATAGCACGCAGCATGTTTTGGAAACGTTGCCTGCGATCTAGCTACTGATTTCAGATCCGATTCAAAAGATGGAGCAAAGGTCATTTTTAGATAGCCGACTTCTGTAAATTCACTGAGGAAGTTCTGAGCGCTGTGAAGGATGATTCGGAGCTAATCGAAGTGATCAATGCTCTCGATACTGCTGAGAGTTTCGATTCGCTAACTGGTAGCAATTTGATTGATCATCTAGTTGGCCGTCTTAGTCATGAAGGAGTGGCGAAGTGGATACAGGTTTGTAACTTGCAGAATTTGTTTGGCAGTAAGCAGGATTTCATGCTTCAGACAGCCAATAAGCCATGGTGTTTTCGACATATATGTGCTGCTTTCCCGCATTGGAGTAGCGAAGCAAAGGTGGAAGCCTTGACAAACTTACTGCAACGACCAAGAGCTCAAGAAGTTCAGTATACTGTTGGGAATTGCATTGACTCAATGTTCAAGATGAAGGTGAGAGATGCCTTGTTTGCTGTTAACCATTTGCTCTATACTGCTTCAGAATTACCAGGTTAAACTTTGTTATAAAGATATTTTGATATGAAAATCTTTGACTTTAATCAATCTCGTGTTTGGAGTGCGCCTCTTATTCAAATACTACTTACAACTAGAATCGTAGTGACGTTTTGGATACGAATGCGGTCTACACAGCCACTGGTAATTAATTTCGCTCGACCCAGGTACGCGCTGGAGAATTGGTGAATGTATCGATGGTCGAAGGAGATGAAGATGCTTTAAGGCAAACGGCTATTGCGATATTCGGGAAGGACGTCCTGAAAAGTGGATTGAAGAAAATGAAAAGTCGTGAATACGCGAAAAGGTTTGCAGTTTTCCTCTGTGCCTCTGAAAAATGTCCTATCAGTGACCGCCTTTTCGAAGTTTTGATTTCTTTTCCAGTGAGTTTTAGAGAGTTTTACGTACCCTGGCTTGGTCGAGTGTAACAGTTTTCCATATAAGTACGATGGACCTCTCCTATTCCACGTTCCTCCATCCACACACTGTGTCGGTTTTGCAGCTCAAATCATGCCGAAAAATCTTGGGATCCTCACTAATTAAACGGTCGCTTCTTTAGAAAGTGATAAACTTGTAAATAGGCCATACAAACTGCTAGTCATTTCTCAATTTGCAACATGCTAAGCAT
The DNA here is from genome assembly GCA_000469685.2 of Haemonchus contortus. NCBI lineage: Eukaryota > Metazoa > Nematoda > Chromadorea > Rhabditida > Trichostrongylidae > Haemonchus > Haemonchus contortus. The sequence goes on from LS997564.1 coordinate 13,098,628, forward strand.
TTGAGCGGTCCGTATGGCTGCCACTAGATCTTGTAGCGATTTCAAGACTGTGCTTAAATTCACTACAAAAACGCGAGCCTACTTACTGATTTTCGCTTTTTATTCATTTGCAACTATGCCCCGAAGCACCTTTATTCTTACTTCTAGCCATCTAAGTCAGTCGAGCCACTGAAACACCTCTTCGTGCCCCACTTGAGCATTTCCATGTATTAAGTTCGATCAGCTGATGATTAGAAAAGAAATCAGGCGATTTTCAGTGCTCTACAGGTTTTTTGGATTTGTTTGAAACTGTGGTCAAAAATGGCATCATCAGATGAAATGTCTGAAGGATACGCGAGCAACGCCGAGGAGCTGATCATGATAGCTCAAGGAGACGAAGACAGCCTCAAGGTGATTATTACCCTTACTCAGCTCCATAGACAATTACCGAACACTGCACCACGTTGTTGATGAACTGAATGGGACTGGTTGTAGCAGTACTGAATTAAAAATTTCATATCATCATGATTATGGCCTCCGCAGTAGGCTCGTATCGAGGATACACTCTAATCACTTTTTATGGTTCATCAAGTCTGTAGTGGCTTTAGCTTTCTTTTTTTGGCGATCTTTTTTGAGCTGGGCAACTACAGAAATTGATAGGAAACTGGGAGAGAGACTAGACAATTCGGCCGCTCGGCCTTCCAGGTTTTCCATTCGTTGTTATAGAGCGCGTATGCCACCACATATGTACCTTCAGCAAACTGAGAACTGCTATAACTGCTTTTATTTATCCATTGTTATGTAATCCTTACGAGAACTAGTCTCCTCACCGACTATGTTTCCCGTAATGTCTCTGCTTACGTGGGTACTCAATTTCCTTTACCGCATTTGCGAATTCTGCGATGTAATCGCCGATCCAACTTCATCTAAGAGGATCTCGAAGACATGACCCGGAAAGATCGTCTCGTCTGATATGCGTGAAGCTGTAGATACGTGATCAATTTCGAAAATGTTATTCTGAATTTAGCCTACGTACATATTTTAGGTTTTGCTTGACCTATTGCTGGGCATACTCAGTCAACCGATGAAGTATCATCGCACGGTGGTTTACTATGTATTCGTTCAGTTATTGCCTCATTTTAAGAAGCAACATGTTTCCCATATAATAGAGGTACGTACATTCCATGATTGGTCCGATTTTCAGAATGAAAAGTTCGCTTATATGTTTCAAAAATGGTTTTTCAGACAATGATGATGAACGATGACGAGTTGGCGGATGATGAAGGTAGCGAAGGTGATTCGTCAAATGATGAAGATGGAGGTAGCTCATCATTAACTCATACTCTCGTTTATGCTACATCCGGCCGGATTTACAGCCAAATCCCCACTATTTCGCTTGAAAACTGCTCCTAAGTGGTTTGTTGCTTCCGGACCTTTTTTTCTCCGAAGGTTGTGAGGTGTCATAAATGTTCGAAATAAGTGAGATTAGGTGGAATATGGCAAGACTTCGTGAGGATCGGAATCGAAAGGGGGGGCCGGCCTAGTGGGAGGAACTATGGAAAAAGAACATTATGAACACGAGTTTATGACCTCTCTTATTGCCCTGTCAAATTTTTTCTTCTATTTCTAAACTCCTTACTTAGCATGAAAGTTGTACTCTACATTTTGACGTCTTCTCGAGTGGCTGTGGCCTTTTGGAAAGGAATGAACAAGTTTCAAAACAATTCAAATTAATTTTTCGGATTTCGAGGTCTCTCCTGAGGTCTCCTGAGTTCCAGTTTTGAGAATTTTCCCGACATTTACTCGGTTTCTTTGAATCTTAACTGCCTTCTCGGAATTGAGATGTTCAGAGATGGAAGACAATGACGATGCTCCTGTAGAATCGGAACCTGATAGCGATGAAGAGGTGGGTTGAAGCATTTGAGGCTATATTCTAAAACAAAATTATTTTATTCAAGGAGGTCGAGCCTGAGACGCTGAGTCGTCTAGAAAGCGCTTTGGGAAAGGCGGCTGTTAAGAGAAAGGGCGATGCGATTGATGAGGAAGAGGTTAGTCAAATATGGAGTGATACAGTGTTAGTTAACATCGAGTAACTTTGTGCTGCAATCTGGAAACAACAACAAAATTAGTTTTTTAAGGGATTTTTTGATCAGATTTCGAGCTATACAACTATAGGTCTCTTCCTTTTTTATTTTAAATTTCGACTTTCATTTCCTTAATTCGATTAGCTTCCTGTTTTTGATCAGAGACACTTCACGAAGTTTCTCGGAAAGTGATCATACCGGCGTAACGGGTTTGTGTGTTTGCTGGATTTACAGTTCGCCTAAGCCGGCTTAGTGATTGGGTGGACTTGTTAAAATCACAATTAGGAGGGACGGGGCTCTGCAAGCCCAGCAGAGCGCTGGGTTGAAAACATAGCGTTGTATAGGATTTTGAATGTTACGGACTGGTATAAGTGGTGGATCGCGTCGTTACAATTATGGATGATCGGTGATAGTATGTGATGAATTCCTGTGATTTTTAGTCAGATGCTTCCGACGTTGATGACTCGGAAATGTTTGCAATGGACGATCGGCTTGCAGCTGCATTCAAAGCAATGGTCCCAGCGAAAAAGAAAAAGTAAAATTCTTTGTTTTATTTGGTTGTTTGCAGATGAGCCCTGCAAGTTTTATAATTTTTGTCACGTTCTAGTAAAGCAGCTTCTCAAGCGGCAGCAGCGTTTCGGTTGAAACTTGCTGACCTTCTCCTTTTCACCATATCTTCTCAAGACACCCCAGCAAGTATTAAAATAGTAAGTTCAGGTCTTGTTCAGAGTTCTTCTGACTGTCACAGTCGATCTCTTAAACTGAGTGTCTTTGCAAATTAAGCATATGGTCATTCCGTTGCTGAAACTGGCAAAGCTACAATTGAAAGAAGACATGGAGGGTACGCACTCAAAGAAGACCATCAGTCTTCTGAACATACTGTCGCGGTTGAAAAAGGTGATTTTTACGGTCCATTTCCATTCGGAGTAAAATGAAAAGGTACAATCTCATTGTGTTCGCAGCCCCCATTCAACTTACATTCAGAAACACAATGACATCTTTTTTTGGACTTTTTGGTTCTGAATAATCAATTAAGATTGCAAAAGTTGTGCAGGCCAGCGCTTCTGTATCTCACCTTAGTATAGTACCAATTGACAATCTAGTGGTACTATACTAAGGTGAGAAACAACCGGCTGGAAAACTTGATGGACCCGGGCGAGTATCGGTACGGGATTCGGTCCTGGAACCATACATGCTGATAGCGCATACTGGCCACCACACCATGTCCTCCTCGTTGTTGAGGTAGTGCGGCCGAACCGGAATTTTGGATTCCGGCTGTTCGAGACAATAAAGGAGGTGGGGAGGAAGAGTCAGCATTATTTCTGGCTACTTGAATCAAATGCTGTGTCGAATAGTATGTCGAAGCGGTGTCGAATTAGGCTCCATCTCATTTGAACTTTCGTCGAGTAGAAAATGAGGCTTTGTAACAGTTCAGGTTTCCTATTAACGTAGAATAAGATATAGTAATCTCAATTCTGTTCAGATCGAGGTCACCGATAAACAAGTGATTAGTTTACTGGATAAACTGATAGTAGAAGGATCTGGCATCTCCAATCCGACTCTCATATCCACCGTTGCTGCCTTGTGCTCTTTTATTGTAAGTGTTATACAGATCCTTCGATATTCTTAAATGTCATGCTTGGAAGAAGCACGACACAAATGGCAACAGCAAAATTTATCCAGTAAGAGTGGCATTTGTCGTTAAGTAGAACAGCTGTTTTCCAGTTGCACCTTACTGTCTTGAAATTCGATTACAAAACTTGACGACGTTTCTGAAAAAGGATTGCGCGTCATTCGACACTACACTTTTTCCACCCACTTGGCCAATGGGGCTTCTTGATGATGGAACTATAATTTTAAAGATATCATAGCGAGACTTTTTTTTCATAGCCTGATTTTTTTACTTGGAAATTCGGCAATCAGCGAAGCGACTTTGAAGTAGGCCCCAAAAATGTTACGCGTAACCATTAGGTTATAGCAGTTTTGGTAGAAAAATTTATGTTCACTGAAGCTCAGCCCTGTTGCAGTTCTCACTTGGCATCTCATCAGATGGCACATGTTCGGAAGCGGTGCTCTCAGCATTCGTTGGTCTATTTGAGCGGTTCATGACCCAAGAAGATGGATTGATCGGATGCGAACTGGCCATCGCTGCTGTCATAAAACATCCGGTATCTTTTAGTTTGATTGAAGTTTTCTCTCCTTCAGTTTTTACATCTTATTTGTTAAGGAGCCATTTGTTCCGAGGGCTTCCGTATTTTTGAAGGCAGGATTCAATGAGGAATACCGTGTTTTCCGAAGGGTTCGTTACCTGTCGTTCAGGTTCTCTTAATAGGGACGCTTCTGTTATTTTCTCTGTACATATTCAGACTGAAGCTGTACTTTGTCTTGCTGGAATGATGAACAAAGCAGTAATTCTCAAAGCCCCAGTGGAGAAATCCGTTGTCAAAGGTCTTGCAAAGGCGTCTTCTGAGTATCTTCAGAGCTCGATGTCTGAACCAAACACGGTTTGCTTAATTTTCTCTTCGTGACTTTGTTAATGGATCTATAATCTCATTGTAAACAAGAGAAGCTCAAGCGTTATCGAACCGTCATCGATCGAATTTCAGATCAAACCCCGTTTTTTCGCAAGCGTCCTAAAGCTCTTGTTATCTGCGGCTAATAGTGTTGGAGATGAACTTAAGGTGAGTCTTTTACTCATTGTTACTCTAGCTGTGGCTGTAGAGCTTGATTACTTTCAGCCTACACTGCAAAAATATCTGAAACTAGATGAGATGTTGGAAAACGAACAAGTTTGGAATGAAGTGAGCAAGAAAGTTAATGCGGCTTGTCAGCAGGTGAGTTCGGAGGGGTGAGTGCAAAAATAGAAAGGCTAACTTCTAGGTATTAGTAAGTAAATCAAACGTGTCCTGTCACCTAATGCCCCTCATCTCCAAACGGGTTGTGGGAAGGTTCGAATGTACAGTTAATCTAGGTAGTTGCTTCAATTTATGATGTATTGAGAATGAGAGACCGCAAGTTGGAAGAGAAAGGAGGGACAGCTGCTCTTGAAATTTGTTCTTCACATACCTAGGCTCAGCCTGTGGTCGGCTTGGCCCATGACTGATTAGTTGGAAATGCATTGCTCACTTTTGGTGATTTTTTTGGGACGTCTCGATGGCATCATGAATAAAATTAGTAAATAGCAGGATTCTATGACAATTCGTTCATAGACGTCTCAAGAGATTGAACTCGCTTTGAGGAACCGATAGTTTCGCTATTCACATGCGATCCCTTAGTTAGGGCTAGAAGGTTCAAGAAGGCGTTTGACATTGAAGTCTGTTTTTCTGTTTGGGACAGGTGTATCATGGCCCTTGTTCTTCTGGGTAGACCCCTAATAAACGACGTATCTCCTAGAGGATAAATAAGAGCAATCGGTGGTGGTTCCACCTTTTCTTCCATCGAAGAGTACGCCAGTCATTTCAGGTGTGCGGCAAGTCTGCAACCCGTGTGCTCGACACTATTCAGAAGGCCATGGCGTGATTGTTTGTTATTGTTGATTTTGTAGTTACTGTTACTCGATAATTTGTTTCACTGCAGTTTTTCGCCGCAGTACGCGATGCGAAGCTCAAATCACAAGGGTGCTGAGTTATGGGCAGAATTTCTTCCTCAGACCATACGCAAGCTCGTTCTGTGCTTATGAACACTGTGCCCTTTATCCACTACACTCCCCAGAGCCCGCTTGCCCTCAGCTTTGCCTAAGTTCTTTTCAAATCAATAACTCAGCATCGTTGTAGTTACTGTTACTGTTTTCATTTCGTTGTGATGTTGTTGAGCTCATTGTTATTGTTTTCAGTGATACTGAAGTCTAAAATGAATATGACAGTTGTTCAGTAGTTGTGGTTGGTGATCAAAACAGCTCGCAAATATCAGTACATGGATTAGGGCTACTCTTAGTAGCATTGGCCTTCTGAGTTTTTGGATTAAGTGAACTTGTCAGGGCGCATGTGAAGAATCAAGAGTTTTCGCTCTGATCCAAAATTCTTTGCTTCAGGAACTAAAATCCTCTGAACATAACTCTGGTACCACTTTATAGAGACGAGGAGAGAGCCCCCGTAACAGGACGAGCAGATAAGGGCCGGAAGGTCGCCCATTAGAGAGTGAAGTTGTTGATGGAGCCTAATTCTGTATTTGTATTTGTATTATTGTATTTGCTCGAAGGGGGGGGGAGGGGGATAGCGACAAATACAAATTGTTTCGAGTACAGGTAATGAATGAAAAATGTCGATGTGGCGAAAAGAGGATCCTATATCCGTTATGGGATCTGAAGGTAGCCGATTCATTTATGAAAGATTGATTTGTCAGAAACTTTTTCGACTATGAATTACAGAGCCATTCAATCCTCAGAGCCATTTCATGGAATAACAATGAACAGATACATTTATTGATAGACGCTATTAAGGCAGTCTTGTGAAAGGATTGGGGTGGTGGATACGGTAACGATAGACGCGGTGCTGTAGTTGAAGACGCTACAATCCTTTGTTCTTTTTACCGTCAACCATCTCGGTCTGCCCACCCGGAAATCGTTCGTCGCTACGCTACGGTTGCCCCGCATCGACGTCTGGCCCTGTAATCAGGTAAATCGCATTTGCTATGACATTCGTCGGCTTCATGATTCAACCATTGGCGTCATTCATTTTTCTCACAAGGTTTCAGATTTTTTACAGATTTTTTATATTATAATTATGCGTCCATTGCACAGAAGCGGAGTTGGACTCGCGTGAAGAATTCGTGCCCTCACCTAGCAACCTACTTTGGCCGTGAGAGTAAGCCAGAGAAAAATATAGCAGGTACAACACTTATGTTCGACTTGGGGCCGTTGGCAAGGAATTCACTTAGCGCTCTTCATAACCCTCTATACAAACCTAGATGAAAGCGCTGTATACCAAACAAACTACTAAAGCAGTCGAAAACCGATATTTCATCCGAATTTTAAATGTAATATTAATAGTAAACAATAATTCAGAGTACAAAAAGAGTTTGACATGAAAAAAAAGAAATTCAGAGGGAAAAAAATACGGATTTCGGCGGTGCCGTAACGAAAGAGCTGGCACAGAAAGGAGTACAACTACGGAAAAAAGTTTACTGTCGGCTCCTCGAACCCATGTGGTACTGGTCAATCGACAACTATCAATATCAATTTACAGGAACTTTCCAAGGCTGCTCAGGGACAAAGTTTTCGTCTCTTAAAGGCAAGGTTCACGATAAAAAAAGGTCACTTAGTTCTTCCTTCAGGAATACGCAGCGCCCCCCATGGGTAATAGAAGGTACCCTCTCGCTCCCACAATCTCGGCGCTTAGGGCATAGTGGAAGCCCCGTTGCTGCCGTAGTTCGCTTTCCCGCCCCTCGATCGGTGTCACGTTAGAGAGTGTCGAGACAATACAGATTGCTGTTATTCGTTCTGGGACCCACGCACAATCAGATAATCGCCGAGTGATGAGGCGATGTTTTTTCCCATTCTTTTTTACTCTGTTTTTCTTTTTGCTGCCGCCATCCCTTATTTAATTTCCTACTCCTAAAGGCTGAAAAAAGTGAGCTACTTTTGCTGTTACTAGGGTTTTTTTGTTCACTTATGCTTATAAGTGAATAAATTTTCGCTTGCCATTGTCTTTTATTCGCACCAGGACCCACACGCGCGCAGCGAAACACACTATTTAGCTCGTCCGGACGCCCGACTCCTCTTCATTTTTCTGGTTTCATTCTCGTCCAGCCCCCTTTTTAACGGTTTTTCGAAGCCTTTTTTCACTTTGGAAAAACCGATGCACGCAGTTTCGTCTTCACCTTAGTCGCACTAGTTTCGATTTTGTCTTCCATTTTTCATCATAATCTGGATTACCCAAAATTACCGTGAACTGTGCCTTTAAGGGGGTACAACAAAAGTCGCTGAAATAGTCACGATTGGCATTGATTGATCGATACCGTTATACATATGTACCGTATGGTGACCGTAATCTGCCCGCGCTGTCCCAATGCTAATGCTCCTTCGAAAGGGGGAAGGATCACCATGAAGTGGATGGCTTTACAAGGATATTGGGAGCAATATGGGACACATTTACCCCATGTATTTAAAATGATCATTCAAATAGAGAGACGAGAACACAGACACGTTGCGCAAAGGCAAACATCAACTTACCTCTAAACGGTGGTGACAGTTAAAGACACGCTCCCAATAGCCACCTTATTTCCGGTAAGAAATCCAGCGACCGACCACTTGATCAACATACCAAGAACAAATTCATGCCACGTTAATACAAAATTCGTTACCTAAACCAAATATACGATTTATATTGATTGAGGAATTGATGATTCTTTTTCAGCATCCTTCTTCAAAAAGATTGTTGCAATTATAAAAAGTAGTTTACAAGAAAGCGGAGGTTATGTAAAGGCAAGTGGAGCGCTATCACACAATATCGCCACGGCTTAGATCCTCGGATCGTTATCCGCATAAGAAAACCAAGCCTTCCATCCCTCCAGTGCCGGTTAACTGGTACCCTACTCTTCTACTACGATAGAAGCAGTAACTTGTCATTGTGTAGGCCGCAGTGGGGGAGTGGGGGTGGCGCACCCTTCAGACGAGGATGGATGCCGAAAACTTTTTAGGCCTTATCAGTTCAGAAGAGGTAGTGTAATGTTAAGCGCCACACTAGCGCCACGCATTCCTGTCCCGGCTCGGTAACTGCCTTCGCCAACCTAGCTTGCCGTTCTGCTTGGATGGGTGAGATGGTAGCCGACACGTTTGGGAACGTACCACTTGTAGAGGGTCGCAAAGGCGCTCGTCAGTTTTGCCGTGCGAGGAAGGGTACAATATCTAGGAACTCGAACTATACGATTAAATAATAGCAAGGAACTATCGTGTGAGGTAGTAGCTTCGGAATAAACTGTCTATCTTTACGAGGGGAAAGACTCACAAGGTCGTACCAAACGAGAACACTTCGTAGTTCACTGGAGAATTTCCTGGAGCCCAATGCTCCAATAAGTATTAATGGCACAATTTTAAGGATTGTAGAAAGTGTCAAATAAACAATCTGAAAAAGATTACATTCGTAGCAACCGGAGAGAATTTGATACAGAAACGTAGTCTCTCTGACCTGGAACAGAACACTCTTAGAAAAGCGCTCTTGCAGGCGTCTTGTCGACTCACTAGAGGAGTGTTTGGAAAAGTAACGTCGTAATACGAAAAAACAGATGATCACAGCACTTAAGACACAAGGTAATACCGCAGTATGCATAATCATCAGAGCAGCAAACGACTGAAATGACAGCTGTAAGAGCTAACTGCTGCTTAAATGGGTAATTACAATAGTACAAAAAGACCACAGTATGAGTTACTACCACTGTACATATCAGTTACTGTACACGTATATCATAGGTTATATCATACCAGGCGGCTACGCACGCTATTGCGTGCGCTAGGGGCTCTAGCCATGAGGGACGGAGCCACATAAGCTTCTGATTTTCATTATTGAATAAAATGAAAAAATGATGTGCAGGTTAGAGTACGGTAGGACCACGGTATCAGCAGTTTTCGTGCCAGATGCTTAGATGTGCAGGTTAGCGTACGATAGGATCACGGTATCAGAAGGTTTCGTGTCAGATGACGGTAGGATCACGGTATCAGCTTTTGTGTCAAATGTTCGGACGTACAGGTCAGAGTACGGTATGATCACGGTATCAGAAGGTTTTGTATCAGATGTTCAGATGTGCACGTCAGAGTCGGTTGGCTACGTCATCAGATTTTTTGTTCGGTTTCTGATGGGCAGGTGTAGTACGGATCCCAGAGCGTTTCTGAATAGAGTTATAAACTTTTGATCTAGGCTCCGCCCACTTTAGTGCCAGCCCCGCCCACCTCTGGGATTTGAACACATATGTTCTTTCACACCTTAATACCTTTTTGCCGCATCCCAGAGCGTTTCTGAATAGAGTTATAAACTTTTGATCTAGGCTCCGCCCACTTTAGCGCCAGCCCCGCCCGCTTCTGGAATTTTGCCACATGTGTTCTTTCATGCCTTAATACCTTTTTGCCGCATCCCAGAACGTTTCTGAATAGAGTTATAAACTTTTGATCTAAGCTCCGCCCATTTTAGTGCCAGCCCCGCCCACCTCTGGGATTTGAACACATATATTCTTTCACACCTTAATACCTTTTTGCCGCATCCCAGAACGTTTCTGAATACAGTTATAAATTTTTGATCTAAGCTCCGCCCATTTTAGTGCCAGCCCCGCCCACTTCTGGGGTTTGAACACATATGTCCTTTCATACCTTGATACCTTTTTGCCGCATCCCAAAACGTTTCTGAATAGAGTTGTAAATTTTTGATCTAAGCCCCGCCCACTTTGGTGCCAACCCCGCCCACTTCAGGGATTTGACCTCATTCGTTCCTTTACACCTTAATACCTTTTTGCCGCATCCCAGAACGTTTCTGAATAGAGTTGTAAGTTTTTGATCTAAGCCCCGCCCATTTTAGTGCCAGCCCCGCCCACTTCTTGGATTTGACCACATTTATTCCATTACCTCTGACCACTTTTTTCCCGCATTCTAGAACGTTTCCGAACGAAGTTACACTGATTTTTAAAAAGTTGCTCTCACCTTAACGCACGCCCCGCCCATTGTGGGCGGGGCTTCGCTAAACTTACGCATGCCCAGCACGCATGAGGCCTTGCCCACTCTTTTTATTTTTTTCCTGGCCTCGACGCCTTCGTTGAATCGAGTTATGAATCTCTGTGGAAAGTACCGCCCACTGCGAGACTGCTCCGCCCATCGCCGGTGAAATTAATTTACTTTAGTTTTTGACCCATCCCTCACCTTTGCACATTTTTCCCGGCGTCTGGACTGTTATGAGACCGAATGAGAAGAATTAGCGCATGACCCCGCCCAACTCCGGCGCATGCTCCGCCCCTTGGGGGCGGAGCCCCGCTGAGCTCACGTGTGCTCTGGCGGTCCTGCCCTATGCTCGACCCATTCCAAACTTGACCCGACTTCTCCAGGTGTTTCTTCAGATGATCCTGAAATTTGCGACGACAAACAGACAAACAGACAAACAAACAGACACACCAAGGATGTGGTTTATATATAGTAAGGATGGATTACTGCGAATGTTATTTATTTTTCGTTTACATCGTTGGCTCTGAATTTTTCGAACCACCGTTAAGCAGGGCTACCTAGGGCCACAGCCTTCCTAAGATATGGCAACTGTATTATAGCTTCAATGATCTTAAAAACAGCCTCTTGAGACTATCAGTAGGCTGTAACTATTTTAACGTGCAACTTCCAACACCAGACATGGTTACATCAGAGATGCTCACATTTGGATTGAAGACAATATCACTACTTGCCTTGTCATCCTCCTAATCATCAATTTTTTCGAGCTGGCTCCAGCAACGTCTCCGCTCGTCCTTGTCACGTACCCGTGTGGTCCAGTTCTCCCTCTTTGCCAGGATCTTGGGTCGTTGACGGAACTCCATTGAAGGCAGTAAGCACGGCAATTTGATGGGCAGGGTAGTGTGGCCAGTAACATTTTTGTGAAGAATTAATGGAAAGAAACAGTTGAAAACAAGAAAAGCACCTATTACGGCCTGAATTTGCGAGGATAACATTGAGGTGAGAATAGCCCATAGTTGTTGAGTGGAAGCAGAATCGTAAGAAATGGGCCGAGTACTGAATCTGCTGTTCGAGCATTGGGGCACCGCACCTAGAACTTTCGTGGGCAATAGGGATCCACAGGGTTGATGAAGACCGTTACGGGTTTTCACCATCCCTAAGAATCCTTACTTGAGCACTCACGAATTCCCTGCGCAAGCGGTATCAAGGTTAGAGCAAGGATCCCTATTAGTATTTCTTCAAGTAATAGTGACTCTCGAATTTATCCTAGAGCATCCATATTAAAAATTGGATGGCAAAGTGCCGCTACGGAAAGATAGAAGCGTTCGCCACTGCGAGAATCATGAACTTCGCCACCGTACACAGTACGAGGGTTGCCTTTTATATTTTGAGATTTGGCAAGACTAGTGTAGCAATCTAGCAACTGACACGACTATCGTAAAGTTTGACTATTTTTAGATTACGTTGCGAAATTTGAGCGCGATTTGTTTTGTTTACACTAAGTTATAAGATTTTGTTTAGGCCAGGTTATGGGGTAGAACCGTGAGCATTTTCGCGCGACTATTTTCCTCAACTTTCGACGTGGACTATTTCAACAACAATGCACGGATGAACTCAGTTCAATTCTTGGTGATGAGGCTTCATCCAAGACCAGTGTTTATCGATGGTACAGTGAGTTCACCCGAGGTCGTAGTTCACTCGAAGAAGAATTTCGTGGAGGTGGTCCGAAATCAGTTGTTGTTCCGGAAACCGTTGATACTGTGCACAAACAAATATTGCAAGAGAGTCATGTGGCCTATCGTGAGATTGGGACAACCTTAGGCATTAGTGGGACCAGCATATATTCAATTTTTCATGAACGTTTGACTGTAAAAAAATTGTTTTTGAAAAATTTGTCGATCCTCCAGAAAAGGGACTCGTGTCGATTGATCGAAAGAAATGCTCAAAAAATACGATCGCGGGGCTTCGAAACACGTCTATAGCATCGAAACAGATGACGGATCATGGATTTCTGCGTATGAGCCCGTAAGGAAACAGCAGTCGACCGTATGGGTATTCCAAGATGAGCCACATCCAACAAAAGCCGTCCGCGCACCAGGCACTTCCGAGAAATCGACCTACTGTTTCTTTGGAAAAACTGGACATGTCGCAACCGTACCACTAGGACAAGCAGAACAGTTAATTCTGAGTGGTATACCACCATTTGTTTGTCAGTTGACTTTCAAAAAATCAGGGAAAAAAATTGCTGCAGACGAAACACTCTTCACCCCGACAATGCGAGCTCCCACACATCGGCTCAAACAACTCCATTTTTGAGCACTCAAAACAACGATTTGACAGGTCATAAGCCATGTAGCCCCCGGGTGACTTCTTCTCATCCCGTACGTAAAAAATAAAATGGGAAGTCAACGTTTTTCGACACCTGAAGAAGCCGTTGATGCGTTCAGAATGCATGTTTTAGAGTTACCTACATCAGAGTGGCAAAAGTGCTTCGAAAATTGGTTCGAGCCCATACAAAAGTATATAGATCTTAATGTGGAGATTTTTGAAAGGCAGTAAACCGGTTTTCAATAAATAGTATTTGTTTCGGTTCTCAAATCTCAAAATATAAAAGGCAACCTACGTACCCCTATCAAAAACGGCAGGGCAAATGCCCGGCGCGATAGCCTATCTTCATTCGGAGTGTACGCACCTCATAAAAGCTGTCTTTGACAACGTACTAGTTCTTAAGTCAAGACTGGATATAAAAATATTAATAAAAGGACTAACTTGTACATCCGAGTCGTATGCGGCCGTATAGGAGAGATAAGCAAAAAAGACGGAGCAAACCAGTATAATAGGGATAGCGACAATGTGAAATGGCCTGATAATTCTTGGCCTGCAACAGATTCTAGCTTTCAATGTTACTTATTTTTGTTGGATACTGTTCTAGAAGGGGTTAGAATATCGGTACTCAAAACAACACAACCGTCACTAGGTCTACCAGCTGACTTCTTATGGGAAGTACAAAAAGGTTTCATTTAAAACTTTATTTTTCCGCGCTTTGCTTGTGGTACCTTTCAGAAGAGAAAAGAGAGCTCCTCGGTCTGCTTTGCTAACCCATCCCCGATTTATGCCCCCTTTTTGCCGTTGTCTTGGCTTTCTGGAGACCAAATTTTGAAGTCTTGCCCTTCCACTGCCGATCATGATGCGTGTTCAACCGGATACGGGAACTTCTCCCCTAACACGGCGTCGCACACGCCGCACCCGCCGCCTATCGCAGGATTGCGATGGAAGATTGGAGCGCGCAATTTGTGTGGTGGGGAGTCCTTTAAACATTTGAATTGGCCGGCCGCTCTCTTCAGTTCCAATGCGATTCTGATCGTCGTTTATATAGGAGGAGTCATTTTAATTAATCAAGTCTAATAAACATGAAAACCAAAAAGAAACAGAAGAAAAAACGATAAAATCCAATGAAAAAGCAAGCCAGTCAAGGAAAAATTCCGCGTCCTATCGATTGGCGGGAGTATGGTAATTGCAGAGACGTTTGCCCCATGCCGCAAGGGAGAATGCCGCGATAGGGGAGAAGTTCCGTTACCCTTGTTCAACCAACTGAGAGCTCCGCTGAGTTCACTGCGCTCTGCTGTCCTTGTCCTGGGCCCCACATAACCCAAATAACATCCAACCTCTCCGGATGCTTCTTTCATCTACAATCCCTTGGGGTTATGCTTAGTCATAGATTTCAGTGATTACTAGCTGATTCGATACTCTGGGAAGTGTACAAATGCGATTACCTTGTCATTTGTAATTGACTTACCAGACAATAAGTAGAGTTCGGTGGATATTGAACACGCCTACAAAAAACTCCTCCACTGTTTCAACGCACGTTATCGAACTATCAAGGTAAGCAAGGGCTATTTCACAAAATGGTACAAAATATTGGAAGTAGCTGGTTCGGCCATCCAGGAGCACGATCTAAAATTCGAAGATTTCGACCAAGATCAATGAACGAATGACCAAACTCTGGCTTGTTTTAGGTCAGGTTGTCACTATGCTAAGGGAGGGTGCGAAGTGGAGGAAGGAAAAGGATTTTTTCCGGCACTGGAAGTTGGAACGTCGGCCTGGCATATACGCAATTTCTCTGGTTTTCTATGGTCACATACCGTTTGAGATTTGTGATCGAGTTGGGCTAAACTTGCCAGAATCATAAGATATTAGTTGGGACCCCTCCTTACTTTGTCCTTCTTCCTTTTTTCGCCTTCTCTTGAATACCCATATTTCCTTACCGATGAGTGAGTAAAAGCGTCAATAGGGAGCAGAGAATTGTCCTCAAGCAAAGGGGATGGGGTGTAAGGGGATGGGGAAGGGTAGGGGGTGGGGGGGGGGGGAGGTGGTTCAAAAACTCTCCGTACGAAATCTGTACAATGTTGAAATTCGGGAGTTACAGGGAGTGGGTGATTTCCCCAAATCTCCTTCCCTTTGGCCCGATTCCTTTCCCCTTTTTAGATCTATCTGATTTAAGAACTCACCCGATTACGTAGAAATCGCAAAATAGTTCCTGTACAGATGACCACTTCTTGGGTCACAATGAGATACTGGTAATGATCAAACGTCGCATTCTTTTGCAGCATACGGTAGATGACGTAGACATTGACGAACATCGAAGATACGGCCGCAAGCACGTTGTTTACATACTGTACTATGTAGCAAAACAACATCAATTTTCTGGATGGCTGTAGTGGAGCGGGCTCAATTTTCCTTGTGATCAGCATCTGTAGCAAGATCCAATCATTCAAATTCCATAATTCCAGAGGCACAGCTCACGATACTTGTGAGTTATCTTGCCTAGGTGAAATAATGGAAGTTGTGGTGGAAAATGGTGCAAAAATGGCGAAGGAAACGCGAAAATGGTAGTTTTCGAAAAGAGGGCTTCAAAAAAGAAGTGAAAAAAGGAGTTGTACGAGTTTACGGCTACAGAAGCGTCAAGGAAGGAGTGTTCAAGGACCCATCTCACGGTAGAAGGAGTTTTTCTCGGTAGGATGAATCTGTGCTTCTTCATATAACAATTAGCGCTGTCAGGTCAGAAAACGAGCTAGATAGGGCTCAAAGACTATCCCGTGTGTATGCGTGGACGAATTTCAACGGCATTGTAGGGAAGCCATTCACCAGGAAAACTATTTAGAAAATTCAAGCTACTTGTCGTGATCCATAGCGACAGTGAAAGGCACTTCTGGACAGTTTTGGCTCGATGTAGTCAACTCCTTGCGTTGTTACAATAACTGCTATCTCCTCCAAAAACCCCATCCATGTCATGTGCGTCATGGTTACCCCGTACAATCTCTATTTTCACTACTTTTAAAAAGCCTTATTTTTTGCAAACGGGACGAGTTCTCTCGGGTCCTTCAATCGGTGCACTACTCCCAACCAATACTTCCGCTTTTCGACTCAAACAGGGGTACCTCAAAGTTATGAGAACTGCGCCTTCAAGCGAGCTGTCAATTGGTGCAATAAAATGAAAAGGTGGCAACGGTAGGCCGAAATTTGGAAAAATGCATTCAACCGAGCATTCATAGTTATGGCATAAAACTGTTTCCTTGAAAAAAAAAACAAAAAAGTAAGAGTGGAGATTCCGTATAAATACGTCGCCGTCTGTAACCGCTGCATATCTCCCAATTGAGTACTCTACATATTTGTCGCCATCCCGACGCTTCATTGTGAATGGAGCAGCCTAACAACGCCGTCGTAACAAAGCCTCTTTTAGGTATGTACGTCAACTAGACCAATTTTAGAGCTCTTGTAACTTCCTGTCGTTCCGACCAGAGAATGTCCCTCGTGCTGACCTTGGGGGCTACGGTTTCAACTCAAAGGAAACACTGGGATGCCGCTTTCATCGTGACTTTGATTTCTGAAAGGTCTGAAAAGCAGTGATCACCCTGGCCGAATGAACGAGAGACTCCTGTTCTTTCCTACAGATTACTTAGTGTATGATACTGGTGGTGCTAAAGGGATAACAAATAATGAATTCAAGAGAATACATTGTAAACATGGTAGGGAAGTGTTCCCAAAAGACAGTGTTGAACCATGATAAGTTATATACAGTAGCGCTCAAAAGTAGCAGCGAAATGCTTCTTCAGTTTTAATTTTCAGTCGTAACTTCTTTCCTACTGGATCTAATCAAGCAAAATTTCAATATGTGTAGCATTGGTGTAGTGTGAATATTTACCACTACTAACCTGCAATCTGATCATGTTCCAGATATCCAAAAAGGCTTGAACAAAAATTCAACTGGAAATACGAATGACGGTCCTTTTAGGAGTCCTTTCCTTTTTGCCATGTCTTAAGTGTACGAGCACTAATGTCGAACCCAGAAGAGAAGAAAAACGTACATAAGGTCGGAACAGCACAGTCTATAAACGCCTCCCCATTAGTGTGTGGATATGGCTGTTTTGCAGTCAAGTAGTGTTGGACAGTGTAAAATATGCTTCAGCTAAACATATCAAAATTTCATGTGAATTGCTCCACTGGGACAAAAGTTACGGCAAGTTAAAGTTGGCCGAATACTTTTGAGAGCTACTGTATCTTCGATAGAATAACAGCTAATAAATACGTGACACCAGTGAGAATTTAAAACAAGTCCTCCTTTCAGACCCTCTACACTTGAGACCACTACTGAGGACGCAGGGCACATGTTAGATGAACCCACGTAGGGAAATTATGGGTCCACTTATGTTGAAGAGCAATAAGTGTTGGTCCCTGGGCTCCAGTCCTGCTCATTAGAACGAACTTTTGGATACATCACAAGTGAAGAAGACATGTACCTATATGCTGATCAAACCAAACAGCTCGACAGAATCCATCCAACGACATATTCTCTACAGTTCTTCCTATACAGAGATCGGAAAACTCGGAGATTATTTCTGCACGGAGATCAACATGTGTTAGATCCATTCAACTGTCCGACATTAGCTTCCACAAACACCCGATATAACAAAATCATTAGCTAAATTGACGTTTTCCCTGGAGCTTGAAGAAGAGGTGACTCAGGTGGGCCGGGCACGTCATGCGATATAGTAATGACTGTTGGACCGGGGTGGTTACTGAATGGATCCCTAGGGACGTCAAACGAGACACGAGGACGACCGACAGCGCACTGGGTAGACATCTTCACGAAAGCTCTGAACGAAAGGAGTGCTTTGCCCAGTGCCCCTCGAGCGAGGACGATTCCGTGGTCTATTTTGGCTCGCGACAGGGCCGAATAGAGACGTTAGTGGAGGAAATCGGTGATCAACGGGACGACGGGTGATACAGGTGATGAAGAACAGATAGGCTGTAGCCGCAGTGCTACTTGACGATGGCCAATGAAGGTGAGCGATAATCAACCGAACCTGACAGAGTATAAAAAGCAAATATGATTGAACGAAACTCATACTAGTCTGAGAAAAACCTCAACCACTATTCTCATGATTGAAAGTTAACTCATTTACTAGTAACGCATTTACAGCTAGTAACCAGTCGATTTCGATTGGAGTATTAAATTACTCAGAGTAGCATGATTTGATAGGTACGTTCTCCCAAGAGTAGTTCTTGACCGAGACAACTACTTCAACAGAAAGAATGAGCAAAATGATTACATGGGCATGGAAAAGTAAAACCGAAAGATGGTCCAGCAACGGTGGGACAGTTTGAAAAACAGAAGGAACAAGTGAGCCTAGCCTTTCGTTTGGTGACCCACAACGATGGGAGACGGGCGTTAGGAACGATTTTGGGTAGTCGATTTGCCGCACGCGGCTGTCGCGGACCACTCATTCGCCGTTATTACAGCTCTAGCGTTCTTCATACAGCTCAATCGATATGCGATCATTAATTTATGCATAATTCTACTATTAATACTTTTGTTCTTGTATTTCTTACCTACTGCTGCATCCTGGGAGACGGGCGTTAGGAACGATTTTGGGTAATCGATTTGCCGCACGCGGCTTTCGCGGGCCACTCATTCGCTGTTATTACAGCTCTAGCGTTCTTCATACAGCTCAATCGATATGCGATCATTATTTTGTGCATAATTCTACTATTAATACTTTTGTTCTTACAATTCCTGCCTACTGCTGCATCCTGCTACATTCCTTGGCGCGCGACGCCTCTCACACCGCGACGCGACCATTTCGTTCCTAACGCAAAATACCCCTGCATCCTGCTACATTTCTTCGCGCGCGACGCTCCTCTCACCGCAACGCGACCATTTCGTTCCTAACGCACCACACCCCACAACGATATCTTTGACTGGTGTACGCTCAGGGATATTCCATAAAGTAATAAGCTTAAAGGAAAACAGGACCCTATAATAGAGACTGTAGAGAAGTTCACTTCATAGCGTGAGGAAAGAAGAACAGGCCAAGAGCGAAGCTTGCTTTGAGGTGGATCTGTCTACATAAACTGAAGTAGCTTCTCTCAAAAGCTATCCACTCTTTCAAAGCTCTTAGCTTTTCTAAGTAAGAAGATTATAATCACTCATCCTTGTATGCATGACAAAAAGGCTATAGAAAATGAAAGGATAACTCTTTCTGACGTTAGTGACACCCGCGCTACCGCATTCGACTTTCTTTGAGAATAGAAGAACGTTTTAAATAGGTATTAGGTTGTTCGGAAAGGAATGCGCGTTTGAGTCCAAAAAATTTTTTATTATAAAAACGAAACTAAACAAGATCAATTTAAAAGGTATTCTCCATTACTATCGATGACTTGTTGTCTACGTTTAGGCAAAGAATGGATTCATCTTCTGAAGAACTCGGCCGGCTGCAACTCAAAGTAGTTGGACACCCTGAGTTGAACTTTTTCGCGGTTTTTGAATTTTCTCTCGGCCAAGGAGTGCTGCATTGACCGGAACAGATGGTCATCGGATGGAGCCAGGTCTGGGCTGTTAGGCGGATGAGGCAGGAATTCCCAACCCCTATTCCTCAATTTTTTTCCATGGTGGTTTTCGCAACATGTTGACGAGCGTTGCCGAGGAGGAATTTTGTCGACCTCGTTTCGACACCTTGATGACGCAGTGCTTGATCCACGCGGTCCAATTGATCTCCGTATCTATCCGCCGTCACCGTTTGACCCGAATTCAGGACTTCAAACTAGACTCAACTTTTGCTGTTCCACCAAACACAGAGCATCACCTTTCTGCCGTGTATATCCGGTTTCGGAGTCGGTTTTGGAGTGTCATCGGCGTCTAACCGCTGTCTTTTTCGTGTTGCGTAGTCGAGGCAGATCCATTTCTTGTCTGATGTAATAATAGAGTTGAAAAAACCGCTGTTCTTGGAGCGATGGAGAAGAATTTCGGCCATCGCCACTCGTGTTGCCTGGTTTGCGTCGCTCAGCTGGTGCGGTACCCATTTTCCGCCCCTGTTCGTCATGCAAATTGCCAGCAAGTGCTCATGGATGGTAGGGTTTCAGTAGCCAACATGTGTTGCCAGTTCTCGGGTGGTTTGGTGTGGACCCAATTTAATGACGGTCTCCAACACTTGGTTATCGACGAATTGAGGCCGACTTCCATGATCTTCGCCCTCCAAGCTTTCATTACCGTTTTTGAAACGCTAATGCCATCGTGGACACTGGCTTCTGACAGGGCTTATTCGCCGTATACTTCAGATGTGGCACGATGAGATTCAGCAGCCGATTTTCCTTGTTTGAAGTTGTACCACATGCAAGCCCGCAAAAGGCATTTTTGGTCAAGCACCTTTTAAACTTTTCTTTCTTAGAAAAAACAAAGTAGACATTGACAAAAATATATCAGAAGGTGCGCAATAAAAATCTCTTCCAAATAGACAAAACTGTTCTGAAAAATTTCCTATAGTAGGGGAGAAATGAATGGACAAAGTTAGCGCGCATTCCTTTCCGAACAACCTAATATATCAAAGGTACAGTGACTTGGGAAATACTTTGAACGTTTTAAAACCTGAGAATTGCAGGATATCTTTGTAAATAGAACGGCTTCGGAAGCATCAGTTGGACGAGGATGCAGTATCTGTAGACATGGCCCTCAGAAAACTTGAATGGGAGTCGAATAAAGCCCTTTTGTTTCACTTACCTCAAGGCACAGTTCACGTTGAAGATGTTTCCCCAGATATTTCGCTATAATGAACCTGTAACCCCACAGGGTAGCACAAAGGAAACTGTCGGGTCGGAGAACGGGCTGCATTAGGTGTAGTAACGACCCTAAAAATTTCTGAGCGGACGAACACACCCCTAAAGACTGATGGATACTCATAATGTACTAGAGGCTATAGAGGTAGCACCATTGGCGCCTGATGAACACGTCGCTTGCAGGAAGCTCACTCCAGCCAGTTGTACGCAGGGGTGCACACATTCAGACAGCCCGTCCGAATATCTCTTCAGTGCAACCTTTGTCGTCACATTCTCGTCCAACAGCTGATTTGACGACTTTTTCTGATGTCATTAATATCCACATATGCGCCAATTTTCGAGTTTTCTCCCCTCTTTTTGCACTATTTTAGAGTATAACTCCATAATTCGTTTTATCAGGTTCATTTCATTTTATATTTTTTTAATTCATGTACGTAAGGTGCATGTTCTAATAAATAAATAAATTCGCCTAAAACTGGCCCGAACAGTGCTAGCGCAAAATTAAGTGTAAAGGGTAAAAAATTCTATTCTCATGTACACGACGTCATTTGACTACTCTCTGTAAAGCAATTACACTGACGCATAACAAAAAACAAAAATATCGCGTGTGTTGTATCATCACATGTCCACGGGAGCCGAGTTATATGGAGAATAATAGACTTTTCTACAACGCTTGAATTCATCATGAAAAGTGTGACATCAGGTCCAGTTTTAAGCCGGTCAAGTGGTACTAGGAGTGCTCGCCTGTAGCGATGTATCGCTGGGACGCCCTATTATTCTTCCACGTTTATATAACATTACCATTCTGAAGCAGTTCTCGAAGGACTCATCATTAAATGATCATAGAAAGGTCAAATACGGGGTAATGGCGTCCAACGCTTTGAGACCTTCCAGAATTGCACTCTTGGTCGGCTAGGGGTTTTTTCTCTCAAAGAATCTGTTTTATCGATTGGATGGGTTCATCCCTTTATGAAAGCTGAAGGAATGTCAGTTAGCAAGTGGAGGCCTGTTCCCAAAACCCTTTGAGGTTCACTAAATAGAATAGATGAGTACGGCTCTCCTATCACTACCATGAAGAGAACTTTGCTTTTCTTTGCCTAACCTATCATTTAAAATCTACTGAATTCAACAGCACGAGTCTTTTTGTTTGTCATAGAAATAATAGGACTGATCGCGGTTCCTTACCTCATAATAGACATTTCTGAAGAGTTATTGGAATTATTCAAGCTTCCCGAGTTTGTCATAGAAATATTTTACAGGTCTTCAGAAACCTATTGAATCCCATGACTTCATGAGCTCACTGTTAGCTTTCGTTCTCTAATGAAAAACTTAGTCAGTCGCTGGTTCAGAAACGCAAACGGATTAGGCCTAAACTTTGCTGTTTATGACCGGAATGGCCATACCGTATTGTAATACTTGTGCATCAGAACTAAAACCGGCTTATGATGGTAGGAGCGGTGCCTACTGTTGGACGAGACACCTCTGGTTCAAGTTAGTTGATTAATTACTGATCCTCTGGCCAACGTTCAGGGATCACAGGCATTCCAAGTCCTGCTAGCGATCTCCCATGTGCTTGGCTCCTTGTAGAGAGTTCCTGCTGACCCAACCACCGTTTAGGAAAGAGTATGCAATGAGCTTCAGAAGTTTATTGAGGAAAGTTTGCGATGGGTATGTTACCCTGACTCGACTCGGCATCAACCTCACTTACACTCGAGGGAAAGCATATGGACTGCTGTGCCTTTTCAAAACTCATCCGAAGATTCCTTTCATTGCAAAAAAAGGAAATGGGTAGGGTGGTATAAGGTGACAGGCTCAGACAGTGTTCACACTCATGGAAGCCCAGCCAGATATGCCGTCACGTGGATAAGAAGCAGACATGAACAAACGAATTCGAGTATCTGCAATTGCATTAGATCAGTGTTTTATAGCTTTCAGTGTGTGCTTTCAGACTCCACTGACGTGCATTCTTCCCACCGACCGACAGGCGGCGTTCTTGGCCACGTGTTGACAACGCAAGACAAATTGCGTTCACTGCTGAGTAAGTCGGAGCACGCGTGATCCATCGGTGTCCAGCGTTGTCAACATGTGGTTAACAGCGCCGTCGGTTGGTCGGTTGTCGGTCGGTCGTGGTAGTAAAGCATTTTGGTGGAGGCTGGAAGCACCCACTGGGAACTGAGGAACCAGCATAGTCTCCAACTTCTATCTTGCTTTAACCCCGCCATAGTTGTTGTAAACATAATACAGTGTGTTTCAAAAGTATGTGCACACCCAACATTTTGTTTTTTTTTTGGGAATACCATTGCTTTCTGTAACCTGTGACCTTCACCATTCAATTCCTTGTGTGCGATAACCTACGAACACATATGTATTCTGAGAGAACATCGTAGCTGCTAACATAATTTTATTAAACAAAAATTTCTTCTTTGTTTCAAAAGTATGTGCACACTTAGCAAAAAACAAAAATATAACCGAGATCAGGAATCAATAGGGCCGCCTAAATTTCTGTAGAGGGTATCGACTACGAGGAATCGTTTAAGAATGGTTTCGTTGCGGTAGATTCTTTAGTTACCTTTGAAATGAAAGTTTTGAGTGTGCACATACTTTTCGAACGGCGACTGGGCCGCTGTTTTTCATGTATTGCTGGACTCATTCGAAACTCTGGCAGCTATCGCTCACAACCCATTGCTAGCCGTCCACGTATTTTGACTGCTCAGGAAAACAGGAGAATAGCCCGTCTTGGGGCGAATACTTCTTTGTCTGTGAGTCAGACGCGAGCTCAGAAGGGTTTACCAGTCTCGCGTACGACCGTTTGGCGCTCTATCCGCTCTGATGAGTATATCACACGAGAGACCATGAAGAAGGCTACTCGACTCAGTACTCGCCACAAGCTGACAAGGCTGGAGGTTGCTCGCGCAGACCATCAAAGAGCCTCCTCCGAAATTCCTTCTCGAAAACACGAGTGGCTCTCGGCGAAGGTACCTTCAGTAATGACAAAATCCATCCGGCCCATCGATATTGTGCTTCTTATCATCAGAAAAGATCACTCAAGAATAAAATGGGTACAATACATTGTTTGTTCTAAAAATAGGAAAATTCTGAAAATTTTCGAACAACAGTATCTTGTCCCATGATGTTGCCATGTCCCCACGAGCAAACTTCAGCCTTGTCAGCTTGAAGCGAGTAATGTGTGAGTAGCCTTCTTCATCGTCTCTCGTGTCATACACTCATAGGAGCGGATAGAGCGCCAAACGGTCGTACGCGAGGCTGATAAACCCATCTGAGCTCGGATCTGAGTCACAGACAAAGAAGTATTCGCCACAAGACGGGCTACTCCCCTGTTGTCTTGAGCAGTCAAAATACGTAGACGGCCAGGAATAGGTTGTGAGCGATAGTTGCCAGGGTCTCGAGTGAATCTAGCAATGTATGAAAAAGAGCGGCCCAGTTGCCGTTCGAAAAGTATGTGCACACTCAAAATTTTTCATTTCAAAGGTAACTAAAGAACCTACCGCAACGAAACCATTCTCAAACGATTCCTCGTAGTCGATAACCTCTACAGAAGTTTAGGTGGCCCTATTGGTTCCTGATTTCGGTTATATTTTTGTTTTTTGCTAAGTGTGCACATACTTTTGAAATAAAGAAGAACTTTTTCTTTAATAAAAAATTATGTTAGCAGCTACGATGTTCTCTCAGAATAATTGTTCGTAGGTTATCGCACACAAGGAATTGAATGGTGAAGGTCACAGGTCACAAAAACCAATGGTATTCCCAAAAAACAAAATGTTGGGTGTGCACATACTTTTAAAACACACTGTAGAATGCTCTTTGTGCCGTGCGAGGTTTTACGTCATAATGGTACTGAGTCACAGGTCGCAGCGCAGTATATACGGCAAAGGGTCGTTGGTTATGGAAGGGCACCCATATCTACCTTCATTATAAGACTTCTTTGGGAAATCCAGAACGCATCTAAACCTTTCTCGCTAAAATCTCCGTCTCATGCGCTAATATCGTGCAGTTTATATCGTAGTCAGTGCCGTTGTTCTGCTCAATTTTATGCCTACCAAGCGCCGTCATCAGGCTGCCGCGCCTCATACTAGCTAAGTTATTCGTGTAGCTAGTTGTCTTCCCATTTCTCCGATATATGTTGACCCACATGTCCGGCACTCCATGATCACGCCTATCAGTGCGCAATCACCTGCTGTTCCTTAAGGACATGATGCAATCTTTTGTTATGCGCTGCTTGTCATAGAGCCAGTTCCAAACTGATAGCTGCTTGATGCTGTTATCAAGAATAGTACAACAACTTGCAGTCCGTTGCAGCTGAAAATGCTCCATTGTATAGCATTGCTAACTTAGAGGCACAGTCCACAGTAATTTTGAGGTTCCCGTTTTTATTCATGAGGCGGATTTATAGGTAGGGAATAGTTCATCGGTGATAAAGAAAGCGAGAGAATTCGCCGATTCCGAGAAAAACATAGCTCCTCAAATGTAGGGAAAATAGAGGTTGGACGAGATTTCCATGACGGAAATAACATGTAAAGGGTGTTTGGACGACATATCACTTGCTGCAATTGCACCAAGAGCTGACTACATAAGTCCAGAACTGAACAGAAATGCCTTTCACTCTCCCTGAAGGTAATGAGAAATTGTTTGAACTTCCTAC
Organism: Haemonchus contortus; assembly: GCA_000469685.2. Lineage (NCBI taxonomy): Eukaryota > Metazoa > Nematoda > Chromadorea > Rhabditida > Trichostrongylidae > Haemonchus > Haemonchus contortus. The sequence continues at coordinate 13,124,096 of LS997564.1, forward strand.
ATGGATTGTCTTGTGATCGGTGCAGCCTCTACAGTGCCGGTGAAACTCGTCCTTGTAGGATACACAGGGTACAATCTTCGAGCCTTTGAACGCCTAACTAGGCGGTTTTCCGACCGAATAGCGCCAGATATGGTATACGGAGGGGCATCAAATTCATTTCATGGGAAAATCTCAGAAACCATTTTCATCGTGAACTGTGCCTTTAAGGGAAGACATAGCGGTAATTTATTTTGGGCCGTGGCACATTGCGTATTAGAGCAACATTTTCTATAACGTTAGGGCACCGTCTAACCGTGCACAGCAGCTATCTCACAAGCTAAACGTCGTGAGTCGAGACGCTCAGCCTTGGCTTTCAAGGAACCAACGTCTGAAATTCTATGTCTTTGAATAAGATACACTTTGCAACAATAAGCACATTTATTTCTACTTTCCATAGAAACAGCACAAAAATCGAAATGTACAAGAGACGAGACAAGAACAGAACAGCGAACGCTGTAGACCGACGGAGCGTGCGGCCAACGCTTGCTTTGCAAAGCTGGCCTGAAATCTGACCTGCGGCCAGACACTCAAAATCACACACGACCTAATATTTTATAAGACGACAATGAACAAATTGCTGAGCTCTGAGGGAACACACAGCTCAGTTACCGGTAATTATGCGCTTATTAGACACGACACCGCGACTCTCATAGAAAAATTGAAAATAAAAAAAAAACAAAACAAATACTAATTATATATCACTGAGAACGGGGCCATGGGTCCCATGAGGAGTCGACACGTGGGAAGAGTCCCCGTATGGGGAATACTGCTGCGGCGGCTCACAAAAATGATTAAGGAAATAGTAATGAACAGAGAAAAATGACAATTAGAACTAGACACATGACATATGTGCGTGCTCGTAGAACAGCGACTATGGAAGGAGGAACATTTTGTATCTGTGATGGATGGATGACCAAGAGATGGGGACGGGATCGTTTGAGCAAGGTGATCTGAATGCAACAGGGTGCAGAAAGATAAGGGGACAAAGGGGGCTGTGAGCAAAGAGAGCACATCGCAGGGGGTAGGAGATACACACCAACGTCGGTCATAAGAAGATAGACGCGGATCGGTCGGCGGCACAGCTACGCCGCAGTCTGATGAGCAGCCTATGGTGTCGTCAGAAGTCGTCGACGACGACGACGACAACGATGATGGCAGCGATGGCGACCGGCTTACTCTTCCTTCAGCATCATCACACAGCCACTACCATCGACGGTAGCGCGTTGCTTCACTTTCTTGTCTTTCATCCGTCGGTTCTATGAGAAAAATGCTAGTTACTCATGCATTAAATAAGAAATCATCCAAACTATTGCAATACAAAACTTATAAGTTGTATTACAAAATGTAATAAAATGAAATAAAGTTATCAAGGTTAATGAATCCCTTTTGGGATGCATCACACCCTTGGCTTTAGAATCGAATCGTACTGGCGGTTTGGATGGATATGGGGCCTATACAGTGACTTAATGTGGAGTGTTTTAACCCTCTCAGACGAAATGAGCGTACCAAGTAATCCCGGAAGCATGGAGGTTGGGTAAGCCTGGGCAGGTATCGATCCGGGATTCGACTTTCGGGTGCCGCTACACTACTTCCGCCAACGAAATTTAACGCCCAAGTGAAATATCAGGTCGAGGCGGCCTATTGAAATTTTATTCATAATAACATTGTACACTCAGTAAAGTGAAAAATTCATCTTTAGGAGAATATAGGGGATCCCCATCAAATACCTTATCGAAAAAGAATATTAGGAAACCAAAAGGGAATTTGTGTCTCTGCTATCCGGACATACACCTGTATGTACGCGGATAACAAGACTCCCCCGCCCAGATATAAAGCTTACAGTAATAATTTAGTGTACCTTGGAGAAAGTAAGAATTTGGGGGTAATTTCTAATTGATTTCACAAAATGATATCAAGTAATCTTACCTGGAACCAAATTTTTACTTGCCGTTCGGTTAGGCCAAGTGTTCGGGCTAATTCCCATCGTTTCTGCTTGCTCACATAGGTATTGTAGAGAAATTCCTTTTCTAATTCTAACGTCTGATATTTAGTATATGGCTTTCGCTTTTTTCGCATCGAATGGTTTCCCGTCCAGTCGAGGGAGGGTTCTGAAAGAACGTATATTCATAGAAGAAATAGTAAATCCATTAAATTTTGTACCCTCAGAAGACTATTGATCTTCGGATGCGCCCCACATACAAATCCTATTCAGAATGGTGGCGTTTTAATGCGTATGGGGGTATATGCAATGACTCGTGGGGCCAGTAGATGTACAAGTCAATACATTTATCCTTCAAGACGAGTCTGACAAAAATTAGCTGACACCCAAGGGATGGTAGGCATGGTTAGCATGGCTGGGTATCAATCCGGGGCTCGATCTACAGACCACACAAGTGTCAAAACGCCCTTCTTGTCGCTACACCACTTCCGCCCACACATCACTGTTGCATGTATTGTATAGAACAAAAAAGACCAAATGTCCAGTTTCCTTCCAGTTCTCATGACTATGCTCCTCCACTTTTACACCTTTCTGAACATTTCTATGCTTAGATTCACCTTTGTGGAGGTCATTATCCTGTACTGACCATATCTGATTTATCTCAACCCGCCATGTTAGTGACCAACAAACAAAACGTCTAGGGACTTTCGAGGCACAATTAGGGGTAAGGCTAGCTTTACCGATTACCTAGGGAACGGAATAGTCTATCCACAGGAGAAGATATTGTTTCTTGCATTTGAAAGAACACCTAGGTAGGGCGAAAAAAATGGCTGAAAACGCGATTGGAAGTGTCGTCCACTATAGCCAAAAGCGCCCTGTAGAACAGCCTGCTAGATGCAGCATCGCGCAATGGATCATACTGTAAGTACAGGGGTACTGTACCCAAGTAGTTCTTCTTGCACAATGTTTGGAATTATGTTCTGGCACTTGCACCTGTTTTTAATTTCCTCGCTGTTATCCAGCATCAACACATTCTTGACTTATTTGTTGATTCAAGCATCATGTCATCACTAATTGTGCCTTCAGAAGGATCTAGCAAAAGCCAATCCCATTGAGTAGCTACTACACTTCAATTCCCATGGTCCCGTCGAGCCCGCTCGTCTGCCTTCCTTTGGCTTTCACCAAACAATCCATTCGGGCTGCAGATAGCGCAGCCAAAGACAACGCATGTGTAGAATCACCTGGCTATCATAAACACTAGCTGGTAGAGGGCAATTATAACCCAATCTATAGAAACAAAGCAATAAAACCATATATCGTACGCCTGCACTCCTAAAAGGAATGGTGAGACGGGCCGGGTGACAAGCATCAGCTGCTGCTTCGGCTGCTGCTGCTTTGGCTTCGGCACTCTGCTACCGCAAACGGGAGCGAGGGTAGACTCGTAAAACCAACCGTCTAATCAAAAGGTTTACGAGTCCCCATGGCTTATGCAGCAAACGTGCTCGACGGCTAATTGGATCATGTTTTGCATGACTACCGTATACCATCGCGAAATCTAGGAAATGAGTTCCGCATTGACATTGACGTTGATATCCGAGGAATTAGTTTTAGTGTGGATGATGAGGATGAGGCAAAGGCAACCAGATCAGATGTCCAACTCAAGGGCCGTCAAGGGTATAGGGTCAAAGGGGGACGTCTTGGTCCCAATTAATCTTGGCCTACGCCTGGTGCTATGGGGTCAGAGTCAAGTACTCGAGTACTCGGGTTTTAGATATGCATCACTGACACCTCCAAATATGGCCAGTGAACATAAACTTCTCTTGATGCCCTAGGAAGAGGAGGGTTCCCTGAAATAACTCATGCAGTCGACTACTGATTAGGATCGAAGACCCCAAACACCTTGATGAATTTAGGAGCGATCAAAACCGGGGCTCGATGAACCTTTAAGAGCCATAATCGGACTGAGGTCATCGAGGAAAATTAGGGCCACGATTTCGTTCTGATAACCATCAATAACTCTGACACCACGGGTTCTAATGATGACCGGGGGACTCTCGAACTGTGCCAATGACCAGTCCAAACATGGTCGGCCTCATTTCCTTTTCTTCGATTGCCCTTTCTGGATCCATGAGGTGGTTCGGGATGACTCGAAGATTATCACAGAAAACCCGACTGCTAATCCACTTCCACCGTACTACTGTCGTCGCGAGTTCTTACCCTACCGCACCGACCACGCTCTACACAAGGTGCAAATAATTTTAAATAAAGCTTGACGGATGCTTTCAGGAGTTGAGACCTACAGAGAGAGCTTGGGATATAGCAACTTTCATTGGGCTGTTCCGTTTAGAGATGTTTAGGGATAGGAGGGCCCTAGCGCATGAGTTCGGTTACCAGTTTCGTGGTTTACTTGTCGTGATGTCCCAGGCTAGCTGTTTCTTTCCTAACCCTATACGGCCTCAGACGGCCTACCCATGAGTAGGGTCAGATATAGGCTTCGGGCCCCAAAGCTGTCTGAGTTAGTGGAGGTGCTGGTTAGGCCATCTTCAACTATATTATGAGCAAATTAAACTCAAGAACAAGTCAATACCGTACCAATGCTTATCTTCGCGGAAGGCTATTTTGCGAAAAATCATCAGCCGAAGGAAACGCAATGGCAGCTCAGATTAACCAAAACCCTAATCTGATAAATGGCGAAGTTCTACATGCCTTGAATCTTCCTTATTGTTGGGATGTAATAATAGAAGACGCTTAAAAACTTTAGGGAGTCATTTTTACAACAATCATAGCTATTTCGCAGGAGTTAGTTGAGAAACAACCCTAAGGAAAAGAAGGTCTCCTGACGGACCTACGATCACCATAAGCTCGGATCAATCATAGAAGCTTGGGTTAACCTAATTGTTCGAGAAGCCATGTATTCAGAAAAGGTCAGCTCTCAATTCTTGTCCCGAAAACTCCTTGTAACGAGGACTATCATACTTTCAGAGCCACCAGTATGGTAAAAGCGGTAAAAAGTCACAAAAAGGGAAATCCATACCTCAACTAGAACTGAGCGCAGCAAAATCCATCCAAATCAATTAGCTCCCTGAACACCACTGAAATCTTGCCCCAAGCCTTTCAGTTCTTAGGCATGAAATCAATATCGGGGCAAGGGTTTGTTTGCTGACATGAAGTTAATTAAATGCCGTTCCACCAATGTCTCGAGCTTTGTTTATGAGTTTCAATGCTATGAGATCAATATTCTTATAAGCTCCATGACTATTGCTGGCTGGCCTTCCATTCAAAAAAATTTATCGGGTTCTATCTGAGACTACGACGATTCGGTTATTGTCATTATTTTGTATTTTAGGACCATAGGACCAGTTATTTTGCAGACTCGGAAGTCAAGGTTCGTGGGGTCCCACTCTTCATGATTGTGAACCCTGTATGGGCCCTTCAGCGGCCGATTAGTTCGATCAACTGCTGGGGGACAGGCAGCACAACTATCCAAATATTGAGCGTTCCCAGCAAGGAGAAGCCGTGGAGTTGCATAATCTGAGCGAGATCCGAAGAAGATGTCCATCCCCTATTCTTAAATAGGGTAGCGACCCCATCTGGCATTGCCCCACTTCGTCTTTCTAGCGAAAGTAGGATCTCGATTCCAAGACCTAACTGGTACTTGTGGACGGCAACGACCTTAAGCTTCTAAAGCTCCCAAATATATAATTTCCTACTTATTTGATCAAATACTGGGGTTAGTTGCTTCATGGCTGGAGTGGGTTACCAACGGTCCCTCTTTTCCCCATCAAATCAATGAAGCGTCAGCAAGGTGTGCTGGCTGGTTGGCTGTGTTTTTCGTCAAGTGTCAGTTCGAATGTGATTGTCGGCGAGATGAAAGGGGGGCTCCAAGATTCACTGCATTTATCAGGGTGAGTCAATAGGAAAAACTTCACACGGGAACGAATCTATGGAACGACGACAAGAGAACGTGATCAGATGGACTCAGACATCCACTGACAAGGACACATTTCGATCTGGAGATACGAATCGTTCGAAAACCCAAGAAACCCATGGGGATCTCCATCTACGGCAATGAGCGCGGAAAAAGAAGAAAATCAACTCCCAGGTACCCACTGAAGTGCTCAGCTGGTTTCCTGAAGTTGCAGGACCACTGTTTATGCCAAATGCAGTTCTCTGACCATATTAATGCCATTGAAGGCTTATCGGAAGACTTACAGAAGAGTTTCGGATTGGCTACTCGGAAGATACTGGGACGGACCATCCCCAATAACTTAGTTGGTTTCCGGACCAACAAGTAGCCCTCCTCTCCTTGGTTATCCGATCCTTGGACGAGTTTTTACGTTGCTAGCAGTTATTCCGCTACATTGTGTACTTTTGCTGCTGTGAAAGATTGACGTTTGTTCTCAGACTAGTACATCCAAAGTACGGTATTTAGTCATGTTTTACGGTGGCGGGATTCTTTTCAGGCACCAGGCAGGCAGGGGCGGCTTTTAGTGATGGGTACCCTAGTGAAAAGAAGTCGCGCCTATCGCCATTCGCCATCTGTCTTCTCACTGTTGAGTGAGGCTGGTTTACGATCCACTCGCCAAGGACTCGTCTTCAAAAACGTCAGATTCAAGCAGTCACACACACACAGCTAGTTAGGAACTATATCGCTCAGAACTTCTTTCACAGCCTATTCGGGAATATTTCTATTCGGGGAAGTTTCCAAGACGGGTTCTTTTCCTTGAACGGATGAAACGCCATCACAATGTTTGCTTTCCTGTGGAGCAGTGCACTGGGAGAAAGTACAGGAATGTCTCATCCTTTGGTTTGTGCTGCCCTACGCCTGTCGGGCAATGCTTAATGCAAACATACAGTACAACGAGAAGGCTGGACAACTGGAATCAAAGGAAAGAAGGGAAATTTGAGCATTCCAGGGGCTCCACGTTTGTCCTATTGGACCATACGCCAAGAATTGAGCCGGGTAAGGAGCCTCAAAAGCCGGGGGAAGAGTCGAAGCCAAGGTTCTTCAAGCATCAATATCCGAAAGCCAGCACAAGTAGCCCCATATCTGACTTTTAAGAACCAGGCTTCAGGCCATTTGAGTCCCCTAATTCTTGGATACCGATTGACTGAGGATAGAACGCCCCAAAAAGCTGGTCCCTTCACTTGGGCCTGCCACTATATACTTAAAGAAGTGCAGTTTCCGAAATTCGACCAGTCAACGTCGTGTGTGGCCTACCGTACTAACTAACTCAACAATGCGAGCAATTCAGCAATTATTACAGTAAGTTCTGCTAGACTTGCCATTGAAATAATGGCGAATACAGTGTAACACACTGCAAAGCAATCGGCATAACTAGAATGGTTACTGATAAAATCGATATCTATCCCTTCCAAAGCGGAACTCTCCTGACTCAACAACTGTGGTATTAGAAGGAATGTCGTTCCAGTCGGGTACCTATTACATTCCTCGATATATTAACTCCAAATGGTCTAAATGTTTCTGCTCTCCCGCTCCAAATATTTCACATTTTCCTCAGACTGGAATGGGGAGGATAAGAGGGGAAAACGTTGAAAACACCGACCCTATAGGGGTATGAAGTCTCACTAAGACTAGCGGTCCTTCATCTAAAACTGGACACAGACGAAAATTAAGCATGGGGACCACATTCTCACTATAATTCAAGTGTGCCCCCGGCTCGGATTTGTAGTTGCAACACGAGAGGAAAACAGTGTATGTGACGGAATCAGCCCTTGAAGTTCTACGTCTTTTGTATCGTACTTCTTTATAAGGTCAGTCTAGTACCGACTGGACCTGAATTTCGTTCCTGTCTGATTGGCCCATTTTCTTGGGAATTCCAACCCTGCTTTCGTTGAAACTATTCAGGATTCGATCCCCTTCAGCAAGAAAACTATAGAGCGGCCCTTATGGTGTATAGTGGCATAACATGAACTTCCTCATCTCTTCTTCGGCCCTTCAAATGCCTGTTGGTTTGTTTTGAGAGACCGCTAGGAAAATATGCACTGATATCACGTGAGGGAGCCAAGTTTCCCCTCTGAAGGAATACAGAAATTGGCGTTTGCAAAACCAAAGAAAGGGCTGTTTTTAAAAATCTTCTGTGAATTAAATCACGGTTCTGACCAACACTGAAACTGTATGGTAGTGTAAGTCGAACCGTAGTCAGGCAAAGGAGCAGCCCTTACAATGGCTGGCATTCGCCCTTAAGCTAAGGCCCAAACCAAGAAACCATTTTAAATGAACTTTAAGTTGACCCAAGGAGCGAGGGGGAGTGCCTACAGCGCTGATCGTTCCCATGACAACTATCCCGTTGCCGATCGCCCGTCGTTTTATGACGATAAAGACTCGTCGAGTATGCATTTTCGGATTAAAAACACACCTCACAATTAGCGGGAGCGCACGCATGCATGCACGCGCGCACCCTCCCCAGCGATCGTTTCTGGGGATACGGTAGCCAGGCACTAAGTCAACCATGGAGACCAGCTCGTGTGAGCACTTTTTGCCAACCAGCACCGCTCATTCTATGTGTATACGTGTGGGACACCCAGATGCAGATATCCATGCGACTAATTGGCTTCGGAATGAGATTACCGTAACCGAGTTGAAGAAAAACGGATCTCCCCGTAAGTGCAGTCGATCTGGTGGCGTCGTAAAACCTACAACACTGCTCGCTTTCGGAATGCACCTCTCAACGAGTGCCCGCATTGAATGCTCTTGGGGGTAGGGAGGGAGGAGGGGACGTAGGGGATTTGCTTACTGATACTAAGCTGTCCCACACTCAATATCATCCACTACCGCATTTACCAACGGCCGCTAGCATTTACAGCTTAATTAAATGCGACGGCGCTACTTTTATAGACCAGATGGCGTCTGTACGGCTGCAATGCGCTAGCGTTCTGCTGTGTGCAGCGCTGGCAGGTAGTGTACACTTTGATTGCTCCGACAGACCCGCTACCGGGGATAGCTCATCCGGTTGGTTCCGCTAGACACTGTGGTACCAATATCTGCAAATTCCCACATACGGGCCTCTTTGGGATCTGAGAGCAACCCTTACAGATGCGCTTGAACCCGGAAGGCTCGAAGCCTTTTAGCCTGATGTCTTCAGTTCATTTATCCGCTTCACTTCACACTTTGTAAGCGAATACGTTTGAGAAAGGGTTATAAAGGGTGTTTGAGCTTTCATAAGAAGCTGTTACGTCCGAAAAGGAATACCGGATTTTTTTGCAAATGAGTCGATAAATAAAATAGGGGTCTTTGTAGGAGCCAACGATCATCTATCTTGATAAAAGGGCTCCCGAAAATGGATAAAACCTCGCAAAAAAGAAATGAGTTCATGGTTGGTGCCAAGCTGGCTCATACCCAGAGAGCAGCTAATGATTCGGGATTGGAAACTTGTTCGGGACCTACAAGTTGTAGGAACTTTTCTGATAGGAAAGGTCCATACTGACAGCACGACAATGAGCCAAAATGGCTCATCAAGGGCACTCCAAAATTCAGCGTGCAATCAAGGTACGCTCGTGGAAAATATAAGCTAATCCAAATCTCCCCACCGTTTTGCTTCGGTGACAAATCAATCTGAATCGATTGGCGATGGGTCATTTGAACTCCATTACCGTAGTTGTGACTTGTAACTTTAATGATCAGTAGTTTATGCCTGATGTTTAACCTCTCCATTTTGCTAATCATTATCATATTTATGTAGTTATCGATTCCTACAAAAAGTTATGAATTGACTGCAACCCAGAAGTTGTTGTTTCCGAGCAGGTCGGTGAATAAGAATGTAATATTACATTTGATACTTTGATTGGTTTAACATTCAGGTAATTCGGAAAACAATCCTGTCGGTGGAATTCCAATGGTAGCTAGGATTGAAATGATAGCCTAGGTCCTAATGGTCACCAAAATGGGATCTTTATTCTTTTACAGACAACCCAGGAAATTACCCATGGAGGGGCTTTTCTGAAGGGGCATAAGGATAGGCCTAACTTCGTCCTAAAATCAAGCCAGCAGTAGGCCTTTAGCAGTCCTATGGACTAGCCGCGAAAGGAAGTCAAAAAGTTATTCTCATCGGGATTTATTTAAACTGGATACTGGAATGCTTTGAAGTTGAGACAAGTCATGTAACACGTAGCTCAATATTCTTTTGATATAGGAAATATAGACAGTTAATAAATAAATAATATTGGATTATAAAATCCATACTCAACCGAAGTTTGATGGTTTAAAAGAAAAATATATAAAGACCTGTTCTCATTACTACTGAAACTGGAACCTGAACCCATCAGGAAATAAGGGAAGCTATTCCAAAAACAAGTTCCGAGAGGTTACGGTCAAATTTACCGTATTGTGACGTTTTCAAACACTTTTCGATGATTTGCAATAGTTGGGAAAACGCCCACTTTGTTCTTGACGAAAAAGTCACACAGGGCAAACCTGATAGGCGACAGAAATCGAAAATGGCTCAGGTGACTTTACATTGTTCGAACTTGATCGTCGAAAAGCGATAACTCTAGAAAACGGTCGGTTAATCAGGGGGGGGGGGTCAATGAGAACGTTCTTCCGTACTTTGCACCTTCGTCTATGTATTCCAGCCGAAAACAAGGGATCGGTCTGGGAAAGTTAGTTAGAGGAGAAAGGAAACAGTTCAGGCTTGGGGGTAGGGGCTGTCCCTACCAAGAGTGGGTTCCGTAAAAGGTTAAGTAGACTTGTAGAAGTAGAAGGGAGAAGTAGTAGAAGGGAAAGGAAAGGCCGTGGAAAACTTATAAGCATTTGAGGTGGAGGACAGCCTTTTAGAACTTTCGAGTCCCCATATAGGAATGTACTTTCACTCCGGGAACCCTTTTTGACGCCTCAAGTGAAAATAACTTTATAGGACTCTGCAATCATGTTATTGACCCCCAGACGAGAAGAAAGTTCATCACCGGGGAAAAACGCGAGCGACACTGGTCATAACTATTCTATAAGGGATAATGGTAATGAAAACTTGAATGGAAAACGGAAACCAAAAAGAAATCGAACTAGGGTCGATGTACCTGAAAACCGTCGGAGACGGAGAACGTCAGACGAAATCGTCGTCGTTCTTGCGCGACAACTTGAAAGAGCCCGACATCGATGACACGTCGCGCTATCCACCCGGCTACGGTAGGTACAGTAATCGCGAATAAGTGAATGGTTCCGGGTACTGAACTTGTAAGTTCTGCAAGAGCAGCAGGACTATAAGGGAGTAGTTCATGTCCCTAGGTGGAATAGATGGGTAGGCCGAATACTGGCGAGTGGATGGTAGCGTGTGTATATATGTGTGTGTGTGGAAATAGACGGGGACGGGGCAGTTTCATGACCATCGTAAATGGTACGGCGACGGGCGATATCGATTCGGTTATTTGCTCGTCTTTCATCGACCACCCAGCCAATACTGACGACATCAAGACGACACATTGTCGACAAGTACAGGGCTTTTTTAGCCCCTGGTACGGAAGCCCGACCTCTATGGAATGTCTTTCCGGAATCTTTCATGATGATTTCTAGGAAATCGCATCTCAGCCTCCTATGCTTGCTCCAATACTTTTTTACCCCATTTGTCGTAAAAGGTAGGGTTTTTGTCATTCTCGGCTTGAAGTCATGGTATGAATGGTTCTATGGCCGGTCTGGTCAGCTGTATTTCATTCAATTTCAAGGCAAAGCTTCTTCCAAACCATCGATCAGAACTATTCTTTGAATCTATGCCTTTATTATGTTTATTACCATTACTAAATGCATTTTTGCACTGATTTTGTTCACCCATCCATGACTTTTAACCGTTCAACAATTGGGTCCCTACCCCATTCCCCGCTTCTCCACCGCGCAGTTTCTATTCCGGGAAGTTGGAACAAATCCAAGGCAGTATGAATGAAGGAGAATTTAAAAAGCCTACCTGTGAAATTAAATTGACTAGAAGGCAAAAATGGCTAAAAGTAAAAGACTTAAAGCTCCACGAACCTGTAAGTCCAGGGATGTCCATCATATGTTGGGCATAAGGTCCAGTAGCAAACGGATATTGTTGCCCATATTGATAACCGGGCCACGTGATACCGGGATGATAGAATTCTGGCGGACACATTGGGTTCACTGCTGCTGACATCATGTCGAAACCTAAACTTGATCATTGTAGAAGGTCGGGCCACTAGTTAGGCCTCTGGGCCAAGGTTTGCTTTCCTAGGCAAATATTCTGATTGGGCCCTGGGCCCTCCCTCTCCCCCCTTCACTAGCATAACGGAACGGTTTCGAATAGTTCCAGATTTGGAAAGCTCAAAAGACATCCCTGAATCAATCCATTGGTCAACTTAGTCGCCCAGTTGACCAGAACTCATCTGGGAGAATACAGTAACCCTTCCAACTTGCATATGTTTAAAAGGCAATTAAATAGTAATATAAATCGCAAAGAATTTGCAAAATGTCCCAATGGAATCCTACCGGTTTCAAAGAAACAAAAGAACAAGCCAGCACTAAGCCTTCAACAATTCAAAGCAACCTTACCACTGGGTCCTGGCGGAAATTTGGTTCCAGCAGCGGCGCCATTCACACTTTGTGCTGCTGCAAAAGCTTTCTGGGCGGCTTGCCATTCCGGATAACCGGGCGTGTAGTTATGAGCCATGTGATTGACCGTCGTACTAAATCTAGCACTAAGGCCAAATCAAATTCATCGACATTATCCAGCTTAAACGATTCTTACCTGGTTGGCACAACAGGCGGGGATGCTTCACTGTTACTCCGTTCCGATTGTGCATCACTGGTTGGTTGTTGAGGTTGTTGTGGCCAAAAGGCTCCAGTCGGTAGACTTCTTCCGGTTCCGGGGTTCAGATTGAAGCCGCTGTAATAAGCATTTGCGAATAGACCAACCATAGTCGAGGGGTGAACCCGAGTAGGGGTGGGTTCCTTAGCCAGGAATGATTAAAACTGGACACTAGCGATCCTCGTACAGCTGACTGGCTGGCTGTGTCTGACGATCACCCCAACGGCCACAGTGGCGCAGTCAGTCAGTGCGGTTCTGGCGTTCTGGCCGACTCCGACGACGCAGCCGCCGCCGGGATCACTATGAGCGAGCGCTGAAGTTTACGAAAAAATCTCGTAAATAGAACAATTACCCAATTTGCGATTAGGCACTACTGTGTGCTCGTCGTCACTATAGAATAACTGGCTATGGTGATGGTGGTGGTGGATGGGATGGCGGCTAATTGGCGCCACCAATCGCCGTATGATCCTCAGCAGCCGATAGGTGTGTGTGTGGTACGTAATGAACGAATTTACGGACAGAGAAATCGATTCCTCCCAGACGTACCTGTTGTTCGGACCGTTGTTCATCATCTGCATCACCGAAATCATAGCATAGGTGTGGTGTGTAGTTGACGTTCACGGATCGTAAAAGAATATCTGAATAGAAAGAATGCTAATCGATTGATTGGTGGTATACCGTAGTACGACGGCATAAGAATACGGATCGATCAATGGGCGAATAATGACTGTTTAGGGGCAATTCCGGTGATTTTAGGGCCACCCGTGGTGTTTTGACAAGATCATTCTTAATCCCGTCATAAATAGGGAAGGAATAGGGTGTTGGAAGGGCGCGACGAGCGCGCGGTGGCCAAGTTTTACGATGTCGGCACACTCCCAATCGATCGATAGCACGCCTAGGGGGACGTTCGATCACGTGCCACCCTACCGTATCGGGGTTACACCAACCCGGGGACCCTTTCCTCACCACATATCATCCTGGAGTCCTTCTGGAGCGTCTGTACCCGAGTTCGACTAGTGGACCCATCACGATTCCTGGACAGACTCTGCTCCTTCGCAACCAATTGGACGGGAGCCATTCCATTTGATAGATGGATTCCAACAACCCCAGAGAACTGCCGTGATGTGATGGTGTAAATAACGTTGGTGTGAAGGAAACATTTTCAAAGCGCCCGAAGAGTTTTACAGCCATATCTCTTACCCCAAATACAGTAACCATCGTCATTTTTGTCATCATGGGAATTCTCTCATGGGGGACGTTCCACGTCCCCTTACCCTTTGCCCACACAAAAACCAAACATGCACGTACACACACCGACAAGCAACAAAAACGTTTCTTTATGAATTGCAATTTATGGGTCAGGAACGGTTGGAACTGGGAGAGAACGCTCCTAGGTTGGTGGAGGTGCACATTAAGGAACCACACGCAGTATTAGGGAGGTAAAAGGAAGGTATGCAACTTGTCTTCCGTGTAATTTCGTGACTTTGGGCAGCTGACAGACGGAAACTTACAGAAAAAGGGTCTATCCTGAGACATGAACTTGCAGTTTGCCTTCTTGATGAAAAAGGAGATTCATTTTTCAGAAGGTGAACCCATTTCAACCTCAGAACTTCTTTTACCCATGCTGGGATCCCAAAAAAATGTAGGCATCACGAGTTTTTGATGATGGAGGATCGCCCAAGAGGTCCGTTCTCTTTCAAAAAGTCTGCGTCCAGTAATTGGACTGTGCAACTAGTATTGACAAGGTACCGATGGAGTAGGAAGCCGTTCCCAAGCAACTTCTAGGTATTCCAGCCACAGTTAAGTCTCAGGCTTAGACGAAATAGCCCATAATATATTTATCACCCCATTTATTACTTCATAACTATTTTCGGAAGTTGCTTTTTGAAAAGCTGCCAATTATATCGTGAAAACATCGTAAACCTGCGGCTGATGAAGTCAAGAGGATGGGTACTGACTGCTTGATCGCTGTCTTTATCACAAAATTAGCTGCCACAGTTCATCGAAACTGAATCAGATGAGGATGCACTACAATCATTATAAGAACTTTGAGGAGAAACTCAAAGACATTCAGTAAAATGGTAGGAGAAGGAGTTGTCAAGGCATATCTAGGGTTTATGAATAAATTAAAAGTTTGAAATTCCAGGAAGAGCCAATTACTGAGGAACTTATTGGGTGAAGAGGTGGGATACAAGGAAGACCTCAAAGGGTTAGAGTGAAGAGGACCCTTCAAAAGGTCTTGAAAGTGTCAGTGAGGGAGAATAGGACAGAAGGCTGCCAGTAAACGGTTTCCATCACAAACATGCCTGGAAAGGAGTTCTGAAAACGAAAGTAGGAACAAGATATAAAAATGATGATTGCCAGTGGTAAATGATGATATTTCAGTATACCAATCAAGTGAGGAAGCTGGAGAGAAAACCACTTCAAGGATGATCGTATGAGAGCTCGCTTGAGTACAAAAGCACTGAACAGGGAAGGCACGGAAGGAAGGAAATGGTGGCTAACGGGCATGAAAATGATAGAACTGCATCGTGTCATGTCAGTAGTAATGCCCATGAGGATTGAGGATAGAATCGAAACAGAAAGAAGAAAGTACAAGAATTTTCAGAGCTTCATACCTACCAAAGGTGATGCTGGATGCTCGGGACCCTTGTAACCATAGTCTTGAAGTAGCTGAGAGGAGCAGGAAATCGAATTACTAACGAATTTCAAAGTGTTTAGTTCATGGCGATCACAAACAAATAAATTCATCCCCGTCAAAGTTGATGGCGTAATCGGGTCGTTTATTATGTGGTAACGGGGATTCGGGGGGATTCTTAACCACCCACCAGTGGCGGCCGAATAAATTCACAACGACGACAACTTAACGACAACCCGTAAAGCCCTTTAACACCCCTACGTAGCCCAACAGCCGACAATATGTGATTCTCGACAGTTAACGACTCATGCCGTAACTACATTTAATGGTCATTGATGTGTATATATAACTGTGTGTGGTTAGGTGTTTTGAATGAAACACCGCCAGCCGGACATTTGTCCCATAAGCGCCTATCAAATACATGCCGAGAGGGAGAGAACACTTCCTATTCGATACGTACGTCGTAGGGAGGCAGCAAATAGCCATCATACAATAAAACGCGCCACTAACAAAGTAAAATGGATAGTTAAAAAGTTTTATAAGGCCGCGCGATGTGCGTCGGTCGCCGATGTGCAAGCCGGCCGACCGCGCCACGCCTCCGTCATGGGTCCGCCTCACCGTTACCGTACCCACGACCAATGGCCGCTGGACACCCGTCGCGATGCCCCGCCCACTGGTGGTGGGTGACGGCGGCGGCGGCGGCGAGGCGATCGGGGGCTTTGGGCAATGACGACGACGACGAAACGATCGTAATGCAACTACATACCATATAATATGGCTTTGACGGCTGTATAACAAAGTGGCTTTGATGAACGACCATTTGAATAGCTTTTGGGTGGGCATTAAAGGCCAGGTTTGACCAGTGGGAGCCCCGAAGGACAGGAATTTTACCTCTGGCTTTCTTGTCGGGCGCTGTTTCAAGCTATAAAACGATCAGGCCTCCGGACTGAGGAAAAAATTTGCCGAAGAACTGTGTCCGGAGCTTTCTAACTTCTAGTTCTACTCCTAGACCTCATCGGAGCACCTCAATAACTCCCATATTCCCCCGAAAAACTTCCCCAGACCCAACAAACGACCCTTGTCACCCGATCACCTCATAGGAAAGTATTCGTATGTGTGCACGAATATTACTCAGAGCTGTGGTGCGTCAAGTGTGCTATGCGTGTGTGTGTGCCCGTCCGTCCAAAGGTTTATGACCGATGCGTGGGGATCGTAACCTTCAACTGAGAAAACACACTGACAGTGACTGACTGAAATACTGCCATCGAGTTTTTCCGCTCCCACCTTCCGCTTCTTTCTTCCATCAGCATTTTCCTATGTGACTTTTAATTTTCTTTTGAAGTTTGATTTCCGGATACGTAGGTCAAAGAAATGCCGACAAATTCATCACATACCATTTGAGGATCGAAAAAGAAAAAGTAGGGAAAGTACGACGGAATGGGAAGGGGCTGTAAATTGTTCCGAACGATGGTGGTTAGACAAGAAGTGTCCAGGAGGTTATAAGCTGAGATTGATTTCCATGAAAGATTTATTGGTGACATGGCGCTCGTTTACATTCTTTATAGGACTGGTTTCTACGATTGAATGTACGTATAGGAACTCTATGTGAATGATGATGTTCAAATATCAAAACCGATAGGCTGTTTGGAGGATGTTGAAGACATTATTTGCAGTTGAACAGTAATGTTCTAGTCGTCAAATTGGTAGTAAAACTTTTTCAATTGTAATTTTCTTGCTGACGAAAACGTCTGAACAAAGTCCGATCTCGACAGAGCGCTGAAACACTACGCAATGCCAATCCCTGAGATCAGCCAAGTTTTTGGATTCAGACTCAACCATGCAATTCGTTTCTTTCCGAATAAGAATGGCATTTGAAAGTGCATCGGTTTCGTATAAAGTTTCCCAAAGGTCATACACGGCTATAAGGTAGTATGTAAGCTATTACAAGTTGTGGGAAGTTACCACGAGATGGCTCAGTCACCATTAGATTTCCATGCCAACAAAATACATTTCCTTCGCAAGGACTGCATCCGGGTATCTTCCCGAGAGCAGTTTATAGTGTCATGATCATTTTGCAGAGAGAACCTTTGACTGTAGAGCAGATGAGTACGATGGGAACGAGTAAGGACAGTACAGATGTGGTAGAGGTGAAGCAGAAAGTGATCGCATTTCCGAATACTAACTTGAGCGGCACTTTTGCGTTGAAAGTTTCCAAGGGTATGGGTCTCAACCAAGCTTATGTAATACATTTTAGTCCGATTTCAATCAATTCAATCTGAAACGAGTATAAAATTTGTCTTGAAAGCACGGAAACGAGGACTTTTTGGGGGGCTACTAACCGCTCCTAATGGAAAAGGATAACGAAACGAGTTCAGAAGCAGAAGAAAAAGTTCAAAAGTTCAAAAGCAGTTAAGAAGAGCAGGATTACTACAAAGTAGCTTAGTGGGAGAATCTGTTGCACTTCTCTCAGTGCTATAACAGTCAAAGTCGGAGTAGGGCTAAACTAGTGCTATCTGGGGCGCTACCACCCGTATGATCATGGAATGGATCCCACTCAGGAGCATCAGGACGTCCCTCTGCACGTGTCCACTTGATAGGTTTGTAACTTCATCATAGGGCAGTAATTGATTTGAACATTAAGGCACCCCCATGCGAGTCTATGCATAGGGGCATGAAGGCATGGAAAATCCGTTTTCAGACCGAATTCGGTTATGAGACGTCTCAAAACAAGATCGATCAATACCTAAGGCTTTATCTCCAAGTTTCACACGAGCAGAGGTTGACCATAACTGCCCACAAACAAGAACGATAGTTAAGAATGAGACTGCAAAAGGGCTGATCTAGAAGAACATAACCTAAATTCTGATTTCCTAGGTTTAGGTTACTGGATGGAGTTTGAAACGCTGAGATGCTCGACTGCTGAGCCTCTAAGGAATTTCCAACAACATCGATGAGTTTGTCCAATTAGAATAGCGGTATCGCTGCTTTACTCGGATCGAAGTTTGGTAGTAATCCGGAGCTGTGTTCCCATCTTTACTCAGTATGCTGTAAAGAAGAGCATGACTTCACTGAAGCCGCTCTTCTTTACTATCAGCCTTCTGATAACTTGTATTTTTTCGTGGTCGGTACAACACCCTTTCTCAGGTGAATGCAAAGTAGCAGAAGTAGCAGGTACGGATCAAATCCTAGATCAGTGACAGACTAGGGACGTAAGCTTTTTTGTCAATATAAACAAGCATCAAGTGAGACCATCCCTGTATCGGTCAAAAAGAATTGACCGATATGCCCAAATGCATGCCCAACAATTTGATAGAAGCGCTTGCAAATGCAGCTTTAATGTTGACTGGAAGCCGAGTGTATGGCGCATGCCAAAAAGGGTCGGTTAGAGGTTATCCAAAACAGATCAAGCAGCACGTAGAAAACTTGATCGCGATTGGATCCGCCAAGGTATTCTTTCAAAGTAAATTAAACCTGAAGAGAAAGTAGTCAGTATGGATAAAGACAGGTAACTAAAGCTATCCGAAAGAGATGTGGAATTTTCTAGAAAAGCCATCCCAAAAGAATCTGGAAAGTTTCTAAAAAAAGTTTGAAAAAAATGGATACAGATGAGCTCATACGGTGTGTGTGTGTAGGTGTGTGGGAGCATGTTTGTGAATATGGTAATGTAATCAAGATTGTCATATAAGATACGGTGAAGCGGTGTGGACTTTCGGCTCGATAGCATTCAAAGCGTATGCCGACGCTTGAACACACAAACATATGCCTTTGGAACACTTTAATAGGATCATCAGATTAGATGAATCTTAGCACCTGGTGCTACCAAATCAAGACCCCCCAAAATGATTGATGCCCGATTATCATCTCACTTTACTCTTCAGAACTCATACTTTTCGCAGGAGCTAGACCATATAAATTGTCTTGTATTCTATGTCTGCCTGGCACGTCTTCTCATAATTATTTATACACTTGTTTATTACAAAGAGAGTCTACCATGAAAAACAATAGCTCATTTGACATGACAATATATTGAAGTGAGTGTAAATTTCAAAAGATTTCAGTGGTAACAAGCTGTATAATTCTATCGGGTGTCAGTACGAGGCCCAAGGTTTTGTTGCTTTGTCCAGATGGGTCAAAAAGTCCCTGTTGGGAATTCCTGTACCCGAAATCTCCACGAAACTTTGAGCGATGAGGTCCAACTCGGTTTCTGTCGGTATTTCGAGTTCTGAATAATCAAGATCCTCTACAAAGGCTTTTAGCGGCCAACCGAGAAAAGTAACTAATCGATATCGATCGACTTGCCATCATGATTTCATTTTTCGTAGACTTAGGCGCTCGCTGCACAGCCCTATACTTCGTTCCTGCTTTCAGTTGGAAACCATTAATCCCAGTTAACAACCTTGAGGGGGTGCAACTCTAAGCAAGTCCAACTTTGTTGGCAAGGTTCACCATCCATTCAACTAACCAATCCTAACTATATATAACTGAATTACTTCTGTAAAGTGGTAATCGAAACGAACCAATGGAACCTATCCCATCTAGTGGCGGTCTTTTGGAGTAGCGCTCCGGACAGTAAGCAGTCGCACGGCTTTGATGACCGGTCAAGTGAACGCAGGTCACGAGAACAGCCATAGGGACGGATACTTCAACTGATTTCGAGAGATAACGGCTTGAAAACTTCACGGAACTCCAAAATCGATGACTCGATCACAAGATATGGCAAGGAAAGGCAAATACAGGAATATTCAGGAATCATGGCAGAATACAGAAAAATCGAAATGCTGATCAGTTCTGAAGAAGGCAATAAAAGTTGAGGGAAAAAACGATCACACATTTGGGCATTTCAAGCGATCAGGCTCAGAGAGAAGGAAAATCGATCAGATTGAAGATAATTTACACTTTTGTTTGTTCGTTCAGGAAGTATTACTGTGGAGGCTCTTTGAAATCCGCACGCATCTGCTTAGGTGTACGGTAAGTGGTGGGGAGCTAATCAATATTATATTACTGAGAAGCTTATCAAATTATAATCCTCAGTGCCAACGAATCTGGTTGTCTATTTTGAGCCACCACCTGACCTCCAGCGGAAGATGCGCTTTCAAATGTGGCAACGATTCCGGCGGAAATCAACTATTTGGCGTATTCTGGTGGCTCGATTTGACTTAGATATGGCCATTCAATCACTTTTAAGCTTTAGAAGGTTGAGCAGAAAATATTTTACAACTATCTTGTGGTGAGGGCTTACTAAACAGAAAGGTAAAGGACCACAAAAATCCGCTCCGTGCTTTCTCGAACTTAAATGGTAACAAGAACTGGGTAACAAAGAGTAACAACTGGCTGGGTCGGGTTCCCCACATATTACTTGGGCCGTTTTTCACAACCTGTCCATTCGATTCTCACTTGCATATAAATGGCATAAATCGCAGTTTTTTACAGGCATTATTCGCGCACTTGGTGGTACTTAGCCTGGTGTGCTGGCGGTGATGAATCGCCAGCCTAATGGCCAACTGCGACGTTGACACGCACTCAGTCGCTTATAGCTCCCATACACACACACATCATAAAAGGCTAGAGGGCCTTCCTAGCTCACTCACTCAGCAGCAACGGTGAAGCCCATTTTTCTGAAAATTTCTCCAAAATTCCAGAAAAAAATATTTTTGGCTTTTTCTATCCATTGCCAGAGCTGAAGCATCATGCAGCCTGTGAGTGAGTGAGGGATGGAATTTCACATCAAAAAAGTTACCAAGCAATAAAGAGTAACTCGTGCAACCGCCCTCTCTGAAAGGGATTGTATGTGTCTCCCATACAGCGGCCCTTGATGTGACTCCCAGAACTGTCAATTGCATTTGACCACTTCAAGATCTACCTGGAAGGCAGCTAACTCTGGAAACCTACTTCTTAAATTCATCAGACAAATATCGCTTGGTTCATAGTCCATTCTAGAGTTGACTCTTTTCTCTGGCCCCATGAGACACAACGAAAACAAAAAAAGCCAAAACAGGCGATCGATTCGAGTTCGTTCAGATTCTACTGTAAACAAACAAGAAATAAACAAGTACCCTTGTGCATATATGTAGAAACAGTCAGGGTAGCATGTACACGACGAAAGAAACGAAAACAGTGGTCGACCAAAAAGAGGAGGTAGGAGTCGCTGTGAAGGACTTTTGCTGAGACTTTCAAGAGTTGGAAAACATCTTCAAGGTACATAAAGTGGTGAATCCATCTTTTTCCAGCAGAATCCACATTTAAAGACCATAACTCTTCTTTCAAGTGGATATCCGTACGTTTTACCTACTGTAGGTGCCAGCACTTAAGGAAAGGGAGCTCTGGAGGAGATGAATGGGATATCAGTAACTCCAGGCTGAGACTATCGCCTTGCTGATGACAGAGGTTCTTGTAAAGATGTATCCGACAACTGATGACCAGGTGGTTACCAGTACTTTTCTGCCTTTGTATACCTGGTAATACCTATGGTATTATATATTAGACCGTTATGGAGGCGTAAGTGATAGGTCAGAAAAATTAACGGGTTTCTATCGGTGTACTGATTTGCCATCTAACATTGCGATAGTCAATGGAAAACTCTCTTTGGTACCTGAGCTCCTTTTTCTTATTTTATTTAAAAGAATTGGCTCTAACAAAAGTATCAAGTCTATCTCATAGGTTATATCTGCACTAATGGCTATGGAAGACAGAAGAACTTTCGATGCTTATCACTCCCAGGACGGAATATGCCACCCACTCGACTTACCAACGACTTTCTACGTGTTCAGAATCACGAACATTGAAAGCGTATTTTCTCTATACAATTATGGTGGCCAATTAAGGTAGCAGGCCGATGTGCGAACTCTGTGACGCTTTCGAGCTCCTAAACGAGCCTAGCAGCAATTGAGTCACCAAAAAGGAAAGGCTATGCTGGTTCAGAGATAGTCTGATCTTGAATTCTGTCATGGGTGATACTAGTGGTAGCGTTTCGCGTAACCTTAGGTTTGCTTCAGTGATAAACATAACGAACCCGAAGTCGTAGAAAATCAATTTCGTATTTCATTTTTTTTGACATCCTATTTTCTTCTGCATATTACTGAAAATAAAAGATTTCAGTGAAATTCCATGGCCATCTTGAAAGAGTAGGAAAACACTCGGATACTATATAGAGCATGCAGGGATGGCTATTCGGTTGAGTTTACCAAAAGGCGTTGGTACTTCAGTTTTTGAGAACCCTTCGGTTGAGAGAATGAAGTGGAGGGAGCAGAAGGGGGTAACGCTGCTAGTAGACCCATGTATCTCAAAGCAATTTCTATATTCAATCCGACCTCAAGCTTTTAGAGTATTTGTCCTTTGGTGTCGGATTAGCTGATACCAGACTAGCCTAAAAGAGTAAGACCTACATTTGGTGGCTTTATTTATCGCATAAACCTGCTATACATACGAGAATCTCTACCGGCCAATTCCAAAAAAAAGCTCCGCTCTCCTGGTCCCCCTTACCGCTACGGTTTTCACATCTGGCTCATACACGTGTTCCCGAAGTGATTTTAACGATGTCGAGGTAAGCGATACTGAGCAATAAACCTTCACTGAAAAGTGTTCTCCTTCACGATTCTCCGATATCGGAGCAGGAACATTACAAAAACGGTGAAGGCCATACGTGAGCTTAGCCGTTTGTGTCATAGAGAAGTTCAAGCTGAGAAAACTCGTCCAATCGGACGAGGCAAATATTTTTGTCCATTATGATGAGTACTAAACGATGGGGCCCATCATTGATAGGTCCTGGTTTGGAACTGATCAAACGAAGTGGATAGGTATGATGTGGGTATGTAGCCAGGCATTTCTCTATACCTTTAAATACATATGTGTTGACACAAATCAAAAACAAAAATTAAAAAAATAAAAATAAACAGGGAATCAATCCCATAATTCCTGCAATAAGGAAACCCATGAGTAAAAAATAATGAAAAGCGGAGTGATCGGGAGCAAATCTAAAGAGAGTCTACGGAAATGGAACGAAAGTATACCAGCTCATAAAACAATTAGTGGGAGCGAACAAATGAGAGTCGTGCTCAATGGTTTTGAAGTTAGCTGATTCTACCCAGCTTCAGAAGTTCAAATATCAATATATGAAGTTTCAAGGATTCTCTCATAATACGGAGATTGTCATGAGAAATTGAAATCATTGTCTATCCAATATAACGTTACAGTATAAATTTATGGCTC
Source organism: Haemonchus contortus (assembly GCA_000469685.2). NCBI lineage: Eukaryota > Metazoa > Nematoda > Chromadorea > Rhabditida > Trichostrongylidae > Haemonchus > Haemonchus contortus. Next base: position 13,147,686 of record LS997564.1, read on the forward strand.
ACGGTGAGAATAAAAAATAGCAAAAAAAAGAAAAAAGGTGGAAGCCACGAAAAAACAGGAGTGGAAAAGAGGTATGTAACCGATACAGGAGATTGGTAGACGGAGTACGAATCATATTGTGGTCAACCGAGTTAAGAAAACATCTTAGACCTTCCATAGACTCACAATTTCGACAACTGGCCTGATTAAGTCATGAACAGGTAGCCCTCACAATTCATATGATTACAACAGTATTTCATTGTTTCATCTGTTTTTACTCCTCTCTGAAACCCGAACAACAAGCCACTAAGTCCACTAGGGTGATAATGATTGTCCTGAATGTACACTCAACTCCCAAAACCTGAGAAATTTTACAAATAAAACTAAATAAAAACGATGCACGGTTCTGAAAAGTCAGTCTCATCAGGAAAGGAAAAGCCCATGAAGTGCATAAGAAAAGCCCACATGGATCGCTTAACAAAAGGAATTCCCGAAAACTCTGGAATTTTCACGATTTTCAAAAGTGCCTGGCATTGGTTTTAGTTACTTTTGCATCGTAGGCCATCAAGAAGGAATGGAAAACAGAGAAGGAGTGAGCTCAAACCAGCCATGTTATAGCAATATTAGTGTCTCTCAGGAGCATATTCGAATCCATAAGTGACCAATCATTTTTACCATTTACGACTAAATTATTTTCATTTGAAATGGAAGTTTTCTTGTTCATGATTTCCTGGCTGTCAAAATAGCGACAAAGCTTCGTGAAATAAGGCTCCTTTTTTTGGAAACCATCAGTGTCTGTGGATACGGTAACGGCTTAGGCCATGTACGTATTTGGGGCGATAGTTCGAAAAATGATGGAAAACACAATAAAGATGGAATATTTGAAAAATCTCGAACAAATTCACAAACTGCAACTCTTTAATGTAAATCTCCGAATGACGTGAACATAGAAAACGGCCACTGTATCTACGGAAATTCCCACCTTTCCTGTGGAACAGCCCATCATTTCCCAAAACACGCTATGCATGAGAACCAATTCGGAAGAACATTGTGGCGACAAGTAATGAAGAAAAAGGCAAGCCGCCGTCTCAGTTCCAAGAAACGCCAAGAAAAAACTTCTTCACCGGCAATCAGTTCATTGTTCTTAGGTGAAAGCGCACCGACAGCCATTCGGATGGGGTTAATTTTGGAAACGGTGGGAATCCACGGGCAGAGACGGTTTGGAAAGCTTGCAAAGCACTATTTGACCTTCATGAGCAGAAAGTGACTACGTCTTACTGGTATCGATTTCAATCTTCGAGAAGAAAATAGTAAACACAAAATTCGTACCAATGGAGGCTTGATTTTTGTGCACTCACAGGAATCCTTTTCAAAAATATCTAATTAATGGAGGTGGTCCGATTCGTAGGGCATGAGCATATAGGAACAGCTTCAGTATTTTATATTCTTTTTCCAGTTAGAACAGCAAAAGTTGAAGGGTCACCTAAAAAATGACTAGAAAAGCGGCTTGATTTTGACCCTGGAAAAACCAGATGTGAAGCTTAGGACTCAGGCATTTTCAAAGCTCTGGGGGAAGTTTGTGGACTTGAAAAATAAGCATTCGACCGCAAGAAAAACTTAGAAGAAAAAAGAAAATTCTACCGTTAGGGAACAAAAAGATGAGAGAAATCCGTGTATAAAAACAGGCTAAAATAGATTACAATAAGAAAATTTAAAGAAGGGGCGGCGTTTTTTCCAAAGAGAGGTAATCGATAATCGATTAGAACGATCAAGCTTGTATAGCAGTTCAGCTGGCATTGGAAGACGGGGGCGTCTCTTTATAGAGTAATTGCGGTCTTAACTTACTTCGAATGGTACCACAATTCACCCCGTGAACTGTGAAAAACCTTTGCAGGGCGGCACCATCAAAGACGTCTGTTTACAACTAAAAACCAAGATTTGTTCAGAGCAAATAGCTCTCGTTATTTCAAATTCGCATTGGACAACGCTCGAAATCGATTTCAAATTGTTGAACTAATCGATTCGATCGATCGAAGCTTTGTCTTTCGATCGGTTATCGATTTGCTGACAAATTCTGGCCATTCCCATGCATCAGTGCTTTCCGAATAGGTTGCGGCGGTGAAAATTTATTACCATTCTTGCAATAATATTAGGATGCCCGTGTGCTAACACCCTTACACGATCACGCGCCCCCTTGATCACCATGTACACACTGGAATTGATAGCTTATCATCGAAATGAATCGATATCTCCCCAGGATTACGGTAGACGGGGCCGCGATTACGTACGTACATGTCGGGAAACATCGGGAGCGATATTACAGGCATTGGACAATAAAATCAGGGAGGAAGTGGTTGAGGGACTGAAGTCTCCGATGAAAAACCATTGGCCGGCTTATGCATGGTCCAGCGGTCCCGGATAAGCCATGCGGGAGTTTTTCGGGGGGAAAAGTCGCTGATGATTGGTAAGGAGAAAGCTTTATGTGATTTTTGAGGCGTGATCATGTGTGTATGTGTGGGTATGTGTGTTATCTATGTGCTGCTGCTGTCGTTGCTGGTGTGCTGCCGCCTCTGTGTGGCGGCGGTCCGTCGGTCTTGTGGGCCACACTGATAGGAATTCACCCCATCGAATGGCTTTGATGTTGCCGACACGCACGCACTGCAAACGGTTGTAAATTATTCACCCCAATACAAACATACATTTTTACGGTCTTTAGACTCAATTGATTGGTATCGATTACAGTCTATAGCAGCTACGGGGGCATGAGGAAGTGAAGGAACGGAAGGAAATGCCCCTGAAGAAGTTGAGCATCCGTTGGTGGCTACTTTGATGGGAAAAAACTGAGGTGAGTTCAAGAACATTCTTTCCAACTCAGATAAGAAGATGTGTCATTCTGCTGCTTACCTTCTGCAAACTTTTTTAGCACTGCCACATTTCATAACTGAATTCCTTCAGAGAATTTCCAAAAGTACACTAGTTTCACCTTACTTTTAATCTCACAGCCACGAAAAGCACGTCGGCGGCTTATGAGATGGGAGAAACTGAACCTCAGCACTCAAAAGTCACTTACGGAGGAGGCTGAACACATCATGCTCGTGGAAAGAGAAGGAGGGAATGTGGAACCCTAGAAGGATCGACCTAGTCAAATCACAAAATTGATTCGTATACGAATGGAAGATGAATTCTTTGACTTCTATCGAACGCGTTTTTTTTAAGATGCGCCCTAATCAAAATCCTAGTGGCGGTAGTTGGCCTACGTGATGACTTGCGTTAACCAGTGGCTGTACAAGTCGGTGCTTCTACCCTCCCGAAGAGTCCGCACCTTCTAACCGACCGAGAAGGGATGGAGTGATTAGCTTGGGCGAGTAACGATACGGAACTTGAAGCCTGAACCATTGGATGTGGTAGTGCGCCACTTACCACTGGGCAATTTACACTCAACCTTATTCACAAACACTTCATAATTTCCTATATCCTTTCTTTGGGCGATTGCAGCAGTGGGAAATAAGTTCTTCAGATTTTACAACCTTTGTTTGTTAGTCTTTACTATCTTTTTTCGATTTATTGTTTTGTATAGATCTATGGAAGCTAAAAAGATACATAGACTCTTTTTTTTTACTTTGTTCGCTTGAATTATGAGGCAAATAAGTAAATGAATAGGAAAATAAGCAACAAAAACTTGTAAAAAAACTGATGAATAAAACGAAGGAAGAGTAAATATTCTACCGCTCTTGACTTTGAAACCTCTTCGAATACTATTCGAAGCAGCTTTTCAAAATTGGGTCGGAACTCGTGATGCTTTATCACTACACAGCTTTTACTTTGCCCATTCTGCGCTAGTACGGACTGTTAAACTTCAATACACTGTCAGTGAGATATCCAGACAACGTAGATGATTCGGAACCAGCCATTAAGCGAATAATAGGAATAATGTAACAAAAAGAACGAGATTGAGTGAAAGTCCACAAATTGCCGTCCCATCACTTCTGCTCCATTCATGAACCTCATCAAATAGAAATTTCTTCATTCCATTGGTTACAAATCGAATGTCGTCCTTCAGCTGTGTCCATCTTTCCTCCTGGGAACTTCACGGATTCGCTTTGTTCTGGTGCGTTCACACCGTGCGACACGAGGGTGTTCCTTGGTGTAAAAGGAATGATGCATGATTATTTGCCAAGAGGTGATTGAGTAATGACCGTTTGCCAAGTAGGCCTCGTGTGACCACCACGGATTAGTGGCTGGCCAGTAGAGGCGCCCTTTTTCTCTTCACCGCGGCCACCTTAACGAACTTTGCTGAAGGGATTAGAGTAACGAGATAACACACGCCGCCCTACGACCAACAGTTGTTTTCCACGGTTACGGTAGCTGTCCAGAGGGCAATATGAGTTTCTGTGTAGGCTGCCACACCACAGTAGCCATTCAAAAAATCGTAAGGGATCTTATGGGGGACCAAAAACTGGCCTTTCACTAGACAGGAAATAAAAGGAAATAAAATAATAAATTATCGTTAAACAAAATAATAAAACAATGTCAAAGTGTTTGAAAAGAGCTTCAACAAGTCAATCTACTTACGCACATAATGATTTAAATCTTATAAAAATTGAATGGATCAAGAAAAAAAAACGATGAAATACAGTGGGCCATATTAATAGCGGGATCCTTCCTTTTGAAGACAACTTCAGCAAGTAACATCCGAAAGTATTTCCCTAGGTAGCTGGAACCGCTCCAGACAGCTGCAGGATAAGAACGAACAATATGACGTTCTGTTTTCTGATTCACTGAATTGATTCGAACTACAGTCGGCAGTCCTCCAAATGGACCTGCCGTGTTGTGAAAGCCACTTGGCAATCACGTCCTACACAGAAAACCAATGACATTCGTAATATAAGCTGAGCGATCGTTAAATGGAACGAAATTCCGATAAATATGGATTTCCAAGGTTTTTTGAAACAGAGTTCTCGACTGTTTCGATGACGTTCTATGTGCGGCATTCAGAAGCTTTCATAAAGGAGACTGGAATCACTGGAAAAGAGAAGCTTCTTGGAAAGTTTCGTCCAATCTGATATTTTTGCTTTGTCAAAAAAAAAAAACGCAAAGAGCTCTACCATCTCTTCCCTTAGTTCTATGAGCGTGTTTGTATGTCACCCACTGATGGCATGGCTTCGGTACCATTGCTTGATAAACACTACAAATGTTGATCAAGCCTTCCTTGCAACTGTTGGCAGCTCTCAATCGAGAGATATTCGAAGTTATCGTCCCTGGGCCAGCACAAAGTCGTTAAATAAATCAGAAACGCATTTAAACGCCACTGCGACCCTGAATGGAAGTGAAATGCGTAAAAAAGTGGAAGATAAAATTTTTATGAGTTGATTAATCTCATTTTAGGATGCGCCCATCTATTTGCTTCCCGTTCAAGATCGTAGTGACGATTGGACGTGTTTTCAGCTTATACGGCTCGCAGGGGCAGAACGACGAATCGTATCGCAATCATTTGCTCTTATTCCTCGAGATCATGACTGCCCACGCTAAAAATGCCTTCCATTCCCCAGAGTCGAATGATTAGTTCCTTCAGCCAACCCGGGGGAGGGGGATGAAAAGCCTGGTCGGCTTGAGGAGATCAGGTCCTATGTTGGGATTCTGTGCCATGCACATCGTGATGCTTCGCTTGGCACTGCCCCATGTCCGCCCAGAAGACGTTATACCGCCCACAAGGGCCGATTGTTCATAACCGAGCGCTTGATTGCTTTATTGCTATTAAAATGCCTCCAAACACCAATAATGATTACTACGATGTGCGAAGAAAGTAGATAGCCTCCTAGGAGGAACTGCCCCTTGCTGACCGGACACCCATATAGCCTTCGAATCTGGGCTGGTGCAGCGACACGTTTCCAATTGTGCAGCACCTGCTCAAGCATAACCAGACGTACTTGCCTAGTCATAACTAACGAAATCGGTATTTAAAGATGCGATTTTGCGAGGTCCCGGTGTCTTGTACTCCTCTTCTGATTCATTCATTCTTGAAATGGTTGAAATCCATGGGCTGGACTCTTTTCGATCAAGCCAACCCAGTGCCCCTTCACATCTTCACATTTACTTTCAAGTTCAACTCCCAAATACGGATGGAAAAAGGCGATTACATTAGTTTTATGTGGTTATATAGCAGTCATAAAATGTGTGAGCAAAAATATTTCTGTTTTCCTTCCTCCCAGCATTTTCAATATCTACGCAGCAGCTACCTACTCAATGGGACCTTCAGGTAGTTGGTTACTTCCAGCAGCAGATTAATAGATATAATAGGGTATTGGGTAGGTCCTGTGTTTTCATAGGTTACTTCTAGACCTACATTTTGGCTACTTTTGACCGTTTTGAAAGAAAATGCGGCTGAAATCCCATATGCAACGGATTGATTTTTGTTAAAATCAGTATGCCAGAGAGTAAACGTGAGGAGCTCGTCTTCGTTTGCCTATCTGTATCATTTTTTATTCGGGAACACGCTCCCGTCCAAGCCACACTATCGGACCGACGGATGGGGCCGTCGCGGTGTCGCACCTCGTTCAGTCGGCAAACATGAAAGGAATCGCAGTATCACTGATGACGCCGAGGAGCCCCACTATCAGCCAGCCAGCCTCCTTTGTGTCAATCGCCCTCTTAGACCAAAGCGCCTTAACATCAGGGATTATCACACGTTCTTTTTCGGGGGCACACATGGGCTATGTAGTAACGGGTTTAAAGAAAACTGCAGAAAATATTGCCAAGGAATGTGTCTATGGGGGAAGTAATCCAGTAAGAGAGGAGAGCTCACTTTCACAAAAAACTTTGCTTTTTTAAATTAAAAAATGAATGGTTGTCAACTCCTTCAAGCTGGTTCCGATTCATGTTCACGATACGGTTAAAATGAGTAACTCAAGATAAATAAAACCGTCAAAAAAGTCTGATACTGATCGAAGACCTACAATTAAAAAAGGTGGATATAGAAAGTATCGAGAGGTATTTGGAGGATGAAGTGGTCGGAAAAATTTAAACAACTCAGTCAAAAAATTGCCTGAAGTCTTCAGACTGTTATGAAAGCATGCCGGCGTGCAGCTTGCCAATTTCAGTGTTCTTATGTGTAAATATGGTAAAAACATTAGTCGTTATCACAATGAGAAGTTTTTCTCCTTCTAAAAAATACATTCATTCATATCTGCAATGTTTTTTTTATCAAACTGACAGATTCTGCTTTATCAGGGTTTTCTGGACAGTATCGCCAAGCTTAATCGGTCGTCCAGGATGACATTTGTCTTCAAGCACGCAACTACGAACTACTGCAGACACCGTGTATAGTGCCTTATGCTTATTATTCTACCCTCGATTACTGAGAGCTCTCGGAAACTCTCAGCGCTGCTTCTATGGGATTTGCCGGAAGATATATCGAATTATGTCCAAAAAGCATGTTTAAACCTGCAGCTTGGTATTTCCAGATCATTGCGCATCCTCCTTGAATGTATGCGCTGACAGTCTTCGAAAAAATGTAAAATGTTCGAGTTTAATAATCCATTTCGGATTCTAAAACCCATCAAATTACATCACACATATTTTTATATTTTTGTTCTAGCTTCTTTCGGGAATAAACAGCGTGAACAACTACGATAAAGTGTTGCCTTAGGGTCCCATCAAAACCAAAATCTCCTGTGACAGAAGACGCATCGAACATGGGCCGCTCATTTGGAGCTATTAAGTTAGGTTAGACAATAGTCTGGGGCTCTGGGGCGCCACTGAGGAAGCGAAATTCAGCGTTCAGTCAATACTGGACCTTAGAAGTGCAGCTTGAATCCCTCGTAAGTTCAGTCTAGCTCGCCGCATGGGGCAAACCGGTAGGTCGGAATTCAGTCATCAATGATTTTAGCGTACATTTATCCATTTCCAAAAGATTTCAAGCGCTACTATTATATCATAGGATCATAGTCCTAAAGTGTAATGTCACTAAGACACGCCAGCATCATCAGTGTGGAATGGTCATCAAACCCGGTCATTCTCTCACTTCTCTCAGAAGAGAATAAAGGGGCCTGGATATCCTGGATCGTATGCAGCTCACATTCCGAAGTCGAAAACGTGGCCCAATCTCTAAAGAACCTACTAGACTGAAAACGTAATCTAGCACCTAGTACCGTGGCCTTTCAGGGGAACTCGAAAATTTTCCATATTAATCTGTACGTTTCAGAAAAACCAAGCAATTTGGACTCATCCACTGGTTTCTGACTTCGATGTATTTGTTCTAATGGAATCTCGAAGTCACTCTTTATCAAAGAACATCTATCATCATGAAACTTCATGCCTAATAACTATTCTGTAGTCAGAATCTGACAAAATCGAAGTGCTGAAACGTCAATTAGCTGCAGAGTGCCAACTACAGGCTCAAAAAGTACTGAGGGCATGGGCAATGACCTTCATCACGGTAGAACCTCATGCACTATTAATCGAATGAACGAAAGTTGTCAAGATCGAAACTGTGGCCCATCAGCCTCATGCAGCACACCTAATGAGTTATCAGGCTCGAGCAGAACTTTTCTCACAAGACGTGTCCTTGTCGTCACATTACTCATCATTCGATCGCGACCCTGTTACAGCGGATTAGGCGAATTGAGGGCAATTCACACCTGCGTATCACATTAATCACAAACACAACAATGACACGGTATGAAAGGGGCCCGATTACTGTATCCAGGATATCTCCACCTATTGAGATACCCTCTTCGGGAAAACGCTTCACTAAGGTGGCCTCATTCATTCCCATTCGGGCAATCATGGAGAGGCGGTGTGGGTATTGACGTCATCCGACCAGGCGCTGAAGAGAAAGCCTTGCATTTTCCAGTTGGAAGGAAGACCGTGGAGATATACATTGTACAACCACCAATGAGTTAAAGGGACAATTCTGAATGAATGGTATGAGCTCAACAATCCATATGAAAAGGCGAAAGCACCCTTGAACTCAACATACTTGCAAGAACCAAACTTTACTCATTCAAATATGCAAACTAGTCGTGGTATAGTATTGCCCAGCCACACTTATGAACGTATACCCAAGCTTGCGTTTTACTACCTTTGCAACTCACAACTCAACAAAGGTTAAGGTGAAGGTGGAATTTAAGTGGTGGCGGTGTTTTCCCGAAATTCACAGCCCTGTCATATCATGCCTGAGCTAACTAATCAGTCCTTACCTCAAAATTCTAGAGCGACCAGAAGAATAGCGACCTTTTTATGAATAGCAGACCAGAACATTTTTCCCTCTCCTGCTCAACAGCTTCACCCCCTTCTAGACTCAAAAATATTCCCTCAGTCATCACGATTCTGATAAAAGTCAACTGCATGGGTTACTCGGGAGCACTTTATAGGTGTTGGCACTTTATGTTTCACAATGCGGAATAGTAAGTTCAGGAAAAAAGGACAGCGAGCCTGTCTCTTTTGTGGTTGATCCGTTGATATGAAGGTAGACATGAAGAGCATCGTGGATTATTCGAGAAGCGAGTTCTACTCATAATTCATAGACTGGCCTCTCAAGCTGTTGTAAAAGCTTCGACGACGCCCTGTACATACGATGTAGGACATATCAAATATTGATAATTTTCCCATGGGATTCAGTTTTGTAAAAATTGATTTCTTACCAATTTATAGGCCCATTTAATCAAAAAAAGAGAAAGAAATGGGAATCTGGTTTATAAAGAAGTTGGCCTCATCAAAATAATGTCGTATTGCATAGTCTATTTGTTAGAACATCCAGCTCTCTTTATTTTATGAGGTAGTTTCCATTTACGCCAATTGCTTACCGCGCTCCTAACCACTTGTATACTCATTTACCAACTCATTTGATTACAGAAAACCATGCACCTTGACTATAGGACGGATTTTTAAAACAGATAAAAGTATCAGTACATAGAGGCTTTGTAACTGTTGGTCTAGCATGAGGGGCTTTTAGGAAAATACTTTGAATCCATGCTCTCTCCATGTGTTCCCCACAAAACGTCGCTATTAGAATAATACAAAAATAAGTTTTCTGTATCAAATTCCCACAAGCCGACGTTTATAGAGGGCGAACGAGACATAGATTTCTATATCACCTAACAAGGAGTTCTGAGATCTTTTTATTCGATGATAGCTAGCGATTACATCAGCTTCGATGCATATGCACTCATGAAAAGTCTTTTCTCCCCTGGCTAATTAAATTGAAAAGGGGTTGGTATCTAGTAATGATAGGCTACCGTTTCCACTACCGTAATCGTCATTGCGCAGTGTGTCTTGTTCGTCCGTCATAATTGGATAGATCAATCAGACGAGGACGTGGCCGTGGCGCGGTGAAGGGGCCTTCTCGCAACGGCCGAACGACGAAGTGGCGGTGTGACTGACAAAGAAGTGTCATAAAGATGAAGATCTCGTCATGGAACGGTAGTAAAGCAAGTGAATCGTCGGCAGGTAGCGGTATGTTTAAAAGTCGATCGATTGCCCCGATAACGTCTCCCACTACCGTAGAGGCCAAATATATTCAAAAGATTCTCTACAAGCCACGGGACCAAGAAGAAGAGTGGAGGGAGACAGCCATCATCTTGGAAATGATCGATTCATTTGAAATGGACTTGGTCGTGGTACATCGAGTGATTAAGGAAGGTGAGCCATAATCGCGATACCCAGTGGTACTTATCAACTGCCCTCTTCTAGCGACGTTCGTGTGTTTCTCTTTTTGGATAATGAAGTGAGTAAACAAACTCGGTAAATAAATAAATAAATAAATAAAAGATCGGAGTGGCAAAAATGAATGAAGTAGACCGCCAACGTTCATCAGCTACGATAAGATGTCTTGGAAAATCGATATCGTCGGTGAGAATGCATAGATGCTTCAAATGGTTCCGTGGATTTCATTGCCCTAAGGAGGGGGCATAAAACCACCGCAAGCTTCGTCACCGTCACATTCATGACATCAAACCAAATTCGAAATCATATTTCCTCAGGTCATCCAAAGCTTCGCTTTCCGGGATAAATTGATCGGTAGCAGGAAGCTGTCTGGTGGGATGGGACTAGGGAAATCGCTGTTGGCTGTAATCGTTCTAGTCACCGCAACTGTATAGTCGATATGGAAGTTGTATAGGCCGAGTTAGATACCTCTGGATTGTAGATAGATCGCAAATAAATCGATGAAATAACGGATTCAATCGAAGTAGATGCATGGCGCATCCCAAATAGTAGTTGATCAAGCAGTTCTTTCTTATTGTTCCTATTCACCAGGATTATAGTGCAGAAAGTCGGTCGAGCACAAAAAAAATTTAGACTCTCGGGCTATCTTGTGATGGATCAGCCTACAAGCCGCCTGGTAGATTTTTTAAATTAAACGGCTGATCGCCTGATCAGCTAAGAGTGATCCTCTACAAACTATTTTTTTGAACCATTTGCCAATTGAATGCTTAGGATTATAGAGATGCTAATTGTAATAGTAAAGTAAAAATTGACAATGCAAAAAGACTTGCTCAAATATTCGGGAAACGAAAAAAAAAACGAAAATCTCTCAGCTGGTGTTGAAGTGATGAAATGAGTGTAAGAACCCTGACTCACACGTACGTATCAAAGGAAAGCCGCCCAGATGGTTGAGTCATAAGTAATCAGTCCACCTAATTCTTGAATTGGTAACTTTGACCTTTGACTCAACACTACTAATGTACTTTTCCCATAAAATTATCTCCGGTCGAAAATTCCCAAATATGGCCTTAAAAAGCTAATCTGAGTGATAAAAATTGTCATGAAGATGAAAATGATGAAAATTGGTTTTAGAATCGTCTATCTTCTCCGAATAGATTTCTGAGTTGATGAGGGTACATGTTTTCAGTCGTGGGGTTTACAGGCAACTTCGAAATTCGGATACCAGTGATCAGCAGCTGCTGTGAGCATTTCCGAGCCTCTCGAATTTCCTCCGAGGTTTCCCATATAGCCTTACTCCCTAGTAGGCCCTGATTGTATGTGGCCAGAAACTACCAAGGAAAGATGCTGCTGGCCGTCTTACCATCAACTTCAGTTCCCGGCTTTTATCACCCCATCTTCACCAGGGTAACACTCCCTAAGGCCCTTATGATCTTATTAGTGAACTTCTAGATGTCACGCTGCATTACCCCTTGGACCACTAGGGGACGAAATTCTGCCGAGCTGGCTCTCACATTTCCGATCTTCCTAAGACTCCCCAGAGCTCGGCAATAACTCAAATGTTAATAGTGATCATCAAAGGTGGGTTCGAAGTTCGAGAGCAATTCGAGGATTTCCGGTTTAAGCGGCGAAATTTGAAAGAAGGCGAAGAGCGGCATTTGTCTTGGTAACATATGTTGTGTGTGTCATAAAGTCGTGTCGTTGCGGCTCACATCAGAGGGACTGTTTTAATTGGCGGAGGCAGTTAAAAGTTCCCTCTCCCTCTCCCAAAGCACACGTGGTGGCGGCCGCCAACATCAACGCCAGCCGGCCAACCAGACGGCTACTCGTCAGCGCAATCTGTCAGCTTTTACAAATGGGGACATGACAAATCGCTGATACCACGGGAAACACGCCTAATTCAGGATTTCTCACCTCGCAGAGGTCATTTCTGAAAGGAACTCCCTCGATTGCGCCGTGTATTCGGCATTAATTCAGACTGGAAGTAATGGATGAATAATCGACTTTGACACCGACTGTAGCTATTGACAGGCAAATATCAAAATGATTTATGCAATCATCATCTATTCCATTAAAGGCAGTATCCGTCCGTAAAAGGAACGAGGGCTTGACTGACCCAGGCAACATCCTTTATTGGATTTGATCCTCGGATCATGTGTGCTCTACGAGTACCCTGTGATGAGTACCCACCAAGTTCACCGATTTGAATGGAACATGGAGCACAACGGACCCTTTGTTTAACTTCCTATCAGTCCTGGAGAAGTTTGTGATATTCCTTAGAGGAATGAGCCGCTTCCTTTCATCTGCCGCAAGTGATACTAAACTTCCTTTATGACTCAATAAATCGTTCAAGGGCTCGTCAGCGGGGCCTCAGAAGCGTTTTGACTTCTATGCTAAGTATATAGTTTCGTGAGTTTTCACTATAAAAGTGATGAGTGGGGATGCAGAAGATCCTGGAGTCTCTGGCATCTCCTGCGCTCCATTCATCCCTCCTGTGGAGTAGCGAGTCCTCTATTCCTGAACTTTGTGATCCTCTTTCAACTTTCTTGTGGCGGGTCCTATACGAAAAGTAGAAAGAGCGGAACCTCCACAGTTTCAGCTGCCAAGAATATTTTTTATGATACTTCTCATTGAGCGCTTAGATCTGTGCTGGCATTTCTTCAAATGATCCTTAAAAAAGTTGCAGAAGGCCGGATTGTAACTAATCTAGGATTTAACTATTCTTTTGAATTACTGCGTCATTTTCTTCCCCAAAGCCCTGAGTGAGGCCGGGTTCCAAAACAATGGGGACCTGACAGCAATGGGAACCCTCTCAGAACAGCGATCTTTCTCTCATTCAGCCTTTCTACAGTAGCCACTTACAAATTTGATGGACTCGGTTTGACCTCGAGCCTTCATCTTCAATCATCAGTCAATTTCTGTTTTCACTACCGTAATGCTGTAGAGCAGGTTGTTACACAACGATGTCGATGTCCGCTAGGGCACGACACGCACAGATTGACAGATGTCTCTCTCTGTGGGCTGCATCTGTCTCACTACATAAACCTACCGTAATCTGCACGTTGCGTGAACGAAAAGATTCCTACCGCCGCTCGTAAAACCGCAAGGTCGTGTACAAAACGCCCAGGTGTGACAGATTGAGAATAGTGAGAAGATTCCCAGACGCAGACAAAGGGACAGAGGACGAAGTGGGAAGTATAGGAGAGTGCAGAGTGGACCAAAGAGTTTTGTGCCGACAAGGAGTGCCGAGCAGTAAACTTCTTTGCGAATTAAGTCCTCATACTCATGGCGATATTGATTGATGGGGTAATGGGAATTAGTCTCAGGAAGAGTGTAAAGATATATAAGAAATGAGCGGATGGACATAAAATTAGGGGCGGCCCAGGGCCAGGTGATATGAGCTGGAAATATGCTTCGAGGGGCTGGTAGAGCCAAGATAGAAAAGCATCGGACAAAAGCATGTGCCTTGGTAACTCTCTGGTCGAGCAGGTCGTAATAGGGATAGGGACCTCCTCAAGGCGATTAGAAGAATCTAATTTTGGCCTTATTGTTACTAATTAAACGGCAGAATACTTAAAAAGGAGAAGTTCGAAGCTGAGGAGTACCCAAGAATATGAGTCCTGCCACAGTTCTAGGCCTGCCAGAGTTGCAAACTGCTGTGAGCTCATACTTGGACCTAATTTTCTCAAGCTCACAACATCCTTTCTCAGGCTCTGCCTCAACGAATTTCCTTGTACCGTTGAGGCAGGCTTGTTAGAAAGCTACCATTTAAATGATGCAAGCAAACTGATTTCGTTGGTGAAATCTCAGAAGCTGAGCTTATCGGTTGATCTCAGCTTTTAATGGATACAGCATTCGCTTGAAAACCAGTCCGGTGGCATTCTTTTTCAACGATTGTTTACAAAAATCAAATGCATGGGTTACTCTTAAACGATGGACCGGCCAAATTGATTGCTGTTCTCAAGGAAAGCCACGCGATGCTTGTCAAAACAGTAATTTTTCTACCACTCAACTTCGGATCCTTCCTTATTATCAAAGAAGAACATTGCCTATCACTTTTTAAGGGGTCATGCTGTATGATACCGTAATCTTGTCATTCGTTTGAGTTGTGTAAAGGGGGGCTACGCTGAACGGAGCTATATTTTTTCTCTGCAATAAACATTGCATCGTCTAGGATCTCGGGAAATTTGTTATTCAAATTGGAGCTGGTTTCGCACTCGTAAAGTTACGGTAGCCTGAACGTTCGCGATGAAAACTGCATGAGACACATGCCACATGGAAACGGGCAGGCAGAGAGCTCCTCACGTAAAACACTACGAACGGGACGGTATCGAATCGTTCCTGTTGCTTATTTACTTGTTTATTCCATAGAACTATGTAGTGGGTACACGAATAATGCTTGGGTCATATCAGAACAAAAATTATGGAAGCATCCCACTTTGGCCCCCTAACAGCAGAGCATGAGGGAACGCTAGAGCCTCATTATTTGGTGACCATTTAGAGACTCCTAGAAATGAGATTGAGAAATCTCTTTATAATGTCAGGTTGGAGGGATAGGAGTTACAAAAGCGGCCCACACACGGTCAGTTTCTGTTCCAGTCACTACTAGGTTTCATTTAGGGCTTACAACAGGTCGCTGGTGCCATCTTGAAGCCTAAAATCAAAAAGTCCCCAATCGCCTGAAGCAGTCTACTTCGCTTACATCACCCTAGTACAGAAACTTTCTTTGAAAGAGGAAATGGTTGGTGAATCGAAGAAATGGCTGGTGCTCTGATGGGGTCCTCGAAATAGTCTCGACTTGACGGTGTAGTTTGTACTGGAGTTACCAGCAGGACTCCGTAAGAGTACCTAATTCACCTGAAGGCTCTGGAGAACGAGGTCGTAACAGATTCACGTCAGCAGATAGCCCTGCTACGGGATCGAGCGAAAGACCTGATGAAACAGTGCCCACACTCAGACCGCCATTCAGAGGATGGAGAAGTGAATGTTTGCCTGTCTGATGAATACGGACATTAAAGGAGTGATTGAAATAAAACCGGATTAGTGAGCGCATGAGGCCGACAGGCCAAGGCAAGGGATGGTGGGATACAGTAATCGATCTACATACAAATCGCAGTATTAGTGGTTTCAGCCGATGAAGCTTTTGAAGCACCAAGACTTCGTAGGAAGTAGCCCCAAGACTGGGAGTATCTGTCCTTATCCCGATGCGACCCTAGGACAGGTGATCGCTGTCATAAAGCTAACTTCAGAACAAAATATCTCAAGAAATTCTCAAAACACGGACAATGAACTTCTAGCATTTCGAACAGATGGTTCCTCTGAGGTTTCCTCCTTCGCAGCCACAAAATTAATATTCTAAGAGTAGATGAAGCAAACGAGGAAAGTGGTTGACAAGGATGACGTCCACTGGAGTCATAGATGTGAAAAAGGTGATAGTTGGAGCAGACCATTTTATTGAGTAGATCTCGAATGATGCGTATTGAAAAGGGGGAAACTGTAAATGGAAAAGGTAAAACATAAAGTGAGAAATGGGGGAACGCTCGGAATTTCCTCCATAAAGTCCTCATTTGACAATTCGATGTAGTAATTTTACTTTTTTAGGAGTAACTTATTGCTCCTTGTTCGTTAGCCGAGATGAGCAAGCAGCAGTAGAGTTGGAACGTTAGGGTTGATGGCTTAATAATGACCTCACTTAGTGATTTTAATTGATTTAATGACCAGCACCTCAATTTATTAAGTCTCACCCTTGATTCCCACTCCAGCTCCAGAACAGCTAGAAAATTCCGATCAGAGCATATCCTTTACCTTCTCACTTCCTAGTATTTCATACTGTAGTGATACAAATAAATAAATAATGCCGGCATCAGCTGATCGCAGTTGTCGAAGTAGTCACGAGAGTTTCTTCAGGAAGTCTCAACATTCCAAGATAACAAACAGACAACTAGATAAGTCCGTACTGCCAGAATCAGCAAGAAAAACAGTGATGTATTGGAGTGATCGATGTGGTGCATAGAAGTGTAGGGAGGAGTGTGAGTGTCTATGCGTAGTTATGGCGGACCCCCATAGCCGAGTTGTTGCCTTTTCATGAGCCAATAAACATTTCGACCGCGAACGTACGTAAATTTCATTGATCTTGCCTCTCTTCTGGCCACATTTCATGTTATTCAGTCCAAAAGAATACCTCCGTTCTGTGGTCTAGTAGGGCGACGTTGCATCAGAAGATGCGCCATGCCCTCGTTCACTATTTGGAAATTCTAATGCTTTCGAGTGCCTAATTTGATGGAGGGTTTTAGAACTTTGAAGTCAGCAACGGAACCTCAAAGTTAGTAATTTGGAAAGTGGTGATCTTTCTTTTCTTGTCTGAAGTGTACCTATTCCCCAAGATTTCAAGGACTGGAAAGCTCATCTAATCCGGCTAGGGCTTGTCTCCGCAAACCAAAGCCAGCCTTGCCCAGGGGTTGAATACATACTTTGCCACATAAAAGAGTTATCTGGACTATGATATTATTCAGTTGGAATTGGAAAATTGTCGTGCACTCAAATGTAAAGATCGGGATTAAGGCCTTCGCCCTTGATAACTCCCGTTTGAGATGCGCCCTCATATTCGACTCCTATTCAAAGAGGAAAAGTTTTCAAAAGGATAGGCGACTTATTAAATGATTTATTGTGCCTAGCCTAAGAAGAAGTTAGTGTTTTCATCCACACAGGCAAGCCTTGTATCAGTCAATCGACCCTGCAGGACGGAAGACTTATTAATACCGATCTGGGATTCAACTCCCGGACCGTGCGTGGTTATAGTGTGCTGCTTGCCGTTACTGCACTTCCATCCCATCCGATTCATAGGACAACGGAAACCTAACCACTACGCTAATAAAGCGCTTGCTGTGGGAGCACTTCAACTGATACTCTTCAAGCAAGTTATGAGAGCCATAAGATTTTTGGAAAACTCATTTAATAGTTTTGAATTTCGGATTCCGAGACGAGATTCTAGATCCCAGCTGTACATCCATGGCTCCATTCGAGGTTGCATGGAAAGTTGAAACTCTCCCCTGATATGGCTCTCAACCGTCCAATCTGAGACGCTGAGCCACTCAATATAGGTTTGTTGTCTGCTCATGTGAATAAATTTGTTCCCAACTTTGTATCTTTGTGTAGGGATAGACTCATTCCTCTGAAGCTTTTCGCTAGGCGATCCTACCGTCTTCTGATGGTGTCTTTTTCAAACCAAGTTACGGCAAGAAACTCGTCCAAAAAAGACGTATCTATGAAGAACGTAGGATGAAATAGGAGATATTTCTTCATGACATTCAACTACTCGGTGTAGAATAAGGAGGGGTCAGCGTTGAAATGGTGCGTCACCTTCAGAGACTGTTTGCCTTGTAGCAAAATGGGACGTGTGGAAACCAGAGATAAGTTTAAGATTGCTAGAGTTTTCCTTGATTTCCTGATTTTTCGTATGAGGAGCTTTTCCAGAAGCTGTCTTTGGCAGCAAAGTAGGCAGATGTGATCGCAACAGTAAATACGTAATTGCTAAGGACACAACTCCAACTTGCTGAAGGTTTATTTTACATATTTACATAAGGCAGCCGTTGCCCTCACTTCACAGTCGCCTTTTGCCCCACGGTAGAAAGCGAGTAGACGGCGTCAAAAGTAAGGAGACCAGGGCAGTGATGCCAACAGCCCCCGTTACGCGGAAATGCTCGAGCAGCACCCATCAGGGTATGGACACATACTGAGGAGAACGCAAGTTCACCCGCAGGATAAAGCAATGAAGCTCAAAGCTCGGGGAAGCGATTATATGGAGCGAGGAAGAGACGGAGGAACGTGATAAAGATGGGCCTTTCCAAAACGAAGGTGGCAGCAGAAGATGCTACTTGCAGAAAGAAATGGGGAAGACAAGCAAGGGCAGCAAACCCTGCCAAGGTGCAGAACCAACGCTAAGGAAGAAAAGAAGGCCTAAGTTTGGGACGCTGACGTGATGCTTTGACTCATCCACTATTGAATGGAATGTATAAAAGTGTTACTTCTGTTTAAGCCGTTCATTCCCGTTTTGCTGTTCTCATCCACATTGTTGGCCCTTAATTCTTACGATTAGGCCTACAAATCAAAGAAGTTGTGAAACAGAACAGAGAAACACGTCATTGGTATTGTGGCTCGTGTTTGCAAATGCAAGCGGTAAGTTGGAGTTGGATTGGCTTATCAGTCTTGACAGGTATTGCCGGTGTTAACTGTACGGAAATGGAGCATCATACCCATGATCATTTGGAACTTCTGCGCATGCCCCGCCTCTGTGGGCGGAGCTCCGCCCAGCTTCCATGCGCTTTTTGGTCTTGCCTCTATACAATCGGCTCGAACTCTGTCATCTAGATGACAGAGTTTGAGCTGATGGTATAGAAGGGTGGCATACTTGCGGCTACGACGACTCTAACAGATTAACGAACAACTCTTTTCAAAAATTTTACTCCGTAGAACGTAATGATATTCTGAAAATAGAATGTAAGCACAAATAGTTAAGTTCAACACAAAACACATTCACAACTTGTAAACTACGAGTTGTCGATCTTCGATAACTACGAGTAGAACCCAGGAGCGGTCTTCTAGCAGTGACGTCGGCGCTGAGTGGGTGGATCTTCTGAATAAACTGTTATAACCGGTAGATTTTCGCAATCGACAATTGTGTTAGATATGTGTCTCTACTCGTAAGTTGTGAGAATAATACATAGCTACTCGGTGTCCTCACTATCCTGGATCTTACAAAGTTATTTGAAGGTGACTGGACTTCTATGAAGTAGGATGACGATAGAATGGCCAGCACTATGCTGAAATGTGCGACAAACAATTATTCGCTGAGTTGTTCATTGTGTATAGAGTAAAAAGAACCTAATCGTTGAAGAATACCAGGAGAAGGAGCTTTTTATAAGAGCAATATGCGTAAAATTAGTAACAATGAAAATTTTAACTAAGAATATACCTATATCTGGCCGTTCTTTACGATCCATTACAAGGTCTTTTTTGCACAATTATTGTCAACGTCCATGCGAGATTCGAATGAGTTGAAGAGTGAGAATACGCTTGATCGGGATAACTCTCACGTATTTCCTGGAAAGGCTCCACATTCACATCTGATCAAACTATGAGAATACATTAATATAAATGAATTATCGATCTCAGTGTTCGACAGGACTTCCATTTTAGTGCATAGAGTCTATTAACGTTGCTGGGCAAGTTTCTATAAACATATACATTTCAGTCGCCAGTACAAATCCTGAATAAGAGACTCATGTCGACACAGATCAATGTATCTCGTTGCCTTACTAGTTTGACTCTTCAAAGTTCGGTAACGCGTCTCTCACATGGGGACAAGGAACACAATAAGATCTTATTGGTTAGAGGAATGCTTTATTTATTTATTTATTTATTTGTCTATTGCCCAGCGTATGTAAAGGCAAGGGCGGAGGTTGTGTAGTGGCAAGCGGCGCATTTCACACACACATGGTCACGGGTTCGAATGCCAGATTGATATCTGCCCAAGCCAACCGAGCCTTCCATAACTCTGGGGTCGGTGAATTGGTACCAGGCTCGTCCGGGAGGATAAAAACACTGACTTGTACACCGCAAGTTATTGTATGTATAAGCCACATAACGATTCTGAATGGAAGTCGAGTGCGGGGGCACATCCCTCCGACGGGATTGATTAACGCCAATAACTTTATCCTTCATACTTTATGTACAGGCAAAAAAGTAGTTGCGTTCTGGAGACTACAGTAGGCGAAACATGCGTAGGCCGACTGAACGAATCCTATTAACCAGGAATAAACTCGATCGCTTGATACGCACCCGATCGGCGGTAGCGAAATTCAGAATCCCGTGATTACCTGATCATGATGTTTACCTGAAGTCCAAGATTAAGGCCTAAAGACTGGAATCCTGTTGATGGGATGTTCCACTTTGTTGTTAGGCACACGCTTGGTTGTACTGTCTCAATGAGCAACGCCTTGGAAATAAGAATGAAAAGAAGGAACAGAATATCTTGAACCTGAAAAAGGGTGTCCGTTAACTATCTTAAGTAGGAAGCAAATGCGGACGTTATGAATATCGAACACCGTTGTACAACTCGCCTAAGATTCATGGATTGGCTCACATACCTGGGCTGGGCTAGCTCCGTGTCTGGAAACGGGACATGTGGCACAGTTAGAAACGCGAATGATCAATACCACTCCAGTTTACATGGGATGCTCATGGCTTTTTGAACCTAGTAGTAGGCCTTGTTCGTTGGCGATCTGATGGATACGACAGTCTTCCGCACAGGCCGTTTCGGAAAAATTCGCGAAAGTAGTGTAATGTTGAACAGGACCCAGTATAAGGCAAACGACATGTTGAGGAAATTCCATAAGGTATATTATTTGGAAGTTTTTTTTCTCGAGAATGGGATAAGGCCAGTCAGTGTTTTCTCAGTCGTATCAGACCAAACACTGGGCATCATCGGCTTCTATAAAACCCGTATCAAACTGATGTGAGAGGCGGTGATACATGTCCTCATATCAGATTCTCTTATAAATCAAATATCTTTCATATAACAGTTATTCTCGCTGACTTTAACTGTTGCCCAAACGACGTCAAACATACCACTCTAAGTTATTGCTGTTAAGGACGCCATCGCATTGACTACTTTCTCAATGCCCACGGAACCCTTCTTTTGGTGCTTTTCCTAGGGAGAAGGAGCAGGCTAAATAAGCACTCGAGCACCGGCACATTGATTGGGCGAGATCTGAGTTCGCCCCGCATCAATCATAGCACACCTTCTGCCCATGATTCAATGGATGGTTTATGCTTGATTGTTACAAAATAAGGTCTGGCTGCAATACAATAGTAATCAGCGTTGACCGGCATGCTGAGATCCTAGAACGCCCCAAGCATGACGTAGTCGTGGTGCACTTCTTATTATTTTCAGATGGCTCTCCAGTAAATGGTGAACAGCAATCGAAACCTCTGCATTGTTATACGGAGAACGAAACTCAGCTCAACTGATCCGATCATGGAACCTTATGCATTCGCTCAAGCATGCGATCGGTTCCGCTTTATGCATTTATTCAAAGGAAACTTGAGTTTCAGGATGAGACTCGAATTGCTTACTTTGCTTCTAGCTACCATGGCCATAGGTAACGGCCACAGCGAAAACAGTGGCCGTATTCTATCCTCAACTGCTCCGTCCACGAACGCAACTACTATTTGTGAAATGCAAGTTCATCCAATTTGAAGACACTTTAGAAACTTTCTGACCTTAAAAAAGCTTTATTTTTAGGTGTAGGCCTTACGTTGGAATGGGATTGTGCACTACTCCGCTACTGATGCACTACTGTCCCAGGGAATGCCGCCGCGCTAATTGCAGTCATGACAATACAATTGAACGTGAATGAAGTCTCGATCTTCTCTTGCTTGTGTCGTCACAGCATGCCATGCCACTCCTGAATCGAAGAACTATTTTGGTCATAGAGTCCAAAGAGATAGAGCTCTCGACGATGACTGGTCTCGTTTGTAAAATGTGCTTTTATCCTCACAAATATGATAACAATAATCAACCCTAAGAGGAATAGAGAAGGCACATGCACCTGCGCATACACAACACACCCACACACAGCTCCCACGCCCGTGTATATTAGCGGAAGAACGGTCGACACTGTAGATAAACTACTTCAAATGGCTTCCTTATCCTAGCGCTGGGTACGCGTTGAGATAAGGAGTATTTTGAGAGCGGAGCGTGCTTCTTGGGATTCTTCGGAATACAGCTTCCCTAGAATGCAGCAATTTCCCCAGCACACACCGTGGCTCTTGGCGCTGACAAACCGTGCACCTCATGTACGCCATGCATTCCGCCCATTTTTGGTTGCACAGTTCGCTTGCATAGGAGGGAAGGTCAATCGGTGTTCAAAATAATATGTATAATTGTCCTAAAATACAGGCTACTTTTGAATTAGCAAAAAAAGGAGTGGTCTGACAGGAATTGATCTCGTGCATCAGACATCTCCTAACCACTTCTGTAAGGTTCACTGAGGAAACAGTAAAAGAGAACTAAACCAAGGCGATCACAAAGGTGCAGATGTGAAACAGTTTATTTCGTGTGGCTCATGAATAACCGCTGTTCATTGTTAGCAGCTTGATGTTGTTCTCATACTCTTATAGCAACAAAATGAGAGATAAATGGCGGACATAAGCTGGACTCCTGTCTAGCCGCAACTCGCGAACAAACCAGCAGCCTTTATTTTTCATCTATACCGTTGTAAAAATGCTCCCATTTCGATTCAGTGAGGTGCTGTGATTTGAGTTGTACGGCGAATGATCCAATAGGTGTCGTACCCTGCACATCGCGAGGCCGAATACGCCCAAATCATCTGAGCCTTTATTCTTTCCGGACTTGTGTACTAATTGGTACCGGGCTTGCTCACTGTCAGAAGAGGAGTGCGTCTCAAACGCGGACCGCAAGGCTCTTTCAGATACTGAATATCAATTCAAATGCCCCACGGAAATTGCATTTACATCGGGCACCCCTCTTCTCAGTCATCAATATGGGCTGGCGATTCAGCGCCAAATTGAACTCTCAGTTTCATGACTAACTAATTCACTTATGATAAATCTTCACAAACGTTCGAATTCGAATCACTCTCCGATTACGTCACCAAAATTTTGAAGGCACTCTAAGGTATATGGCAAGATAATTTTCAATTTGATTACCTGTATGTACCGATGGTTGGTCCTTCCTAAAGCGGCATAGTAGGGCGGATCGTATCATGAACATGGGGTACTGTTCGCAGTCCACTCGCAACTAGCTCAATGCTGAAAATAAATATTACTCGGATTTTCTGTGTTTTCCTGAGTTTTACACTATTAGCTACTTTCAATGCCAGTAGTGGTCATTATTCAACTGCTTCATCACCCACGTCGTTATTGGTTAGTGAAATTCTGGCAACTAGTAACTCCTTGATGCTGTTAGTATTTCACACAACCCAGTCAAAAATGCCGATATGCATATTGCACTGCACATATGGGTCAGTGAATAGGCTAAATATACCAAAAGTGGGATGCGTGGCTTACTCTCTTGAGTCTTTTTCTCCTTTTTCTGATCAGCTGCAGAAAACTCCTTCCCAATTTTTTTAAATTGTGCGATCTTTTTGGGTCAGCAACTCTGGCCAAGAGAAGGCCCCGCGAGGTTGTACCCGTATACATAACTTCAGTATACAGTGAGGTTGGGAACATCCCAACCTGATCCCTTCTTTGAAACCCCCTTTTGCTTTGGACTTTCGTAGAATTTCAACAAGCACATTCGAATGACCTGTGAAGCACAGCATTCTTTTCTGATCATCTTGTTCTTAATTCTTTTATTGATGCGATCCTTTTGAGTGAGCAGCTCTGATAAGGAAAGTACCTACAGTAGCGGTCAAAAGTATTCGCCGAGACGCTTTTTTATGAATTCCTTTTCTATTGCTTGACCGATTTGCTTCAAATTTTGGTATGTTTTGCCGTTCGATATCAAGAACAGATTGCGCCAACTATACTCCCGCGCACTTCCTAGCCCGTGATCTCGACCGACATTTTTAAATTACTAATTTGTGCCTCCTTGTCATTATTGTAGTGTGTGCTCTTTTTGCGATATACAAAAATCTTCCCGACTTACCCCAATGGTTAAGAAGGCTGGAACATCGGAAGTCACCTGTCAAACTATAGTGGATATGAAGGAAGCAGGCATGAGAGGCGCAACGATTGCGTGAATTCTGAAAATCGGTCGAGCAAGAAAAAACATTCACAAAAAACCGTTTCGGCGAATACTTTTGACCGCTACTGTATATACCTTAGGAAGATAATATGGTTGAAAATCATTTCAGTCCAATCCCCCCTTTCTAACCCCTCCTTCTTTGGACTCTCGTGAAGTTTTCCCGAGCACATTCCAATGACTAGTAGTGAAACGCAGCAATTTAATGCAACAGCTGTGTTCAAGTGCACAGTTCTTCATACTTCGAGGCGTCTTCACCAGGAGGCCTGTCTGGCAAGAACACCTCTAGTACTGGAGAAAAACAAAATGAACTTCAGCTTTACGTCTAACTGTTTGACCGAAACAACTGCTACTCTCGTAGAAAATCGATCTGATGAATAGTATGAGGTTTACTGAAGGAGTGTCATGAGTCTCCCACAGAAATCCTTCCCGTTTGCACTCAGTTGCTCTTTCAAGCGTTTTGCGTCACCTGTCTTCGTCAACCCCTGGTTCTATTGTTGTTTTCAACAGGTCAGCCAAAAACTGGAATCATCCAGTAGTTTATGGTGGATTGAAGGATCCGTCTTTGTTGCTCTATTTTCCTACTCCTGTATTCGTATTCAAAGTGCTCCGGGTGGAAGGGGAGAGAGTTATAAGCTCTGAGCTCCATAACGGTTTCAACGTCTTACTGGGCATTGACTCTGGGAAACATCAGCTTCTTTGCTTTTATTTACGACCAGGTATCGGTACTTATGCATATACCATGAGCCTATTCACTCAAAAAGTAATTTGATGACAATGAACTCAGTAGCTGGCTAACCCATAAGATCTCTACAATTGCAGGGGTAAAGTAAACCTCTTACTAAGGATACCTGGAAGAAAGTAGAAACTTCGGGTGCAGCTAAAGTTACTTCATTCTAAGAGGTTTACTTATTCCACATACTGACATACTTTCTCATGCACCATTTTCATCAAATTGGTACAAATACTTCAAGTTAGCAGTGAATGATTAACTCATAGCAGTCAATGAGTAACTTCATAATCTCTGAGAAAGCTACATTCCTAGCTACCAGCGGTATAAACAAGTTGGTCAGTATACTTTTTAGTAGGGCGTGCAACCGCAAAGAGCGTAGACCGTAAAAGAAGACTAGAACTAAGTCAGATCTCGCTCCTGAATTCAGCTCATTCGTTCCCAGTCGTCTCTAGCAAGAATCTTATCCGGCACTGATAAGAAAAAAATTATCGTTAGCCGAGGTAGCCTACTACATAGCACCGATTTCAACCCTGTCATGTAATAGCTAATAATGGAGCAAACACAATCCCTCAGCCACCAACATTCCTGGTGTCGGTCGGTATTTTGCTACAAGGTGATCCATTTGCTCATCACTTCACGCACTTGCGGTTGGTCAATCAGGCTCTCCTGGATAATATGTTGCCCCTCTTGATAACCCTTCCTTTTGCAGTGGTCGTCTTTTTCTATGTTCGGGTCAGCATTTGTTACACTCATGATAAAGTCTATAATGACAGAAGGTGTACGGGGTTCTGGGTGCATATTCCTCGATCATAATGTTGGAAAGTCCGTCCTGGACATCATCTCTCGTTCCTGAACTTTCTTCGAAATAGTACCGTTTTTGATGTGTCGGTATTGAAGAAGAAAAAAGAAGGACAGCTCTTCTGCCTAAACATGCACCATACCCAACTGTACCACACAGATCAGACCGAACATCTTTTGAACTTGATTTTCGTTTTTTTCGAAAGATAGAGAACTTTTCAGAAACGAAGAAAATCCGTAGAGTCATCGGCACCCTCTATGAAGTCATCAGTGAGTTCAGATTATTTCAGATAGTCCCTATGAATTTTCTATGATGCTCTGGCTCATTTCGACACATTTTTCAACGACAGTAAAAGCTAACGCTTGAGACAGGAACGAAAATTCAGTCCGGCACTCGGCTCTTACAGTAATCCGACACTTGTTGACACGTAAATTTTTACCCGTCACATATACGACGCGGCGAAAAGAGGCTTTGGGCAAGGACACGGTGGCGGTGGGGAGAGCCAGGGGGTTACGGTAAGAGCCGAGTGCCGGACTGAATCTTCGTCCTAGTACGCCTGAGGGTGTGTGGGCACTTCCAAGAGATGGTAAACGCCCGGAAACATTACATTTTCAGTCAAATTTGAGAGCCCTTATTCAAGCTGCTAACAGCTCCCGACTCCTAGACCATGCCCCAAAACGTGCTTTGTGTGGTGCGGTGAGTTCGCTGTCTGTAAGAGTGTTAGAGGGCGCATGGGAATGATGTAACGTCCGTACTGCCTCGAAATGAGGGCCAATTCAAATTCCCTACCTGCTTCGAAACAAACACTCATAGATGTTTTCTTTCAACTCAGCACGGAGGCGGAGAGACGACGGTTTCGGAGAAAGCATGCAGGCAAGTGACTGATCCACCAGCTACTATCCCAGCCGTTCTTGGTCCAAAACTGGCTAAACCGCCTGAGTCGGACCTTTCAGGATCTCCCGGGTTAGTGAGATTGTGTGTTTCTTACTTAAGTTTTTCTAGCATTTGTTCATTGTGGATTCTGAAGCCCCAACGGTCAGTTCAAGCTACTTCAAGACCAGCACCGCAGTAGGCAGATGTTCCAGAGACAGAGGTGGTGGTAGTATCAGGGAGAGCAAAAACAAAAACAAAACAGAAAGAAACGGACCAGGATCAATTTCCCATTCCTCTTGATGTCAGACTTGTAGGACATCTTCGCTACCACATCACCCTTCTTTTTCACTACTCTTTTGCTACATACGATACTAAAGTATGAAACTTGGGCAACTTGCTAGAAAAGGGGTTACCGGATAGCTGTAACAGTAATCATTGATGGTTGAGTATGATACCATCCCCAAAAGGAGCCTTCTTCGATAGGGTGTTATGGGAATAAACGGAATTACAGGGAGAAGGAAGTACTCGTAGAAAGAGAGGAGAGAGAGGAAACGGTGTTAAAGACTGAGAACACTCTGGGCAGGGGCAAGAGAAGAGACGAATTGCTTACCTTCGCCCATGGTAAGGGAGACAAACATTAAATAGAATGAGGGCACTAGCGACGGAGTATATAAACACAGTGATGAAGAGATTCCACATTCGGGGGAAACGGCAGAAATGGCTAAGGACCTGCTTAAAAGTGGACGGACCGACAGAGAACGGCAGTTCTTGCCAGAAGGTTCAGAGGAATCGCCAGTGACGGTAGTGAGTCGATCATTGTAAAGTTACCACGAAGAGAATAAGCCGTCTACCCCTACCTACATGCGACTGAACTTGAGCTGGCAAATAGGCTTGTACGTAGCAGTTATCAAGGGATTGTAGGAAATTGCACCGACTCTTCCCAACATAATGACAGACAGCCTCGAAATCGCGATAAATTACACGTCTATCCCGTTCGGGCGACCTAGATGGGATTCGTATTTTTTCAGGGCTCCAGATTCGAAGAACAAAAAGGCCCAGAAAAAGATCTCAAGTGGGTTATGATATTTACAACCTACTGGCTCTTGACATCAAACTGGGGCCGGTCGATCAGAAGCCAAATATATGACACCTCCAGAGCGAGAAACAGTTTAGGAATGGTCCATCGGGGGACCAAATTCTATAAGGAATTAAGCGTCATCCTCTGTTTTTCTTAGCGCTGAACTAAGCAAAACAAATAGGGTTCCATTCTCAGAGTTGTTGCATCTTTTGCAGTTTCCCTGACCGGTCACCCCATCGCTTTCATTCCTGAACCCAAAATCACGCATAACCTCATGGAAACTTTTACCCACCTGTGCCTTCAAGGTATCGTGGACGTCGTTGGATAAGCTACGAACTTGGCACGCATGACTTTTAGACCCAGCCACTGACCTGATCCACAAAAAGCGCACATGTGTTAGAAATTGTTTTCGACAACAACAAAAGTTCTTACCAGGCCGAAAAACATTGACAGCATTCAAGAATTTGCCAATATGTTGTCGGCTATGTCCAACTGTTTGCTTGTTTACCCCTACCCTTTCGACTCATCACTTTTCACATCTCAAAGATTCGTTTTTCGGTATACGTCTGGCTGTCCACATGACCATGTTATTGCCGAAATTCTTTCTGTCGTTGCTAACCAAAAACAAATGATTATCTCTTCGTTAGGTTCCCACAGCTCCACCTTATTGCTCCCATGCTCCCAAACATTAGTTATTTTGATCCCGCAACATGGGTGGACTTTTAGTTCAGGTTATACGCAGTCTTCATGGAGTCCTTCTCTTCTGATTTCCTCCAACCTTACATCTTTCAAGAAGCTCAATTCCTCTTGAATGTTCTCTATAAATCCATTGTTCTTGTTCGTTCTCATCACTAGAAGGGACCCACCTAATATTGAGATCATGAATTAGTCAATCCCATTCTGAATAGGCCCTGTACATGCGAGCTCATTAGAATTTGACTTGGTGTTTGGAAGCGTATTGATATTGATATTGATTTTTCAAATATTTTCAAATCTCTGCTGAAAATTAAGTATAGACCCGAAACTTATTGGAGGTGACGTGGTTCCTTGAGCAAACATACCCAGACTGTGATCGCCATCTCTCCAGAGTGTATTGGGGCTGCTGTACTAGGCCGACGTGCAGCCATTAAGCAATAGAGCCTACCTTTATATCTTTCAAGGCGAATCTGGTCTTGGTCTGGATGTTTTTTTGACCCTTAATCGAGAGCATGCTATGCCTATGCCAAGTCGCCACATGGCACCACCACGGGAGACGGGCGTTAGGAACGATTTTGGGTAATCGATTTGCCGCACGCGGCTGTCGCGGACTACTCATTCGCCGTTATTACAGCTCTAGCGTTCTTCATACAGCTCAATCGATATGCAATCATTATTTTATCATTATTGCAATCACTATTAGTACTTTTGTTCTTGTATTTCTTACCTACTGCTGCATCCTGCTACATTCCTTCGCGCGCGACGCCCCTCTCACCGCGACGCGACCATTTCGTTCCTGACGCACTACACCCCACCACCACAACTCCGTCATGTCTTGTTTCCTAGTTAGTCAAAGGTACTTTCCTAGCGGACCGGTCTCTGTCTAGGATAGACCGTTCTCACCTGTAACCAACCCCTCCCATTCAAGACATCCGCAAAGCTAATGATGTATGCACATCTTGCAAACATTTGGTAATCAAGAACATTCAGACACGGTTTTCATACATATTGATTACTTCTTCGGTAATGTTCTCCATATGTTTTATTTCTCCTTTTACACATTCCTGGAATGAAGTGTAATGGGAGGAGGCACCCCTTACTTTTGAGTTGGATATTCTGGGCAGTCCCACCCAGTGCTGCTCTGCTCGTGTTCTTGGGTAGTCGTGAGTGTTCGGAGTTCTTTGAATCATTTTTCGCCAAGGAAACCAGATCCAGATCTGCCAAAGTCACGTCACAAGTTCGGATTACTGCAGACAGAGAGCTTTCAACAGACTGAATGCCTCGCAGAGTGCACTTGATGAAACTGTTTCCGCTGCAACTTTTATGTCAAGAGCACTTCTGGGAGAAAACTGGGAACTACAGTACTTTCATTTTTCGATTCCGGTTGACAAAGGAGTGTCGAACTTGTCCCCCCAGGCTCGGAGGTTCTCATTTACAGAACCATTCCACCATTATCGTCCTAGTGGTTGGCCTCTGAGATCAAGGTGAGCCATGTAACGTCCTCGTGTTGATTGAGTCCAGGAGGTCTTCTAGTTCAGAGGCTGTTTTGAGTGTTGTCTAGACTGACGTGAGGATCGATCCTAATTCGTTTTCCGGCTTTGAGGTTCTGAAGAAGGCGAAAAGCCCTAAACGTAAGCTGGATAAAATTGTGAATTTTCGGAAAGGCCTAAAACAGCACAAAAGACATTCTACCTGCAGATTTCTATTATCTGCCAATAGGGACCCTTTTGAAAGACTCGTGGAGTCGATATAGGCCCATCCTCCAATCCTTCAGGCATCCCTTGGATTGCAGAAAAATGTAAAACTTCCGTGAAACGTTATCCATATGGGAAGGGAATAATTAGGATCGGATTGGTCATCATTTTGACTATTTACCTACTCATCAAAGTTCGATGCCATGAAGTAGTTATAGAGCTTTTCTTCTGATATTCTTCCCCTCTTCCTCTTATTTCTCCCAGGCGCGATTCATTTCGACCCCAGACGACACAAAACGCGCTTTTCTTTTGGCAATGGAATGTCCAGTTCCATATGGATTCTGTTCTTTTGCGGAAATAGGAATACGAAAAACTAGAATCCCCTGCTGCAAAGCGTATGTAGGATTACACCTATGCCAGGGGTACAAATGAACAACAGTCGATTGCGTCATTCGTTGCCATTCCCTCTCAGAAATAACAAACACTCCTCATTTTTCCTCGTTTTTTCTCACCTTTACACTTTATCCTTCCACAAAATCTACGCTGAGTTGGCAACATATCGTTGTGCCTACTACAACTAACTACTATGCAATGATAACTGTAGGTAAACGTGAGTGGAATGCGCCATGCACACACGCTTCGGCCATTCAGTCGCACGGACATTTGAGTTGATCTTTGGCCTATACGATCCCACGAACGGATCACCACATATTGATGTCAGTTGTGGGAAGGATGAAGGAGCAAAGCCTGGGAGGATCCGGAACTCAACGATGGCAGAGTTATTCTTCGTCGAAAATCCATAGAAACTTTTATCCCCACTTGACAGACACTTATTTACCCATTGCATTGTCTTATACATCGGTTTTATAGGTAGATCCTGCAGTCGTTCCCCCGGACTGAAGAATGAGCCTCGAGCATGCCAGGTTCACCAGTTGCACATTACTAGTAAACCGGAAGAGTAAAGCCACTTCCTCGTGTAAACTCCGTGTGCCTCCGAATATGGTTGGCAAAAGTGAAATACATGGCGCAAACTGTGACAGCCGTTAGGTCTGACCCATGTCAAAGAAAGCAGAGGGCGTAGTGGATTCATGAGGCTCCCAGACAGACAACCAGAGATAGCTTTTTGAGCATTCTTTTCTACCGAAACAATGTCTCATCAATCAAGGGGCCGACCCATTCTCTAACATCCCTACATATAGCCCTCAACTTCCCTATGACGTGGCTGATCACGAGTATTGACTTCAACCAGCTGCTGCTCACCAGATCGTAAGTGCGCCTGATGGCACTTTTTTCGTCTGCTATCCAGCTGTTCGCAAGGGGTTCAGGCAACGGTTGTTAAATGTGATGGAGAAGTTTAAATGGGATTTTTTATGTCCAGTTGGAAGTATTGAGAAATCTTTAATCTGCCTTTCGCAATACCATTATAATCGGGATGACGAACGAGAGAACAGGTGCAGGTTCGAGCCCCGTCTACTGGCCGATCTACCCACACGCCAGCGCCACCTTCAATTTTGAAAGGACCTCGTCGACTGTCCTTTTCCATTCCGGCAGAGGATTTTGAAGCAAGATTAAGAGGTTTGCCCTGCCCCACCTTGCCGATGGTGATTTCTCAAGTAAAATGAGAAGGCTTTTGGGTTCCCCGGGCTATGTCTCTTGTCGAACATGCTGTACAGGGATTTGCCGTAAGACGATAGGTACCTGGATAGCTCTTGACTTTCTCAGTTCCGCACAGTTTTTCATTTTTACCCAATCTGTTGACTGAATGCACCAGAGAGCCAATGGGTTGCTAGCAGTCGAAGGGAGACCGCGACCGATACTGCCACTGGTGGTTTTTCAAGTAAAATTAGAAGGCTTCTGGGTCCTGCTTGAGATTAGGCTGCAGCGATTTGGCTCCTTTCCAGCTATTCCCAGAGAATTCGCATTCGGGCGGACCCGTGAACTTGCTGAGAAGAAAAACGGTTGAATCACAAGGCCCTCTATAGCTTTATCGGAACGGTGAGCTCCCACAGGAGCAAGAGAGGTGGGTGACTGTTTGTGGATAGTTGTGCTCAACCGCTCTTCCCCAAGAACCTCCATTAAGAATACGTCTTGTTGTGGCACTAAAGGCACCAAAGACCAAAAAAATTTGATCGAGATAAGTGCTGATGAACTGTTTTTCGTACCCACTATCATCTGTCATCGTCAACTGTCACCTTGTTATTTTATCGGTGAAGCTTCTCACTGAAAACAAAGACCTCACAAAATTTTTCCGTTGTTCGGGTGTGTCGTCTTCCCCTCGTCGTCTCGTCAACTCCCCCCAACCCCTGCGATTGTTAACTGGTTACTGCTTGAGATCTGACGCAAATCTTTGTTTTTCCCGGCACTACCATTGTCTCATATTTGCTCACTTGCTCCCACACATTAGTGTCTCAAATCCGACGTCTCTAACATGTAGGTTGAAAGGGAATTTTTGAGAAAAAAAATTCGTGCATGAGAAATAAAGTCATAGACTAAAACAATAGACGAAGATTTTGATCAGGATTCCCCTACAAAAAGGCAACGATTGCCAGAATTAGATCCTCCAGAACTCGATTTTGCCACTTCAATTTTGTGGATGCAGTTGAGGCAGTAGATGGAATTGCAGATGCAAGCTTGGTTGGTGAGCGTTGTTTTTGCCCATGGCAAATCAAATCATCATTCCAGGGTTTAGAGGGCCACCACGTGGCTGCAGACTAATGTGAAAGGCCAGAAACTCTGACTTGTACATAAGAGAAACTACAGAACTAGTTGTATAAGCTGAGCCTGCACCCAGCCTACATGTCATGTCGACCGTTATGTTGCCAAGACTGACTCTGGGTGGAAAGTGAGGGCGTGAGAGGGCTGGCTTTATGTGTTGAATCCTTGTCTTTTGTGATTTCTCTAAATTTCCTACTGGCTTCACTGCTCTTTAACGCCTTTCTACACTTGTCAACTGCTTATACTACTTCTACTACACTTAATATTACTCCGGGGCTCCTTAAAAAGTTAAAAGCAGCTCATCTTCTTGAAATTCAGAAATCTTCACATCACTCTTCAAATGGTACATATATTTATTTATTGGATCCTTCTTCTAAATCGTTAGGCTACTGTAAAAAATGTAAAGCTGTCTTGGGAGCTCAGCGTCTGGAGGCAGCGATGCCAGATGCGTAAGACCTCCAGGGAAGGTTGTTGCCCTTTCATCATTCACCTTCAGTCAGCTATCCAGAGAAAACTCTACTAAAACAATTGAAAGCGAAGATCGATTACAACTCATTTTGAGGAGAACTCTGCAACACTCATTAGAAATTAGAAATCGAACAGTTCTAGGTTTTCTTCTCTGAACTGCTGTTCAAACACGACACGGGAAATGTTAAACCACCACATCTACTCGGTACTTTTCTACTCTTCATCTCTTCCTCAGTGTTCATCCCGGGTGTCGCAAGAACCCCTCTTTTTGTAAGTTGTTTCCATCAACGCCTCTCTACGACACCTTCTGCCGTTACTTCAGATTAGGCCAGGCTCTTTCTGATCACGTCCAGCCACTTCTTCTTTGGGACTGTCTTTTCCGCTTCCTTTGAGCCTCGAATCCCATTGCCTTACTTATCCTATGTACAGGTTATTTATCATCTCACTACGTCCTCGTTTCTGACTTTGCCCAGTTCTAATCAAAACAGGAAGCTGACTATGAACGACTTTCTATGAATCTTGGCATCGTGTGAGTTTCGGTCTGAAGGTGTGTGGTATAGCCTCAGCCAAGATGGTACAGCACTTTATTCAGTCAACGTTTCGGCGTTACCGCCTTCGTCAGGACCTGGAAGCCAAAAAGAATTTGAGATTCATCCAATTGAATTGGAGGGACAGGAAGCCCATCTGAGCATAATAGTCTCAGCGTGGAAAGTTGCCTTTCCTGGTTTTTGCTTACGGACTATGTAGTAAAGGTTCCAAATGAATTTTAACTGCCCCTCAGAAATTAATCTTCCAATATTCGATAATTGTAGTCCTTTTCGTAAACTTCTGTCTGATTTTCCTCTCTTTCGCTTTTCTACTTTTGTACTAAACAGTTAATAATGTCTGCGATAATACATCTTGGAGTTCCGAATCATGTGTGTTGGGGCGGTTCTTGTACATCTCTCAGGGCGGTATCCATGTTTTCCAGCTGGAGAGAAATGAGGAAACAAAGATGTTTTTGTTACATTACCCCACTCAAGTGATCCAGTATAACAGCAATAGTTATGAAATCAGAGGCGGGACAGTATAGGGTAGGCCACCATTGATTTCCAGCCGTTCTTTTTAATTCTCCTTATGAAGTTGTTTCTATGAGCCAAGCCCAGGTTGAATTCGATTCCTGAACTTCGGAGCAGCTCCTTTCGTCAACGACCCCTTTTCATCAATACGATCAATGGAAATTGAAGGAAAAGACCATTCCTTCATCCCTACTGGGAGAAGACCTATTCGACAAGATTTGCTTCTGATGCAATCCTCTGCCCCTCTCACCATTGAGCCTGAGGAATCAACCTGATCATTGGAGACATCACTGGCAAATATGATTCTCAAGCCATGCTGTTGGTAACTTCTCAATTCTAAACACTGGTGTAGAACTGTCTGATAATGGGGCCTATTCATGAAAATCGGCTTGCAATCTGCCTTTTTCCTCTTGGCCTAAGAATTATTCGAGATTTGACAAATGCCCTTTGAAACGTCAACTAGTCCTCATCTCTACTTTTTCTGAATCACGGCCTCAACGAGCAGCAGGAAAAAAACTGAGTGAGTTGAGTAAACTTACAGTCTTGCATCGGTGCAACTGAACCGCGTCATTGATTCTCAAGTGTTGTTAGATTGTTAATTAAAATGCCAGAAAACGCTGCGCTCGTTGAATTACTGTATAGGGAACTGTATCTTACTATAGGGAATTTAGCAGCTAATCATTTAGTTGCTCCAAGCTTTGACGATACCCAAAAACTCATTTCAGTTAAACGGATGAGCTATGGGGAACAGTAGGAGATGCTTTGGGGCAGTCAACACCCAAGTCAAAAATACTCATCAAAATTTTTCTTTTATTTCCTCGACGTTCCAAAAAAATCTTTGCTGGTGATCTTGGGGCAATTCAGTGGTGGCTATTGTATTTTGGTGCAATTGAAGGCCTTAGAAATCAGGGCCCTCCAATATTAGGTCCCTACACTTTGTATCTCGTTGATAGAGAACCAGAAAAGAGAAAAGGGATGAAGGTCGATACATTAGAGCGGTATTTCGAACAGTTCAGCTCTACAAGCTTCATGATGAGGCCTAACGGCCTAAAGGGCCCAGCTAGGAAGTTCCTAGCAGGTTGACGGAATTTCGGGGACCTGCCCCGGGTAAATTTTGTTCTCAAGAAAAAGCAGGTGGCAGAGTCTAATGATGTGTAGGAATGCCCCATGTATCCGATGAACTTCTGGGACTAACAGGTCATTCATCAGTCGACCAAATATTTTTGTTCTTGCGATGTCCTGATCTATTGTTTTGTCGTGTCAGCCAGGTCCTGTGACGTTTGGGTGGCCCTCCCAGAGATATTGAACGTCACGTGCTCTTAGACATGGTTCTTAAGCGGGATCAGTAAGACCGCAGTCCCTTCCTCAGCCTGGGCCGAAGACCACTTCCTGTCTACTACTTTACTTCAACAGTTATTCTAAACCAGTGATTAGCTCAATGTCTTCCAACCTGTCTGTCAGCTCCAAAGCGAATAATTCACCTAAACGTTTCGTCGATTCGCTTTTTTACCATCATCTGTTGAATCCGTTTAAATGTGAGCGATTGAGTTCCAGTTGTGGGAGGACGTTTGGCCAGCGTAATGTCAGCCCAGCCAGCAAACGTTCTTCGGCTTCCTCATCGGCATGTT
Organism: Haemonchus contortus; assembly: GCA_000469685.2. Taxonomy (NCBI): domain Eukaryota; kingdom Metazoa; phylum Nematoda; class Chromadorea; order Rhabditida; family Trichostrongylidae; genus Haemonchus; species Haemonchus contortus. Next base: position 13,183,831 of record LS997564.1, read on the forward strand.
TATTTCTCAATTTTCAGCTGCGCTTTATGTTGAAGGAGCATTTCTGAACATATTTGTTTAACCCTGTCACAATGTGAACCCACTGGAGCATTTAGGTGTGATTAAAGACGTTTCTAGACGATTCAGATCTTCCGTAAGTAACGTACCTTGACCCAGGTTTTTGACGTTCTACTCGATTTGCCTTCATCAATCATTGTAGCAGGCAACTGTCGACGTAGTCTGATAATCTTTGATGGTTGCCTCACGGAGGAACGTCTACGTCCACCACAGGTGTTGGTCTGATTGTGAGGTCTCTCCAAGCTATACGAAAACGCTTTTTCTGAGGCTGTTAGTTGCCAAGAGCAATGTTTTTGTCACACTCGGCATGTTAAGATCGAGTTCGTTCAACTCTTGTCTGGATTCATGCTCGTGCTCCATCTTTGGGAGGGATCTCGGCTAAGTCTAGATGAGTTCGACTCGTTTTTTCTGGATTCATTGACGTTTTTTTCTGGCCTTTTGGAAGATTGTTGTTTCCTACTTTTTTTTCCTACTAGACCGACCGACCAAAAAAAAGTACCAGTTCTGCTATAACTATAGAGAATGCTACGAAAATATGCAGATGGCCTCATTTTTCGTATCTGGCTTGTAGTTACCACCTTTAGTTAGTCAATAGCCATAGTAGGCTTATTCACCTTCAACCCATGAGTAGCTCAGAAGTAGAAATGTTCGATAACAGTTTGTCCATCATAAAAATTAGTGTAGCTACAGTAAGAAAACGAATTTCGGTTGAAGGTACAAAACGTGGACATCTCAAAGCTTACATGTTTAATTGGTATGGAATCACTTGTTAATATCAGCATTGGAATGTTTTTTTGTTGATTGTTGTTGTTGTTGTTTTTGATTGAATGTATTCGATTTCTGATCTTTCCCCGTTTTTTCCTCCCCTCGAGGTCGACTCTGATCGCAAAAGACGATTTGTCAAGTAGGATTGTAACAAGAGAGTTTTTCAAATTAGATTTCGCAATTCAAATTCCTCTGGGTGGTTTCAGCTGGCTGACACTCTATCAGAGATTGTTGATTTCTTTCGTTAATGAATTCCCCCGATTTCTGACCACAAACTTTCCTTTCGTGGGGATATTACCCTCCGTGGCCTTGATGTTGTCCTGGGAACAGCCATGTACATGATTACTGATCGAAGTGTCTCTGATAGCGATTTTCTGTGAGGAATGTTATTTTCATCTAGGATTTCTCATCCTCACAGTAATTCAATGAGGTAATTTCGTGTTGTTCCGAAGGATGAGGCTGTAATCCATACTGGCAGACAATCAGGTAGTCACAAAAAAGTTCATTTGAATCTATTTTCAAATTCAACTGGAGTGAGATTCCCAATTCTAACTTACATCACCAGAACGTATTACTTTTACCTGGGTACCTCTTCACAAGCTTCCCTCATTGTTCGCTTTACCTTCTCGAAAGGTACCCAATCCCCAAGTGATACTGGTTGATGTAACGCATATTGACAGGCCAGGCATAGGGCAGGGAGGGGGGGGGGGGGGTTCAGCTTTTCTGAGTAGATTTGAACCCTTGACATTTTCTTCTTCTAAGTTTCGCTCCATTGACATAGTTTGTGTCTTCTTCAGAATTTCACTCGTCTTTTTCATGTTGACGTTCATTTCTCCTCCTTTTCCTTGTTCGTTTCTTCTCAATCTTTTTTTACTGGACATCTGCGTACGCTTTTACAGATAAATGCGCCCGTTCCCGGTGATTGATGGATTTTTTTTCTTTTCTTTCGTAGCCGGCCGTCTTTGTTAGTTTTTTTCGTTTTTCTTCCACTTTTTCTTGACCCTGCTCTTTGGAGTTTTTACGAGGCTGTTTCTATCCCGACTCTACCCGGCTGTATTCCTTTATGTTTTTTGGTGATAGGTCTCTCGGGATTTCAGGAAACCTCAGACGGCTGCCACGAGAAAAAAAGCTTCCCCTAATTCTTCTCGATTTTCCTCATTCTTTGTAAGGATGTGCTCTTAACTTTTTGAAGTCCTTTTCACTATTTACTACTTGTCCTACTCGTTCCTCCTTCTTACTGAAAATCTTCATAGAGTCCATAAAAATCCTCATTTTGATGCTTTTTAGCGAAAATGGCCGGAGAGTCAGAAAGGTTCACTATCGAAACGAAGCACCGAACGTTCCGGATTGTTGCTAATGGTAAGCATTCTTAGCTGTTTGCTCAGTTTTGGGGACATCTGAGCACTTCGAGAAAAAAAGATGTCTGGAAATACAAGAATATCGCCGTTGTGTAACACTGGCACGCCTACATGACTTTTTTATGACTAGTTATTTTGATGTCTAGTTATTTTAATATGGTCTTAAGCCGGGCCAGGGACGTTTCTTAAAAGCTGATGAAATAATTACAATGAAGGGATCTTTGAAAGGACAGAATTTTCTCCGAAGTAAGATAGAGTTCCTATACCAACAGAATTGTCTTATTTTGTAATTTTTCAACCTTTTGAACAGATCTGTGGAAGGAGAGCAAAACAAAGCTCTCATGAATGCCTTTTAACCTTCCGGAGTAGAGTGGAAAGGGTTTTCCTCCTTGGAGATCAGACACACTCGAGCCATGTTACCTTTTTCATGCTGATGAGTTTGAAAGTAACTCAATTTTCTGGTGGGTGGCTGGATATACTCCGGGGTAGGGGGCGGGGAGGGGGGGGGGGTACATAGGAGGGACCCAGATTGTCAAAAGTCATTCATTCCTGAGCTACAGGTCCATAGACGACATCCTCAAGTGTTTGGATCACAGGAACAGCTCAAGTTCTTTTTCCTTTCTGGGGAGTCAATCACCTACCGTAAAAGCCAAAATAAGGATCTCTATCAGTACTGCTTCCTTTGATAAAAGTGGAGGGTTGAAGGGTACGACTATTTAGGTAGAAAGATAGACTGGGAGGATGAAAACAGAAAAGTTAAGAAGTTGTGAACGAATTGGTTTTCCCATTCGTAGTTCTCTTCACTTGTTACACGGAACGAAATTCTAGATTGATGCAGTCAAACAGAGAGAAATCCTCTATTTTGTCTATCAGCTATCTAGTAGCAAACCTCTTTAAGAGGATAGGAGCCCCATCTAAACATCGCTAATCCTTTCATAGGGTTAATACCCTTTTGAATAGGAGCCGATTGCCTATACGCATTCATATCATGATTGCTTTGAGATGAAAAAAATAAACCTCATGATTCAATTTAATCTTTCACCCTTTTGAGAATAGTCATGGAAGACTGTAGCTTTGAATATCTTCATTTAAAAAAAAACTCGGTGTTGATATGAAAGTTCATTTTTCAGGCACAACATTCTGGGTGAACGGACACTACCTGGCGGAGATTTCATCGTTTTTCGATGTTGCTTTTTTTGGCGAATTCGCTGAAGCTAAAGATAAACTGATTAAGTTGGAGGGGGAGACAGCTTCGGATGTCTCCCTTTTCCTCGAAATAGTGCATCCAGGTGGAAAAAGAGAAGTGACAGGTACGAAATCTGTTTTAGATAGGGGAGTTTGTAGTTTTTAATAGTTGCAATAATAATAATGTTATTAAATATATGTTTTGACTCAACGGTCTTGTTAACTGCCGCCGCAGTAGGCAATGCGAACATATCACAAGGACGTCGAGTTGTTGGCAAAGCTTCGGTCTCGGGATATACTCGAAACCGTGCTTGTGCCTTCCGGACACTGTGCCCTTTAGCCCAATAGTGATAATAATAAACGTAATAAGCTAACCATTACTGCTTCATAGTTTTGGAGATTGGAATGCCAGCAATCTGCACTTGCACTTGCGGTTGCACTAATTCTAAGCACATGTATCATACTGCTCGCTACCCCACAAACTCTTCGGATAATTCCTCTAACTCTACTGCCACTGAACGCACCTTTGTGTGTATTTTCAACAAATAAATAAATAACTCATCCAATCTTCTTCGTCTCGAACTTAGTAGAAATAATGCGAAATAATGCTTGCGTAAAGGGTAGTGGAATGGCAGAAGGCACACTATCACGCACTCGTAGTTCGCGGTTCGAAACCCGGACCGGTACTCCTCTCGGCCCTTTAAACCTTCCATGCCTTCGGGATGGGTTGATTTATGCAGAGTTTCCTGGGAGGATAAAAGCTTTGACTTCTTCACCGGCTGGCCACCGCGAGTCATTGTATGAGCTACACAAGCATTCAGTCCTCTACGACGATTCTGAATTGAAGTTGAATGCAGGGATGCATCCCTCAGACGGGATGATTACCGCCGGAACCTTTAACTTCCATTATCCTCTGATAGTTACATCAACATCGGCTTGAGCAAGAAAAACAACAAGCAGTGCCCCTAAATTCTACCACGGTCTTGCTTTGAAGTATCGGTCGGGTTGAGTGAACACTAAAGTGACGATGACTGCAATGGTTTCTTCCGTCGTCCACTCGCCACCTCCAGCATCATTTTACTGCTGCATCAGTCAAATGCTGCTCAAATTCGGGTTTATGTTCCTTGGACCAAATAAGGCTCTGATCTTTCCCTCTGTCACTGAGGATCGACAATACGCTTTTGTTAATAGAAGCAGATTGTATTGGGACACCACAACTCACTATGGGCTGGAAATGAATACAAATGTAATGACCCTTTGAAATGGAAGCCTATACCGTGATCATCTTGAAAATTATAGCTCAGCGGATTTTCGTCTGAAATCGCATTTGCAGTTCGGTGTTATGCGTGAATTAAATACAATAAAGAAAAAGTTCAAATCCAAGTTTATGGCATGAATCAATTCCGTCTGAAGGATGTGCCCCGCACTCGACTTTCACTCAGAATTCTAGTGGCGTAAAGAATGCGTGTGTGGCCTCTACAATGGCCTGCGGTGGCTAGCCGAGGTACAAGTCAGTGCTTCCCGGACGAGTCTGATACTAATTCAGCGACCCCGGAGGGATGGAAGGCTTCGTTGGCCGGGCGGATATCGATACGGAATTCGAATCCCTGATCGTGCGTGTAAGATAGTGCGCCACTTGCCACCACACCGCCGCCGCCATACTTCTTTCAATACAATAGATGACATATTTATTAGTTATACACATTTCAATTCTAACTCAACTTTGAATTGACTTTTTAAGCGCCTATACCTGGATATCGGCTTACTTGCCTGACTAACTCTGTGGTTTTCAGAGAAAAGCTGCGGCACCATGATGCGTTACTCGGACATCTGGGATATTCCACTGCTTCGGCAAAAATGTCACGAATTTTTATGTGAGTTCATTTGGTTCATTGATAGCTCAGGATCGAGGGATTTACGACCGATTTGAACACCTGCTGATCCCTGTGATTCAAAGCAAAGACCAGACTGAGACCAAACTGCTTCAGACCCTTTATTCATTGACATCGATTTGAGGAATTAGAGTAAGCCTACAAAAGTGAACTGGGTTCCAGAACCGTCTCGGAAATCTTTTTTGCTGGTTTTTGGATCCAGTTCATCGTACCTTGAAAAAATGTACGGGTCGGTTCTGAGGGTTAAGCAAACCCGAGCTTTTGAGCCAATATTGCAACTTTTGTCCCCCCTAACATCTTCTAACACTTTCCGAGCCCCCTCCCTGTAAGAAGTTATATGAATTCTTCGTCAGCGATGAATCATTAGAGAACTTCTCATACCTGAAAGTCACATTTGAAGTACTGTACTTCGTGATCCAGTTTCACACCAAGGCGGAAATACCATTCAATGAATACTATGTACCTCAGTTATTAGTGTGATGACATCGTCGCCCATGTACGTAGGCTCCAGTTCAAAGCGAGGGGCCGTTGGAGCAGTGAACCAGTATGGTGATTATTCCTCATCGGAAATCTCCCTCATAGTTTGAAGTTCGCTTACAATCTTGCTTCTCTCCAGCCTCCTGCAACGAACTGTTGTTAACGACAAATCTTTCGCTAAACCGTCATCGCTCCATTGTAGGCACAGCTAACGTTAGACTGGTTTCTGAGATTTCTCACTAAAATGAATCTGTGGGCCTCAGCAATAATACATGGGCCGTTCGGGTCGAAAAACGGCCCAGGCATTGCGTAACAAACGCTCCAGGACGGGGTTGGCTGAAGCAGGCACTCAAAATGGCCGTGTTATGCCGTCGTTGTTTGTATTGCACTATTCTAAATAAGAGAACCCAGACGGCCATTCTGTACGAACCCCTTTCGTGCTTTTTTGATAGAAGTATTGTATTTCTCAAAATCCAACAGTTTTGCGCTACCTTCGCCACCCTTGCACTATTTTGCACTATCGCTTCCATTATTTCATTCAAAATAGAATTGAAATTTTCACGCAAAATTATCGTGAATTCTGCCTTTAAGTCAAACACTCGAACTTCTCCACGTGCGGCTCTCGATGAGCCTCGGCATATTTTCGGAAAAACTTTATTTGTACAACTCCACACGAGGTTTACAATCCCTTAATGGCTAACGTTTCGGTGAAACCACCTTCGTCGGAGCCTAAAAGGATGGAATCAATTTATGAGATTACCCGATCAAACATTTCCACCCTAACAATATCTTCGAGACCAACTTGACCATCATGCAGTTCTAGGTGGATAAAAAGTACCGTACCTTTCTGATGAGCAGAACCGGCCCTCGTGAGCGAGGTAGACTGGCTCCTCGACCTTCTAATCTTACTCATCATCGACCACGAGACTTGTCCCTTTGCATCTTACCTCCACGATATCTTTGAAAAGCTTAGCCCGGGTTCATGTTGGCGCTTCATCACCACAAAAAAATTTTCATTATCAAGATGGGCTAGTCGGCCAGGTGTCCATCAGTGAGATTAAGTACAAATTACCTTCAATCCCCCACTTCTGCCTTCAGCCTTTGCGCTTCCTTTCAACGTTCTTTATGAAATCTGTTCAATTTCAGTGTTCTCATTTCCACGACTTCGCCCAACTTTTGAGACAACATTTTCGCTTTTGGAAACTGCCTATACGCATGGCTTCGAGCGTAGTTCAGAGCAATTGATCTCACGTCTAGCTGGTTTTGGCCAAGTTTTCCTCGATCAACAAGGAATGCTGCACAAAGTGAGCAGTCCATTTGTGGGTTTACTTTATTCAATACCTATATAGAACCTTTTTCGATTTCTCGATGAAGATAACTCAAACTACCTGTTAAGCCGAATACTATATCTCACAGATGAGCGCTTCATGCTAATGGGTAGGAGGAAGGGGTGGTGGCGAATTTTAGACAAAAAAATGTCGAATGAAAGTAGGAGATAGCATACTACTAAGGGTAATGACAGTAAACTCCCACGACTAGAGGGAACAAGAACTGCCGTTTTACTACCCATCCGATACAACCTGGCTTCTTGCATACCGTGCTGCGAAAGTTCATCTTCAAGGCTCATTACCCGACAACTTAAAGGTCAACCGGTAAAGTCTTCGATCCCGTCTGATAGATACGACCCGCATTTGACTTCCATTCAGAATTGTAGTGGCGTACTAAGCGCGTGTCAGGCCTTTAACAATGATAGCGTGCTGTGCCTAACTGATGTACAAGTTAGTGTTTTTACCACCACTGCGAGTGGGCAAGTGGGAACGAAGACGCTGTTCTCGCTTCCTCTCTCGCAGGTTAAAGGAGGGGAGAATGGGAGAGGGTACGAAACAACACCAAAATACCTTTCCGATTTGAGGTTTCTTGAGTAGGGAACTAGACGGCTGAATCAATCATCATTTATTCGTCCATTTTGCAGATCGCAGACGCCCGAACTGTAGCAGCGCTGTTTTCAGCTGCCCCTAAGGAGAGGATTGTTGTGAAGAAGTTTGCTCACAGTTTAACTTCCATCGCAAACAGGTGAGTTATTCCCCACAAATCACTTCAGGGTAGTTTCGGCAATAAACTGATTTTTTGATTGACTCAATCAAATAGTGAATAATAATTATGTCGAGCACTTGAGAGGCATTGATTTCACTTACGTCCCACTTCCATCACAGTGGCTCAGCTACAGCTCCCTACTTGTTTACTGCTAGGTAGGGTGTGGAATCGGGCCAGTGTTTTGACCATGACTTGTGGAAGATGACGTGACAGGGATTCTATACTGACCCTTTGGGAACATGTACTTTACAACTAGTTACCAAGAAAAGAAACGACATGCCCGTCTTGTTTGAATCGCTGTCGGACCCAAATGTTGAATAGGTGGAAGTATGATCAGAAGAGAATTTCTCACACTGTTCTTGTAGGTGCCGTATCCTCCGTCTAGGACTTGGGAATACGACACCTTGGTCTTGAAGCTACTAAGCATTACATTGGGGATGATCTTTGAAGCTCACCATGGAGTCCTTCCATGAATTCACAGTGAAACAAAGTGACATTCTCAATTTTCAGAGCCACCCGAGAATGCGTGATCCTGCATTGTACGAATCGTCCCGGTCACGTCTGTTCAATTTGTAAGTTGTACTTCTGCCCACCGCATCAAGATGTAATCCCGTGCACGAAAGATGCACAATTCCCAAATTTCATCAAAGTCGTACCGTTCAACATCGGTTCTGCGAAAGCCGACACAGAACTGTTATATGGGATACATAGTGAGAAGAAAACGTGATATAGCGGTGATAATAATGTGATGATGACATTTTGTGATGTGTTGACGTTAACGAATAAATAATTATTATTTATTTTGGTACAGTGCAGACAGGCGATTTCATCCTTAGCGATAAGGCAGGCGCCAATTTGCGTTGAGCAATCCCATTTCGGGATGCGTCCCGCATTCGACTTCCGCATAGAATCGTAGTGGCGTATTGGATGCGTATGTGGCTCATACAAAAACTGGAATTGGCCAACTTATGTGAGTCAGTGTTTCTAACCTCCAAAACGAATCTGGTATCAACAATTTCCGAAATAAGGAAGGCCTCATCGATGAGGTGGATATCGAACCAGGATTCGATCCACGGTCTATGTGTGGATACGATAGTGATCCCACTACATTACCTCTACCTCTACCTCTATCCACGACAGAGAAAACTACACACCCTCTGTAGCTAACCCACCTAAACATTCATGTATTGACCTTGTTTACTGATAAGATAGATGGTAAGTAAGGTAGCTGCTCTAAGCTTTTGTTTAATAAATTAAAGATTAATATTGCATATTATTGAAAGAAAATTTGGACCACCACAGCCTCGAATGAGCCTTTGACTTCTTGGTATTGGTAAGCTGAGCAACGGGACAGTACATGAACCATCAGGTCTGCGTAGCTTCTGCTCTTCTGTCATTTGGTACAGTTTCATACCATTTAGTTGTGAAGGTCCCCTTTCCCGAGAATAGCACCAACAATGCGCAAATCCGTACTTTCAAAGTTCAGCACATCATTGACCACAATTACATCCCTACCTTTCAAATTTCAACGACTTTGGATGGGTGGGTGTTCAAGTACTTTACACCTGCCGAGAAACGGCCAATGACCCTGTGCTAGTTTTGCCACTTGGACTTTGAAAAACTGTAGTTGTGAGAAACTACAGCCTCAGCTGATCTCCTGATCCAATTGGAATACTGCCCCACCAGAAGCCCACTTTTGATCAAAGCTTAGGGCACTTCTCGACCTGCTTATGATAGTCAGTCAGAGATGTCCCAGTGGGCAAAGACGAAATCTACGGAGAACCAAGAGTGATGAAATTCGAGAAAACTTCTGGTCCCGACTACATAGCAGTCGAGGCATGGGAGGTGCTCAGAGAGCAAAATCTGGGTTACCCAAACGGTATCGCGATAACTACTACGAAGAATTCTCGGAGTGCGAAAGATTCATGGGTAACCTAGCTTTCTGGTTAAGGGAAGACATGGGAAGTCCGAGACTATTATATCCACCCAGCACGGCTTGACAAAACACCAGAAGTCACAGGTTAGGGGGATTTGAAAGTGAAGGAAGAGTGGAGTAGGCTGAAAGGCTCGAAAAAACGTTGAACGAAGGAGATGCAAGAAGACCCGGAACTCCCAAGAATGGTATGCCGAAGAAAGGTGAATTCACTATGCTTCATGGGAAGATGCTTCATAAAGGCAAGAATTATAAAGTACTAAGTTCCTCCACTGATTGAAGGAAGTCAAGATGGGCTTACGTCGGATGCGAATGGACTACGAAATAGGGACGACGACAGTCGAGGCAATCGTGCTAAAAAGAATAAGCTTCAGTTGATATACATGAAAGGCAACTCTACTTTCCTGAGATGGAAATGTCAAGATGGTCGCTTGACGCCGTCCTGTAACAACGAAACAGGTTCCCGTTACTGAATGTTGGTCGCACTTCACCAATTGACTTCCCTTCGACGGCTTCTTCGCACAAATCATTGGCATACCATTTTCAGGAGGCCATGTTCTTTTTTTGCGTCTGTTTGTGGCTTCATCAAAAGCATGGTCTTAGGAATAGACACAAACCCATTCTGGACAGAAGAATTTTTCATCGCTTAAACGGGACCGGGAACGAAAACTGGTTTTTATACTGTGCGCAAAACTATTTCCTGCCACGGAGTGTAATTTCTTGACGATAGGCGTGAACAACTGCCTGTTCCTTCACAAGGTTCTGATCGATTCTTTATGGTATATTGAACTTTTTCGACGTCTAATAACATATTTAAAAGAGTTTTATACTATATTGCGGTCGTGTCAGTCACTGGTTTCTATGTGCCCTGATTTGTTCTCAAAGTTCCTTTCCAGAAAACCGGGCCATTAAAATGTTCCTGAAGTCGTTTATACTCCTATCGCTTCTCAACTTCGTTCAAGCTATCGGTCGTACTCAGTCGACTGCTGTTGAAGGTGTTTTGATGTGTGAAGATAAACCGGCGCGGAGCGTTCTAGTAAAGCTTTTCGAACATGATACAAGTAGGTATTTCAAACTTTAAAATCTTCTGCTTAATCGATTTATTTACTTATCATTTACTTATTCATTTAACCGAACACGTTTGTCTGCTTGTCTATTTATCTGATTGTCCGCCTTCCTGTCTACATGTTACATGCACCGATTCGATTGCATGTAGCAAACGCTGTCCCCATTGCAGTGCAGCAATACCAAATTCAGTTTTATTCAGCAAGTAAAATAGATGTTTAAGTTGTTTGTAAAGAGTATATAGAACTGATTATTTAACTTGAAAAATGGTCTCAAATCCATTAGATAATGAAAGAATCGGCTCAATGGGGAATGACTGATTAGATAAGAGTTTGTTGGATGCCCCTTGACATTCGATTTCCATACAAAATCGTAGTGACATATGAACGGGAGTGTGGCCTATACAGTGACTTGCGATGGCTAACCAATGTTTAAGGCAATACTTTTAACCTCTCAGATGAAGCTGGTACTAATTCACTGACCCCAGAGGGATAAAAGGCCTTGTAGATCTGAGCAGATACAATACGGGACTCAATCGCCGGACCACGCGTGTGACAGTGCGCCTCATAGTATGCCTTTTATGCCTATGCCTTCTTCCTTGGTATGGGCTGCATACCGGAGCTCTCCCCATGTCAGCAGGTGTTTCGACCTTCGTCCAGCTTTCGATCGTTCATCCAAATGACTCGATGTCCCGGTTATCAACGCTTGCAATGTAGATGATTGAGGCTTATGGAGCATCCCACACTAGTAGCTCATTACAGTATTTTTTGCCCTGAACTTAATCAACTGGCTGTGAGTTAATGCTTGTGAACTTACTTTACAGTGAACCGGTTACCGCCTTTGACAGAGTAATAAATAGTTTCCTTATTAGTTATTGTTACTCCCCAACCGTATAGAATGCTTGGAAACTTTGGCTCCATATTAGCTGTGTTCTCATAATCTAACAATTGAACTGCTTACCATTATGAACAACGGTTAGTCATTAGGTTGTGAACTGATTTACTTCCTTCAAGCAAGCCAGAAATGATAATTTACTGCCGATCACTTGCAATGGCCTGGGAGAATTATGTTTTTTCTTTCAGTTACTCCAGATGAACTCATGGACTCAGCTGAAACTGATAGCCACGGGAAATTCAAACTCAGCGGACATGCTGACGAGGTACATATGCACCTACATTTATTGAGACACTAAATGCCATTCGGTCACTAGAGGAAGTTAGGGCAGAGTGCATGTCAAAAGGTCCCTCTCACTTCCCTTGAACAGGTTCACAGTTCGTTGCGACCTTAGGCAGTCCAGACGCCCGAGACCGTCCATCAACACCCTGACATCTTGAAAGTTTCCACCAATAAGCTGTTTTTATCGATAGAGGGTTTTGCTCCTCCATTTGTTCGCTTTCATATTGATATTCTCGCTATTGTGCACAGAGTGTAGGAATGATGCTACAGACAGATAGGCAAGTGCGTTTCTAGAGAGGGATGGGTCTCATCTGGAAAAAAAAGTCTCGTTGATGACTGGCAAGTTGCAGGGAGTGGAATACACACCTAAAGTAATGTCAGAACACCTAAAGTAATGTCCAAGGTGACCTCGTGATACCTACCATGAGTACTGCCCAGGGTTCGAGTACAGTTTAGCTTTCAGGAGTTCCATTTATAGGTAAGATGGGAAAGGACATTGGTAAGAGGGTTACTTGCTTGCTGTATAAGGGAACATGGCTACAGGTATATTGGGAACCAAACCGACCTCTCTTGGCATCTCCCTCCGTTAATTTCCCTTGTTTTCTCCCTTGTGGACTCTACTTTCACTTTTCAGATTGGCACCATCGAGCCGAAAGTAAATATTTATCATGACTGTGATGACGGCATCAAAGTGAGCTGTGCTTTCTGTTCTTCAAACTTTATATCACTTGATTGTTGGCTTTTTTTGAAATTTAAGCCGCTCTTACAGACTATGTTCTTGTTATATTTTCCGATAGTAATTGGGCTCCTCAAAATAAGAACATTATGCTCTTGTCCTGTACCTCCTGTTCATGTGCGATAGGCATAAACCTTACAACAACAATGGTTTTGGCCCCGAATTTTACTCAGTGTGTTTTTCTGCATAGTGACTTATAAAAACCAGCTGAGCTTCTAAACAACCTGATACTACATGGTTCTTCAATTTCGCGGAGGTAGAGGGTTGTTCAAAAAGAGTAGTATTCTATCTACATAGTATCTGCATTTTCTCGAGGACCATGAAATTGATGAATCAGTAACGAAAGCTGAATAATTGTAAGCCGTAGCAGTAAAAGGTAAAAAATAATTAATAAAAAACTTGAATAGTTTCCTCCACATTGCTTCATAATGACTTTTACAGCCTTGTCAACGGAAGGTGACGGTATTTATCCCATCGGAATACATCACAGATGCTAAACAACCATCGAAAACGTTCAACTTGGGAATTCTCCAACTAGCTGGAAAATTTGCAGGAGAGGAAAGAGACTGTTTGCACGCCTAGTTTCAACCGACCATTTCTTTTATTTTTATGAAATTTACTGGAAACTGAATAAATCTACAGTACTTTTGTGTTGTGGAGAGCCATGTGCCCGCTCCAGAAGGACTGCAACCATGCATTCATCACAATATACTCTGCTTGGTATCAGAAGACTTCAAAGCCATGCTCAAGCCTTCCTTCAGTTTATGTTTTTTCAAGAGAAGAAAGCAATTTCACCCTATCTCGACCTCAACAGACTGCTCATATGGGGGGTGTCCATCCCGTCAGGAAACGCTCTCTAGAGTCGCCAGGGAGCTATCAGAGATTGAGCAAGTTGTACACATATGAAAGAGTTGCGAGAAATCTGTCAAAAACTGGTAGCTGCAAGAACTGCATTGGAGGTTTAATAGGGTCCAGATCTGTAACAGGACGACCTGTAGGGATTCATTCGATACAAGGATGGACCACCAGCAAAGGCTAGCTGCATGGGTGTGGTCTGCCAAGTTCTATCGCCCGTTATCAGTTTTCACCAACAGCAAACAAGTGACTGATAAACCAAGGAGTGAGGTTCTTCTTCAGTGTACCTATTTGTTACTAACTGAAAGGTCGATGACGTGTTGGAAACACTACTACAATGAACCTCTGCCAACACAAGTTAGTTCGTTTTTCAGTTTTCAACTTAGACGGTTCCGGGTTCCAATGTTTCTTCGTTTTAGGAAGAGCTCTGCCGTGAGACTGGTGCCATGTGTGGATATGTGGAAAAAGGTCTACCCAGATCACAATGGGAAAAACGACTAGCCGTGATTACTCGAGACCACAATCTCGTCATTTACAAGTATTACTTACTGGACATATGCCCTGGGTTAGAGTTTGCGACTCAGTGCGCTGTCAACTATTTCCAGCGCAGTCGCTGAGAGCAGTATTGGAAGTGTAACTTTATTATGTATAATCTTTTCCAATCTGTTTCAAATGATATTGAGCTTTATTAGGGACTTCATAGCGTTTTATGAGTCTCCCTGATGTCAGCGGAATCCCTCAGGGAGCTCTTACACTTGCGTTCTTTGCCCCATAGAATCGCGGGCTTACTATTCCTTCTGTACGTGAACGACTCTTATGAGATATTGTTTCCACCAACCTCTTTCCCCTGCTCAATTTGAATGAGACTGTGAGATAAGAAAATTAAAGTCTGAGAGATAGAAATCGTTATCACTAACGCTACATGCCTATCTCAATATGTTGGAAATAGGGAGTCAACCATAAACGAATCCAATCTTCGAAATGGACTATTCAAATTGATGCCTATCCAATGTTTATGCGACCAACGTTTTTCTATTCTAATCTTTTGCAATCAGTGATGTTTTCAGTTCATGGACTTTTTTTTGAAAATAGCATGTTTGAAATGTGGGCTTATCAGCATGAGATAGCACCATTTCAAAACAAAGTGACCACTCCAAAGGCACAGTTCACGATAATTTTGGGTAATCCAGATTATGACGGAAAAGGAAGATATGATGGAAAATAGTGCGTAGAATGAGAAGAAAGGGCGTGAATTGGTGTTCCCAAAGTGGGAAAAGGCTTCAAAAATCGTTAAAAAGGGGGTTCGATGAGAATGAGATCAGAAGAATGAAGAAGAGTGGAGCGTTTGGACGAGATATACAATGAGTGTCAGTACGTACTTGTGGATTCTGGTGCGAATATCTGACTACAGTAGCAAAAATGTCCTTTAAACTCACTCCTCATAGGCATAAGGTAAAAAACCCTAGTAACAGCATAAACAGCCCACTTTTTGTAGCTTCTTGAGGTAGAGAATTGGATAAAGGAGCAAAAAGAATGACGGAGAGTAATGGAAAAGAAGAAAACATCACCCCGCTACTCAGTGATCAGCTGAACGTGTGGGTCCTGGCGCGAATATTGCAATCTGCATCGCCTCAACACACATCGGTCGATGGGTGTGGCATCCGAGCGATTCAATAGCAGGGCTTCCACGATGCCCTAGCTGTTGAGGTTTTGTGCCCGACAGCGCCCTTCATATTACCCTTATAGCCACTGGGTATTCCAGGAGGGAGAACTCAGGAACGATTTTTGTTGTGAACTGCTCCTTCAAATATATGACGCGTGCTACTATGGCTAGTAGTTCCTCGGCATTCATTAATTACTTTCTATTCTTCTGCGCTACTTCACCAGTGTACGAAGCCATGTGATTACTGCGGACTACAAAACCCTTCACCATGTTGTAACCTTCCACAACTTTAGGCTTTTCGTTGACGCAGCAAGATCCTGTCAAGAGCATGTAGATCTCCATTTTGTATCTCCACTTTAGGAGCAGCACACCTCGATTGGTTTGCTAGAAATATATATATTCCTTATCGCAATAGCCTGTTCTTCACAGCGAGCACTTTTGCGACATTTCCTTATAGTTCCGATACGATTAGTTTTTCGTGCAAGCGGAGGATTCCCTAGTGACATACTTGCATACTAATTAGCACTGTACAGATATCTTCCCTGATCTAAATAACTTTTCGTGAGCTCCTTAATCACTGCTTCGGTTACACCTTCAATCCTTGTGAATCCCTGCCAGCATAAGCCTTAACCTCTAGAGTATATGCATCTTTGCAACAGAGCTCGAACACTTTGACGCCGTACTTGTGGCTCGTAGCTTTGTTAAATTACTTGAATGCACTTCGCCTTAGAATGGTATCATTGTTTCAACAGTACAAACTTCCTTTTCTGGCTTGTACATTCGTTGAAAAGAAGTAGTGAGCAAGCCCAAAACCCGTTGAAATTTATGGGGTCGGCTTTCCTTGTCGACATTCTCGTTGTCTACGAAGTGTAAGCATGATAGCAAGACTTCAAAACAATTGCTGACCATGATTTTAGTCGCCACAGAACTTTCAAAAATAGGCTCCGTACACCAGCAGTCACGTAGTCTCGGCAGTGACTATTCTCACGTCGAGAAAAATGCCCTAAAATCGTTTCATTCCTACCAAAGTTGTATTGCCCACGCCTTATTTTTATCCATCATCTTCTTTGCATATCTGTTCGTCTCCGTAACCATGATATCTAACAATTCGTTGATTAGAAAGAGCTGGTAGCGATCTATAATCCTCGTATAATTCTCAACAGCGTGGTCTGTGAAAATGAATCGGTCATAGAGAACAATGTCTTCATCCCAAGATTGTCCGTTATCTTCTTCACAAATATCTTCATGCTCGTCATCCTCTGATGAATCATACTAAGCTTGTACAACCTTGGCTTGAACAGAGCCATCATTCAGCGAACTCTCGTCTTCCCCGTTGAAACTGGCCGACTCATCTGAAGAGCCACAAAGCTCTGCCATGCCGTCAACGAAACTCTTCGTCATGATGTTCATTGTTCTTCAGCCTTTTGGAGCCACAATGTCGAATTAGGCCAGGGTTATACTTTTCAACGATCTATGCGAATCGATTTGCAGCCATGTGGCAGTCCGGTCGGTCTCAACATGACAGTCGCAATGCATAAATTGATTATCAAGGGTCATACGAATTTCTACTGCATACATTATTTATTCTACATGGTTCCCAAGCCCAAGCACCATTTTTAGGCTCACTCAGTTGTGATGGATAAAATGGGCCTTGTTACTCCCGATTTGAGAGAATTATCGCTCAGTTGATCAAGAATTAGAATTGCCTTTTCCCTGGGACAATGGCACCTACCGATAAGGGGTATGGGTACATACGTGCGTCCGAGGATGCGCGGTGCAAATTGCGCGGCGAAGTGCGTGGTGATTCGAACGACTCTGGCGCATATCATTGGGGCCCAAATTTGAAGTACACTAGATTAGTAGGGTTAGCTGATACTACTGATCAACTCTACTTCGAATTTGGGCCCCTTTGATAGGCGCCACAGTTGTTCGAATCACCACGCACTTCGCCGCGCAATTTGCCGCGCGCACTCTCGGACGCACGTAAGTTCCGCCCCCCATCGATAGGTGCCAGTCGCGCACGAATGGAAGGGGGCGTGGTTTCATGGGCGCGTCACGTCGAAAAGCGTCAAAGGGTTAAGCTGTAGGTTGAGGCGCATAGCTGTTGTATAAGAGTCGGGATAAGCGTCAGTTCGCACACTTGATCATGAGAGTACAGTAGCGCGTTTGCAATTTCATAAATACCCTTCTTCATTGTGGTGGACGGTATCATTATAATACGTAGGTCGGTGTCGGAAACCTGCTCGGAAACTAGCCAAAGAAAATGTTTCTTTGAATCAAATGAATTCGTGCACTGGATCTCTTCCGTAGCAATAGATCATTAGAAAGAAAGTGGCCTTCGGTGTGAAGAGTTACGAGGCGGAATTTCCATACAGTAGTCTAAATGTGAAAATGATATTCATGAATGGTATAATACATAAGTCACACCGAAGGACACTATTGAGTTGAATTACTTGAATGGAAGAACCAAGCACAGCCAGAACTTGAGGCTCTAAGTTTTGCTCTCGCTAACCGAGGAGCATTACTTCTACGGTATAGATTTGGAGGGGTTCGGAGCTCTAATTGTTTGTTATTTCAGAGAACCTCTCATGGGCAAGATATATGAACTTGACAAAATCAAGAGCTTGCATATCGAAACAATACCAGGCGGTGGCGTTATAGCCAGCATTCAAACAAAGGATGGTAAAAAGGTTACTTACAGTTTTTTTTATCTCACAGTTCGGCAGCTAGCCATGTTTAAGGAAATATTCATAGTTGCAGACTTGGGTAATCCTCAGGCTCACCTCGTATCAGATACGTATTAATCTTGAGGATAGAGATTCTGCAATTCATTGCTCCGGTGGTTTGAAAATTCTAAAACTGTAAAGCCTAGCAGTCAAGGATGTTTCAGTTTGGGGAGGGAAATCGAGAAATCCTCCCTCAGCTTATAGTACCTGTCTACTGAGGCGTTAGAATCGAGGCATCCGCTGTAGCAGATTAGTTCACTCGTTGAACTCGCAGAAGAAATTCTGCTCATTTCGCATTCCAGGAGACATTCCAAATTACGATCTTCTCAACAATCCTTCCATCATTTGTTGATATCTAACTGTTAATAGCAGAAATTACCATACAAGCACTAATCGAGCTAGGCATGTGGCGAAAAAAACGTATTCTTACTCCGTCAGTTTGTACATCATCCCAATTTCTGCACATACCCCTGACGAAGTTGTTGTGCTAACTTGAACTAAAGCGCAGTTAAACAACACATGGATGAACGACAAGGGCTTTCCATATGGTGCTTTGTCACACATATACCTTTTGCCTCGGAAGCGCACACTTCAATCAGTCAGTCGGTGTGTCTTTACTTTGGAACGTTGGTGGGAAGGAAGGACTGTCGGGTACAAGATTATCCAATTAAGTGGAAAATCACCGTCTGTCTGAGGTTGTCATTTTCCGTGCGATGAGGATTACACACAGCGGTGCTCACTTTATTCACAGACACCTATTAGGTTGAGGGTATCCAAAGTCTTTCTTGTGAACTACAAATGTTCACACAAGTGTACCAATGAGGCAAATGAGGCAGCGAGATTCAGCTAATGAACAAGCGGGATAAACAGCCTTAAGGACCGTGAAAACCACTTTTGTCTTGTTATCACGCAACAATGTGTATCTGTACCTGCAAGCACGATTCTACATAGGTATCGGGCGGAACGCCGAGTTGTGGTATATCGCAAATCGAGGATATGAGCCGAGACATAAAGTATTGAAGTTGCCCGTCCGGCGCGTCGGCTACAATCGCTGAGTACT
Organism: Haemonchus contortus; assembly: GCA_000469685.2. Taxonomy (NCBI): domain Eukaryota; kingdom Metazoa; phylum Nematoda; class Chromadorea; order Rhabditida; family Trichostrongylidae; genus Haemonchus; species Haemonchus contortus. The sequence goes on from LS997564.1 coordinate 13,202,873, forward strand.
CATTCCCAGTAATGATGCATCGATGCACAACTTCTAGAGTCGATTCGGGCTACAACGAGACTCACACCACGTTCGCTTGCTCTCTCTATTGGCGATACCGGCTTGCTGTCTCCTCAGTCTCCGAAGGCGGTGGCCCTGGTGTTGCTCCCTCTACGGTACCCTGAGATGGTCCCGTTCCGTGCGGAGCTCTGTCAAGGCACAAGATCGGCGGCTCCTATCTGATTTACGTTTATACAACGGATCTCCTGCACACGGAGGTATTTCCGTGTATACATTTGTTAGTGTCAGTACATTATCAATACGCCTAACACATTAGATGACGTGTACCGCCTACGAGCGGAATTACAAGAACTGATAATGAGTACATAAAAGCAATGAAATCAGTAACAAGAAGAATACTGAGAGTTGCAATACAAAACTGCTAATGATTCAGTGTTGGACACGGCTCTTGTCTCGAGCCGCAACGTGGGCATACAAGGTTTGAACTTCTTGCGGCTTCTGATACGTCCACGTCCGATCCCACTGATGCGGTTCACACTACTTATAGTTCCTTTAGAAGAACCGTCCGTCCAGATGAAGATAAACTATAATAGTCGGACAGGAATAGGAAGGTGCAGCGGAACAGACAAGACCAGCGATGTGTATGATGACGAATGAATGCAAAGGGATGGTGACGAAAGCAAAAGGCGTTAGAGTGCAGCCTTATAATCGTAAGAAATCGACTGCCACGTGGCATTCGCTCTTTGCTGGGCTGTCGACACAAGGTTCTTTCCTAGCCGTACTACAACGCGGCTACGTCCCAGATAAGTGGGCCATGAACTCGTCCAAAAGGCATGACACCGGGTACCTTCTTCGTCCTTTGCATCCATGGCCTTCCTCGTCCTTTGCATCCATGGCCTACATTAGAGGAAGCCCTGCGCGACTAACCAACCACAAAGTTAAAGCTTGTATAAACAGGGTGGCATACGGGTGCTCACATTTCCTTTTGAATGAAAAGTTGGTTTAACTTGTGTTAACCCTTACTCTAAAAAGACATTAGGCATAGCACGAACCCTTGATTGAGGCTAGCAGGTATAAAGTCTCACTTTGCGGAGTTAGGCGGACACTGTGTGAATGAGCATGGCAGGAGGAGAGTGCATGAAGCATGGGCGAAGTTACCCTGCCGAAAGATGTGAAGACGTTCCTCTCCTTCCAAAATTTCATAAAAGTTTGCCGAAGTTCTTCTCCATTATTGAGTCGTGTTTCAGGTAAAACTGCGATTAACAGGAGAAGACGCAAATGCGTGGGCCGCCAAGTTTATTCAGTAAGTAAGCTGCTACGTCTTCAATGATAAGAACGTACTCACAAGTGGTACTTACGCTTATTCAATGTAAGTAGGAGGTGAACAAAGAGGTGAAGTCCAGTCCTCTAGGCTTAGAAAAAGCTAAACCGGAAATTATTGCACCTTCTAACTGGAAGCTAAGTATTGCTCAAGAAGAATGCGAAGAACTGGCATTCAAAGAAGTTTTCACTCTCTGATATCTTGCCCTTTAGTTGCAGCTCTAATCCTTAACAGGCGCCTAGGCCAACAGATCCTTCCATCTTTCCAGGGTTGGTTAGTTGACACTAAACTCGTCCGATTGTGAGTGGATAAAAACATCGATATCGTAACGGTTGGTTGCATGGGTTGCGGAGAGCTCTTGTATAGGTCACACATGCACTCACAAGCTTATCAATGGAAATCTAGATAAAAACTCACAGTTACTCATGCTTCAACAGCTTCTAGATTTATTTTCACCATAAAACGATGACTCGAAATACGACGGTTGCAGTGCTCAAGCAGCATCGGTAGGGCATCATTCACATCCAAAGCAGTGCTTCGAACCACCATCGAGTTCATCTGAAGCGAGTAATAGCGCTGAAAACATAAGATTATCGTAAGTTAATTCATTGTGCTAGATCTCAAAAAAAAAAACAGAGCTAGTAAGCAAAGAGCTACAGTTGGGCTTCGCGGCCATGGATATGTGTAGAGCCTACACCCTCGTACCAAATTTGAAATTTAGGTCGAAGTCAACAAATTTCGCCCACACCCACCTTCGAAGTCCCCACGACCTCCTTCCCCACCCCACAACCCCCCCCCCCCCTTCACCATTCCACCATCAGAAGAATGCCAACTGCCTGTACCTTGTACCCTACTAAATTTGAACGCTCCAATAATTCGTCTTAGCGGGCGCGCCGGCGGACTATAAAAGCGGTCAGCGGGATGCTCGAAATCAGTCCCGCACTTTTAGAGTCATGGTGCAAACAAACATGACTTTTCTAGTATCACAGTCATAACAGCCATTTCCTAGGGCACTACAACATAGTACTGCATAGTAGCTTGCTGAACGCTCGACATAGGAAAGGACCATATTTCCATATAGATGCTTTCCATTTCATTTTTTGCCTCTTTCTTAGGACAGCGACTTCACCCTCACAATCAAATCACAGCAAGTTTTCATACAGTGCAACACTACCTCCTTCCGTAGCTTCTGTGGATGAACTTGGAGGGTGAGCTTTCATCCAGATCTTCCCGGAATACGACCTAAGTTGCATGAAGTTAAGGTCGGATAATGTTGTTTCAGAAGCGGAACGAGTACTACAAGGCGGGTCGACTTGCCAAGCATCATTGTTAGTAGAGCTGAGACAGAACGAGCACGAGGAGGAAAGGAGGAAGATATGGACTTCTCTAGTGTACGTTCATGTGACGATTTGAAAATTTTCTTCTAACGTTGCTTTGCCCTTGGTGAGACTGTGAAGATATCGATTACGAAAGCGCAAAATCAATACTCATTGCTCAGCAAATGCGTTAAGTGGGTAGAACGTGATGGCCGCCAAGCAAGAGAAGTCTGTTTCCTTTGTCGCACTAGTCCGATTTTAACGCGCAGATACGGAAAAATCCGTTTTCATGAAGTACAGAAACAGCGGAGCGCTGTTTAGGGGGTGTTTCAGAGTATTTCAATCAGGAATGCTTTTGCTACCCCGATCATACTACCAAGACAATTCCAGCTTGTTCATTCCATTCTGACGCCATCAACTCGACCGTCAGACACGAATGCAGTGCGAAATCAACTAGACGAGCTTATTAGACGACATATGATGGACGACGCTGTTGGGAAGGGATTGGATTTGTCACCTTCGTCACGAATAGATGCGGCTGCTGTGAGAATTTCTAAGGTAATTGAACATAAAGGTGTTATTTAGTTATACTGCTAGCTCTTTAATCTACAATTAAGCAAAAGAGCATGTATAAATCCTTTTTTGGTTTTTTTGTTGTGGGTCGATTCAAAACTAGAGTTTTGAATAGTAAAACGTGTAACCAGCCTTAATGTCTAAATGTTTCACGAATTTTGTCATCCCGTAGAGAGGGATCCCGATTGCATGTGTTCAACTCCCTAGAACCCTACTATACAGTTCAAAAATAGTAGCTCCAAGCACTATCATATGTTTGGGCCCCTTAAAAACCACTAATGCCCAAGCTAACCAGGGAAGGATCCCAAGTCGAAGTGGCCAATTGAAATGAAACCTACACTGCTAGACGTGTTTTTGGGTGCAGAGTTCAGATCTGCTTTCCAAATTTGCCGAGCGTTTCTCTGAACGGAGTTATGAGGGTGGTCAAGGAGAGCTTAACATGAGAAGACTTAAATAACATGGATGTTCCTCTCCTCTCAACGGCGGCTTGGTGTAGTGGTAAGTGTGACGCTTTATGGGCGAGAGGCTAGGGTTCGGGTTTTTTGGGGGACAGAGTTTTTGCATTATATAGAATTTTTCCCTCGAGGACTAGAAAATACTCTCATAATGATTTTATTACGTTCTATGAAGTTTTGATGCCTTCTCCAACCTACCTACCTGTTACCGAATGGAAGATTCCTCCGTGCGCAAAATTTGGAGGTTCGGAAGGGAAAATGCATATGATGAGCAATGATGATGCTAGAGTGGGTGTTGATGCTAGATTGGGTGCGATGGTGCATAGCAGCTCCGGACTCACCACCACCGGCGCTGGTGGTAGTGGACTTGAAGACCAGAAAGCTATCACCTTACCTCCACAAAAGCAGGTGAAGGGATTGACACCCTGCCCGAGGCTACCACGAGGCTTATGCAGCCCGATAGAAGCTTATCTCTCATTTCCTTTTAAAAATATGGTTAAGCGCACCACCTCATAGCTCATGATCTCAACTTTTCAGCAACACACACGAGACCCCATTCCTCGCTCACTGTCGCTTGTCCACTTTCAATTCTGTCCGGCTAGATTTAGGAAATTTCTCATATATTCATTGTATGCCGCCGGCTACTTAAGCACTCACCCGGGTGATTTTGGGATTCAGGGATGACTACACAATTCTGTTGTCCTTCTATTTGGGGTTAGTAAAAGTAAAGCAATGAACTGTGACGAGTTCTTTTTCATCCGTTGCTCCCACTGTGAGAAGCTTCTTTGTTTCAAGCATTGCCTACTAGAGTACCACATTTGTTCATTCAAGTGATAAAAGTTATCCTACTGTGAATATACAGTGCATGGGCATGCGAGTAAAACTGAAGTATCACTTTATGTGGATAAATAACAGTAGAAGCATCAAAACTTCATAGAACGTAATAAAATCATTATGAGAGTATTTTCTAGTCCTCGAGGGAAAAATTCTATATAATGCAAAAACTCCGTCCCCCAAGAAATCCGAACCCTAGCCTCTTGCCCATATAGCGTCACGCTTACCACTACACCAAGCCGCCATTGAGGGGAGAGGAACATCCATGTTCTTTAAGTCTTCTCATGTTAAGCTCTCTGTAACCACTCTCATAACCACCCTCATAACTCCGTTAGAGAAACGCTCGGCAAATTTGGAAAGCAGATTTGAACTCAGCATCCAAAAACACGTCTAGCAGTGTAGGTCTCATTTCAAATGGCCACTTCGACATGGGATCCTTCCCTGGTAAGCCCAGGAGGCAACCAGCGCTATCGCTCTTTGAGTCCCTGTTGAGCCCTACATAGGCCAATCCAAGCAACGCCCTTGTCGTCAAAGGATTGAAAATCTCTATGAAAAAATCCAAACACGAATATTTGAATAAATGATTGCAGATTCAGTGACTTTCTGCTTAATTGACTGCGTTCAGATTAATTCTGTGGAGATGAGGCGATACACAACCGATGAACTGTGAATTGTGATTTATTTGAAATGCGCTCTAAATAAATATTGTCTCATTTCTTCATGTGTCACTGTCAGATATTTCCCATCAACGTGATGAAATCTAACAGTTTGACGAGAAGAGTCATTTTGTGAGCATACTGCTTAACTGCATTACACCTGATTCCTTACTGAATGTTACCCTTCTAGAATTTGAGTGTTTCATTATTCGCGCGGCTGATTCCTCACTTGGAGCATGAACGTATTACAATAGACAAATACATCAGGGTGAGGAGTGTCATAAGTCGCAGGATCGAATCACATACGAGTCAAGAAAGTTCGCCTCGCAGGAGTTTCTGCCATTTTTTTTGTTTTTGCCCTGATTTCGCCTCGCAGGAGATTCAAATGCTATAGACGGCTGAGGTAAGATATTCAGATTTTCGCAATGTTCCACGGCAGATGCGGAAACTTCGTTGCTAAATACGGTCTGAGATCACCTGACTCACTAATGCCTCCTCATGCGTGCGATTCTGTAATTCTAAACAAGGGGGAACACGAGCTTAAGTTTGATTTCCTAGTTCGCAGTGTCGTTTTACAAATGTAAAATTTTGAAAAAAATGGAGAAACTGTAGATCTGCTAAGCTCTGTTGAATAGGCGTTGCCGCCAAAAACAGACCAATCTATCCTCAAGCCTCCTTTAACTTTCTTAGGCTATTATAGGTCTCTGCTTTTCCATATCAATACTTTTACCATAATATAAGGAGTTGCGAAGACAGACAAGTATACAGATTAGGACAACGACTATCAAACCAACTTACCAGTTCTGCTTTCTATGAAAGAATGTACTACCAGACGAACACATGCCCACGGATTTGTCCCGGATCGATTTCCGCCCTTGTCAACCGAGCCTTGCATCCCTCCGAAGTTTGTTCATTGGTAAAAGACTGATCTAGTAGGATAAATACACTGAATTGTCCATCGGCTAGCCGCCACAAGCCATTGCATAGGCCACATACGCATTCAATACGCCAATACGTCGATTCTGAATGAAGGTCAAATGCGGAGCCCACCCCAGAACGGGACTAATTTAAGCCTAAAATTTTACACTTTGTTCATATAAGAAGGCTTTTGTAGACAAACAGATTCCATTATTTTTTAGGGAAATGCCAGCGTCGGTGATTTCACTACATTGCCTAGCAAACACACATAGCTACCATCCCATCAGCTCACGGAAAGGGTCATGAATGAAGCCAAACAAGTATGGGCTGCCTATAACGATCCCATCGATTCAAATGGAGGCTAAATACATTTGCTTGCCACTTTTTGAGAAAAAAATTCCTATGTGTATACGGAGAAGTTCTGCACAAGTTGGTATAGATAGATCGGGCGGTTTCTTCGGTTCAGGTTGAAGCGAAACGGAGTACTCTTGTCCCCTTGGATCCACTACGTGAACTTAGGATTAGTTACACAAAGTTCCCAGTTACTACCCACGCATAGGTAGGTCCCCAATATCGGTGCGTGGGTTATCATGTATTTGCTTGTCGCTATCAGGGGTATTCGCGATTATTCCTGTTACTTTTAATTCAACCGGTGCATTTCTGTTTTACCATGTCTGAACGTGTTTGTTCGCCGCCCCTGCCAACCCACGAGGAACCGTAATAAACCTTGTTTTACTTCTTTTTTTTGTACTTTATTTTTTTATCAGAGCACGGGCTGATCAATGCCGAAAGTTCAGGGCCAACGGATTCCCACCCTTTTTATTATGCCCACTTCGAATGAATGTCAAATGCTTTATCGTGGTCGCACTCTGATAAATGTGGAGCTCTGCCTACTTCAGGCAGGCTTGGCACACTCTCGATCTATTGGACCTAGCTCCTTCACTTACTGCTCGCTTTCGCCTTGTTTCATCTGCTCAGAATGGTGGTGCAATTTTTGTTTTTACTTGGGTGAAGCCAGTTTCCCTCACTACTGCCCTTCGTGGGCGGAATCGTCTGAATCATGCGTGTTCCAAGAACTCTGTCACATGCTCGCTTGGGGTTATATAAAGTAGAAACTCTTGGTCAAAGACCTTTTTCGAAGATATCTTGATCTAGAATAATAATCATATTCGTTAGATTATTATCTAAACTATTACCTAGCATCTCGTAAAAGGATAACTGGAGTAAAAGCCTTTTTTGCGCTAAATATCATTTTGACGAAGTAAGATTAAACAAAGGAATGAAAGGAACAAATATTTAGAAAGAAAAAAGTAGCTGAAATAATTAGAAAAGGCTTCAATCGTCTTCCGAACCTTGGCTGGGGAACAAGTTTTCAAGGAGTGATAGCAGCTAACAAAACCTGAGCTGCTTTTAAGAACAGCGACTTTTTGAGCGTGGAATTGTCGCCTGTTAATTAAGTAGAAAAATATAATCGACGCTATTTTTATTTGATTTTTTCAAAGATCACCATACAAAGATGCATTTGTCAAGTTCCAATACTCCTTTTATTCTTAAAAAAAATTGCACAGGAAGATTTAAAAAGCTATGCATTAACGTATGAGGTCGCCTACGTGAATGTAAGTTACATATTAGTGTATTGGAGAAGAAAAACTAGTATGTCTAGGATTTGCACAAAGGTCGAGTTCCCAAATGCACATCAAAAACCTCTTAGCAAAAGCGAAGGTCCCGGGGAGATTTGAACTCCCGTCGCAGGATTCAGAGTCCTGAGTGCTAACCGCTACACCACGGGACCGGTGTTGACAAGCTCACGGTGGCCACTCACGAAAGCATCTTTAAATACGCACAGAAGTGCGGTGGGAGGATGGAACTCACCAATATTTTAAACCCGGGGTACAGAGATGAAAAAGCATCAGTACCCCACTTTTCCCGTGTCTAATGATCCTAAAATGATGGCAAAAACCGAACTGGACTGATGCTGCGAAACATTCCATGACTTTTGCCATTACCTAAGAATTGTTATTCCCATGTTATTATAAAACATCTGTAACATGTTTCCCAAACCCTCAGGCTCTCAAGTAGGTCAGAAGCTGTAGTTAATGGGGTAGTGGGAAGGAATGGTCATCCTCACAAGTATATGTAGGCAGCGGAGCTTGCTGACCTTGAAAGTGGACCGTGTCTGTAAATGGGCGTGGCCGAGAATAGACCGATTTGATAGCGCTCGCAGTTGAAGTGCAACAGTGGGTGGGTACGAGGTGTTCATGAATCAATTACCGGGGGACCGGAGACGATCACTCATTGACGACGTCGACGACTTATCGCCCCCCACACCCTCGTGCCCCCGTGTCACATTGCGGCGTTGCGTTACGCGTGCGTCGTCTCTGTGCAGATCGTACTTACTGCGCGCTAAGCACACACAAACAGCCAACAGTTCGGCCCTGTTTCTCTTCGACTGCGCAACCTGCAGCTCTTTTTCTCTGCGTGTCATCATCACCGCCACCTTAACTGCCGCCGGCTGACGTGACCGCAGCAGCAGCAGCAGCAACGACAGCCGCCATGACGCTTGCAAAGTTTCTTTTCGAGTTTTGATTCCAACCTGATAAGGTTTTATTTTTTTTCTCTCTTGATGGTAACTTTTTGCCGCGTAGGCCTTGTAAATGTTACCAAAAGTAAGGTAGATTACTGGTTAAAGGGCTGGCTTACAATATTCAAATTATTGCCACGTTCTCGTCCCTTAAGTTCTTCCATCCCCAACTCCTTACTGCTTTTGTTCAGTTCTCTCCGGTACATAGTAGTGCCAATCATAAAATTCGGCGTGATCCGTTACCCCTGACGAAAAACATGTGCGCAGTTCGAGGTCAGGTGCTTTGTCCATACCTCAGGACGGCAATGCTAATATTTTTTTTTAAATTTTTCCTTTTTAATTTTTACTTTTACCATTGATACTGTAAATCTTCTCCCCTTATTCATTTCCAGACCCTTCACTCCCCAGGTGTTTATAGTTAAAGGCATCCAAAGAGGTTGGCGGATCTGCTAAGCTTCTCCAGGGGCCGAGATCCCTCCACGCGGTTTGCAGTATCGGCCGGCCACTGCCCTTTCCTCTTTTGAGCGGCCCGATTGCCTCTTTCCCCCTCCTCCGCCCCCCACCCCATGTTTTCCTTATAATATATCATGTAAACATGATTTTCTATTGCAATCCTGAAATAAATAAATGAAATGAAATGAAAAATGAAATATCAGTTACAGATTACTTTCATCAGTCACGGTTGCCCTGAGCTGCACCCACTCATCAGGGTTCTATTATAAATATTTGCATCTAGAAAACCAGTCTATTGTGAAAGCGAATGATACATTCTGCATTGAGCTCAACCACCTTACTCATTTCCACTGTTAAGCTGGTTTACGCACTTCAGATCATCAGTCAGTAAGACGTGTCCGTTTATATTGAAAGAGAACTAAGATTTTCTGTATTGTTCAGTAATTGTGGAGGTTGATGGCATTACATTTTAGTACCTTGGGTTCTATCAAAGTCGAGTATAGTTTTTGAATAACGGCAGCTGCAGCAGATGTAGCGCCGCCATGGCTGGGTTGTGAAAATTTTTCGAGGATGGTTAGGACTGTTGACTTAGGCGTCGATCAGTGCCTTCAAGATTACTTTGTAAATAGTTCAGCTTAGAAAAGAATCAATTTGATGATTCCTAAGGATACTCGTATCCATGGCGTATCCTGAGCACAGGTAGACGTGGATTTACCTTGCCTCCCAAATTATTCATCTATGTTACTATGGCATTGGAGACCCACCTGTTATACTTGTGATTTACTTGAATTACCATGCTGATGCTACTCTACTCAGATAGTTTTAAATTGAAACGTAACCAGATTCATCTGGACACAAATTACATAATTATTCATTATTTTATTCATTTTATTTTTTTTTTTGAAATTTGCCAGTTCCTCCAATTGTGCAGTTATCTGTAACTGGTCAGTTATAATACGCTTCTATACCTTTTGGTAGTTGAAAGGTCACTTCTTTTGGTGCAATATCAGATTATGTAAACTGTAACTAAACTGTAAAGTTTGTCGAGTAACCTGCTATAGTAGTGATTGATTGTGATGTTCTTTATGATAACAAAGTGAATAGCAAAGTGATGTGGGGAGGTGCTTATCAGTGTGTCCGATAGCGCTATTAAAATGCCATAGCAAAGGGTTTTAATACGATTTTCTGACGACGAAGGGCAAAACGCAGGTTCACAAGGTGATTTCTACAGGGATCGTCCTCAGAACTTCTGCATACATCTTGATCTTTACTGCCATTCGCATAAGCTGTATGTACGATAATATTTTAAGACTGAAGAAAGTTGCTGATCTGCTGGCGCGTTTGAGCCATGAATCCAATTTTTGTGCCATTTTCAGAGAATTGCAAGAGCTTTTGCACACATTCAGAGACTGAATGGTAACTTACAGCGGTTCACACATGACAACTCGACCACTGAAAGACTGACCTCGAATGAACAAACCCAAATGACCGGTAGGGATTCAACCGTAAGTAAGTTGACCAAAAACTCGTGGGACACCTTCGCTCTCGCTCAATCGTTTTCTGAGCAAAACTAATTTCGCCATTCAATGGGTTTACTACATTTTCCATATTTTCAACAGAGATGTATAGCTTTGTGAGTGGGGCACTCCTCTGAAGCGCCCAAGCTCTTCCAACCAATTTCCTGGGTTTTCTCAGATGTCGAGAAGGAGCATAGTACGGAGTCTATCAGTTAAGAGAGGTACTAGACAAAGGAAGTTAAATATAAAAGTGTCGAATATGATATTAGAAACTACGCAGTGAAAAGAAACTAGCAGTACCTAATGTTCTCCGGAGTATTTATGCATTCCTGAATCCTTAGAAAAATTATGCTTACCCGGCTCGTTTGAAAAAAAAGTTCGCCAAAGATTCCTACAAGAAAGAAGTAGCAGGTGGCGATTCTTCAAGCCCATTACCCTTTATGGTTACGGTGTTCTCCTAAGTTACTCGAATATGGTCGATATTGTAATCCTCTCAATTTTTGACTTTTCTGCTTCTTGCCGATTCCATCCCTGTTTCTGACCTTTAACCCATCGACCATATGGGATTTCCCTGAAACCTCTGAGGGTTCAAATATAGCCGGCGCCAGACGAACAATACTGCGCCTGTGCCCATTTAGGAATCTCCCGACTCGATGGCGCCATTTTCTTTTTGGTGAGGTCCGTTGATGGGATCGCTAACAACGGGTTCTCCGCCCATCGCGATCCTCATCGCCTCAACCACATTTCCGGCTTCTTCGCTTGTTTGACCGCCCTGCAAAGCAGAGATGACCGCTAAGTTGTTTTTGCTCCGTCACCGTTTAAGATCATCCATTTCCATACCCATTTCCGAGTCAATGGGGGTAAAATGTCTTAAAGATTTTAATTAAAAACAGTTACAACAGATTGCTGTTTGATATCAAAAGGCGCTGCATCGCTGTTGCCCACAGCCTACTTGGTCTAGGAGTGTGTCTCATAATTTAAGACCCAGCAATTCAGCCTCAATGGAGTAAATATTTTCAAATGGAAAACCCATATCCAGAATCGTTTGATTGAAATAGTCTGTAGGGATAACTTTCATTTGGTGTTGTAGTTAAAATTGATCTCCCGTACCCTCATCAACTCGGCCGTGGACGAATTAGGCGATCTTAGAGAAGCAACGGAACAACAATGGCTCAGGGACCATCTCCATTTGGGTACTTATATGAGCCTAGAGGCTCGAATAGTTAAGGCGCTCAACCGACCCTTGAATTTCGGCGGAAAATGCTATCAGTGGCACAGTTCCAAAAGTCCTACCAACACCATGCACTCTGTCGCTCTTCATGGACTCCAGAAATCAGAACCTATTAGCCTACACACGTATATCTAATCTGAATCCATTTTATATTTCTGTTGGGCCACAGTTGAAAATGATTCCGTGAAGTTGCTGGTTTACTTATGTACTGTATAAAAATACTGAAGTGTTTATTCTCAATCTTTTAGCTATGTAGCTTCCTCAATTTGGCCGGGCAACTGCAGTTTTGAAGAAATCAAAATATTTTCCAGCTGTCAATCAAACAGAAATGATAACGAGCAGTTTGTTGATGGCTGCGGTTACCCTGCTGATTACCAAAATATTCTGGAATTGAGTGTTTCTGAGAATGAACATCTTTTTGGGCTGCTGCTGACACTTACTCGAGATTCGGCTGATTTTTGACTCAATATTCGTTGATTCTTCCTACCTTTTAAGATCAGGGCCCTCTTCTGTATTTCGAAAGAAGTTTGATGAGCAAGATTAAAAAGAATTCTGTGGGTAGCCACTAACTTGTCTTAGACAATGCTTCTTGAGAAGAAGCATTGTCTAAGACAAGTTAGTGGCTGACAAGCATTCTTGAATGAATGATTTATGGTTTTCTTACTTTGTTACTTGCTTAATTATTTACTTTAACAGCTGAAGGCTGTAGAAGAAGATTGAGGAATGCCGTATTCCGAATGGACTGCCTAGTTTGCACTTTTGAAATTATGATTCATGAGACTCCAAAACTCTATGTAAAAGCGGTATTTAGTGGTTTCGAGGGGAAAACCTGATCAGCAATGTTTAGTTTGAGGTAGCTACAAATGCTAGATAGCTAATGGGTAGAAACCTCTAGTCGATTGTACCACCTGAGCAAGAGCTATGTATGTGTTGCCTGTTGATTATAATTGATTTGGAAGGATTACTTTATCGATTTATTATTACTTTACTCATGCTCTTTCGCTTCATTATGCAATTTTTTTTCAAAATAAGGCTCTATATCGGAGAGAAACAAACCACATCCTTTTGCCTTTGTTCTTCTTCTCGTTTTCAAATTTTCTCTGCTGGTCATCACTCGCAGAGCCTCAAGATCCATTATTTTCCTGTTGTCTTACAAATGCTGTCGTCTACTTTCTCATTATAACTACTATGAAATACTTTTCGAATTTTTTTAATCCAGCCTAGTACTGTTCCAGAATGCCATGATGGTCCGTGTGGTGTTGATTCTCGCTACCGTAATTACAACAAGCCATCTTTGCCCATCCGAGTGCAACTGTTCCGCACAAAGACGGGTGGACTGTTCACAGCGTGGACTATCCCGAATTCCTTCAAATATTCCACTGACCACTACAGTTCTGTGAGTTCCTTGTTTATTACGGTAATTCTGGTACTCACCGTAGCATATTCATATGCGCTTGTTTTGCCCTTACAAAATCATTCGATCTGCCGAAAGATCACTCATTACAGGGACTTACGAGGGAACCTTCTCGAAGTACTGCCGCAGTCGAGTCTGTCTGGATTGAACGAGAACCTTGTGCACTTGTGAGTTTTTGAGTTATGAAGCCTGAAACTTGTTTAATACCAAACCTTAATACAAGCTGGCTATTTCAAAGAATGGGTAGGAGGAGCAGGTGCTCAATACAGTTCTCGGTTGAGCTTGAAGGGTTTCCCCATTAGCCGAGGGTACAAATTTAACTTGTGAGAGGCTCACCTTAATTTTTGCTCCGATTTTACTCATTTAATGAAGTATTCCTATTTCTGCTCGTCCATTGAATTTTTCGAGCTTCATGGCATGCTAGAACTCGACTTCCCAACTCTGCTATGCTTGGATAGAAAAATAAATATTACTTATTTTTGTAGACAAAATAAAAATGAACAATGAATTTCGAATTTCGAGCATCAATATGTTCATCCTGGACTATAGTGTGTTTATTTATTTTATTATTTTTATATTTTCTTTTTCGTGAGCTGTTTTAGGAGCGTGAGCGTCTTTTTCAGGGATTTGTCAAAAAATAACCTGCGCAATATCGACGTCGATGCATTTCGTGGACTCAAGAGGCTACGTACATTGTGAGTTCATATCTTTAGCAAAGTTTTGATTTTTTTTACCCTTTATAATGCAAAAAAATCATGGTCTCTTAATGGCTCTTTTTCGTTACCGTAACTTTTACTTGGGTAGATAGTCCACTTCCATAAGAACTACCACATTTACCGCCCTTGTGTTTATCAACGCAGTAGACTAACTGATTTGAATGATTGTAAACAGTACCAGTATCACCTTCCCAACCCTCCGACGTTTGATTGGTATAATGGAGACGCGGCTCCTCTCTCCATACGATTTTTACTGCTTTTTACAGAAATCTACGTCGCAATCATCTCCGTTCCATACCGAAAGGCCTCGACGAAGTGAAGCTTCACAAACTTGATCTGTAGTTGTTTACAGTTTATTTATTCTGTTTACCACAAAAATTCAAGATAACGTAATGTTATTGTAGACGCCTTAATCTGATATCGTCGTTATCACCAGCTGACGTCATGGCTCTCTCACAAATCCGTTCCGTGGATCTTTCAAGGAACTTTATCAAGGACTGGCCACGTGTAAAAGAAAGAATAACCAACTTCACGTCGAAAATCGAGAAATTGTAAGTAATGTAATTTTGCTTTTATATTTTGATAAAAGCAAAGAAGGCGCAGTTGTTAAAGTCCATCCGCTCATTGCTACATGCCTCACTAGTTCAAACAACACTGAGACCACTTTTGCTCCTCACTGTCGTGACTGGCGAACTTCTGAAATTCGAAAGTCGTTGTACATATTTATTTCCCTGTCATCCTTAGGTAGGGGTTAGTGGAAACCTGACCACTCCTTCCCATTTCCAATAGCTGGTTTGCTCAACTCATCTGGTAGTTTTACTGTAGAGTAGGATAGAGTAAGGCAAGGATGACCGACTCGTATAGGGAATCCTGACTTGTTTTTATTTCATGCCTCTATATCATCTAGAAAAAGCTTATTTGGCAGCTACTCAGTTGAGTCTTTGAATATTATTAGGTTGTAAGGAAAGTTCTGGCCGTTTCATCACCTATTTTTCAAAAAGTTATAACTCATCTCAAAGTGAACATTTTTATTCATAGTAAGCCCCATTTGATTCTACACATGTTTGCCAACGTGATACGAGTCTGTCTATTCCATTCTTATAAAAGTTCGGAGATCTGGATTCCAAAAACTCGAAAAAGGCAGCTTCCACGTCGCCTTGATTTTTGAATGCTCGTTCCTTTATGAAGTTGTCCAGATATTTGAATAAATGGTAGTAAGATGGTGACAGGTCTGGTGAAAAGGGTGTATGAGGGAGACTTTCGATTCGCAGCTCGTTCAACTTCTGGAAGACAATTCGAGACATATGCGGTTGCGCATTGTCGTGTAAGAGCAGTAGACCGTGGTGGCTGACTAGTGCTGGCTGCATTCGCCCCAGTTTTGTGTACTCCTTGTGAATTTGATCACAATATGACTGTGCGGTGATGGTTTGACCTGGAGGAAGAAACGCGTAGTGGATTAATCCATGGTTGGACCACCAAACTGTGATCATTGTCTTCGTGGCGAGTAAACTTGGCTTTGGAAATTTTTTGGAGGCTCATCCACACCCACCTGAGCAGAACGCTTCCTGTTATCATACAGGATCCATTTCTCATCACACGTTACAATACGATGGAGAAAAGGCTCAGCATCATTTCTTACCAACAGCGAACCTGAAACCTCAAAGCGCTTCAGCTGTTGCTACTCCGTGAAATTGTGTGGCACTCACTTATCAAGCTTCTTCACTATTCCAAGCAGCTCGAGGTGGGCAGCGACGACTGTGTGGGAGACACCCTTCTTCTTGGCATCCTTCCTTGAAGATTGACGTCGATCTTCTTCCACTGCTCTTAGCAAAACATCGTGACCAACTAACGATGGTCGACCAACTCGCTCTTCGTCTTCCATTGACCCGCCTTCACATCTGAACTTCTGAAACCAGCGACAAACCGTTCGCTACGATGCAGTGCCTTCTCCCCATACAACCTTAATGTTTGTGGCTGCATCCTTCGTAGTTCGACCAAGTTTGAACTCGTGAAGTAAAACCGTTCAAAAAGCAGTCTTATCCATTCTGCCAAAAAAACCTCCTAAGTATTCCAAAACTTTACAGACTTTTTGGAAAGCGCTATGACAGAAAGAGCAACTAGTGACTTACCTAAGGAACACAATATGTCGATTAATCTGAATGGACAGCCGCCAAAATTTGAATTCATATGGCGCATGCGTGGGAACGGTCAGAACTTTCCTTACAACCTAATATATTCATGGCTTGTTTGCTTGTGTTTCGACCGGTTGCAAAGACGAGGGCAGCAGTTTGTGGGGCGCACTACAGGGGTTCTTCCAAATTTTCTTTGGACTATCCAGAATCCTAAGATGGCCGTTCCGGTCATTCAAAACTTGCCGTTTCGACTTTCCCCACTACAGCTTAGTTCCTAACTTAAGATGAATCTATCGATAGAAATACGATTCAATCCTATTCGAGGAGTGACTGAAGGCAAATACGCAGTGATTCAGTTTACATGATGGTTGCTGATACTTTAATTACGAAATTGCAGAGATCTCGCCTCGAACCTTCTTCCCTCACTTCACTCCGGCATATTTTCCACTCTTTCGTCCCTTCAAACCCTACGGCTTACACGTAACAAAATCAAGTCGATCGAAAGTCATACGTTCCGTGGGATGGGAGCATTGCAATCGATGTAAGTTCTGAATGTTCGATCAGTTTTTCCACATTTCGTTCCACATCACACTGATTTCATTGAGTTATTATTTATTTTCCAATTTACTCCTTCAGAGATCTATCGAAGAATCTTATCCGATCTCTGCCGTCGTTGGCTTTTCACAATTTACGATCGTTGGTGAACTTGTCGCTGGTTAGGAACGAAATCTCCAGGTATGTTGGACATTCATCCCGTGTAGAGTTCATTTTCGGTTTCAATTTGTGCTTTCCATGATACTCCAGCTTCTGGCTCTTTTTTGGAACTGGGATCTCGAGCCAGCATTTTCTGAGCCGTTCTAAGGCCCCGTAATTTCCACTAGAATAATAAATCTGATTCTTAACGTAGCTAGAAAATATAAATCTCAGCCCGTTTTGAAGTATCGATGCTGTGTTCCGAAGCAGGGCCATAGCTTTTTAGGCCAGTACTTGTTACTAAATTTTTGAAATTCAAAACATTCGATATTCAAGCATTTTTGCTGCACCTTAGTAGCAAAAGCAGATTCCAAAGTACAGTGAACCAATATCTTCAAAGTTTCAGACTTGATGACGGAGCATTCTTCGGTTGCGAATCATTGCTGGCTCTGAATCTGTCGCAAAATCATATCCGTACAATTTCTGATGAGTGGCTTTTTGGACTGAATGGGCTTCAAGAACTGTAAGTTGTCCCTAACTTCCATGAATTTTCAATAAGTGAATTTGCAAAAACTTGGTTATCACCTTCTTGGCTTGCAGAACCCAATGCAACTCTTTCCTTTCCTACTCCTCTCAACCTTGCGTTCCTATTACTCTGAATATCTCCCTCACAGTTACCTTCCTTAAGAGATAAAGCCTTGGACATTGATAAATACTGTTTCTGGGCTGTCCCACTTCCTCCTACTGGGTTTCATTTAGAATCCTGGTGGCGTTTAAAGTTTGACCAGGCGGAATACGAGGTTCGGTCCTCGGACCACGCGTGTGTGATGGTGCTTCACTTGCACTACACCTATTTGCCCTCCTAATACACCGACTTAAGCTCGAAGGAACTCTTTTGATCTATTTGGGCCAGTAATGAACAAATGGATTTGTCAAGGGAGCCATGTTATAGTAACATAGTAACATGTGTGGGACTTTTGGCATTCTATCCGATCTGGTACTGATTTAGGGAAGCTGAATATACCTTATCATTACTCGCCAGTCTCCTGGCTGTGAGATAAACAAGCTGTGATTTGTGTGAGATAAACAAGTGCTATTGTGATAGTAAATAGAGTTAAAAGGCAAAGAACCTTTATAAAAGAAATTCATCAGCTATCATGCTCATTACCTGAGGAACCTCGTCACAATGGTTCAGAATTTGAAACTCAGAAATCATGTTCAATAACGCCATGTGCGTTTCAAACGACATGTTTCTATTTTAATCAGCGGAATCACGCACTTTAGCTTTTTTTGTAAATATTTAATATAATTGATCTACTTTCAGAGATCTTTCCTTCAATCACATTGCTTCGTTTGACGCGAACTCATGGAAGCAATGCTCAGAGCTGAGGTCAGCAATTTTTGTAAATTTCCTATTTACTTCCTAGCTTCTGGGCTGTTCTTGCAGATGGCTATCACTTCATCGGAATCAGCTACACTTCCTTCCATCAGGAGCATTTCGTCTACTACCTCGACTCGAATATCTTCGATTATCCGGCAATTCAATCGAATCCCTTCATAAGACGGCGATGACCGGCTTGGACCATCTCAACGAGTGAGACTTTTACGTTTGAAGGCCACATGTCCCGTCCTTACGAAAAAGTCCCCTCCCCCTTTGGCAAGCCCCTGCTTTATTCACCGGCTATGCCAAGCGGCTCAACAGTGCCTGATTATGACAGACAATGCCTTTTTTCCTTGTCATAGAAAACAGAACCCAGAACCCGCCTTTTAGAAATGAAATTGTCCCTCCCTCTAAAAACATGCCTCACAATTAGAGCAGGTTTTCTTCCCATCTGGGCCATTTCCGAACTACCCTCTGCCGGCGATTATAGCACACCCATCAAACGATACGCACTGAACATGGCTTCTGCTATAAATTTGTTCTTAAGTTTATGTAGCAACGGAATGCGTACAGAGGGTTACTTCAGGCTGGACCTCTCATCCAACTTGCTTGCTGTATGCCTCGAGGACAACGCCATGCTCTATAATACATCGCTGCCATTTTTGAGGTCGTTGAAATTCCGAGATAACCAGCTTCGAGTGATTCCAAGCAGGTAGATTTGATTTGATTCCATTTCATGTTTCGATTCAATTCTCTTTACTGTTTGTGCTCTATTTTTGTGATGCTTCTTACCTTTTTCTTTTTTGTAGTTTCATTCTTGTGGATTCTTGAGAGCAGTAGCGACCATAAAGATAAATTTTTGTCAGAGCATTCGAGAGATTTCCTGCTTTGGAGCATCTCGATTTGGCCGACAATCCAATTACCACCATCCATCCGGGTGCATTCAGCCCACTTCAGCTACAAGAACTGTAGGTTTCATATACTCCCTCTTTTCCCATTCCGAAAATTCTCTTTCCATTTCTTCACTTATTTTCGAATCACATTATGATTATGAGCAACTTTCATCTTTGTTCGCGATGGGAGAACATGGGGTAATAAAGGGATAAGAAAGTGTCTGGAACAGACCATTCTGAACTTTATTGCTATCTCGATCCAGCTTTCGTATGGGAGACCAGAGTCGTAAACTCCTTACATGGTGATACTCAATCCCAATACCAGAACTTTTTCAGTAGAAGCTTAACCTTCACTCACCTTGCTCGAGGAATATTAGCGAGATCGCGACCAGATCCTTTCCAGCTGTTCTTGAGACAGCCTTATCAAATAAACGACTTTTTGAGTTTTTCTAAAAGGCAGCGATGCCGTAAAGCAGTATCTCGTGTACGGTTCATGAAGAGGGCTAGCTCTATAGTTGACCGCCCCAAGATATCGTGAGTTAGTCCCTCTACTAGGTGATCCTTGACGTCATTGACGTCACATCCACCTGTTCAGAATCATAGAAACCATCGCAGCTCAGTGCTGAGCTCACCCACCGTGCCGTTGAATGCCATAAGTAACTTTACGGGCTCACGAACGCTGAACCATTTGACCAGTTTGCGTTTTCTGGACCTTTTCTGCCGTTAGGATTTGCTCTTCCCAAGGAAACTTTGATAATAGAGCTCCTTGCGTTCTCAGCCATGTGCTTCAATTTTCAGATACCTAGACAGTTCGGCATTACTATGCGATTGCCATCTGGCATGGTTCTCATCGTGGTTTGTCTCTTCAAAGCTCTCCCGTCGTACCGTCCATACCCGCTGTGCCCATCCCATCCCGCTCAGTGGTATCGATGTCTTCGCTATCGACTCCAATAATCTCACATGCGGTAAGTGATCCTGGCAGAAAAACAACTCGATCCCCGTGTTCCATTTTCCGGTCCCAAGAACATGTAAATAATGATAGCGAGTGGGTTTGTCATGTAAATAATGATAAGGAGGGGCGGATGTGGTGTAGTCGCAAGTGACGCATCATCACGCACGCGTGGTTCAAGGATCGAACCCCGCAGGCCGAATAGGCTTGTCATTCCTCCGGGGTTGATTATTTGGTACCAGACTCGTCGGCGAGGATAGGAGCACTGACTTGTACAACGCAAGCCATTGTATAGGCCACATACGCATTCAATACACCGTACGATTCTGAATGGAAACTGGATGCATGGCGCACATCCCTCGGACGGGCTTAATCCTTTATCCTCTTTATCTTGGGTAAACACGAATCCATCGATGTTTCTCTAAAATTTTGAAAAGGTTGTCAAAATAATTTTGTCTGTTTAGTGGATGACTCACCTCGCGCACGTATCATCGAACATCCGGCCACCAGTGTTAGCACTCTAGTGGGAGGACAAGCTCGGTTCACATGTTCAGGATACGGACATGCCCCTCTTCAAGTCGAGGTTGTTATCAATGAAATTCATAGCTATCGATCGTAACGGTTAAAGCGACTTCTTTTAGAAACCATATGATCTATGAGGGACTGTTGACTTGACACAGAATAGCCTAAAACTCATGAGAGGGGGTAAAGAGTCAATGAATAAGGGAAAAAGTCGTGATTACTTCAATTTTTCAGAACCATTTCCTCCTTTATTGAGTACTTCGAGTACTGAAAGTACATAGGGCTTTTTCAGGAGGTTTTTGTGCTGAGTGCACCACACCCTGATTAGCTTTTATTTTGCACTTAGAGAATTCTTTCTTTTTTTATCATGGATGCTTAGATAATCTGTTCCGCACTGCCACACCCTTCTCTGTCTCGAAGAAGCAGATAGGCAAAGAAAGGGTATGTGGTCAGATAAGTTATTGGAAGGTGATGACCTTAAAGAGAAAGAAGTCTGCTCACAGTTCTACGTGGAGAGGGAAGGGGTAATTACACCAAAAAACACTTCCATACTTACTTATATCCGTACTTTAGTAAATCGTTTTTCAGTGGCGTGTTATTGAGAATGGCCGTCCCCGTACCTTGGAGCCCGATTCTACCACAATAATGAATGTCAATCATAGTGCGATAGTGAATGGTAAGTTAGATTTTCAGCTCATTAACTAAAGAAAGGGCGAAGGTGGTGGAGTAGCAAGTGCCACACTATCTCACACGCACGGTCAGGGGTTCGAATCCCGGATAGATATCCGCCCAGGCCAACCAAGCCTCCCATCTCTCCGGGCTGGCTAACTGGTACCAGACCCGTCTAGGAGGATAAAGCACTGACTTGTACATCGGCTGGACACCGCAAGCCATTGTATAGGCCACAAACACACTCATTACGCCTCTACATTTCTGAATGAAAGTCGAGTGCGGTGGCGCATCCCTCAGACGGGATTGATCAGCGCCAAAAATATTATCCTTTTATCCTAACTAAAAAAAACCGGCTGAGCTCTTTTTTATATATAGATTGAGTAGACTGATCACTAATTCAGAGACATCAAAAGCCGTTCAGGAACCATCAATGGACAGGAGCTGGCAAGTGCAGAGCTGTTGCTTTTGGATGTTTCAATGTCGGATAAAGCTGAGTACCAATGTGTGGTTCGAAATCGATTCGCAGCCGAACATAGTATACGATCAGTTTTAAAGGTAGGCTGCTTTTGCGATTATCCTTCCATACATATTTCTCTGAGCATTCTAATGAGGCCGATAGAAATTTCTTTTACAGTAGGAGGGAAAGACGGAAACATTCAATCCTACTTGTTCCCGCCATTTTCTCAGGATCTTTTCGACTCTCTCATGATCAATCAAATGAGTATGATCGGAGAACGTTGTCATAACGGACTGAATTCGATCGAACCTCAGTTGTTTTTGTCTGAAGTTAGCACCGGTTCAGGAAAAACGAGTAAATTATTATGGCGCAAATTAGCCCCGCTTTGGGGATGAGCCATGGTGAGCCATGCATTTGACATCATAACAATTGGTGGTGATATCTTCTCATCGAAGTGAGGAAGTTAAAAGTGTAGATAACTTATATTGGTGTAAATAGTAATCCACGAAGACAACTTTTTTTACGAGTCAGTGTTCTACGATTTTTGCCAGTGTAGCCAGCATCTTGAATTCATTGATTCCTGTGAGACTTCATTTTACCTCGCCTGAGCTGGTTATGATGCGTCAATGTGGTAGTAGCTCTGTAGATGCTTTCTTAACCGAATTTTTACAAGTTACCTGCAAAGAAATAGGAACTACTGACAAATCATAAAGTCGCTCAGCTGGCGCTCTTCCCTTTCCTGAAATTTCTTTTTAGCTCAACGTTTTTCTCTATTTCGCACCGGGTGGTTTACTGCTTATTCCCCTCCTTTCAACCCTCAGTCACGATCTAGTTCCCTTCTGACTGTATAACTCTCAGATATTCCAAGTGCCGATATTCTCAAACGAGCCTGATGACATGTCACTTCTTGTGGGACAGAATGCAAAGATTATGTGTGCTGCCACAGGTGAGCTTATCACCATTTTGTCGAAAGATAGCATTTTTTCCTGTAAATTTTCTGAATTTTATTCATCGAACTTTCATCGAAACGTATAGTTTGTTCATATAAGAGGGGTTCGGCCAATGCGCAAAGCACCAGACAGATTGTGGTACAATGATTCAACAACGACCTCTAATGAGTTGCTTTTAGGGATCCCTGCTCCAGTAATCAAGTGGTCCAAGGATGGCGGTGCTTCCTTCCCTGCGGCGCTTCAACATCGCTTGTTTGTACGCCCGAACGATGACCATCTCTATGTAGTAAATGTCACTACGGAGGATCAAGTATGCGATTGCCCTTTGTGTTTGTATTTTTCACGTTTATGCAACAGAAGACCATGTTATCCGAAAGGGATCCGTTGCAAGTTAGCCCAATTATGTTCGCATAATACGAATTTAGGTTAGTCAGTGCAGGAACAATACAGGCTTAGTAGGAGAAGCCTTGCTCTAGCAAAGATTAGAGATCTCAAGTACTTTAGAGTTTAATGTTCAAATTGTCCAGCCAGGTTTTCGATTTGGTGACATTTCCAGATACAGTTTAACTCTTCGTATTTCCATATTGTCTTAACTGGAGTCCCGACTACTTTTTACTCTCAGTTCTCTAACACGAATCCCTATCATCAGGGGTGAGTATGAGGTAATGGTGGACTACAATAATGAATAAGTTAACTCATACGGCAGTGGACATTTCTGGGGTCATTTACTTCTGTAAGCAGGGAGAGGGTAACTTGGAGGTGCAGGTACTACCACGCAATGGAAACTTTTCCACATGGAGCGAGGAAGGTGACAAATGGCGTTGGCCTCGCTGAAAGTGTTCAATTAAGGGCACAGTAGCGGTCCTATTCATAGTTCGGGACGTGGCCCTCATTTTGTAGACCCGCCCATCCTCCCTTCCCTCACCGCCCCTACGCCTCTAGGCCATAAATTTCTTCGCCGAACTTCCTTTAAAACTAGTAAAGCTTTTTGAAGAGCGATTCTTGCAGGGAGTATACACATGCCATGCGGTGAACGAAGCCGGGGCTATACAAGCCAGCGCCACGTTGCGCATATTCGGTATAATAGTCCTTATTGTTGCAGAGTCAGAAACAAGCCTGGAACTGATCGTATTTCAGAGAATTCTTTCAATGTAACGTTGAAGGATACAATAATATGCATGAATGACACACTTCTTCTCGACTGCTATGCCGATCTGGCTCATCCATCCCAAAGAATGGTCAGCCTATGACAATTTTATTTTGTTCAATTATATGAAAGGCAGCAGGTATTAGAGGGAGCACTCAGGATGAGGTTGTAACAATGAAAAACCAGGAATTGGGGTGAGGATCGCCTAGAGAGCGAGACAGAAAAGGCGGGGCGTTTAAGTCTAGGCAGGATATGGAGCTACTATGAGGGCGCCTCGTTATTTTGGTGACAGTTTCTGTTCGTAGAGGCGTACGTTTACTCTTTGGCTGTTTTTTGAACTATTCTTTTACAAGATTCATGGCAGCTCCTCAGCTCACCTTCTGATAAGCTTTGAACCGATGCGCCCTATGTCGGCTACTGCCATACTTCCTCGAAAAATTGTTGGAGGAGGTGGCGTCGCAATAAAGCAGAGTCATGGAAAGTGGCTGCCGAATTCGATGTCATCTGCTAATTCGATGAGAATTGTTTGAATTATCTTAGCATCTTCTCGAGAATGTTTTTTGAATTGTGAGCAACTGCAACTACAATACCCTCCCTAATTATTCAAAAAAAGGCGAAAAAGACGCGGATTCGCGTCTTTTTCGTCTTTTCTCTATAACTAGGTGAGTTTACACTTTTTTCATGTATGATGTTATATAGTTCGACTCAGCTCGTCGAGGTCTATAAAATGGTGAGTTCAAAATTTGGAAAACTTTGATTTTTAAGTCCTCGGTCCACCGAAGTTCCTGGGGGTACGTCATTAGCGGCGACGCTCGCCATAATTATAACCAGGAGGCATTCTCCTCAATTGAAAGTATTCAGTGAGTTGTAGGGCAGCTGTCATATTTGAAAACTAAGCAGAAAGTAGACCATTGCATTATACATGCTTTTCTGATCATTTTGGTACCATTTTTTCCGAACTGGACGAATTAAGTCGTGCACCATTCTTGAACGATAGCGACTTTTCAATTCGAGAAATAGCAAATATGAGTTGATTCTCAATGCTAGTAAATGATCTACCTACACTTCAGAAATAGTGGTTCCCTACAGTATGCATATTGTATGCACGAGTTCAATAGTAACAGAGTTTTTATCGTCCAAATTCCGGTTTGCGGCATATTTTCGCACAAAACTTACGTTTTCTTGCGTTTTCAAGTAGGATTTTCGATGTTCATGAGTAAGTTGCGCCTATCATCGAAAGTGTTCATACTAAACTTTTGTGAACAACCACGGATATGAGTAATAGTTACTTGTTTGGATCCTCAGGCTCCATAAATAGCTTCCGATCTCAGCCCAAAGTACAGGAGACTGAACCACATATTTTTTTATTTGAAGTAAACGTATGAAATCCTACACCGTTAAAATCCATTTCCAAAAAGCTATTCAGCGGTATAAAAA